>CP136055.1:533499962-534720876 GCA_032464435.1 Aegilops umbellulata
GCCAACTTGCTCTCTCTACGGTACTTGGCCTGTAGGTTTGTGACGTCAGCTGGTATGTACGTCATGCTACTCAGAGTCCCCTTCTTGCTGTGGATGAGAGAGAGTATCTGTACCATTCTTGATGGACCAACGTTACAATCATGTAACAGCTTTACGAATTGCCTTTCGACGGGGGTGAACCCTCTGTGGGCGGTCAGAAATTTCACCAGGTCGAACTTCTTTATGAGTTGGTGGTTGTGCTCATCAAAATATTCATTGACCACCCACTGTGCTCCATCTACGTTTAGCTTACACCGGACAGGGCACTCAGTCTTGAGAATGATACCTCTCTTTCATTCCGGAACGACAGGCGCAACACCTTTCCCCTTCTTGTTCCTCCGTGCCTTGTGGCACCTCATCTCACCTCTGCTGTACTCGTTAATGTTCTTAATTTTCCTATGGTACTCGGTGTTGACCGCAAATCCATGGAACTTTGCATATGTCTGGTAGTATTCCTTTGCTGCTTCGAACGATTCAAATCTCTGCCCAATGTACGGTGGCTGAGGTACCACGATCTCTGATTGCCCACCATCTTCATCCCCTTGTGCGTCGTCGTCAGTTTCATCATTCACTTCAGTATCGGCAGCAGTCCCATCTACCTGAGTGTTGCCAGTGCTTGTGTTCAAAGGGGTGCTTGCCGGCATTGCTGGAATGATTGCCATTCCCGACTCTGACTCGAAATTGTTTGCATCATGATTGTCTACTGGCTGGTGGAACGCGTCTTCCGTGCGCTCAGAGCTCCCCGCAGTAGATGCTCCCGCGCCGCTGTTCATTGTAGTTGTAGGTTCTGTAATAGGAAAAACAGGTACGAGAGTAAGATTTATGTGTTGGATAACATGTGTATCGCAACGGATCACACCATCTTCGAGTGATTTGGCATTACGTCATTTTCAGACAGCAAGCCGTGAGTCTGTGCGTGGACATTTATGGCAGTTGTAGCTGTCCAGTCATGGCAGCTACTGTTCAACAAACATGGCAACCATTGTTTTGCCTACAAATAACTACAAATAACAAATGTAGCGCTGTTTCTTGTGGTTCAGATTCTTCCCTTACCTTGTTGTGCTGTATTTGACCATCTTGTGTGGTCTGTGACACCATAATGACGTGCTCCACCTGCAAT
Organism: Aegilops umbellulata; assembly: GCA_032464435.1. Lineage (NCBI taxonomy): Eukaryota > Viridiplantae > Streptophyta > Magnoliopsida > Poales > Poaceae > Aegilops > Aegilops umbellulata. The sequence continues at coordinate 533,501,122 of CP136055.1, forward strand.
TTGTGAAGCTTGCCATGAGACGTTTGCCGGGTCACCGCCAGCGTAATAACCTGTAAGCATAGTAGTAGTTGGTCAATTCGTGGCAAATGCAGTTCGTGCTAGCACGGCAACTACAGTTTGCCCCTTATGTGGCAACTGCAGTTTTGCTTGCATGGCAACTGAAGTTGCATCGGTATGGCAACCGCAGTTGTTCCTACATGGCAATTGCAGTTGCCATGACATGGCAACTACAGCTGTTCCTCCATGGCAACTGCAAGCGTGCAGGGATGGCAACAACAGATGTCCATGGACGACAAGTGTAGTTTTTAATTCATGGCAATTGTACATGTCCAGACATGGCAATTGTCGTTGTCAACTATGCTCCTTGTGCTAATTGAGCATCCGCAACTTCACTTTTTTTATGGACTCACCTGTGTAGGACGTTGATGGCAGGTACATGGGTGCTGCCTGATGCCACGTGCTGCATGAAGGCTCTGCATTTTCACCCGTGATAACTCGTGAGCCCTTTTGCCAGCTTTTTTGCATGTTCATTTTTCATGTCCACAACAGTATGTGCTCTTTTTTCGTTTTGCATTACCTTGATTATCCATACTAGCTAGTTGAAGTTGGCTGCCCGTACATTTGTCAGCGTTAGCGCCTTGTGACTGAACTTGCCACGGGGGCCCCCTAAGAGTGTTCTGGTCATAAGAACCTGCAAAAAAATGACAGTGCATGATATAAGTAGAATGTCATCTTCATCGTCGCGAAGATGGCAACTGTTCTCTTCTTTGTTTAGCACGCATCATACCTACGCCTGCATACTGTTCTAGTAGTGGCAGCAACGGCCCCGCAGAGATGAGTTGACTGTACTCTGATGCATCCAAAGGGGGGCGTTTCTGGCCTTTGAGAACCCCAAGCATCAGCGCCATCTTTGTGATTCATTCTTTCCGTGTCTCGCTTCTTTCCGATGTGTTCTCAATCACTGGATGAACAAGAAGGCACCAACAATCCACAAGAATGGTATTCTTGTGCTGCTTGCACATAGAAGATAGGGATGGCAAGCAACAGGTCAAAATAGGTGGCAGCTACTGACAACGAAAGGTGGCAACTGTCGTTATACACAAGTGGCAATTAATTTCTTCCACCCCCTTCATTCCAAAAATTGTCCCGCCCTACCCTTTTTTAGGGATTCCTACTCATCCACTCCATACCCAACTACTTTGCGTCAACTAAACTATGAACGTATATGGCAAACGTAGTACATGGCAGATCTGGTGTATTCTGCCTGGCAATTTGCGAATATGCACTCAACCATGCAGTGTTCTTCCCCCTACTTAAGAATGAGAAGGATGAGATCGAGATATGTTCACCTGGTTTTAGAAGATCGTCTCTAGAGGGCTGGGTTGGAGTGGGGGGCTGGGGGCGGGGAGGGCTGGGGTGTGTTTTGCGGTGGGAGCGCCCTACGGATCTGCCCTGGTTGCCATGGCAACCAGAGATGGCCGGCGACGGAGGTCGGGGTTCGACAGGTGGGGGACGATGGCGGCAGACGAGAGAGGGGACGGATCGGAGGCCGGGAACGGCTGGGTCGTGCGGGCAGCGGGTCGTCTGGCCCGAACAAGGCAGTGCGGGCGGGGTTGCCACACACCGGACGTGCGAGCCGTGCCTTTGTGCGCGCGGACGGGGTCGTGCGGGCCGGTTCCCGTCCATGCCACACGAGGCATGCGGGCGGGTTCCCGTCCACGCCACACGTGTGGCAGTTAGCGCGACCCTTCGAATTTGAATCATGGGACCGAGCCGCTGCCCGGTGGGACATATGTGGGCCCCGATGCCTGACATGATGGGTGACAAAAACACGCTGCGATCTCGGGGCTCTCTCTATGTATACTAATCCAAATTCCAAAAGGTACAAACCAAAACCCAAAAAGTTGAGATAAAAATAGCGCTACCTTAGAGCATCTCCAACAGGCGCCCAACACGCCGCGCGGTAAAAACGGATTTCGCGCGCGCCCATCGCCTGGTTTGGCGCGGGGCGCAACGTTTGCTCCAGCAGCCGCGCAGAAAATCCGCGCGCGCGCGCAGCTCCAGCAGGCGCGGTAAAATGCAGCGCGCGCTCATTCTACAAATATTTTTTTTAATTAAAATTACATAGATAAAAAAAAGATACAAAGATATTTTGCATCGGTGCAACGGCATAGATAGATAGATAGTTCGACATACATAGATAGATAGATACTACTACGGCATAGATAGATAAATAGAAAGTACTACGGCATACATAGATAGAAAACTACTCCAAATCGCTATCATCATCACCATTATTCTCGTCGGCGGTGTCGTCTGAGGTATCCAGCTAGATGTCCAACCACCGATCATCGTCGGCGGTGAAGAACGACTGGCCACCTGCTGCAACGAGATCGGACTGCGCGTTCGCCAACGCCTTGCGCCGACGCCTGTCCAACCGCGCCTCGCTGCGCCTTTGCGTGTCCTCCTCGCGACGCCTTGCCCAGTAGGCCTGCTCGTAGGCGACGTCCTCCGGGTGTTGGGCGCGCCACTCCGCCATGACCCGCTCGTCCTCCTGAGCAACGAGGAGGCGGCGCTGCCGCTCGGCGTGCTCCGCACGGTCTTGTACCGTGTTCAGACGCAGCGGCGGGGCACGGTCGAGCGCTTGCTGGAGCGTGTAGACGTCCTGGAAGTTCATCTGGCCGCGCGGCCGGCCTAGGCGCCACGCCGCCGCGTCGTACGCGCGGCCGGCCTCGCGCGCCGTCCCGTACGTGCCGAGGCTGAGCCGGAGTTCGCCGGAGCGTATCTCCGCGGTGTACCAGCCGTTGGGGCGCAGGCGGACGCCGCGGTAGCCGGACTCTCCTCGGCGGCGCGGCGGCATGGCGTGGCGCTGGGGCGGCGGAGGCGCATCGGTGGCGGGGCGCTGGAGCGGCGCGTGGCACAGAAAGAGCGAGAGAAGAAGAGAAGAGGAGGCGTGGAGAGGCGCGTGGCGCGCGCTGGATTTTATAGGCGCGCCGGAAGCGGCGCGCAAAATATGGCGCGCGAGCTGGCGCCTTTTTCCGCCGCGCGTGTGGTTTTCCCGCGCGTGTGGTTTTTCCGCCGCCGCTGGAGCGCGGCAAAACGCTCGGCGCGCGCTAAAGGGTCTGTTTACCCCGCGCGCGCCCGTTTCGCGCGGCCGTTGTAGATGCTCTTAGCTCGCGTGCCAGCCCGAGATTCAGATAGAAACGGCACGCCACGGGCGCTCGCTCGCTGACGGCGCGGCCCCGGTAATATGCACTGCAAATCTGGGATCGGCAGCACACGTGACGCGACGCTTCTTTCCATGGTGGTGGCCGCAAGGACAAGCCGGTCTGGTCAGCCCAGGCCATGAGCATCGCTTTACACTTCACGGGTCGTACCACCACCAGCAGTCCTCGGTTCCCGCACCCCTCGCGGTTTTACTGTTCCCGTCTCTCCGTCCGTGCGATCGTCGTCGGCCTGAGGCCTCCTCCGAGCTCGGTGGCGACGACGTGCTGGCACCGTGGACAAACTGCACGGCCCAGAACGGAAACGTATGGGCTACCGATCGATCACGCATGGCACAAGGGGACACGAATTGAAAGAAGCCACTCGCCGCCTGCCGACGAAAGTGTGTACGTACCGCTGTGCTGTACGCCGATGTGTTTTACCACGAGGGGTGGTAGGTGGGAGAAGCAGGCCGATTGACCCCACCCACGGGCCAGCGCCGTAGCCAAGCTCAGGATCGATAACGGTTAACCAGCCACAGCCAGCATCAACGGCTATTTTTCAAACGCTCGCCACTCACTCGGTGCGCACCACCACTATTCGTTTCCCTGGATCGGCCGTTGGATGTACTCTACTGCACTGCCAGCGCCCTCATCGATATAGTAGAATGTTGGTGGCGATGACGCGCTGAGGTACAAGCGACCGATGTACTCTCAACCCACCTTGCATCACGTGAAAATAGACCAATCTGCTCAATTACCTCTCCCTCATCGATGATTCCAGCACGTTACCAGCAGTACTTTCCACAGTGCCCTAGCGTGTAGTTTAGCCACCTGCGTAGTACCGTAACACTGCGTTTAAACTCCAAAGCAAGCGATTTTATTATGTCCGTACGTTTATTCCCAAGGATACAAGCGCTCAACACCACGTGCCACGGGCCACGCCACGGCGACCGCCCCTCTGACCCCTCGCTCGGGAGTCACACCAACCCACACCCACACCTCGTCACTCCACTCCACTCCACTCCACCGCGCACTGCACGCAGCCCGCACTCCATGGCGCCGCTCCACTGAAATCCACCACCTCCCCACCCCGAAAACCCCCAAACGAACCCCGAAAATGCCGCCGCCGGCGCCCCTCCCCCTCCCCATCCTCCTCCTCCTCCTCGCCGCCGCCGTCGTCACCGCGTCCGCCGCCGTCCCGCCCGCCGCATCGCACTCCCAGCCCACGCTGCCCACGAAAGGGGCGGCCGCGGGCGCGGGCGCGTCGCACTCCCAGCCGACGAAGCCCGCGCCCGCGGTGCCGCCGTCCGCCGCGCTGGCATCGGCCCCGCCGGCCGAGGGCGCACTGCTGGCGGCCTTCCTCGCCAAGGCCGACCCGACCGGCCACCTGCGCTTCCCCCTCGCCGCCACCCCCTGCGCGCACCCGGGCGTGACCTGCGGCGGCGCGGCGGGGATCACGCACCTCGTGCTCGAGCAGGCCGGCCTCAACGGCACCTTCCCGCCGGACACGCTCTCGGGCCTCGCCGGGCTGCGCGTGCTCAGCCTCAAGTCCAACGCGCTCCACGGCCCCGTCCCCGACCTCTCCGCGCTCGGCAACCTCAAGGCGCTCTTCCTCGCCGGCAACCGCTTCTCCGGCCCGTTCCCCGCGTCTCTAGCCTCGCTGCGCCGCCTCCGCTCCATCGACCTCTCCGGGAACCGGTTCTCCGGCGCGCTCCCGCCCGGCATCGAGGCCGCGTTCCCGCATCTCACGGCCCTGCGCCTCGACTCCAACCACTTCAACGGTTCCGTCCCCGCCTGGAACCAGTCGTCGCTCAAGCTGCTGAATGTGTCGTACAACGACTTCTCCGGCCCCGTGCCCGTCACCGCCTCCATGGCGCTCATGGGCGCCGACGCGTTCGCCGGGAACCCCGGCCTCTGCGGCGAGGTCGTCCGCCGCGAGTGCAGCGGCTCCCCCCTCGTTTTCTTCCCCGGCGACGGCAGCAGCGGCTCCGCCACTCCCCCCGCGCAGAGCGCCGGTGCCACTGGCGTTGGCCCGCAGCGCCAGGGCTTACCGGGCTCGTCGGCACCACGGGCGCACAAGGTGAAGAAGAGGACGGCAATGACTGTCGCGATTGCTTTGGCAGCCGTCCTGGCCGTGCTTCTCGTTTGCGCCATAGTTGCCGCAACGAGGGGCAAGAAGCGCAGGCGGCCGAGCACGGCGGCATACCCGAGCCCCAAGAAGAGCGCGGCCGCCTCGCAGCTCAGCAGGGAGATGGACAACGCCGACATTGGCTATGTGGAGTGCGTGCCGGACGAGGAGGCGGCGGCGATGATGATGCCGGAGGAGAAGGCTCGCCGGCTGGGCCGGAGCGGCTGCCTGACGTTCTGCGCGGGCGAGGCCACGAGCTACAGTCTGGAGCAGCTGATGCGCGCGTCCGCGGAGGTGCTCGGCCGCGGGAGCGTGGGGACGACGTACAAGGCGGTGCTCGACGGCCGGCTCGTGGTCATCGTCAAGAGGCTGGACGCGGCCAAGATCGGCCCGGCGGCTTCGGAGGCAGAGACCTTCGAGCAGAACATGGATGTGATTGGGCGGCTGCGGCATCCGAACCTCGTGCCGCTGCGGTCCTTCTTCCAGGCCAAGGAGGAGCGGCTGCTGGTGTACGACTACCAGCCCAACGGCAGCCTGCATTCTCTCATCCACGGTAAGCTCCATTGCTTGGCTTGTTGCTCCTCAGAGTAGATTCTTGGGTTGCAATTAACACTTAGTGCAAGGAACACTTCTGATTGCTGCCATTATACTTGAATCTGCAACTCTAAGCTCCATAGCTTGACTTGTTGCTCCTCAGAGTAGATTCTTGGATTGCAATTAACATTTAGTGCTAGGACCTAGGAACACTTCGGATTGCTGCAATTATACTGCTTGAATCTGCAGTTCTAGTGGATAATTATCAGTAGAGTGGGCTAGGCTAGAATTAACTTTAACATTCTTCATATTCACATGGCAAATAATAGAAATTCAGACGACTTGCCACGTGAAAACCTGCTAGCGAATGAGTGTTCCTTGGGTGGAACGATGTGTGCAGTACTTTCTGCTGTATGAGTTGATTGCTAGTGCTTTTTCTGCTTGAAGTCAATAAACAAAGCAAGCAGATGTACATTGAGTGATCGCCAATCTAGCACGCGACCACGTCTTGTGGGATTGAACATTAGTAGGGCCTCATCCTTTGTCTGGAATGGACCCCTCGCAGTAAGCCAGTAACATGTGATCGCTGTTCTAGATCAAACAACAATGTAGATTCATGAAAAAGAAGCCATGAATACAATTATAAAGGTCGCAACTTTGCAAGGGTCAAAGCGACAACGAGCAGAAACATTGGTAATTGTTGCCGACCTTTGTTTGAGAAAGGGAAATTGGAAATTGGAAACATTGTAATTATTGCCGACCTTTGTTTGAGAAAGGGAAATTGGAAGAACATGTGAATGCCACATAGCAACCCGTAACTGCTCATGTGATGTTTTACAGTTTTTTTTAAACTGAACCTGCTATCACCATCAAGAGCATAATGTTACACTTGCTTTATAATTGCAGTTTTGGATGATAAATTGTGTAATAATGTATGAGATCGTAGAAGTACCATTCGATTTGGATCCGACAGAAGTAAGTAAATTTGATGAGTTGATCCCCCACAAGCCACAATGCTGGTTGTTGGGAACAACAGTATAACACAGTACATACTTCATGTGTGTGAGCCTTTCAGGATACAGTGAGCCTTTCAGGATACAGTGATAGCCTTTCAGGATCAACCCAGTACACTATTTTGAGTTTTCCTTTTCTTAAGTAGAAATTGATGTGAGCCTTTCAGGATACAGTGATAGCGAGCTTATTTGTTTGATATGTTGGTTATGTTCGACTGTGTGTGCTGTCTATCTGTACACTCCAGCCAAATGACATAGTATCTTGTAAGCATGTTATACAGAACTTTCCACAAGTTGGTACATATCAGGATATCAACATAGCCTTTATACATTCATCGGATACTGTAATAGCACTAGAACCTTTTGCTGCTGGTGCTTCACTGTTATTAGCTTGACAAGCTCAAATCGATTGCAGGTTCAAGATCGTCCCGGGGAAAACCGCTGCACTGGACTTCATGCCTGAAGATAGCAGAAGATGTTGCACAGGGCCTTGCCTACATTCATCAAGCATCTCGGCTTGTTCATGGAAACATCAAGTCCTCCAATGTCCTGCTTGGTTCAGACTTCGAGGCCTGCCTTACCGACAACTGCTTGTCATTCCTTCTGGAATCAGCAGAAGTCAAAGACGACGCCGCATACAGAGCACCAGAAAACATGAAGTCCAACAGAAGGCTCACACCCAAATCAGACGTCTATGCTTTCGGCATCCTTCTCCTTGAGCTCCTGAGTGGCAAGGCACCGCTCGAGCACTCGGTCCTGGCGGCAACCAATCTCCAGACGTATGCGCTGTCGGGGAGGGAAGACGAAGGAGTGGACAGAGAGCGCCTCTCGATGATCGTCGACATTGCGTCTGCCTGCGTCCGGTCGTCGCCGGAGAGCCGGCCAACTGCCTGGCAAGTCCTCAAGATGATTCAGGAGGTGAAGGAAGCAGATGCAATCGGCGACAATGAGGAGGACGGCGATCTTACTAGCGACTCTTAGACCCTGTTCCTATTCGTCCTTGGATGAAATGGATCATGTCCACTGGGTGATGCACTATCCCAAGTGAGCAACCATAGTTAAATGCAGTTTGCTCTGCCTAGAAAAGCTGATGGAAGAGTTTTAGTGGTGTAGGAGAATGGATTTGGGGTCATGATCTCTCTGACTGGTGTCTCTTGAGCTCCGAATTCTGTAGCATATGTTAGGTTTTCTCCCCTGGTGTATGGATGTTGTGGTGATGTGGTCATGGTGTTGTCTTTTTAGCATCAATCTTCCTTGGAGATTTATATTATAGTGAGGTTGAAGGCCAAAGTCACATAGTACTGGTTAAGCATCTATGTGGAGATTACTAGTACTCCCTCTGTAAACTAATGTAAGAGTATTTAGATTACTACTTTAGTAATCTAAATGCTCTTATATTAGTTTACGGAGGGAGTAATAGTGAAGTTACAGACCAAAGTAATGTACCGTGTTGAGAATTACAGTAGTACCGATTAACTCTGCTGCTGCCAGTTTTGCTTCATATTTTTTTGGATGCATGATGCCAAGGTTGATGGGAAAGTGTGTTCTGGGCACCATGTGGTTGCCCGTTTTAGCCGCAGAATTGTCGACCACCTTTGCAAGACATTTGTCCACTCCACTGCACATGATCACAATTCACAAGACCATTGTCTGTAGCAATAATGTTGTGGGCACCAGTAATTTGGGCTGAACCGAACATTTCGAACTTAGAATGTGAGGCTCTTGGAGCATGGTCCAATGTTCTAAGGTGGATCTGGTCACAACAATGGGGCCCAAAAAACACATACTCAGTCCTGTCTCATGTTTGTGACAAATAACTGTTTGCTTAATATTTTCTGATGATGTGTAATACGCACATACACACCACTTGGCCACTATACACACATTCAACTGCGATTGTATTGTGTTAAAACTCCCTAGAATGACAGTAAAAGCTAAATCGGCCAACCTCACTAAGATCCTACTGAAACACATGAGCTAGTGTGTAGATGCGAGCTCCTGGATTTGAACTTTGATTGCCGACGGGTCGAGTCAAGTCCCCGCGACTCTGCCACCACACAACAACGGTTCTCTTCTATGTGTTGGAAGATAGTACTAGATAACTTGATTGGTCGATAGCCGGATTTTGACACTCTTCTCCAAGAAAGTTATGCATGGCAAGCAAGAAATAAAATGGCGAAACTAATTGATCGGCACAATTGTGGCAAGATCTGCTAAAACAGTGTGAGTACATGGCAAGTTAGATAGGTTATTACAATTGTGTGGCATCTAATCTCATGAGTGTCGGTAAACACAAACATGTAAGATGTCGTATCATCTCATACGAGTGAGAGAGGGATAAATCACCATTCTTACTTGTCGTGGCACAAGGGCGCGTAAGGTGTGTGCAACCACAACATCAAGAGACAACCGAGACGAGATGTCGGTGGACAGCAGGTGATAGTGTGATATGACTTGCGAGCGTGGATTGCGCCCAGGCGGCAGAGTGAACAAAATTCACCAGCTATGAAATGTTTAGCCATTGCCACCACACGTGCATTTCTTGCTTTTCTTTAGCAATGTGCTGACAACAGTCCGCTAGTGGTAAATCGCTAGTCACTGATGCATCTTGGGTTGTTGAAACTACAAGAATCATCAGTATAAGTATTGCGCTATGCGATATGTCATGTCACCAGATTACTGAAGCCTCTCAATCCTACACATGCTACCTGTAGCTCAATATGCATGGATTGATGCTGATACACATGAACTCAGAAATGTTTCTCTCCTTCCGGGCTTAATAACTTTCTGTTGCTTTGTTATATAGCTCCTCGATCTGTACTGATGTACGAATATCGTACTACTGGCTAAGGCTGTGCAAATCATCTCGACCAATTTCAAAGATTTGGCTGTACCAGTAGGTAGGTGCATGACATGCATGCTGATGTAGTCCTCCCAGAGCCACTAAATACGCGATATGGCTCTCCCAGAGATGTATGTACCGGTGGTTCTGCAACCAATAAAATCCTGCCACCTCAAAAGTGGTCACAAGTTGTATCTCTGTATTCCCCACATATCTTCATTTAACCTCCTGTATTTCATCGGCTGGACCCCACCCACATGATTTGACCAGCTGCACCTGCCCACGTGATTTCAGCCACGACGCTCGCTTTACACGTACGCTGAAGCCAGTCTCACTTCACACACACACGTACAGAAATGTGAGCTTATTTTTCAAATGATAAACCTCTCTCACTTTAAATTGATATGAAATCTGTTAAAACATATATGAGAATTTAAAAACTTATTAAATTCATTTCAAATAAAACTCTTTCAAAATAAATGCAACAACACATTGAAATGTCAGTTTCACATTTTTTGTCCACAGCTCATCTACAAATGTATGAAATAGCAGTTTCATATATTTCAGAGAAGTAGTTTCATATATTCTCAAAAAAATTAGTTCACAACTTGCAACACCACATTGAAATATATTTCAAGGAAGTAATTTCATATTTTTCAATACATATCTCATCGAAATAACAAGTTAAAAATATGAGAAATATCAGTTCCATATACTTCAGAGAAGTAATTTCATATATTTTCACAGAAATTAGTTTGACAACTTGCAACGACACATTGAAGTATCAGTTCCACACACAACTCAACCACACATAGCTATTTCAATTCATATGTCAATGAAAATCATTCCAATAGTTTTGAGAAATATATAACACTTCCTCATGCTGAAATTTCACTTATATTCCACAAATCATTTCACAAAAATTTGTTTCACAACTTGCAACACGACATTCAAATATATTACAGGGAAGTAATTACATATTTTTTTTAGAACGAAGGCTCGCGAAGAGCCCGACTTTGAATTAACAAAGCCATCAACCGGCCAGGAATTACAAACACACAACAGAGCACATCGGTCCAACGATACAAGGGAGCATTCTAGGGAGCTTACAACTCAACGCAGCGCACAAGCTTGAAAGAAAAATTAAAACAAAGCCCATTGCTTGCACTAGCAGAAGACCGCAACAAACAGGTACCGAGGGAAGCGACCCTCAAGCAGGATGAGGACCTGCTAAAACAGAGTGTGGGCATGAACTGGGCCGACGCCCAGGATGAAGAGATCGAAGCATCTTCCTCCTCTCGTGCCGCAGAGGGACCCTTCCCTCTCGCCTTGGATCGAAAGGCGTCGACCCAGCAGACCTGAGAAGCGCTCACCCTAGAGCAGAAGAGGTGCCGACCTCGAGACCTGGAGCAACCGCAGAGCACCACCCCAAAGCCAATGAGCACACAACATCCACCATACTGCCGCAACTTGGGACACCAGTAAGCTGCAGGAAAGCCACCGGGAGTAGCTGCTGAAGAAAGGCCAGCAAGGACACCAAGGAGGACCGCAGAACGTCGAGGAGCAAGGCCCGTCGGCCGTTGAAGAAGAGAACCACGAGCCCACAGCCGGGACGTGTTGCAATTGCTGGGAAGGGGAACCCTATCCCCTACCGCCGGATCGAAGGCGCCGCACCGCCAGCCTAGTGACAAACACGCCGCAACCAGTGTGCTCCACCCATGAGGGGAACGGAGACAATGCCAGCCATGCAAATCCCGATGAAACCGCCGCCACCAGACAACCATAGCCGCCCAAAGCTCCAACCTTTGACCCACCTCACCCGAACACGGTCCCTCCCCAGGCGGCACCTCCAAGGAGGAGCACGACACGAGACGCGCCGTTGCCGCCCAATCCTAGCCAGATTTTGGGCTTTCACCCGGGAGGGGGGAACGAGGGTGGGGAGGGAGGACCTTCGGCTGCACCTCCAAGGAGGAAGAACGACGCCAATGGCGTCGCTGCCGCCGGGCCGGACAAGCCAACCAACGGTTTCCCGCAGTCCAGACCTCGCCACCGAGCACACAGCCGGCTCCAGATCCAGCGCGCATGGCACTAGAGACTGGAGACAGGGTGCAGAGGGAGTCAAAGAGGAGGGAGCCAAACCTCAGATCCGACGAGGAGGGGGGGGGGACTCCGCGCCGTAGCCAACCCCCGCCGGCGGCTCACCACCCGCGTGGTCGAGCACGCCGACCAGAATCATCCGCAACCGGCTCCAGCCGAGGAGGATGCCGTTGCCTCGCCAAGAAGGGCCGCCGCCGCAGATCCGGGGACCTCCGCCAGGAACGGAGCGCCAGAGGCCTCGCCGCCACCTTCCCGGGCATCCGCGGGGTAAAGCCCGGCGAGATCCTCAGGTGGCGGCGAGGGGAGAGCAGGGGAAGGGGGGTGGCGGCGCGGGGAAAACCTAATCGCCACCCGAGTCGCCCAGGCAGACGACCAATGAGTCATTACATATATTTTCAGGGAAGTAATTTCATAGATCTTGGTCTCTTTCAGAAAACTATAACCCATGCTCCCTGTCACAAACAAAGAATGTTCAAATCAAGTTGCAAATATGTGAAATTGAAGTAGCAGGGGAGGCCGACGATCTGGTAAAGAAACAAAGAATGTTCAAATCAAGTTTCAAATATCTGAAATTGAAGTAGCATGGGGAGGCCGACGATCTGGTAAAAGAAACAAAGAATGTTCAAATCATGCAAAATAAATCCGAAATTATTAATTACATATGGAGAGAGGTTAGGGTAGATGGGATTCATGACTCACCAGATCCGGTGTCGGTGAGGCTTGGAGTTGCCGGATCCGGCGACACCCGTGCGTGATGACCCGTCGTGGTGCCCGTGCTCACGGGCAGATCTCGTCGTGGACGGGATGGAAGAGGAGGCCGCTGAGCCGCGTTGTGGGCGCCGGATCCGGCACCAGTCGGTGAAGCCACTACCTTGTCATCGTCACCGGACCCGTCGATGGCCGGGACAGACACACCTCGCCGCAGAACTGCCTTGCTGAATCTCAGTGGAAGACGAGGTCTTCCGACTATGTATCCTTTGTACTACAGCCGGCAACTGGTGGGGAAGCGGATCCGGTGGCCGGAGTTGACGGTCGCCGGAGTTGGGCCGGTCAAGCACCTGTTGCTCTTGGGAGAGAGAGAGAGGTTGTACGATTAGTCTGGAGATAATGAGAGAGAGACGCGGCTGGTTGGGAGACATTTATTGTTGGGCCCATCGTCGTTGTATTCATCTTGTATATGTTCTGTATCACGGCTGAAACAGAAAATAAAATCTGGGTGGGTCCAACATGGCACAAATCTAAAAGCAATGGTATGTGGTAGATCCAACACCGGTACATCCCCGCTCCGGTAAATTTACTTATCGTCTCCCAGAGCTCTCTCGATATACCTCTCTTCTCCAATCCTCCCCTCCGCCGCCGCCGGCAGGCGTTGCTGGACTAACCCCGCGTGGCGCTAGCGGCGGCAGGGGCCTTCTCTCTCCTTCGCTCGGTCTAGCGGCGCGGGGCCGGCGAAATCGGGTGGAGGCCCGACCAGTGTGTGTGGGCGGGCACGGATCTGAGGCGGCGGCCTCTTTCGTTGAGCGTGCCTCCCTTCCTGCGGCGGGTGGTTGGCACGGATGCTGTGGGGCGCCCTTCATAGCTGCGCGGGCAGCAAGGTGGCGGCGAACGTGGTTCTCAAGGCTGGGGTTGCCCTGGTGGCCCCGTGCATCGAGCTGAAGACGACGTCCTCCTCTGTTCCAGGTACACCTCGCCCTGCTATAGGCCGCTGCTGGTGGGGCGATGCGGAAGTGGGTTCTGGATCGAGGGAAGCTCCTGGCCGGCGTTGGTGGCCACAATGTGGGCAATGCTCCGGGCATTGCTACCCTTCCTGAAGGCGACACCATGATCCGTGCCCTCGCTCTGCAACTCCGTGAACCGAGTGAAAGCCCTAAATCTCCTAGATTGGGCGGCGGCGGCGTTCCAACGCCGTTTTCTTCCTGAAGACGCCACCTTGGGTCAGTGGAGGTGGTGGTGTGAGCTTCTGAGCGAGTGGGTCGTTGACTATCTCCAGTGGTGTCCCCGTTCGACGGCTTGCAGTGGGCACCATGCTCTTTGTCGAAGATGATGTGTTGGTGGAGGAATTGTGCTTGGTGGGGTCGCTGTACTTGTCATCCTTCCCCGCCACCGTCTGGGCCGGCTCTGCGTGCTCGGGGGTGAGCAGCTCTGCCTACCGATGGCGTGGCGTCCTACGATCCAGGACAAGAGGGCAGGGGCCTTCTTTGGAGGCGGAGGCGGATGGCGGCTGCAGTGGTGGTGCATGGAAGCTGTCAGTGTGGCCGTCCTCCAGCGGCGAGTAGTCTCTTTGGCTTCACCTTATCAATGTCAGGATGTGGAGCTCGCTGAGGACTTCGATGCTCAAGCCTTTGCTTGGTGCATTTGGATCCCGTTAGCCGTTCTGTAGCATCATGTATCTTTGCCTTTTTTCCTTTGTTTTGTTTTCTTTTCGTTACGTTTTGTGGTATGCTCGGATGTATTCTAGTGGTTTTTGCTTTATAATATAAAGCGGGGGAAACCCTTTTTTGTCTACGCGATATGCATGCCTAAACTTATATATTAAGCACAATAAATATAGGAAGAGAGAATCATGAATTATACTTTGGCAAATCGGATATGTTGATGACATGGATAAACTTAATTAGAGGGTAGCGAAACATGAGTAATTATTGATAGTGCGGATCACATATACAATATAGAGTAGTAGAACGCTCGCGTTGCTATGGGCTACAATGTATATAAATGAATAAATCAAATGATTAAGGTTGTCTCCAAAATCGAAGCTCCGGGCTACCCCAAATCAAGACCATATGTGTCGTAGAAATTTGGTTGTCCGGACTATCCTTCATGTTATCTTCAACACGTGGGCCCAACAGGAAAAATCTTCTCATAACGCACCCTTTCCTTTTTCTGTTGGACCCTCCCCTCCCCGCTCGATTTCCCGCCATAGTGGGACATTTCTCGCAAGAGCCCTCTCCTTTAAACTCAATTGACGCCCACCTCACCTTCAGCATGACACCCTCTCTCCTTCACACTATATGGTCTTGACCAAGGAGGAGTCCCCCACATCAGCATCACGCCCACCTCACCAGGGAGGAGTCCCCCACATCTGCCCAGCTCTCCGGCCTGATCGCGCCCCCTCATGTTTGTGCCGATTCGCCACCCGATCGAGGGGTAGAAGGTGTGTGTCGCCCGTGATGCCCCTGAGTCAAGAAGGCAGATCTAATGTCTCATGAGTCATTGTCACGTTGTAACATACAGTTGAATGTTGTGCATTCCACAAAAATATGATGTCCGTTGTTGGGCACGCCTCACCTTCGCCAGGGCACTCTCTCTCCTTCACACCGTACTTCTCCACGGATCGCCAAGGAGGAGTCCCCTGCCAACCGTCGCGCTCTCCGTCGTGATCCGCTCCCCTCGTACTTCTCCACGGATCCGCTCCCCTCACAAGGAGGCGTGCGCCGCCCGTGACACCCCCAAGCCAAGAAAGCAGATCCAATCTGTCCCAAGCTATTGCCACATTGTAACATACAGTTGAATTTCATGCATTCCACAAAATATGATGTCCGTTGTTGGGCATGACTATGCATATTATCAACTCTTGAAGCAACTAAGCAATGCATTTAGCCTTCTATCCTAACTAAAAAGTTGTACGACTTAACAAAAAAATATGAACCCCTCGCTCATGCAGTTTGCTGCAAATCCATCTCTAATATTTTTGTGATGATGTTTAATATGCACATGCATACCACTTGACCGCTATACATACATTCAACTGGAATTGTATTCTGTTAAAAAACACGGATCTCCTAATGACTCCCTAGCTAGAATGACAGTGAAAGATAAATCCGCCAACCTCACTAATTTCGTACTAAACACATGAGCTAGTGTGTCGATGCGAGCTCAAATCCAGGAGCTCGCATCAACACACTAGCTCATGTGTTTAGTACTAAACACATAATATCGTACTACTGGCTAAGACTGCCAATTATCTCGACCAATTGCAAAGATTTGCTGTACCAGTTGGTAGGTGCATGGCATGCATACTGATGTACTCCCTCCGTCCCGAAAAACATGTCGCGGGCGCAATTTTACAAAAAAACCCTTCAATTTCTTCCGACCAAACCCGCACTCCTCGTCGTCCTCCTCCGACAGAATCCCTAGCTGCGCTGCTCCCACCGCCGTCCCTTCCCCGCTCCCCCGCCGCAGCTGCGGTGCTCCCCGCCGCCGCGGCTCCCCTGCTCCCCCGCTCCCTCGCAGTAGCTGCCTCCTGCTCCGGCGCTGCAGCTGCCGCTCGCCTGCCTCCCCAAGCTCCCCCCTTTCTCATAAAAATCTTTGATTTCCCCAGCATAAGTTGGACGACCCATGCGCCACCAGAGGAGGAGGGAACCGAGGTCGGAGCATATCTCCTCCGCCCCAAGCCAGTCCAGTAGCGCCGGGGAGGGGAGTTCCTCGGGAGCGGTGGCGTGGTTCGTTGGCGTGCTCGGCGAATCGGGGGTCGGGAGGAGCGAGGGGGTCGGAGGCGATTACGGCCCTCCGCACGCGCGGCGACAGAGGTAGCTAGGTGAAGACGAAGGCTCTGCCACGCGAGTTGCTGCTCTATCTCGATGCGTGTTGGTGTGCAGAAAGAGGGAGGGAGGGACGGCGTGTGAGCTGATGAGCCCGACGACGACAACAAGCTTAAGCTCGTGGATTTGCGGCTTCTTCTTCGTTGTTTCTCTGGTGGAAGACCCGCACCTGCGACACCGCGGCAGCGGCGGAGGCTGTCACTTGGTAGCAGCGGCGGCGGCGGCTACAAATCTTCTCCTAGGTACAGCCCGGGTCACCAACGCCTACAACCTGGGTATGAACCTCTCTTCTCTACTTCATCTTTACTGAATTTACTGAATGTGTATATTCTCTGAACCACTTATTCTCTGTCTACTGAGTTTTACTGAATGTGAGATGTTTTGATCTGAACTACTATAGCTATGTTACAACAACCAGACAAAATACTCTGAAAGATGTTTGAGATGTTTTGATCTGAACTAGCTATGTCAGAGTCTAACTGATTTGGTGCTTCTTCACAGGTCATGTATGTTTGTTTTTTGGGCATGTGCACATCAGGCCCTAATAGTGCAACAAGTCATGGTTTTCCCTTTTTGAATTGAGATATTTGACATAAAATCTCTGTGGTCATCTCCTATCACCAGTAATAGTTCTGGTCTAAATTTGGTTCGGAGAGTTGAATCCCAGTTTAAATAGAGGCTTTATTTCCTATTGGTACTAGGAAAATATCCTAGCTACTGGTTGTTGTGATGCAGCTATATCTTCCTTGTGAAGTTAAGCAAAAGCAAATCAAGTGCTCTGTTTTTTTCAGTACACAAATTCTTAATGATCTTGCTTTAACTTCTCCTCGGGGGACCATTTCTGATCACAAACAAGTACCGGCCACCCAGTGTCCCAAGATCATTTGCAAACCTTTCAGATGCAAGAACAAAACAACCAAAATAAGAAAAAAAATTGTCCAACAACCTGACAAACTTGAAACCAAAACGCAAGGAAACATTTACATCTCAAACATCTTGTAGGAGTAATTAACTAGCTATGTTACTCAAGGAAACCTTCCTCAGATTAAACACAAAACTAGCTATGTTACAACAACTTGACAAAACAACTAGAAATGAGTAATAGTTGCATCTTCCAGGATAGTAGTGTGGGCCTCCTAATTGGTTGTAAACCAAAGCACTAGTTGTTTAATTGTTTAATTGACAAATCATTTTAAATGGTGTGCCCAGGTTTCAGTGAACTAGTCTCAGCTTGAAATTTGGTTCAGTTAACTCCATACAAGGGTCTCTTTTTGGTCCAGTAGTGATTAGAGGATCATGTACTGATGATATGAGATTAGCAAAGGCCTTGCTTGCCAAGCATACAGATTAGCAAAGGCCTTGCTTGCCACTAACCTTAAAAGTATACTGATTGTGACATTAGCATGCCTCATTGAAATAAATCCAAATATTTTAAATTAATTCAAATAACTAAAATTAATCCAAATCAATTCAAATAATTCAAATAAATCCAAATAACCCAAATTAATTCAAATAATAATCTAAATAACCCAGATAATTCAATTAATCCAAATAACTCAAATTCCAATAAATTCCAACAAGGAGTTGATATACAAGGATTAGACAAGGCATACACAAGGGCATGACATAAGAGCCTCTTTGTCCCCTCTTGACACAAGATTACACAAGACATACACAAGGAGCACCTGACTACATGACATAAGGGCCTCTTTGTCCCCTCTTGACTACATTCTTTTCCTTTCTCTGGCCACTTCTTCCCTTCCCTTCCCTTTACTTTTCTTTCTTTTCCCTTCTCTAGCTAATTCTTTCCTTTCATTTTATTTTCCTATTGCAATTTCCATTTCTTCTATAATGGTTCTAGTATCAACAACTACCCGACTGTCGCAATATACACCGGTTATTTCCATTCCAGCATTCTGAACGCGATCCTTGTGCAAGTGGGGCAACTTATATTGATTTCCTCCTTTGTCTTTCATAACTTCAAACACAATTGCTTCTAATGTGATAAAGCTTCTGTGCAACTTGTCGGGATCGTAGTTATCGAATTCCTCTTCCACACCCTGTACCAGTTCCTGGATGTTTGTAGGTGACCTGCAGTCGGTTAGAGACTGGAGCGAGTTATGGAAGCAGAGGTCCAAACAATTTAACTCAGGGCTATTTGGGGGCTGTTGTAGCAATCGGATGTCAAGATCAGTTTGTTCCACAGCTTCTCAAAAAGCTACATCATTGGGAAGGACATGAGGCTTTGCGTTATCCTGTTGGATGAATATTGTTGCTCCCTCATCATCGTCATGCCACTTATCCTGAATTGCCGGGATAACCTTATTGATTAGATAATCTCTGCACATAGGCCTGGTTACTTTCACTGATGTCAACACTTTTGTTCCCTTTGTTCTGTTTTGACTTGTCCGCTTCGCCTCAGTCTCTTCGACGAATGCCCAAATGCCGATATTCCCATCGAATGTTAGCTCCCCCTCAATGTTATATCGAGGCTTGGCAACAGCTGTTAGGAACATCACCTTCCCAATGCTGTGAGTGTTTGACACAGTGCGCTTCGGTTCAGGTTCTCCTGGAAGTACATAGTAACTATTCTTCACTCTCGTCATGTCAAACCACTTCTCATCGATGTGAACCATATTCGTCATTGGTTTTAACATAGCCCGAGAAGTTGAGATCGAATTGTCATCGACCATGGACATACAAAATTTCAATCTCGCAAGCTTGTTCTCTAGCTTGAGGTGAGGCTTCACGGTGCTTGTGATGCGGTTGAGCTCATTCAAATGGAACCTCTTATGTAGGGTCGATCGGGCCACACCTAGAGACCGTGCTAGAGATCGAATTGTTCTTCTTTTATTCAGTGGGATTGTTGAGGTCCTCTCTAGATCTAGCTCCTTTCTCTTTCGGTCGGATCTTCCTGGCTTCTTGCTTGAGACATCTACTTCTTTGCCATTGGCAATTTGCTTTTTAGCCTGTTCCCAGATTCTTTCAACAGATCGTACACTTATGTCCAACAGGTTTGAGACTAGCAGCTTGTCGTCTGGTTGAACAGACCCATCTCTGAGCTCGATTACCAGCAAGGAAAAGTAAACACCATGCCTCTCCTTATCTGACAATTCTCTTCTCTTCTCTTGAAGTATCCAATTCATAACTTCATCCTCTTCCTCTTGAGCTGCATCCTCTTTCCCTTCATATTCTTGAGGCATCCAATTCATATCTTCATCGTCTTCCTCTTGAGGCATCAAGTTCAAATCCATAACTACATTCTCTGCCACTTGAGGTTCCTCCCCTTGAGGCATCAAATTCAAATTAATACCTTCATTGTCTTCCTCTTTAGGCATCAAGTTCAAATCAATAGTTTCATGTTCTTCCTTTTGAGGCATCAAGTTCAAATCCATAGTTATGTTTCCTGCTGTCGGTGTCAAAACTGGCGGATCTCGGGTAGGGGGTCCCGAACTGTGCGTCAAGGTCGGATGGTAACAGGAGACAAGGGACACGAAGTTTACCCAGGTTCGGGCCCTCTCGATGGAGGTAAAACTCTACTCCTGCTTGATTAATATTGATGATATGGGTAGTACAAGAGTAGATCTACCACGAGATCAAGGAGGCTAAACCCTAGAAGCTAGCCTATGGTATGATTGTGTATGATGATGATTCTATCCTACGGACTACAACCCTCCGGTTTATATAGACACCGGATAGGGTTAGGGTTATACAGAGTCGGTTACAATGGTAGGAGATCTTGAGTATCCGCATCGCCTAGCTTGCCTTCCACGCCAAGGAAAGTTCCTTCCGGACACGAGACGAAGTCTTCAATCTTGTATCTTCATAGTCCTGGAGTCTGGCGAAGGTATAGTCCGGCTATCCGAACACCCCCTAATCCAGGACTCCCTCAGTAGCCCCTGAACCAGGCTTCAATGACGACGAGTCCGGCGCGCAGATTGTCTTCGGCATTGCAAGGCGGGTTCCTCCTCCAAGTCCTTCATAGAAGATTGTTAACACCAAAAACAGTGTCCGGCTCTGCAAAATAAGTTTCCACATATTGCCATAGAGAGAATAATATTAACACAAATCAAATCTGCTGACGTATTCCGCAGTGCGTCATCATACTGCGGCCAAGCTCTTTATACAAATCGTTTTCACTTTTCCACCTCAGCGCGTTTAGCGAGGCAGTTTCCTTGGCACGTCTTGTCAAAGCAGAGACCGTGTGCCCCTTTTAACGAGATTCTCATCAATACGGACGTGGGTAACCCAACCGCGCCATTTACCACGGCGCTTGGGAGGCAAGCGAGTTTTATTTAGGTAGGTGGGGACGCATAACCGCATCCGCCCATATAAGGGGATAAGGATCCACCTTTTTTACCTACGCCTTCTTCCTCCTTTGCCAATCCATCTCTTGCGCACTCAAGCTCCAGGGCCCAAGCCCGCTCTTCCCACCTCAACCTTCTCCAGCAATGTCCGGAGCGGGAGGCAAGTGGATGGTCTCCTCCGTTACGGAGGTTCAAGTAAAAAAGCTAAGGAAGGCCGGATACCTGTCCAAGGACATCCCACACCGGCTTCCCGAGAAGGGGCAGCTTCTTCCCACCCCAAGGCCCCATGAGAGGGTTGTTTTCCTTCCCCACTTCCTCCGCGGACTGGGTTTTCCACCTCACCCATTCGTTCGGCCACTCATGTTCTACTATGGCCTAGATTTCCACGATCTGGCCCCGAACTTCATCCTCAACATCTCGGCGTTTATCGTCGTGTGTGAGGCCTTCCTCCGCGTCCGCCCCCATTTCGGCCTTTGGCTCAAGACCTTCAAGGTCAAGCCCAAGGTGGTGCGCGGCAGCCAAGCGGAGTGCGGAGGTGCTATGGCTGGCAAGATAGCCAATGTCCTCTGGTTCAAGGTCTCCTTTGTGGAGACCCTAAAGGGGTGGCAAGCCGGGTGGTTTTACATCACCGAGCCACGCGATCTGGAATGGGTCGCAACCCCCGAGTTCAGATCCAGACCCCCCACACGGCTTATGTCCTCGAAAGAGACGGGCCTGTCGTGGGGCAACGAGGAAGAGGTGACCGGACTGAAGACCTGCATCCTGTCCCTGGTAGACAAGCCAATCTGGCTGGTCAATATAGTCCAGGTCATGCTCGTTCGTCTGATCCTCCCGTGCCAACAATGGGATTTCAATTTGTGGGAGTTCGACCCGGCGCAGCACCGAACCCTCAACAGGCTCTTCAACACGTCGTATGAAGACGTCTGGAAGGTGCTAATCAAAGGCGCCGGGGCTCCCGCATCCGCTTCCGAGGACCGCGGATACAACACGCAGCGTCACGCTAGCGAGGTAAGCTATCTATGCCTTTGACAGGATTATTAAGCTCTTTTTCATAGATCAACTCTATGAGGGATCTAAACTCCCTTACCTTTGACAGGCTTGGCAGGCAATATCCGGACCAATTAACTGTCCGACGCCCCTGACCCAAGACCCAGCCCCAGCTCTCCTAGTGAAGCTGCTGACTCCGGCACCTTATGTGGTGCCGGAGAAGAAGGTCAAGAAGAAGAAGACCACCGGGACTTGAAAGAGTGCCAGTAACTTGGTGGTGTCGGACTCGTCGTCTGACGAGTCCGAGGCGCCCTCCTCTCGTGAAAACGAGGAGGAGGAAGAAGAAGGCTCTCCCCCCCAGCGGGGGGAGGTGAGAAGAAGAAGGCCGCCCCATCAGGGGAGGCCGAGGGGTCTAGGAAAAGGAAGACCCCTCCGTCGGACTACTCCCACGACGCCGAAGAGAGCAGAGAGGAGTGGCCGAACAGGGCCAAGCGTCTAGCGAAATCGTAAGTATTCGTATACCAGAGTAACTCATGATGTTCCTTTGTTGCGCAGCTTTCCTTAATGTCGAATGTGAATATGCAGCCCGCCCCGGGCCGAACTCGACGATTCGTCGAGCGGCTCCCTGGATTCGTCGGACGTGAACTCAGTTCCGCCCGCTGTCTCCCCCCGCACTGCAGACGACGCCGAAGTGGCGTCGCAACAAGCTCCGGGGCAGGAGGAGGTGGTCCTGGAGGAGCCGAAAGGCGACCTCCCGGACCCCAGGAATAAAGGGGACAAGACCCCCTAGGGCTCCGAGTCCGGCTTTGTGCCGGACGCCGCGCCGGACTCTTCAACAGTTGCGGTCCGCGGTAGGCGAACTCCTTCCAAGAGGAGCAAGCCTTCTGAGCCGTCGGCCTCCGTCCAACTGGAGGTGCCGGACAATCTGCTGGAGGTGCTTGACGGCGCCTCCATCGACGAGGAACACCGTACTATTATGAGTACGGTGATCCGAAGGATTCAGTCCGCCAAGAGCGGACTGACTGAAGCTTGTGCTAGCCTTCTGACAGGCTTCGAGGTAATTAAAAATATGTCAAAATATTACCGCATAGACAGTAGCCCCTGATGCTCTGTTCGGCGTTCGGAAAGAAAAGCCGAATAGAGGATCTATTAATTTTCGCAGGAGTCTAACAATAAAGAGTCAATATGCGTATGCAGGCTTCGCCGCTATCCACCGCCGCACTGACTGCACAGGTGGATGTCCTAAAAAAGGACCTCGGGCGGACCGAGCAAGAGCTCGGCCTTGCCAAACGGTAGCTCGAGGAAAAAGAAGGTAAGAAATACCCTACAAAGAAAAAAGGTGCCTATAGAGAGGCGTGATTGCAAAGAATAACAAGATCGTACTGCTTATTGTAGGGGCCACAACTGAGGTGGCGACCCTCAAGCAGGCGCTATCTGAGGGCGGAAAGAAAATGACCGAGGAGCGCACCGAGCGAGAAAGACTTGGGGCTCAGGTTGGCGAGGTGCAGCAAGAGCTGCAGGCTCTCATGAAAAAACATGAGAGCTTGGAGCTTGAGTCAAAGGCGCAAGCATCCGAGCTCGCGTCGGCCCTTGAGACCGCCAAGGGTGCCAAGGCCGAAGCCCAAAAGGCCCTCCAAGAGTTGGAGGAGATGAAAAAGATAGCAGCGGGTAAGGCATTCTTAATGCAAAGTAGGAATATAAAAGTAAACTACTTGTCACTTACCCGAATCCGGAGTTCTCCAGAAGCGTTCGCAGATCTTCCCCGCAGCGTATCCGACGCCGCCGCATTCTACCGAGCTGAAGAGGGCAGCTCGACGGAGAGTGTGTTCTGGTCTCAGTATTCTAAGGCCGGACACCCTATGCCTTTGAGTGATCAGCTGAAACAGCTGGTCGAGCTCCACAAGGCGGCCGAACAAGCCATGAAGGGCTTCATAGTTCGGCTGTGGCCCGGAGAGGCCCTGCCTGGGAGCTACTTCGGGCTGGTGCGGCGGATGGTGGAGGCCTGTCCATGGCTTGAGGTCATCAAGCGTTCCGCCTGCATCGAAGGTGCCCGGAGGGCCCTTGCTCGTGCAAAGGTGCACTGGGGTAAGCTTGACGATGAGAAGCTGGTGAGGGACGGGCCGCCGCAGGGGAAGGAGCATTGCAAGCCCGAGAACTACTACAAGGATGTTCTTGCCGGTGCCTGCCTTATTGCGGATGAATGTACCAGAGATGTAATATTTGAATGAACTTGCTCGTGTTTATCCTGTGCGCTGAAAACTTGTTCATATGCGCTAAGCAATGCTTATGGAATTTAAAATATTATTTTCTGTGCGGCCGTTTATCAAAAATTGAGAGATGGCCAGTCGTCGGCTTCTGCCCCCATGCCGCTAGTGCTGGGGTGTTCGGGATAAACCTGAGCGCTCTTTTTCCCATGGTTGGGTCCTTCGAGGGAGGCGCTCAGCACAACGAACCAGGCAATCGGACTATAATGCTTGAACACTCTCACTTAGCCATAGAACTTTATAATTTTAAATTTCGGCGAAGCCCCTAGTTCGGAAGACCGAATTCGGGGCGCTATCCACGCCTTTGGCCGGACAGAGCCAGCTCCTCGCTCGAAGCGGCATAAGTCTTTAGGGACTCGAAAAACCTCTCGAACGGAAGACCGAATTCGGGGCGCTATCCACGCCTTTGGCCGGACAGAGCCAGCTCCTCGCTCGAAGCGGCATAAGTCTTTAGGGACTCGAAAAACCTCTCGAACAGCGACCGGTCTCTCGCCTTATCATGACAGTCAGTTTTAGATTTCTCCACTGAGGTGCTTAACCCAGCTGAACCGGGCACAATCGCAGTGGTTCTCCTAGTGCTACCTTAGCCGATATAGCAGAACGTAAGGCACCAAAACATAGGAGCCGGGCAAACCCAACTATTGACCCAAATCATGATTCGGAGCCGATGCATATAGTGCTATAAGTTCGGGGTGCCGCACTTGTGAAAGTGTACGGACTTCTCACACCAGATCGAAGGGTACTGAAGCCCCTGGAGTGTTTGCCGTACCATGGTGTACGGGTGCGATCATGTTATTTAATGAGCATATATATTAAAAGAGGATAATGCAAAAAAATAGATAAAAAGCTATGCATTGTTTATGAAGAGGCTATTTATCAAAGCCGAACGATACAAGTAGTGTGATAAGCAAAAAGATATTAGACTATTTAACATGTCCTGACCAGGGGCAGGCCGCGGAATTGCGTTCGAAACAGATATACCGCTCGTAATAGAGACCACCTAAGAGTTCCATAATGCGGCGTAGCTTTGTCTGCTTCCCTGGATCTTGCATCGTTTGTGCGGCAGTCGAATTGACGAACATGTCATCCTGAAAGTAATAAAAAGGATCCGGTAGCCCCTAGTACGTTTTAAGCCGTATTGCAAGCATGCCGTTACTGTGCCCCTTCCCCTTTGCCCATGGTATTTCAAGGGCGTAATTATGTACGCGAGGTACTAGCTTCGCTATGTCGCGATGGCTGGGGTTGGGGCCGCATTGCTACGCCTGCTCAGAACGTGCTAGGCGGTCTTGTTGTAGGTTACTCCGGGCGTGCTTGGCAGTGTCTGGCTTTTTAACGGCCTGACTGGAGAGTTGCCTAAAAAGGCTGCTTTGTACTTCCGCTGCGAGAGCCGCCGTGTGCTCCTCCGTACGGAGGGAGCGCTCGGTGTTTCCATTGACCGTGATTACTCCTCGAGGGCCTGGCATCTTGAGCTTGAGGTATGCGTAGTGCGACACCATATTGAATTTGGCAAATGCGGTTCGTCCGAGCAGGGCGTGATAGCCACTGCGGAACGGGACTATGTCGAAGATTAACTCTTCGCTTTGGAAGTTATCCGGAGATCCGAAGACCACATCAAGTGTTACGGAGCCTATACAGTTGGCTTCTACACCTGGTATAACGCCTTTAAAGGTCATCCTTGTGGGCTTAATCCTTGATGGATCTATGCCCATTTTCCGCACTATATCCTGGTAAAGCAGGTTCAGGCTACTGCCGCCGTCCATGAGGACTCTTGTGAGATGAAATCCGTCGATGATTGGGTCGAGAACCAATGCGGCAAAGCTGCCATGACGGATGCTAGTGGGGTGGTCCCTTCGATCAAAAGTGATCGGGCAAGAGGACCATGGGTTGAACTTTGGGGCGACTGGCTCCATCGCGTATACGTCCCGTAGCGCACGCTTCCGCTCCTTCTTGGGAATGTGGGTTGCGTATATCATGTTCACTGTCCACACTTGTGGGGGAAACCCCTTCTGTCCATTGTTGTTCGGCGGCCTGGGCTCCTCCTCGTCATCGCTATGAAGCCCCTTGTCTTTGTTTTCGGCTCTTAACTTGCCTGTCTGCTTGAACACCCAACAATCCCTATTGGTGTGATTGGCTGGCCTTTCGGGGGTGCCATGGATCTGGCACAAGCGGTCGAGTATTCGGTCCAAACTGGACGGGCCCTGAGTATTCTTTTTAAACAGCTTTTTCCGCTGACCGGATTTATAGCCTCTGAATCTGGCGTTGACTGCCATATCTTCATTGCTGTTGCTGCTAACGCGGCGCTTTTGCTTATTTCGACGTGTCCTGCCACTTTTGTCCTTGGTATCCGAATTACCAGGGTTCTTTGATAAGTTGTTGCTGCGAGCTAGCCAACTATCTTCGCCCGCGCAAAAGTGGGTCATGAGTGTCGTTAGGGCTGCCATAGATTTCGGCTTTTCCTGTCCCAGGTGCCGGGCAAGCCACTCGTCGCGGATGTTATGCTTGAAGGCTGCTAGGGCCTCTGCGACTGGACAGTCGACTATCTGGTTTTTCTTTGTTAGGAACCGTGTCCAGAATTGCCTGACTGATTCCTCTGGCTGCTGAATTATGTGGCTTAGGTCGTCGGCATCCGGTGGTCGCACATAAGTGCCCTGGAAGTTGTCGAGGAATGCGGCTTCCAGGTCCTCCCAAGAACCGATTGAGTCCGCTGGCAGGCTATTAAGCCAGTGCCGGGCCGGTCCTTTGAGTTTGAGAGGGAGGTATTTGATGGCGTGTAGATCATCGCCACGTGCCATGTGGATGTGAAGGAGATAATCCTCGATCCATACCGCCGGATCTGTAGTGCCATCGTATGATTCGATGTTTACGGGTTTGAAACCCTCTGGGATTTTATGATCCATTACTTCATCTGTGAAGCATAATGGATGTGCGGCGCCCCTATACTTGGCTATGTCACGACGCAGCTCGAAAGAGCTATGTCTGTTGTGTTCGGCCCGGCCGGATTTATTGTGTCCGGAGTGAAGATCATTGTCACGTGTCGTCAGGCGCCTGCGCGATCCGTAGATCGATCTTGTTTGTCTTGCTTTGTCCTCCAGTACATCTCGCAGGTCTGCGCATTTTCCTGTGCCTTGGTTGAGCGGCGTCGGGGCATGGTTTGGGTGGAGGTCCGGCAGGCCTCTCTATCGCGGCCGCGAGGTGGCCGGTCTGCCATGTCGTGCGCTGGTGATGTAGGCGCTTCCTCCTCTGATCGGGGTAGCGGCCTGCACTTTGGGTAATTTTTGGAGGGGCGCTCGAGTTCATACTCTTCGGCCGCAAGGACTTCAGTCCATCTATCGGCTAGCAAATCTTGACCACCTCTAAGCTGTTGCTGCTTTTTCTTTAGGCTATTCGCTGTGGCTAAAAGCCTGCGTTTGAAACGGTCTTGTTCGACGGGGTCTGATGGTACGACGAATTCGTCGTCATCGAGGCTTGCCTCGTCTTCGGAGGGAGGCATATAGTTATCATCCTCAACCTCTCGTTCTGCCGCTCTCATGAGGGCTGGTTTCTCCATCTTCCTGCGCCGAATCCTGTTGAGTTGGGTGTTCTTTGGCGCTATCCGGGGTAGTATTATCTCCCATGCCGGAATCACCGTTTTTGCTTTGGCGGGATTTAGAGCGGCGCCGCTGATGCCGGCGCTTTGGCTGTTTCTTGGAGGTGTCGTCCCCCGCTGTTCTATCGCCATCTCCATATTTTGGAGCATCCACCATATATACGTCATATGATGAGGTGGCTGTCTAGCGCCCTACATGTGCTGGTTCTTGTTCGTCTCCTATTTTGTCGTCCAAACCGTCAAAGTCTTCGGAGCCAAAGTCAAGCATGTCGGTTAAATCGTCGACAATGGCTACCAAGTGGGTGGTGGGTGGGCTTTGAATTTCTTCATCGTCCGTATCCCATCCTCGCTGACCGTAATCCGTCCAGGGCTCTCCTGATAAAGAGAGAGACTTGAGAGAATTCAGGATGTCGCCAAAAGGCGAGTGCTGAAAGATGTCCGCGGCGGTGAACTCCATTATCGGTGCCCAATCGGCTTCGACTGGCAGGGGCGCGGGGGGTTTGGAGTTCGGGGAGGAGTCCGGACCCTCGGGGTCGCGGGTCACGCGGAGTGCGGGGCTAGCGTTCGGCTCGATCGCTTTTGAGATCGCAGCGCCCGAGGTGACGTCCAACCGCTCATCCTCAATTAGCGCAGTAGGCTCCGAGTCAAGGGTCGGAACCGGTGCGTGCGCGGCCTCCAGGACATTGTTCGGAGGCAGAGCTAGATCATGCCCCTCGAGATAGTGCGGCGCGCTTGGCTGTGGCTTGAACCCGTCGAAGATCAAGTCTCCGCGGATATCAGCTGTGTAGTTTAAGCTTCCAAACCTGACTTGATGGCCATGGGCGTAGCTTTCGATCTGCTCCAGATGACCAAGCGAATTGGCCCGCAGAGCGAAGCCGCCGAAGACGAAGATCTGTCCAGGGAGAAAAGTCTCACCCTGGACCTCATCGTTGTTGATGATCAGAGGAGCCATCGGGCCTAAAGGCGACAACACAGAGGAACTCTCAATGAAAGCACCAATGTCGGTGTCAAAACCGGCTGATCTCGGGTAGGGGGTCCCGAACTGTGCGTCAAGGTCGGATGGTAACAGGAGACAAGGGACACGAAGTTTCCCCAGGTTCGGGCCCTCTCGATGGAGGTAAAACCCTACTCCTGCTTGATTAATATTGATGATATGGGTAGTACAAGAGTAGATCTACCACGAGATCAAGGAGGCTAAATCCTAGAAGCTAGACTATGGTATGATTGTGTATGATGATGATTCTGTCCTACGGACTACAACCCTCCGGTTTATATAGACACCGGATAGGGTTAGGGTTATACAGAGTCGGTTACAATGGTAGGAGATCTTGAGTATCCGCATCGCCTAGCTTGCCTTCCACGCCAAGGAAAGTTCCTTCCGGACACGAGACGAAGTCTTCAATCTTGTATCTTCATAGTCCTGGAGTCCGACGAAGGTATAGTCCGGCTATCCGAACACCCCCTAATCCAGGACTCCCTCACCTGCCATCAATGACAAAAGATGAGTACACCATGGTACCATAACAAGAATATACACACACAAAATGAGTATGCAAGTCAAACAAGAAATAGGTGCCATGGCACAATTTCTAGTTTGGTTGCCACGGTAGCCAAACAAGAAATGCTGCCATGGCAGCCAAACACTTTGCTCTAACCATAACCATAAGCCATTTTTTGTAGCAGTGCCACATGATCAGCAATACACAAACTTTCATTACTGAAATTTCAAAAACCTAACAATGGAGTTTGTGACCTGCATTAGATTATTAGACATCTTTCATGTGTCATGTTTTGGATAGTTATATTAGAGTTTTGCTTTTGTTCATGCTATTCAACTTACATTCCTTTTTTTAAAAGAAAAGCTTACATTCCTTGATATAGCTTGATAAGCCAGCTTCGTAAAATAGATCTGACATTTAGACATGTTGGGGAAAAATCTACTAGCACTTGATGAAATGGCATAGTAAATGTACAATGGAAATTGCAGGCAAAAGAAGGTTCTCTTATCAACTCTTTCTAAAAAAGAAGGTTCTCTTATACTCCCTCCGTCCAACAAAACTTTTCATCAAAATGGACAATAAGGGGTGTATCTAGAACTAAAGTACATCTAAATACATCCCCTTTTATTCATTTTGATGACAAGTATTTTCGGACGGAGGGAGTATAGCTTTAAATAAGACAAAATATACGAACGTCTGATCTCTAGATAGAAACCTGGTTATGGTTAGTCCGGGTGTGTGGAAGGGGAGCATGCAAAATACTCTGATCCATCGAGCAACTAGGCCTAATAGGAATTTTGGTAGTGGTGGTTGTCGATCCTAACACCAAGTTGCTTTCTATTGTTCAAGTTTGGAGACTAATGAATCCTAAAAACTGTGAGGTTTTGGTCTGCCATGTCCCCATAACAAAGCAAGATGAAGATAAAGAGCTTTATAAATTCCCATTGACTGACTGAATTATACTCTGATCATAATTGACACTTGACTGACTGAATTATACTCTGATCCTAATTGACACTTGGCAGTATACACTCCATTGACTGACTGAATTATACTCTGATTATAATTGACACTTGGCTGACTGAATTATACTCTGATCATGATTGACACTTGACTGACTGAATTATACTCTGATCATAATTGACACTTGACAGTTTACACTCCATTGACTGACTGAATTATACTCTGATCATAATTGACACTTGACAGTTTACACTCCACATCCACTCCATACCTTTCCCTGGTTTACAGTTTACAAGTTTACACTTTACATCTACTGATTTTTTCCAGTTAACACTAATTATATTCAGTTAACATTGTTCTTCCTGACGAACAGGAGCAGAGCAGCAACTCCTTACAGTACACTGATCATATTCAGCACAGGGAGCAAAGGAGCAACTCCTTACGGTACCTTCTTCCTCCTGACGAGCAGGAGCTTTGGCGGTAGCACGGGCAAACGAGCAACAGCAGTACTAGTAGACGAGCAGAAGTTGTACGGGCAGAGGAGCTCCACCGGCGGTAGGAGAGAAGCAGCCGCACGGGCGCGCTGGCAGAGGAGAAGGAGCTGCACGGGTTCGCCTGGGAGATCGAGGAGGACGCGCGGGAGATCGAGGAGGCAGCGCGCGAGCTCTTGGTCCACCGGATCGTGGAGGCAATTTCCGGCGACGCCCGTAGGGGATCACAGCCGGGAGGAATTGCGGCGGCGCACACATGGGTGCTCAAGGAGGATGCGTTGGAGCTTGACGAGGATGCGCTGGAGCTCGAGGTGGACGCCCGCGAGCTCGAGGAGGACGTGGTCGGAGGTCCCGACGGCGCCCGCAGGTAATCGAGGCGGGGCGACGACGCATGTCTGAGCGGGGGAGGCGGCGGAGCAGGTACTTGGCGACGGCGGCGGCGGAGCAGGTACTTGGCGACGGCGGCGGCGGAGCAGGTACTTGGCGACAGCGCGGAGCACTTCCTGATGGGCGGAGATGACGACGGCAGCAGCTGGGCGGCGCCAGCCCCTATCGATGACGGAGGAAGAAGACAGGGGGCGGAGGGGCTTCTTGCAGATGATTTTAAAACTATGAGGGCTTTTTTTTGCAAAATCACCAATGAACTGCGCCCGCGACATGTTTTTCGAGACGGAGGGAGTATAGAAGAAAAATAAATATAGGAAGAATGAATCATGAATTATAATTTGGCATAGCGGATATGTTGATGACATGGATAAACTTAGAGGGTAGCGAAAGATGAGTAATTGTTGATAGTGCAGATCACATATACAATATAGATGATCCACACACGCTCGCTCGCGCACGCACACACACACATAACGATTTTTTTGCACTAGATACAAATCAACCACCACCATCATTTTTCCATTAGTTTACCATTATGTTAATGCTGAAAAGAATTTGTAAACACACACACACACACACCTATGATGTGTATATTTAATTATAATTTATTTATCCAATTGAAAATGAAATTAGAGCTATAACTATTCGATGATTGTGTGGTATATATTGTCGGTTAATATAATACCTAGTTGGAGGAGGGAAGATGAAGGAGTGGACAGTGAGCGACTCTCGATGATCGTTGACATTCCGTCTGCTTGCATTCGGTCGTCGTCAGAGAGTCGGCCAACGGCATGGCAGGTCCTCAAGATGATTCCGTATGTGATGAAAGCATATGCCACTGGTGAAAATGAGGACGGTGATCTTACCAGCGACTCCTAGACCCCTAATCGTCTTATGGATCGTGTCCACTGGATGCATTATCCCAAGTGAGCAATCATAGTTAAATGCAGTTTGCTTTGCCTAGAAAAGCTAATGGGTAAGGGTGTTAGTGGTGCAAGAGAATGGATTTGGGGTTATGATCTCTCTGACTGGTATCTCTTGAGCTCTCAATTCTATAACATACGTTATGTTCCCCCTTGGTGTATTGATGTTGTGGTCATGTTTTTTAGCACCAATCTTCCATGGATATTTATATTAGTAGTAGCGATGTTAAAGAAAAAAGTAATAGTAGATATATATTCATTTTCTCCCCTAACCCTAGGTGGCTATGGCAAACTCCCCTCTCCAAGCTTCACCGGCGAGCCCGTGTATTCACCTCACCTCTGTCTATCGCTCCGGCGGCTGGTGGTAGGGATTAGATTCTTGGTGCCTTCACTCCTGTTAGTAGTTTAGGTTAGCATTTTTAAGTCCTCGTAGATGCGGCACTCGGGCGGATGGCATCGCTTCTTCTTCGAGTTTGTCTTTCGGTCTTCAATCCTCCTCGAGTTTGTCCTTCTGGACGCACTCGACGGAGCTCCAGCGTAGATTCATGCCGTCTCCTTGAGGCAGTGAGGTTAGGGTTTCTCGCCATGTGGCGAGATTTGGTGTCAGATGCTTTAGATCTGTGCAAAGGTTCAACAACGACGAATGTGGCTCCAGGATGCCAGTCCTCACATGAAGGAAATATGCCGTAGAGGCAATAATAAAGTTGTTATTTATATTTCCTTATATCATGATAAATGTTTATTATTCATGCTAGAATTGTATTAACCGGAAACTTAGTACATGTGTGAATACATAGACAAACAGAGTGTCACTAGTATGCCTCTACTTGACTAGCTCGTTGAATCAAAGATGGTTAACTTTCCTAGCCATAGACATGAGTTGCCATTTGATTAATGGGATCACATCATTAGAGAATGATGTAACTGACTTGATCCATCCGTTAGCTTAGCACGATGATCATTTAGTTTGTTGCTATTGCTTTCTTCATGACTTATACATGTTCCTATGACTATGAGATTGTGCAACTCCCGAATACCGGAGGAACACTTTGTGTGCTCTCAAATGTCACAACGTAACTGGGTGATTAAAAAGATGCTCTACAGGTGTCTCCGATGATGTTTATTGAGTTGGCATAGATCGAGATTAGGATTTGTCACTCCGATTGTCGGAGAGGTATCTCTGGGCCCGCTCGGTAATGCACATCACTATAAGCCTTGCAAGCAATGTGACTAATGAGTTAGTTACAGGATGATGCATTACGGAACGAGTAAAGAGACTTGCTGGTAATGAGATTGAACTAGGTATTGAGATATCGACGATCGAATCTCGGGCAAGTAACATACCGATGACAAAGGGAACAACGTATGTTGTTATGCGGTTTGACCGATAAAGATCTACGTAGAATATGTAGGAACCAATATGAGCATTCAGGTTCCGCTATTTGTTATTGACCAGAGACGAGTCTCGGTCACGTCTACATAGTTCTCGAACCCGTAGGGTCCGCACGCTTAATGTTCGATGACGATCGATATTACGAGTTTATGTGTTTTGATGTACCGAAGGTTGTTCAGAGTCCCAGATGTGATCACGAACATGACGAGGAGTCTTGAAATGGTCGAGACATAAAGATCGATATATTGGAAGGCTATGTTTGGACATTGGAATGGTTCCGGGTGAGTCCGGGCATTTACTAGAGTACCGGGGGATTACCGGAACCCCCCGGGGAGACTATGGGCCTTATTGGGCCTTAGTGGGAGAGAGGAGGAGGCGGCCAAGGTGCGGGCGCCCCCTAAGCCCAATCCGAATTGGGGCGGGGGCTGGCCCCCCTTTCCTTCTCCCTCTCTCCTCCTTCCTCCTTCTCCTACTCCAACTAGGGAAGGGGGAATCCTACTCCCACCGGGAGTAGGACTCCCCCCTTGGGCACACCTTGAGAGGGCCGGACCTCCCCTCCTCCACTCCTTTATATACGGGGAGGGGGCACCCCATAGACACACAAGTTGATTGTTTAGCCGTGTGCGGTGCCCCCCTCCACAGATTTCCACCTTGGTCATATCATTGTAGTGCTTAGGCGAAGCCCTGCGTCGGCAACTTCATCATCACCGTCATCACGTCATCGTGCTGACGGAACTCTCCCTCGACCTCAGATGGATCTAGAGTTCGTGGGATGTCACCGAGCTGAATGTGTGCAAATCGCGGAGGTGCCGTACTTTCGGTGCTAGGATCGGTCGGATCATGAAGACGTACGTCTACATCAACCGCGTTGTGATAATGCTTCAGCTTTCGGTCCACTAGTAGAAAAAGGCCCATTTGTCCCGGTTGGTAAGGGCCTTTTGTCCCGGTTCCTGAACCGGGACTAAAGGGTCGGTACTAATGCCCTGGCCCTTTAGTCCCGGTTCAGTACAGAACCGGGACAGATGGGCCTCCACGTGGCCTGTGCGCCGAGCATTTCTGTGGCACCAACCGGGACCAATAGGCACCCACGCGTCAGCATTTCTGTGGCTGGGGGTTTTGTTTTTTTTGAGGGGAGGGGGTTGGGGGTTTTGGGGGGTTAATTTAGGTGTTTCATATAATGTGTTAGCTAGCTAATTAATAGAGAGAAGTGTCCTATCTTATGTCCGTGCTTGGTCGACGCTACGTACTATACATACGTATAGAGAGGACTAGGCACGCTAACTAGCTAGTAAGCAAACGAAGGAAACAGAAGATCATCATGAACATATATGCATACAAAGAGAAGTGATATCGACCACCTCTCCTTGTTTGAGAGATTGGTCGAACAACAAGTTCTCCTATATCTATCCGACACTACCGGCAACATATATACAATAATGATCTCTTACAAATATAATCTCCTAACATACGGACGCATGGTCCACATAGTATTCTCCGTCTTCAGCGTTCACGTGGTCAAGAAAGAATGCCGCCAATTCCTCTTGATTTGCTCGCATGCGATCTGGTGCTAGGAGTTCATCCCGCATCCGAAATATCTAATTTGAAGAAGGGGGTCAATACATATGTATATGAATGAATGAAACTCAACACAAATGATGGTAATAAAATAAAATTGTGAATATTGTTATTTACGCACTTCATATTGTTCGTCAGAGTAGCCCCGCGCACAGGTCGTGTGTCGGATGGACTCGCAAACGTAGTATCCACAGAAATCATTCCCTTGTTCCTGCCACAACCACTTTACAAGAAATAAAGGTCAATCAAACTGATAAGCAAGAATGCCAAATGGTATTGATGAAACTAGCGCTTGAATCACTAGGAGATGCGCGGAACATGCTAATATAGTACTTACTTTCGGGTGTCTAAATTCTAGCTTCTTCGGCAGTCCCGGAGCTTTTTTGGTGAATTTTCTCCAAACCCTGCCAGACAAAGAAAACAATTACTTGATATCAGAAATGAACAAAGTTGCTGATATGGTGGATAATGATCGATTTAACTTACTTCTCGAGCATTTGAGTCATGTTCGCATACTCCTGGGGATCTTTTTGTTTCGAGTCTAAGCCAGTTACTACTCCCTGCTCAAGCTTAATCTCTAGGAGAATATAGTGGAACCTGCGCACGCATGCATAAATCATCAATTACATTACTATAACCTTGACTAATATATAAGGGAAAATGAATATGCCACAAGACAGTAACACTCACTTGAAGTTGTAAGGAAAGAGTATTATATCTTTGTGTTCATTTATTACCAACGATCGTAGCAAGTTGGCCTCGGTATCTTCGGCATGAAATTTTACCTCAGTTGCATCTATGAGATTTGTGTTAATGAACCCAATATCACCGACTTGTCTTTTCTTCAATTCGATGATCTTCAATCTGCATAATATAGTGAGGATAATTATAAATACATGCAATGAAAGAGCTGAGCTATATAGAGAGACTTAATGACAGAAGTAGTACTACTTACAGACAGTAGCAGGTGACCGTTGCTTTATCGAGGGCCAATTGATTGAAAAACTGAAAGAACTCCTCAAATGGAACAAGCAACACTTCAATTCCAACGAGGTCATGCTCCTTTTTAACTCTCACATACAAAGTATTCCTCCCCCCAGACTCTCTGCAGGTTTTCATGTACCAATCATGCAATGTTTGCATCATCGTTGATAGAGATCTTTCATCTTTGACGAGAGGCTTCCCGTACTCGTATCTTTGTATCTGCACCTCCAAGAAATCATAATGTACATCGTCGGGCAGGTAATGTCCAAAATTGCTATAACCGGGCACCATCCTCGGATCATTAGCGACGATGTCGCTAGGCACCTTGAGTGGGGGGCATGATTGGTGCGCTTGTTTGTCGAGTTGGGCAATTTCTTTCCCAGCTCGTCATTCTTTCATCCTTTGATCACTGACAGTACTTCCCGACCACTCCGCTTCGGCAAATGCATTTCTAATAATGCGCTCATAGTTGCCTTTCGGCGGAGACTTTTGTGGTTTTGTCAGGGCAGCCAGAGTACGCTTCACTTTCACCGGATCTACCTTCTCCTCCGGAGGTGGATGTCTCTGTGCTTTCAACCCTTGAAACCAGTCGTTCACTTTGGTTCGCGTGATCTTCGCGTTCTCCTCAGGGCTCATCTCGTATGGTAACTTCTCTGGAGTCTTCAGAGAGGGACCGAATCTGTATGTCCTCCCGCCTCTGGCTGTACCGCTAGACGCCGGCAGAGCAGACGGAGCGGCTGTCTTCTTTACTTGCTTACGAGGCGGAGGAGAAGGACTACTACACGCCGGAAGAGTCGGAGCGGCGGCGGGTCTCTTCCGCCCTTGCTGACGAGGCGGAGAAGGAGGCGGAGTGCTGCCACGCACCGGAGAAGGAGCCGACCGAGTGGCCTGATCGTCACTTGCCGGAGGAGGAGGCGGTGGAGGAGGCGGAGTGCCCTGACTCGCCGGAGGAGGAGGAGGAGGCGGAGGCGTCCAGTTCGGAAGGTTGATGAGCTCCTTCCGCCATAGGCATGGAGTCTTCAGAGCAGAACCTAGCTGAGGGAGTCCTGGATTAGGGGGTGTTTGGAT
Source organism: Aegilops umbellulata (assembly GCA_032464435.1). Classification (NCBI taxonomy): domain Eukaryota; kingdom Viridiplantae; phylum Streptophyta; class Magnoliopsida; order Poales; family Poaceae; genus Aegilops; species Aegilops umbellulata. Next base: position 533,537,910 of record CP136055.1, read on the forward strand.
ATCCGGACTATACCTTTGGCCGGACTCCTGGACTATGAAGATACAAGATTGAAGACTTCTTCCCGTGTCCGGAAGGAACTTTCCTTGGTGTGGAAGGCAAGCTTGGCGATACGGATATGTAGATCTCCTACCATTGTAACCGACTCTGTGTAACCCTAGCCCTCTTCGGTGTCTATATAAACCGGAGGGTTTTAGTCCGTAGGACGAACAACAGAACAACAATCAGACCATAGGCTAGCTTCTAGGGTTTAGCCTCCTTGATCTCATGGTAGATCTACTCTTGTATTACCCATATCATCAATATTAATCTAGCAGGAGTAGGGTTTTACCTCCATCGAGAGGGCCCGAACCTGGGTAAAACATCGTGTCCCTTGTCTCCTGTTACCATCCGCCTAGACGCACAGTTCGGGACCCCTACCCGAGATCCGCCGGTTTTGACACCGACATTGGTGCTTTCATTGAGAGTTCCTCTGTGCCGTCACCATCAGGAAGGATGCCCCGTCCCGTCTTTAAAGACGGCACTGTCGCTAAGGGAGCTTTGGCTATCGGCCAAACTCTCCAGGTGGGTGGTTTTCTTATGACCGCCTGTTCGGCTGCTGCGCCGACGAAGATCTCTCGGGTCATCAAAAGCAATCTTCATGTCAGCTCGGAACTTACCGAGGAATTTGATCCAATGGAGCTCTCTTCCATAAACGAGCTCTTGGATCGCATCGCTGCCCTGGGAGTCGCTACGGATTACGACCAGATCTTGCCTAAACCCGATCTCAACTCTCCCCAGGTCACCCATCACGTTGCCGTGGTAGAGGGACAGTGCGACGACCCTTCATCTATCTTAAGGACCAGCTACGTCCGGATTCCCGATCCCTCCAAGCTGGATACCCGCGGAGGGGAGGACATCACTCAAGACCCGAACATAGAGTCGGGCAACATGCCAGATTCATTGGACAACATCCAAGAATCCAAACTCTCGAGTTCGGAAACCCCTTGGCCTCTGAGTCTCAGATTGGGCGAGGTTTCGGATTTAATTCCACCCACCCACCCGAACATATGCGATCTATCCCAAATTAGGCAAAGGCCAGAAGAAACAGTACATCATTACTGGGCCAGATTCCTCCTGGTTATGAACAGGATCAAGGACTGCCACGAGGAAGACACAATCTCATTCTTCTACAATAATTGCACGGACAAGGGAATCCTCAATGCCATAAGTCGCCGTGATATTACACGCTTTGCGGACTTGGCGTCCGTAGTACGAAAGTACTGTGCGATGGAAAGCGCCCGGAAAACCGAAGTAAAATTTTGGGATAATCCGGCCCTGAATACAACCCTAGTTCGAAATAAAAGGGTGCATCATCGCCGGACACCCGAGTTAAACACCAAAAAGCAAAAACCCTCTACAGGGCATGGAACCGTACTGGAAGGGTGGCTTAAGGGACCCTGTAAAATTCACAGTACAGAGGGCGCCACACCAACTCACAGCCTTAGAGCATGTTGGATACTCCGGCAGGTGGCCAAAATTGGCGAAAATCTTCTAATTCCGGAGGCCACAGAAAGCCACCCCAGAGACACCGGTACGGTATTAACAGTCTTCGAGACTTTCACATCAAATAATATGCGAAAAAGAACACTCCGCAGCCTCGCCGAAGTCTACCAAGTAGCAACAATAAACCCATGGAGTGACACGGTTATTACTTTCAATGCCAGTGATGAACCTAAATTCCGAACAACCCGAGCACCAGCCGCATTGGTCCTCAGTCCAATAGTGGACGGGTTTCGCCTTACCAAGGTACTCATGGATGGAGGCGGCGGATTGAACCTCATTTACGAGGAAACCCTTCAAAAAAATGGAAATAGACTGGAACCGCATTGAGCGAAGCAACACAACCTTTAGAGGAATAATCCCAAGTCGGGAAGCGTGCTATACAAGAAAAATCACACTAGATGTGGTGTTCGGCACACCGGATAATTACAGGTCCGAAGAGGTCACGTTCCAAGTGGCCCCGTTCAGTAGCGGATACCACGCTCTGCTAGGGCGGGATGCGTTTACAATCTTCCAAGCAATACCCCATTACGGGTACATGAAGCTCAAGATGCCCGGGCCGAACGAAATTATCACTCTCGCTAGTGATCCAGACATAGCACTCCGCGCCGAAAATAAGACAGCCGCACTGGCCCTTGAGGCACTCTCCGAAGCCCTAGCGGCTGAGGAGTTGACTGCGCTGCGCTCCACGGTGAACAGGGATGATATGATACTCGACCAAAGATCCAAGTCCACCTCCTTTAAACCAGCGGACGAAATAGTCAAATTCCAGGTCCATCCAACGGACCCCAATAAAACAGCTTCCATCGGGGCGCAATTAAACCCTGGTGTAGACGCCGCACTGCGAGAGTTCCTACATGAGAACTGGGACATTTTCGCCTGGCACCCTTCAAACATGCCAGGAATCCCACGCAGACTGGCCGAACACAGCTTAAATATCCTAAAAGGATTCAAACCCGTCAAACAGGCTCTCCGGCGCTTCTTCGAACCTAAGAGACAGGCCATGGGAGAGGAGCTAGCCAAGCTATTGGAGGCCGGATTCATCAGAGATATAAAACATCCGGACTGGCTAGCAAACCTGGTGATGGTACCAAAGAAGGACAAATCCTGGCGCCTGTGCGTTGATTTTAAAGACCTTAACAAGGCTTGCCCAAAGGATCCCTTCCCTCTACCCCGCATCGATCAAATCATCGACGCTACCGCAGGACACGATTCGTTGTGTTTCCTCGACGCATATTCCGGTTACCATCAAATCAAGATGGCAGAGTCCGACCAAGCCGCGACGGCATTCATCACACCATACGGCCCATTCTGCTTCAACACAATGCCCTTTGAGCTCAAAAATGCCGACGCAACATATCAGCGCATGATTCAGACATGTCTGGCAAACCAGATCGACAAAACAGTGGAGGCATACGTGGATGACGTGGTCGTTAAAACAAGACATGCCGAGTCTCTAGTAGACGACTTGAGGCTCACATTTGATAACCTCTGGACATACGATATCAAGCTCAATCCGGAAAAATGCGTTTTCGGCGTTCTAGCCGGAAAGCTCTTGGGCTTCATTGTATCAGGTAGAGGAATTGAAGCAAATCCGGCCAAGATCCGAGCTCTGGCACAATTGGATATCCCGAAGGACCTCAAACAAATACAAAAATTAACAGGATGCATGGCGGCTCTAAGCCGCTTTATTTCCCGCTTGGGAGAAAAGGCACTACCCCTTTACCGCCTCCTTCGGCGCACCGAACACTTCGAGTGGACGGACGCCGCCACGGCTGGACTCGACGAAATAAAAGCCATATTGGCAACAAACCCAGTCCTGGCCGCGCCAAATATTGGCGAACCAATGCTATTGTACATTGTAGCAACCCATCAGGTTGTAAGCGCAGTGCTCGTCGTCGAACGAGAAACGGACGGACACAAATTCCCCCTTCAAAAGCCGGTATATTATGTGTCCACTGTCCTCACTCCGTGCAAATCTTGGTACCCGCATTATCAAAAGATTGCGTACGCGGTATTCATGGCATCCCGGAAGCTGCGACACTACTTTCAAGAGTGTTCAATAACAGTAGCCTTAGAAGTACCACTTAACAATATTATAAACAACCGCGACGCGATGGGCCGGATTGCAAAATGGGCCATTGAGCTCCACCCATTCGACATAACTTATAATCCATGGCGAGCTATCAAGTCGCAAGTTTTGGCCGACTTCGTCGCAGAATGGACGGAGGCCGAACTCCCTAAAGAGTACGGCACATATTCAAACTGAATCATGCATTTCGACGGCTCTAAAATGTTGGCCGGTCTAGGAGTTGGCGTCGTTCTGACGTCCCCCACAGGAGACACAGTTCAATACATACTCCAGATTATGTACACAGACTCCAACAATGCAGCCGAATATGAGGCCCTCTTACATGGTCTCCGGATGGCAGTATCCATGGGCATTCAATACCTAAAGGTGCGTGGGGATTCGAACCTCGCGATATCCCAGATAAATGGAGACTTCGATGCCAAGGATCCAAAAATGGCAGCCTACCGCAACGCCGTCTTAAAAATGTCAGCTCGGTTCGAAGGGCTCGAATTTCACCATATAGCCCGGGAAAACAATCAGGCGGCAGATGTCCTGGCACACATCGGCGCAAAACGCGATGTAGTCCCCCCCCCAACATCTTCTTGGAAAGGCTGTTCAAGCCATCCGTAGCATGGGAATGGGAACCCGGCAATAACAGCCCGGACCCAACCGCACTGCCCGATACCGAACAACCTGACATAATTGGAGGCTCTGCCAAGGAAATCACACCTTCAGCCCATGTAATAACGGCCGTCATCGCCCCGTGGACATAACCTTTCCTAGCCTACCTTACTAGGCAGGAACTCCCCGAGGACCAAAACGAGGCACGCTGCATAGTGCGGCGATCTAAAGCCTACAAAGTCCATGAGGGAGAGCTTTATAAAAAAAGCACTACCGGAGTCCTTCAAAGGTGCATCTCCGAAGAGGAAGGGCAGAACCTTCTGGCTGAAATTCATGTCGGACTCGGTGGTCACCACGCCGCAGCTCGGTCCCTTGTAAGCAAGGCCTTCCGTACAGGCTTTTATTGGCCGACGTCCCGGGCAGACGCCCATGACTTAGTCCAACGATGCGTCGGTTGCCAGCTTTTCGCAAACCAAAGCCACATGCCACCCACCGCCCTCCAAACTATCCCCATAACTTGGCCCTTCGCGGTCTGGGGGCTTGATATGGTTGGACCCCTTAAAGGCGGAACCAACAAGAAAAAATACTTACTGGTCATGGTGGATAAGTTCACCAAATGGATAGAAGCCAAGCATGTTAAGACGGCTGAATCCGGACCAGTGATAGACTTTATATCCGGGGTTGTACACCGTTACGGCGTCCGCCACAACATTATCACTGATAACGACACGAACTTTACGGCCGACGAGGTAAAACTCTGGTGCAAAAACATGGGCATCAAGCTCGATTATGCTTCCGTCTATCACCCACAAACTAACGGCCAGGTCGAACGTGCAAATGGTCTTATCATGAGCGGCATCAAACCCAGATTAGTGCGGTCCCTCAAGGAATCTAACACGCACTGGGTAGAGGAGCTCGACTCCGTACTCTAGGGGCCGCGGACCACGCCAAATCGCACCACCGGATACACACCATTCTTCATGGTGTACGGCGTAGAGGCAGTTTTGCCTTGCGACATAATTCATGACTCACCTCGAGTGCGCATGTATGGAGAAAGAGAAGCCGAGCTCGATCGGCTGGACAGTTTGGACGCCTTAGAGGTGGAGCGTGACGTGGCAAAAGCCCGTTCTGCATTCTATCAACAGCAGGCTCGAAGATACCAAAGCAGAGAAGTACGGGCCAAAAACTACAACGTTGGCGAATTAGTTCTACGCCCGCCGGACAAGAAAAAGGACAAACTCAAGCTCAAGTGGGAAGGTCCCTTCATAATTGACCAAGTCCTGACTGGTGGGGCGTACCACCTGCGAGATGCATCAGATAACCGACTCGAGCTGAACCCATGGAACGCAGCCCGTCTCCGAAGATTCTATGCCTAGCGCCGGACTCTGTGTTCGTCTCTTTCCTCTGTCCATTTTTATATACTGTCTGTCTTACATTTCTCTCCTTCTCCCCTCCCTTTCAGCCTTTAATGGCTCATCAAATGACGTGCTATTCGCACTCATTAAACCTGGGGGCTTCTTTTAACAGAAGCTTATTTATACGGGCTTTATGCCCAACACATGTGTCACACTTCCGCATGTACCTTTTATTTCACCATTATATGCATCGATATGACTTAAGTTTTGGCCAAGCTGGGTTGCCTGGCTCCTGTGCTTACCCCTACATTCCCGATTGTTCGGCTAGGTGGTAAAGGGAGCACCTCTGCGATTGTTACTGCCGGATCAGCCGGATGTGTACCTCAGACTGGGTGAAGCCGAAAGCTAGCGTTCTTAAGGGAATATTCGGTCGGTGACCTAAAAGATGATATTTTTACTTATTTATTTACGCGCCCCCAGATGCTTTTTCCTGCGTATTTTCCGCAGAATGGACATGCACTTTAGGGCATGCCTCCCAGGGAAAGGAACCCTTAACGGAACTATTCTCCCTGGAAGATGTTTCTTACTAACCATGTAATATAACATAACTAGTTGGGCACTTGTCTTTTCAAGCACTAATGACCCCTACGCCTGGTCTCCATGCATACCCCGGTTCTTATATAACCGCGAGGGTATTCGGACACACTCCGGGCCGTCAGGTCCCGAGGTTGAAGCGAAAAGGTCGGCCATGACAAACGATCTACAATCCGTCTAGAAGGCATTACAAATGTCAATTAAATTACATAGTCATTCTGACTGATTGTATTCCTCTTCAATACCATCTAACAGGCTGTCTAGTTTACAGTCCTGCTGGGAATACTTTACGGCCAATTCTACTTGGCCGTATACTAAGCTTACAGGGATCTCCTTCCCATCGGGCCCCACAGGACCGACCTCGGCCATGTGGTTGGGGTCAGTCTTTGTGTACCGCGTCTTCACCATGGCCCAGGCCTCCCTAGCGCCTTGACGGCAGGCCGATATCTTCCACAATCGGAAGCGCCCCCGTGCTCCCTTCAGCTTCTCTACAAGCTCTCCAAGACCTTCGGGCATGGAGATGGATGGCCACAAGGCCTGGGCGACGCCTTGCATCGCCTGCCGAACTCGCTCGTGCAGTTGCGAGAGCTCGAGAAGAAGGTCACCCGTAGAACCGGGCATCTCCTCTGCAGGACGACCTGTTAGCACACCTACAGACATTACTCTGTTAGTCGACTTCCCCGCCGAACTTTTTTTCTCTTCAAAGGTTCGTTCAAGCTCAAGCACTTACTAAATATGCCGCGCCGAAGCCGCTGATTCTCCTTAACGGAGTCCGACATCTGGGGACGAACATCTTTCAGTTCAACGCCCAGCTTGGTGTTGGCATCTTGGAGATCATTCTTCTCTCGCCTCACCCTTGTCAGCATGCTCTCACCAGCCTTTAACTGGCGTAGGAGTTGTTGCCTTTCCGGATCTAATCCGGCGCCATCTGCAATTTCATTTGTCAGACTTGCACACACGCCGCACTTCACAAAATACTTATCTTTTGAAAGTATATATTACCAACGGGGGTCTCCTTGGGCTCCCTTGTCGCGGCTAGTGCGGCCTCAAGTTGGGCTTTGCACTCTTCTAGCTCCTGGGACAGTTGGGTATTCTTTCCGCAACACCCTACATTATTAAATGATCCTTAAATTAGTTCTTCTGACTGTTTCAAGTCTCGGGGGCTATTGATATATATAACCATTAAATTTTCTCACCTTTATGTCTTCCACATATTGCTCCGTGGCTCTGGCTAGACCATTTTGAGTGGCACGGAGGTACGCATCTCCCAAATTGAAGGCATCCAACGCCTCTTGGGAGAAACAAGCGTCGCGAAGAACTGTCCGGCGACGCCTGTGGTTCAGGGCACTCTCCACCTCTGAATTACTGGCAGACAGCCTGTCCACATCCTTTGTCGGAGGAGCGTACGGTGCGCGCCTCGTGTTCACCTCCGCCTCCGGACCAGGCTTTGGAGCCTGGCTAGTGGAGGCACGATTGGCAGCCTCTCCAGATATAGTCCGGCGAGGTCTATTTGTCCTAAAGAGAGCACGAGTGTTAATATGCCTTGAAGGAATAACACCTAGGATAAGAGGGCGCGCTATACCTTTGCGCTGGCGCCTCGGTCCGGACTGCACTTCTTTTCTGCCCACGGGGCTCTGCAGGCCTTCGTTGGCTTGTCGCCGCAAGCTCGGCCTCCCGTCTCAAAAACCTCCCCTGCAAAGCACCTTTGTAATCAGGAAACTGAAAACACGCGAGGGTGGACCCCTTTTCCGGGTACTGGGACTTCGATCTCAGTTACCTAGGAGGCCGGGATTAGCCATGGGTAATCGGCCGTAATGGCCACCAAGGCGTTGTCCTTGCTCAATTGATGGAACACACCATCAATCAGCTCCACAGATAAGTCCGGATCCTCTTGGGAGGCCGGGTCGAGGGACCGTCCCGGATCCTCGGGCTATGGAGTAGGGCTGTTTATTTCTTTATGTAACGCCCCGGATTCGATGCGCCAGGTATCCGCTAGTTATTCGCTGTCGTTGCCATGTCATGTGCTTGCGTGTTGCACTTTGCCATGTCATCATCCGCATTTCATATCATGTCATCATGTGCATCGCATTTGCATACGTGTTCGTCTCATGCATCCGAGCATTTTCCCCGTTGTCCGTTATGCAATCCGGCACTCCTATGTCATCCGGCGGCCCCTTTTACCTCTTTTCGTGTGCGGGTATTAAACATTCTCGGAATGGACCGAGGTTTGCCAAGCGGCCTTGGTATAACACCAGTAGACCGCCTGTCAAGTTTCGTGCCATTTGGAGTCCGTTTGATACTCCAACGGTTAACCGGGTAACCGATAAAGCCCCTCTCTCTTTGCAGCCCAACACCCCTCCAAACAGCCCAAAAAACCCATCTTAACCCCCTCCATCCTCTCGGTCGTTCGATCACGATCGTGTGGCCGAAAACCGCTCTCCATTTGGACCCTCCTAGCTCCTCCTACCTATAAATATGTGACCCCCTCCCGAAATCCCGGATGAACCCTAGTCTTCTTCCACCTCTCACCGCCGGACATGTCCATCTCGCGCCGGACGTGTCCGCCCGCCGCCCCCGACGAATCGTGCGCTGCCACGTCACCCCCAACCAGCTCCCGCCGCCGTGGCCCTCCAGAGCCCATCCGCGGCCCGCCCGAGCCGATCTGGGCCCGGACGAGCCCGCGCCGCCGCCGAGCGCCCGCTCCCTCCTCCCGTTCGTCTCCTCGAGCTACTCCCGCGGCACCTCCCGCGACCGAGCACCGGCGCCCTCGCCGCCCGACCACCGGCAGCCCGCCGGCGAGCCCTAGTGACCAGGCCAGTGCCGCGTGCCCATCCCCATCTCCCTCGTTCTCCTCGAGCTCCCTCACCCGATCTCTCTCTCCCCCTCACGCAGCTCTCTCTCTATCTATACCAGGGAGCTGCCCTTCCATGGCTGCCCCGATCTACGCACTCGCGCCGTCCCAAGCCGCCCCCTCGCTGGGAATGGGTTGCCCCGCGCCCGATCTATCCATTCCCGACCTTCCCAAGGCCCGCCGGAGTCCCACGGCCCCTCCTCGTCGCCGTTGACTTCCGCCGGAACAGTCCGTACGAGAGAAAGAGACGACCCCGACCTGCCAGTTCGTTTCCCCGAGGTCGTTTTCATCACTAAGTCCCAAATCTGTGTAATTTTCATGAATACTTCATTATGTCATAACTTGCTGTATACTGCTCCGTTTTGTGCGTGTAATATGTCAAATTGTTCGCCTCGATGAGTAAATCATTTCATCCCATTGCATCATTTTCATTTGAGTTCATATTGATGCCCGAAATGCTGTTGGAAGAGGGCTATGTGATGTTAGTTTCAGATCTGTTTCAGTAGGTGCACTTTTGTCATTTTTGCCATGATTGATGTGTGCATACTATGAAGTTGAGTCCTACATGTGTTTTGTAATATGCCATGCCATCTTTACAGGGGTGTATGCCATGTATTTTTGTGATCTTTGTGGTGACTAGCACAAGCATGCAAACTAGGAATCATAATGTTGCTGATTTCAGGGACAATAATTTCACTGTCATGTCCTGCTGTTATTTTTATGCCATGTGTTCATGTTGTTTCAGAGAGATCTATGCCTCTTTTGAGCATGATCAGTAAGGGTGTTTTGAACATATGGATTTGCTTTATCCATACATGCCTTTGTTTGTAATTATGGAGTGACATAGCTTGAGTCAATCGAGCTCTACTTTTGCTATAAAATGTTACTGGCAGATTGTTTACATGTTATTCGATTTTGCCAAGCTTGTTGTAGTTGATCTTTGCATGCTATGATGTTGTTCTTGCCATGTATAGCTCCTATGCCGTGTCTTCTTGATGGGTGAATGCTTAGTTTATCATGCAAGGCTCTGTAGTGAGTGCATCGAGCTCGTAAACATGCCTACTTGTTATCTGTTTTTGACATGTCCAGTTTTCTGCTAAGTCTGAAAACTGTAACGAAACGTGCTTAATTGACATGGGAGTTACTATATTTTCTGGTCCTTTTTGGCTCATGGTCAATAAGGGACTTTTGTTCAATGCTTTGAGTAGACTCATGCCATGCCTTGCTTTGCTATATTTTATTCCTGTAGCATGTTGTTTGCTTGCTCTAAACATGTCATCCTGATGTTAATTTCTGGCATGTTGTTATTTTCACTAAGTCTGTGAACCTGTTATCTTTTGCACTTTTGCCATGCTTGTTTGAACCTGTTATGGAGTTATTTAGCCGTAGCTCAGTGTTCATCTTTTGTCAAGCATCTTAATTAGATCACTGTCATATGCTTTGTTGATATGTTGAGGTGCAGTAGCTTAATTTCTTGTTGCTTGGTAAGTAGCATAATGCTGTTAATGGCAGAATCTTGTCATTCTTGTTTTGCTTGTCATTTGCAAACCGTGCATCCGATTCCGGTGATCTTTATATCGATTTCGACCGAAATCACCTCACCTTTCCAGTGGCATACTTGGTTTGCCAAGATTATGCCTTGTTCATCTTTTCCTTCCGGAGCACGCATATGCATTGCATACCACATCTCGCATATCATGCCATGTGTTGCATCATGTTGCTTGCGCATTGCATCATGGTTGATAGTTGTTCCTTTGCTTGTGTTCTTGTTTTGGGTAGAGCCGGGAGACGAGTACGTGACCGAGGAACCTGTTGAGAACGCTTATGAGGATCAAGCTTTCGACAACTCTGAGAACCTTGCAGGCAAGATGACCATACCCTCAAAATCACTTCTATCTTTGATTGCTAGTTGCTCGCTCTTTTTCTATGCCTATGCTGCGATACCTACCACTTGCTTACCATGCCTCCCATATTGTCAAACCAACCCTCTAACCCACCTTGTCCTAGCAAACCGTTGTTTGGCTATGTTACCGCTTTGCTCAGCCCCTCTTATAGCGTTGTTAGTTGCAGGTGAAGATGAAGTTTGTTCCTTGTTGGAACATGGAGATGTTGTTCCTTGTTGGAACATGTTTACTTGTTGGGATATCACAATATATCTTATTTAATTAATGCATCTATATATTTGGTAAAGGGTGGAAGGCTCGGCCTTATGCCTGGTGTTTTATTCCACTCTTGCCGTCCTAGTTTCCGTCATATCGGTATTATGTTCTCGGATTTTGCGTCCCTAACGCGGTCGGGTGATTTATGGGACCCCCTTGACAGTTCGCTTTGAATAAGACTCCTCCAGCAAGGCCCAACCTTGGTTTTACCATTTGCCTCACCACCACCCATTTTCCCTTGGGAGTAATTAACCCAAGGGTCATCTTTATTTTAGCCCCCCCGGGCCAATGCTTGTCTAAGTGTTGGTCCAAACTAGAGCCACTTGCGGTGCCACCCCTAGGCAACTTGGGGTATCTTCGGTTGCCGTACGTAGTGTTCATCCGGTGTTGCCCTGAGAACGAGATATGTGCAGCTCCTATCAGGATGTCGGCGCATCGGGCGGTCTTGCTGGACTTGTTTTATTACTGTTGAAATGTCTTGTAGCCGGGATTCCGAGACTGATCGGGTCTTCCCGGGGAGAAGGAATATCCTTCGTTGATCGCGAGAGCTTATCATGGGCTAAGTTGGGACACCCCTGCAGGGTTTTGAACTTTCGAAAGCCGTGCCCGCGGTTATGTGGCAGATGGGAATTTGTTAATGTCCGGTTGTAGAAAACCTGAAGTTGATCTTAATTAAAATACATCAACCGCGTGTGTAACCGTGATGGTCTCTTCTCGGCGGAGTCCGGGAAGTGAACACGGTGTTGGAGTTATGTTTGACGTAAGTAGTTTCAGGATCACTTCTTGATCATAGTTGTTCGACCGTGCTTTTGCCTTCTCTTCTCGCTCTCATTTGCGTATGTTAGACACCAGATATGCTAGTCGCTTGCTGCAGCTCCACCTCACTACCCTGTCCTACCTATAAGCTTAAATAGTCTTGATCTCGCGGGTGTGAGATTGCTGAGTCCCCGTGACTCACAGATACTTCCAAAACCAGTTTGCAGGTGCCGATAAAACCGTGCAGGTGATGCACCCGAGCTCTAGGAGGAGCTCGATGAAGATCTTGTTCATTGTGTAGTTTCATTTCAATTGACCAGTAGTGGGGCCCAGTTGGGGTCGATCGGGGATCTGTGTAGCATTTGGGGTAGTCTTCTTTTATTTTGGTTCCGTAGTCGGACCTTGATTGTATCTGTATGGTGTAATGCTTTACTCATGTATTGCGTAAAGTGGCGATTGTAAGCCAACTATGTATCTCTTTCCCTTATGTATTACATGGGTTGTGTGAAGATTACCTCATTTGCGACATTGCTTTCAATGCGGTTATGCCTCTAAGTCGTGCTTCGACACGTGGGAGATATAGCCGCATCGAGGGCGTTACAAGTTGGTAATCAGAGCCTTCCCCGACCTTAGGAGCCCCCACTGATTGATCGTTTTTAGCGGCCGAGTTGTGTCTAGAAAAATGTTTTGAGTCACTTAGGAATTATGTAACAGAGAGTTTAGGAATTCTTTTTACTTCCCAGTCTCCTCATCGCTCTGGTAAGGCATCCTGACGTAGAGTTTTGACTCTTCTCTTCTCAAATTTCACTAAAATTTTTTTAGGATCACGTGGGTATCTTAGAATCGTTCCGATGGTTTTGTGATGACAACATTGTCTTGGTGCCTCCTGTCAGCAGGGGTTTAGTGGAGGTGTCCCGGGGAGTTGAGCTCTGAGGTGTTGTCGTCATAATTTTATCATTGCAGTTCTGGAATACCTGAGTTTAGTACGCCGACATCGAAAATCTCTTTTGTATAGTTGTTGGTGAGATAACCCTGATAGCCCAGTACTGAGGCGAGTGCGGGAGTATTGCCATAACTCGTATAACGGATGCTTTTCGAAGGTTGAGGTAAACGATTTCCGAAGGTTTCTTGGTTATGTGTTGAAGGATGGATACAGCTGGATCTAGGTATTGTTAGTTTGGGTGATATATTTTGTGTCCCCTGTATCCCCAACACCTAATTGCATAACCAGAAAGTTTCGGGAGTTTATAAGTGGGAATTCAAGTATCTCGTAGGATATCTTCCCAACAGACACATGATACGATATGGGATCTATCATATGTTTGTTTCGGGCTTAATCTGCAAGCCAAATCCTTTGTTTTTGTTTTGTTTTGTGGTATTCGAGTTGCTTCGAAGTCAAGTGTTGATTCCATACCTTTCCTAAGCGGTGTTCTCATATTTCTATGTGGATGCTAATCCTTCTTGTTCATCAAGGTTGTCTTTTCAATCCTTTCCAACTGGTGTGCTTCTCTCCAAGTAAATCCGATCATTCCAACATTCGCAAGATCAACTCTAAGTATTCTCAACGGTGTTTGTTTCATTCGTCCCAAGTGGCCTTTGTTTTCCGCCCTCCCACCCTTTTCTTTAAGGACTCGGATTTCTCGATCATATATCCTTTTAGTTGTGAGAAGTCTCTTCATTCTTTTCTTGTAATGTTCTTATCCGGTGATTTCCCGTGAAGATTCTAACGGAGCTTCAAGTTCATCATTCGTCATTTTTTTCTTCTCCGGTGGATTCAATTCAAGCTTGTCGATCATATCTTTTCCTTGTTTCTAATGTTTTCTCATACCGATGCACCTCCTAATCATTCACCTCTTGCTATTCATTTGTTCTGGAATGATGAAGATATCTCAGAAGATTCAAGTTTCCATTCTCTATTCACTCAAGTTCTTTTGAGGATGCTATCTCATTCAAGCCATTTATATCAACCGGTGCAATCTCCCTTTCAAGTAATCGTTCAACGGTGTTTCTTTTGAGTGGGCCCTAACCCTCAGGTCTTTTCCCACGATCTTACCTGACTCTTCTAATTTTTCCCGGAGCTATTCCCAAATTCTTTTCAAAGTTTGACGTAAGAATGAAGTATCATCAGCCATATTCCTTCTCCAAGATCGCTTTCAAATTCTTTTCATCGTTGGTTCAACCTTTCCAATTTTCATTCCGGAGTGCCTCAACAATTCATGGTGGTGGTTCTCATCATCATTCTCGGATTTTGAAGACCGACGAAGAGTTTCCCTTAAATCTTGTCCATTCTCTTGAAGATGCGTGGTTCTAGATTGATGCCATTCTCTCATAATTGTTTTGATTGTGAGAATTCTTTTCACCCATCCGGAGCATTTCAGGAGTCTTTTCAGTTTGATTATTCAGAGCCCATCATCTCAGAATTATTCAATTCCAAATTTCAGCTCTCGTTCTCCAGATCTTATCGGTGCATCGCTCCAATATACTCTAATCAGTTCATGATCTCTTCGTTCTCATGTATCTAAATTCTACCAAGTATCTTCGTTCATTTTCTAATTCTTCCCGGTGTTTGTTTATCTTTTGTTCTTTCATTTCCAATTCGTACGGTGGTTTGTTCAAGAGTTCTCTTCCTTCGTTATCATATAGATTCAATCGTTCTTTCCAATCCTACCGGTGGTTCGTTGAAGACTTTTCTCAAGTTTGCGCCATATCTATCTTAATCCTTTCTACGAAAATAAGTGGTATGTCAAATCCATTGCTTGTCATCAATTTAATTGGTGAAGGATGCGCATAACATAATTCTTATTCTTGTTTCATCCAAGTGATCTAGTTTCTTCTTTCCAGAGTTGTTCATCATGTCATTTTTCTCGGTTTCATGTGTTTCATCTTTTCTTTTCCGGAGTTCCAAGTTTTCTGCATTATCTTGTCGCGAAGCTCCATCTAAATCATCGCAAGGCTTCACCTTGTGTTTTCAACTTCTCTTTCTTTTTAACATCCTTTCAATAAAGGACTTCTTCATGGAGGTTCTACATGGTGGCTCATCAAGGATTCTTTCCATTCTTCAATTGTTCTTCAAGAATTCTTTCGGAGTTAAGATCCGCCAAGCTATACTTAAATTTAAACATGGTGTTCAACACATGTCTTGTTTTGTGGAGTTCAAGTATTCTTCATCTTGCATTCTGATGTGCAATTCTTTCTACATTATCTCTCGAGATGGTGTTATGTCACTCTTGGCAGTTTCTCCTCGTGTTTCATGATTCACAAGTCGTCAGGAATGAGATATGTAAACCCATCGTTTTCTCTTCGTTCATGATTTGTTTCAACTCATCATCACCATTTCTTACTTGGAGTTCTCTTGGAGTTCACCTAAAGCCTTCCATTGGGAATGTTGCTATTTGTGGTGCTTATCAATGACCCAAGTTTTCTCCTATCCTCTTGGTGAAAGAAGTTTTTCATCGCCTTGGGGCTCTCACTCAAAATCAATGGCTTCCTTTAGTGGCCATTTGTCACCTCATAATTTTGGGATGTCTTCCATAAGTCCACATCAAGTTTAAGCTTTCGTTGTTGATTTCCCAACAACTCCGTTCAATCCTTCTTTTTAAGGAGGCTATTTTAAATTCAATTGTGATAGAAGTTGTTGTTCTCCTCTCTGTTCTCTTGATTCCACTCTTTCATTTGTCCCGAAGGCATTGTGATGTTTTCTTCAACCCATCATCTCATTTTGGAGACCATGCTCTTTTCCTTTCTTATCCATTTAACCGAGTGTCGTGTTTTCATTCGAGCTCTCTCATCTTATCAAGTCTTGCATCTCTTCTCAACCGGAGTGCTGTCTGGAATCTTTCTTACCCCTTGTGCCATTCTTTTATTAGTTCCGGAGGCAGTGTGCTGTTAATTTCAGCAAGTATCCTCTCATCTTGTCAAGATCATGTTCAAATCCCTTCCAATTTCAGTCGGAGTGCTGCCCAAATCATGTCATTCTTATTCCTTCTCTATCTTGTTTTAACCGGAGTGGTTTCAATATCTACCTTGTCACTTAACCTCTTGGTTCTGGTCGCATCCCATGTTCCTCTTATCTAACGGAGTGTTTTCAAGTTCGTTCAACTTCGTTGTGTTCTTTCTTTCAACTTTTCAACCTCTCAAGGTTCATCGGTTTCACTCGTTGGTCAAAGAAGCAACTTAGTTTTACCTTTCTCTTTCTCTTCCGTTTTCTCCTCCGGTGCCATCCTAGATCTCGGGACGAGATTCTCTTGTAGTGGTGGAGTGTTGTAACGCCCCGGATTCGATGTGCCAGGTGTCCGCTAGTTATTCGCCGTCGTTGCCATGTCATGTGCTTGCGTGTTGCACTTTGCCATGTCATCATCTGCATTTCATATCATGTCATCATGTGCATCGCATTTGCATACGTGTTCGTCTCATGCATCCGAGCATTTTCCCCGTTGTCCGTTTTGCAATCCGGCACTCCTATGTCATCCAGCGCCCCCTTTTACCTCTTTTCGTGTGCGGGTATTAAACATTCTCGGAATGGACCGAGGTTTGCCAAGCGGCCTTGGTATAACACCGGTAGACCGCCTGTCAAGTTTCGTGCCATTTGGAGTCCGTTTGATACTCCAACGGTTAACCGGTTAACCGATAAAGCCCCTCTCTCTTTGCAGCCCAACACCCCTCCAAACAGCCCAAAAAACCCATCTTAACCCCCTCCATCCTCTCGGTCGTTCGATCATGATCGTGTGGCCGAAAACCGCTCTCCATTTGGACCCTCCTAGCTCCTCCTACCTATAAATATGTGACCCCCTCCCGAAATCCCGGATGAACCCTAGTCTTCTTCCACCTCTCGCCGTCGGACATGTCCATCTCGCGCCGGACGTGTCCGCCCGCCGCCCCCGATGAATCGTGCGTTGCCACGTCGCCCCCAACCAGCTCCCGCCGCCGTGGCCCTCCAGAGCCCATTCGCGGCCCGCCCGAGCCGATCTGGGCCCGGACGAGCCCGCGCCGCCGCCGAGCGCCCGCTCCCTCCTCCCGTTCGTCTCCTCGAGCTGCTCCTGCGGCACCTCCCGCGACCGAGCACCGACGCCCTCGCCGCCCGACCACCGGCAGCCCGCCGGCGAGCCCCAGTGACCAGGCCAGTGCCCCGTGCCCATCCCCATCTCCCTCGTTCTCCTCGAGCTCCCTCACCCGATCTCTCTCTCCCCCTCACGCAGCTCTCTCTCTATCTATACCAGGGAGCTGCCCTTCCATGGCTGCCCCGATCTACGCACTCGCGCCGTCCCAAGCCGCCCCCTCGCCGGGAATGGGTTGCCCCGCGCCCGATCTATCCATTCCCGACCTTCCCAAGGCCCGCCGGAGTCCCACGGCCCCTCCTCGTCGCCGTTGACTTCCGCCGGAACAGTCCGTACGAGAGAAAGAGACGACCCCGACCTGCCAGTTCGTTTCCCCGAGGTCGTTTTCATCACTAAGTCCCAGATCTGTGTAATTTTCATGCATACTTCATCATGTCATAACTTGCTGTATACTGCTCCGTTTTGTGCGTGCAATATGTCAAATTGTTCGTCCCGATGAGTAAATCATTTCATCCCATTGCACCATTTTCATTTGAGTTCATATTGGTGCCCGAAATGCTGTTGGAAGAGGGCTATGTGATGTTAGTTTCAGATCTGTTTCAGTAGGTGCACTTTTGTCATTTTTGCCATGATTGATGTGTGCATCCTATGAAGTTGAGTCCTACATGTGTTTTGTAATATGCCATGCCATCTTTACAGGGGTGTATGCCATGTATTTTTGTGATCTTTGTGGTGACTAGCACAAGCATGCAAACTAGGGATCATAATGTTGCTGATTTCAGGGACTTAATAATTTCACTAAGTCATGTCCTGCTGTTATTTTTATGCCATGTGTTCATGTTGTTTCAGAGAGATCTATGCCTCTTTTGAGCATGATCAGTAATGGTGTTTTGAACATATGGATTTGCTTTCTCCATACATGCCTTTGTTTGTAATTACGGAGTGCCATAGCTTGAGTCAATCGAGCTCTACTTTTGCTATAAAATGTTACTGGCAGATTGTTTACATGTTATTCGATTTTGCCAAGCTTGTTGTAGTTGATCTTTGCATGCTATGATGTTGTTCTTGCCATGTCTAGCTCCTATGCCGTGTCTTCTTGATGGGTGTATGCTTAGTTTATCATGCAAGGCTCTGTAGTGAGTGCACCGAGCTCGTAAACATGCCTACTTGTTATCTGTTTTTGACATGTCCAGTTTTCTGCTAAGTCTGAAAACTGTAACGAAACGTGCTTAATTGACATGGGAGTTACTATATTTTCTGGTCCTTTTTGGCTCATGGTCAGTAAGGGACTTTTGTTCAATGCTTTGAGTAGACTCATGCCATGCCTTGCTTTGCTATATTTTATTCCTGTAGCATGTTGTTTGCTTGCTCTAAACATGTCATCCTGATGTTAATTTCTGGCATGTTGTTATTTTCACTAAGTCTGTGAACCTGTTATCTTTTGCACTTTTGCCATGCTTGTTTGAACCTGTTATGGAGTTATTTAGCCGTAGCTCAGTGTTCATCTTTTGTCAAGCATCTTAATTAGATCACTGTCATATGCTTTGTTGATATGTTGGGGTGCAGTAGCTTAATTTCTTGTTGCTTGGTAAGTAGCATAATGCTGTTAATGGCAGAATCTTGTCATTCTTGTTTTGCTTGTCATTTGCAAACCGTGCATCCGATTCCGGTGATCTTTATATCGATTTCGACCGAAATCACCTCACCTTTCCAGTGGCATACTTGGTTTGCCAAGATTATGCCTTGTTCATCTTTTCCTTCCGGAGCACGCATATGCATTGCATACCACATCTCGCATATCATGCCATGTGTTGCATCATGTTGCTTGCGCATTGCATCGTGGTTGATAGTTGTTCCTTTGCTTGTGTTCTTGTTTTGGGTAGAGCCGGGAGACGAGTACGTGACCGAGGAACCTGTTGAGAACGCTTACGAGGATCAAGCTTTCGACAACTCTGAGAACCTTGCAGGCAAGATGACCATACCCTCGAAATCACTTCTATCTTTGATTGCTAGTTGCTCGCTCTTTTTCTAGGCCTATGCTGCGATACCTACCACTTGCTTACCATGCCTCCCATATTGTCAAACCAACCCTCTAACCCACCTTGTCCTAGCAAACCGTTGTTTGGCTATGTTACCGCTTTGCTCAGCCCCTCTTATAGCGTTGTTAGTTGCAGGTGAAGATGAAGTTTGTTCCTTGTTGGAACATGGAGATGTTGTTCCTTGTTGGAACATGTTTACTTGTTGGGATATCACAATATATCTTATTTAATTAATGCATCTATATATTTGGTAAAGGGTGGAAGGCTCGGCCTTATGCCTGGTGTTTTGTTCCACTCTTGCCGTCCTAGTTTCCGTCATATCGGTATTATGTTCCCGGATTTTGCGTCCCTAACGCGGTCGGGTGATTTATGGGACCCCCTTGACAGTTCGCTTTGAATAAGACTCCTCCAGCAAGGCCCAACCTTGGTTTTACCATTTGCCTCACCACCACCCATTTTCCCTTGGGAGTAATTAACCCAAGGGTCATCTTTATTTTAGCCCCCCCGGGCCAATGCTTGTCTAAGTGTTGGTCCAAACTAGAGCCACTTGCGGTGCCACCCCTAGGCAACTTGGGGTATCTTCGGTTGCCGTACGTAGTGTTCATCCGGTGTTGCCCTGCGAACGAGATATGTGCAGCTCCTATCAGGATGTCGGCGCATCGGGCGGTCTTGCTGGACTTGTTTTATTACTGTTGAAATGTCTTGTAGCCGGGATTCCGAGATTGATCGGGTCTTCCCGGGGAGAAGGAATATCCTTCGTTGATCGCGAGAGCTTATCATGGGCTAAGTTGGGACACCCCTGCAGGGTTTTGAACTTTCGAAAGCCGTGCCCGCGGTTATGTGGCAGATGGGAATTTGTTAATGTCCGGTTGTAGAAAACCTGAAGTTGATCTTAATTAAAATACATCAACCGCGTGTGTAACCGTGATGGTCTCTTCTGGGCGGAGTCCGGGAAGTGAACACGGTGTTGGAGTTATGTTTGACGTAAGTAGTTTCAGGATCACTTCTTGATCATAGTTGTTCGACCGTGCTTTTGCCTTCTCTTCTCGCTCTCATTTGCGTATGTTAGACACCAGATATGCTAGTCGCTTGCTGCAGCTCCACCTCACTACCCTGTCCTACCTATAAGCTTAAATAGTCTTGATCTCGCGGGTGTGAGATTGCTGAGTCCCCGTGACTCACAGATACTTCCAAAACCAGTTTGCAGGTGCCGATGAAACCGTGCAGGTGATGCACCCGAGCTCTAGGTGGAGCTCGATGAAGATCTTGTTCATTGTGTAGTTTCATTTCAGTTGACCAGTAGTGGGGCCCAGTTGGGGTCGATCGGGGATCTGTGTAGCATTTGGGGTAGTCTTCTTTTATTTTGGTTCCGTAGTCGGACCTTGATTGTATCTGTATGATGTAATGCTTTACTCATGTATTGCGTAAAGTGGCGATTGTAAGCCAACTATGTATCTCTTTCCCTTATGTATTACATGGGTTGTGTGAAGATTACCTCATTTGCGACATTGCTTTCAATGCGGTTATGCCTCTAAGTCGTGCTTCGACACGTGGGAGATATAGCCGCATCGAGGGCGTTACAAGTTGGTAATCAGAGCCTTCCCCGACCTTAGGAGCCCCCACTGATTGATCGTTTTTAGCGGCCGAGTTGTGTCTAGAAAAATGTTTTGAGTCACTTAGGAATTATGTAACAGAGAGTTTAGGAATTCTTTTTACTTCCCAGTCTCCTCATCGCTCTGGTAAGGCATCCTGACGTAGAGTTTTGACTCTTCTCTTCTCAAATTTCACTAAATTTCTCTATATACTTAAACAATGGGAATATAAAACGGATGGGCGAGTAAAAATGTCCACTTACCCAACTCGGAGGATTGTACATAGTAAATCTGGCCTGTGGGTTGATGCGGAGAAATTCCTCCTCCTCTCCCTTGTACAAAGCGGACAAGATCTTTGTCAGGGAGGCAGCCGAATCCGGTCCCTTACGACCGTGACTGGTGGCGTCATCCTCCCAGTTGAAGTCCCACATGGGGTGGCCTCTATACTGAAGCGGCTGCACCCCCTGCATGATGCATGCGGCCATGACTCCTATCATGGTTAGTCCGGAATGAGCTAATAATCTTATCCGGCCCAAGAAAGCACAAGTGCTCTCCAGGTGGTTTTGGTAATTAATGCCAACATATCTCTTGTTGGACTAACACTTTTATCTAGTATATTTCAGATAAGTTCAACAATGGAGTGGCATGGACTAAAGGTTGTAGGAACTCCTTCAAGATGCTAAGGACAAAGGATTGGCTAAAGCTTCAAGCTCAAGACTCTTCATTTTACACTTTTAGTGATCCAAGATCACATTGAGTCCATAGGAAGAGCCAATACTATCAAGGCGGGATGAGGTGTTGCTTAATGAGCCTTTTGCTCCATGTGCTTGATGATATCCTCCAAAACCCTCAGCTACTTTCCCACTTCCACATATGACCTAAACCCAAAGTCAAACTCGGACCTACCGATTCTTTCCATCCGGCGCCACCGAGTTTCACATGTCATAAGCCACTGCCAAACCCTAGCAAATCGGTTCTACCGATAGGGATCTCGGTCTCGCCGAGATGGGATTGCAATCTCACTGTGTATGTCCATTGTCAAAATCGGTCTCACCGAGTTTAGGCAATCGGTACTACCGAGATTACAATGCAAACTCTCTGGTTAACTCATTACCAAAATCGGTTCAACCGAGTTTAGTAATCGGTCCCACTGAGTTTGCCTGACCAACTCTCTGGTTAGCTTATTACCAAAATCGGTCTCACCGAGTTTGTGTAATCGGTCTCACCGAGATTACGTTATGCCCTCACCCTAACCATATCGGTCCTACCGAGTTGCATGTCAGTCCCACCGAAAATCTCTAACGGTCACTAGGTTTACTATTTCAGTCCGACCGAGTTTGTTGATTCGGTCCCACCGAGATTGGTAAATTGTGTGTAACGGTTGGATTTTGTGTGGAGGCTATATATACCCCTCCACCTCCTCTTCATTCGTGGAGAGAGCCATCAGAACACATCTACACTTCCAACTCATATGTTCTGAGAGAGAACCACCTACCCTTGTGTTGAGGCTAAGATATTCCATTCCTACCATATGAATCTTGATCTCTAGCCTTCCCAAGTTGCTTTCCACTCAAATCTTCTCTCCACCAAATCCAAATCCTATGAGAGAGAGTTGAGTGTTGGGGAGACTATCATTTGAAGCACAAGAGCAAGGAGTTCATCATCAACACACCATTTGTTACTTCTTGGAGAGTGGTGTCTCCTAGATTGGCTAGGTGTCACTTGGGAGCCTCCGACAAGATTGTGGAGTTGAACCAAGGAGTTTGTAAGGGCAAGGAGATCGCCTACTTCATGAAGATCTATCGCTAGTGAGGCAAGTCCTTCGTGGGCGATGGCCATGGTGGGATAGACAAGGTTGCTTCTTCGTGGACCCTTTGTGGGTGGAGCCCTCCGTGGACTCGCGCAACCGTTACCCTTCGTGGGTTGAAGTCTCCATCAACGTGGATGTAGGATAGCACCACCTATCCGAACCATGGGAAAAACATCCGTGTCTCCAATTGCGTTTGAATTCTCCAAACCCTTCCCTTTACATTCTTGCAAGTTGCATGCTTTACATTCCGTTGCTCATATACTCTTTGCATGCTTGCTTGATATGTATTGTGTATGTTGAAATTGTGCCTAAAACTTCACTCAAACCGAAAAAGTTTAAAAACTGCAACTTTAGCACTAAGTGTCTAATCACCCCCCTCTAGACACACCTACTTCTAGATCCTACAAGTGGTATCAGAGCCTTGGTCTCCATTGCCTTGGTTTAATCACCATTGGAGGAAGATGGATGTGTCTACTTTAGGGAGTCTTAGACATAGAGTGCCTATTCTT
Source organism: Aegilops umbellulata (assembly GCA_032464435.1). Lineage (NCBI taxonomy): Eukaryota > Viridiplantae > Streptophyta > Magnoliopsida > Poales > Poaceae > Aegilops > Aegilops umbellulata. Next base: position 533,560,861 of record CP136055.1, read on the forward strand.
GATGGAGAGTATTTTCATGAGTGGAAAAATGAGATGCTTGTGATTTTCAATCAATATCATTTGAACAAGTATATTGCTAGTCCTTGTGCACCTCATGTTGATCCTATGCATCCCACCCTAGATGAAGATATTGACATGATTCGCAATCTTAGAACCGTTGAGCTCATCATTAGAGGATTGCCCAAAAACTTGATTGCTAGTTTACCTACTCTTAATTGTGCCTATACTATATGGAAATTTTTTGAGGAACGATTCCCCAATTATTCCTTGAAAAATTTGGATGAAATTCTCCATAAATCTATTGCCTTGAGTAAAATGAACTCTAGTGATCCTAGTTTTGGTAATTGTCTATTTGAGCTTACCAATCTCATGCGTGCTAAAGGAGATGTTGGAATCATTGGTGATATCATATCCGAATCTATAAGAATTCATAAAAGTGACCACTTTGATGATCATTTATCTAATGAATCACTCTCTCTAGGATATGATCAATCACAAGATGATGTTGAACATGGATACTATGATGAAGATGATGATAGTGACTCCGATCTTGATGATGCATTGAGACACTTTGGTCTTATGGCAAATCTTCGAGGATATGTGTCAGGAGGAAAGGAATGGGTTCTCGACAGTGGATGTACTGATCATATGACCGGAGATGAAGAGATGTTCCGTGAGCTTGCTGAAAATGATGGCCCTCGAAAATATGTCACCTTTGGTGATAATTCAAAGGGTAAGGTGGTTGGCCTTGGTAAGGTGGCCATCTCACACGATAGCTCCATTCAAAATGTCATGGTCGTTGAATCTCTTGGCTACAACTTACTTTTAGTATCTAGACTTGCTGATTTCGGTTTGAATGTCCTATTTACTGAGGTAGATTGCCAAGTGTTTCTCGAGACAATCATAAAATGGTTTTTACCGGTATACGTAGAGGTGACCTTTACATTGTTGATTTCTCTAAGAAGGCGCAACCTAAAACTTGCTTTATTGCTAAATCCTCAAAAGGTTGGTTGTGGCATAGACGACTAGGTCACGTTGGCATGAGAAACCTTGACAAGCTTATTAAAGGAAATCATATCCTTGGAGTTAACGCTGTCATATTTGATAAGGATAGACTTTGTAGTGCTTGTTAAGCAGGTAAACAGGTTGGAGGAAGGCATCCCGTGAAGAACATCATGACCACAAGGAGGCCACTCGAGCTACTTCATATGGATCTTTTTGGTCCCAATGCCTACAAGAGTCTCGGTGGAAATTCTTTTGGTCTAGTTATAGTTGATGATTTTTCAAGATTTACGTGGGTGTTCTTTCTTGATGACAAATCGCAGGTCCAAAAGATCTTCAAAAACTTCGCTAGGAAGGCCCAAAATCAGTTTGACGTGAAGATCAAGAAGGTTCGGAGTGACAACGGAACGGAGTTCAAGAAAGCAAATGTGGACACCTTTCTTGACGAAGAAGGGATTTCACACGAGTTCTCAGCTACGTACACACCTCAACAAAATGGAGTTGTTGAGAGAAAGAACCGGACGCTCATCGAAATGGCGAGAACGATGCTTGATGAGTACAAGACGCCGAAGCACTTTTGGGCAGAAGCGGTTGAGATGGCTTGTCATGCAACAAATCGCTTGTATCTTCACAAGCTACTCGGCAAAATGGCATACAAGCTCCTCACCGGTAACAAACCCCAAGTTGGATAGTTTCGAGTATTTGGCTCAAAGTGCTACATTCTTGATAAGCATCGTCGTTCAAAGTTTGCTCCTAAATCTCATGAAGGTTTCCTACTTGGTTATGGCTCAAACTCTCACACTTACCATGTCTACAACAATTTTACCTGAAAGGTTGAAGAAACGGTAGATGTGAAGTTTGATGAATCTAATGGCTCGCAAGTAGAGCAATTGCCAATTGATGTAGGAGACAAAGACCCTTCAGAAGCAATCCAAGACTTGTCTATTGGCAAAATTCGTCCAACGGAGGTGAAGGAGAATACCTCGTCCGTCCATGTGGAAGCTTCTACTTCACAACAAGGTGAACCAAGAATTGACACGGAAGCATCCACAAGTGGGACACACCAAGATGAAGAAAACGAGGAAACACATCAAGACGAACATCAACAACCTCCTTCTCCACCACGACAAGAGAACAACAACGTCAACAATGAAGAAGACCAAGAAGATGAACAAGATGAAGAAGATGTTCAACGAAGACCCAAGCAAAAGCTTTCACGAGTTCGAGCAAGAATTGCCAAAGATCATCCCGTCGAGCAAATCTACAATGATATCCAAACCGGGAGAATTACTCGCTCAAAAACTCGTTTAGCTAACTTTTGTGAAAACTATTCATTCATCTCTAGCATTGAACCTATGAAGGTTGAAGAAGCATTGGAAGATCCGGATTGGACAAACGCTATGCATGAAGAGCTACACAACTTTGAGAGAAACCAAGTTTGGACATTGGTTGAGAAGCCCGACAACAACCACAACATCATTGGTACCAAATGGGTGTTTCACAACAAGCAAGATGAAGATGGACAAGTGGTTCGCGACAAAGCACGTCTCGTCGGCCAAGGGTACACACAAGTCGAAGGTATGGACTATGGTGAGACATATGCTCCCGTTGCTAGACTCGAGTCCATTCACATCTTACTTGCCTATGCTAATCACCTGTTACATCCCAAATTTTCAATTTGGAATGTTATACATTAGATCATCATGCATAACATATTTTCTTGCATTTTTGATCGATCCTAGAAATTTCACGCAACTCAAGTACCCTCGGAGAGAGTTGGAGATTTCGTTATTTTCATAATTGAGTTTTCTCAAATTTTGAAAACAGGATCATTTGATTTTATTTATTTCATCTTCAAATATTTTTCCAATAACAAAATATATGAGAGGGAATAATATGACTTTCCCAAATTTTAGGAAAAATGAAGAGTTAATAAATAAATCAAATTTCGGATTTTCTTCGGAGTTTATTGGCATTTTATTTGCATTAGGGAAAAATGCGCGTTTTCAAAAATTGCATTTTAGGCCCGGAGAAAAGTTCATTTTGTTCGACTCATTTTTAGGAGTCGGGGAAAATTTACTTTATTAGTTTTGGAGTTCGTTTAGTTCTCTTTTCTTTTGTTTTTCTGCGCGCGTAACCGATTTTTTTTTTAAAAAAAATCCCGCGTGCCTTGGGCCAAAGGCCCAGCCGGCCGGCCAGGCCATCGCCGCGCCGCGCCAGCGCCTAGCGCGCAGGAGGCCGCCGCCGCCGCCACTAGGCAGGAGTCCTAGATGGACTCTGTTTCGTTTTTTTCTTTCCTCTCTTTCTTTCTTTCCTATCCCTACTCTATTCCTTGCCCCCTACCACAAGTAATCCCCCCTCCCCAATATAAATACCCCAACACCCCCCCCTCTAAACATCAAACCCAAAGCCCCCAAGCCTCCACCGCGCCCCTCACCCGCGCCCCTCACCCGCGCCCCTCACCCGCGCCGCCGCCCTAGTGCCGCGCCGCCGCCGCCGTTCGCCGCCGCCGCTAGCGCCGCCGCCGCACCCCGCCGCCGCCGCCGCCCACGCCGCCGGAGTCCCGTTCGCCGGAGACCTCGCCGAGGTTGCCGCGCGTCAGTTTTTCTTCCCTCGGTTCGGTTTTTCTTATAAACCGTTCCGATTCTTTTCTTCTCTTACGATTCATTTCTTTCCGGTTCTTTTCTAAATCGTTCCGGTTTTCTAGATCGGTTTTTCGTTTCGGTTTTCTCTTTCGAAACCCTAGATCGGTTTCGTTTTCTTTTCCGATTTAGTTGCCTAGAGACCGTTCGCCGGACCGTTCGTTATAACAAACGTGATCACCGAATTCTTCCGGTTAACGAACGTCCGTTCGTTTAACCGTTCGTCGTTTTTCTTTTCGTCGGATTTATTCCGCGATCGCGATCTCAGATCCGATCCTCGTTCTAGTTTATCTTCTCGCTCGTTTATCCGAATCAGGTGATTCAAGCGCCTGGAGTTTCGTCTCGAAACTGCCATTCCGAATAATCAACTTAAACAAAGTTTTGCTATGGTAAAATTTGACCTAGTTTCACTTTGCTAGAACCGAGTTGTTTTCTTTCGCCGTTTGTTTTCCGTTGCTTTGTTCGATTCGACTCTTTTCGCAACCGGAGTTCTTAAGTTGAACTTTTGGTTCAATCTCCTGTTCGAGTTTTACCTGTGCATTAGATGAGTACTTATTGTATGCTTGTTGTTTGTCTGCGATAGATCACCCGGAGTGCGCCGCCTGTTATTTCGAAGCTCTAGGTTTCGCGGATCCTCAGCAAGGCAAGTAACACTGTGATCATACCTTTTTTACTACCCAGTTTTATTGCATTAGATCAATCCTCAAAAACTGCATGATTAGGATCTAATTAAATTGTGGGATGGGAAGTAGATGAGGTAGTACCTATTACCTGTTTTTACTTATGAAACCTTTGGGAGTTACTTCTACGTTTGCTTATTATGCCATGCTATGCTAGTAGACGTGGATTGGGTGAGTGATATCCATGACAGATGTGAGTATTGTTAATTAATGGTTTATCTAAGGTGGCAACTTAAATACACATCTGGGTGGATTGAGGCACCTGGTTTCTATCAGGACTTGCCTGTTTTTCTTTTGGACCACCACCCAGGCTCAAAGGGATCATAAGATCATTCATGCTAGTAACTTCCGTGTGCATCGAAAAGCCATTATGGGCTCTGGCATAGTTGACTAAGTCGTGCGAACTCTTACAGGGTAGACTAGCAGATGTAGGAGAAAGTAGGTGTATCGGTCTATCCAAACGTAAGGTGCTAGCGCTTCTGAAAGACTATGTCTCGGTCATCCGTTTCTCAAACACCATGTAGTGCGAGAAAACCAAACGGAGGCGATCGAGTCTTGTGGGGAAAAGTGCGCAAACCTCTGCAGAGTGTACAAACTAATCATGATTAGCCGTGTCCCCGGTTATGGACAACTTGAGTATCTAGTACTTGAATATCATGTGAATCTCATCATGTTACTTTTAATTAATATTGTTGGGTTCATAATTGTTCACTTAATTGGGATCGGAATGCTGTCAACCATTCTCAATGTTTCAACCACCATGATAGTTAAATAAAAATGTATTCCTTTGCAGTAGGGAAAAATTGTCTTTACGCAAAACTGTAACCATAGAGCTTTTCCACCAGCCATATATGCATGTAGTATAGGCTTATCATTCATTATTCTCTATGAGTTACATTGCCAGCATATTCCATGTGCTGACCCGTTTCGGGCTGCAACTTTCATGTTGCAGACTTTTTATACGACGGGTAAGGTGCTTTTAGGTCGTGGTTCTATACTCAGTGATGCCGTTGGAGTTGATGGACTCACTTATCTTCTAAGTTTTCCGCTGTTATCGATATTAGATGGCCTTAAGCCATATTTATTGTAGTAAGTTCTCTTTGAGACATCGATGTAATAAGTGTGTGATTGCTACTCTGCTATAAATCCTTCGAAGTACTGTGTGGTGTCAGCATTACTGATCCAGGGATGACACCGGAGCACAGAGACTTGACCATCTGAGGTCGGGTCACTACAGAGATGGTATCAGAGCACACGCTGACTGTAGGACACGACCACTAAGTTAAAGCCATAGATCACTATTCTCCTCTCATTTTCTAACTCCTCATCTTTTCTACTCTTTTAGGATGACGGACGCGAAGATCAAGTACGCTCAACCGGATGAAGGCACACCTTTTGGATTTCACTTGAAGGAAGTCACCAAGTACCTGAATATTGGACTACCAAGCTTCACCGGGACTTTCAACGCCACTCTGCCCGAAGAGGAGCGCTGGAAGATTCAAGCTCACGTTCCAGGAAGGACATTCGCGCCAATCACGAAGCCCATAGATAGTGTTTTCAGTGCACCAACCTGGAGTCTGGGAAAGAGCATGGCAGCTCATATCACCATGGGACGCATTGGAGAAGTTTATCAAGAAGACCTCAAGGATACTATCTACCAGATTTGCGGACGCCGAGATGAAGAATGGGAGATAGTCACCATCAAGAAGGATAGATCCATTGCAGCTTTCATCCAGGAGTTAAACCAGCACATTCGACGCCAAGAGAACCAGATGTGCAATGACATGATAGAGTTGAAGAACGCGAAGGCGAACGCGAAGGCAAGGATCATCGAGCTAGAAGGAGAACTGAAGGGTACACGCAAGGACTACATGGACGAGATCGTAGCTCTAGCAAGGCACAATCGCGATCTTAAGCATGAGATTGAAGACCTCAAGGGGAAATTAGCATTCAAGAATGAAGACAAGTACGTCGCATGCCCGAGCAACTACATCATCATTGACGACACTGATTCGGATCCAAGTGAACCCGACTTTGAAGACGAAGCTGGAGCAGACATCATGGAGTCTTCCACCGATTGAAATTTCTAGATGACCACCAAATATTAGTAGTATTTCCCCCATGCATACATTATAGTTCGAGCACTTTTGCGATAGTTCTAGACCGTTTGTATGCCCTTGTTTGAATTGAATGAAGTGATTTTGTGTGCATTTGCTCATGTGCATTGGGGTAGTGTTTTCTCTTTAGACCTCACTCTATTCTTAATTCTCGTCTTTTCTAAACCCTCAGATGCCTCCGAGACGTGACAATGGATTTCCACCGGAGCTCACTCAGTTGATCCAGCAGCAGAATCAATTGATGCAGTTGTTAGTCCAGAACCAGCAGAACAACAACAACAACAACAACAACAACAACAACAACAACAACAACAACAACAACAACAACAACAACCCTCCGCCGCCGCCACCTGTTGATCACCTAACCCGATTCCTTAGGCTGAATCCGCCGGTGTTTTCCAATAGCACCAAGCCAATAGTAGCAGACGATTGGCTCCGCAAGACAGGAAGGGAGTTGACCACTGCAGGATGCACAGATGGTGAAAAAGTGAAGTTTGCCGCACATCAGCTTGACGGACCCGCGACAGCATGGTGGGAGAATTTCACAGCCACTTACCCAGTTGACACTGTCACATGGGATCAGTTTCAGCAAGCTTTCCGCACTGCCCATGTTTCAGCAGGAGCTATGGCCATGAAGAAGCGTGAGTTTCGCAACTTACGCCAAGGAGGAAGGACAGTTGGCCAGTACGTTGACGACTTCAGCAAGTTAGCACGTTATGCCCCAGATGACGTTGCTATGGATGCAGCTAAGCAGGAGAAGTTTCTGGAAGGACTAAATGATAGCTAAGCATGCAGTTGATGGTAGCAAGTTTCAACAACTACCAGGAGTTCGTAGATAGTGCCATCATGATTGAAGGGAAGCAACAGCAGATTGAGAACCGCAAGAGGAAGTATGGACAGGGGAAGTATAACTCTGGAGCCCAGCATAAGCCCTGTTTTACCCCTAAACCGGGAGTTCAGTTTCAGCATACCCATGGAGGAGGTAGTTCGCACAACCATAATGGCCACAAGAATGGTAATGGGAATGTAGGAAGCAACGGCCAGAACCGTACCAACCCATCAACCCCAGCCAAGAGAGATCTGAGTCAAGTCACCTGTTTCAAGTGTTCAAAGACCGGACATTATGCCAATGAATGTCCTGAAGGCCAGAATGGAAATGGCAATGGAAGCTATGGGAAGAAGCCGAACCCTTTCAATAGGGGACAAGTGAACCACGTTAGCGTGGAGGAGGTTGAAGCTCAGCCTGATGCAGTAATCGGTAAGTTTTTGGTTAAGTCATTTACTGCACTTGTTCTTTTTGATACTGGAGCATCGCATTCATACATATCAAGGGGATTTGTGGATAAATATAACCTGCCAACCCAAGCCCTTAGGTCACCCATGTTAGTAAGCTCACCAGGAGCGGAGTATATGGCTAGACGATGGTGTGATCGGTTACCATTAAGGATTGGTAACTATGTATTTCCCTCAGACCTAATAGTATTGGAATCTCAAGGATTGGATGTGATATTAGGCATGGATTGGTTATCAAAGTATGAAGGGAACATTGAATGCGCTAGTAAGACAATCTTACTCACGACGCCAGAAGGAAGAAGGATCAAGTATGTATCACGACATGGATCAAATAGGAATCAAGTGAATTCTTTATCAGGAGTTGTGCAGGAAGAAGTACCAGTGGTGAAGGATTACCCTAATGTATTTCCTGAGGAATTGCCAGGAATGCCACCTGATAGAGATATCGAGTTCTTAATTGAGCTTTTGCCAGGTACAAGCCCAATATCGAAGCGACCATACCGGATGCCAGCAAAGGATTTGGTAGAAATCAAGAAGCAGATTAAGGAGTTATTGGATAAAGGTTACATTCGCCCAAGTTCTTCGCCTTGGGGATCACCAGTACTTCTAGTGGAGAAGAAGGATGGATCGTTAAGGATGGTTGTCGATTACCGTGGATTGAATGCAGTAACCATCAAGAACAAGTACCCACTGCCAATGATAAATGATCTGTTTGATCGTTTGCAGGGAGCTAAAGTGTTTTCCAAGATCGACTTGCGATCAGGGTACCATCAGTTGAAGATTCAAGAGCAGGACATACCCAAGACTGCTTTTACCACGAGATACGGATTGTATGAGTATACCGTTATGTCATTTGGACTGACTAACGCACCTGCCTATTTCATGAACCTGATGAACAAAGTATTTATGGAGTTTTTGGATAAGTTCGTCGTAGTGTTCATTGATGACATTCTGATTTTCTCAAAGGATGAAGAAGAGCATAAGGAACATTTGCGTTTGGTTTTGGAGAAACTAAGGGAACATCAGTTATATGCCAAATTCAGCAAATGTGAATTTTGGTTGAAGGAAGTTGGATTTCTCAGACATGTTATATCCGGAGAAGGTATAGCACTTGACCCCACAAAGGTTGAGACCGTAACCGAATGGGAAGCCCCCACGGGAGTTGGAGAGATCCGGAGTTTTCTTGGACTCGCAGGATACTACCGGAGATTCATTGAGAATTTCTCAAAGATCGCAAAGCCCATGACTGAATTGTTAAAGAAGGATACCAAGTTCATTTGGACTGAGGGATGTGAGGCTAGTTTTCAGGAGTTGAAGAAACGATTGGTTTCCTCACCAGTGTTGATTCTGCCAGATCGGACCAAGGATTATGAGGTGTATTGCGACGCTTCACGTCGAGGACTTGGAGCAGTGCTTATGCAGGAAGGAAGAGTTGTTTCGTATGCCTCACGACAACCGAAACCTCATGAATTAAATTATGCTACGTATGATTTGGAGTTAGCAGCCGTAGTGCATGCATTGAAAACTTGGAGACATTTTCTCATTGGGAATCATTGTGAAGTATATACGGATCACAAGAGTTTGAAGTATATTTTCACGCAGAAGGAATTGAACCTCAGACAAAGGAGATGGTTGGAACTCATCAAGGATTATGATATGAGATTGCATTACCATCCGGAAAAGCTAATGTAGTAGCTGAAGCATTGAGCCGTAAGAGCCATGTCAATACACTGATGATGGGAGAAATACCAAAGGAGTTAGCAGAAGATCTTCGTGAGCTATGTTTGGAAATAGTTCCGAAAGGCTATGTAGCAGCATTGGAAATTCAATATACCTTGATGGATAAAATCAGAGAAGCTCAGAAAACTGACAAGGAGATTGCAGATATAAAAAAGAAAATGGGCTAAGGAAAAGCAAAGGGATTTCGTGAGGATGAGCACGATACCCTATGGTTTGATGACCGTGTTTATGTGCCCAATGACCCGGAGATCAGGAAGTTGATTCTGCAAGAGGCACATGATTCACCCTATTCGATTCACCCAGGAAATACCAAGATGTATTTGGATTTGAAGGAAACATTCTGGTGGACCGGAATGAAGAAGGATATTGCAGCATATGTAGCAGTTTGTGATGTGTGTCATAGAGTGAAGGCAGAACATCAGAAGCCAGCCGGATTGTTACAACCATTGCCGATACCCGAATGGAAGTGGGATAAGATAGGCATGGATTTTATCACAGGACTACCCAGGACGAAGGCAGGCTATGACTCGATATGGGTAGTAGTTGATCGTTTGACGAAGGTAGCACATTTCATCCCAGTTAAGACCACCTACAGCAGTGCTAAGTTGGCAAAGATATAGATGACCAGGATCATTTGTTTGCATGGAGTTCCGAGGAGTATCGTATCAGATAGAGGAACCCAATTTACCTCAAAGTTTTGGAATCAGTTGCATGAAACTTTGGGAACCAGACTAGAGTTCAGCACAGCTTTTCACCCGCAGACGGATGGACATACTGAGAGAGTCAATCGGATTTTGGAAGATATGCTGAGAGCTTGTGCACTAGATTATGGTTCTAGTTGGGACGATAACTTGCCATATGCGGAGTTTTCTTATAACAACAGTTACCAAACCAGTTTGAGGATGGCACCTTTCGAAGCCTTATACGGAAGGAGGTGCAGGACACTGTTGTCATGGGACGAAGTTGGAGACCGTCAGTTCTTTGGACCCGATCTGGTCAAGGAGTCTGAACAGAAAGTTAAGTTGATTCGCAATAGGCTCAAGGTAGCCCAATCAAGGAAGAAGAGCTACGCAGATTCTAACGCAAGGAGACAGTTTACAAAACTGGAGACAGAGTTTATCTTCGAGTATCCCACCTTCGAGGAGTTAAGCGCTTTGGAGTCAAGGGAAAGTTAGCACCACGATTCGTTGGACCATATAAGATTTTGCAACGCATGGGAGAAGTCGCTTATAAGTTGGAATTACCAGAAGGACTGTCAGGAGTTCATGATGTATTCCATGTTTCTCAGCTGAAGAAATGTCACGCCGAAATGGCGGAGGTACCTCTAAGAGATACAGTGCCGCTTGAAGCGATTCAGTTGAAGTATGACTTAACGTATGAAGAGAAACCAGTCAAGATTCTCGAGTATGCCAGCAGAGTTACCCGCAGCAAGGTTATCAAGTTTTGCAAAGTTCAGTGGAACCACCACTCAGAGGATGAAGTCACCTGGGAGCGAGAAGAAGATTTGCTCAAGGACCACCCTCACCTATTTTCTAGCCAACCTGAATCTCGAGGACGAGATTCATCTTAAGGGGGGTAGGTTTGTAACATCCCAAATTTTCAATTTGGAAAGTTATACATTAGATCATCATGCATAACATATTTTCTTGCATTTTTGATCGATCCTAGAAATTTCACGCAACTCAAGGACCCTCGGAGAGAGTTGGAGATTTCGTTATTTTCATAATTGAGTTTTCTCAAATTTTGAAAAGAGGATCATTTGATTTTATTTATTTCATCTTCAAATATTTTTCCAATATCAAAATATATGAGAGGGAATAATATGACTTTCCCAAATTTTAGGAAAAATGAAGATTTAATAAATAAATCAAATTTCGGATTTTCTTCGGAGTTTATTTGCATTTTATTTGCATTAGGGAAAAATGCGCGTTTTCAAAAATTGCATTTTAGGCCCGGAGAAAAGTTCATTTTGTTCGACTCAGTTTTAGGAGTCGGGGAAAATTTACTTTATTAGTTTTGGAGTTCGTTTAGTTCTCTATTCTTTTGTTTTTCTGCGCGCGTAACCGATTTAAAAAAAATTAAAAAAAAATCCCGCGCGCCTTGGGCCAAAGGCCCAGTCGGCCGGCCAGGCGATCGCCGCGTCGCGCCAGCGCCTAGCGCGCAGGAGGCCGCCGCCGCCACTAGGCAGGAGTCCTAGATGGACTCCGTTTTGTTTTTTTTTCTTTCCTCTCTTTCTTTCTTTCCTATTCCTACTCTATTCCTTGCCCCCTACCCCAAGTAATCCCCCCTCCCCAATATAAATACCCCAACACCCCCCTCTAAACATCAAACCCAAAGCCCCCAAGCCTCCACCACGCCCCTCACCCGCGCCCCTCACCCGCGCCGCCGCCCTAGTGCCGCGCCGCCGCCGCCGTTCGCCGCCGCCGCCGTTCGCCGCCGCCGCACCCCGCCGCCGCCGCCCACGCCGCCGGAGTCCCGTTCGCCGGAGACCTCGCCGAGGTTGCCCTGCGTCACTTTTTCTTCCCTCGGTTTGGTTTTTCTTATAAACCGTTACGATTCTTTTCTTCTCTTATGGTTCGTTTCTTTCCGGTTCTTTTCTAAACCGTTCCGGTTTTCTAGATCGGTTTTTCATTTCGGTTTTCTCTTCCAAAACCCTAGATCGGTTTCGTTTTCTTTTCCGATTTAGTTGCCTAGAGACCATTCGCCGGACCGTTCGTTCTAACGAACGTGATCACCAAATTCTTCCGGTTAACGAACGTCCATTCGTTTAACCGTTTGTCGTTTTTCTTTTCGTCGGATTTATTCCGCGATCGCGATCTCAGATCCGATCCTCGTTCTAGTTGATCTTCTCGCTCGTTTATCGGAATCAGGTGATTAAGCGACTGGAGTTTCATCTCGAAACCGCCGTTCCGAATAATCAACTTAAACAAAGTTTTGCTATGGTAAAATTTGACCTAGTTTCACTTTGCTAGAACCGAGTTGATTTCTTTCGCCGTTTGTTTTCGGTTGCTTTGTTCGATTCGATTCATTTCGCAACCGGAGTTCTTAAGTTGAACTTTTGGTTTGTTCTCTTGTTCGAGTTTTACCTGTGCATTAGATGAGTACTTATTGTATGCTTGTTGTTTGTCTGCGATAGATCACCCGGAGTGCGCCGCCTGTTATTTCGAAGCTCTAGGTTTTGCGGATCCTCAGCAAGGCAAGTAACACTGTGATCATACCTTTTTTACTACCCAGTTTTATTGCATTAGATCAATCCTCAAACACTACATGATTAGGATCTAATTAAATTATGGGATGGGAAGTAGATGAGGTAGTACCTATTACCTGTTTTTACTTATGAAACCTTTGGGAGTTACTTCTACGTTTGCTTATTATGCCATGCTATGCTAGTAGACGTGGATTGGGTGAGTGATATCCATGACAGATGTGAGTATTGTTAATTAATGGTTTATCTAAGGTGGCAACTTAAATACACATCTGGGTGGATTGAGGCACCTGGTTTCTATCAGGACTTGCCTGTTTTTCTTTTGGACCGCCACCCAGGCTCAAAGGGATCATAAGATCATTCATGCTAGTAACTTCGGTGTGCAGCCACAAGCCATTATGGGCTCTGGCATAGTTGACTAAGTCATGCGAACTCTTACAAGGTAGACTAGCAGATGTAGGGGAAAGTAGGTGTACCGGTCTATCCAAACGTAAGGTGCTAGCACTTCTGAAATACTATGTCTCGGTCATCCGTTTCTCAAACACCATGTAGCGCGAGAAAACCAAACGGAGGCGATCGAGTCTTGTGGGGAAAAGTGCGCAAACCTCTGCAGAGTGTACAAACTAATCATGATTAGCCGTGTCCCCGGTTATGGACAACTTGAGTATATAGTACTTGAATATCATGTGAATCTCATCATGTTACTTTTAATTAATATTGTTGGGTTCATAATTGTTCACTTAATTGGGATCGGAATGCTGTCAACCATTCTCGATGTTTCAACCACCATGATAGTTAAATAAAAATTTATTCCTTTGCAGTAGGGAAAAATTGGCTTTACACAAAACTGTAACCATAGAGCTTTTCCACCAGCCATATATGCATGTAGTATAGGCTTATCATTCATTATTCTCTATGAGTTACATTGCCAGCATATTCCATGTGCTGACCCGTTTCGGGCTGCAACTTTCATGTTGCAGACTTTTCAGACGACGAGTAAGGTGCTTTTAGGTCATGGTTCTATACTCAGTGATGCCGTTGGAGTTGATGGACTCACTTATCTTCCAAGTTTTCCGCTGTTATCGATATTAGATGGCCTTAAGCCATATTTATTGTAATAAGTTCTCTTTGAGACATCGATGTAATAAGTGTGTGATTGCTACTCTGCTATAAATACTTCGAAGTACTGTGTGGTGTCAGCATTACTGATCCAGGGATGACACCGGAGCACAGAGACTTGACCATCTGAGGTCGGGTCGCTACATCACCATAATATCGCCTTGTACCAAATGGACATTAAAAGTGCTTTCTAAATGGTGAAATAGAGGAGGAGGTTTACGTCAAGCAACCTCCCGGCTTTGTCAATCCAAAGAAACCTAATCATGTTTACAAACTTCACAAAGCTCTTTATGGTCTTAAACAAGCTCCTAGAGCATGGTATAAATGCTTGACCAAGTTCCTTATTGCAAGTGGTTTTGAAATTGGAAAAATTGATTCCACACTTTTTACAAAAAGGGTTAATGGAGAACTATTTGTATGCCAAATTTATGTTGATGATATTATATTTGGTTCAACTAACCCTCGTTTTAGTGAAAAGTTTGGAAAGCTAATGTCGGAGAAGTTTGAGATGTCTATGATGAGTGAACTCAAATTCTTTCTCGGTTTGCAAATCAAGCAAACTAAGTAAGGTACATTTGTATCTCAAACGAAGTACACCAAAGACTTATTCAAGAAGTTCAACATGCAAGAATGCAAAGGTATGTCTACACCCATGCCTACTAGTGGACATAATGACTTGACCAAAGATGGTGAACCGGTTGATCAAAAGGTTTATCGCTCTATGATTGGTTCATTGTTATACCTATGTGCCTCACGTCCCGATATTATGCTAAGTGTGTGCATGTGTGCACGATATCAAGCTGCTCTAAAAGAATGTCATCTTAAGGCCGTGAAAAGGATAGTGAGATACCTAATTCATACACCAAATTTTGGCATTTGGTATCCTAAGAGGTCCTCTTTTGATCTTGCTGGCTATTCCGACTCGGATTATGCCGGAGACAAGGTTGATAGAAAGTCCACTTCGGGTACTTGTCAATTTCTTGGTAGATCTGTTGTGTCTTGGTCCTCCAAGAAACAGAACTCGATATCCTTATCTACCGCTGAAGCGGAATACATTGCCGCTGGTTCATGTTGTGCTCAATTACTTTGGATGAGCCAAACACTTAAAGATTATGGGGTCTATGTGAAACATGTTCCATTGCTTTGTGACAATGAAAGTGCTATCAAAATTGGTCATAATCCTGTTCAACATTCTCGAACTAAGCATATTGAAGTTCGTCATCATTTCATTCGAGATCATGTTGCTAAGGGTGACATTGATCTTAAGCATGTTCGCACCGATAAGCAACTAGCTGATATATTCACTAAACCACTTGATGAGAAAGTGTTTTGCAGGTTGAGAGGAGAATTGAACATTATTGATGCTTCAAACTTGGAGTAGAAACTCCATTGGATACATGCAAGACATGAGCTTATGGCTAATCCATGATATATCTCTTATGATGACTATCTTATGTCTTGGATATATTTGTATCCTGCATGTTATCTAACCCATGTAGGTACTTGGTTGAATCTAATTCTATGAGATTGCAACTCACACACATCTTGAGCGATCTCTACATCACCAAGTCTCTATACAACGGTGGTTGACGACAAGGAAGCACAAAACCATTCGAACATATCCTTTGACAAATTCTATGTTGAGCTTCATGATTGTCATTTTTGGATATACAAGTGCTTTTCCTTGCAAGACTAACCCATGTAGGTAGATGAACTCAAATTCCAAGGGGTGCTCCCAATTCATGATGAGCTACATCAACTTCGAGCACCCACACAAGTTCAACTACATGAGCAAGATCCACACCACCACCCAAGGTATGTTGTTCCATCTTAGAGAAGCTTTACTCCAAGTTATGAGTTAAAGAAACTCCACAAGATGTGAATACATCAAGATGCTTAAACAAAAAATGGTAACCCCATTTTGAGCTTAAACGATGAGTATGACCTATGATCAAGTGTTCTCACTTGACTCCTAAGTCAATATACTCTAACATAGGTGACTATGTCACCGCCCAACTCTAGATGAAGTTCTCTTGTGTTCTTTTTTTGTGTTATTGCATTTGTCCCTTGCATATTTGTTTCCCTCTTTTACAGGAAAAAAACTTCATCTAGAAACTTTCATTCTTTTCTTTTTGATTCTTATTCTGCATATCTCTGCATCAAATTCCTTGTAAATCTTTCAGCTAATTCATTGCAAATCTTTGTGAGATCTTATTTGACTAGTGAGCTGAGGTGACAACATTTTTCTCTGTGATGAACTCGGTTTCACCGATTTGTAATTTTTGGTCCAACCGAATCCCTTCGGTACCACCGAAACATGCCACTCGGTGTCACCGATTTCGCAACAGGAAAAACAGTTTGCCACTTATTCTGTATTTATTCTGATCCAGCTTCACTCAATGAATCTTGTCCTCTACAAGCATCACAGTTTTATCCATTGCTTTGTGCTGAGTCTCAAGGACCAAACCCATTCGACGGATTCCAGAAAAACCTTCTTGGAAATTGATGTCAAAGGGGGAGAGAGAGATCACATCAAAGCTTATCACCTACAAAGGAGAAAGTACTAAGGGGGAGAGAATACTCAAGGATCCCAAGTATTAAGGGGGAGAAAGAAATCTCCAGGGGGAGAGAATACTCAAGGATCCCAGATGCTTGATGTTCAAGAGGAGAGATGCCACATGTCTTTTTGGGGGAAAGACATGTTCATATGTGCTTATTTGCATTAAGTTCTATTCATTTATATCTTTCAGCTCTGATTTTCTGTTCCCTATCTTCTCCCAATATCCCATGTCAGATTCAGGGGGAGCAAGACATCTAAGGGAAAGAAATCACTCAAATTCATTGCATATGTTTACTCTTGGGGACATGTCTAATCCAAGTGGTACCTTGTACTCACTATCTACA
This sequence comes from Aegilops umbellulata, assembly GCA_032464435.1. Classification (NCBI taxonomy): domain Eukaryota; kingdom Viridiplantae; phylum Streptophyta; class Magnoliopsida; order Poales; family Poaceae; genus Aegilops; species Aegilops umbellulata. The sequence continues at coordinate 533,577,563 of CP136055.1, forward strand.
TGTCATCCCAGTCTTGGTATTCTTGTGGTTTCTTTTGGTTTGCTCTGGCTAGTGGATGTACCTGTGTTATTTAACCTTGTTTGTGCAGGTTCATTCCATCCTAAGCCAACTTAAGACTACAAGGTAAGTATATGCACCAGAATCATGAGTATGAGGAATTCTTGCTCTTGTACATACTGTTTGCAAGAAGGAATCATAAAAATGAAGGTATTTCTCTGAATAATAATCTTTTGCTCTGATGCATATGGCCAAGATACATGTAACACATTGCCTACTCTGTCATGATTATGCTCTCACATGCTTCTATATTCTATATTCACATGACTGCATACATGTAGGGGGAGCCTATGTTTGTTACATGTCCTTCCAAAGCTTTACTTGCTATTCTTTGTATCTTTATCTAAAGCTTTGATGTATGTTGCCATCAATTACCAAAAAGGGGGAGATTGAAAGCACAAGTGCCCTCTAGGTGGTTTTAGTAATTAATGCCAACATATCTCTTGTTGGACTAACACTTTTATCTAGTATATTTCAGATAAGTTCAACAATGGAGTGACATGGACTAAAGGTTGTGGGAACTCCTTCAAGATGCTAAGGACAAAGGATTGGCTAAAGCTTCAAGCTCAAGACTCTTCATTTTACACTTTTAGTGATCCAAGATCACATTGAGTCCATAGGAAAAGCCAATACTATCAAGGAGGGATGAGGTGTTGCTTAATCAGCCTTTTGCTCCATGTGCTTGATGACATGCTCCAAAACCCTCAACTACTTTCCCACTTCCACATATGACCTAAACCCAAAGTCAAACTCGGACCTACCGATTCTTTCCATCCGGCGCCACCGAGTTTCACATGTCATAAACCACTGCCAAACCCTAGCAAATCGGTTCTACCGATAGGGATCTTGGTCTCACCGAGATGGGATTGCAATCTCACTGTGTATGTCCATTGTCAAAATCGGTCTCACCGAGTTTAGGCAATCGGTACTACCGAGATTACAATGCAAACTCTCTGGTTAACTCATTACCAAAATCGGTTCGACCGAGTTTAGTAATCGGTCCCACCGAGTTTGCCTGACCAACTCTCTGGTTAGCTTATTACCAAAATCGGTCTCATCGAGTTTGTGTAATCGGTCTTACCGAGATTACGTTATGCCCTAACCCTAACCATATCGGTCCTACCGAGTTGCATGTCAGTCCCACCGAAAATCTCTAACGGTCACTAGGTTTACTATTTCGGTCCGACCGAGTTTGTTGATTCGGTCCCACCGAGATTGGTAAATTGTGTGTAACGGTTGGATTTTGTGTGGAGGCTATATATACCCCTCCACCTCCTCTTCATTCGTGGAGAGAGCCATCAGAACACATCTACACTTCCAACTCATATGTTCTGAGAGAGAACCACCTACCCTTGTGTTGAGGCCAAGATATTCCATTCCTACCATATGAATCTTGATCTCTAGCCTTCCCAAGTTGCTTTCCACTCAAATCTTCTCTCCACCAAATCCAAATCCTATGAGAGAGAGTTGAGTGTCGGGGAGACTATCATTTGAAGCACAAGAGCAAGGAGTTCATCATCAACACACCATTTGTTACTTCTTGGAGAGTGGTGTCTCCTAGATTGGCTAGGTGTCACTTGGGAGCCTCCAACAAGATTGTGGAGTTGAACCAAGGAGTTTGCAAGGGCAAGGAGATCACCTACTTCATGAAGATCTACCGCTAGTGAGGCAAGTCCTTCGTGGGCGATGGCCATGGTGGGATAGACAAGGTTGCTTATTCGTGGACCCTTCGTGGGTGGAGCCCTCCGTGGACTCGCGCAATCGTTACCCTTTGTGGGTTGAAGTCTCCATCAACGTGGATGTAGGATAGCACCACCTATCCGAACCACGGGAAAAACATCCGTGTCTCCAATTGCGTTTGAATTCTCCAAACCCTTCCCTTTACATTCTTGCAAGTTGCATGCTTTACATTCCGCTGCTCATATACTCTTTGCATGCTTGCTTGATATGTATTGTGTATGTTGAAATTGTGCCTAAAACTTCACTCAAACCGAAAAAGTTTAAAAACTGCAACTTTAGCACTAAGTGTCTAATCACCCCCCCTCTAGACACACCTACTTCTAGATCCTACAGCCCATCAGGTAAAGGACGTCCCTGTCACTTTCCGTCTGAGGGCTCCGTGGACGCCAGCATAGGCGCTTCTTCAGGGGAGCAGTGTCGAACTCAGGAAGGCCGATCCGAACAGGGTCCGGCAATGGGATGTCCTCTATATAAAACCATTCCGAAGGCCAATTCTCGGATGCCTTCTCTGGGGTTCCGGATAGGTATCCGGTCCCGGCGATGCGCCACACTTCGGCTCCGCCCACTTGATATATTGACCCCTCATAAGAACGGGGCACCAGGCAGAATAGCCTCTTCCACAGCCCGAAATGAGCCTCAACACCCAAAAACAGCTCGCTGAGGGCTACGAAGCCCGCAATATGCAATATGGAGGCAGGCGTGAGATTGTGTAGCTGCAGGCCATAGAACTCCAGGAGCCCTCGGAGAAACGGATGGATTGGAAATCCGAGCCCTCTTATTAAATAAGGGACAAGGCATACCTGCTCTCCTTTGGAGGGATTAGGGGCACTCTCCGCTTGCTCTCCGCCATTATAGGTGGCAAGACCGGCTCGAACCGGGACCATATAGGCCGGGGGGAGAAATCCTTTGGTCTAGAGCGTCACTAGCTCGCTATGCGGGATGGAGCATCTCTCCCAATCTCCAGGCTGAGGGCCGGAAGGGCGAGAGGAGGAGTTGTGATGGCTGGCCATGGTGGAATGGACCTTTGTCGGATGTGCTCTGATGAACACTCGCGGAGGGGAGAAGGTGTGGTTTGGATCCAAATCCTTGACCCTTTAAATAGGCGGCTCATTTACGCGGCTAGGGGTGTAAATGTAAAAACACCCAAACTTTTCGTATTCATTCGACACGTGGGAGACGTCCATTATTAGGCGTAGAAGCCAAGGAGTGCAACATTTACAAGAAACCGTACATTATTCAACAGGTACACGGAATTCGGAGGAGAACCCGCCTTGCAATGCCGAAGACAATCTGCGTGCCGGACTCATCGTCATTGAAGCCTGGTTCGGGGGCTACTGAGGGAGTCCTGGATTAGGGGGCGTTCGGATATCCGGACTATACCTTCGGTCGGACTCCTGGACTATGAAGATACAAGATTGAAGACTTCGTCCCGTGTCCGGAAGGAACTTTCCTTGGCGTGGAAGGCAAGCTTGGCGATACGGATATGTAGATCTCCTACCATTGTAACCGACTCTGTGTAACCCTAGCCCTCTTCAGTGTCTATATAAACCAGAGGGTTTTAGTCCGTAGGATGAACAACAGGACAACAATCAGACCATAGGCAAGCTTCTAGGGTTTAGCCTCCTTGATCTCGTGGTAGATCTACTCTTGTAGTACCCATATCGTCAATATTAATCTAGCAGGAGTAGGGTTTTACCTCCATCAAGAGGACCCGAACCTGGGTAAAACATCGTGTCCCTTGTCTCCTGTTACCATCCGCCTAGACGCACAGTTCGGGACCCCCTACCCGAGATCCGCCGGTTTTGACACCGACACCAGCCGAGTCTCCCCTTCACCGGTAGGGTGGTCAAGCTGGAGGTCCTCAAATCCCTCTGTTATTTCATCCACCATCACCCTAGCATATCCTTCTGGAATCGGCCGACAGTGAAACATTGCGCCGGGTTCAGTAGGAAAACAGAGCCAACAGCCGCCTTGACCTTCATATTAATCCATTGCGTCATAAGGTGGCAATTTTGAGACTCTGTGATAGCATCCACGGGATAGCTGGCAGGAGCCGTCAAGACATGCTCCGGCTGAAGCAGCTCGGTGGAAGCCATGCTGCTTCTCTGTTGAGATGGCGGGGTAGCTTTGGGGGAAGCTTCGGCAGTTCATTTGCTGCGATTTGCTTCTCGTTCCTCTATCCCTTGTACCCTTGCTTTAAGTGTCTGCAGTTCGGTCTGCTGCACTTTCTTCCTCCTCTCCTGGCATTTGTAACCGCCTGCGTCCGGAAACCCAGCCTTCCACAGAATGGAGCCTGGTGTGCCTCGTGTCCGTCCAGGGTGCGCAGGATTCCTGAGGGCCATTGTGAGCTCGTCGTTCTCTCTATCTGGAACGAATGTCCCTTGCTGCGCTGCTTCGATATAGTGCTGAAGCCTCTTGACTGGTATTTCCAATTGCTCGTCCGTCCAAATGCACTTCCCTGATACAGGGTCCAAGGTTCCGCCAGCCCCGAAGAACCAAGTCCGGCAACGGTCTGGCCAGTTAATTGTCTCTGGTTCGATCCCTTTATCAACCAGATCATTCTCAGCCTTGGCCTACTTAGGCCGGGCTATGAGGTAGCCACCTGACCCCTTGCGATGGTGATGCTTCTTCTTCGCAGCATTTTTCTTGTCTGTCGCCGACATCTTCTGACTCTTTTCCGATGTCTTGTGGGCCACAAATGCGGGCCAGTGATCTCTGATCTTTTCATATCTGCCCTTGAATTTTGGTGTCTCTTTTTTATCGACAAACCTATTCAGCTCTTTCTTCCACCTCCTGAATAGGCTTGCCATCCTCTTAAGATCAAAAGATTTGATTAATTGCTCTTTAACTGGCTTTTCCGGATCATCCTCTGGCGATAGGGTGAAAATTGACTTCAGCTCAGTCCAAAGATCATTTTTCTGCATATCATTGACATAAGACACCTCAGGGTCTTCTGTAGCTGGCTTTAACCATTGCTGGATGCTGATCGGGATCTTGTCCCTGACCAGAACCCCGCACTGAGCAACAAATGCGTTCTTTGTCTGGATGGGTTCAATCGGTTGGCCGTCAGGCGCGATTGCTATGATCTCAAACCTTTCATCCGAGTTCAACTTTTTCTTTGGGCCTCGTCTCTTTACCGAAGTTGTGCTTGATCCGGAGGGCTGGAAAAAAGAACAAAGACTTAATTAATATGTGTACATACCAAAACAATGAATGCATCAATTAGCTAGTCAGCACAGTCTTAACTAATATATATACCTGGCCGGACTCGGTTCGGTCACCGGAGCAGTCATCACGGTCTCCTTCTTGCACCGGCATTGGGTCACCGGAGCCATCCTCACGATCTCCTTCTTGCACCGGCATTGGATCACCGGAGCCATCATAATCATAGCCAGCTGCTTCTTCACCCTCTCCTTCTAGACCATCGGTGTCGTTGAGAAAGAGCGAGCAGACGACATCACTTCCTTGTGCGATTATGTCCCTCAACAATGCTTCTTTTGCTTCGTCTCGGGAGCTGTCCATAGTTTCTACAAATATTTACAACATGGCAATTATTATTCAAACATGACAGATGGATATATTAGTGGCAAACGTAGAACTAGCTAGCTAATCACAGTAAGGAATCATATTAATTAGTGGACTCGACGCTGCTTCTCTAGGGTTTGGGGTGGCCTCAACAACGCTTCAAGGGTTTGGGGTGGCCTCGAGAACGCTTCAAGGAGGGGTTAATATCGACAACGACGAGATACATACACGGGAAAATAATGTTATCGGGGAGGGGGGTATATCGACCCCCCCACGTGTTGAAGTTATCGGGAGTTTATATCGACACGACATACGTACATGGGAAAATAATATTGTTGGGGAGGGGGTATATCGACCCCCCCCCCTCGTGTTGAAGTTATCGGGAGGGGGTATATCGACCCCCCCACGTGTCGAAGAAAAAAAAAGAGGAGAAGAAGAAAGGAATAGAGGAGAAGAAAAAAATAGAATATATTCTATTTTCTCTTCTTCTCCTCTATTCCTTTCTTTTTCTCCTCTTCTTTTTCTTCTTTTTTCTTCTTCTTATTTATTTCTCCTCGTCTTCCTCTCCCCTCTTCTTCTCCTTTCTTCCTCTTCTTATTTCCTTTTTCCTCTCATTCTTTTTCTTCTTCTTCCTTCTTAAAAATACATGAAGTAGTATTGCTTGTTTTTTTTAAATAATGTTCAAATAGAAATTTAAAAAAAAAGAATGAGACGTCGGCGTCGACGTTGAACACTACATCTACGTCCCACAAGTGACGTGGGTGTCGACGCCCGCGTCACTTGTGGGACGTGGATGTAGTGTCCGACACTGATGGCCACATGTATCTCACACCAACGATACTTGCTATTTAGGGTTTCCTCTACCGCTCGGCGACCCTTGACGACCCTCGTTCCCGATAAAAAGAAAGAGGAAGAAGAAGAAAAAAAAAGAGGAGAAGAAAGAATAGAGGAGAAGAACTCCTCTATTCTTTCTTCTCCTCTTTTTTTTCTTCTTCATCTTCTTTTTTTATCCTCTTCTTCCTCTCATGTTCGACGACCCTCGACCCCTCGGCGACCCTAGACTCCTTCTCGACCGTCGACCCCTCGGCGACCGTCGACCCCCTCTCGACCCTCGACCCCTCGGCGACCCTCGACCCCCTCTCGACCCTCGACCCCTCGGCGACCCTCGACCCTTCTCGACCCCTTGACGATCCTAGACCTTTTTTTTCTCCTCGATAACATTTTTTTCTCCGAGAGAGTTAGTGTTCCCGAGTGAACCGGAGGGGGACATTGGTCATATCGGATTCGTCATATTTTCTACGAATGTTCTATATACATACATCCATCGATATCATTCCATACATACATAGACATCTACATTATATATGAACAAAAAAAATATCAAAATTCATCATACATACATCTACAGTATATATGAACAAAAATTTCATCATATCAATATTTACATATACATACACACATACATACATACACATGACCCCCCTCATTCACCATATCAAATTCATCATATCAATATTTTGCAAAGGAGCTATATTCTCCCCAACTCTACAGTATATATGAACAAAAATTTCATCATATCAATATTTTACAAAGGAGCAGGGGAAGGAAGGAAGGGGGAGGATGGGGCGGTAGCTACCTCTCCCGGCGGGATCGGGGAGGAGACGCGGGCGGCCGGCGTCGGGGGCGACGGCGACGAGGACGGGCTCGGGGTCAGCGAGGGCGACGGCGGGGCACACTCGGCGACGACGGTGAGGCAGGGCGCGCTTGGGGGCGGCGGACGGGCTCGGGGCGCAGGGGGTGCGGCAGGGCACGCTCGGGGGCGGCGGACGGCAACGTTGTGGGCGGCGGACGGTGTCGGCGTGGGCTCGGGGGCGGGGCAGGGGCAACGGCGTGCACGGCGACGATGAGGCAGCTTGGCGGCGATGAGCTCGGCGACATCGAGGGGAAATGGGCGATGTAAACTGAAACCGCTAAGTGGTGGGTATATATACATGAAGCATTGGTCTCGGTTCGTGGCACGAACCGGTACCAATGCCCCCCTATGGTCCCGCTTCGTGCTACCAACCGGGACCAAAGGTCTCATTTTGGCAGCCCAAAGGGCGGGAAGCAGAGGCCATTGGTCCCGGTTCGTTGCACGAACAACGAACCGGGACCATAGGTAGGCATTCGTACCAGTTTGTGCCACGAACCGGTATGAATGCCCCCCTATGGTCTCGGTTCGTGCGTCTAACCGGGACCAATGGCCTGCACCGCGGTGCGGTGCGGTGGGATTTTTAGTCCCTCCTCGCTAGCTGAAGAGCCCCCGCACCTGTTTATAAGCCCTGCTCTGTGTTCCCTTTCGAACTCCTCTGAACTGCAGGCTTACGGGCCTAATGGGACACTGCAATGCCTGTGGGCCTACTGGGCCTGCTGCGAGCCTGAATCCTGGCCCATGGTTGGGTTTCTAGTCGTATTCAGGCCGTGCTGGCCCAGTAGGTGGCATTTTTTTCTTTTTTGCTATTTATTTTTTCATTTCTACTTAGAACTAAATACTTATAGTGTTTTAGTGATTTCTTTTTTCTTTTAGGTCACAAAAATTATAAACTTTCTGTTAGTGCCATTAGTTTTAAAATTTGAATAGTTTAAATTTGAATTTTTTAAATTTTTTGTGAATCACTAGTTTATGAATAACTTTACTATAAAAATTGTTTTTTGAGTCATTCTTTTTCCTGCTATTTAATATTACTGTGTTTTATCATTATACTCAATTTGGTAATTTTAGTTAGTCATAACAAATATTATAGGCATTTTTTTCTTTTTTGCTATTTATTTTTTCATTTCTACTTAGAACTAAATACTTTTAGTTTTTTAGTGATTTCTTTTTTCTTTTAGGTCACAAAAATTATAAACTTTCTGTTAGTGCCATTAGTTTTAAAATTTGAATAGTTTAAATTTGATTTTTTTTAAAATTTGTGTGAATCACAAGTTTGTGATTAACTTTACTAAAAAAATGAACATAGACACCTATAGAGAAAATTCAACCTAAATTCATAATCAATTTCTATGAATTTCAGAGAAATTCATTATGAATTTAGGTCAAATTACCTGTATAGGGGCATCTATTTTCACTTTGAGAGGAGCTCAACAAGGCAGAGAGGGACGGGCTTATAAACCGGTGTGAGCGCCCTTCAGTTGGCGAGGTGGAACTAAACACTGAGCGCAACGAGGACCAACCCTTTAGTCCCGGTTTGTGGCACAAACCGGGACTAATGGTCATGGGCCAGGGGCGAGCCCTATTTTTTTTCCAGTTTTTTTGTTTTGTTTTCTGCATTATTTATTTTCTTTTGTTTTTTGCTTTATTTTTTAATTCCTTTTGCTTTTAGTTCTAGAAAAATTATAAAGTTTCTATTAGTGCCATTAGTTTTCAAATCTGAAAACACTTTTTTAGTTTTTTTAGTTTTCTTTGTTGCTTTATTTATTTTATTTTGTTTGTACTTACAACAAAATACTTATTGTGGCTATTTTTATTTTTTTCAAGTTTTTTTGTTTTGTTTTCTGTATTATTTATTTTCTTTTGTTTTTACTTTATTTTTTAATTCTTTTTTGCTTTTAGGTCAGCAAAATTATAAACTTTCTGTTAGTGCCATTAGTTTTCAAATTTGAATAGTTAAAATTTGAATTCTTTGAAATTTGTGTGAATCACAAGTTTGTGATTAACTTTACTAAAAAATGAACATAGATGAACCTATTGAGAAAATTCGACCTAAATTTATAGTTTTCAAATGAACTCTGAAAAAGTTGGCATAGCATATTCGTCTGTTACAAAGTTGGCATGGTATCATCATAATAGTTGCAGGAGAAAGTCTTCACTTTTTCTTCGCTTGTGTCATTTGCTTATTCCGCCGTAACCATGGATAATCCTCATCGTTTATCAGGATGCTTGGGTCAGCCTTGACATTGAAGGGAGGAATTTCATGAAACTTTTCATAATCTTCAGACATGTCTGTCTTGCCCTCCACTCCCAGGATGTCCCTTTTTCCTGAAAGAACTATGTGGCGCTTGGGCTCATCGTATGATGTATTCGCTTTCTTATCTTTTATTTTTCTCGGTCTAGTAGAAATGTCCTTCACATAGATAACCTGTGCCACATCATTGGCTAGGACGAACGGTTCGTCAGTGTACCCAAGATTCTTCAGATCCACTGTTGTCATTCCGTACTGTGGGTCTACTTGTACCCCGCCTCCTGACAGATTGACCCATTTGCACTTAAACAAAGGGACCTTAAAATCATGTTCGTAGTCAAGTTCCGGTATATCCACTATGGAACCATAATATGTGTCCTTTCCCCTCTCGGTTGTTGCATCAAAGCGGACACCACTATTTTGGTTGGTGCTCTTTTGATCTTGGTCAATCGTGTAAAATGTATTCCCATTTATCTCGTAATATTTGTAAATCAATACAGTCAAAGATGGTCCCCTGGACAACAAGTACAACTCATCACAAACAGTGTTGTCACCTCTGAGACGTGCTTCCAACCAACTGCTGAAAGTCCTGATGTGCTCACATGTAATCCAGTCGTCGCACTGCTCCGGGTGTTTGGAGCGCAGACTGTTCTTGTGTTCATCGACATACGGGGTCACCAAGGTAGAGTTATGTAGAACTGTGTAGTGTGCTTGAGACCAAGAATATTTGTCCCTGCATATTATTGAGTCACTTCCAAGAGTGCCTTTTCCAGTCAGTCTCCCCTCATACCGCAATTTAGGGAGACCTATCTTCTTAAGGCCAGGAATGAAGTCAACACAAAACCCGATGACATCCTCTATTTGATGGCCCATGGAGATGCTTCCTTATGGCCTAGCGCGGTTACGGACATATTTCTTTAGGACTCCCATGAACCTCTCAAAGGGGAACATATTGTGTAGAAATACGGGCCCAGAATGACAATCTCGTCGACTAGATGAACTAGGACGTGCGTCATGATATTGAAGAAGGATGGTGGGAACAGCAGCTCAAACTGACAAGACATTGCGCCACATCACTCCTTAGCCTTGGTACGATTTCTGGATCGATCACCTTCTTAGATATTGCATTGAGGAATGCACATAGCTTCACAATGGCTAATCGGACGTTTTTCGGTAGAAGCCCTCTCAATGCAACCGGAAGCAGTTGCCTCATAATCACGTGGCAGTCATGAGACTTTAGGTTCTGGAACTTTTTCTCTGGCATATTTATTATTCCCTTTATATTCGACGAGAAGCCACTCGGTACCTTCATACCGAGCAAGCATTCAAAGAAGATTTCGTTCTCTTCTTTCGTAAGAGCGTAGCTGGCAGGACCTTCATACTGCTTCGGAGGCATGTCGTCTTTTTCGTGCAAACGTTGCAGGTCCTCCCGTGCCTCAGGTGTATCTTTTGTCTTTCCATACACGCCTAAGAAGCCTAGTAGGTTCACGCAAAGGCTCTTCGTCACATGCATCACGTCGATTGAAGAGCGGACCTCTAGGTATTTCCAGTAGGGTAGGTCCCAGAATATAGATTTCTTCTTCCACATGGGTGCGTGTCCCTCAGCGTCATTCGGAACAGCTAGTGCGTCGGGACCCTTTCCAAAGACTACGTGTAAATCATTGACCATAGCAAGTACGTGATCACCGGTACGCATGGCAGGCTTCTTCCGGTGACCTGCCTCGCCTTTGAAATGCTTGCCTTTCTTTCGCCATTGATGGTTGGTCGGAAGAAATCGACGATGGCCCAGGTACACATTCTTCCTGCATTTGTCCAGGTATATACTTTCAGTGTCATCTAAACAATGCGTGCATGCGTGGTATCCTTTGTTTGTCTGTCCTGAAAGGTTACTGAGAGCGGGCCAATCGTTGATGGTCACGAACAGCAACGCCTTTAGGTTAAATTCCTCTTGTCTGTGCTCATCCCACGTACGTACACCGTTTCCATTCCACAGTTGTAAAAGTTCTTAAACTAATGGCCTTAGGTACACATCAATGTTGTTCCGGGTTGCTTAGGGCCTTGGATGAGAACTGGCATCATAATGAACTTCCGCTTCATGCACATCCAAGGAGGAAGGTTATACATACATAGAGTCACGGGCCAGGTGCTGTGATTGCTGCTCTGCTCCCCGAGAGGATTAATGCCATCCGCGCTTAAAGCAAACCATACGTTCCTTGGGTCCTTTGCAAACTCATCCCAGTACTTTCTCTCGATTTTTCTCCATTGCGACCCGTCAGCGGATGCTCTCAACTTCCCGTCTTTCTTACGGTCCTCAGTGTGCCATCGCATCAACTTGGCATGCTCTCCGTTTCTGAACAGACGTTTCAACCGTGGTATTATAGGATCATACCACATCACCTTCGCAGGAACCCTTTTCCTGGGGGGCTCGCCGTCAACATCACCAGGGTCATCTCTTCTGATCTTATACCGCAATGCACCGGATACCGGGCATGCGTTCAGATCCTTGTATGCACCGCGGTAGAGGATGCAGTCATTAGGGCATGCATGTATCTTCTCCACCTCCAATCCTAGAGGGCATACGACCTTATTTGCTACGTATGTACTGTCGGGCAATTCGTTATCCTTTGGAAGCTTCTTCTTCAATATTTTCAGTAGCTTCTCAAATCCTTTGTCAGGCACAACATTCTCTGCCTTCCACTGCAACAATTCCAGTACGGTACCGAGCTTTGTGTTGCCATCTTCGCAATTGGGGTACAACCCTTTTTTGTGATCCTCTAACATGCGATCGAACTTCAGCTTCTCCTTTTGACTTTCGCATTGCGTCCTTGCATCGACAATGACCCGGCGGAGATCATCATCATCGGGCACATCGTCTGGTTACTCTTGATCTTCAGCAGCTTCACCCGTTGCAGCATCATTGGGCACATCGTCTGGTTCCTCTTGATCTTCACCAGCTCCCCCTATTGCAGCATCACCGTATTCAGGGGGCACATAGTTGTCATCGTACTCTTCTTCTTCGTCGTCTTCCATCATAACCCTTATTTCTCCGTGCCTCGCCCAAACATTATAGTGTGGCATGAAACCCTTGTAAAGCAGGTGGGAGTGAAGGATTTTCCGGTTAGAGTAAGACATCGTATTCCCACATTTAGTGCATGGACAACACATAAAACCATTCTGCTTGTTTGCCTCAGTCGCATCGAGAAACTCATGCACGCCCTTAATGTACTCGGAGGTGTGTCTGTCACCGTACATCCATTGCCGGTTCATCTGCGTGCATTATATATAATTAAGTGTCCAAATTAATAGAAGTTCATCATCACATTAAAACCAAAGTACATACATAGTTCTCATCTAACAACATATAGCTCTCCAAAGCATCTAATTAATTAAACCATACATTGAAACTATGTAAAACATTTCAATGCGAAAACAAATGCGATCATAATCGCAACCAAGGTAACAATTGATCCAACGGCATAATGATACCAAGCCTCGGTATGAATGGCATATTTTCTAATCTTTCTAATCTTCAAGCGCATTGCATCCATCTTGATCTTGTGATCATCGACGACATCCGCAACATGCAACTCCAATATCATCTTCTCCTCCTCAATTTTTTTATTTTTTCCTTCAAGAAATTGTTTTCTTCTTCAACTAAATTTAACCTCTAGACAATAGGGTCGGTTGGAATTTCTGATTCACATACATCCTAGATAAATAAAATCTATGGCATGTTGGTCGGCATAATTTTCATAAACAATAAATGAACCAATAGTTATAAAGATAATATATATACCACATCTGAATCATAGACAGGACGAGGGCCGACGGGGGCGGATACCAAAACCATCGCACTATATAAGATGCAATAATAAAAGTAAGAAAATAATACACGTATCTATGTAAACATACAAGTAAGAATATTTTTTCCTTTCAAAAAGAAGAAAAGAACAAGAGGCTCACCACGGTGTTGCCGGCGATGAGCTCGGCGCGGGTGATCAACGGCAGTGAAGACGGGGACGGGGCGTGACGGACCGCTAAACCTAGACAAATATTGAGGAAAATGGAGCTTGGAGGTCGAGCTTGGAGAGGAGAAAGCTTAAGTAGTGTGGCTCGGGCATTCCATCGAACACCTTGTGTGCATAGGAGGTGAGCTAGAGCACCACCAAGCCCTCTCCCCCTTGGCCAGAAAAAACAGAGCAGTGTGCTCTTCTCTTACGTGAGGGGGTATATATAGGCACCCCATTGGTCCCGGTTGGTGGCATGAACCGGGACTAAAGGGGAGCCTTTGGTCCCGGTTCATGCCACCAACCGGGACCAATGGTGGTGGGCCAGGAGCGAAGCCCATTGGTCCCGGTTCGTCCCACCAACCGGGACCAAAAGGTCCAGACGAACCGGGACCAATGGCCCACGTGGCCCGGCCGGCCCCCTAGGCTCACGAACCGGGTCCAATGCCCCCATTGGTCCCGGTTCTGGACTGAACCGGGACTAATGGGCTCACCCGGCCTGGACCTTTTCCCCTTTTCTACTAGTGGTCTACGAGGGTACATGGACAACACTCTCCCCTCTCATTGCTACGCATCACCTGGATGGATCTTGCGTGTGCGTAGGATTTTTTTAAATTATTGCGTTCCCCAATAGTGGTATCAGAGCCAGGTCTATGTGTATATGTTATATGCATGAGTAGAACACAAAGAGTTGTGGGCGATAGTAGTCATACTGCTTACCAGCATGTCATACTTTGGTTCGGCGGTATTGTTGGATGAAGCGGCCCGGACCGATATTACGCATACGCTTACGCGAGACTGGTTCTACCGACGTGCTTTACACAGAGGTGGCTGGCGGGTGTCGGTTTCTCCAACTTTAGTTGAATCGAGTGTGACTACGCCCGGTCCTTGTTGAAGGTTAAAACAACACACTTGATGAAAAATCGTTGTGGTTTTGATGTGTAGGTAAGAACGGTTCTTGCTCAGCCCATAGCAGCCACGTAAAACTTGCAACAACAAAGTAGAGGATGTCTTACTTGTTTTTGCAGGGCATGTTGTGATGTGATATGGTCAAGACATGATGCTAAATTTTATTGTATGAGATGATCATGTTTTGTAACAGAGTATCGACAACTGGCAGGAGCCATATGGTTGTCGCTTTATTGTATGCAATGCAATCACCCTGTAATTGTTTTTTACTTTATCACTAAGCGGTAGCGATAGTCGTAGAAGCAATAGTTGGCGAGACGACAATGATGCTACAATGGAGATCAAGGTGTCGCGCCGGTGACGATGGTGATCATGATGGTGCTTTGGAGATGGAAGATCAAAGGCACAAGATGATGATGGCCATATCAAATCACTTATATTGATTGCATGTGATGTTTATCCTTTATGCATCTTATTTTGCTTAGTTCGGCGGTAGCATTATGAGATGATCTCTCACTAAATTTCAAGGTACAAGTGTTCTCCCTAAGTATGCACCATTGGGAAAGTTCGTCGTGCCGAGACACCACATGATGATCGGTGTGATAAGCTCTACATTCGCATACAACGGGTGCAAGCCAGTTTTGCACACACAAAATACTCGGTTTAAACTTGACGAGCCTAGCATATGCAAATATGGCCTCGGAACACTGAGACCGAAAGGTCGAGCATGAATCATATAATAGATATGATCAACATAGTGATGTTCATCATTGAAAACTACTCCATCTCACGTGATGAACAGACATGGTTTAGTTGATTTGGATCACGTGATCACTTAGGTGATTAGAGGGATGTCTATCTAAGTGGGAGTTCTAAGTAATATGATTAATTGGACTTTAATTTATCATGAACTTAGTACTTGATAGTATTTTGCATGTCTATGTTGTTGTAGATCAATAGCCCGTGCTACTGTTCCTTTGAATTTTAATGTGTTCCTAGAGAAAGCTAAGTTGAAAGATGATGGTAGCAACTACACGGACTGGGTCCGTAACTTGAGGATTATCCTCATTTCTGCACAGAAGAATTACGTCCTGGAAGCACCGCTAGGTGCCAGGCCTGCTGCAGATGCTGCTGATGACGTTAAGAACGTCTGGCAGAGTAAAGCTGATGACTACTCAATAGTTCAGTGTGCCATGCTTCACGGCTTAGAACTGGGACTTCAACGGCATTTTGAACGTCATGGAGCATATGAGATGTTCCAGGAGTTGAAGTTAATATTTCAAGCAAATGCCCGGACTGAGAGATATGAAGTATCCAATAAGTTTTACAGCTGCAAAATGGAGGAGAATAGTTTTGTCAATGAACATATACTCAGAATGTCTGGGTACCACAACCACTTGACTCAAGTGGGAGTTAATCTCCCTAATGATAGTGTCATTGACAGAGTTCTTCAATCGCTGCCACCAAGCTACAAGAGCTTTGTGATGAACTATAATATGCAAGGGATGGATAAGACAATTCCCGAGCTCTTCGCGATGCTAAAGGCTGCGGAGGTAGAAATCAACAAGGAGCATCAAGTGTTGATGGTCAACAAGACCACCAGTTTCAAGGAAAAGGGTAAAGGGAATGAAAAATCGTGGATGTCGCCTAGAGGGGGGTGAATAGGCGCTTTAAAATAATTACGGTTTAGGCTTGAACAAATGAGGAATAAACCTAACGGTTAATTTGACAAGCACGAAACCTAAAACAACTAGGCTCACCTATGTGCACCACCAACTTATGCTAAGCAAGATAAACAACTATGTGATAGCAAGATATATAACATGAAACACTATGGCTATCACAAAGTAAAGTGCATAAGTAAAAGGGCTTGAGTAAGAGATAACCGAGCCACGCGGAGACGACGATGTATCCCGAAGTTCACACCCTTGCGGATGCTAATCTCCATTTGGAGCGGTGTGGAGGCACAATGCTCCCCAAGAAACCACAAGGGCCACCGTAATCTCCTCACGCCCTCGCACAATGCAAGATGTCGTGATTCCACTAAGGGACCCTTGAGGGCAGTCACCGAACCCGTACAAATGGCAACCCTTGGGGGCGGTCACCGAACCCGTACACGTTGGCAACCCCTGGGGGCGGTCACCGGTACCCGTCAAATTGCTCGGGGCGATCTCTAGAACCTAATTGGAGACCCCGACGCTTGCCCGGAGCTTTACACCATAATGATTGAGCTCCGAACACCACCAACCGTCTAGGACGCCCAAGCACCCAAGAGGAACAAGCTCAAGGGTACCGAGCACCCAAGAGTAATAAGCTTCTCAACTTGTAACTTCCACGTATCACCGTGGAGAACTCAAACCGATGCACCAAATGCAATGGCAAGGTCACACGGAGTGCCCAAGTCCTTCTCTCGCAAATCCCCACCAAAGCAAGTAATGCGAGGGAGGAAAATGGAAGGAAGAACAAGAAGGAGAACACCAAGAAATCCAAGATCTAGATCCAAGGAGTTCCCCTCACATAGAGGAGAAAGTGATTGGTGGAAATGTGGATCTAGATCTCCTCTCTCCTTTCCCCCCAAAACTAGCAAGAATCCATGGAGGGATTGAGAGATAACAAGCTCGAAGAAGGTCAACAAAGGGGGAACAACACGAGCTCAAAGGATAAGGTTCATTGGGGAAGAGGACCCCCTTTTATAGGTGGGCAAAAATCCAACTGTTATGCTCACAGCTCGCATAGAGCGGTACCACCGCTCGACCTCATGGTACTACCGCTAGGGGTAGCAGTACTAAGAAAATACATTCGTGCCTACCACCGCTGGACTTGTGATGAGTTTTTGGTCTGGAGCAGAAGTAGCCACGGAAGTAGCCGCGGTAGTACCGCCCCCAAGAGCGATAGTAAAAAATTACATCCCCTCCAAGCAGTAGTACCGCTCCCGCGAGTGGTAGTACCGCTGCAGCTTTTATAAGGACACCAAAGTTGACACAACTTCTGCAAACGGACTTGGAATTCAACGAAACCAAGTTTGTTGGAAAGCTAGCGACAAGGGCTAACACAATATTTATAGAAATAATAATAATAAGGAAATTAGAAAAGGCCCATGGTAAAATGGTGAGAACCCTTCCTCGAATAAGACCGGTAAAACCTCCAACGCCAAAAACGCAAAAGAAGAAGCATATGAAATCCGTTTTCGATGTACTAGAGCTTGTCACGAAGATAACTACAAGCTCTAAAACCTCAAAATAAAATACAAATAAGAATCAAGAAAGATGATGCAAGGATGCGATGGTTTGAGCTCTCGACAAACGTTACTATCAAGCTACTCACTTGAGAGCCCCCCTTGATAGTACGGCTATCGATCCTACAACCCAGTCTCCAAACTACCACCATGAGACCGAAAAAATAGAAAACCTATCAAGGTCAAACCTTTGCCTTGCGCATGATCAACCTCAGCTAGATGATGACGATCTTGTCCTCCTCAATATGGACCACCTTTCTTGATTGCGTTGGGTCGATGAAGACTAGATGATTGATCCCCCATACTCCACTATGGGTGAGCCACTCTTTGGCACATCTTCACAAGTCCATTGACATCACAATGGATGGCAAGCTTCAAGCACTTGATCTCTTCGTGATGCTCCACTTGAACTTGCACACGACAATCTTGATGACGATCACCACTTGATGTCATCCTCTCCATGGGTTGAGTGATATCTTCCTCTTGGCGCAAGCCCATGAACACGTACCTAACCCCACATAGAACTCTCACATATACCATGGGTTCGTACACAAAGCACAATGGATAATGCTTACCATACCATGGGATCACTTGATCCCTCTCGGTACATCTTCTACGCTTTGTGAGTTGATCAACTTGATTCACTCTTGACTTAGTCTTGATCAACCTTGAATCTTTCCAACTCTCTTCATTTGGATGATGTCTTGAAGGTAAACATGAATTATGACACAATCTTCTTCTTCAAGACATGCTTGCAATAAGCTCAACACTCACATGACCAATCTTTGGATAATTCCTTAATATCACCTTGAATCTATCCAACTCTCTTCATTTGGATGATGTCTTGAAGGTAAACATGAATGATCACACAATCTTCTTCTTCAAGACATGCTTGCAATAAGCTCAACACTCACATGACGAATCTTTGGATAACTCCTTAATAGCACCTTGGTCAACTCATAAACTCCTTGAAACCAACACATGGACTTCAAGAAAAGCGTAAGGACAAATCCTTCAAATATAACTCAAGACAACCATTAGTCCATAGAGATTGTCATCAATTAACAAAACCAAACATGGGGGCACCGCATGTTATTTCAATCTCCCCCATTTTGGTAATTGATGACAATCACTTTCAAGAGAGTTTATATAAGGGATTATGCATCACCATGCAATGCAACAACAAATAATGCATGCGTAAGAGATGCAAAAGCTCTTAGGAACAAACCAAAGCCTAGAAGGCCAATATAAATTGTGGTCCTCCATAAATTATGTATTCCTCAACAAGAGAGTGGAATGCAATACACATATCCAAAGGTAAATATTTGGAGGAACACAAACTATATTGAGGCACAAAGATTGCAAAAGAAGGTATGCCACAAAGACATAACAAGGAGAGACACAAGCAATCAAGCAATCAAAAGATACCAATTGAATCAAGCAATCAAAGGATATCAATTGAACCAACTAGACCAAAGATCCTACGAGCCACATGAATAAGATATTATGATACAAGCAAAGGAGTGTTCCAAAGAAACTAGAGAAGCTCTCCATGATTTGTGCACAAATAAGAATTTTTGTATTTGGATACAAAGTGCACAAAATAGGATCATAGCTCCCCCAAAATCAATAGAAACTTACAACAAGTGCAAGTGAGCATATAGAAACAAAGCCTAGCACTTGCAATAACACATGGTTGAGCACCATGTAAAAGAGGCAACTTAAGAAAAGGCTCAACCAAAAAGATATGTGTGAGTCATGAAAAAGCACTTGAGAAGACTAATGTAAGGATGAGCATTAAGCATCAACATAGTCTTGGATAAATGAGATACAAGTTGAAAGACATGACCTCCCCCCCCCCACACACACACACAAGAAGCAAATGGATACACAAGCTTACTAAAAAGATAACAACAAAGCTTGCGACAACCCATGGTGAAGATAGAAGATGAAAGCCTCATCAAGACGAGGGATACCAGTTAAGATGACAAAAGCCTCGTAAAGATAAGCATGAGGAAAATAATCTTCACCACACAGGAGTGCATCAAGATGCAACGATATAAGACACGCACTCAAGGCAAAAGCTTTCACGGAGCCACCAAAGAAATAACATAAGAAAGACAAGGTGGACGTGAAAGAAAGGATATCATCTAGATATGCAACTTCTCTCAAGTGTATAAGATTCTAGGTAGACGAAATCCTGATGATATATATCTACAAAGAAGGATGTACATCCGAAATAGTTACAAGACGAAGGAACAAGATTTCCAAAAGGAAGTCATACATATACCAATAAGATATTTGCTTGGAAGCATAGCAAATGGCTAGATATGGTCTTATTGTATATAAATGAATTCCTACCACACAACCATCAAAGACATCACAACTAGCAACATGATATCATCGTTGAGATGCTTTGAGAAAGGAAACAAGTATCACAAGATGGAATGAATAGCATGCCAAGATGCAACCTACACAAGGTTGAATGCAAGAAAATAATGCATGAATAGATACTTGTTACCAAGGTATCATTGAAAGGATGTAGAAGAAACCAATTGAAGGTAGTAGATAGTAGTTCATTGAGCATCCTAGCTTGACTCCAATAAGCTCATGGTGACACCACCTTCCTTGTGAGTGAGCCGAGCATCCAATGCATCTCCCATTGTTCCTAGAACAACAACACAAACAAAATGGTACCCAACCTCATTGGGACCAAAGAGTTAGAGAACCAACAATACATAGGACAAACTCCACATAAATATGTGCATATAGATATGAAAATGAATTTCATGCACATCTCATCCAATTTGAGACTTGGTGGAGTTTCCCCTATATATTGGGTCAAAGAAAGAAATCATTCCAAAGAGACTACATGAAGTTAATATGCATGCGCAATACTTTCAAGAACCGAAACCAATTGACAAGAAAACCAAGTGAAGAAAAGATACCAAATGAATAAATCAACACATGGAGGATATCAAATGAAAGATACATCAAGGAATAAGATATCCATTGATACACGCAAAAAGAAAGATGTAAAACTCCCAAAAGAGAGAATGGTTCCAAACAAACCAAGTGCTCTACAAAGTATCATGATGTCACAATGTACCAAAGAGAAACGGTTTGCATTCCACCAACACACACTTGATAAGGATCACAAGGTGAGCGTTCTAAGGAAATAGGATAGCTCCCCCAAGCATTGTGCATTATAGAGAATTTTCATTTGAATACAAAATGCACAAGATAGGATCACCACTTTCACTATATCTAGAAAACACCAGACAAGGTCAAGAAATTAACAAGATCGACAAGTGGTATGGAAGACAAAGGGTGTTGACACAATCCTAGGCAAGAGAAAAGGCAAATAAAAGCAAAGGCCAATGTAAACATCATCTTCACACCAAACACATAAGCAACTTGCAACTTGTAGAGCTAACATGCCACCTAGGAACAAGATAATCTACAATATCAACTCTAGGTGACAATATCTCAAATGTACAAATTTTCTAGGCTAGTAATATACACATAGCATATTACTCCCCCATAATGTGATACCAATTAAAGATAAACAAGAGGCAAATAAAATGATCCAACAAGAGATAATTAATGGACTATTTAGAATTTGAATTTCTCATGAGAAGACATACCACATAGTGATTAGATAAGCTTGCAATATCAATACTAGGTGGTATTCCTCATGTACACACATTTGTGGGACCGTGAGGTGCACAAAGCACATCACTCCCTCAAAATGGGATGTTCCATTAATCTCTCACAGGAGCCAATTAAGATACAAACAAGATGCAAAAGGCTCAACACACAACTCACACGTACATGAAGTGCAAACCACCATACACATACTTGATTACTCAAGATAAGCAAATTGGAAGCACACATATACAAACACATGCAAGGTACAAAACCAAAACATGCAAAGGGGCA
This sequence comes from Aegilops umbellulata, assembly GCA_032464435.1. Classification (NCBI taxonomy): domain Eukaryota; kingdom Viridiplantae; phylum Streptophyta; class Magnoliopsida; order Poales; family Poaceae; genus Aegilops; species Aegilops umbellulata. The sequence goes on from CP136055.1 coordinate 533,598,919, forward strand.
AGTAAATGTCAATGTAAACAATTTAGGTACAAGTTACCACAAGGAGGCACATTGGATATGAGATAGAAACTTGATAATCCGAATGACTTGGCTTGAGGCAATATGAATGATGAAGACCCCTTAATTCTTCATAATGTAGCCAAGTCTCCAATGCCCTCCAACAACACCTATTGTTTAAGTCTGAGCTTGTTGGTCCCCAACCAAGTTGGGTGCTAAGAGGTTAGTCACAATAGGCATGGCAACCCAAATGGTTCTTTTCTTGACACCACTTTGAGTACCAACAAACTTGGCAAACACATTGCCAACCTTATCCTTCCCAAGAGAATAGATATTATCAATAATAATTGGGTTGGATAAGTTACCACTAGTGCATGAAGAAGCGACGTGACCTTTCTCACGACATAAGTAGCAACGTCTAGTCTTCATTTTCTTCTCACTTGATTTCTCAGCAATAGAAGCATTAACTTGAGTCTTCTTGGGAAGTGTCCTTTCTTCAACTGGAGGTTGAGCATGAGATTGAACTTGTGGCCTCTTCCCTTGTTGCTTGTCACTAATGGCCTTCTTCTTCAATGGGCAAGATCTAACATGATGCCCATCAATTTTGCACTTGAAGCAAATAATCTTGGCCGAATTCTTGACTTGTTCTTGGCCCTTCTTCTTGTTTCTCTTGGACTTATTCTTCTTATTGGAGTTGAATCCAAGTCCACCTTTGTCATTGGGGGATTTTTGCACACTCAAGATGTTGTTGAGTGTGGACTTCCCTTCATGACACTTTTCCAAGTCTTTCTTCAAAGAAGTGACTTGGTCCTTGAGCTCTTTGATTTCCTCTACATGGTTAGTATCAACACAAGTGCTAGAGGGAGTATAAGATTCATCATTAGAGCAACAAGGCAAGGAAAGCAATTCATTACAAGATGTGCCAATGTTATGCATAGATGAATTACGAGGACTAGCACATGGCAAGATATAATTTTGACTTGAATTAGTGCTAGTATCCACATGAGACTCACTAGATGTACCTTGATAATCATAGCCTCATGAGCTATCTTTAGCACATTATGGGATACTATAAGATCATCATGAGAGATTGTGAGCTTTACATGACTTTCTTCCAATCTTTCATAATTGCTAGATAGCAACTCAAGTTGAGCCATTAGCTCAACATTCTCCTTCAAAATGGATGCTTCACTAGAAATAGAGTTAGTAGCACAAGCATCATCAATAATAGCAAGAGGAGAAGGCAACTTGGCAAGCTCTTTAGAATGTGAAGCTTTAAGTTGAGCATGAGACTCGGTGAGTTTGATGAGCTCACTGTTAATGACCCTTGAGCCATTTTTTAGGTGCCCGAAGTCCTCAAGGAGTTTAGCATGCACAACTTCAAGCTTCTCATTTTTAGTTTCAAAAACATTGGCCACCTCAAGAGCTCTACCATGAGATTCCTTCACTCTAGATAATTCTAGAGCAAAAGTCTCCTCAAGAGATTCCTTGGTGGTTTGTTCAAGTTTGAGAGCTTGGGAAAGGTCCGCAATCTCATTAGTGTAATCATGCTCATGACCTTCCATTTTATCAATGGTGACCTCATGCCCCTCAAGACGAGATTCCAACTCATCAATATATTTCTTGCCCTCAATGGCAATAGACATGATTTCCGTGAAGTTGCAACGAGCAATTTTATTCTTATGAAGAGCTTTAAAATCATTTCTCTCTTAATTTTTAAGGAAGAAACATTATCATTCTCTTCATCATTAGCATTAACATCATCATCAAGAGACATATTGGGGTTCAAAGTAGGAGATACCTTGGAAGCCTTAGCCATAAGGCAAAAAGCAATAGATGATGATGTAGGATCCCTTGAAGCACCGTCCAAGACCACATCTTGTTCCATGGAGTGTTGGGTTTCCTCTACATTGTTAGCACAATAACTTGAGGAAATACATGCATTTTTATCATGGCAACAAGATATAGCAAGCATATGATCATGAGATTTAGTCAAACAATTTCTACATGATATGCATGGACTATCAACACAAGCATGAGAAACATGTAAGGTGCACGAAGTGTTAAAGTCCAAAGATGGAGCATTGCAAAGATAGTGATGAAGAGTCACCAACGATTAGCACACTATCATCATTGCAATGGCCAATACTACTCACCATAGCATTACCTTTTCGCAATCCACATGTAAGTGAAGTAGAAGAAGTTGAGAAGGTAGCACGGGCGGAGGTGGAGGGAGAACAATCATCCCCACAAAACTTGGACACACCATATTTATCTTGAAGCTTTGTCCACAACTCATGAGCATTCCAGACCGGCATGAGTTGAAATATAACTACATTGCTCAAAGCATCGAAAAACACATTAGAAGATTGAGCATTGAGAGAAGAGTTTTTCTTATCCTCTAAAGATAAACTTTGGGGGTCCTTTGGAGGAGAAAAACCCATATCTACAATTCACTCTAAATTTGGGTCCATGACCCTAAAGAGATTAAGCATGCGAATTACCCAAACATCAAAATTTGTGCCATCAAAACTAAGAGTGTCACAGAATCCTAATCCCCTAGTCGACATCTTTACTCTCTAGGCGGTTAAGCCTAACAAAGAGAGATGAGGCTCTGATACCAATTGAGAGATCGTGGATGTCGCCTAGAGGGGGGTGAATAGGCGCTTTAAAATAATTACGGTTCAGGCTTGAACAAATGCGGAATAAACCTAACGGTTAATTTGACAAGCACAAAACCTAAAACAACTAGGCTCACCTATGTGCACCAACAAATTATGCTAAGCAAGATAAACAACTATGTGGTAGCAACATATATAACATGAAACACTATGGCTATCACAAAGTAAAGTGCATAAGTAAAAGGGCTCGGGTAAGAGATAACCAAGGCACGCGAAGACGACGATGTATCCCGAAGTTCACACCCTTGCGGATGCTAATCTCTGTTTGGAGCGATGTGGAGGAACTTGCTCCCCAAGAAGCCACAAGGGCCACCGTAATCTCCTCACGCCCTCGCACAATGCAAGATGCCGTGATTCCACTAAGGGACACTTGAGGGCGGTCACCGAACCCGTACAAATGGCAACCCTTGGGGGCGGTCACCGAACCGGTACACTCTGGCAACCCTTGGGGGCGATCACCGGTACCCGTCAAATTGCTTGGGGCGATCTCCACAACCTAATTGGAGTCCCCGACGCTTGCCCGGAGATATACACCATAATGATTGAGCTACGAACACCACCAACCATCTAGGGATCCCAAGCACCCAAGAGGAACAAGCTCAAGGGTACCAAGAACCCAAGAGTAATAAGCTTCTCAACTTGTAACTTCCACGTATCACCGTGGAGAACTCAAACCAATGCACCAAATGCAATGGCAAGGGCACATGGAGTGCCCAAGTCCTTCTCTCCCAAATCCCACGAAAGCAACTAATGCTAGGGAGGAAAATGGGTGGAAGAACAAGAAGGAGAACACCAAGAACTCCAAGATCTAGATCCAAGGGGTTCCTATCACATAGAGGAGAAAGTGATTGGTGGAAATGTGGATCTATATGTCCTCTCTCCTTTCCCCCCAAAACTAGCAAGAACCCATGGAGGGATTGAGAGATAGCAAGCTCGAAGAAGGTCAACAAAGGGGGAAGAACACGAGCTCAAAGGATAACACTCGTATAACGACGTCCTAAACAAACAGTTTAAAACCCCTTTCTGAGATGGCATTTGGCACTGTCGCCAAGTGAGTGTGGGCGATAGGGGGGTCCTTCCCACAGGACATAAAAATCGTCGGGGATAGGCCCTCGTGGGACCCAGGCTAGGGCCGTGTGCGATCGGGCGAGGCATGGAAATCCAATCATTTCCGTAGGTATGTTCTGTTGGAGATATGCCCTAGAGGCAATCATGTATGATGATATTTCCTATGTGTTTATGAATAAAGATAGTCCTTGGACATTATCAATGATGTGTATCAGCAAGTACGTGACTTGTTTGTGGGACTATGCATTGTATGATGACTGTCCTAAAAGGTCCCTAGTCGAAAGGGTTGTGTGGACGCGCAGCTGACTAGACTAGCATATGACACGGTCGATGGCTTGGTCTCACTAGCCATGGAGCATTGGATGCTAACCGGATAATATGGACTTGGAAGGATCTGGTCGGATTCGACGTAGTCGGATCCGAGTCGAGATAAGGTCCGAGTCGGACTGACCCAACTATGAGATGCAACGATATGTCATCTGTGAGTCTCTAGTACAACATACGTTCTATGTCCTAAGACCTGAGGTGGCACATGTACTCGGGATGGTGACAGACTTGCTTTGGGCTGACCAAACGCTACTCCGTGACTGGGTAGTTATAAAGGTAGGTTTCAGGCTTGTCCAGACCCATGCTGCGAGACATGGTTGAGCAAGATGGGATTTGCCCCTCCGACCAGGAGAGATATACTATGGACCCCTCGTGTGATCCGGCCAGGATAAGCATGGCCATGCGACAAGGATTATGAGATAATACGGATAGTGGTCGGCATCACTAGAACGAGAAAGAGGTCAGGCTAGCACAAGGATGACAGACTCGTCTTGAGCTGGACAACATATATCGTGTGGTAAAAGGAATGGATGTGTGATGTACTAGTTTGCCTAACCAGCTTCATAGTCTGCTTGGTGTTCGGCATGCCTTGCTAGAGGCTGCTACCAACTGTGCGGTTCGGAGGTGATCAGAACTGCGACCAAGCCGGCTTGAACCTAAGGGTCGCGCGCTTAAGGGAAGGAACCTACGAGGTCCGATCCGGGGACACTGTCGGATGTGATCCGAGTTGTATCCGGATTGTGGCCGAGTAGACTTATGGACTTTAGGGTTCGTGCGAGGCCCAAGTGTTGAGCCTGCGACGGACGTCTATATAAAGTGGAGGTGCCGCACACTCATGAGGGCGATCGCTTCGGCGCTGTCACTAGGGTTTGCATGTGTTGTGAATAGACACCTCCGCTCGCCGCCGGTTGTGTGATCGGACCTAGCAGTCCGTCGCACGAAGTTCCTCCTGCACACGCGGATACCGTTAGAGGTGGTGCACTTGCGCCGCTTCGGAAAACCTGTGTGTGGGAACCGACGACCAGCTGCTCGAGGGAGATCGGACGAGGAGGAGACGATCCACGCGGACGCGCTACCCCAACTCTTCTTCCGCTGCACGACACTGCGCGTCTAGTGGTAACAAACTATGATACATCTTCTGTAGCATGTTCTTGGTTGTTCTGTGCATAGGAAATTTTAAATTGCAGTCGACGCACCCTACTGTAGAACCCAACAGTGGTATTAGAGCCTCTGCTATAGGATTTGGATTCAGATCGTATGCATATTAGATATGTGGAGGCGACAGATGAGATTTGTTGTCATTTATGTGATTGGCTATGTGCACGGTTGAAGAGATCAACTGCACATGGGGATCAATGTGGCTATGTTTTCTAATAATCGGGATCGATGAGGTCGTGACATGATCTACCCCTACCGGTCGATTATCCGCCATCGGGGTTAACAGTGAAACGTAAATCCGAATCGGATTCACGATGATCGATGAGATCAGTCAGATCAGAGAATTCGGCGTGATCGGAGTTCAGATGTGATCTGTGATTTCTGAAAAGCGTCGTGTGCGTAGCTCCTTGTATTTCGTACACGATCACACAAATCGGTAGAATGCGATTCTATGCATCACTTTGTTTTGCAGGGTTTGATGTGAATAGTATGGCTCATGTGTATGTGATGCATGTGTGTAATTTATACATGGCCTGCGCGTCATGTTTGTTAGCCAGCAGGAGCCAAAGTGATGTCATTATATTGTATAAGGACCTGCGTGTCGACTTGTGACTCTATGTAAAATTCATTACTAGTTGTAGTAGTTGGATAATAGAGATCAGGTTGGTGGCTTGGCGTCCGGGCGTGACAAACAAGATGGAGTTCCTAGATGGTCATCGGAGTCGGAGCCGACCTGGAAGAACATCCATGAAGGAGCCACACTATTTCACAATATATGTTTATTTGTGATTGATATGCTTCCTGTTTTCTATGCATGTTAGAATGGTAGAAAGATCCCTCATGAATATCAAGCGAATTGCCATCCCCGATGTTGCACCTTCGCACGTCAAGTACTTCTAGTAGTGGGCTCATAAGATTGAGGTGCTGCTGGATGTCCTTGAACTGAAGGGTTCGTGTCGGACACGGACATGCACTGCATCAGGTTAACTTGACAAGGCTATCAAAACAGTTTTGGGCCTTGTGGCAAAAAAGGTTGGGGGCCGGGGTATGAGATACCTTCCCGACCGACAGGAGTCATATAGAGATACGATTAGCAAGGAGTTGCTTACCAAATAGGCATGTTGTCTAGCAGTGATGCTAATGCTCACTAGTCACATGTGCTAGTCGGATCCTGAATCACTGAAAGTTTGTGGAGGGATGCCAAATTCGGTGGGAGTATTTTCGTTTAAGGCTCGAATTACTCTACATAAACACATAGCTTAGTGATTGCATATTTTCTGTTGTAGATCAATGGCACCTCCTGCTCAACCCAACTTTGCATTGAAATCAATTTTGGAAAAGGATAAACTGAATGGAACAAACTTTACCACCTGGTATAGAAATATGAGAATTGTTCTCAAGCATGATAAAAAGGAACATGTTCTAGAGGATCCACTTCCAGAGGAACCTGCTGATAATGCTAGTGCCACAACTAAGAATGCCTACCAAAAACTCGTTGATGAATCAACGGAGATTAGCTGTCTGATGTTGGCTTGTATGGAGCCCGATTTGCAACAGCATTTCGAAAATGTTGAGGCTTACGATATGATCGAGAGTCTCAAGAGCATGTTTCAGACACAGGCTAGGACCGAAAGGTTCAACGTCTGGTGATCCTTGATGGATTGCAAGCTAAAGGAAGGTGATCCACTGAGCCCGCATGTGATCAAGATGGTCGGATATGTGCAAGCTTTGGATCGGTTGGGCTCCCCGCTCTTGGATGAGCTGGCTACTGATGCAGTTCTGAGTTCTCTTCCACCTAGCTATGGGACGTTCATCTCGAACTATCATATGCACGGCATGGATAAGAAGCTCACTGAATTGCATGGGATCCTCAGAGTGGCAAAGCAGGATATTAAGAATGGCACGCATCAAGTGTTGATGGTGCAGAAATCGGCTAAGTTCAAGAAGAGTTGGTCTAAGAAAAAGGCTAAGGCAAAGGGCACGGAGACGGTAACCTCCGCCGCTGCACCGAAGTCTGGACCGGACTCAAAGACCATTTGCTATCATTGCAAGGAAACAGGTCATTGGAAGAGGAACTGTAGTTAGTGGCTTGCAGAGCAAGGCAAAAAGGCCGGAAATGCTTCTTCAGGCAAAGGTACACTTGTTGCATATGTTATAGACATTTACCTTGCTGACATACCTAGTAGCTCTTGGGTATTTGATACTAGATCAGTTGTTCATATTTGCAACTCGATGCAGGGGCTGGTAAGAACAAGGCGTGTGGCACAAGGGGAGATTGACATCAGGGTCGGCAACAAAGCAAGGGTTGCTGCTTTGGAGGTCGACACGATGCAACTCCATCTTCCTTATGGATTCATTATGGAACTGAATAATAGTTATTACATTCCTGCATTTAGTCGGAACATTATTTCTGCCTCATGTTTGATGAGTCAAGGTTATAAATTCAATTTAAAGGACAATGGTTGTTCGATATTTTTGAATGGTATGTTCCACGGCTATGCACCCATTATTGATGGGCTATTTATATTGAATCTAGAACATGAACTGGTCTATATCGTGAATGTCAAGAGGCATAAGCCTAATGAGATAAATCCGACTTACTTCTGGCATTGCCGGCTTGGATACATTAGTCTGAAACGCATGAAGAAGCTCCATGATAATGGACTCCTAACTTTGTCCGACTTCGGGTCGTTCGAGACATGTGAATCATGCTTGCTAGGCAAGATGACTAAGTCTCCTTTCGCAAAGAGTTGCGAGAGGGCATCCGATCTGTTGGAACTTATACACAGCGATGTGTGTGGTCCAATGAGCACAACTGCCAGAGGCGGCTATCAGTAATTCGTGACTTTTACCAACGACTTGAGTAGATTTGGATATATCTATTTGATGAGGCACAAGTCGGAAACTTTTGAAAAATTCAAAGAGTTTCAGAACGAAGTTGAGAATCAGCTCGGCAAGACTATAAAGCTTCTACGATCTGATCGTGGAGGTGAGTACATGAGCCAGGAGTTTGATGATCATTTGAAAAGTTGAGGTGTAGTACCTCAGCTCACACCTACGGGTACGCCACAGAGAAACGGCGTGTCAGAACGGAGGAATCGTACCTTGTTGGATATGGTTCAGTCTATGATGAGCAAATCGCATTTACCCTTGTCATTCTGGGGATACGCTCTAGATACTGCAGCTTCCACACTTAACAGGGTACCATCAAAATCCGTAGACAAGGCACCACATGAGATGTGGACTGGGAAGACTCCTAGTTTGTCTTTTCTAAAGATTTGGGGTCATGAAGCATTTGTCAAGCGACTTATGTCAGACAAGCTTACACCTAAGTCGGATAAATGCATATTCGTGGGATATCCGAGGGAAACCTTGGGATATAGCTTCTACAACCGGGAAGAGAACAAAGTGTTTGTTGCTCGGAACGGGGTTTTCCTTAAGAAAGAGTTTCTTAGTCGGGAGGCCAGTGGGAGGACGGTCCGACTCGAAGAAATTCGAGGACCACTCGGGGACGGCTCGGCTGATAATGAGATCATATAGGAGTCAGTCAGGGAACCCATAGTGGAAGCGGCATCGGAACCACGGAGGTCGGAAAGATTGCGCAGAGTGCGCGATGTATTGTTGTTAGAAAGAGACGAGCCGACCATGTATGCGGAAGCGATGGTGAGCCCAGATTCCGAGGCATGGCTGGAGGCCATGAGATCCGAGTTAAAGTCCATGGATGAGAATCAAGTCTGGGACTTGGTTGATCCGCCGCCTGGCGTAACAGTCATTGGTTGGAAATGGGTCTTTAAGAAGAAAACCGATGTGGATGGAAATGTTCAGATCCACAAAGCTCGGCTTGTTGCTAAGGGTTATGGACAAGTTTAAGGAATTGACTACGACAAGACCTACTCGCGGTAGCAATGCTGAAGTCGGTGAGGATCGTACTAGCTATAGCTGCATATTTCGATTACGAGATATGGCAGATGGATGTCAAAACGGCTTTCCTTCACGGAAATCTAACGGAGGACGTGTATATGATACATCCCAAGGGTTTTGTCGATCCGACTAGCACTAGTAAGGTATGCAAGCTCAAGAGATCCATTTATGGGTTGAGGCAAGCATCTCGGAGCTGGAATATTCGTTTTGATGAGGTCGTCACTGGTCTCGGTTTCATCAAAAGCGAAGAGGACACTTGTTTATACAAGAAGTTAAGTGGGAGCTCGATAGTGTTTTTGACCTTGAATGTGGATGACATACTACTGATCGGAAATGATGTTTCGATGCTGAACTCGGTCAAGGAGTCATTGAATGGCAAGTTTTTGATGAAGGACCTTGGTGAGACAATGTACATTTTAGGCATTAAGATCTGTAGAGATAGATCGAGGAGGCTGCTCGGCTTAAGCCAGAGCACGTACATAGATAAAGTGTTGAAGCGGTTCAACATGAGTGAGGCGAAGAAAGGGTTCTTGCCACTCTCACATCTGATGAGCGAAGTAGGATGAGTAGGATTCTGTATGCCTCGGCAATCGGATCCATCATGTATGCCATGATATGTACAAGGCCAGATGTTGCTTTTGCAATAAGCCTAACAAGCAGATACCAAGCCAACCCAGGTGAGAGTCACTGGGCAGCGGTAAAGACTATTTCGAAGTACCTGAAAAGGACTAAAGAAATGTTCCTGGTTTATGGAGGTGAGAAAGAGCTCGTCGTAAGGGGTTACGCCGATGCTAGTTTCCAAACCGACAGAGATGATTGTCGATCACAGTCCGGATTCGTGTACGTCATGAACGGAGGAGCAGTGAGCTGGATGAGTTCCAAGCAAGATATGGTGGCCGATTCTACCATAGAAGCCGAATACATTGCGGCTTGTGAAGCTGTGAAGGAAGGTGTTTGGATCCAGAACTTTCTGGATGATCTTGGTATTTTTCCCAGCCTCAGTAAAACCGGTGGACCTTTATTGTGATAATTCTGGTGCCATCGCACAAGCCAAGGAACCAAGGAATCACCACAAGGTCAGACACATAGATCGGAAATATCACCTGATACGAAAGATCATAAAGAATGGTGATGTAGAGTTATGCAAAATTCACACGGATGCAAATGTTGCAGATCTGTTGACTAAGCTGCTTCCACAACCCAAGCATGAGGGGCACGTTAGAGCTATGGGCATTCGATGTCTATTTGATTGACTCTAGTGCAAGTGGGAGACTGTTGGAGATATGCCCTAGAGGCAATCATGTATGATGATATTTCCTATGTGTTTATGAATAAAGATAGTCCTTGGACATTATCAATGATGTGTATCATCAAGTACATGACTTGTTTGTGGGACTATGCATTGTATGATGACTGTCCTAAAAGGTCCCTAGTCGAAAGGGCTGTGTGGACGCACAACTGACTAGACTAGCATATGACACGGTCGATGGCTTGGTCTCACTAGCCATGGAGCATTGGAAGCTAACAGGATAATATGGACTTGGAAGGATCTGGTCGGATTCGACGTAGTCGGATCCGAGTCGAGATAAGGTCCGAGTCGGACAGACCCAACTATGAGACGCAGCGGTATGTCATCTGTGAGTCTCTAGTACAACATACGTTCTATGTCCTAAGACCTGAGATGGCACAAGTACTCGGGATGGTGACAGACTTGCTTTGGGCTGACCAAACGCTACTCCGTCACTGTGTAGTTACAAAGGTAGGTTTTAGGTTTGTGCAGACCCATGCTGCGAGACATGGTCGAGCAAGATGGGATTTGCCCCTCGGACCAGGAGAGATATACTCTGGGCCCCTCGTGTGATCCGATCAGGATAAGCATGGCCATGCGACAAGGATTATGAGATAATCCGGATAGTGGTCGGCATCACTGGAACGAGAAAGAGGTCGGGCTAGCACAAGGATGATAGACTCGCCTTGAGCTCGACAACATATATCGTGTGGTAAAATGAATGGATGTGTGATGTACTGGTTCGCCTAACCAGCTTCATAGTCTGCTTGGTGTTCGACATGCCTTGCTAGAGGCTGCTACCAACTGTGCGGTTCGGAGGTGATCCGAACTGCGACCAAGCCGGCTTGAACCTAAGGGGTCGCGCGCTTAAGGGAAGGAACCTACAAGGTCTGATCCGGGGACACTAGTCGGATGTGATCCGAGTTGTATCCGGATTGTGGCCGAGTAGACTTATGGGCTTTAGGGTCCGTGCGAGGCCCAAGTGTTGAGCCTGCGACGGACGCCTATATAAAGTTGAGGTGCCGCACACTCATGAGGGCGATCGCTTCGGCGCTGTCACTAGGGTTTGCATGTGTTGTGAATAGACACCTCCGCTCGCCGTCGGTTGTGTGATCGGACCTAGCAGTACACCGCACGATGTTCCTACTGCATGCGCTGATACTGTTAGAGGCGGTGCACTTGCACCGCTCCGGCAAACCTGTACGTGGGAACCGACGACCAGCTGCTCGAGGGAGATCGGACAAGGAGGAGACGATCCACGCGGACGCGCTGCCCCAACTCTTCTTCCGCTGCACGGCACTGCGCGTCTAGTGGTAACGAACTGTGATCCATCTTCCGTAGCATGTTCTTGGTTGTTCTGCACGTAGGAAATTTTAAATTGCAGTCGACGCACCCTGCCGTAGAACCCAACATGTTCATCCGACATGGTGAATCCCATAAATCATTTCCGTAGGTATGTACATCCCACATGGTGAATCCCAGAAATCATTTCCGTAGGTATGTACATCCCACACGGTGAATCCTAGAAATCATTTCCGTAGGTATGTACATCCCACACGGTGAATACCAAAAATCATTTCCATAGGTATGTACATCCCACACAGTGAATCCCAGAAAATCATTTCCCTAGGTATGTACATCCCACACAGTTCTTTGTGTGGAAACGTTTGTGCAAGGTGGCCTAACGCAAACAGTTCACTACCGGAAGCCGTGTGTGATTGTTAGTTGATCGAACACGCCTACTTTCTAGAAACCGTGCGGGTTGTTTGAGGTCATCGCCCATGGTATTGTTTGACTAACTATTTGCAATAGAAAACCCCAATAAGCAGGGTAATTATCCTATTATTGATAATCCATGTACTAAACAAACTAATATTTCTTACAAAACACGCTAGATATTTCATATTCGTGTAAAAGCAACCAGGATTTCATAATCGAATTACATTAGATAGCTTCGGCACTCAGTTACGCCATTACACAACAACAACAAGTTTCACATGCAACATAAAAAACCTTTGGAAAGTAGCATCATACACGGTAAATAGACAGATGAATCTCATCTGGGAAACTGCAGAAGCGGAAGGGAAATATTGAGCCTTCAGTGATGTTGAATGTCCTTGCAACTTTAGGCCAGTGGCTATGGATAATTGCCCGCCCAACCTTCGTCCTCTTCAGCAGGACTTCAATATTGTACCGTGGGTGTTGAATGAATACCTTCCTCGCCTCTTGACCATGCAGGTGGTTTGAGAGGTAATCATCGGTGAACTCCTTTGAAAATTATTGAAAACAAAGCTATGCATAAATCGTTGTTGTAAATTTTGAAATGGCGCAAGGGGTAAAAACAAGGTAAAAGAGTTGGTACCATCCTATAGTTGACTGATGTCTTCTTCATTGTGCAAACAAAGATCTTGCTGTTATTCGTCGCAAGTTTCTTCATCCTAACAATCTTTCTGAGTTTCTTGACTTGACTGATATTCATGGACGTCTCATTTCCCCATATGCAAAATGGGTCGAACAGTGGGTCTAAGCCTCTGACAGCAGGACCTACATGTGCAAGACCAAATTGTAGGAAACCTAAATATTAGAATGATTCCTGCAACTGCACAATAATGTGCTATTAGCCAAAGGACCCCGCTTGAACAAACCTCGATGGTAAACCGCAGTGTCTCCCATTGTTTCCCTGCAACACACATAAGGAAGATCTTGATCAGGTTAACTGAGAGTTGCCATACTATCAGTAGAATATGTATTGAGTACAGCCAAATTCGATTGGTGTCACATGCATAGCAATACAAAATTGTACCCACAACAAATGAAAATCAAATTGCAGAACTGAACCAAACAGTTAAATGGACAGCAGACCAAATGAACCAAAATAGTTAACTGAGCACGACATTGCAGAATAGAAACATGTACTAGAAGATAAGACAGTTAACAAAACAAAGAATGCTTGAGAACAGTACTACGAAATGTAGCAATTGTTGGACCAAAGTGTTAACTGAACATTACATTTCACAGGACGAAACTATTACCTGAACATCAGATTGCATATTAAAATTACAGAGGACAAATCACTTGAAGGCACTGGCGGTGGCCTCGAGAAAACATCATGAACTGTATTTTAAAGTAGACAACGGCGCGGCGGTGTCGACGGTGGCCTCAAAGACGAGGTGCTCCTCCAAGATCTGGCAGTCGACACGCATGTCAGCCATAGCGACCTCGTTCGCGCGTGCGGCCGCATGCTACTCAGCTCCATGTTATACTGCGTCTAAAATGGCTGTGGGCGACCCTTAATTGGAGGAGGGGTGCAGTGATCCCCGTCGAAGGTGTCGCTCCGTCAGTCGGGGCATGTAGGACGAGAAAGGAGGAGGATGGTGTGGGTGGGGTGTGAATTTACGTACCGTGAACATGCAACTAGTACATGAGTGTCATGTTTAAATTTGGAATTATTCTGGGTTCATTTGGCAGTTTTATGCATTAATTGAGTTTCTCGGCATTTAATGTGCATAATTCAAATTTGAACTACAAGCACATGCTCCAATGCACCAAAGTTTGCTGAAAAATCACATGTGTCTTTGGGTGAATTTATAGGTCCCATGCAAGAAATGGGAATAAAATTCAAACATCTGGGTGTCGTGGCTCGGCTGGAATGATTGAGAAACTTGGTTTTTGAATTCCTATAAATCCAAAACATGGCTGAAAATCATGAAACTTGGCATGGTGTCATGACATGGCACCAACATGCTGCAGTAATTTTTTAGACCGAACTGGGACAAGCTTTGGTGTAAGCTTCTTGCAAACCGGAGCTTCCCTCAAGAAGGCTTCTGGTTCTGAGAGGGAACATGTCACCTCCGTGTGCGAAAAGACATATGTACACTGCCTTGTCATGCCTTAATTTTTTTACATAGGCAGATTAGACCAAATAGAAGTACCGTGCAAAATTTTGGAATTATTCCGGGTTTGTTTGGCCTTTTTTATACATTAATTGAGTTTTTAGGAATTTAGTGTGCATAATTCAAATTTGAACTATAAGCACATGCTCCAAGGCACCAAAGTTGTTTGAAAAATCACATGTGTGTCCTTGGGTGAATTTCTAGGTCCCATGGAAGAGATTGGTGTGAAATTCAAACATTTGGGCATCGTGGCTCAGCCAGAAAGATTGAGAAACTTGTTTTTTTAATTTCTGTAATTGCAAAACATGCCTGAAAATCATGAAACTTGGCATGGTCTCATGACATGGCACTAACATGCCGCGTTATTTTTTTTGGCCGAATTGGGACAAGCTTTGGTGTAGGCTTCTTGCAAACTGGAGCATCCATCAAGAAGGCTCGTGGTTCCGAGAGGGAACGTGTCACATCCGTGTGCGAAACGACATACGTACACTGCCTTCTCCCGCCTTAATTTTTTTACACAGCCAGATTAGACCAAATAGAAGTACCGTGCTAAATTTTGAAATTAATCCGGGTTCGTTTGGCCTTTTTTATACATTAATTGAGTTTCTGGGCATTTAATGTGCATAATTTAAATTTGAACTACAAGCACAGGCTCTAGTGCACCAAAGTTGTTTAAAAAATCACATGTGTGTCCTTGGGTGAATTTCTAGGTCCCATGCAAGAGATTCGTGTGAAATTCAAACATCTGGGCGTCGTGGCTCGGCCAGAAAGATTGAGAAACTTGGTTTTTAATTCCTGTAATTCCAAAACATGCCTAAAAATCATGAAACTTGGCATGGTCTCATGACATGGCACCAACATGTTGCAGTAATTTTTTTGGCCGAATTGGGACAAGCTTTGGTGTAGGCTTCTTGTAAACCGGAGCTTCCCTCAAGAAGGCTCATGGTTCCGAGAGGGAATCGTCATGACCGTGTGCGAAACGACATACGTACACTGCCTTCTCCCGCCTTAATTTTTTTACACAGCCATATTACACCAAATAGAAGTAGCGTGCTAAAATTTTGAATTATTCAAGGCTCGTTTCGCCTTTTTATACATTAATTGAGTTTCTTGGCATTTAATGTGCATAATTCAAATTTGAACTACAAGCAGAGGCTCTAGTGCACCAAAGTTGTTTGAAAAATCACATGTGTGTTCTTGGGTGAATTTTTAGGTCCCATGCAATAGATTGGAGTGAAATTCAAACATCTGGTCGTCGTGCCTCGGCCGGAAAGATTGAGAAACTTGGTTTTTTAATTCCTGTAATTCCAAAACACGCCTGAAAATCATGAAACTTGGCATGGTGTCATGACATGGCACCAACATGCTGCGGTAATTTTTTGGCTGAATTGGGACAAGCTTTGGTTTAAGCTTCTTGCAAGCCGGAGCTTCCCTCAAGAAGGCTCGTGGTTCCTAGAGGGAACGTCTCCGTGTGCGAAACGACATACGTACACTGTCTTTCCCGCCTTAATTTTTTTACACAGCCAGATTAGACCAAATAGAAGTACCTTGCAAAATTTTCGAATTATTCTGGGTTCGTTTGGCCTTTTTTATACATTAATTGAGTTTCTGGGCATTTAATGTGCATAATTCAAATTTGAACTACAAGCACATGCTCCAGTGTACCAAAGTTGTTTGAAAAATCACATGTGTGTCCTTGGGTGAATTTCTAGGTCCCATGAAAGAGATGGGAGTGAAATTCAAACATCTGGGCGTCGTGGCACGGCCGGAAAGATTGATAAACTTGATTTTTTAATTCCTGTAATTCCAAAACACGCATGAAAATCATGAAACTTGGCATGGTCTCATGACATGGCAGCAACATGCTGTGGTAATTTTTCTGTCTGATTTGCGAAGGCGCACACATGAACAATCAACACAGTCATTTGGGAACAAGTGCTGTCACGTTACAAATCAGAAACACAAGTATTATTGAAACCATGGGCGTTCGTCTTACCAATTACGTGCGGGCACGCGTCCCCTTTTTTTATTGGCTAGGAGGTGTCGTGCGGGGTAGCTATTTGAGTACGGGAGGCGTGCGATCAGACCCCTAAGCGTGCTCGTCGGGAGGAGAGCCCTTCTGACCGCCACCCTCCGCGCACCTCCCTTCCAACGTCTCCATTAATGGTGCCCGAGCACCTATTCTACGGCGTGGCTATATGTCTCACTGGACTAAGATTTAAGAGAGAAAAACGAAAATCTGAAAAGAAAGTTTTGCACGGATCTTGATGTAAGATCCGATGGACCTATATAGCATTGACTGTGACTTATAGCAAGCATGATGAATATAAGGATGGTGACATTGGATAATAATTGTCTTACATATTTATAAACATAATTAAAAAAACCACATGCGGCAACGCCCGATATACACAAGGGCAAAAGAAGAAGGAAGACAACTAGTCTTCGTGGCGGGCGGCGACGAGCTCTTTCTTGTCCTCAAGATGCTGGTTGAGAGCATCCACAGATTCCTCCACCAGCCTTCTGCGCTCGTTGCGCAGCATGGCATTCTCGTTCATAAGTTTCTAGGCAGTGGTCTACTCCTACTGCTCCGCACTTCCGACGATCTTCGCCCTCAGCAGGTCGCGCTCGGCCGGGAGCTTCGCATTGCTCTCATTTAGTTGTCGGATGACGTCGGTAGACTATTCAAACGAGGCTTGCAGGTCATCCTGCAACCTCGTCCACTTGGAGATCTGATCTATCTGCATAAGGACAAGGGCACGCATGCGCCTGTAAGAGTCCTTGTCTGCCAGCGAGGCATTTTCCCAGGCCGCGGCGGCAAGGGAGGACATCTCTGCTGCATTCGCGGCGCAGCGGGACATCTCTTCTGCTTCCGCGGCGCGGCCGGACCAGTCGGTGGCATCGACGGTGCGGCGGGACCTCTCTGCTGCTACGACCGTGTGGCAGGACATGTTGGCTGCTATCGCGGCGAGGCGGGACATCTCTCGTGCTCCTACTTCCAGGCTCGCCTCTCCCTGGTGGCAATCTCTCGACCCGGAACTCACGCTGGCCATGGCGGACGCAAGGGAATGATGATGAATGACTTTTTTGTTTTTGACTTTTTGTCGATGAGGAGTTGAGGAGGAATGTGCAGTCATCTTGGAGTAGTAGTATTTATAACCGCATAGTAATACGCTCCTAAGTGGGAAACCGTTTAGGTTTTGATCAGTGTGAACAGGTTTGCAATTTGGAATGTGGCGGGACGCATGCTCAAAATTTACTGACGGTTATAAGTGCGGCACTATTCCCGGAAGGCGTAATGTGGGCAGGTACACCTTCTCGGCCGCGTACGTGGCGTTTACACCATAGGGCGCACCGCAATAGGCAATGTCAGCACACGTCTTGTTCCAACAACCGTGCGCGCTTGTTATTGCCATCGTGCACTCTTCTTTTAATTAGAATGGGTGTGCCTGTCTAGCGCACACACGTTGAACTATCTAACTGTTTCAGTTTGTTGTGGCTAATCGCAAACAGTTCATCCATGTGAAGTGTATGCCATCAATCGCACACACTTTGATCTGGCTTACCCATTTCTGTTCTGTTGCCTAATCGCAAACAGTTAATCCTTCTGAAGCGTATGCCCTCAATCACACACACCTTGATCTAGCTGACCGTTTCTTTTGTGTTGCCTAATCACAAACAGTTCATCCGAGTGAACCGTATACTGTATATCGCACACACCTTCATCTGGCTGCCCGTTTCTTTTGTGTTGCCTAATCACAAATAGTTCATCCGAGTGAACCGTATGCTCTATGTCGCACACGCCTTCATCAGGCTGCCCGTTTCTTTTGTTCCGCCTCATCGCAAACAGTTCATTGGACTGAATCGTATGCCCTGGATCGCACACACAACTAAAATCAGAACCGTGTTTGATGCATCCTCCATCGCAAATGTTTTGCACCTTTTTTGACGGTTTTCATACACCCCGTTTGTGATTATTGCATCGCACACAATTTCTTGAAGGGTCTCTGATCGTAGTGTCATGTTAACAGCATCCTGCAGTAGTGTAAGGTTCATTGGGAAGAAGACCCCCTTTTATAGGTGGAGAAAACCCAACCGTTATGCTCACAGCCCGCACAGAGAGGTACTACCGCTCGACCTCACAGTACTACCGCTAGGGGTAGCGGTACTACCTCAAAGGGTAGCGGTACTACTGCTTGCGAGCGGTACTAAGAAAATACATCTGTGCCTACCACCACTGGACTTGTGACGATTTTTTGGTCCGGAGCGGAAGTAGCCGCGGTAGTACCACTCCAAGCGGTAGTACCTCTCCCAAGAGCGTTAGTAAAAAATTACATCCCCTCAAAGCGGTAGTACCGCTCCCACGAGCGGTAGTACCGTTGCAGCTTTTATAAGGACACCAAAACTGACACAATTTCTGCAAACGGACTCCGAATTCAACAAAACCAAGTTTGTTGGAAAGCTAGCGACAAGGGCTAACACAATCTTGATAGAACTAACAATAAGAAGGAAATTAGAAAAGGCCCATGATAAAATGGTGAGAACCCTTCCTTGAATAAGACCGGTAAAACCTCCAACACCGAAAACGCAAAATAAGAAGCATATGAAATCCGTTTTCGATGTACTAGAGCTTGTCACGAAGATAACCACAAGCTCTAAAACCTCAAAAGAAAATAAAAATAAGAATCAAGAAAGATGATGCAAGGATGCAATGGTTTGAGCTCTCGACAAACCATACGATCAAGCTACTCACTTGAGAGCCCCCCTTGATAGTACGACTATCGATCCTACAACCCGGTATCCAAACTACCACCATGAGACCGGAAAAATATAAAACCTATCAAGGGCAAACCTTTGCCTTGCGCATGATCCACTTGAGCTAGATGATGATGATCTTGTCCTCCTCAAGATGGACCACCTTTCTTGATTGCATTGGGTCGATGAAGACTAGATGATTGCTCCCCCATACTCCACGATGGGTGAGCCACTCTTTGGCACATCTTCACAAGTCCAGTGACACCACCATGGATGGAAAGCTTCAAGAACTTTATCTCTTCATGATGCTCCACTTGAACTTGCACACGACAATCTTGATGACGATCACCACTTGATGTCATCCTCTCCATGGGTTGAGTGATATCTTCCTCTTGGCGCAAGCCCATGAACACGTACCTAGCCCCACATAGAACTCTCACATAGACCATGGGTTAGTACACAAAGCACAATGGACAATGCTTACCATACCATGGGATCACTTGATCCCTCTCGGTACATCTTCTACGCTTTGTGAGTTGATCAACTTGATTCACTCTTGACTTAGTCTTGATCAACCTTGAATCTTTCCAACTCTCTTCATTTGGATGATGTCTTGAAGGTAAACATGAATGAATGATCACACATGCTTGCAATAAGCTCAACACTCACATGACCAATCTTTCGATAATTCCTTAATAGCACCTTGGTCAACTCATAAAGTCCTTGAAACCAACACATGGACTTCAAGAAAAGCCTATGGACAAATCCTTCAAATATAACTCAAGACAACTATGAGTCCATAGAGATTGTCATCAATTACCAAAACCAAACATGGGGGCACCACATGTTCTTTTAGGGAAGAAGGGGAACTTCAAGAAGAACGGCAAGCAAGTTGCTGCTCAAGTGAAGAATCCCAAGTCTGGACCTAAGCCTGAGACTGAGTGCTTCTACTACAAAGGGACTGGTCACTGGAAGCGGAACTGCCCCAAGTATTTGGCGGATAAGAAGGATGGCAAGGTGAACAAAGGTATATGTGATAGACATGTTAATGATGTGTACCTTACTAATGCTCGTAGTAGTGCTTGAGTATTTGATACCGGTTCTGTTGCTAACATTTTGCAACTCGAAACAGGGACTACGGATTAAGCAAAGATTGGCTAAGGACAAGGTGACAATGCGCGTGGGAAATGGTTCCGAAGTCGATGTGATCGTTGTCGGCACGCTATTTCTACATCTACCTTCGGGATTAGTTTTAGACCTGAATAATTGTTATTTGGTGCCAGCGTTAAGCATGAACATTATATCTGGATCTTGTTTGATGCGAGACAGTTATTCATTTAAATCTGAGAATAATGGTTGTTCTATTTATATGAGTAATATCTTTTATGGTCATGCACCCTTGAAGAGTGGTCTATTTTTGTTGAATCTCGATAGTAGTGACACACATATTCATAAGATTGAAGCCAAAAGATGCAAAGTTGATATGATAGTGCAACTTATTTGTGGCACTGCCGTTTGGGTCATATTGGTGTAAAGCGCATGAAGAAACTCCATTCTGATGGACTTTTGGAATCACTTGATTATGAATCACTTGGTACTTGCGAACCATGCCTCATTGGCAAGATGACTAAAACTCCGTTCTCCGGAACAACGGAGCGAGCAACAGATTTATTGGAAATCATAGATACTGATGTATGTGGTCCAATGAACATTGAGGCTCGCGGCGGGTATCGTTATTTTCTGACCTTCACAGATGATTTGAGCAGATATGGGTATATCTACTTGATGAAACATAAGTCTGAAACATTTGAAAAGTTCAAAGAATTTTAGAGTGAAGTGGAAAATCATCGTAACAAGAAAATAAAGTTTCTGAGATCTGATCGTGGAGGAGAATATTTGAGTTATGAGTTTGGTATTCGTTTGAAACAATGCGGAATAGTTTCACAACTCACGCCACCCAGAACACCACAACGTAATGGTGTGTTCGAACGTCGTAATCGTACTTTACTAGATATGGTGCGATCTATGATGTCTCTTACTGATTTACCGCTATCATTTTGGGGTTATGCTTTAGAGACGGCTGCATTCACGTTAAATAGGGCACCATCTAAATCCATTGAGATGACACCTTATGAACTGTGGTTTGGCAAGATACCCAAGTTGTCATTTCTTAAAGTTTGGGGCTGGGATGCTCATGTGAAAAAGCTTCAACCTGATAAGCTCGTACCCAAATCGGAGAAATGTGTCGTCATAGGATACCCAAAGGAGACTATTGGGTACACCTTCTATCACATATCCGAAGGCAAGACATCCGTTGCCAAGAATGGATCCTTTCTAGAGAAGGAGTTTCGCTCAAAAGAAGTGAGTGGGAGGAAAGTAGAACTTGATAAGGTAACTGTACCTGCTCCTTTATTGGAAAGTAGTTCATCAAAGAAATCAGTTCCTGTGACAACTACACCAATTAGTGAGGAAGCTAATGATGATGATCATGTAACTTTAGATCAAGTTACTACTGAACCTCGTAGGTCAACCAGAGTAAGATCTGCACCAGATTGGTACGGTAATCTGGTTCTGGAGGTCATGTTACTTGACCATGACGAACCTACGAACTATGAGGAAGCGATGATGAGCCTTGATTCCGCGAAATGGCTTGAGGCCATGAAATCTGAGATGGGATCCATGTATGAGAACAAAGTGTGGACTTTGGTTGACTTGCCCGATGATCAGCAAGCCATAGAGAATAAATGGATCTTTAAGAAGAAGACTGACACTGATGGTAATGTTACCGTCTACAAAGCTCGAATTGTTGCGAAAGGTTTTCGAAAAGTTCAAGGAGTTGACTACAATGAGACCTTCTCACCCGTAGCGATGCTTAAGTCCGTCCGAATCATGTTAGCAATTGCTACATTTTATGATTATGAAATTTGGCAAATGGATGTAAAGACTGCATTCCTGAATGGTTTTTTGGAAAAAGAGTTGTATATGATGCAACCCGAAGGTTTTATCAGTCCAAAGGATGCTAACAAAGTGTGCAAGCTTCAGCGATCCATTTATGGACTGGTGCAAGCATCTCGGAGTTGGAATAAACGTTTTGATATTGTGATCAAAGCATATGGTTTTATACAGAGTTTTGGAGAAGCCTGTATTTACAAGAAAGTGAGTGGGAGCTCTGTAGCATTTCTAATATTATATGTGGATGATATATTGTCGATTGGAAATGATATAGAATTTCTGGATAGCATAAAAGGATACTTGAATAAGAGTTTTTCAATGAAAGACCTTGGTGAAGCTGCTTATATATTGGGCATCAAGATCTATAGATATAGATCAAGATGCTTAATTGGACTTTCACAAAGCACATACCTTGATAAAGTTTTGAAGAAGTTCAAAATGGATCAAGCAAAGAAAGGGTTCTTGCCTGTGTTACAAGGTGTGAAGTTGAGTCAGACTCAATGCCCGACCACTGCAGAAGGTAGAGAGAAAATGAAAGGCATTCCCTTTGATTTAGCCATAGGTTCTATCATGTATGCAATGTTGTGTACCAGACATGATGTGTGCCTTGCTATTAGTTTAGCAGGGAGGTACCAAAGTAATCCAGGAGTGGATCACTGGACAGCGGTCAAGAACATCCTAAAATACATGAAAAGGACTAAGGATATGTTTCTCGTTTATGGAGGTGACAAAGAACTCGTCGTAAATGGTTACGACGATGCAAGCTTTGACACTGATCCGGATGACTCTAAGTCGCAAACCGGATACGTATTTATATTGAACGGTGGAGTTGTAAGTTGGTGAAGTTCTAAGCAAAGCGTAGTGGCGGGATCTATGTGTTAAGCGGAGTACATAGCTGCTTCGGAAGCAGCAAATGAAGGAGTCTAGATGAAGGAGTTCATATCCGATCTAGGTGTCATACCTAGTGCATCGAGTCCAATGAAAATCTTTTGTGACAATACTGGTGCAATTGCCTTGGCAAAGGAATTCAGATTTCACAAGAGAACCAAGCACATCAATAGACACTTCAATTCCATCCGCGATCAAGTCAAGGAGGGAGAGATAGAGATTTGCAAGATACATACGGATCTGAATGTTGCAAACCCGTTGACTAAGCCTCTCTCATGAGCAAAACATGATCAGCACCAAGACTCCATGGGTGTTAGAATCAATACTGTGTAATCTAGATTATCGACTCTAGTGCAAGTGGGAGACTGAAGGAAATATGCCCTAGAGGCAATAATAAAGTTGTTATTTATATTTCCTTAAATCATGATAAATGTTTATTATTCATTCTAGAATTGTATTAACCGGAAACCTAGTACATGTGTGAATACATAGACAAACAGAGTGTCACTAGTATGCCTCTACTTGACTAGCTCGATGAATCAAAGATGGTTAAGTTTCCTAGCCATAGACATGAGTTGTCATTTGATTAACAGGATCACATCATTAGTGAATGATGTGATTGACTTGAACCATCCTTTAGCTTAGCACGATGATCGTTTAGTTTGTTGCTATTGCTTTCTTCATGACTTATACATGTTCCTATGACTATGAGATTATGCAACTCCCGAATACCGGAGGAACACCTTGTGTGCTATCAAACGTTGATACATCTCCGCCGTATCTACTTTTCCAAACACTTTTGCCCTTGTTTTGGACTCTAATTTGCATGATTTCAATGGAACTAACCCCGGACTGACGCTGTTTTCAGCAGAATTGCCATGGTGTTATTTATGTGCAGAAACAAAACTTCTCGGAATAACCTGAAACTTCATGGAACATCTTTTCGGAAATAATAAAAAATCGTTACAAAAGATGAAGGCCAGGGGGCCCACCACCTGTCCACGAGGGTGGGGGGCGCGCCCCCTACCTCGTGGGCCCCCTGGAGCTCCTCCGACGCCAACTCCAACTTTATATATTTGCTTTCGAAGAGAAAAAAATCAAGGAGAAGAAATCATCGCGCGTTACGATACGGAGCTGCCGCCAAGCCCTAAAACCTCTCGGGAGGGCTGATCTGGAGTCTGTTCGGGGCTCGGGAGAGGGGGATTCATCGTCGTCGTCATCATCAACCATCCTCCATCACCAATTTCATGATGCTCACCGCCGTGCGTGAGTAATTCCATCGTAGGCTTGCTGGACGGTGATGGGTTGGATGAGATCTATCATGTAATCGAGTTAGTTTTGTTAGGGTTTGATCCCTAGTATCCACTATGATCTGAGATTGATGTTGCTATGACTTTGCTATGCTTAATGGTTGTCACTAGGGCCCGAGTGCCATGATTTCAGATCTGAACCTATTATGTTTTCATGAATATATGTGAGTTCTTGATCCTATCTTGCAAGTCTATAGTCACCTACTATGTGTTATGATCCGGCAACCCCGAAGTGACAATAATCGGGACCACTCCCGGTGATGACCATAGTTTGAGGAGTTCACGTGTTCACTATGTGCTAATGCTTTGTTCCGGTTCTCTATTAAAAGGAGGCCTTAATATCACTTAGTTTCCATTAGAGCCCCACTACCACGGGAGGGTAGGACAAAAGATGTCATGGAAGTTCTTTTTCATAAGCACGTATGACTAGAGTCGAAATACATGCCTACATTACATTGATGAATTGGAGCTAGTTCTATGTCACCCTATGTTATGACTGTTACATGATGAACCGCATCCGACATAATTATCCATCACCAATCCAATGCCTACGAGCTTTCCATATACTGGTTCTCGTTTATTTACTTTCCCGTTGTTATTGTTACAATCACTACAAAACACCAAAAATATTACTTTAGCTTTCTTTACTTTTGTTACCTTTACCACTACTATCATATTACTTTGCTACTAAACACTTTGCTGTAGATACTAAGTTATCCAGGTGTGGTTGAATTGACAACTCAACTGCTGTGACGCCCGGATAGTTAAGCTACAGTAAACCCTTGCTAATCGTGCCAGGTCATCATGATTAAAACTTTTTGTCAAACCTCACTTGTTTAAAATTGAGATCAAATTCAAATTATAATTTCATAAAACAGTCGATCAAAAATGTTCAAAAGGTTGTAGATATTCACTAACAATTTAACAAACATCAAACAACATTTTGGGAATGTTCATATGCCTTTAAGATAATTAAGACATGAACAAACAACATTTAATTTCACCTCTTAGAAATAAACAATACTTATGCTATTTAAATATATTTGAAACTTCTTGTGCTAGGTCATTACATGGTCTAATATTTATGTCGTAAGTTCATAAACAACTAAAACAGAAAAAATATTTTAAATAAAAAGAAAAAGGCAAAACAGAAAATAAAACTAAACAAAAGAAGACAAAGAGAACCCCCCTCTCTGGGCCGTGGCCCAGCTGGCCACCCAGGCCGCCAGGCCGGCCCAACCGGCCCAGGCCGCCCCCACTCCCCCATAACCCCCCTGGCCGACCGAACCCTAACCCGCACGACCCCCACTCCCCCCGTTCCACCCTCGCTCGCTTCCCCCTCGCTCCCCCGATCCAGATCGGGATCGGGGTGACCGCGCCCTCGCCGCCCCGGCGCTCGGCACCGCCCGTCGCCCCTCTGCTACCTCGCCCCGCCGCACGAGGACCGCGCCGCTGTAGCCCCTCACCGTCTTCCTGAATCGTCGCCACCTCGCCGTCCTCCTCGCCGGAGCCACCCCGCCGGCCTGCTCCTCTCCGTCACGCCGTCCCCGTCTCCCTCCCCGAGCCCCGCTGCCTTGACCCCACGACCCCCGGTGAGGCCCCCGGCCACTTCTCTCCTCCCCCGCGCACGCGTTGACCGCGCCCGCACCGGCCACGGCCGCCGTCGCTCCGGCCACGGCCTCGCACAGCGCAGCCGCACGCCGCCGCTATTACGTCCCGCCTCCGCCTGTGCTGCCCACGCACGCGCCCCTCCCCGCGCCTCGCCCTGGCCCCGTCCCCACTCACCATCGTCGCCTCGGCTCACTTCGCCCCCCCCCCCCCCCCCCCACGCTACCCTGCCTCGCCGCGGTCCGCGCTCGCCGCGCCGCTCGCGCCCCCCACTGTCGTGCCACCGTTCCTCTGCTCTGCTTCACCACACAGCCGCCCCACCTCGTTCCGGTGGCTGCCCGCGCATCACCGTGGCCCCGCCCCGCGCCTCGTCGGCACCCCCCTGGGCGCCCTGTCGGGCGCCGGCCACCACGCCCGCATGCCCGTGCCCGGTACCAGCACGCCCGCACCCGATTTGGCCCTATGGGCCACTGCCCAGTGCCCCCCCACACCCCTAAAACGAAAATAAAAAAAGAGAAAATGAAAATGTAATTAATAAAATTATTAATTAGTGAATTAATTAATTAGCTAATTAATTAAGTTAATTAATCTTTTTTGAATTAATCTAATTAATTAGTTAATTTAATTAAACAGTAATTAATTAGCTAAACCCCTAATTAAACTAAACAGTGTATGACAACCGGGACCCACACGTAAGTTTGACTAAGTCAACAGTAAAACTTTGACTGCTGACTGGGCTGTTGAGTCAGCCCTCTGTCCCCACCAGTCAGCCCCATGTCCCCACCAGTCAGGCCCATGTGTACACCTCTGGGTACACTTATGTGTACCCATAGCATTTAACCTTTAATTTTCGAATTAAAATAATTAAATAAATCCAAAAAATGATTTAAATCTTTTAAATTTAATAGAAAATAAATCGTAGCTCGGTTGGCAAAACTTTGTACATGAAAGTTGCTCAGAACGACGAGACGAATCCGGATACGCAGCCCGTTCGTCCGCCACGCATCCCTAACATAGCGAACACGCAACTTTTCCCCTCTGGTTCATCTATCCGAAACGCGAAACTCCGGGGATACTTTCCCGGATGTTTCCCCCCTTCGCCGGTACCACCCCCTACCGCGTTTGGGCACACCTAGCACCGCGCATTGTCATGTCTTCCATCGTCATGCTTATGTTTGCATTATATTTATTGTTTCTTCCCCCTCTTCTCTCGTTAGACACCGAGACCGACGCCGCTGCTACCCAGTACGACTACGGAGTTGACGTACCCTCTCTCTTGCCAGAGCAACCAGGCAAGCCCCCCCTTGATCACCATATATCGCCTACTCTTCTCTATACTGCTTGCATTAGAGTAGTGTAGCATGTTACTGCTTTCCGTTATTCCTATCCTGATGCATAGCCTGTCCTTGTTACTACTGTTGTTACCTTTACCTGCATTCCTACATGCTTAGTATAGGATGTTAGTTTTCCATCAGTGGCCCTACATTCTTGTCCGTCTGCTGTGCTATACTATCGGGCCGTCATCACTCGGGAGGTGATCACGGGTATATACTATACATTAAACATGATACATGTGGTGCCTAAAGTCGGGTTGGCTCGAGGAGTACCCGCGAGTGATTCACGGATTGGGGGCTGAGAGGACCTTTGTCCCGACGGCCCTCTATGTGGATTTTTGTGGCGGAGCGGCAGGGCAGGTTGAGACTACCTGGGTGAGAGGTGGGCCTGGCCCTGGCCGGCGTTCGCGAATACTTAACACGCTTAACGAGATCTGGGTATTTGATCTGAGTCTGGCTACTGGCCTATACGCACTAACCAACTACGCGGGAAAGATATGGGCACTCGGCGTCGTGGTATCAGCCGAAGCCTTCGTGACGTCAGCGACTGAGCGGCGCGCGCCGGGTTGGACCGTGTAACGTGACTTCCGTTGTACTGGAGGTTGCTAGGTCTGCTTCCGGCCGCGTTCGCAACGTGCAGGTGTGCTCAGGGCGATGGGCCCAGACCCCTGCGCGCTTAGGTTTAGACCGGCGTGCTGACCTCTCTGTTGTGCCTAGGTGGGGCTGCGACGTGTTGATCTTCCGAGGCCGGGCATGACCCAGGAAAGTGTGTCCGGCCAAATGGGATCAAGCGTGTTGGGTTATGTGGTGCACCCTTGCAGGGAAGTTTATCTATTCGAATAGCCATGTCCCTCGGTAAAAGGACGACCCGGAGTTGTACCTTGACCTTATGACAACTAGAACCGGATACTTAATAAAACACACCCTTCCAAGTGCCAGATACAACCCGGTGGTCGCTCTCTAATAGGGCTTCGAGGAGGGGATCGCCGGGTAGGATTATGCTATACGATGCTATCTGGAGGACTTCAGTCTACTCTCTTCTATATGCTGCAAGACGGAGGCTGCCAGAAGCGTAGTCTTCGACAGGATTAGATATCCCCCTCTTTTTCTGGCATTATGCAGTTCAGTCCACTGATATGGCCCCTTACACATATATCCATGCATATGTAGTGTAGCTCCTTGCTTGCGAGTATTTTGGATGAGTACTCACGGTTGCCTTGTTTCTCCCTTTTCCCCATCTCTCTACCCGATTGCTGCAACCAGACGATGGAGCCCAGGATCCAGACGCCACCGTCGACGACGACTCCTTCTATATTGGAGGTGCCTACTACTACGTGCAGCCCGCTAACGAAGACCAGGAGTAGTTAGGAGGATCCCAGGCAGGAGGCCTGCGCCTCTTTCGATCTGTATCCCAGTTTGTGCTAGCCTTCTTAAGGCAAACTTGTTTAACTTATGTCGTACTCAGATATTGTTGCTTCCGCTGACTCGTCTATGATCGAGCACTTGTATTCGAGCCCTCGAGGCCCCTGGCCTGTATTATGATGCTTATATGACTTATTTTATTTGTAGAGTTGTGTTGTGATATCTTCCCGTGAGTCCCTGATCTTGATCGTACACATTTGCGTGCATGATTAGTGTACGATTGAATCGGGGGCGTCACAACTGCTAATACTTGAGAATATTCTTTGGCTCTCCTTGTGTCGAATCAATAATTTTGGTTTGAATACTCTACCCTCGAAATCTGTTGCGATCCCCTACACTTGTGGGTTATGAAATGTCACAATGTAACTGGGTGATTATAAAGATGCTCTACAGGTGTCTCCGTTGGTGTTTGTTGAGTTGGCATAGATCGAGATTAGGATTTGTCACTCCGATTGTCGGAGAGGTATCTCTCGGCCCTCTCGGTAATGCACATCACTATAAGCCTTGCAAGCAATGTGACTAATGAGTTAGTTACAGGATGATGCATTACGAAACGAGTAAAGAGACTTGCCGGTAACGATATTGAACTAGGTAATAAGATACCGACGATCGAATCTCGGGCAAGTAACATACCAATGACAAAGGGAACGACGTATGTTGTTATGCGGTTTGACCGATAAATATCTTCGTAGAATATGTAGGAACCAATATGAGCATCCAGGTTCCGCTATTAGTTATTGACCAGAGACGAGTCTCGATCATATCTACATAGTTCTCGAACCCGTAGGGTCCGCACACTTAACGGTCGATGACAATCGGTATTATGAGTTTATCTGTTTTGATGTACCGAAGGTTGTTCGGAGTCCCGGATGTGATCACGGACATGACGAGGATTCTCGAAATGGTCGAGACATAAAGATCGATATATTGGATGGCTATATTTGGACATCGGAATGGTTCCGGGTGAGTTCGGGCATTTACGGAGTACCGAGGGGTTACCGGAACCCCCCGGGGAGACTATGGGCCTTATTGGGCCTTAGTGGGAGAGAGGAGGAGGCGGCCAAGGTGGGGGTGCCCCCCCAGCCCAATCCAAATTGGGGTGGGGGTCGGCCCCCTTTCCTTCTCCCTCTCTCCTCCTTCCTCCTTCTCCTACTCCAACTAGGGAAGGGGGAATCCTACTCCCACCGGGAGTAGGACTCCCCCCATGGGTGCACCATGAGAGGGCCGGCCCTCCCCTCCTCCACTCCTTTATATACGGGGAGGGGGCACCCCATAGACACACAAGTTGATTGTTTAGCCGTGTGCGATGGCCCCCTCCACAGATTTCCACCTCGGTCATATCGTTGTAGTGCTTAGGCGAAGCCTTGCGAACTTCATCATCACCGTCATCATGCCGTCGTGCTGACGGAACTCTCCCTCGACCTCAGCTGGATCTAGAGTTCGTGGGACATCACTGAGATGAACATGTGCAGATCGCGGAGGTGTCGTACTTTCGGTGCTAGGGTCGGTCGGATCGTGAAGACGTACAACTACATCAATCGCGTTGTGATAACGCTTCCGCTTTCGGTCTACGAGGGTACGTGGACAACACTCCCCCCTCTTGTTGCTATGCATTACCTAGATGGATCTTGCGTGTGCGTAGGATTTTTTTTTGAAATTACTGCGTTCCCCAACATCACATGCATGAAAAATTACCCATTGTCAAGGGCAAGGTCAAGCTGGCTCTGCTAAGGGAGTGACGATAGTGCCGCGTTGGCGGCTCATTATTGCAGTGGTAGTGGCCGTCCGGTGGTCTCGGAATCTCGATATGATTTTTGTTATGTTTGAGATACTTTGTACTTCTGGTGAACTGCTTTAATAGATATGTTTCTTCACAAAAAATGTTAGGAATTAGGTAGTCTGTATTGTTGATTTTAAGCTCCAATCTTTACACCATCTATTTCTAAATATAAGACATTCCGTCTGTTCAATTTGAACTGTTAAAACGCCTTCACACACGATCCTACCCTTCTCCCACTTGTTTCCCATCACCTGCCAGTTCCTCTTTGGCACGGTGGTTGTATGGCTGCCCTTCGATTTTTCTCTTCTTGGTCATCCAATCAAATTGATTGATTGGAGCTAGATCCATCATTTTTGTTCACCTTCTTGGTGCCATTTTGGATGTCCTGGTGGACGGTTTGCCACTTTAGTTCCCATTCAATTTCATCCAATAATGGGACATAGTGAATGGCTTCTTCTCGGTTTGATGGTACACACTTGTCGCCAAAGTTCAATGGCTTTGCAATCGATGCCGCTTTGGTTCCGATCAACCACTTGTTTGAGGAAATTGGAAAACGTGCTCATGTTCTCTTGGATGGTGGACCATCTATGTTGGAGAGAGCACGCTTGTGGTCGCTAGCGACTGAGTGCGGCATCATATGGTGTTTTTTCTCATGGTGGAGTTTGTGATTTTCTTTCCCAATATTTGGCGCCTTTTTTGCTGACCCATGCCCGTGGCCCACCAACATTCAACCAACAAAACACCTTCAAACTATGTGAATGTCGGACCTCTTGGATTCTTCTTTTTAGTGCGCAGTGTTTGCTTGACTTTAAACAAAGGGGAATTAGTACCTGCCATGTAAAAATGCAAAGGCTCTTAACCATCATTTATCATGTTTATCATTATTTCATCCAACAATATGCATTGCAATTAAACTATTGTCCTACAAGAATGATCGAATGGTATTTAAAAAAAGAATCAACCAACGCAAATGTCATATGGGGCGAAGAATATACCAGGTCTTGTTGGGGAAAATTGTTGAACAACATGTGGGCATGCCCGATGTCAGCCTTGCCTGACGTTCCTCGGTGCCTTCGGAGTTGCAGTGAGTCAGCCATCGTGTCCTTGGTGGTGGCCTCTTCCGAGAAGATATCCGGGATGACTGGCCAGTTGCCGGCCGGAACGGAGTTGGGTTCTGCTGAGAACTTCTTTGTTCTCGTGATAAGGACAACGGACCGGTCAGGGTTGACACAATGTCCGCACCCAAGTCCTGTCTGCCTAATAGAGATGAAAATAAAGTGGAAACTTTCCGTTTTTTCAAAGAAAAAATAGAATCAAAAAGAAAATATGAAGCAGAAATAGAAATTTGCAAAAGATAAATAGAAATGAAATATTTTATGAGGAAACAAAAACAAAAATGCGGAAAATGTTATAAACATGAAAATGTAACTTTCCATTTCCGTGAATATGAGATTTCCGTTTACTATAAGCCTATAGCTGCTTTGTAGCACAAACACCAAACAACATACAATGACATAATGAGAAGAATGAAGCATTTAGGTCCAACTTCTACGCAATTGTCCAGTACTACTACAATACTACGCTAACGACATTTGTAAGCGACCCCTTATAACCGGTTAGAGGAGTAAAAATGCGGTTTTACTCCTCTAATCAGGACCTAACCGGTCCCTTTTTCGATGTAAGGGCATCTCCAAGGCGGACCCGCAAACCTCCCGCAATCGTCCGGACCACGAAAGCCATCAACACCGACCTGTATCGGTCCGCAGGGTGGTCCGGACGTGATTTCCCCCGCAAATTTGAGAAAAAAGTGTGGGAGGTTTGTGGGAGTTCGGACACCCAAACGGAAGATTCCGACAGCCTCGACCCACCCAATCCCCCTCCCAGTCCCATTTCCTTCCACTCCGCCCCTTGTCCCCTGGCTTTGCATCCTCACCCTCCACCTCCGCCGCCACTGTTGTTCGTCTTCGGCCGCCACAAAGGCATTGCTGTACATCCGCAACCAGCACTGACGTGCCTGCTCGCCATTCCGGTGGAGCTTTCCGCCCTGGAGCCGTTTGTATCCAGGTACACCCCGCCCGCTGTAGACAACCTCCAAGGCGGACCCCATGCCCGGCAGGTGTTCAGTCAAATGCCATTGAGCTTATTTTCAAATGCTATGTCGTTTTTTAGAGTACGAAGGATGGTGAGCTACTCGACCGTGGAGGATCGGATGAATTGTTGTGCGATGCGTGGCTGGCCATATCCGCGGATTTCATAGGCAAGAGCAGAGGGCTGCCCTTTTGGGAGCAAGTGCATGAAAATTTTCAATTTCACGCATGAAAGCACATTGCGCCCTAGGACATGTACATCATTCAACCACGCAACGTGAGGCCGTTGTCGAATTGCTGGCACACTATCTAGGTTAGCACCATCAAGTTTTGCAACTTGGTTAGTCAGCTCGAGGCAAGGTGGCCATTGCACGCGGACATGGAGGAGATGGTAGGTTTTACTTCCTCTTGCTCAACTTATTGATTGATTCATTCACTCAATGTCAGTCTACACATTATATGTAGCCCGCACGCCCCGCCGTGTGTACCACGGGTCAGAGGGACGGCCATTTACGTGCACATACTGTTGGATGAAGCTGAAGGGGAAGTATGTGTGGGACGACATGATCCGTTCATGAAAACCTTGTTGGACATCCGGGATCTAGTCGAATTTGAGACTTTGTTATACTAGACTTAACTAGCTTGTAGTGCGCGGCGGCACGCCGCGCCACATGGATTGGTAAGTTATTTAGTTTTTTTTTAATTTTTGGTAAGTCATCTCAAGGCTTGATTCGCTACAAGTAGTTCATATAAGAAAATGGTACATCTAGTCTAATTGGTATATGAATAAGTGATCCACAGTAGCTGGGAAAAGGGTGCATCTAGTCTAGGCGGTATATGCATAAGTGATCTACAGTAGGTGGTGATAGTGGGTGACAGTGGCTACTGGATACAGAATTACAAAGCTCTAGTTCTCTTCTTAGACCTGAGGTTAGCAAAAAAGGATTGCTCTTCGTTAACAAACAGAAGATGATGTAACTCTGAGGGGTGTGAGAGGGGCGACTAGGGGCGACTAGGGGCGATGGCGACGACGGCGCCGGGGTCTTCGACGCCGGCCCGCGCTGACGCCCCCGGTGATCGCCGGAGAGTGGGGGGAGATTCTGGGCTCTAGCGGACGAAGACAACGGAGATGACGAGGACGACGTCGGGCGATCCGGCGGCTCGATGGACTACTCGCCTACTCCCTCCAATATAATCTGTGAGGCTTTTTCTCCTGGCTACGATGAGGATGAGGTGGTCGAGATCGAGGAGACGGTCGTCCCTCCCGAGGATCCGGCGAGGAACGGCTTGCGACCCGGAGAGAAGCTGGAGCTGCTCCGGCGTGTCGTCCATCGAAGGATGGTGGCGAACGCATCTCGGCCATGGAAGGGTCCAATTCCCAAGGTACGTCTACCCAAACTTACGGTTTTCAATTTGGTTGCGCCGGAGGCGTGGACGGTTGTGGTAAGACGGAAAAAGGTGGCCGTGTGGCGGCCGGCCGGCAGCAGGTGAAGCCGGCGGCTTCGATCGGGATCGCGGCGGCGAGGGCCCTGCGTTTGAACTCCCTGATCGGCGCCTGTGGGCCATCGGTGGCTAATGTGGCCTAGTGCGAAGGGGCTGCAGTTGGGCCGGGTCCAGTAATTCTGGAAAAGGATGGGATCGAGGATACAACGATCGTCGACGTGAATTACGCATGCATTGATCGATCGGGTTCATCCTCCTCCTGTACAAATGCTTGATTAAAAAAATTCAAATACTTGTTTAACATTTTTTCAAATACTTGATTAATATTTTTTTATATATGTGATCAACCTTTCTCACAATTTTTTTATATTTTTGTATACATGAGAAACATGTTCTCTATACACATTTAATAATTTTCAAACGCTTGGTTAGCATTTTTTTTTCAAATATTTATGTAAAGTTTTTTTGTAATACATTTATTTAGAATATTTGAAAGTATAAAAATAAAAATAAAGAAAACAACAACAAAACAAAACAAAAAACTAAACTCTGGGTCCCGCGCGCCTGGGCCAGCCTATCTTGTGCCTCCTTTCAGGCGAGGGTTCGCAGCGAGATGTAGAGGCGCCCAACTCGGTTAGAATGCGTACGTAAAGAGATTGTTTGGGTCGGGCTTCTCTAATCCCTTGTTGCGATACAAATTCACTAAGTACGACTGCAACCGAAGTTGGTTTTGGATCCCAATTTTGGATAAATTAAGAATAAGATTTTGAAGTTTAAAAAAATTAGATTATGCAGATTGTATTGTGCAAGTTGAGAAAGAAATAGGGAGAAAAAGAAAAGCACTATATGAGCTCTTCACTAAAAAGTTTATCGAGCATGTGTGTGATACTTTGATGTGAATGTGATCGATTATGTGGAGAAATTCTAACAGGGCGTGAACGTAGAAGTGAATGGAAATCACTCGCTAAGCGAGCAAGGAAGTCACTCACTGGTAATGTTGTGAACGGAAAATCACTGGGACCTTATTTTGTTTGATAAGTGAGATATGGCGATGGACCGATGATGCGAAATCATATGTCCCCAACACGCACTGAAGCACTGTATGTACTTGTTCTCCCACTTTCAGAAACTGCAGCCTCCGTGCTGCGCTGCGACAAGAAGAAAGATTAGCACGGCGCGGAGAAGATGGATGCCTCCCTGGGTTTTGTTCCCTTCCTAACACAAACAAGAGCATATTGCCTGGGCTGCTTTCGGGGCAACGGATGAGAGGGAGTGGAGGTATCTGGTTGGCCATGTGGTGGGGAGGTGGTGTTGAACTACTCTAGGACATGGACGAGCACATGCTTTGAAGCTCCGATAAGACTGAAAGGAATGGAAAAGCAGAACAAAAAAGAATGGCCAGCAGAAGCAAGCAAGCAGGTTGTTTAAAAAGATGGAGAGGAGCATCAAAGCCTTTGTGGCTGAGGTGTAATCAAGGCATGTCTCGTTTCCGCGTGGTGCAGCTAACCGTTGGCACTGCGGTGTGGTCAATGCACCTATCCTTTCAATGCGGGAGTCTGCCTTGTTGGCCATTTACTAGGGAAGACAGAGGCAATACGAGAGCTATACGGAAAAGGTTATACGACATTGATGTATTAGAGCAGCACGAATCCCGTGGGAACGAGTGGTGATAGATACCGACCTCGCATGGCTGCATGTCCACCTGCGATTTATCGGTTAACGCCTAGCTTTATTAACGAGGCCCTTAAGGTTATATAGCTCGGAGGTTCCATACAAGGTTCCATACTAGCTAGAAACTGCAGAAATAAAGATACAAGCCAATGCCGATGCAAAGGCGCGTCGATTCCTTGAAACACATTGGCATTGTCCATGCATTCCTTGAAACTAACCGTCCATGCATTAAATCGTGAGCTCAGGTGGCTTCACTAACTGCCCATGCCTGAGAAACTGCAGCCTACCGGTAAGCCGCCCAGGCCTTTACGCGGAGGTTGGAGATGAACTTCTCGAAGATGTGGCGACCTCTATCGACTATGCGGTGAGCCGCTACAAGCTGCTACATGTATGAGTGAAGCCTCTACATAGGTAATTTGGTTAACCACTGCGCTATCAAATATATGCTGTCACTAGATTACCGGTGTCTCCCAGTCCTAATACTCCACATTAGGTACACCACAATATGCATGTGTCGACACTTATTACATGTGACTTTGTTCCATTTCTTTATACTCTGATTTGTGTTCATTTTTTGTACCAACGCCTCGCTCTATTATATAGCCGCTCCATCTCTACGACTCACAAGCATTGTGCTTGCCAGTTATCTTTGACAATTTCCACGATTCGATTGTACCAGGTGATAGGTAGCACTGATCAGTCGTTTTAAAGCCTCAAGGCTCACGATACGCACGTATATGTCTGAACTAAAGTAAACGAATATACGTGATCTGAAGTAAATGGGAAGAGGATTCTGAATTAATAATTAGGCAAAAAAATTATTGACGTGGATGGACAGCACAACTATAAAATAGACGTAATTGCTCATAGGGAGATCACCTGTACAAGTTGTATATATTAATTCACGGATACAAATAAGCAGTCAAGTGCATCTATATCCGTCAATTTATATACCAATATAAAAGTCTTCAAAGGGGCATATCCAACAAATTTTCACCGAAATAGGGTTTTCCCCCATTTTGTATTCCAAAGCAACCAACACCATACACATAGCATTGCTGAGGCATATCCAGCAAATTTTAGCCATCAAATAGTGTCAATCCAACAACCTATATCGCTTCAATGGTGAACTCTCAACATATTTAACACGCAACTAATAATCAAATATGCCTGTGTGTTACAACGAGTGAAAAAAAGGTTTATTCCATGTCTCTGGCTTATGGACATAAGAGAATAAAATGCTTCATTTTACGGCTTCATATTCTTTGTCTAGTTGTATACTACATATCATAAGAAACATTGACAAATAGCACCATTATAATCAATTATGATTAACAATGTGCTGCTCGTATGAGATCCATTAAATTTGATTATGCAAGTCCAAGACAATACTGGTCCAAAATAATCCATGTCAACAGGAGCTAAATTCCAATATATTTAGTTAGCATTTGTAATACCAAAAAGTAGTGGGGCAAACCCATGCATCTTTACCATATAATTTTTTGCATGAATCTTTGATTTTTTTATTATCCAAGATTCCCACTTTAATTGCGGGCACGTCGCCATGATCCTCATCTGTTGGTGCCTCCTCACCGGCCTTGGCACGCTTGAGGGTGCCATAAGCAGGTATCCGCCCGAGGCCCGAGGCGGGCATGGAGAAGCGGTGGTGGCCTCAGCCTGCAACGCCTGGAGCGCGCTTGGAGGCGACAGTCGTGTAACGTTCGGATTGGGGCGGCGTGTTTACCTTTTCAACCGTTGCATGGGCACGTGGGCTCAAGAGTCTTGGGTTGTCGGGAATTTTCCATTGGCTTGTTCGTGTGGGTGGATCGGTTTCCCTGATTTTTCTTTTCTACTGTTTTTCTCATGCAGGATCACAGGTGAGGCGTCGAACAAAAAAACTAGAAACCGGATAAACATGCGCATGAGAGGCGAGGGCTGTGACGGATGGAGAATTGAAAGATCCTATTGTATAACACAAAAATTTCATCCGTCAATCTCTTTTAAATCGCATTCGTCAATCTTTGTAGTTAACATAAAAAAAACCTTAATGAGTACGTGGTTTCTAAATCCACCAAGTCATGTGACCCTCCGTTCCTATATATTTGTCTTTCTAGAGATTTCAATAAGTGACTACATATGGAGCAAAATGAGTGAATCTATACTCTAAAATATGTCTATATACATTCATATGTGGTTAGTCCATTTGAAATCTCTAAAAAGACAAATATTTAGGAACGGAGGGAGTATGATTATGCGCACGTTTTATTTTAGATGCCATGCAACGCCATTCGTACTGTGCACCCGTACACTATTTTGAATAAACAGTCCCGTATCATGAGAAACGTTTAATTTATCAAAGTAGGGCGTTTCGGTGCCCAGACTCGTTTGCATCCAGTTAGAAAAAAATTCGTAAAAAAATCAAAACAAATTAAAAAAATTCCAATTTTTTTGTATGGTAGAAAATTTGATGCGTGAGGTGATGAAGCTATGTACCTAGGGTAGGGGCATGGACCTGTCCAAAGTGCCCCACCCAAGGTCATCCCTAGAAGAAGTCGCCTTTCAATCGACTTGGAGGTATCCCACTCGACGGATTCAAGACACTCGACCATGACGCTATCACTCGACCACCAAGCAAAGCACTCGACCGCAAGGAGTTCTACAGCCACTCCGCACGCAAACGGTCGGGCATTAAATAGCTCTTATGGTCATTATAGCACTTATTAGGGGCGTTACCTGTAACGCCTAACCTTAATGTACTTTAAACCTAGCATTACTGAGGGCACGAGGGGCCTCGCGAACTCTATATAAGCCACCCCCTCCTCAGTATCAAGGGTTCGCATCCCTGTTATCCTCACACGCATAATCCAATCGACCGCCTCCGGGCACCGAGACGTAGGGCTATTACTTCCTCCCAGAAGGGCCTGAACTCGTAAACCCTGTGTTCTTACAACTTCTACATAGCTAAGATCTAGCCTCTCCATACTTACCCCCCTACATCACTGCCAGACTTAGTACCACGACAGTTGGCGCCCACCGTGGGGCCGGTATCTTAGCGCTTGGTGGTGGGAGTTGCGATTTTTCCGATCTCCTTGATCATGGTTTCGGGTGGAGCTTTGGTGGAGGGCCGCGAGATCCGTCTCGGTGCGCTCACGTTCATCGCCGACGACTCCGCTTGGCTTCAGGAGGCGCCACTCGACATCGACGCGCTCCCCGTCCGCGGGCGACGCACTTCCGCGCATGTGTTCGTGGCGTCCTCCTGCGGCAGCCGTCGACCCAGTATTGGACGGCTCCCGTGTCATCTCCCCACCTTGCCTCTCGCCGGTGCAAGCGCTCCGGTCGATCGAGACTTCAGAGGTGGGTGAGGCATGCGGTGGCTCGCCAGTCGGCCACCCCACAAGTCACGGCGATCGAGCCCGATGAATCCCTCTACGGCCTGTTCGATCTGTTGACTGACTCCGCAGAGACCGCATCCGAATGCGACAGCAGTGACCCTGCGGCGGAGGTTCTGGCAATTGATGGGACACGCAGCCCTCCCGGTTTTCCCCGTACCGATGGAGGCGCGAGTGGGGGCGACCTGGCACATCCCCACGAAGAGTATCTCCCCGAGCCTCTCATGTCGCTGCAGCGAGAGGAACTCCACCGCCGGAACATGGATGCACTCCACACTCCTATCATCGGAGAAACCCCCGAGGCCCGAGCCTTGGAGGACGCGCGCTTGGCTAACTTGGTCGAGCGCGCTCGACTGGAGAATCTTCAGCGAGCACTCGACGAGAGAGCGCGTCAGCGGGCTCCTGAGTCCAGTCGACACCAGCTCTTCCCGCCAACGCAGGTATATCGAACTCCAGTTCAGAATTTGGCAGCCTCGGCCCGAATAGCGGAATCAATTCAGCCCTCCCAGTCAGAGGCTGGCTTGGGCTTGTTGCAAATCAGGGCATTGCTCCGGGCAGCGGGAAACCAGAATTCCGCTGTTTCTCTGTCGCGGAATAGGATCCACAGTTGGTCCGTTGCAGCGGATACAGTGCAGTCGGCTCACAGCCCAAGATCGCCCCCGCGGCGTGAGGGACGTGGAGACCGACCCGATCAGTACAGAAGAAATGAGCAGTATGATCACCGATTCGATCGTGATGATCGGCGTCGAGTGCCAACCCCTCCCCCGGGGAGTGGGTCTTATGCGCCTCGACAGCAGGATGACAGACGCCCTCACAGTGGTGGGCGGAGGATTCCAGCCGACCCCAGGGAACCAGGCTTTGATGCGAGATCTATCCTCGTTCAAAGCTTGGTTGACAGGAACAGAGCCCACCGGGAAGGCCACGAGAGAGATGCGCCTACCAGCAGCAAGGTGCATGTTTCAGGGCCAGAGTGTTTTAGTCGAGCCATCAGGGCCGTAGTGATTCCTCCCAATTTCAGATTGGCGACTGGAGTCAGCAAGTTCACTGGTGAGTCTAAGCTTGACACTTGGCTCGAAGATTATCGAGTGGCTGTCCAGATTGGCGGTGGCAATGATGAGGTGGCTATGAAGCATCTGCCTCTCCTGTTAGAGGGCTCAGCCAGAGCGTGGCTGAATCAGCTAGCGCCCAGTAGCATCTACACTTGGGAGGACCTCTCCCGAGTGTTTTTCACAACCTTTGAAGGAACATGCAAACGACCGGCCGGCCTCACAGAGTTGCGGTCTTGTGTGCAAAAACCGAATGAAACTTTGAGGGATTATATTCAGAGGTGGATCACTTTGCATCATACAATTGAGAATGTACCAGATCATCAAGCGGTTTGTGCCTTTAAAGAAGGCGTTAAGAACAGAGAATTGAACCTGAAGTTCGGTCGGACCGGAGAAATGTCTCTGAATCGGATGATGGAGAT
The DNA here is from genome assembly GCA_032464435.1 of Aegilops umbellulata. NCBI lineage: Eukaryota > Viridiplantae > Streptophyta > Magnoliopsida > Poales > Poaceae > Aegilops > Aegilops umbellulata. The sequence goes on from CP136055.1 coordinate 533,639,359, forward strand.
TGCCACCAAATACGCTAACGGAGAAGATGAGGATCGACTCCGGAGTGGCAAGCAGAATACAGTCGCCCAGGAAACCGGAGGCAATTCCAGTCAGAAACAGAAGCGGAAGGCCGAGCCGGCCGCCCCTGGAGAGGCCTTGGCCTTAACTCAGGGAGAATTCAAGGGAGCCCTGGAACCCCAAGAAAGTCAAGGATGAAGATGGAAATGATGTTTTGGATCTTCCTTGCCACATTCACACCAAGAAAGATGAGGAGGGTAAACTCATTTACCCGAAGCATACCACTCGACAGTGTCGGCTCCTGATCCAGCAGTTTCAGGGCAAGCAGTCCAAAGACAAGGAAAAAGAGTCGGACAAAGTTGAGGACAAGGAAGATAGTGACGACGGATACCCTCAGGTCAATTCCACCTTGATGATTTTTGCTGATGTTGAAAGCAAAAGTCGACTGAAAGTCATCAACCGTGAGGTGAATATGGTTGCCCCGGCAACACCCAGTTACCTGAAGTGGTCTCAGACTGCCATCACATTCGACCAGTCCGACCACCCCACGCACATTGCCACCCCTGGGAGGCAAGCTTTGGTGGTCGACCCAGTTGTGGAAGGCACTCGACTGACCAAAGTCCTGATGGATGGTGGCAGCGGCCTGAACATTCTGTATGCAGAAACGCTGAAAGGGATGGGCATTCCGATGTCCAGGCCCAGTACCAGCAACATGAGCTTCCATGGAGTCATTCCCGGAAAGAAAGCCGAGTCACTCGGCCAGATTGCTCTTGACGTGGTTTTCGGTGATTTGAAGAATTACTGCAAGGAAAAGTTGACATTCGAGGTTGTGGACTTCCAAAGTGCGTATCATGCTATTTTGGGTAGGCCAGCCTATGCACGCTTCATGGCTCGACCGTGTTATGTGTATCTCAAATTGAAGATGCCTGGCCCCAGAGGTGTGATCACCGTTATGGGCAATCGGAAGAAAGCAGTAGAGTGTTTTCAGAAGGACTCAAAAATTGCTGACGCCCAGATGGCAGTGGTCGAGTTGCAAGAGTACCAGAAAACTACAGATCCGAGTGAATTGCTGCGAGCCAAGAAGCCTGCTTCAGAGTCAGCATTTCAGTCATCCGGTGAAACGAAGCCAGTCCACATTCACCCGACCGATCCCAATGCAGCTCCGACTCACATTTCAATGACGCTCGATTCCAAATAGGAAGAAGCGCTCATCCAGTTCCTCCGTGAAAATTGGGACATCTTCGCATGGAAGCCTTCTGACATGCCTGGAGTTCCCAGGGGACTGGCTAAGCACCGTCTACGAGTCGACCCGAAAGTTAAGCCGGTGAAGGAACATCTTCAACAGTCCGCCGTCCAGAAGAGGAAAGCCATCGGCGAAGAGGTAGCTCGACTCCTAGCAGCAGAATTCATCAGAGAGATTTACCACTCCGAGTGGCTCGCCAATGTTGTCATGGTCCCCAAGAAGGACAAGTCACTTCGCATGTGCATTGACTTTAAACATATCAATCGGGCCTGCCCGAAAGATCATTTCCCTCTCCCCCGCATCGACCAAATAGTCGACTCGACCGCGGGGTGTGAGCGTTTGTCTTTTCTGGATGCCTATTCAGGGTACCATCAGATCCGTCTGTATGGACCCGACGAGGTCAAAACGGCCTTCATCACTCCGTTCGGGTGCTTCTGTTATGTCACCATGCCCTTCGGCCTCAAGAATGCTGGAGCCACGTTCACGAGGATGATTCAAAAGTGTCTACTCACTCAGATCAGTCGGAACGTGGAAGCATACATGGATGATATTGTGGTCAAGTCACGGAAAGGTTCCGACCTACTGGCTGACCTTGCTGAAACCTTTGCTAATCTCAGGAGGTATGATATCAAGCTCAATCCATCAAAATGCACATTCGGAGTTCCAGGTGGAAAGTTACTCGGTTTTCTCATTTCCGAACGAGGAATCGACGCCAATCCCGAAAAAGTTGGCACCATTCTCCGGATGAAGCGTCCTGTACGTGTGCATGATGTCCAGAAGCTCATAGGGTGCTTGGCCGCTCTAAGTCGATTCATTTCTCGTGTCGGTGAAAAGGCATTGCCTCTTTACCGACTGATGAAGAAATCTGACAAGTTCGAGTGGACTCCAGAAGTTGATGCAGCGTTTGCAGACCTCAAAGCTCTGCTTTCCACCCAGCCGGTGCTTGCTGCTCCAATCAGTAAGGAGCCTCTGCTGCTTTACATTGTAGCCACGGGACAAGTTGGCAGTACTGTACTCACGGTCGAGCGGGAAGAAGAAGGAAAGGCCTTCAGAGTTCAGTGCCCAGTATATTATGTGTCTGAAGTTTTGAATCCTTCAAAGCAAAGATATCCTCATTACGAGAAGCTTGTATATGGGATTTATATGACCACGAAGAAGGTTGCGCATTACTTCTCTGACCACTCCATTACAGTCGTCAGCGACGCCCCACTGTCAGAGATTCTGCACAACAGAGATGCAACTGGTCGAGCGGCAAAGTGGGCGATTGAACTCCTTCCCTTAGATATCAAATTTGAAGCAAAGAAGGCTATCAAGTCCCAAGCAATTGCAGATTTCGTTGCCGAGTGGATTGAACAGCAGCTTCCGACTCAAGTTCACTCGGAGCACTGGACCATGTTCTTCGATGGATCTAAGATGCTGAACGGTTCTGGTGCTGGGGTAGTACTGGTCTCCCCCCGAGGAGATAAGCCAACTACGTTCTCCAGATTCACTTCGATTCCTCCAACAATGAAGCAGAATATGAAGCACTTTTGTATGGGTTGCGCATGGCCATTTCACTCAGCGTCTGTCGCCTCATGGTCTATGGCGACTCAGATTTGGTGGTTAATCAGGTGATGAAGGAGTGGGACGTCAGAAGTTCAGCCATGACTGGTTACTGCAACGCAGTGAGAAAGTTGGAAAAGAAATTCGAGGGGTTAGAGCTTCATCACATCCCTCGACTGAAAAATCAAGCAGCTGACGATCTGGCAAAGATAGGCTCCAAGAGGGAAGCCATTCCCAGCAATGTGTTTTTGGAGCACATTCACTCGCCGTCAGTCCAAGAGGATCCTTTTACAGAAGAAGCCCCGCAGCCGAAAAGTGCCACAGATCCGACTGAAGTCGAAGTTCCTGCTGTGGTCGACCTAATCATGGAAGTCTTGGCAATCACTCCCGACTGGACGATACCGTACATCGCATACATCTTGAGGAAAGAACTCCCAGAAGACGAAGAAGAGGCATGACAGATCGTCCGTCGATCCAAAGCCTTCACAGTCATAAAGGGGCAATTGTATAGAGAAAGTGCGACTGGAATCGGTCAGAAGTGTATAACGCCAGAAGTGTTGGAAATATGCCCTAGAGCAATAATAAAAGCATTATTATTATATTTCCTTGTTCATGATAATTGTCTTTATTCGTGCTATAATTGTGTTATCCGGAAATCGTAATACATGTGTGAATAACAGACAACAACATGTCCCTAGTAAGCCTCTAGTTGACTAGCTCGTTGATCAATAGATAGTCATGGTTTCCTGACTATGGGCATTGGATGTCAATGATAACGAGATCACATCATTAGGAGAATGATGTGATGGACAAGACCCAATCCTAAACATAGCACAAGATCGTATAGTTCGTTTGCTAGAGTTTTCCAATGTCAAGTATCCTTTCCTTAGACCATGAGATCGTGTAACTCCCGGATACCGTAGGAGTGCTTTGGGTGTGCCAAACGTCACAACGTAACTGGGTGACTATAAAGGTATACTACGGGTATCTCCAAAAGTGTCTGTTGGGTTGACACGGATCGAGACTGGGATTTGTCGCTCCGCTTGACGGAGAGGTATCACCGGGCCCACTCAGTAATGCATCATCATCATGAGCTCAATGTGATCAAAGTGTTTGACCACGGGATCATGCATTACGGTACAAGTAAAGTGACTTGCCGATAACGAGATTGAACAAGGTATTGGGATACCGACGATCGAATCTCGGGCAAGTAAAATACCGATTGACAAAGGGAATCGTATACGGGATTAATTAAATCCTCGACATCGTGGTTCATCCGATGAGATCATCGTGGAGCATGTGGGAGCCAACATGGGTATCCAGATCCCGCTGTTGGTTATTGCCCGAGAGCCGTCTCGGTCATGTCTGCCTGTCTCCCGAACCCATAGGGTCTACACACTTAAGGTTCGGTGACGCTAGGGTTGTGAAGATATGTATATGCAGTAACCCGAATGTTATTCGGAGTCCCGGATGAGATCCCGGACATAACGAGGAGTTCCGGATTGGTCCAGAGGTAAAGAATTATATATAGGAAGTACAGTTTCGGCCATCGGGAGTGATCTTGGGGTCACGGGTATTGTACCGGGACCACCAGATGGGTCCCGGGGGTCCACCGGGTGGGGCCACCCATCCCGGAGGGCCCCATGGGCTGAAGTGGGAGGGGGGACTAGCCCTTAGTGGGCTGGTGCGCCTCCCAAGGCCCACCCCCTGCGCCTAGGGTTGGAACCCTAGGGTGGGGGGCGCCCACTTGCCTTGGGGGGCACTCCACCCCCCTTGGCCGCCGCCCCCTCTGGAGATGGGATCTCCAGGGGCCGGCGCCCCCCAGGGGGCCTATAAAAAGGGGGGAGGGAGGGGCAGCAGCACCCTTGCCCCTGGCGCCTCCCTCTCTCCCTGCTACACCTCTTCCTCTCGCAGTACTCGGCGAAGCCCTGCTGCTGTGACGCCCTGCATCCACCACCACGCCGTCGTGCTGCTGGATCTTCATCAACCGCTCCTTCCCCCTTGCTGGATCAAGAAGGAGGAGACGTCACGCTGACCGTACGTGTGTTGAACGCGGAGGTGCCGTCCGTTCGGTGCTAGGATCTCCGGTGATTTGGATCACGTCGTGTACGACTACCTCATCCCCGTTCTTTTGAACGCTTCCGCTCGCGATCTGCAAAGGTATGTAGATGCATCCGATCACTCGTTGCTAGATGAACTCATAGATGGATCTTGGTGAAACCATAGGAATTTTTTTGTTTTCTGCAACGTTCCCCAACAGTGGTATCAGAGCTAGGTCTATGCGTAGTTCTCTATTGCACGAGTAGAACACAATTTGTTGTGGGCGTAGATGTTGTCAACTTTCTTGCCGCTACTAGTCTTATCTTGCTTCAGCGGTATTGTGGGATGAAGCGGCCCGGACCAACCTTACACGTACGCTTACATGAGACCGGTTCCACCGACTAACATTCACTAGTTGCATAAGGTGGCTATCGGGTGTCTGTCTCTCCCACTTTAGTTGGAGCGGATTCGATGAAAAGGGTCCTTATGAAGGGTAAATAGAAGTTGACAAATCACTTTGTGGCTTTTACGTAGGTAAGAAAACGTTCTTGCTAGAACCCTAATTCAGCCACGTAAAACTTGCAACAACAATTAGAGGACGTCTGACTTGTTTTTGCAGCAAGTGCTTTGTGATATGATATGGCCAAAGTTGTGATGAATGATGAATGATCTATATGTGATGTATGAGATGTTCATGCTATTGTAATAGGAATCACGACTTGCATGTCGATGAGTATGATAACCGGCAGGAGCCATAGGAGTTGTCTTTATTTTTGTATAACCTGCGTGTCATTGAGAAACGCCATGTAAATTACTTTACTTTATTGCTAAACGCGTCAGCCATAGTAGTAGAAGTAATAGTTGGCGAGCAACTTCATGGAGACATGATGATGGAGATCATGATGATGGAGATCATGGTGTCAAGCCGGTGACAAGATGATCATGGAGCCCCAAGATGGAGATCAAAAGGAGCTATGTGATATTGGCCATATCATGTCACGTTTATTATTTGATTGCATGTGATGTTTATCATGTTTTGCATCTTGTTTACTTAGAACTACGGTAGTAAATAAGATGATCCCTCATAATAATTTCAAGAAGTGTTCCCCCTAACTGTGCACCGTTGCGACAGTTCGTTGTTTCGAAGCACCACGTGATGATCGGGTGTGATAGATTCTAACGTTCACATGCAACGGGTGTAAGACAGATTTACACATGCAAACACTTAGGTTGACTTGACGAGCCTAGCATGTACAGACATGGCCTCGGAACACAGAAGACCGAAAGGTCGAGCATGAGTCGTATAGAAGATACGATCAACATGAAGATGTTTACCGATGTTGACTAGTCCGTCTCACGTGATGATCGGACACGACCTAGTTGACTCGGATCATGTTATACTTAGATGACTAGAAGAGGGATGTCTATCTAAGTGGGAGTTCCTTAAATAATTTGAATAGATGAACTTTATTATCATGAACTTAGTCTAAAATATTTACAATATGTCTTGTAGATCAAATGGCCAACGTAGTCCTCAACTTCAACGCGTTCCTAGAGAAAACCAAGCTGAAAGACGATGGCAGCAACTATACGGACTGGGTCCGGAACCTGAGGATCATCCTCATAGCTGCCAAGAAAGATTATGTCCTACGAGCACCGCTGGGTGACGCACCTGTTCTCCCTGCAGAACAAGACGTTATGAACGCTTGGCAGTCACGTTCCGATGATTACTCCCTCGTTCAGTGCGGCATGCTTTACAGCTTAGAGCCGGGGCTCCAAAAGTGTTTTGAGAGACATGGAGCATATGAGATGTTCGAAGAGCTGAAAATGGTTTTCCAAGCTCATGCCCGGGTCGAGAGATATGAAGTCTCCGACAAATTCTTTAGCTGTAAGATGGAGGAAAATAGCTCTGTCAGTGAACACATACTCAAGATGTCTGGGTTGCACAACCGCTTGACTCAACTGGAAGTTAATCTCCCGGATGAAGCGGTCATTGACAGAATCCTCCAGTCGCTTCCACCTAGCTACACGAGCTTTGTGATGAACTAAAACATGCAGGGGATGGTAAAGACCATTCCTGAGGTATATGCTATGCTGAAATCAGCAGAGGTAGAAATCAAGAAGGAACATCAAGTGTTGATGGTGAATAAAACCACTAAGTTCAAGAAGGGCAAGGGTAAAAAGAACTTCAAGAAGGACGGCAAGGAAGTTGCCGCGCCCGGTAAGCAAGTTGCCGGGAAGAATCCAAAGAATGGACCCAAGCCCGAGACTGAGTGTTTTTATTGCAAGGGAAGTGGTCACTGGAAGCGGAACTGCCCCAAATACTTAGCGGACAAGAAGGCCGGCAAAACAAAAGGTATATGTGATATACATGTAATCGATGTGTACCTTACCAGTACTCGTAGTAGCTCTTGGGTATTTGATACCGGTGCAGTTGCTCACATTTGTAACTCAAAGCAGGAGCTGCGGAATAAACGGAGACTGGCGAAGGACGAGGTGACGACGCGCGTCGGGAATGGTTCCAAGGTCGATGTGATCGCCGTCGGCACGCTACCTCTACATTTACCTACGGGATTAGTTTTAAACCTCAATAATTGTTATTTAGTGCCAAGTTTGAGCATGAACATTGTGTCTGGATCTCGTTTAATTCGAGATGGCTACTCATTTAAATCCGAGAATAATGGTTGTTCTATTTATATGAGAGATATGTTTTATGGTCATGCTCCGATGGTTAATGGTTTATTCTTAATGAATCTCGTGCGTGATGATACACATATTCATAGTGTGAATACCAAAAGAGTTAAAATTGATAACAATAGTCCCACATATTTGTGGCACTGCCGCCTTGGTCACATAGGTGTCAAACGCATGAAGAAGCTCCATGCAGATGGACTTTTAGAGTCTCTTGATTATGAATCATTTGACACGTGCGAACCATGCCTCATGGGTAAAATGACCAAGACTCCGTTCTCAGGAACAATGGAGCGAGCAACCAACTTATTGGAAATCATACATACCGATGTGTGCGGTCCAATGAGTGTTGAGGCTCGCGGTGGCTATCGTTATGTTCTCATCATCACTGATGACCTGAGTAGATATGGGTATATCTACTTAATGAAACACAAGTCTGAGACCTTTGAAAAGTTCAAGGAATTTCAGAGTGAGGTTGAAAATCAACGTCACAGAAAAATCAAGTTTCTATGATCAGATCGTGGAGGAGAATACTTGAGTCACGAATTTGGCACACACTTAAGAAAATGTGGAATAGTTTCACAGCTCACGCCGCCTGGAACACCTCAGCGTAATGGTGTGTCCGAACGTCGTAATCCCACTCTATTAGATATGATGCGATCTATGATGTCTCTTACCGATTTACCGCTACCTTTTTGGGGCTATACTTTAGAGACTGCCGCATTCACTTTAAATAGGGCTCCGTCGAAATCCGTTGAGACGACACCGTATGAATTATAGTTTGGGAAGAAACCTAAGCTGTCGTTTCTAAAAGTTTGGGGATGCGATGCTTATGTCAAGAAACTTCAACCTGAAAAGCTCGAACCCAAGTCGGAAAAATGCGTCTTCATAGGATACCCTAAAGAAACTATTGGGTATACCTTCTACCTCAGATCCGAAGGCAAGATCTTTGTTGCCAAGAATGGATCCTTTCTAGAGAAAGAGTTTCTCTCGAAAGAAGTAAGTGGGAGGAAAGTAGAACTTGATGAAGTGTTACCTCTTGAACTGGAAAATGGCGAAACTCAAGAAAACGTTCCTGAGGTGCCTGCACCGACTAGAGAGGAAATTAATGATGATGATCAAGATACTTCTAATCAAGCTCCTACTGAAATTCGAAGGTCCACAAGGACACGTTCCGCACCAGAGTGGTACGGCAACCCTGTCTTGGAAATCATGTTGTTAGACAACGGTGAGCCTTCGAACTATGAGGAAGCAATGGCGGGCCCGGATTCCGACAAATGGCTAGAAGCCATGAAATCCGAGATAGGATCCATGTATGAAAACGAAGTATGGACTTTGACTGACTTGCCCGTAGAGCGGCGAGCCATAGAAAATAAATGGATCCTTAAGAAGAAGACAGACGCGGATGGTAATGTGACCATCTATAAGGTCGGCTTGTCGCTAAGGGTTATCGACAAGTTCAAGGGGTTGACTACGATGAGACTTTCTCACCGGTAGCGAAGCTGAAGTCCGTCCGAATCATGTTAGCAATTGCCGCATTCTACGATTATGAAATATGGCAAATGGACGTCAAAACGGCATTCCTTAATGGTTTCCTTAAGGAAGAATTGTATATGATGCAGCCGGAAGGTTTTGTCGATCCTAAGAATGCTGACAAGGTGTGCAAGCTCCAACGCTCGATTTATGGGCTGGTGCAAGCATCTCGGAGTTGGAACATTCGCTTTGATGAGATGATCAAAGCGTTTGGATTTACGCAGACTTATGGAGAAGCCTGCGTTTACAAGAAAGTGAGTGGGAGCTCTGTAGCATTTTTCATACTATATGTAGATGACATACTTTTGATGGGAAATGATATAGAACTCTTGGACAGCATTAAGGCCTACTTGAATAAGAGTTTTTCAATGAAGGACCTTGGAGAAGCTGCTTATATATTAGGCATCAAGATCTATAGAGATAGATCAAGACGCCTCATAGGTCTTTCACAAAGCACATACCTTGATAAGATATTGAAGAAGTTCAATATGGATCAATCTAAGAAGGGGTTCTTACCTGTGTTACAAGGTGTGAAATTGAGCTCAGCTCAATGTCCGACCACGGCAGAAGATATAGAAGAGATGAGTGTCATCCCCTATGCCTCAGCCATAGGTTCTATTATGTATGCCATGCTGTGTACCAGACCTGATGTAAACCTTGCCGTAAGTTTGGTAGGAAGGTACCAAAGTAATCCCGGCAAGGAACACTGGACAGCGGTCAAGAATATCCTGAAGTACCTGAAAAGGACTAAGGAAATGTTTCTTGTTTATGGAGGTGACGAAGAGCTCGTCGTAAAGGGTTACGTCGACGCTAGCTTCGACACAGATCTGGATGACTCTAAGTCACAAACCGGATACGTGTATATTTTGAATGGTGGGGCAGTAAGCTGGTGCAGTTGCAAGCAGAGCGTCGTGGCGGGATCTACTTGTGAAGCGGAGTACATGGCAGCCTCGGAGGCAGCACATGAAGCAATTTGGGTGAAGGAGTTCATCACCGACCTCGGAGTCATACCCAATGCGTCGGGGCCAATCAAACTCTTCTGTGACAACACTGGAGCTATTGCACTTGCCAAGGAGCCCAGGTTTCACAAGAAGACCAGGCACATCAAGCGTCGCTTCAACTCCATTCGTGAAAATGTTCAAGATGGAGACATAGAAATTTGTAAAGTGCACACGGATCTGAATGTCACAGATCCATTGACTAAACCTCTCCCTAAGGCAAAACATGATCAGCACCAGAACTCTATGGGTGTTCGATTCATCACAATGTAACTAGATTATTGACTCTAGTGCAAGTGGGAGACTGTTGGAAATATGCCCTAGAGGCAATAATAAAAGCATTATTATTATATTTCCTTGTTCATGATAATTGTCTTTATTCGTGCTATAATTGTGTTATCCGGAAATCGTAATACATGAGTGAATAACAGACAACAACATGTCCCTAGTAAGCCTCTAGTTGACTAGCTCGTTGATCAATAGATAGTCATGGTTTCCTGACTATGGGCATTGGATGTCAATGATAACGAGATCACATCATTAGGAGAATGATGTCATGGACAAGACCCAATCCTAAACATAGCACAAGATCGTATAGTTCATTCGCTAGAGTTTTCCAATGTCAAGTATCCTTTCCTTAGACCATGAGATCGTGTAACTCCCGGATACCGTAGGAGTGCTTTGGGTGTGCCAAACGTCACAACGTAACTGGGTGACTATAAAGGTATACTACGGGTATCTCCGAAAGTGTCTGTTGGGTTGACATGGATCGAGACTGGGATTTGTCGCTCCGCTTGACGGAGAGGTATCACCGGGCCCACTCAGTAATGCATCATCATAATGAGCTCAATGTGATCAAAGTGTTTGACCACGGGATCATGCATTACGGTACGAGTAAAGTTACTTGCCGGTAACGAGATTGAACAAGGTATTGGAATAACGACGATCGAATCTCGGGCAAGTAAAATACCGATTGACAAAGGGAATCGTATACGGGATTAATTGAATCCTCGACATCGTGGTTCATCCGATGAGATCATCGTGGAGCATGTGGGAGCCAACATGGGTATCCAGATCCTGCTGTTGGTTATTGCCCGAGAGCCGTCTCGGTCATGTCTGCCTGTCTCCCGAACCCATAGGGTCTACACACTTAAGGTTCGGTGACGCTAGGGTTGTGAAGATATGTATATGCAGTAACCCGAATGTTGTTCGGAGTGCCGGATGAGATCCCGGACGTCACGAGGAGTTCCGGATTGGTCCGGAGGTAAAGAATTATATATAGGAAGTACAGTTTCGGCCATCGGGAGTGATCTGGGGGTCACCGGTATTGTACTGGGACCACCAGATGGGTCCCGGGGGTCCACCGGGTGGGGCCACCCATCTCGGAGGGCCCCATGGGCTGAAGTGGGAGGGGGGACCAGCCCTTAGTGGGCTGGTGCGCCCCCCAAGGCCCACCCCCTGCGCCTAGGGTTGGAACCCTAGGGTGGGGGGGGGGCGCCCACTTGCCTTGGGGGGCACTCCACCCCCCTTGGCCGCCGCCCCCTCTGGAGATGGGATCTCCAGGGGCCGGCGCCCCCAGGGGGCCTATATAAAGGGGGGAGGGAGGGGCAGCAGCACCCTTGCCCCTGGCGCCTCCCTCTCTCCCTGCTACACCTCTTCCTCTCGCAGTACTCGGCGAAGCCCTGCTGCTGTGACGCCCTGCATCCACCACCACGCCGTCGTGCTGCTGGATCTTCATCAACCGCTCCTTCCCCCTTGCTGGATCAAGAAGGAGGAGACGTCACGCTGACCGTACGTGTGTTGAACGCGGAGGTGCCGTCCGTTCGGTGCTAGGATCTCCGGTGATTTGGATCACGTCGTGTACGACTACCTCATCCCCGTTCTTTTGAACGCTTCCGCTCGCGATCTGCAAAGGTATGTAGATGCATCCGATCACTCGTTGCTAGATGAACTCATAGATGGATCTTGGTGAATCCGTAGGAAAATTTTTGTTTTCTGCAACGTTCCCCAACAAGAAGAAGGTCAGACAATCCTTGATGATATCCACTCGGGGACCTGTGGTCACCATGCGTCCTCTCGGACCATTGTGGCTAAAGCATACCTAGCGGTTTTTTACTGGCCCAGAGCAAATGAAATGGCGAAAGAGATAGTCGACAAGTGCGAAGGCTGCCAGTTCTACTCCAACATGTCGCACAAGCCAGCATCAGCCTTGAAGACCATTCCACTCGTCTGGCCCTTCGCTGTATGGGGCCTGGATATGGTTGGTCCACTAAGAACGGGCAGGAGCGGTTTCACACACGTGCTCGTGGCAGTCGACAAGTTTACCAAATGGATTGAAGCTAGGCCTATCAAGAATCTGGATGCTAGCACTGCTATCAGTTTCATCAGGGAGTTAACATTCAGATATGTGGTCCCGCATAGCATCATCACTGACAACGGGTCAAACTTTGATTCAGATAGGTTCAGAGCTTTTTGCGCCTCTCAAGGCACACGAGTCGACTACACGTCGGTCCTACATGCTCAGTCGAATGGACAAGCTGAAAGGGCAAACGGTCTGATTCTCAAAGGACTAAAGCCTCGACTGATGCGCGATCTCAAGCACGCAGCAGGCGCTTGGGTCGACAAGCTTCCATCAGTTCTGTGGGGATTGAGGACCACCCCGAATCGGTCGACTGGAAGAACTCCGTTCTTTCTGGTTTACGGAGCCGAAGCGGTTCTGCCGAGTGATCTACTTCACAACACACCCCGAGTCGAGCTTTATACCTAAGATGAAGCAGAGCAAGCCCGGAAAGACGCAGTCGACCTCCTAGTGGAGGAGAGAGAAATGGCTATGATTAGATCGACCATTTATCAGCAAGACTTGCGTCGATTCCATGCCAGAAGTGTGAAGAGTCGAGCCTTCCAAGAAGGACATTTGGTCCTCCGAGTGGATCAACAGAAACCACACAAACTTGCCCCTACTTGGGAAGGTCCCTTCATCGTCACCAGAGTCCTCCACAATGGAGTGTATCACCTCTACAATGTCGATCGTCAGATCGACGAGCCACGAGCTTGGAATGCGGAACTACTCCCCCCATATTACACTTGAATTCTCAATCTGATGAGATGTAATAAGAAAAACTTCTGTAGTTTATTTTTATCAAAGACAAGAGTGTTCCAATTTCTCCTGTAATTGCTGTCACTTTTGTTTGCGTATGAAATCCCCCAGTGGGTGACTTAGCTGCGAATCCGTTTCGCCTAAGTTTGCAAAAAATCCTACCGAGTGGTGATCCAGATTCCCACTCGGGGGCTTAGCTGCAGCCCAGTGCTCGCGTAAGTGTTTAAAAATCCTACCGAGTGGTGAGCCAGACTCCCACTCGGGGGCTTAGCTGCAGCCCAGTGCTTGCCTAAGTGTTTAAAAATCCTACCAAGTGGTGAGCCAGACTCCCACTCGGGGGCATAGCTGCAGCCCAGTGCTCGCCTAAGTGTTTAAAAATCCTACCGAGTGGTGATCCAGACTCCCACTCGGGGGCTTAGCTGCAGTCCAAGTACTCGCCTAAGTTTGAAAAAATCCTACCGAGTGGAGAGCAAACCTCCCACTCTGGGGCTTAGCTGCAGTCCAAGTACTCACCTAAGTTTGAAAAAATCCTACCAAGTGGAGAGCAAACCTCCCACTCGGGGGCTTAGCTGCAGTCCAAGTACTCGCCTAAGTTTGAAAAAATCCTACCGAGTGGAGAGCAAACCTCCCACTCGGGGGCTTAGCTGCAGCCCAGTGCTCGCCTAAGTGTTTAAAAATCCTACCGAATGGAGAGCAAACCTCCCACTCGGGGGCTTAGCTGCAGCCCAGTGCTCGCCTAAGTGTTAAAAAATCCTACCGAATGGAGAGAAAACCTCCCACTCGGGGGCTTAGCTGCAGCCCAGTGCTCGCCGAAGTGTTTAAAATCCTACCGAGTGGAGAGCAAACCTCCCACTCGTGGGCTTAGCTGCAGCCTAGTGCTCGCTTAAGTGTTTAAAATCCTACCGAGTGGAGAGCAAACCTCCCACTCAGGGGCTTAGCTGCAGCCCAGTGCTCGCCTAAGAGTTTAAAATCCTACCGAGTGGAGAGCAAACCTCCCACTCGGGGGCTTAGCTGCAGCCCAGTGCTCGCCTAAGTGTTTAAAAATCCTACCGAGTGGAGAGCAAACCTCCCACTCGGGGGCTTAGCTGCAGCCCAGTGCTCGCCTAAGTGTTTAAAATCCTACCGAGTGGAGAGCAAACCTCCCACTCGGGGGCTTAGCTGCAGCCCAGTTCTCGCCTAAGTGTTTAAAATCCTGCCAAGTGGAGAGCAAACCTCCCACTCGGAGGCTTAGCTGCAGCCCAGTGCTCGCCTAAGTGTTTAAAAATCCTACAGAGTGGAGAGCAAACCTCCCACTCGGGGGCTTAGCTGCAGCCTAGTGCTCGCCTAAGTGTTCAAAATTCTACCGAGTGGAGAGCAAACCTCCCACTCGGAGGCTTAGCTGCAGCCCCGCGCTCGCCTAAGTTCAGAGCAGATCCCGACCCGCAAGGACGGCAAGGTGCGAATCGACTGTTACCTTCTCCTTCGGAGCTGCAATATAAATACGAGGTTATTTCGAGTGAAGGTCAAGTTCCACTCGACCGATAATCCATGAAGATATTCGACGATAAATCAAGTTCATATAAGATCCAAAGGTCCCAGACCTCAGATCAAAGTACTCGAGCCCTCGGCTCGACAGAGTTTTAACGGTTACAAATCCACTCGGCATTCCGAGGCAAATTCAAAGTGAAGCATTAAAGTTTTTCATTCCTCAGGCGGAGGACTGGAAGGGGCGACGAACTCGTCCAAATCGATCCCGTCTGCAATTCGGGTGGCAGCAGCGACGAAAGTCTCCATGAAGTTCTGAAAGCTGAGCTTCTTAGTATTGGCAACCTGAATGGCAGCCAGCTTGTCTTCTCGCACCTCTTTGCAATGGACGCGAACCAGGGACAGAGCGACATCAACACCACACCTTGCAGAGGATTTCTTCCATTCCGTCACTCGACCAGGGACGTCATTCAGTCGAGTCATCGGGGACTCGAGATCATTCGAAAGCGTCGCCCTGGGCCAGAGAGACGTGTCGATCCGCGACACTGCAAACTTCAGTCGAGCCAGATAATCAACCACGCTGGCGATGCAAGACTCCAGGCGGAGCACATTCATAGCAGCCTCGTCCTTCACGAGTGAATTGGCGGGATCCAAGCTTGGCTCCAGTCGACTGGTCTTCTCTTCAAAGTTTTGGCAGAATTCTACAGATAACAATTCAAGAATAAGGCAGCGGCTCTACACGAGTTTGGTTACTGCAAGCCAGTCGGGTGAAAATTGTTACCTTCAAGCATGATGAACAACTTCTTGGCGAGTCCCCCGAGATAAACCTCAAGATCGTTCTTCTTCCCCGCCAGTTCGCCTGCCTTGTCATTCAGAGCAATCTTGTCGTTCTTCAGTCGGCTGACCTCCTTGTTAGCTGTGTCAAGAGCAGATTTCAGTCTGGAGTTCTCCTGTTCAAGAGTATAGACTGAAGCCAGCTTTTCTTCAGCAAGCTTTGTTTTGTTCAAGGCCTCCTTCTGCGCTTCGGCAAGATCTTGGTCCTTCTTCTTCAGAGCTTCCTCCAGTTTATCTGCGGCACGTCGAGTGCGATCAACATCAAGAATAGACAAAAAAGAAAAAGTCACTCATCAAGAATGGAGGACCTCACCAGCCATACCTTTTGCCTCTTCTCGAGCCTTCTGCAAGTTCTCTTGAGCAAGTTTTAAGTCGAGGTTGAGCTGGATCTGTTGGTCCTTCAACTCAGTGAAGCGAGCCGCAAGTTCACAGGATTTCTGCGAAAAACCAGTCGACAAACGTCAAGGATAGGTTACTTCCGAGTAATCAAGAGACAATGATGGCGTTTCTAAGACTACAGCCGAATCAAAATTATTCGACAGCAGTCTCGGGGACTACACCCAGTGGGTGCACTCAGCGTGCCCCCACTGGTTCAAAAAAAAAGTCGACTGCCCGCAGTCGACCGTATACAATTCCATTCAACATGGCCTGACCAGACCGAGTGAAGAAGTACAACCACAACAACACAGTATAAAGACTACAGTCGACTGCCAGCAGTCCACCATAGTCTCGGGGACTACACCCAGTGGGTGCACTTATCGTTCCCCCACTCGTCCAAAAGTTGGAAGACACACCCAGTGGGTGTACAGACATAAAGATCTTCAGAAAAGAGATTCTTCAAACAGCATATCGAAACAGACCAAGTGTTGAGTCGACTGACCTGGACGTTGCTCTGCAGAGCTGAACTCGCGTCATAGGCTGCTTGGCTGGCGTCCCGAACCACTTTCACTTGCTCCATCATGATGCCCGCCTGGCGTATTGCCTCTTTTGTGGCACCCACTTGATCCTCAGGGACAGGGTATGTGGCAAAAAGCGAAGGCGGATTTGCAGTCGACGTCGAAGGCCGCACGCTCGTCAGAGGAACAGCAAAAGTCACGGAGGTCCGAGTCGTATCCCCACCGTCCCGGGACACAACCTCAGGCACCAGAGCAGACTGGGGGGTCTTGCCAGCCGGCGTCCTCTTGTTCCTTCTCACTCTCAGAGGCACCTCGTCTTTGTCATCCGGTAGGTTGATAATGTGACGAGGAGCTGTGAGAAAAGTCAATCGACCAAAGTTACAAGAAATATCCAGTCGACTCAAGACAGAACATCAGTGATCGTACCAGGGTTGGAAGTAACAGCATCCTCCATATCTTGATCATCCTCCTTGGCGGAGACCTCAGAAGTAGCAGCGCTGCAAATTTCGAAAGTCAGTCAGATGGCTCAATGAATCGACCGAAGGTCTGCTCGCAGTCGACAAAGGAAAACAAGTCGTATTATTACCCGGAAATGGTGGGGACAACCATCTTCATCCTGGGCAGGGCCTTGGGCGGCTTGGACGGCGTCGCGCGTAGGTGTTTGGGAGCCTTCTCAGTCGGCAAAGGAGAAGAGGTCCGAGGGTGTTTCGACGACTGCCCAACAGGAGCAGTCACCTTACCACGTTCCCGCGCAAGATCGTGCGTAAGCTTGGATCGCCTCTCCGAGCGGGGAGGTTCAACTTCCTCCTCCTCCTCTTCGCTGGAGTCGACGTCGTCGTCTCCCTCTCCTTCACCGTCAGATTCCCACTCGCCGTGTTTGTCTCCACTTTCGCCTCCGCTCGCCTCCCCTTCCTCAACCTGCTCCTGTGCTCCGTTGGGTGTCGAATACATCTCAGTAGTTTCCTGGGGAACAACAGACAAGACAAAAGTCAATCAACCGATTCAAAGAAGACCAATAAAGAAAACAAGATCTCAGTCAGGAACATAAGGTCAGACCTGATCCACTTCGTATGTGTTGTCGAGTGGAGGAACTTTCCTGGCTCCTCGGGGGTTGTCCTTGTTCCCTGTGATACTGGACATCCATCCTTCCAACATCTCATCAGTGACCTCCTCTGGGTGAACCCGAGTGGTGTCTTCAAGACCCGCGTACAACCACATCGGGTGGTCACGAGCCTGAAGCGGTTGGATGCGCCTCCGAAGGAAGACCTCCAACAGATCCATGCCGGTCACGCCCTCGCGGACAAGCTGAACCACTCGACCCACCAGCACTTTGACTTGCACCTTTTCTTCCGGCGCCACTTTCAGAGAATCGGGTTTTTGGGCACGGTCCAGAGAGAAAGGAGGAAGCCCAGTCGACTGTCCTGGGGTCGCCTGGTCTTTACAGTAAAACCAGGTCGACTGCCAACCACGGACCGACTTAGGGAAAGTGATAGATGGAAAAGAACTTTTTCCCCTCGTCTGAATCGCCAGACCCCCGCACAGTTGGATCACTTGCGTCCTTTCGTCACTCGACTTGGCCTTCTTGACCGATTGGGAGCGGCAAGTGAAGATATGCTTAAAGAGCCCCCAGTGGGGGCGACAACCCAGGAAACACTCACACAAAGAAACGAAAGTAGCAAGATACACAATGGAGTTGGGAGTGAAATGATGGAGCTGCGCTCCGAAGAAGTTCAGAAAGCTCCGGAAAAAAGGATGAGGAGGCAGAGAGAACCCGTGATCGATATGGGTGGCAAGGAGGATGCACTCACCATCCAGAGGTTGAGGTTCGACTTCTCCCCCCGGAAGACGCGCGGCTTCGTGAAGAATAACTCCCCCCTCGACCATATCATTGAGATCCTCCTGCCAAATCACCGACGGCATCAAGTCGCCCTGGATCCAGCCTTTGTGCAGAGCAGTCCTTGAGGAAGATCCACCCCGAGCGGACTTCTTCCCTTTCCCCTGCACCGCCGCCTTCTTCGCACGCTCCAGAGCGGACGTCTTGTCCTTCACCATCGTCGCCGGCGGAGCTCGAACGGACCTACGGCGCTAGGGTGAGAGCGGAGGAGGCGGAAGACTCTGTGCAGGGAGAAGGAAAAGAGAGAGCGCACTGTTGGGGAGCCCCGAGTCTGCGTCTTATAAGAGGCCGCTTCCGAGTGGCTAACTGGTAGGCCCGGGCTATCCCGTCAAATCCTGCAGCAGACGCGCGCGCAGTACATGGCGAAAAAGGTGGCACGGAAATCGAGGAGCTTCCTCCTTATCACATCCGATTACCGCGGCCACCACCGTCCCGCGTGCTTCCTAATATTCAAATCCCGCAAAATCCGCGAGTTGCGGAACAATTCGTCAGACAGAAGATCCCTTTCCCACCATCGCTCGAATCTTCACAAATAAGGAAATTCACTCGACGGAAGACCTGGAATGGATCAAGGCGACTGAAAGAGGTTGACGACGTCATCCGTGACGATTGATCCAAAACAAGGCACACATGTAACACAGAGAACCGGTCGGAAGGGTCCTCAACTCCTTCCCATTCAAACCTCGATCCATTCGGGGGCTAATGATGAAGCTATGTACCTAGGGTACGGGCATGTACCTGTCCAAAGTGCCCCACCCAAGGACATCCCTAGAAGAAGTCGCCTTTCAATCGACTTGGAGGTATCCCACTCGACGGATTCAAGACATTCGACCATGACGCTAGCACTCGACCACCAAGCAAAACACTCGACCGCAAGGAGTTCTACAGCCACTCCGCACGCAAACGGTCGGGCATTAAATAGCTCTTAGGGTCATTATAGCACTTATTAGGGGCGTTACCAGTAATGCCTAACCTTAATGTACTTTAAACCTAGCATTACTGAGGGCAGGAGGGGCCTGGCGAACTCTATATAAGCCACCCCCTCCTCAGTATCAAGGGTTTGCATCCCTGTTATCCTCACACGCATAATCCAATCGACCGCCTCCGGGCACCGAGACGTAGGGCTATTACTTCCTCCGAGAAGGGCCCGAACTCGTAAACCCTGTGTTCTTACAACTTCTACATAGCTAAGATCTAGCCTCTCCATACTTACCCCCCTACATCACTATCAGACTTAGTACCACGACATGAGGCCCGCTTCAAATTTCAAGTCATTTGGAAATTTGAACAGCTCTGAGATAAAAGACAAATCAGGCCAAAACAGTACATAAAGAGTAAACATTTTTACGGACCCCCAATTGTTTTTTTGCTGAGAGCTAATCAAGTGTCCAAATGACTTGAAATTTGAAGCGACCTTCACGCATCAAATTGTCTACCGCAAAAAAAATGATTTTTTTTGAATTTTTCTAGTATTTTTTTGATTTTTTTCGTAAGCACGGGTGCAGATGAGCTCGGGTGCAGAGATGGATTTTCAAATTTATCAATGCTATCAATAGTCAGCCCAATAAAAAATGAGAAACGTTTCCCACCAGCTAGCTGGCCGAACAATGCGCCGGTCATGTCCATGCACGCGGGCCCTACCCCCTCATCAGGCAGCCACGTGGTGTGGCGGCCCATGAAGACTAGTCTTCCTTCCTTATCCATATCTTCTCTATGATGTTGCGCCTTATCCACCGCACATCTCATCGTCTTTTTTCCGACGAGGGCATCCACCATGCCCCCTCCTTTAACTGCCTATCCTCTGTCCTTCCCCCAAAATCCTCCTCCACGCCATGGTCATGCGCCACATCCCCCTAGTCCTCTGGTTGCAGCCATGGCACTCTCCTAGATTCTCTATTGCCCGACCGTGCTATGACCAATCACGGCGCCCACCTAGATCTGTGCTACGACCGCCCACTTGCCGCTCTACAACCGACGACCGGTCGTGTTACAACTGGCCATTGGATATGCTGCATCCGGCGATGGTGAGGTCGCGGCCGCCACCGCTGATTCTGCAATTGTTGTACAACTTGCAATGGAAAAGCTATCAGTGACGGCCAGATATATTGCAACCGGCGACGGTGATGTTGGAATCAACAAGGATGCTCGAACCAAGGGACCATTGTTTTGCTGGAACTAGCAATGGCAGAAGTTGAATCGGTGGATTTTTTGCTACATCAACGAAGCAGCGTTTTGGGTGGCGACAGTGGCATCACATTTGTGATGCAACCGCATATCGAAAAAGCTACAACCGGTGTCGAGTTTTGCTGTTCCCGATGCTGAATGAAGCTACGACAAAGGCGTCGAAAGCTGCAACCCTTCCCAGAAATGCTGGAAACGACAACACCAGATGCTGGAACCAGCTGCCATGGGCATCATGAGCTCGGTGATGTGGGAGGTGAGATTTTCCCGGCGATGAGATATAGGTGCTGATCCCGCGACAACGAGGAGGTTGCGACGATTGCGACGAGTTGATTCGAAGCAGGTTTTTGATGGGCTCCTGCATTGCTTTTGTTGCCGCTGGCAAAGGAAAGCCGCAAGAGAGGGGGTGGGTCGTTTTTTTTGTGGGGCGGGGGAAGGGGAGGCGAAGGGCGGCGCCATTGCGAGTAGCGGCGGGGGAGCGGCGAACTTGCCAGGAGCATACGCACAACCATAGGAGGAAGATTGATTGCTGGAGGGTGAAGCACACAGCTGTGTTCACCAAAGGAAGAAGAGTATCGAGAGGGGGAGGCCAAAATGGTACGAGTAGTAAAGATCAGAGCGAACGGCTGGGCCCAGCAGGCCGGCGCCTCTCACTGGCCATAAAACATCCAACCAATTCTCCTACTCCTACTAGGAAAGGAGGAGTCCTACTCTCGGTGGAAGTAGTACTCCCCCCTTTGGGCGCCCTCCCTTGGCCGGCCGCTTCTCCCCCTTGCTCCTTTATATATGGGGGCGGGGGGCACCTCTAAACACACAAGTTGATCTATTGATCTATTCCAGTCGTGTGCGGTGCCTCCTCCACCATATTCCACCTTGGTCATATCGTAGCGGTGCTTAGGCGAAGCCCTGCGTCGGTAGCAACATCATGACTGTCACCACGCCGTCATGCTGACGGAACTCTCCCGTGAAGCTCTGCTGGATCGGATTTCGCGGGACGTCATCGAGCTGAACGTGTGCTGAATTCGGAGGTGTCGTACGTTCGGTACTTGGATCGGTCGGATCGTGAAGACGTACGACTACATCAACCGCGTTGTGCTAACGCTTTCGCTTTCGGTCTACGAGGGTACGTGGACAACACTCTCCCCTCTCGTTGGTATGCATCACCATGATCCTGTGTGTGCATAGGATTTTTTTTTGAAATTACTACGTTCCCCAACAGTGGTATCAGAGCCAGGTTTTATGCGTAGATGTTATATGCACGAGTAGAACACGAGTGAGTTGTGGGCGATACAAGTCATACTTCTTACCAGCATGTCATACTTTGGTTCGGTGGTATTGTTGGATGAAGAGGGCCGGACCGACATTACGCGTACGATTACGCGAGACTGGTTCTACGGATGTGCTTTGCACATAGGTGGCTGGCGGGTGTCAATTTCTCCAACTTTAGTTGAACCGAGTGTGGCTACGCCCAGTACTTGAGAAGGTTAAAACATCAATAACTTGACGAACTATCGATGTGGTTTTGATGCGTAGGTAAGAACGGTTCTTACTCAGCCCATAGCAGCCACGTGAAACTTGTAACAACAAAGTAGAAGACGTCTAACTTGTTATTGCAGGGCATGTTGTGATGTGATATGGTCAAGACATGATGCTATATTTTATTGTATGAGATGACCATGTTTTGTAACCGAGTTATTGGCAACTGGCAGGAGCCATATGGTTGTCGCTTTATTGTATGCAATGCAATCGCACGGTAATTGCTTTACTTTATCACTAAGCTGTAGCGATAGTCGTAGAATCAATAGTTGGCGAGACGACAATGATGCTACGATGGGGATCAAGGTGTCGCGCCGGTGACGATGGTGATCATGACAGTGCTTCGGAGATGGAGATCACAAGCATAAGATGATGATGGCCATATCATATCACTTATATTGATTGCATGTGATGTTTATCTTTTATGCATCTTATTTTGCTTTGATTGACGGTAGCATTATAAGATGATCTCTCACTAAATTTCAAGACAAAGGTGTTCTCCCTGAGTATGCACCGTTGCCAAAGTTCGTCGTGCCGAGACACCATGTGATGATCGGGTGTGATAAGCTCTATGTTCATCTACAACGGGTGCACGCCAGTTTTTGCACACACAGAATACTCGGGTTAAACTTGACGAGCCTAGCATATGCAGATATGGCCTCGGAACACTGAGACCGAAAGGTCGAGCGTGAATCATATAGTAGATATGATCAACATGGTGATGTCAGGACCCCGATTCCAAGTCACATCGATCTAGCCGGTAACACCTCATATCATTTTGCGGCCTCACGCACGGTATTCCCACGGTTGTCGCCTTACCATGGCTCGGGACCGTTTGCGCCTTTTGGCTCACGTATATGATAGTGTCGCTAGCATCCGTATGACTGAGAACCCGGGCCGACATGGCTAGTCGTGAACCCAAAGCGGCACTAACCCATGGGGACATGCATACATGAATCACATCGAGCATGTCGGTCAGCAGCGTGTGAATCTGGGATGTAGCACTGGGCTAACAGGACTCCAGGAACCCGAGCTGTAGCAGGCTAGGAAGGACTCCGGATGTCACCGCATGACATTTCCCCGAAGGGACAGACACATGAACGAAGTGAAACACATGCCGGCCAGTCAAGTGTCTTGAGCAGTAGTGCTGGGCTAGCAGGACTCCGGTGAACCGGGCTGTACCGGACTACTATTGCTCAGGAAGCACAAGACTACATTTCCTCTTAAGAGAGGTTACCAAGGATAAACAACTAGGTTGTCAGATCCCACACATACCAAGCATTTCAATCATACACACAATATGCTCGATATGTGTAAATACAACATGGCATCAGAACATAACTCTACGACTCAAGTATTTATTCATTAGGCTCCGAAGGAACAGATATTACAAACACGGGTCTAATGACCCAACATTCAGAGCATACAAGTCAAAGCACAAGCGGAAGCTTAACATGTCTGAGTACAGACATCTACAAATGAAAAAGGCTGAGAAGCCTGACTATCTACCAGATCCTGCCGAGGCACAAGATCGTAGCTGAGGTAACAAGCTAAGCTTCGAAGTCCACGCGGAACTACTAGCGAGACTGACGTCTCTCTGCAAAAACATAAAATAGGCAAATGTGAGTACAAATGTACCCAGCAAGACTTACATCAGAACTAGCTACATATGCATCAGTATCAATAAAGCGGGTGGTTGAGTTTGACTACAGCAATCCAACTTTGACTCGGTGGCTATCCTGAACTATGACTGTAGTAACTCTTTTGAGGTGGCGCACACGAGTCCACATATTCAGCATATCAATACACCACTATGGACCCGCTCCCGTCTCCCTACGGGAAGGCCATCCATAGCACTCACGCTTATCTTGCGAGTTTTAGAGTATCCACTTTCACTTCTCTATGAACTGTACAGGCAACCCAGAAGTCCTTTACCGTGGACACGGCTATTCGAATAGATCATTTATAACACTGCAGGGGTGTACTTCTTCACACACGCTCTCGCCACTTACCACCATGTACACGTCGTGTATCTCGGCAACCTTCAAGCGGAAGCCTGGCGAGGGAGTCGGCCACGACCTGACTAACCACACAAGTCTCTAGTCTAGGTCTATCGCCTATTCGGGTTCCATCCGCAAGGAGATCCGGCCGGAGTTTCGCTCACAGCCCCAAACGATGTGTGCAGGGTTCCCGAGACACCAAACGGGCGCTCGGTACACCGGGCCACGGTGTATCTACCGCATCATAGCCTACCCCTAGGGTCAGTGCTACGCACGGCCTCCAACACATATCCTAAAAACTCCAGAAACTAGTTGCAACTCCTGGACAGAGGGCAGGGGCAGTTAATAAATCGAGAGGGTCCATTGGTTTCGGGCCCAATGCATGGTAGTAGCTATTCATGGATCACAAACACAGAACTCAGTTCCTGAGGACGGTTTCAATGAGACAACCCACCATGTACTCCTACATGGCCTCTCACCGCTACCTTTACCAAATCATGTTCACACACTTATCTCTCAACAGTAAGACATGTTCACACACCTCCGATTCATCCCCGATGAATCAGACCTGACACAACTCTAAGCAATAGCAGGCACGACGAACAGGCATGAATGAGTAGGCACATCAGGGCTCAAACAACTCCTACTCATGCTAGTGGGTTTCATCTATTTACTTTGGCAATGACAGGTCATGCAAAGGATAAGGGGTTCAACTACCATAGCAAGTAACAGATGAATCGTTGTTGTCTTAATGCACTAAAAGAGAGCAGGAGCGAGAGAGTGGGATTCTATCGGAATGAACAAGGGGGTTTTGCTTGCCTGGCACTTCTGAATAGGGACAATACCAGAACTTCATCGGTGTCATCGAACTTATCGTCGGTGTCATCAAACTTATCGTCGGAACAACGTCTATCGAGAGGGGACAACACCGGCAAACAAAGAGGAACACAGTCAATGCAATGCAACAATTATGATGCATGATAATGTCATGGCAATATGCTGTTGATTGAGCTAATGCAACTAGCAATCATATTAAACGAAGTTGGTTTGAACCAAGGGTTCAAATTCAAACTCCATATGTGCTTATTTAAATGTCAGTTATGCAAATTGCCCTGTACAGAAACCCTAGGTTGTTCAAACATGCATGCAAATGCCATAAACAGATTCCTTGAATTATTCTGATAATTTTTCATATATAATTTATTTCATTTGGAGTTACGGTTGATTTTATATGATTTTTAGAAGTTTGCATTATTTTCTGGATTTTCCTGTATAAGAATAATTCCAGTAAATAATTATTGCGTCAGCATGACGTCAGGGTGACGTAATCAGGTCAAAGGCACGGTCCATGTCAACTCTAACCTGTGGGTCCCGCGTGTTAGTGTCATTAGTCTAACTAATGTTTTGTTAGTCCTAATCCTAACTTAATTAGCAGGCGGGTCCCATTTGTCATTGACCCAAATGGGTCAAACTGGGCCCACCCGGGGTCAATCGGTCAGCGGGGTCAAACCCACCGACGTTAAGCCGCCGGCGAGGTCAGCGGCGGCCGCAGGCTTCGGAAAAGCTCCAGAGAGCTTGGTTTTGGACGCGGTTTGCGGCTATGGAAAGCTGGAAGTCTCGCGCATCTAAAGGAGGCAACGGCTCGTGATGGAGTGGACTAAATCAATGGCGGCAGCAGCATTTGCGGCGGCCGGACTTCGGGCATCGACCGAGTTGACGCCACAGAGCACGTTAGGAGCAGCGGTTGGGTGTTTTGAGCTCCTAGAGACGCGCTGAGCGCATTGCTATGCTGGGCTACGAGCGAAAGAGCTCATGAGCACGGGCCTACCTGCCATGGCGGACGACGGCGCGGGAGCTCGCGGGGTACTGTGTTACGACCCGCAGACGACAAGGAAAGAATGGGGAAAGGGACCAGGGCTCACGGCGAGGTGAAGGGTGCAGACGACGGGGCTGGGGACGACCCGGTTGGCGCAAATCGGAGCCGGCGATCTTGGTGGCCCGAGGTAGAAGACGACCACATCGAGGGTGTTGCGGTGGTTCCCAGCTCACGTGGCTCGGTGGAGTTGACGGGGACGGCGTGGCGGAGCTCTTGATCACGTTGGATGGGCGAGGGAGGGCCAGTGGCCGTGGCAACAGCGAGCGGCGGCGACGGCCATGCTCGGCCATGAGAGAGAGAGAGAGAGCGAAGGAGAGGGAGAGAGAGCAAAAGAGAGGGGGGGGGCTCGATCCAGACGGCACCGCGGAGAAAACTTGTGGCGTCGCGCTGGCGGGGTGGCAGCAGGCAGGCGGGCAGGTGCATGGCGCGTGCGCGGGCGCCGTGCATCTCATCCTCCTGGCGCCAGGAGGACGACGACTGGCGTCAACTCGTGGGCTGGGCCACCAGCTACAGTGCTGGGCCGCTAGGTAAGTGGACCAGGTAATTCTTTCTCTCTCTTTTATTTTAGTTTATGTTTTCTATTTTTCTGTAATTGGTTTTGATTTGATTTAAAACATCAAATCATTTTTTTGAACTTTCTGTAAATTGTTATGTGAGCTCAGAAACTAGTCCAAGGTCACAAGCAACTTACAAAAATATTTGAAATTTTTTTCTTATATAACAGAAATAAATTCAACTCAAATATGTCATTGATTTAAGTCAAAGGCCCAAAATAAATATTTCTGTGATTCCAAAAATATTGGTTTGGATTTTACCTCTTACCAATATTTTCACAGAGTAACAGGAACATTTTTTTGGACTCATTTGATGAGAATTAAATGTTGATTATTTTTAAAAGGTTTCTGAGGCTTTGAAAATTCCCTCAATTCAAATTTCAGAACTTAGACATGATGATCATGCAAGGACAAGCAAAGGCTAAACTAGGGCTATGACAACTCACCCCCACTAAACAAGAATCTCGTCCTGAGATTCAAGACGTGAGGTAAGAAGACAGAGGGGACACTAGCTAACACGATCTTCATGATCCAGGTTGCACTTTATAAGAACGTTATCATCATCTTTGTCTCGACGTCTTGCTATGAGAACTCCATCCAACATGACAACGAGAAGAAAAGGAAAATCTAGAAGAATCGATCTTCTTGAAGATCGAGCAACTGACGAACAACTCACGGAATGAGACCTACCCCACCTCTTGGAGTGAGAAACAAAACACACATCAGGGTGATGGGAAGAGATAGATGTCAAGGGTTCAATTTGGTAGGTAAAAATTCCACGCGGTAGTAAGATGGTGCAAGGTTTCAAGGTAGCGAGGGAATAATTGTCATGATCCCATAACAAGGCACCATCAAGGAGGTGACTAGTAAAATTATTCCCTTAAGTGGCAAAAAGAATTACTTTTGATCCATAGATCATTGGAACTCTTCTCACCAGCCTGAGGCAATTTACGAACGATCGTTTGACGGAGTTCGGGAGAACGACACACTCGGGCTAGAATGGATGATGTGAACTACCTTGTTGAAGACAACGCAAGGAATGATTTTCTTGCGCGAGCTCTCAAGAACTCGAGCATTTCCATATTCATCAAGGTTCTACCAACATCCGTGGCAAGGATCCTCGCAACACGACATACTACCATGATGACTAGTGATGGATGATGAGGATACAAAGGAAGATAACACCTTCTCAGACTTCCCCTTAGCGAAGCTAAGGAACATAATCTGGATGATCGACCGAGAGACATTTAGCACTCCACTTCTAATGTTCTCCTTGATGTGCTAGCGCAACCCATTTACAGATATGGTTTGATAACTAGAACATCAAGTAAAAGGCGGACTTCGGAAGCTCAAGAATCCATAAGGAATAACTACGGAGGCAGATCCTGCGAGATCCTTATGGGGAGGTGACCAACTTCTTCAACCAAGATATTACAATAATAGGCCTTCCGGCTAGGTGGGTTGGCCACGACATCCACGTTACTAGGTTACCGAGAGACCAATATTATAATTCTTGGGACACGTTCCAACCATCATATCTGCCTGAGATTCAGATCTGGTTGGTGTCAGGATATCCCAGACTCATCGAATCTAGAAAGAAAAGTGAAAGTTTGCAACACAAATCGACGAGACGATGTTGCGAGATTCTCGGGAAATGAACTACGATAGCAAGCTCCAAAACATGAGCTGGTCCTGCTAAACACATGTGAACATGCTGTCCTAGACAAGCATGACCACATAGTAGTCTTATAATAAAACACTACCGAGTTCTGGTTGGGAACCAACATCGAGGATATCGTAGTCCTTCTGCACTTATCGATGAACTTATTATCCTTGAACACGTCAATCAGTGGCTTGGTGTGCTAGGAGATACATATGGAATGGAGGTAATTAATCTACCAAACCATAGAATACTTCGCACGTATGCATGACTGATTTGGGATGATTCCAAGGGAAACAAAACAAACCTTTCTAAAATTCATGGCGGCAACTTACACCTAATGCACGTGAATCAAAGGAAGCCACTCCTTTCATCCAAACATAGGCTTCATGAATGGAACACGAAGATAATGCTTACAAAAGTTTCCAATACTAGCTTGATGTTCAACATGAATCATGGAGGAGACAAAATGCTGCTGATGGGCTCAACAGCAACTAATCAGAATTTCCATATCACTCGACTTCCACCATCATGTGAACACGGTGATAGCATTGGTCAGACCATAGGATGTAATGGTGTACGCTCAAGGGATCAACCACGGGTAAGACAACATTACCAACATCGTTGGTTCTGATTTGACTTGACGATAGCCCATGCTCAAGTCAAAGTTTTGACAAGGCAATAGATCAAAAAACTGATCACGAGGACCAATCGACGGAGATATCATCTTTCTTCAACACACACACACAAAAAAAAAAGATATCCCTTATCATGAACTAAGTCAGACAAGCTTTTATCTCCCAACTCTCCAAGTTGTTGTTTGGCTTAACCAACTAGCTCAGAGGTATCCCACACAGATTCTTGGAGAATGGGTGGTTTGGAGGAAACCCAACATGATCACGAACTCAACATAGCGGTCAGGTGACAACCTGGTAATACTTCCGAGAAGATATTTGGAACATCACAAACCACCGATGTGTTACTAAGCTTGAGAACAATCTTGCTTTTCAGAGCCAGACGATATGATCAACTAAGCAAGGGATTGAATAATCCTAACTCATTGATCAAAGAGTGCACCAGAAATAAGGACGAGGTAGCACGGTCAATCATAGGATGATGATTTAATAACCAACACGCTAAGAATGAGAATATTGTCCATTTACTACCAAGAAACGAGTTGCTCGGAGCATTGATTTCACACATCACAATTTACTTGTCGGCATTCCGGTTACAACAACACAAGGGCCGAGGAATGAATGATGATGGTGAGAAGTATCACTGCATCAAGAATTCATAAGAGATGGTGCAATTCCTACAATATTCTTGACATAAATAGGGTAATACTCCAAGGTAGAACAGACTAGAAGCTAGATTAGCATTCTTAATCCGCAGAATACAATTGCTTTGACCCAATCCTAGATATGGATGAGGTGCTGGAGTTTATTTCTCCTAGTCATTCTGTAATAGAATCGCTTAAAGGACCACACGAGTGATAGGCATCGATGAACGAATGCACACATACTCTTGAGTATCAAATGATAGACGGGGATCAGAATACAACTAAAGAGAACAACTCAAGGAACATATAACTTTCTGAGTTGTGGATTCATGGGTTAGTATGTCAAACGAGTTCAACAAATTTCTTCCGGATAACCCATGCAGAATGATAAACTGGCAAATTCACAATGAAGAATGGAGAACTCATCAAGAGCACTCTTATTCTGATGTTTTTTTGGTTCAACAGGAGACTTCTGCCATAAGTAGTTCATGGTATTGGAAGAAGGATTTACCACAGACCTTGAGGACTATCGCAAAGGTTACTAATATCGTAAAGGTACGAGCAACGTTATCAACATGAATTAAGTAGGGTGAAATCTCGGGTCAAAACCCAGGAGTAGAATGCCTACTACTAAGTGGCATCATGGGATGCTTTCAAGAATGGTGGCCATATTCATCACACTCGGAACACAAAACATGGCTAGATTACTAGATGGTTTCATAAGACACCTAGGGTCATAATAGTAGCTCCAACATATACGCCGAGGCAACGGAGTACCGCACAGACCGTGTAGTGTGCTTAATCTGGCCCAAAAGGACATCGGGAACGAAAAGAAAGGATTTGCAAATGCATCAGACTATTTGGAAACCTGGGATGAATCGGACATCACAACGGCTGTAAATGCTCAAAAAAAAAAGATTTGAGACATTCATAACAGTTTGCAAAACCACTCAACAACATCATATCAAGGTTCTGAGGCCAGCTGACAACATACTAAAAGTAGTAGAAACTGAACTGGGCTTAAATCCATCAATCCTATAAGTCTATGGATTAGTAACTCGTCATCCTGATAGATAGATGAGAAGGCCTAGTTCTTAATCCCCGTAGAAGAGAAGAGGTTGACTCAGATCAGAAGGCCATGATGTATAAGGAGTAAAAAGAGCCTTACGTTCCCTTCCACAATTAATTCCCTTATATAACTAAAGCATTTCTAGACTCAACTTCGACCAGTTTGGCTTGGTAATCCTACAGGCAGTCAGGCTCTGATACCAACGCTATCAGGACCCCGATTCCAAGTAACATCGATCTAGCCGGTAACACCTCATATCACTTTGCGGCCTCACGCACGGTATTCCCACGGTTGTCGCCTTACCATGGCTCGGGACCGTTTGCGCCTTCTGGCTCACGTATATGATAGTGTCGCTAGCATCCGTATGACAGAGAACCCGGGCTGACATGGCTAGTCGTGAACCCAAAGCGGCACTAACCCATGGGGACAGGCATACATGAATCACATCGAGCATGTCGGTCAGCAGCGTGTAAATCCGGGCTGTAGCACTAGGCTAACAGGACTCCGGGAACCCGGGCTGTAGCAGGCTAGGCAGGACTCCGGATGTCACCTCGTGACATTTCCCCGAAGGGAAAGACACATGAACGAAGTGAAACACATGACGGCCAGTCAAGTGTCTTGAGCAGTAGTGTTGGGCTAGCAGGACTCCGGTGAACCGGGCTGTAGCGGACTACTATGGCTCAGGAAGCACAAGACTACATTTCCGCATAAGAGAGGCTACCAAGGATAAACAACTAGGTTGTCGGATCCCACACATACCAAGCATTTCAATCATACACACAATATGCTCGATATGTGTAAATACAACATGGCATCACAACATAACTCTACGACTCAAGTATTTATTCATTGGGCTCCGAAGGGCCAGATATTACAAACACGGGTCTCATGACCCAACATTCAGAGCATACAAGTCAAAGCACAAGCGGAAGCTTAACATATGTGAGTACAGACATCTACAAATGAAAAAGGCTGAGAAGCCTGACTATCTACCAGATCCTGCCGAGGCACAAGATCGTAGCTGAGGTAACAAGCTAAAAATCAAAGTCCACGCGGAACTACTAGCGAGACTAACGTCTCTATGCAAAAACATAAAATAGGCAAACGCGAGTACAAATGTACCCAGCAAGACTTACATCAGAACTAGCTACATATGCATCAGTATCAATAAATGGGGTGGTGGAGTTTGACTGCAGCAAGCCAGCTTTGACTCGGTGGCTATCCTGAACTACGACTGCAGTAACTCTTTTGAGGTGGCGCACACGAGTCCACATATTCACCATATCAATACACCACTATGGACCCGCTCCCGTCTCCCTACGGGAAGGCCAGCCATAGCACTCACGCTTATCTTGCGAGTTTTAGAGTATCCACTTTCACTTGTCTATGAACTGTACAGGCAACCCAGAAGTCCTTTACCGTGGACACGGCTATTCGAATAGATCATTTATAACCCTGCAGGGGTGTACTTCCTCACACACGCTCTCGCCACTTACCACCATGTACACATCGTGTATCTCGGCAACCTTCAAGCAGAAGCCCGGCGAGGGAGTCGGCCACGACCTGACTAACCACACAAGTCTCTAGTCTAGGTTTATCGCCTATTCGGGTTCCATCCGCGAGGAGATCCGGCCGGAGTTTCGCTCACAGCCCCAAACGATGTGTGCAGGGTTCCCGAGACACCAAACGGGCGCTCGCTACACCGGGCCACGGTGTATCTACCGCATCATAGCCCACACCTTGGGTCAGCGCTACGCACGGCCTCCAACACATATCCTACAAACACCAAAAACTAGTTGCAACTCCTGGACAGAGGGCAGGGGCAGTTAATAAGTCGAGAGGGTCCACTGGTTCGGGCCCAATGCATGGTAGTAGCTGTTCATGGATCACAAACACAGAACTCAGTTCCTGAGGACGGTTTCAATGAGACAACCCACCATGTACTCCTACATGGCCTCTCACCGCTACCTTTAGCAAATTGTGTTCACACACTTAGCTCTCAACAGTAAGACATGTTCACACACCTCCGATTCATCCTCGATGAATCAGACCTGACACAACTCTAAGCAATAGCAGGCACGACGAACAAGCATGAATGAGTAGGCACATCAGGGCTCAAACAACTCCTACTCATGCTAGTGGGTTTCATCTATTTACTTTGGCAATGACAGGTCATGCAAAGGATAAGGGGTTCAACTACCACAGGAAGTAACAGATGAATCGTTGTTGTCTTAATGCAGTAAAAGAGAGCAGGAGCGAGAGAGTGGGATTGTATCAGAATGAACAATGGGGGTTTTGCTTGCCTGGCACTTCTGAAGATATTATAGTTCTTCATCGGTGTCATCGAACTTATCATCGGAACCACGTCTATCGAGAGGGGAAAATACCGGCAAACAAAGAGGAACACAGTCAATGTAATGCAACAATTATGATGCATGATAATGTCATGGCAATATGTTGTTGATTGAGCTAATGCAACTAGCAATCATATTAAATGAAGTTGGTTTGAACCAAGGGTTCAAATTCAAACTCCATATGTGCTTATTTAAATGTCAATTATGCAAATTGCCATGTACAGCAACCCTAGGTTGTTCAAACATGCATGCAAATGCCATAAACAGATTCCTTGAATTTTTCTGATAATTTTTCATATATAATTTATTTCTTTTGGAGTTAGGTTGATTTTATATGATTTTCAGAAGTTTGCATTATTTTTTTGGATTTTCCTATATAAGAATAATTCCAGTAAATAATTATTGCATCAGCATGACGTCAGGGTGACGTAATCAGGCTAAAGGCACGCTCTAGGTAAACTCTAACCTATGGGTCCCGCGTGTCAGTTTCATTAGTCTAACTAATTTTTTGTTAGTCCTAATCCTAACTTAATTAGCACGCGGGTCCCATTTATCATTGACCCAAATGGGTCAAACTGGGCCCACCCAGGGTCAATCGGTCAGCGGGGTCAAACCCACCGACGTTAAGCCGCCGGCGAGGTCAGCGGCGGCCGCGGGCTTCGGAAAAGCTCCACAGAGCTTGGTTTTGGACGCGGTTTGCGGCTACGGAAAGCTGGAAGTCTCGCACATCTAAAGGAGGCAACGGCTCGCGCCGGAGTGGACTAAATCCACGGCGGCGGCAGCATTTGTGGCGGCTGGACTTCGGGCATCGACCGAGTTGATGCCACAGAGCACGTTAGGAGCAGCGGTTGGGTGTTTTGAGCTCCTGGAGACGCGCTGAGCACGTTGCTATGCTGGGCTGCAAGCGGAAGAGCTCATGAGCATGGGCCTACCGGCCATGGCGGACGGCGGCGCGGGAGCTCGCGGGGTACTGTGTTACGACGCGCAGACGACAAGGAAAGAAGGGTGAAAGGGACCAGGGCTCACGGCGAGGTGAAGGGTGTAGACGGCGGGGCTGGGGACGAGCCGGTTGGCGCGCATCAGAGCCGGCGATCTTGGTGGCCCGAGGTAGAAGACGACGACATCGAGGGCGTTGCGGTGGTTCCCAGCTCACGTGGCTCGGTGGAGTTGACGGGGACTGCGTGGCGGAGCTCTCGATCACGTTGGATGGGTGAGGGAGGGCCAATGGCCGTGGCAACAGCGAGCGGCGGCGACGGCCATGCTCGGCCATGTGAGAGAGAGAGAGAGAGAGCGAAGGAGAGGGAGAGAGAGCGAAAGAGAGGGAGGGCTCGATCCAGATGGCACCGCGGAGAAAACTCGCGGCGACGCGCTGGCGGGGAGGCAGCAGGCAGGCGGGCAGGTGCGTGGCGCGTGCGCGGGCGCCGTGCGTCTCATCCTCCTGGCGCCAGGAGGACGACGACTGGCGTCAACTCGTGGGCTGGGGCACCAGCTACAGTGCTGGGCCGGTGCTGGGCCGCCAGGTAAGTGGACCAGGTAATTCTTTCTTTCTCTTTTATTTTAGTTTCTGTTTTCTATTTTTCTGTAATTGGTTTTGATTTGATTTAAAACATCAAATCATTGTTTGAACTTTCTGTAAATTGTTATGTGATCTCAGAAACTAGTCCAAGGTCACAAGCAACTTACAAAAATATTTGAACTTTATTTCTTATATAACAGAAATAAATTCAACTCAAATATGTCATTGATTTAAGTCAAAGGCCCAAAATAAATATTTTTGTGATTCCAAAAATATTGGTTTGGATTTTACCTCTTACCAATATTTTCACAGAGTAACAGGAACATTTCTTTGGACTCATTTGATGAGAATTAAATGTTGATTATTTTTAAAAGGTTTCTGAGGCTTTGAAAATTCCCTCAATTCAAATTTCAGAATTTAGACATGATGATCATACAATGACAAGCAAAGGCTAAACTAGGGCTGTGACAAGTGATGTTCAACATTGAAAACTACTCCATCTCACGTGATGATCGGACATTGTTTAGTTGATTTGGATCACGTGATCACTTAGATGATTAGAGGGATGTCTATCTAAGTGGGAGTACTTAAGTAATATGATTAAGTGAACTTAAATTTATCATGAACTTAGTACCTGATAGTATTTTGCTTGTCTATGTTGATTGTAGATAGATGACTCGTGCTGTTGTTCCGTTGAATTTTAATGCCTTCCTTGAGAAGGCAAAGTTGAAAGATGATGGTAGCAATTACACGGACTGGGTCCGTAACTTGAGGATTATCCTCATTGCTGCAAAGAAGAATTATGTCCTGGAAGCACCGCTGGGTGCAGGCCTGTTGTAGATGCAACTGACGATGTTAAGAACGTCTGGCAGAGCAAAGCTAATGACTACTCGATAATTCAATGTGCCATGCTTTACGGCTTAGAACCGGGGCTTCAATGACGTTTTGAACGTCATGGAGCATATGAGATGTTCCAGGAGTTGAAGTTAATATTTCAAGCAAATGCCCGTATTGAGAGATATGAAGTCTCCAATAAGTTCTACAACTGCAAGATGGAGGAGAATAGTTCTGTCAGTGAACATATACTCAAAATGGCTGGTATAATAATCACTTAATTCAACTAGGAGTTAATCTTCCGGATGATAGTGTCATTGACAGAAGTCTTCAATCACTGCCACCAAGCTACAAGAGCTTCGTGATGAACTATAATATGCAAGGGATGAATAAGACAATTCCCGAGCTCTTCGCAATGCTAAAAGCTGCGGAGGTAGAAATCAAGAAGAAGCATCGTGTTGATGGCCAACAAGACCACCGGTTTCAAGAAAAAGGGCAAAGGGAAGAAGGGGAACTTCAAAAAGAACAGCAAACAAGTTGCTGCTCAAGAGAAGAAACCCAAGTCTGGACCTAAGCCTAAGACTGAGTGCTTCTACTGCAAGCAGACTGGTCACTGGAAGCGGAACTGCCCCAAGTATTTGGTAGATAAGAAGGATGGCAAGGTGAACAAAGGTATATGTGATATACATGTTATTGATGTGTACCTTACTAGAGCTCGCAGTAGCACCTGGGTATTTGATACTGGTTCTGTTGCTAATATTTGCAACACAAAACAGGGACTATAGATTAAGCGAAGACTGGCTAAGGACGAGGTGACGATGCACGTGGGAAATGGTTCCAAAGTTGATGTAATCGCCGTCGGCACGCTACCCCTACATCTACCTTTGGGATTAGTTTTAGACCTAAATAATTGTCATTTGGTGCCAGCGTTAAGCATGAACATTATATCTGGATCTTGTTTGATGCGAGACGGTTATTCATTTAAATCTGAGGATAATGGTTGTTCTATTTATATGAGTAATATATTTTATGGTCATGCACCCTTGAAGTGTGGTCTATTGTTGTTGAATATCGATAGTAGTGATACACATACACATATTTAGTAATGTTGAAGCCAAAAGATGCAGAGTTGATAATGATAGTGCAACTTATTTGTGGCACTGCCGTTTGGGTCATATTGGTGTAAAGCGCATGAAGAAACTCCATACTGATGGACTTTTGGAATCACTTGATTATGAATCACTTGGTACTTGCGAACCATGCCTTATGGGCAAGATGACTAAGACGTCGTTCTCTGGAACAATGGAGCGAGCAACAGATTTGTTGGAAATAATACATATTGATGTATGTGGTCCAATGAATGTTGAGGCTCGCGGCAGGTATCGTTATTTCCTCACCTTCACATATGATTTGAGAAGATATGGGTATATCTACTTAATGAAACATAAGTCTGAAACATTTGAAAAGTTCAAAGAATTTCACAGTGAAGTGGAAAATCATCGTAACAAGTAAATAAAGTTTCTACGATCTTGAGTTACGAGTTTGGTCTACATTTGAAACAATGCGGAATAGTTTCGCAACTCACGCCACCCCGAACACCACAGCGTAATGGTGTGTCCGAACGTCGTAATCGTACTTTACTAGAGATGTGGTGCGATCTATGATGTCTCTTACCGATTTACAGCTATCATTTTGGGGTTATGCTTTAGAGACATCTGCATTCACGTTAAATAGCACACCATCAAAATCCGTTGAGACGACGCCTTATGAACTATGGTTTGGCAAGAAACCAAAGTTGTCGTTTCTTAAAGTTTGGGGCTGCAATGCTTATGTGAAAAAGCTTCAACCTGATAAGCTCAAACCCAAATCGGAGAAATGTGTCTTCATAGGATACCCAAAGGAAACTATTGGGTACACCTTCTATCACAGATCCGAAGGCAAGACATTCTTTGCTAAGAATGGATCCTTTCTAGAGAAGGAGTTTCTCTCGAAAGAAGTGAGTGGGAGGAAAGTAGAACTTGATGAGATAACCGTACCTGCTCCCTTATTGGAAAGTAGTTCATCACAGAAACCGGTTCCTGTGATACCTACACCAATTAATGAGGAAGCTAATGATATTGATCATGAAACTTCAGATCAAGTTACTACTGAACCTCGTAGGTCAACCAGAGTAAGATCCGCACCACACTGGTACGGTAATCCTATTCTGGAGGTCATGTTAGTTGACCAAGGCGAACCTACGAACTATGAAGAAGCGATGGTGAGCCCAGATTCCGCAAAATGGCTTGAGGCCATGAAATCTGAGATGGGATCCATGTATGAGAACAAAGTGTGCACTTTGGTTGACTTGCCCGATGATCGGCAAGCCATTGAGAATAAATGGATCTTCAAGAAGATGACTGACGCTGACGGTAATGTTACTGTCTATAAAGCTCGACTTGTTGCGAAAGGTTTTCTACAAGTTCAAGGGATTGACGACGATGAGACTTTCTCACCCATAGCGATGCTTAAGTCTGTCCGAATCATGTTAGCAATTGCCGCATTTTATGATTACAAAATTTGGCAAATGGATGTCAAAACTGCATTCCTGAATGGATTTCTGGAAGAAGAGTTGTATATGACGCAACCAGAAGGTTTTGTCAATCCAAAGGGAGCTAACAAAGTGTGCAAGCTCCAGCGATCCATTTATGGACTGGTGCAAGCCTCTCGGAGTTGGAATAATTGTTTTGATAGTGTAATCAAAGCATATGGTTTTGTACAGACTTTTGGAGAAGTCTGTATGTACAAGAAAGTGAGTGGGAGCTCTGTAGCATTTCTGATATTATATGGGGATGACATATTGCTGATTGGAAATGATATAGAATTTCTAGATAGCATAAAAGGATACTTGAATAAGAGTTTTTCAATGAAAGACCTCGGTGAAGCTGCTTACATATTAGGCATCAAGATCTATAGAGATAGATCAAGACTCTTGATAGGACTTTCACAAAGCACATACCTTGACAAAGTTTTTAAGAAGTTCAAAATGGATCAAGCAAAGAAAGGGTTCTTGCCTATGTTACAAGATGTGAAGTTGCGTCAGACTCAATGCCCGACCACAGCAGAAGATAGAGAGAAAATGAAAGATGTTCCCTATGCTTCAGCCATAGGCTCTATCATGTATGCAATGCTGTGTACCAGACCTGATGTGTGTCTTGCTACTAGCCTAGCAGAGAGGTACCAAAGTAATCCAGGAGTGGATCACTGGACAGCGGTCAAGAACATCCTGAAATACCTGAAAAGGACTAAGGATATGGTTCTGTTTATGGAGGTGACAAAGAGCTAGTCGTAAATGGTTACGTCGATGCAAGCTTTGACACTGATCCGGACGATTCTAAATCGCAAACCGGATACGTGTTTACATTGAACGGTGGAGCTGTCAGTTGGTGCAGTTCTAAACAAAGCATCGTGGCGGGATCTACGTGTGAAGCCAAGTACATAGCTGCTTCGGAAGCAGCAAATGAAGGATTCTGAATGAAGGAGCTCATATCCGATCTATTTGTCATACCTAGTGCACCGGGTCCAATGAAAATCTTCTGTGACAATACTGGTGCAATTGCCTTGGCAAAGGAATCCATATTTCACAAGAGGACCAAGCACATCAAGAGATGCTTCATTTCCATCCGGGACCAAGTCCAGGTGGGAGACATAGAGATTTGCAAGATACATACGGATCTGAATGTTGCAGACCCGTTGACTAAGCCTCTTCCACGAGCAAAACATGATCAGCACCAAAACTCCATGGGTGTTAGAATCATTACTGTGTAATCTAGATTATTGACTCTAGTGCAACTGGGAGACTGAAGGAAATATGCCCTAGAGGCAATAATAAAGTTATTATTTATTTCCTCATATCATGATAAATGTTTATTATTCATGCTATAATTGTATTAACCGGAAACATAATACATGTGTGAATACATAGACAAACATAATGTCACTAGTATGCCTCTACTTGACTAGCTCGTTAATCGAAGATGGTTCAGTTTCCTGGCCATGGACATGAGTTGTCATTTGATTAATGGGATCACATCATTAGGAGAATGATGTGATTGACTTGACCCATTCCATTAGCTTAGCACTTGATCGTTTAGTATGATGCTATTGGTTTCTTCATGACTTATACATGTTCCTATGACTATGAGATTATGCAACTCCCGTTTACCGGAGGAACACTTTGTGTGCCACCAAACGTCACAATGTAACTGGGTGATTATAAGGGTGCTCTACAGGTGTCTCCGAAGGTACTTGTTGAGTTGGCGTATTTTGAGATTAGGATTTGCCACTCCGATTGTCGGAGAGGTATCTCTGGGCCCTCTCGGTAATGCACATCACTATAAGCCTTGCAAGCAATGTGACTAATGAGTTAGTTACGGGATGATGCATTACGGATGGAGTAAAGAGACTTGCCAGTAATGAGATTGAACTAGGTATTGAGATACCGACGATCGAATCTTGGGTAAGTAACATACCGATGACAAAGGGAACAATGTATGTTTTTATGCGGTTTGACCGACAAAGATCTTCGTAGAATATGTAGGAGCCAATATGAGCATCCAGGTTCCGCTATTGGCTATTCACCGGAGACATGTCTCGGTCATGTCTACATAGTTCTCGAACCCGTAGGGTCCGCACGCTTAAAGTTAGATGACGATCGGTATTATGAGTTTGTGTTTTGATGTACTGAAGGTAGTTCGGAGTCCCAGATATGATCACGGACATGATGAGGAGTCTCGAAATGGTCGAGACATAAAGATTGATATATTGGAAGCCTATATTTGGATATCGGAAGTGTTCCGGGTGAAATCGGGATTTTACCGGAGTACCGGGGGTTACCGGTACCCCTCGGGGAAGTAATGTGCCTATTGGGCCTTAGTGGAGAAGAAAGAGGGCAGCCAGGAGGTGGCGTGCGGCCCCCCTTGCCCCAGTCCTAATTGGACAAGGGAAGGGGGTGGCGCCCCCCTCTCCTTCCTTCTCTCCACCTCCTCCTTCCCCCTTCTCCTACTCCTACTAGGAAAGGAGGAGTCCTACTCCCGGTGGGAGTAGGACTACCCCCTAGCGCGCCCTCCCTTGGCCGGCCGCTTCTCCCTCCTTGCTCCTTTATATACGGGTGCAGGGCCACCTCTAAATAGACAAGTTGATCTATTGACCTATTCCAGCCGTGTGCGGTGCCCCCTCCATCATATTCCACCTCGGTCATATCTTAGCGGTGTTTAGGCGAAGCCCTGCATCAGTAGCAACATCATCACCGTCATTGCGCTGTCGTGCTGACGGAACTCTCCCGTGAAACTCTGCTGTATCAGATTTCACAGGACGTCATTGAGCTGAACATGTGCTAAACTCGGAGGTGCCGTACGTTCGGTACTTGGATCGGTCGGATCGTGAAGACGTACGACTACATCAATCGCGTTGTGCTAACGCTTCCGCTTTCGGTCTACGAGGGTACATGTTCAACACTCTCCCCTCTCATTGCTATGCATCACCATGATCCTATGTGTGCGTAGGAAATTTTCTGAAATTACTACGTTCCCCAACATATTTTAGGTCTAGTATGGGTAAGTATGAGCATGAGTACTATTATGTTGGTGGATAAACACATCTTCAATTAATCTTGGAACGACATGGATTTAGTTAGGTGATTATAATCTTGAAGTAAATTTGACGATGGTTTATGATTTTTTCGTGAATTTAGTTAGGCCATTGTGTTTTTGAGAAGATAGTCAAAGATGTTCATTGGATTATGAGTTTTTGGTGGATTTAGTTTGTAGATTGTGATCTTGAGGAGATAGTTAATTTTTTTGACGGATTATGTGATTTTAAGTCTAGTATGAGCATGGCTATATTATATTGGTGGATATACATATCTTTCATTAATCTTGAAACAATTTGGATACAGTTAGGTGATTGTCATCTTGAAGCAAATTTGAGGATGGATTATGAGTTTTTGGTGGATCTACTTTAG
Source organism: Aegilops umbellulata (assembly GCA_032464435.1). Taxonomy (NCBI): domain Eukaryota; kingdom Viridiplantae; phylum Streptophyta; class Magnoliopsida; order Poales; family Poaceae; genus Aegilops; species Aegilops umbellulata. Next base: position 533,680,449 of record CP136055.1, read on the forward strand.
TGATTGTGATTTCGAGGAGATGGTCAAAGATGTTCGGTGGATTATGAGATTTTAGTTCTAGTATGGGTAAGTATGAGTGAGGGAGTCCTGGATTAGGGGGTATCCGGATGGCCGGACTATATCCTTTGGCCGGACTGTTGGACTATGAAGATACCAGATTGAAGACTTCGTCCCGTGTCCGGATGGGACTCTCCTTGGCGTGGAAGGCAAGCTTGGCAATACGGATATGTAGATCTCCTTCTTTGTAACCGACTCTGTGTAACCCTAGCCCCCTCCGGTGTCTATATAAACCGAAGGGTTTAGTCCGTAGGACCAACAACAATATACAACAATCATACCATAGGATAGCTTCTAGGGTTTAGCCTCTTCGATCTCGTGGTAGATCAACTCTTGTAATACCCCTATCATCAATATCAATCAAGCAGGAGTAGGGTTTTACCTCCATTGAGAGGGCCCGAACCTGGGTAAAAACATCGTGTCCCCTGTCTCCTGTTACCATCCGCCTAGACGCACAGTTCGGGACCCCTTACACGAGATCCGCCGGTTTTGACACCGACATTGGTGCTTTAATTAAGAGTTCCTCTGTGTCATCATCGTCAGGCTCGATGGCTCTCTCGATCATCGATAGCGATGCAGTCCAGGGTGAGACTTTTCTCCCCGGACAGATCTTTGTATTCGGCGGCTTCGCACCGCGGGCCAACTCGCTTGGCCATCTGGAGCAGATCGAGAGTTACGCCCCTGGCCACCAGGTCAGGTTTGGAAGCTTAAACTACACGGCCGATATCCGCGGAGACTTGATCTTCGATGGATTCGAGCCCCTCCCAAGTGCGCCGCACGATCACGATGAGCATGATTTAGCTCTGCCGTCGGACAGTGTACGGGAGATCGCACTTCCAACCGCTCTGATCCTCAATTCGGAGCCAATTGCGCCATCCATGGACGGGTGGCTAGACCCCGCCACGGAGGCCGCAGTCTCAGCGGCGAGCAAGACAACTACCAACCTTACCCTTCACAAGAGCCATGACTCCAAACTGCCGGTTTCTTTTCCGGCCACGGACTCCGAACCGCCTGCGCCCGTGCCTGTCGAATCCGACTGGGCGCCGATCATGGAGTTCACCTCCGCGGATATCTTTCAGTACTCGCCTTTCGGCGACATACTGAGCTCATTAAAGTCCCTCTCCTTGTCAGGAGAAACATGGCCGAACTATGTCCGGCAGGATTGGGATGCGGATAACGAAGAAATTCACCGCCCACCCACCACCCGCTTAGTAGCCACTGTCGAGGATTTGACCGACATGCTCGACTTCGACTCCGAAGACATTGACGGTATGGACGTCGATGTAGGAGACAAACATGAACCACTGCCCATAGGGCACTAGGCAGCCACCTCATCCCATGATGTATACATGGTGGACACACCTAAAGAAAATGGCGACGAGGAACGGAAGCACGCAGCGAAGGATCGTTCCCTCGATAAGCAGTCAAAGCGGCGGCGTAAACGCCGCTCTAAAACCCGCCTAGGTAGAAACAACGATCATATAGGCCCAGCGATAGAGCAGGGTGAGCCAGTGGACAACGAACACGGTATTTAACAACCGTACGACGATGGCAACACGAAGAATCAAACCGAACAACCCGTCTCCGGCGAGGATAACATTCCGGATGACATCACACTGGACAGGCTCCTGGAGCAGAAGAATCTCCATCAAAGGCTTGTCGCCACTGCGCGGAGCCTGAAAAAGTAGAAGCGAAAGCTCAAGGCTTTGGAAGATACACTCAGAATCAGATGGAGTAAAGTACTCAACACCGCAGAAAACTATGGCAACAGTCGCCACACAAAGAGCTACCCGAAGCGAAAGCTACTACATGAATTTGATGATGAGGCCTTAGAGCCCCCGCAATAAAAAAACAAAACAGCCATCCGGTCGGATAGACGACCTCTCGGCCAACATAGAGCGGCAAACGACGCCGCACACAAGCCAGTTCGTGATCCATGAGAGGACTCACATCAAAAGGACGGCCCAACCAGATCCATCTACGGGCCAAGAAAGCGCGCTCCAGCACGCAATGCAACACAACAAAAATCCGAACACCATGGTACACCCAAATACAGGGGTGCCGCACACCCACTATGTTTCACCGATGAGGTGCTGGACCATGAATTTCCAGAGGGATTCAAACCCGTAAACATAGAGGCATACGACGGAATGACGGACCCTAGGGTCTAGATTGAGGACAACATCCTCCATATCCACATGGCTCGAGGAGACGATCTCCATGCCATCAAGTACTTACCCCTCAAGCTCAAAGGGCCAGCCGACACTATCTTAAAAGCCTCCCCGAAAACTCTATTGGAAGTTGGGAAGAGCTCGAGGATGCTTTTCGGGCAAATTTTCAAGGGACCTATGTACGACCACCGGATGCAGACGATTTAAGTCATATAACTCAACAGCCCGGAGAGTCAGCCCAAAAGATTTGGAACAGGTTTCTCACTAAAAAGAACCAAATAGTCGACTGTCCGGACGCTGAAGCCTTAGCAGCTTTCAAACACAGCATTCGAGACGAATCGCTCGCCAGACACCTCGGCCAAGAAAAGCCAAGAACAATGGCAGCATTAACAAGCCTCATGACCCGCTTTTGCGCGGGTGAGGACAGCTGGTTAGCCCGATGTAGCACCAACGACCCAAGTACATCCGACGGAAACGGGAAGCCGTGACGCAGCAAAAACAAGTGCCGAAATAAAGAAGACAGCCCGAAGAGCACGGCTGTAAACGCCGGATTCAGAAGCTCTCGGCCAAGTCAGCAAAAGCTGCCCTCCAAAGGCAACAAAGACGAACTGTCAAGCCTAAACAAGATTCTGGACAAACTATGTCAGATCCACAGCACCCCCGACAAACCTGCAATTCATACCCATAGAGAATGTTGGGTCTTCAAGCAGTCCGGCAAGCTCTATGCCGAACACAAGGGGCAGGATACACCAAGCAAAGACGAGGACGAGCCTCGCAAGCGAAGCACTAGGGAACAGACGAAATTCCCACCAGAAGTCAAAATAGTAAACGTGTTACACGTGATCAAGAAAAACAATGCGGCACTCATAGAGACACATGCCCCAGGGCCTATCACCGCGGAGTTCCGCCACTGGTCGTCCCAGCCGATCAGCTTTGACCATCGGGATTACTCGACAAGGATCCGGCATGCAGGATGGGCTGCCTTGGTGTTAGACCCAATAATCGATGGATACCACTTCACACGAGTCCTGATGGATGGCGGCAGTAGTTTAAACCTGATATATCAGGACACGGTCTGCAAAATGGGGATAGACCCAACAAAAATCAGCCATAGCAATACTTCCTTTAAAGGAGTTACGCCAGGCCCAGAAGCCCGTTGCACAGGCTCCCTGGTATTAGAGGTTATATTCGGCTTTCCCGATAACTTTCGCAGCGAAAAGTTAACCTTCCAGATCACTCCGTTTCAAAGTGGCTATCAAGCACTACTCGGACGCGAAGCTTTCGCTCGCTTTAACGCAATACCGCATTACGCTTCTGTCATGCTTAAGATGCCCGGTCCACGTGGCATCATTACAGTAAATGGAAATATTGAGTGCTCCTTGTGCGTGGAAGACCGCGCGACTGTTTTGGCAGCCGCACACTAAACAGCCTCACCAGCTAGAGCATCTGACAGGTCGTTAAGACCACGGACACGGTTAGACGAGTCCGGCATACCTATATGATTGATACAGGTTTGATGGCTATACCCCTATAACAATACAAGGGGCTCAGCGCGTGTAAACAAGTGACAAATAGGCTCAATTTTACTCATCGTGAACTGTATTTGGTTTATTTAGTATAACCTACCTTTTTCACGACAACTTTTCAGCTAAGTTCCTCTCTTTTACAGATGACCGTCGTGCTACACCCGTCCAGGATACGGCACAATGGAGACACAGGCGCTGACGTGCACCAGGGACCCGTTCCAAGGATTCTCTTTAGATTAAGACCCTGCGTAAACCTTTCTTACTGTCTCTTGTTGATACACATCCCCCGGATCCTCAGTACAACTGAGATGGATGCTGACGTATTGGCATGTGGCCACGTCAGATTACTACACGTACCTGGACACCAGGGGCTTATAACAAAGGGCACTACATAGCCCGGATTACATAATAAAGACCGAATACCTTAGGGAGTGTTCGGCGTCGCGAGTTTGGCCTTATATGCATCAGCTCTGAATCATGTCTTTGGTCAAATGTTGGGTTTGCCCGGCTCCTATGTTTTGCTGCCTTACGTTCCGCTCTATCGGCTAAGGCGGCACCAGGAGAACTACTGCGATTGTGCCCTGGTTCATCCGGACGAGCACCTCAGTAGAGAAATCCGAAAACTGACTGTCATGATATAGCGTGAGACTGGTCAACCACTCGATGACCTAGCGGAATCTTCGGGATTCCTCCGCCTTAACGAAGTGCCGTTTCCTGGCCAGGCATGTACGCGCCCCGAATACGGATGAGCGCGGAGTCACCAGGGGCTAGATAGTAGCCCCACTGTCAAACTCCTATGGCTAAGTGAAAATGTTAAAGCATTATAGTCCGATTGCCTAGTTCCCTGCGCTATCACCTCCTTAATGGACCAAGACATTGGATCAAGTGTGGACATGCGTCTTCTGCGAACACCCCTGCATTATATGCGTGGGGGCTGAAGCCGACGACTGCCATCTTTCAGGTTATATACATATATACATAAACGGTCGCACAGGAGGTATTACAATTCTTGTAGGCACAAGTATAAAATAGACTTCATAATTCAGTAAAAACATTGCTCTTTAATGGGAATACATGTCATTAGAACATAGTTGTCGGTGTCAAAACCGGCGGATCTCGGGTAGGGGGTCCCGAACTGTGCGTCTATGCGGATGGTAACAGGAAACGAGGGACACAATGTTTTACCCAGGTTCGGGCCCTCTTGATGGAGGTAAAACCCTACGTCCTGCTTGATTAATATTGATGATATGGGTAGTACAAGAGTAGATCTACCACGAGATCAAGGAGGCTAAACCCTAGAAGCTAGCCTATGGTATGAGTATTGTATGTTGGAGTTGTTTCTACGGACTAAAAACCCTCCGATTTATATAGACACCGGAGAGGATTAGGGTTACACAAGGTCGGTTACAATGGTAGGAGATCTGAATATCCGCATCACCAAGCTTGCCCTCCACGCCAAGGAAAGTCCCCTCCGGACACGGGACGAAGTCTTCAATCTTGTATCTTCATAGTCCAGGAGTCCGGCTAAAGTTATAGTCCGGCTATCCGGACACCCCCTAATCGAGGACTCCCTCAGTAGCCCCCGAACCAGGCTTCAATGACGACGAGTCCGGTGCGCAGATTGTCTTCGGCATTGCAAGGCGGGTTCTTCTCCAAATTCCGTGTACCTGTTGAATAATGTCCGGATTTTATAATGTAGCGCTCCTTGGCTTCTACGCCCAATAATGGCCATCTTCCACGTGTCAAACGAATACGAAAGGTCTGGGTGTTTTTACATTTACACCCCTAGCCGCGTAAATGAGCTGCCTATTTAAAGGAATGGGATTTAGATCCAAACCACACCTTCTCCCTTCCGCGAGTGTTCATCAGAGCGCATCCAACAAAGGTCCATTCCACCATGGCCAGCCGTCGCAACTCCTCCTCTCGCCCTTCCAGCCCTAAGCCCGGAGACTGTGAGAGGTGCTCCATCCCGCATAGCGAGTTAGTATCGCTTCAGACCAAGGGATTCCTCCCTCCGGCCTACATGGTCCCGGTTCAAGCCGGACTCGCCACCTACAATGCGGAGAGCAGGCGGAGAGCGCCCCTACTCCCTCTAAAGGAGAGCGGGTATGCCTTGTCCCTTATCTAACAAGGGGACTCGGATTTCCAATTCATCCGTTTCTCCAGGGGCTTCTGGAGTTCTATGGCCTCCAGCTACACAACCTCACGCCCGCCTCTATCTTGCATATCACGGGCTTTGTTGCCCTTTGCGAGCTGTTCTTAGGTGTTGAGGCTCACTTCGCGCTGTGGAAGAGGCTATTCTGCCTGGTGCCCCGCTCTCAGAGGGGGTCAATATATCAAGTGGGCGGAGCCGAAGTATGGCGCATCGCCGGGACTGGATATTTATCCGGAACCCCAAAGAAGGCATCCAAGGACTGGCCTTCGGAATGGTTTTATATAGAGGATGTCCCGCTGCCGGATCCTGTTCGGATCGGCCTCCCTGAGTTCAACAGTGCTCCCCTGAAGAAGCGCCTAAGCTGGCGTCCACGGAGCTCCCAGAAAGAAAGTGACAGGGATGTCCTTTACCTGATGGGCCGGATAAGACTGCTAGCTCATTCCGGACTAACCATGATCGGAGTCATGGCCGCATGCATCATGCGGGGGGTGCAGCCGCTTCAATATAGAAGCCACGCCATCTGGGATTTTAACGGGGAGGATGACGCCACTCGTTATGGTCGTAAGGGGCCGGACTGAGCTGCCGCTCTAGTAAAGATCTTGTCCTCTTTGTACAAGGGAGAAGAGGAGGAATTCCTCCGCGTCAACCCTCAGGGTGGATTTACTATGTACAACCCTCCAAGCTGGGTAAGCGGACAATCTTGCTTGCCCATCCGTTTATATTCCCATGATTAAATATATAGTCTTAACGACTCCTACGCATGAACTGCGTCAGGAAGTAAAGGATATAAACATCCGTCCTCCACAGCCCGAGGATCCTGAACGGTTCCTCGATCCGGCCTCCGAAGAGGATCCGGACATTTCAGTGGAGCTGCTTGACGGGGTGTTTATCAGTTGAGCAGGGACAATGCCCTGGTGGCCATTACGGCCAATTACCCGGGGCTACTTCCGGCCTCCCAGGTAACTGAGACCGGAGTCCCAGCACCTCGAAAGGAATCCGTCCTTGTGTGTTTTCAGTTTCCTGACAACAACCGTATTTTGCAGGGAAGATTTTTAAGGCGGGAGGCTGAGCCTGCGGCGACTAGCCAACAAGGGGCAGCAGGGCCCCGTGGGATGAAAAGAAGTGAAGTCCGGACTGAGGCGCCGGTGCAAAGGTATAGCGCGCCCTCTTATTCCCAGGTGTTATTCCTTCAAGGGATATTAACACTCGTGCCCTGTTCAGGACAAAGAGACCTCGCCGGACTGTATCCGGAGAGGTTGCCAACCGTGCCTCCACCAGCCAGGCTCCAAAGCCCGGACCGGAGGCGGAGGCGGACACGAGGCGCGCACCGGATGCTCCTCCGACAGAGGACGCGGACAGGCTGTCTGCCACCCCTTCCGAGGTGGAAAGTGCCATGAACCACATGCGTCGTCAGACAGTTCTTCGTGACGACTGTTTCTCCCAAGAGGCGTTGGATGCCTTCAATTCGGGAGATGCATATCTCCGCGCCGCTCAGAATGGTCTAGCCAGAGCCACGGAGCAATATGTAAAAGACATACGGGTGAGAAAATTTTAATGGTTATATATACCAGTAGCCCCCGAGACTTGAAGCAATGAGTATAACTGATTTAAGGATCATGTAATATGTAGGTTCTTTCAGAGAAGAATACCCAGTTGTCTCAGGAGTTAAAAGAGTGCCAAGCCCAACTTGAGGCCGCACTGGCCGTGACAGGGGAGCCTAAGGAGACCCCCTCTTGTACTATATGCTTCAAAAAGATAAGTGTGAAATGCGGCATATGTGCAAATCTGACAAATGAAATTGCAGATGGCGCCGGACTAGATCCGGACAGGCAACAACTCATACGCCGGCTAAAGGCTGGCGAGAGCGTGCTGACAAAGGTGAGGCGGGAGAAGAATGATCTTCAGGATGCCAACACCAAGCTGGGTGTTGAACTAAAAGATGTTTGAGCCCAGCTGTCGGACTCCGTTAAGGAGAATCGGTGGCTTTGACGCGGCATATTTAGTAAGTGCTTGAACGAACTCTCAAAACGGAGTTCGGCGAGGAAGTCGACTAACAGAGTTATGTCTGTAGGTATGCTAACAGGTCGTCCTGCAAAGGAGATGCCCGATTCTACGGGTGACCTTCTTCCCGAGCTCTCGCAACTGCACGAGCGAGTTCGGCAGGCGATGCAAGGCGTTGCCCAGGCCTTATGGCCATCCCAGTCCATGCCCGAGGGCCTTGGAGAGCTCGCCGAGAAGCTGAAGGGAGCGCGGTGGCGCTTTCGATTGTGGAAGATATCAGCCTGCCGTCAGGGCGCTAGGGAGGCCTGGGCCATGGTGAAGACGCGGTACACAAAGGCTGACCCAAACCACATGGCTGAGGTCGGACCTGTGGGGCCCGATGGGAAGTAGATCCCTGTAAGCTTAGTGTACGGCCAAGTAGAATTGGCCGCAAAGTATTCCCAGCAGGACTGTAAATTAGACAGACTGTTAGATGGTATTGAAGAGGAATACACTCAGTCATAGTGACTATGTAATTTTAATTGACATGTGTAATGCCTTCTAGCCGGATTGTAGATCGTTTGTCGTTGCCGTCCTTTTCGCTTTGACCTCGGGACCTGACGGTCCGGAGTGTGTCCGAATACCCTAGCGGTTATATAAGAACCGGGGTATGCATGGAGACCAGGCATAGGGGTCATTAGTGCTTTATCAGACAAGTGCCTAACTAGTTATGTTATATTACATGGTTAGTAAGAAACATCTTCCAGAGAGATAGTTCCGTTAGGGGTTCCTTTCTCTGGGAGGCGTGCCCTAAAGTGCATGTCCGGACTGCGAACGCAGAAAAAACGTCTGGGGGCGCATAAATAAGTAAAAAATGTCATCTTTAGTTCACTGACCGAATATTCCCTTAAGAACGCTAGCTTTTGGCCTCACCCAGTCTGAGGTACACATCCGGCTGACCCAGCAGTAACAATCGCAGAGGTGCTCCCTTTACCACCTAGACAAACAATCGGGAACGTAGGGGTAAGCACAGGAGCCAGGCAACCCAGCTTGGCCAAAACTTAAGTCATATCGATGCATATAATGGTGAAGAAAAGGTACATGCAGAAGTTTGACACATGTGTTGGGCGCGAAGCCCGTATAAATAAGCTTCTGTTTAAAGAAGCCCCCAGGTATAGTAAGCGCGGGTAGCACGTCTTTTTATGAGTTTTTTAAGGGAAGGAGAGAAATGTAAGACAGAAAACATAAAAAATAGACAGAGGTAGGAGACGAACACAGAGTCCGGCGCTAGGCATAGAATCTTCGGAGACGGGCTGCTTTCCATGGGTTCGGCTCGAGTCGGTTGTCCAACGCATCTTGCAGGAGGTATGCTACGCCAGTCAGGACTTGGTCGATTATGAAGGGACCTTCCCACTTGGGCTTCAGTTTGTCCTTTTTCTTGTTCGGCAGGCGTAGAACTAGTTCGCTAACGTTGTAATTTTTGGCCCGTACTTCTCTGCTTTGATATCTTCGAGTCTGCTGTTGATAGAATGCGGAACAGGTTTTTGCCACGTCACGCTCCTCCTCTAAGGCGTCCAAGCTGTCCTGCCGATCGAGTTCGGCTTCTCTTTCTTCGTACATGCGCACTCGAGGTGAGTCATGAATGATGTTGCAAGGCAAAACCGCCTCTGCGCCGTACACCATGAAGAATGGTGTGTATCCGGTGGTGCGATTCGGCGTGGTCCGCAGCCCCCAGAGTATGGAGTCGAGCTCCTCTACCCAGTGCGTGTTGGATTCCTTCAGGGACCGCACTAATCTAGGTTTGATGCCGCTCATAATAAGACCATTTGCACGTTCGACCTGGCCGTTAGTTTGTGGGTGATAGACGGATGCATAATCGAGCTTGATGCCCATGTTTTTGCACCAGAGTTTTACCTCGTCGGCCGTAAAGTTCGTGTCATTATCAGTGATGATGCTGTGGGGGACACCGTAACGGTGTACGACCCCGGATATGAAATCTATCACCGGTCCGGATTCGGCCGTCTTAACAGGCTTGGCTTCTATCCATTTGGTGAACTTGTCCACCATGACCAGTAAGTATTTTTTCTTGTGGGTTCCGCCTTTAAGGGGTCCAACCATGTCAAGCACCCAGACCGCGAAAGGCCAAGTAATGGGGATAGTTTGGATGGCGGTGGCTGGCATGTGGCTTTGGTTTGCGAAAAGCTGGCAACCGACGCATCGTTGGACCAAGTCCTGAGCGTATGCCCGGGCCGTCGGCCAATAAAAAGTCTGCACGGAAAGCCTTGCTTACGAGGGACCGAGCTGCAGCGTGATGACCACCGAGTCTGGCATGAATTTCAGCCAGCAAGTTCCGCCCTTCCTCTTCGGAGATGCACCTTTGAAGGACTCCGGTAGAGCTTTTCTTGTAAAGTTCTCCTTCGTGGACTTTGTAGGCTTTAGATCGCCGCACTATGCAGCGTGCCTCATTTTGGTCCTCTGGGAGCTCCTGCCTAGTAAGGTAGGCTAGGAATGGTTCTGTCCACAGGGCGATGACGGGCATTATTACGTGGGCTGAAGTTGTAATTTCATTGGCAGAGCCTCCGATTGTGTCAGATTGTTCGGTGCCGGACAGTGCAGTTAGGTCCGGGCTGTTATTGCCAGGTTCCCCTTCCCATACTACGGATGGCTTGAACAGCCTTTCCAAGAAGATGTTGGGGGGGGGGGGCAGGACGTCTACCGCCTGATTGTTTTCCCGGGCAATGTGGTGAAATTCGAGCCCCTCGAACCGAGCTGACATTTTTAAGACGGCGTTGCGGTAAGCTGCCATTTTCGGATCCTTGGCATCGAAGTCTCCATTTATTTGGGCTATCGTGAGGTTCGAATCCCCGCGCATCTCTAGGCGTTGAATGCCCATGGATACTGCCATCCGGAGACCATGTAGAAGGGCCTCGTATTCGGCTGCATTGTTGGGGTCTGTGTACATAATCTGGAGTACGTATTGTACTGTGTCTCCCGTGGGGGACGTCAAAACGACGCCAGCCCCCAGACCGGCCAATATTTTGGAGCCGTCGAAATGGATGATCTAGTTTGAATATGTGCCGTACTCTTAAGGGAGTTTGGTCTCCGTCCATTCTGCGACGAAGTCGGCCAAAACTTGCGACTTAATAGCTCGCCGTGGTTTATAGGTTATGTCGAATGGGGGAGCTCGATGGCCCATTTTGCAATCCGGCCTGTTGCATCGCAGTTTTTTATAATATCATTAAGAGGTACTTTGGAGGCTACTGTTATCGAACACTCTTGAAAGTAGTGTCGCAGCTTCCGAAATGCCATGAATACCGCGTATGCAATCTTTTGATAATGCGGGTACCGTGATTTGCATGGAGTGAGGACAGTGGACACATAGTAGACCGGCTTTTGAAGGGGGAATTTGTGTCCGTCCGTTTCTCGTTCGACGACGAGCACTGCGCTAACAACCTGGTGTGTTGCTGCAATGTACAATAGCATTGGTTCACCAATATTTGGCGCGGCCAGGACTGGGTTTGTTGCCAATATGGCTTTTATTTCGTTGAGTCCGGCCATGGCGGCATCCGTCCAATCGAAGTGTTCGGTGCGCCGAAGGAGGCGATAAAGGGTGAGTGCCTTTTCTCCCAAGCGGGAGATGAAACGGCTTAGAGCCGCCACGCATCCGGTTAATTTTTGTATTTGTTTGAGGTCCTTTGGGATATCCAATTGCGACAAAGCTCGGATTTTGGCTGGATTTGCTTCAATTCCTCTGCCGGATACGATGAAGCCCAAGAGCTTTCCGGCTGGAACGCCGAAAATGCATTTTTCCGGGTTGAGCTTGATGTCATATGTTCGGAGGTTATCGAATGTAAGCCCCAAGTCGTCTACTAGAGATTCGACATGTCTTGTTTTTACGACCACGTCATCCATGTATGCCTCCACTGTTTTGCCGATCTGGTTTGCCAGACATGTCTGAATCATGCGCTGATATGTTGCGCCGGCATTGTTGAGCCCAAAGGGCATTGTGTTGAAGCAGAATGGGCCGTATGGCGTGATGAATGCCGTTGCGGCTTGGTATGACTCTGCTATCTTGATTTGATGGTAGCCGGAGTATGTGTCGAGGAAACACAACGAATCGTGTCCTGCAGTGGCGTCGATAATTTGATCGATGCGAGGGAGGGGGAACGGATCCTTTTGGCAGGCCTTGTTAAGGTCTTTGAAATCGACGCACAGGCGCCAGGATTTGTCCTTCTTTGGTACCATCACCAAGTTTGCGAGCCAGTACGGATGTTTTATATCTCTGATGAATCCGGCCTCCAATAGCTTGGCTAGCTCCTCTCCCATAGCCTCTCTCTTGGGTTCGGAAAAACGCCGAAGGTCTTGTTTGACAGGTTTGAATCCTTTTAGGATATTTAAGCTATGTTCGGCCAGCCTGCGTGGGATTCCTGGCATGTTTGAAGGGTGCCAGGCGAAGATGTCCCAATTTTCACGTAGGAATTCTCGCAGTGCGGCTTCTACATCAGGGTTTAATTGTACCCCGATGGAAGCTGTTTTATTGGGGTCCGTTGGATGGACCTGGAATTTGACTATTTCGTCCGCTGGTTTAAAGGAGGTGGACTTGGATCTTTTGTCCAGTATCACATCGTCCCTGTTTACCGTGGAGCGAAGCGTAGTCAGTTCCTCAGCCGCTAGGGCTTCGGATAGTGCCTCGAGGGCTAATGCGGATGTTTTGTTTTTGGCGCGGAGCGCTATGTCCGGATCACTAGCGAGAGTGATAATTCCGTTAGGCCCGGGCATCTTGAGCTTCATGTACCCGCAATGTGGTATTGCTTGAAAGATTGTAAAAGCTTCCCGCCCTAGCAGAGCGTGGTATCCGCTACTGAACGGGGCCACCTGGAACGTGATCTCTTCGGACCTGTAATTATCCTAGCGTGCCGAACACCACAACTAGTGTGATTTTTCCTGTACAATGTGCTTCCTGACTGGAGATTATTCCTCGAAAGGTTGTGCTGCTTCGCTCGATGCGGTTCCACTCTATTTCCATTTTTTGAAGGGTTTCCTCATAAATGAGGTTCAATCCGCTGCCTCCATCCATGAGTACCTTGGTGAGCCGAAAGCCGTCCACGATTGGACTGAGTACCAATGCGGCTGGTGCTCGTGCTGTTCGGAATTTAGGTTCGTCACTGGCATTAAAAGTAATAGCCGTGTCACTCCATGGGTTTATTGTTGCTACTTGATAAACTTCGGCAAGACTACGGAGTGTTCTTTTTCGCATATTATTTGATGCGTAAGTCTCGAAGACTGTTAAGACTGTACTGGTGTCCCTGGGGTGGTTTTCTGCGGCCTCCGGGATTAGGAGGTCTTCGCCAATTTTGGTCACCTGCCGGAGTATCCAACATGCTCTAAGGCTGTGAGTTGGTGTGGCGTCCTCTGTACTATGAATTTTACAGGGTCCATTAAGCCATCCTTCCAGTACGGTTCCATGCCCTGTAGAGGGTTTTGGTTTTTTGGTTTTTAACCTGGGTGTGTGACGATGATCCACCGTTTTATTTCGGACAAGGTTTCTATTCAGGGCCGGATTGTCCCAAAATTTTATTTTGGTTTTCCAGGCGCTTTCCATCGCACAGTACTTTTGTACTATGGACGCCAAGTCAGTGAAGCGTGTAATATCACGACGACTTATGGCGTTGAGGATTCCCTTGTCCATGCAATTATTGCAGAAGATTGAGATTGTGTCTTCCTCGCGGCAGTCCTTTATCCTCTTCATAACCTGGAGGAACCTCGCCCAGTAATGATGTATTGTTTCTTCGGGCTTTTGCCTGATTTGGAATAGATCGCTTATGTTCGGGTGGGTGGGTGGGATTGAATCCGAAACCTCACCTAATCTGAGACTCAGAGGCCAAGGGGTTTCCGAACTCTGAAGTTTGGATTCTTGGATGTTGTCCAATGAATCTAGCCCGTTGCCTGATTCTAGGTTCAGGTCTTGAGTTACATCCTCACCTCCGCGGGTATCCGGCTTGGAGGGATCGGGAATCCGGACGTAGCTAGTCCCTAAGATAGATGAGGGGTCGCCGCACTGCGCCTCTACCATGGCAACATGATGGATGACTTGGGGAGAATTAATCTCTCTTAGATCGGGTTTAAGCCCAACCTGGTCGTAATCCGTAGGGACCCCCAAGGCAGCGATGCGATCCAAGAGCTCGTTTACGGAGGAGAGCTCCATTGGATCCAACTGCTCGACGAGTTCCGAGCTGACGTGAAGATTGCTTTTGATGACCCGAGAGGTCACCGTCGGCGCAACAGCCGAACAGGCGGTCATAAGAAAACCACCTAGCCGGAGAGTTTGGCCGACAGCCAAGGCTCCCTTAATAACGGCGCCGTCTTTAAAGACGGGTAGACGCATCCGTCTTGATTGTGACGACACAAAGGAATTCTCAATGAAAGCACCAATGTCGGTGTCAAAACCGGCGGATCTCGGGTAGGGGGTCCCGAACTGTGCATCTAGGCGGATGGTAACATGAAACGAGGGACACACTGTTTTACCCAGGTTCGGGCCCTCTTGATGGAGGTAAAACCCTACGTCCTGCTTGATTAATATTGATGATATGGGTAGTACAGGAGTAGATCTACCACGAGATCAAGGAGGCTAAACCCTAGAAGCTAGCCTATGGTATGAGTATTGTATGTTGGAGTTGTTTCTACGGACTAAAAACCCTCCGGTTTATATAGACACCGGAGAGGGTTTGGGTTACACAAGGTTGGTTACAATGGTAGGAGATCTGAATATCCGCATCGCCAAGCTTGCCTTCCACGCCAAGGAAAGTTCCCCCCGCACACGGGACGAAGTCTTCAATCTTGTATCTTCATAGTCCAGGAGTCCGGCTGAAGGTATAGTCCAGCTATCCGGACACCCCCTAATCCAGGACTCCCTCAATACTGTTCTTCGAGCACTGCGCCTCTATGGAGCGAGCATCCTCAGGAACTTCTCGAAAGTAGTGCTCGGCAGGTACTCGGCTCTCGTCCGAAACTTGGGCTGTAATGGCGGTGGCCTCCATCTCCGCCCAGTATGTCTTCACACGGGCAAGGGCCATCTGCGCACCCTCTACGCACGCCGACCTCTTCATCGCATTGATGTGCGGCACTGCACCAAGGAACTGCTACACCAAACTAAAGTAACTGTTCGGCTTTGGCATTTCCGGCCACAGATGATCCACAACAGACCTCACGGCGAGTCCGGACAATCTATTCAGCTCGGCCCATTCGTCCAACCAATCAGGCAATGGAAGCGGACGCTCTGGAACGTGAAATTGAAACCAGAACAGCTTTTCCACTTCGCGATCTTTTTGATCTCGGAAGTATTCGGCCGCATCGGAAACACTCGCCGCTATGTCCAGATATGCATCCGCAGAACTCCACAGCCGGTCCAAAGGGGCATACTTATGATCTCCGAACTTCATCCGCAGCATAAAGGGCTTCCCAGCCGTGATATCACCAGCTTGACGCAGCTCCTCCTTCATCGCTCTCATTGCAGAGCGGGTGTCTTTGGCTACCATCGTGGCCCTTTCCAGGTCTGTCCTCTTTGCTTGATCTTCCTTTTGAAGAAGCTTGCAACGGTCAGCGGCATTCTTCAATTCCACAGCCATCCTGGCTATTTCCTCCTTGCTTTGGCAGTGAGCAGCCTGTTCGGCTTTCAGCTCCTCGATTGCCTTTAAGGCAGCCGCATCGCTTTTCCTGGCTTGCTCTTTGGCTCGGGCAAGTTCCGCCCGAAGGTTCTCCACGACCGCAGCTCCACCTGCATTCAAAAACATCTTATAGATACTGGCATCATGCTCCTCTTATCATGTGTCACTGGAGAAATTACATACCTTGCGCCTCATCAAGCCGCTTATTGACAAGTACGATGTCGACATCTGCCACGTCAAGCTGCCGTTTTAACTCGGCAAAGTCATCAGTCCGGCGGGCCACCGGACACTTTGCCACCTGCACACTAAGGCGGCAAGATTATTCCTGGGATTATGTCCTCTATGCGCCATCGTCTCCGACGGCACCCAGAGTCTCAGGGGCTGCTATCTACACAGGGCACATCTAAAATGTGCGGTACTATGTACATCATTTCACGTACCTCAAAACCCGTCAGTAGGCTCATAACAGCTTCGTGCAACCCGCTTTCTGCGGACGAAAATTTGTCAATCACCGCACCCATCAACGCGTGGTGCTCTTCTGAGATAGCCCATCTCTCTAGTAGATCCCTCAGTACGTCCGACCGCACACCAAACGGAGCCAGACTCTTTCGATTGCTCTCTTCAAAAGCCGGATACAGAGGACTTCGGGTGGCCATATGACTACCTTCTGTCCTTGTCGGATCAGGAGAAACCCTCCGTGACGACACCTCGGGGTCGCACGCCTCATGAGGCGGTATGGCGGGGGAGGCGTTCCGCTCTCCATCATCTCTGGAAGAAGATCCCCCGAAGACGAGCTCTGCTGAGAAGGGCTAAGATCCGAACTGCAAGATAAATGCTTCGTTTACTTTCCTCAGAAGTAAAGCAAGGTTTTTCATTATTAAGTACCATTTTTACTTACAGCTCGATGGAGGGCTGATCCCCTTGAGGGCATAGTGCGGTCGGGGTATCCCCCGGTACAGGACCCTCTGGCGAAGATTTCTTCCCCCGTTTAGAGACCATTGTCTCCGGGTCCTCAGAGGCGGTCCTCTTTCTTCCCTGGGGAGAGGAAGTTTTGGTTCCTCCTCCCCGGCTGACCTCCTTCGTGGAGGCGCTAGCCTCCTTGTTCCCCCCTTTATCTTCTCCTAAAGGCGCTTGATAAGGCGCAATCTCCAGCATCCTGGTCAACACGGGGTCTGGTGAGGTCTCAGGGAGGGGGCCAGACACCTGATCAACTTTGCCTTCGCTATCCAATCCTGGTCAAAGAGCGGCTTTTTTAGGTCAACGTTGCGATAAATAAACAGACAATGTGTTCGGATGCGGGGCTACTTACTTGGGTATCCGGGCGATTGCTGCTCGGACCTGCATCCTCAGTGATGTCCGGACACATTATTTGTGGTCCGAAGAACAACTTGTACATCTCCTCGGGCGTCATGCCGAGGAAGTGTTGAAGAGCTCGTGGTCCCTCCGGATTGAACTCCCACAGGTGGAGGGGACGACGTTTGCAGGGCAAGACCCGGCGAATTAACATGATTTGCATCACCGTGACCAGACTGACATCTCTCTCAAGGAGATCTCGGATGCGGCTCTGCAATGTGGGAACATCCTTTACTGGCCCCCAGTCTAGCCCCTTGCTGATCCATGACGTTAGTCGTGGCGGGGGACCCGAGCGAAATACAGGTGGGGCCACCCACTTGGTACCCCTGCGAGCTGTGATATAAAACCACTCTTGTTGCCATAAACTGGACACCTCCTGGAAAGAGCCCTTGGGCCATGGAGCATCGGCGTTTTTGCTTATTATGGCGCCTCCGCACTCTGCGTGTCGCCCCTCGATCATCTTCAGCTCCACTTTGAAGGTCTTGAGCCACAATCCGAAGTGAGGGGTAATACGGAGGAAAGCTTCACACACAACGATGAACGATAAGATGTGGAGGATGGACTCTGGAGCTAGATCATGGAAGTCCAGTCCATAATAGAACATAAGCCCCCTCACAAAGGGATCTGGCGCGAAGCCTAGCCCTCGGAGTAAGTGAGATACGAGCACGACGCTCTCACCGGGCTTGGGAGTGGGAATAACCTGCCCTTGAGCAGGCAGCCTATGCGGGATTTCGCCTGTCAGGTACCTGGCCTCCCGTAGCTTTATCACGTCTTCCTCCGTGACGGAGGAACGCATCCACCGACCTTGAAGGTTGGATCCGGACATAATCAGAAGTCCGAAGCGCCTGAACATGAGCTTTGGGTGTTAGAACTCGAGGTGGGAGGCGGATTCGATTAAGATCGAGAGGAAAAAGAATAGGCCTTGGTCTCTTTATAAAGAGGTTGAATACCAAGAGCCCTCCTCGTGACCGTTTGGGACTTCAATCGAGGGATCATACCAACAGGCACGAATGGGTTACCCACGTCCGTGTTGATGAGAATCCCGCAATAAAGGGGGCACGATCTCTGCTTCGACAAGACGTGCCAAAGGAAACCGCCTCGCGAAGCACGCTGAGGTTGGTTGTAAAAAACGATTTAAATAAAGACCTGGCTGTGGTGTGATGTCACACTACGGGGTACGTCGGCATTTTAGATTTGTGGAAATATTATTCTCTCTGCGGTGGTATGTGGAACTTGTTTTGCAGAGCCGGACACGTTCCTCGTGTTCAAAATCTTTTATGAAGTATTCGGAGCAGGAACCCGCCTTGCAATGCCGAAGACAAATCTGTGTGCCGGACTCATCGTCATTAAAGCCTGGTTCAGGGGCTACTGAGGGAGTCTTGGATTAGGGGGTATCCGGACGGCCGGACTATATCCTTTGGCCGGACTGTTGGACTATGAAGATACCAGATTGAAGACTTCGTCCCATGTCCGGATGGGACTCTCCTTGGCGTGGAAGGCAAGCTTGGCAATACGGATATGTAGATCTCCTTCTTTGTAACCGACTCTGTGTAACCCTATCCCCCTCCGGTGTCTATATAAACCGGAGGGTTTAGTCCGTATGACCAACAACAATATACAACAATCATACCATAGGCTAGCTTCTAGGGTTTAGCCTCTTCGATCTTGTGGTAGATCAACTCTTGTAATACCCATATCATCAATATCAATCAAGCAGGAGTATGGTTTTACCTGCATCGAGAGGGCCCGAACCTGGGTAAAAACATTGTGTCCCCTGTCTCCTGTTACCATCCGCCTAGACGCACAGTTCGGGACCCCCTACCCGAGATCCGCCGGTTTTGACACCGACAGTGAGCATGACTACTATTATGTTGGTGGATAAACACATCTTCAATTAATCTTGGAACAACTTGGATTTAGTTAGGTGATTATAATCTTCAAGCCAATTTGACGATGGTTTATTTTTTTAGTGAATTTAGTTAGGTCATTGTGTTTTTTAGAAGATAGTTAAAGATGTTCGATGGATTATGAGTTTTTGGTGGATTTAGTTGGTAGATTGTGATCTTGAGAGACAGTTAAAGATTTTTGACGGATCATGAGATTTTAAGTCTAGTATGAGCATGGCTATATTATATTGGTGGATATACGTATCTTTCGTTAGTCTTGAAACAATTTCGATACAGTTAGGTGATTGTCATCTTGAAGCAAATTTGAGGATGGATTATGAGTTTTTGGTGGATCTACTTAAGTGATTGTGATTTTGAGGAGATAGTCAAAGATGTTTGGTGGATTATGAGATTTTATGTCTAGTATGGGTAAGTATGAGCATGACTACTATTATGTTGGTGGCTAAACACATTTTCAGTTAATCTCGGAAGAACTTGGATTTAGTTACGTGATTATAATCTTGAAGCCAATTTGACGATGGTTTATGATATTTTAGTGAATTTAGTTAGGTCATTGTGTTTTTGAGAAAATAGCCAAAGATGTTCGGTGGATTATGAGTTTTTGGTGGATTTAGTTTGTTGATTGTGATCCTGAGGAGATAGATAAAGATTTTTTGACGGATTATGAGATTTTAAGTCTAGTATGAGCATAACTATGTTATATTGGTGGATATACATATCTTTCGTTAATCTTGAAACAATTTGGATATAGTTAGCTGGTTGTCATCTTGAAGCAAATTTGAGGATGGATTATGAGTTTTTGGTGGATCTACTTAAGTGATTGTTATTTTGAGGAGATGGTCAAAGATGTTCGGTGGATTATGAGATTTCTGGTCTAGTATGGGTAAGTATGAGCATGACTATTATTATGTTGGTGGATAAACACATCTTCAATTAATGTTGGAGCAACTTGGATTTAGTTAGGTGATTATAATGTTGAAGCAAATTTGATGATGGTGTATGATTTTTTAGTGAATTTAGTTAGGTCATTGTGTTTTTGAGAAGATAGTTAAAGATGTTCGATGGATTATGTGTTTTTGGTGGATTTAGTTTGTAGATTGTGATCTTGAGTAGATAGTTAAAGATTTTTGACAGATTATGATATTTTGAGACTAGTATGAGCATGGCTATATTATATTGGTGGATATACATATCTTTCGTTAATGTTGAAACAATTTGGATACAGTTAGGTGATTGTCATCTTGAAGCAAATTTGAGGACGGATTATGAGTTTTTGGTGGATCTACTTAAGTGATTGTGATTTTGTGGAGATAGTCAAAGATGTTCGGTGGATTATGAGATTTTAGGTCTTGTATGAGCATGACTACAATTATATTGGTCGATAAACATATTTTCAGTTAATGTTGAAATAATTTGGATTTACTTCATTGATTTTGATCTTGAAGAAAATTTGATGATGGATTTAATTAGGTGATTCTGATCTTGAGGAGATAGTCAAAAATATTTGGTGGATTATGAGATTTGATTATTTTATGGGCGGATAAACATATTTTTAATTAATTTTTGAGCAATTTGGATTTAGTTAGTTGATTATGATTTTGAACCCAATTTCACAATGGATTATGAGATTTTTGCTAGATTTAGTTAGGTAATTGTGGTCTTGAGATAGTCAAAAATGTTTGGTGGATTATGAGATTTTAGGTTACACCTAGTTTCAATGGATATACTGGCGACCTTTGGTATTATCATCGCCCCTGGCTTATGCTAGCGTCGCAGCAACGAGATTCTAAGCACTTCAAAGCCCTAGCAAATCACCGTCGTTGCGGAAGGGCATACTTCAAAATCACTGAATCTCACATTGTTTTGGCCTAAACCTCCTGAACAGAATCCGTAGCGATCATAGAGTGAAGAGCCTACTTTTAAGTTCTGCACGGCTGGTTTCGAATGCATCGAGCACTTGGAGTATCACAACAGATTCTTGTACATTCTCACTACACATACGATTAACATGAGAGATAAAACAACTCTAAATCTGAAGAGCAATGGAAGTCGAATCCGCAACTATCTGTAGCCTGTAGCTTGTTCTTTTTTTTGCAAGGTAAAAGGATTGTATTAATTAAGGAAGATCAGTACAATCCAGCCTGTAGCTTGTTCGACACCATCAGACAATCTGAAGCCAGAATCATCACTCGCTAGTAACCTTCTGGCAGAGCAAAGTGCAGAGCCAGAGGGCATCAAGCAAAACAAGGCCCGGAGTATATACTGCATCATCCTAGTGAGGCATGACGCTACTGGAAGGCTAATATCTGCTGCAAGGTCCCGTATTGAGAACACGATACAATGTTATGTGAATTCCATGGCTGATTGGTGGACACATGTTGTGAGCGTATCCAGCGTGGTGCTACAGTTGACAAGACTCTCCGGCACCAAATCTTGGAAGGTTAACTCATTTATGGCTGAAGGCAGAACAAGAGAGGCAATACAACTACTTGAAAGATGGGCTATGTGTGACACCTGAAGAAGCAGTTGCTATTTATCCAACTATTTCCCATGCACATCTTTGGCACAAGGTCCATGAAAGTGTTGCCATGGATCTTTGCCAAGTTCTGGGTCAGGAGTTGGATGCGCTAGAGATTGAGACAGTACAGAAGGAGACAATACATCCAAGGAAGAGTTGCAAGATGAACAGTTCATGTGCAGATGTCCTTTTTGATGCACATAGGTGGCAGATGTCCAAACCAAGCTTAGTTTCCGAGTCAAAGGATGACTTCGATTAGAAAGCCAGTAACAAGCACTGGATTGATGTACAACCAAGATGGGGAGTCTAGGATTAGCACGACATAGAACATTACACAAGAGCAAAATTTATGGACTATACGACAGATAATTTGTCCATCTACCGTTCTCCGAATGGTATGATTTTGAGTGTCCATTGACTGTCAATTTCTTGCCTTATCTGAGTCTTCAGTGCTTAATGTTGATTAATATTTCTTGCAGGGGTGATGATTGGACTTGATCAAGCTTATAATTTGCACTCTACTTTTGGTAATTGGTTCCTTGGGTCAAAGCCCCTCCTTCAGCAAGCAATGAACAAGATCATGAAGTTTATAATAACCATGCTAACTGTAACAAATCTAGATATCTCTGTTGTAGTAAAAAATGTCTTATTTAATAGAGTAAATGACATG
Source organism: Aegilops umbellulata (assembly GCA_032464435.1). NCBI lineage: Eukaryota > Viridiplantae > Streptophyta > Magnoliopsida > Poales > Poaceae > Aegilops > Aegilops umbellulata. The sequence goes on from CP136055.1 coordinate 533,702,450, forward strand.
CTTGTTTATTTTCTCTTTTGATAGTCAAATCCTGCTCTTTATGTGATGAGCGAGAGAATAGGAAAGGGTCTTCACAGAACTACGGTACGGAGAGATATTCAGCAATCAGATCATATGGTTTGTGGATGACACAAATGTCTATCGAGTTACCATTCACAAAAACGAAGGTAACCTGACGACCAAACCAATCAATGGTGCTATCTTTATTTTCAGTCCAAGAACTGGTCAACCAACTATTTCTGAAGGTTTGTTCCCTTTATTTTCAGTCCAAGAACTGGCCAAACCAATCAATGGTACTATCTTTATTTTAGCTCTAGTTTTCTAGCAATTATGGCATAACTGTGCAACATCACGACTTGGAAAACTTGAATGAAAATGGATTATAATCTCCAGGTCATCCACACAAGTGTATGGGCAGGACCAAAGTGTCTAGGGCAGCTGGCCAAGTGGAGAACAACCGAGGAGGTTGCTGCACCAGTTTGATCTCTTCCCGTTGAGAGCAACCAAAGCAAATTATTGTGACAAGGAAGGGTATGAGCAAGCAGCATTTGCATCGAAGACAGATTTGCATGTTAGGGCCATCTCTGCTATGAACCCATATCTCTGTGTCAACCGCATTTATGTTAATTCGGATGATAAAAAGGTCAGAGGCACAATTTATTTTCTTTGATTTACCCATAAAGTCGCCAAATGGCTACATGAGACTGGTTATACTTACATCATGACAAAGAATATATTGAAGAAGTTGATATGCATAGCAGATCTACAAACACAGGTTGCAGGTTTCCTGTATGGGCTGAGTCCACAAGATAATCCCCAAGTCAGGGAGATGAGATGCATATCCATTCCGTCACAGCATGGAAGTCACCAAATGGTGACTTTGCCAACGAATTTCCCATGGCATGAGTTCCTTGTTGACTTGGAGCCGTTGGGATCCAGCCAAATGAAGCTCCTCGGCTATCACCTCAGGATTGTCTCCTACCATTTGTATCTTCAAATGTAACCTTGTGATTCTTATCCAAAATCAAAATTACATACTCCGTCCGATCCATATTAAATGTTCCTTATTTAGTTCAAATGTCCAAGGAGTAGCTGAATTTGAGTGCATAATTCTGTAATTCCTGATCAAGCGATTTATGTCTTTCCATGAGTGGCTAATTGTCTCTCCTTGGATAGTTAAATTCTGAATGTGAATATTAAAACCATGTGATACAAAATTTAATCTTTCCAACTCACACTGCACTGTACATACAAATTTATTATTGTTGGTTCTTTTGTTTCTTGCACATTTTACAAGTGACATTTTACAAGGATTTGGCATGACATGCTAAAATTTTGGAGAAGAACAAGGCGTGGCATGGTGAAAAGGGCATCATTTTGACCTGTCGGTGAACATCTTGGGTTAGTGGTTATGTTTGCGAGAAGAAGAAACCTATCATGGTCAGTGGTAATCACTTGTCAAACTAAATCGTTATCGTCAAGTGGATGTTTTGCTTGGTGTTATCATCCTTTTACTCATTGATGCTTTGTGATTTGAGCTTCTTTATTGAAGCTTAATGTGTTATGTTCATCTGGTTGCTCTTCTTAAAATTGGAGCACTTGCAGATTTCTGTTGCTAGATTAAGTTTACTATGTCTGCTAGTGTTGGGTTATATATGTTTATGTCAGTCAGTTTTATGCCTGAGAGCAAATCGGTTGTTCTGGACCTGATCAAACCTGCGCTATTGCTTGAGCCAATTCTGGGATGGTGACCCCTTGAAGAGTCTGGTCAAAGCAAGCCATTAGTGCAGCATCAACATTAGTACTGTAATCATCTTGGCACTGACGATGGCTTTGTTGTTACGTGCCTCGCTGCGTACGTGCGTCCCATAGAAACCGACACCTGACAGCAATAGCAGTGGACGTTCCTTCTTCTTTGTGGCTAGAGTTATTCTGACAGTAACTTGGATTATGAGCGGCTCAAAGCATTGGTTTGTTGATATATTACTGTTAGGCATGCAAATGAACCAGATTAAGTAAGGGAAAGGAAGGCAACTTACCTCAAAATTATGCTGAAAAATCTGTGTTGGTCCCAAGCAAAACGTTGTACAAAAATGCAGTAGCAGTTGCAGGCATGTCAAACAAGTGATTCGATTTGTAGCAAAAGACTGAAAGGAATTGTTCCTTGAGAACTTGGAATAGGTGAAGGTAACTAATAATTGTACCAGTAATTGTAACTGTCCTGGGATGATAAGCAGTCACACTGTCGCCTCAGCTGTTGTTTCTGTTTCCGTGGAGCATCGATCATATAATTATGCAGCAGAGAATGTCTCCCACTCTTCCCCCATCAACACAAAGAAGCTCAGTTCAGGCAGTCCAACAAGAAAAACAGAAAAGGAGTCCATCCTAGCTCTTGTCTGATTAATTCGAACACCTCAAGGTCGTTGGCTGCAATGGAGGCCGTTAGAGATTCTGACATTGCGTTCCTTCCAACATTTTTTTCTGATTATTTGTATGCTTCACATTGGTTTCTGTTGCTCGGATCCGATCCATGTCACACCGAAGGCGTAAGTGAGATAGCAGGAGAGGAGAGTGGGACTTGGAACAGAGAAAGGTGATTGGAATTCAGATTTCACTCATCGCATACCTCATGTTTACACCCTCTGTATTCCTGTGGTGATCAGGTGTGACATGGACTTGCTGCCCGAAGAGATAACTGGTGGTGAACGTGCTCTGAATTTGTTTGCTCTGCACTCTGCTGAGCCGACACTGTGATATGTAAAACTATATGTGCTGACGTTAATAAGTTAACGAAACGTGTTTTCTGATTTGAGTGATGACTGGCAGAGTGAGCGAGACACGATACTTTTGCATGTGCAAATGCCGATATGAAGCAGACGACCGAAACCATGGCCTCCGACATCTGGTTTTCCCTGCCCGTCCGCGTCTCCTCAAGAGCATGTGACCAAAAATCATATGGTTAACCTACGTGATTCTGACTAAACCGTGTTGCAGAAAGGAGAATTGTTAGTCTAATTACTTGCCGATCCCAAGACCACGAGGAGAAGATTCCGGGACGCTGCTTGCCTGGACTGGACTGAGTGAGCTCTAGGTTGGCATATTTGCATAATGAGAGTGTGTTTATCATCCCGTCTCTGTGTGCTACCACCAACCATATTAGAGAAAGTGCACTCCAGGCTCCCGGTAAGTGGATAACACACTGAATTCAACACAGTGAAAGGCTGGCAGCAGCACACAACTTGCGACACAAGCGGCCGGCACGCCGCATTTCCCAGCCTCGTCGTGCATCTGACAGTAACCTGAGGCGCCAAGCAAGGTGGCGCCTGCTGTAAGTGGGGCGGTGGCGCGGAGGAAGGCGAGGCATGGTCCATGAGTTCTTATACGACCTTCTTCCTTATTGCCACAACCGTGCACACAAGGCACAACCTTGTTGAGACCACATCTTGTTGTCCTCTCTTCCCCTTGAGTGACCAACACCGCCTCCATGTCGAAGCTATCCACTTCCTCCTCCTCCTCCGACGATGGGTCGGCGAAAATCTCTTCCACAAGCCTCCTCATTGGTGCAATGCAACATATAATTAAATAGGGTTAATCTTGAAATGCGTATTTGCTAAATTTGAAAAGGGCCTGCGGGAGATGGTGTTGGCCATGGTGGATGGAGGGGCGTGGGGAAGGTGGTGTCATTACACAATTGTTGGCCTCACCGATGCTCCATGCCGCAACATCGTACCTTGTCCTGTATCGGCTAGGGTGGCGGGGACGCCCGACATAGGGGAGACGTGGAGGAGGCCAGGAGCTCGTGCATGACCGACATCGGCTACCTGCTCATGGGCTGCGTACATGGAGCCAGCCAGGAGGTTGTTTGGTGCCCGTCTATGATCACGAGCTTGGCTTGGTGGTGTGAGGAGGCGACAACTGTGGCGAGAGCTCAAAACGCTGCTCTGACACCAGCGAGTAAGGCGAAATGTGGGACGTTGTCGGGGTGGGAATTGTGGGTCACGAGATCTAAGGTCGTGAGCGGTGATGCCGTCGACAACAAATTGAGTGGTGACGGTTAGGACGTAAGTTTTTTCCCGCCACAAAATTTGATACTGAGAAGGAGCAAAACATCCCAACTAGTCAGGAGGAGGAGTTCTTTTTGATGAGCTCACGTTTGTTTGGAAGTTAAACGATCATTGAGTTACCACATGACACAGGTGGTAAGCAATTCAAACTATTTATGAGCAAAAATAAATGATCATTGAGTTAGAGTGTGTGTGGAGGGGGGTGGGGGTGGCAGTTGTACGCCTCTAGTTAGTATCGTAATTGGAGTTATAGAAGTTTGGCTCACAGTTCTAATCAAGTCAGAGCATTAACTTATTCCGTGTGCAAAATACAAGAATGATCAACAGGACATAAAGCCATTGGTGTCAGAGAGATCATGATTGGTGGACCCAAAAATTATTCTGCGTATTTCATTTTTGTTGTACGAGAAAGCTTGTTCTAGCGGGTGTAGGGAAGGCCCCGAGCCTGCAACCTCCCGACCGCCACCAAAGCACGCCGATGGAACAGTGCCATATCGCCATTCCAAATACAAAGGTCTGCCGATTACTTCAGCATAGGGGTGCACATCGGCACACGACTCGTGCAACCACAACATCTAGAGATGATCCAATCACGCTGGCACAGGGAGCGGGGAAGGGATAGCATGACGTGTCTCGCGAGCGAGTGAGGAAGACTTGATGTCACTCATGGGTAGCAGAGTGCACACAAAGTCACTCGATAGGTAAGCAAGGTAGTCGTTTGTGGCTGGTGGATCAAACGGAAAATTAGTCGATCTGAAGTATTCTGCCACAAAGATCTCAGGTGTCTTTGTTCTTTTCCATCAATAGTCGCCGTCGACAGATGCCAGCTGCGGTGGACCACGAGTAGCTGCTACAGAAAGAGCTGAAAATACTACACAAGTAATCTAGTTAATTATTGCGCTCCCAGGCATATGCCGGCACCGGATTACCGATGTCTCTCAATCCTAATACATTATGCACGGATGAGGCTGATACATGTGACTTTGGTCCATTTCCTTTTACTCTGAATTTTGGTTCATTCATTGTATACTAATTACTAACGGCTCGTGTTGCACTACTATATAGCCCCTGGATCTCTATTGACGTACAAGCATTGTACTATTGGCTAAGGTTGTGCAGTTATCTGTGTCAATTTCCATGCATGATTCGATTGTACCAGTTGATAGGCAGCACATGGCATGCTTATTGTTGTGGTCAGTCATTCTAAAGCCACAAGACCCACCATACATACGCTTATGCGCGATTGAAAGTAAATATGGTCAAAAGAGGATCGTGAGTTAAGAATTAGGCAGAACAAATGTTGGTAACATGGATGGATGGCACAACAGCAAAATAGGTGTAATTGTTGATGGGAAATTGCTCGTACAAGATGTATAGATTACTTTCTCACTTGCAAACATACGCATACAAGGTTACAACTGCATGTATACACAAACTAGTTAGCTATTCTTGCGATTTTTTTAATTATTTTGCGGAGAGCGGATGTCGACCTTGGGGGTGGCCTCCTACCGGGCCTGGGTCCTGAGGGTTGACAAACATCGACGCCAGCTCCTCTGAGCGCCAGTGGTGAAGCCATGCATGAGCTGTGTTGTCATTTAACTAAACAACTTTTTGGCAGAAAAAAGGCATTCAACCAGTAGAAATAATGTGTTAGAATTCATAAATACATATATGTGACTACACAACTTGGAATTGACTACACTTGAGAGAATTCCTGGCACCACCACTGCCGACCGCTACATGGAGGACGAGGGAACAGAAGGGGGGATGGTGATGATCGGGGTGGACGGAGTGGGAGAGGGCGGGCTTTCTTCACAGGTAAGGCGGGACATGATTGTGCAAATGCGTGGACTCCCGGTTCTGTTTTGGGTAGGCCCGTGTTGTTGTAGTCCAGTATGGTGGATGTCCAAACTTCTCTTGGTTTTGATGAGCGTCGTTGGATGGCTAAAAGTGTCCAGACATTTGCGGTATGTTTGGTGATTCATGCTGGAGTTACCCTTACCCTTAGGGGTAGGATGGCAAATATTAGGAAAATGTTGATAAGGTTTTGGATCTAGTACACAGTCGACGATTGGTCAATTGGCAGTATATGCAAATCGGTGATTATGAGCATCTCATCTCAATGATAATGGCTAGCTTAAATCATGAGCATATCACCTCAATGACAATTGCTTGCTTAAATCATGAGTACCTGCAACATCTTCTGGCACAGATGTAGAAATTGTAAATTAAAGTTGGACTCCTACGAAATGCTACACCACATTATCTGAAACCTGAGAATGAATCATGTCTAAGCACTTTTTTGAAAGGGGGGAAAGAGCTTGGCCTTTTCATTTATTAAGAAGAAGTTAGAGGAAACATGTTGCTAGCCAACATGCCTCAGATATGATGGAGCTTAAAAGAACACAAAGATAACACACAAGAAGATAAAGAAACCTACTCTCCTGGCATTAATTTACTCAAATGCTTGACGCCAGCAATTGTCCAAGATTTCACTTCTTCTTTGATCCTTGAGAAGATGGCCAGAGGAGGGGTCTCAGCATGCCTAAAGACCCTCGCATTTTGTTCATTCCAAACTTGCCAAGAGATTAACATGACGATGGATCAAGGCCTTTGCGTCTCCTATTGAACGTGCACACAAGATTAATCCACCAATCAGGGACATTGTTAGTGTCAACCTAGAGGTGGATTTGGATCTCATTTAAACCTAACCAGTTTATGGCTGCTGACTAAATCTTGATGGTGTATCTACAATTGAAAAGCAAGTGATCAATAGATTCTGGTTCCCACTTGCAAAGTTGGCAGAGCCCGCAACTTGGTCAATAGCGACGATGGAGCCTCTCCACAGTGCAAAGGTGGTTTTGTAGCGCGAGTCAAGTGAAGAATTAGCAGTTAGCAGGAGCCCACATTTTCCAGACGATGGAGTTGAAGGGCGAAAATGTGAGGCTAGCGAATTGCATGTCATAGGTAGACTTAACGGTGTAGCTCCCATCGCCGGTGAATTTCCAAGAAATTGTGTCCACAACTTCTGGGCTCAGGAAAACATTGGCGAGCATCTTCCAAAGGTGGTAGAACTCCTCCTTGTGGTCAATAGAGGGGCCCTGTCTCAGGTTGATCCAAGAGGTCCACTGACAATTTTCCAAGGCATCTTGAATCCTTTTTTTCCTTCCTTGAGGATAGCTCATAAATTTTGCAAGACAATCTCATTGGCTGGATGAGGCCCAACGTCTCCATACAAAACGGGTCCTCGTTATCGTCCCCCAACAAGAACCTCCATGTCAGCGCGTCACCCTGCCAAAGTCCCCTTCCATGTCTAATGGGCTCACCGGCAATCCCATTAAAAAGGACACGGAGGAAGACATGGAGAGGAGTGCTGAGACCCAATTGCAAAATTGAGCCCGGAAACTATAATGTCCATCTCAGGAGGTCTAAGTACTGATTATACTATAACGTTTCACCTGACTATTTTTGTTAACTTATTACCATTGATACATGTGCTTGAGTCAAAATACAAAAAGTCTGCCTCCTGAGCTCCTGAGCTCCGCCCCCTCTGCGCCCCGGGCCATTCAGGCCGCGGCGGCCACCAAACCCGCCCCCTCCGCGCCGCGGGCCATTCCGGCCGCGTCGGCCACAAAATCCACCCGCTCCCTTAGGCCTCGGGCACGCCGAGGCATTGATGGCGGGGGAGCCGGCCTCGCCTGCGTCCTCCGGTCCGCCCGTGGTTCTGGAGACCCAGCTGTCCCTGGCCGTGGTCTCGCCAGGTCCGCTTTCCTCGCCGCGTCTCCTGCTGCGGGACGGTGACTCCCGAGAAGATGAGGGCTCCTCCCCAACGGATCCAGGCACGCAACCTCCTCCTCGGCTAAAATCAATAGTTATTGTGGCCCCATCTACCGCCGAGCTTGCTACTACGGGCATGGACGGTGAATGGACGGAGGTCCGATCTCGTAAATGCCCACGCCCATCCCCTGCCAAGAAGGTCGCTGGCGAGTGTGGTGAGCTGCACTCTTCAGACCGGCGGCCTCTCCACAGGTCCAACCCGGGGCGGGAGGCTTTCTTAAGCCGTTTTAAGGGGCGCTGTTTTCGCTGCCTCAGCAAGCACCACCGCCGTAGAGATTGTAGGGATCCAGTCCATTGCATCATATGTGAGCTTCCAGGCCATTTTGGTAGAGAGTGCCTGCAAAATCCCAAGAACAGTGGCCCCGGAGGAAAAGCTTCAAATCGACTAGGCCCGATGCCTCCCAGGGCGCCGGTGAGGCAGCGCCTTCGCTTCCCTTCGACGGCCCCAACCTCGTCCTCGACTAGCATGTCGCCTCAGCTCAGCCTCGTCGACCTGGCGCGCAGGCCTCACGTCAGCCACTCTGTGGCTGTCTCCTCCCCGGCTGCCGACCAGGCCGCCTTCTTCCTCCGGCACCATGATGTCACACTGCTGGCGGTGGGCGGGGTCAACAACGTGTCCCCCATGGCGATTGGGAGGGCGATGGAGGAGCGCTTGAAGATCCAGCAACATCTCCTGCACGTCACCTCGCACCACCCAGAAGACTACTTTGTCATCTTCACCCAGCCGGGTCACCACAACAACGTCGTCCGGCTGGGCTTGGTGCACGTCGTGGGCGTTGACTTCCTCATCGAGTCGTGTACTGAGAACGACCACGCCACCTCCGGCACCTTCAACCTCCATGTCCGCTGCGTCATCAAGGACGTCCCCATGCAGTACTAGTCCTTGGAAGGGGCCGAGGAGATCTTCGGCAAGATGGTGCGCGTGGATCGCCTCGATAGCCGCACGCTCGAGTGCGGCCACACAAAGACGTTCGCCTGCTGGGTGTGGGTGTGGGACATGGCGCACATACCCACCAAGCTCACCTTCTGGAGGCTCCCGCGCGGGGCGGGGCGTTTGAGGAGATGAACGACTTCTCGCCGCCGGACCTAGAGTTGCGCCACCGCCTGGGGCTATGCAACACCAGATGCTGATCCATGTCGACTGCGTGGAGGACTGGACAAGGCGCTCCCCTCGCTCCTCGCACTCGGGTCAGAGTGGCCTGTCGCCCTATGACTCCAACACCGAGGACAGGCAGTTGCCGCTGGAGTACCCGGGAACCTGAACCATGAGGGTTGAAGACGGGAAGTAGCCAGAGCGCCACCGCCCCCAGTAGCAACCACCTGTGGTGAGCTTGGGCTACAGGGGCATGCCGCAGGGCGAGCCGCGCCACAACCAATATGGAGACGAGTCCGACAGGAGATCCTGGAGGGATACGCTGGTGGGACGTGGGCGCAACCCGCGCCATGCTCCAGCCAAGGAAACAGGCAAGAACAAGGCCCCGGAAGAAAGGCAGCGCAACCGCTCTCCGCCTAGAAGGCGCCACAAGAGAGATGCAGTAGACGTAGAAGCACCCACTCCAACAAGGAAGTCGCTCCTGCCCCTGCAGCCGACCATCAAGGCCCCATGGTGCAGGCCACGGCCGGCGACGACCCCGTGGACGCTTTCTTTGCCAATGCCAAGCGTCCAACCAAGCCGTGCGACCGCGTTGACTGCATGGAGGCTGAGCTAGAGGCCACGGTGTATGAGCTGGTCTCCAGCCCCCTCCAGTTCTTGAAGATGCAAGATGAGATGCAAGCCACGGCAACTAGGTCGGCTGATGTTTTTGGGCCAACCCTGGCTAGCCCATCTTCCAGCCCGGGCTAGTTCAACTGCCACAGCCCGCAGCCTGCTCACACGGTGGAGGTCCAGCTGGGAGCGGTAATGCAGCAGGTGCGCACTTGGGAGATTCAAGACGCCGGCGCTGCTCCGGCCCCCCGCCGCCCCTTCAAGGACATCCAACCACCGTTGCTTGCATCCGCTCTCCCACTCCGCCCATCAGCGCCGCCACGACCCAGAGCAACCTCCATGCCAACATGTCAGAGCGCTCGCCAGGCCAAGAACTCCCACCTGGGACTGGTGGCGAACCGGGCTGCGCTATGGATCGTCAAGGAGCTGGGCATGCTTGGACCTGGAGACAAGATGACCAAGAAACCTATCGACGCCCGGATCAAGCGCTTCGACAAGCCCCTCACAGAAGCGGACATCAGCGCCATCGCCAGGCTCACGCGTCTCAGCAAAGATGTCGTGCTGGTGGCGGCCGGCCTCGCGGGGACAGAAGGAGCTGCCGATGAGGCCAAGGTTTAGCGATGATAGGACGGCCTTCCTATTGTATTAGTCTTCGTTGTAGTCTCTGATGGCGGGTGGCCTGAAGCTGGCTTGAGTTAGGTTCAGTAGCTTTACATTCAGTGTTAGTCATGATAATAGCTCGGCAACGGTGTATTCTGGGGCCTATTGGTGGTCACCGCTGCTCCCATGCTAGATGGATGGTGTATTTGCTTGGCTTTGTGCCCATTAGTAACGATAGTCATCGGAGAAATCATCTGTGTCCCCATGAATGACAACCCACAAATTCTATGTTGGAATGTCCGCGGCCTAAGTTCGCCAGCGAAGCGATCTGCAGTAAGCGAAGTAGTTGTTTCTCTCCAAACCGCCATCCTATGTCTCCAGGAGACCAAGATCGACGTTTGGACCCCGCAACTAGTTAGGGATATTGGCGGTGCAAGCCTCTCGGGATGCATTGTCCTGCCGGCTATCGGCACCAAAGGAGGAGTAGCTATCTTCTGGAACCCAGACGTGGCCACGATCACCTCGCATGCTGTAGGAGAGCGATCACGGCCAAGGTCGACCTCCTGCAGGCTGGTACTAGCTTCTGGCTGACCTCCGTCTATGGCCCTACAGAAGGGACAGGCCACGATGCTTTCCTTGCCGAAGTCTTTGCCTCTGCACCACCGCTCGGTGAGCCATGGCTGATAAATGGTGATTTCAATATGATCTATGAATCAAGAGACAAGAACAACTTCAACATCAACCGAAGAGTACTAGGCAAATTCAGGGCAGCAATTGATGCCGCAGGGATGAGGGAAATTAAGTGCAAAAACAGGCATTTTACATGGAGTAACGAGAGGGAGCAACCCACTCTAGTCAGCATTGACAAGTTCTTTTGCAATACAAGCTGGGAGCTCATGTTTCCCTCCTATGCACTGATGGCGGCATCAACGGCCTGCTCAGATCACTGTAAGCTGTGCTTGCGGAGATGGGTGCCCCACCGCGACGTGCGTGCTTCAGATTCGAAGCTTTCTAGCCAAAATCCCCCCACTATACTGAAACTGTGGACAGGGCTTGGAACAGGCCAGCGAACCACCCCTGTGCGTTCGTCAGACTGAATATTAAGATGGATCACACTGCAAAAGACCTCAAGATTTGAAGCAAGTTCCTATTCGGTGACGCCAAGATGCAATTCCATATTGCCACAGAGATCATTCTTCGCCTAGATGTGGCACAAGAAAAGAGATCCCTCACCCCTGCTGAGTTTAACCTGAGAAAGATGCTGAAGCAGCGGCTCCTGTGCCTTGCAGCAATCGAGAGAGCAAGACGGAGGCAGGCATCCAAATTAACCTGGCTCAAAGTGGGCGATGCAAGCACAAAGTTTTTTCATGCAAAGATGTGCTCGAGGCGACGGAAAAATTTCATCCACTTCCTGCACACGGATACATCCATGGCCACCACTCATGCGGAAAAGGAGCAGCTAATCACTGAACACTTCAGCTCTGTTCTTGGCACAAAAGCCCCCCAATCTAGGGCGATCGATTGGGAGCAGCTCGACCTCCCATTGGTGTAGAACAGAGGCCTGGATAATCCATTCACTCCGGAAGAGGTGTGGGCTGCAATCAAGGAGTCGCCAGCAGAAAATGCATTGAGGCCGGATGATTGCATTGGAGTCTTCTTCGGGTCGAGTTGGAACACGATAAAAGGCGATATCATGCATGTCTTCGACTAGTTCCGCAGACTTGCCGGCGGAAACCTCACGCAATTGAACACCGCCCTAGTCGCCCTAATCCCAAAAAACGGCGCTGACAAGATCTCTGATTTCAGACCAATCAGTCTGATACACTCCATGGCGAAGCTAATAACGAAGGTCTTGTCCATCACGCTGACGGTTGTTGTGCATGACATTATCTCACCAGCGCAATCTGCTTTTCTCAGTTCAAAAGGCATTCATGACAGCTTCCTATATGTCCAGAACACGGTTAGATCACTACACATGAAGAAAACACCAGCCCTGCTATTGAAGTTGGATATCGCCCGTGCATTCGACAATGTCTCCTGGGAATATCCTCGACCTCCTACAGGCGCTTGGTTTCAGTGCCAGATGGCGAGACTGGATCACCTGGCTACTGTCGACATCCTCTTCCTCCTTCATACTCAATGGTCGGCAAGGGCCTGCCATTAGCCACCGCCGGGGCCTCCGGCAAGGTGACCCCTGTCGCCCTTGTTATTCATCATAGCAATAGATGCGCTGCACCGTCTCATTGAAAAGGCAACTGAGGAACACATGTTGTCGCCGCTTCCTAGAAGAGATGTCAAGCTCCGTGTCAGCCTATATGCAGATGATGTTGTGCTCTTTGCCAACCCAGACAAGACGGAGATCGAAACTCTCATGCACATCCTGGAGGATTTAGGCTATGCCTCGGGGCTTAGGATAACCCCCAAAAATCGACAGCAACACCTATCAGATGTGAAGAGCTCAACCTTGATGAGATCCTACAAAGCTTCGGTGGCTTGGTTGCTGTTTTCCCACTGCGCTACCTTGGATTGCCAGTCACGCTATCGCAACTGCGACTAGTACACCTTCAATTTATATTGGACCGAATCAAGGCAAGATTGGTAGGAAGGAAGGGACGGCTCATGTCCATTGCTAGCAGACGAGGGCTGCGCTTTTTTCTTAGTGTGTTGCCTACTTTTGCGATCGCCGTCCTCAAAGTGCCCAAAAAATACTTCAGGGAAGTGGACAAAATGAGGAGACGTTTTCTTTGGGCCCAGGAGAAGGAGCTAACGGGTGGAAAATGCAAGGTAAACTGGTCAGCAGTTTGCTCCCCAACTGATTATGGGGGACTTGGGCACTAGTAGAAAAGGGGGCAAAGGTCCAGGCCGGGTCAGCCCATTAGTCCTGGTTCAGTCCAGAACCGGGACCAATGGGGGCATTGGACCCGGTTTGTTAGCCCAGGGGGCCGGCCGGGCCACGTGGGCCATTCGTCCCGATTCGTCTGGACCTTTGGTCCCGGTTCGTGGGACGAACCGGGACCAATGGGCCTCGCTCCTGGCCCACCACCATTGGTCCCGGTTGGTGGCATGAACCGGGACCAAAGGCTCCCCTTTAGTCCCGGTTCATGCCACCAACCGGGACCAGTGGTGGTGCCTATATATACCCCCCTCGCGCCAGAGCAGAGCACACTGCTCTGTTTTTTCTGGCCGAGGGGGAGAGGGCTTGGTGGTGCTCTAGCTCACCTCCTATGCACACAAGGTGTTCGATGGAATGCCCGAGCCACACTACATAAGCTTTCTCCTCTCCAAGCTCGACCTCCAAGCTCCATTTTCCTCAATATTTGTCTAGGTTTAGCTGTCCGTCACACCCTGTCCCCGTCTTCACCGCCGTCGATCACCTGCGTCGAGCTCATCGTCGGCACCACCGTGGTGAGCCTCTTGTTCTTATCTTCTTTCTGAAAGGAAAAAATATTCTTATTTGTATGTTTACATAGATACTTGTATTATTTTCTTACTTTTATTATTGCATCTTATATAGTGCGATGGTTTTGGTATCCGCCCCCGTTAAGGAGAAATAGGGGTTATGATGGAAGGCGGCGAAGAAGAAGAGTACGATGACAACTATGTGCCCCCTGAATACCGTGATGATGCAACGGGGGGAGCTGGTGAAGATCAAGAGGAACCAGACGATGTGCCCAATGATGCTGCAATGGGTGAAGCTGCTAAAGATCACGAGGAACCAGACAATGCAAAAGTCAAAAGGAAAAGCTGAAGTTCGATCGCATGTTAGAGGATCACAAAAAAGGGTTGTACCCAAATTGCGAATATGGCAACACAAAGCTCAGTACCGTACCGGAATTGTTGCAGTGGAAGGTAGAGAATGATGTGCCTGACAAAGGATTTGAGAAGCTACTGAAAATATTGAAGAAGAAGCTTCCAAAGGATAACGGATTGCCCGATAGTACATACGCAGCAAAGAAGGTCGTATGCCCTCTAGGATTGGAGGTGCAGAAGATACATGCATGCCCTAATGACTGCATCCTCTACCGCGGTGCATACAAGGATCTGAACGCATGCCCGGTATGCGGTGCATTGCGGTATAAGATCAGACGAGATGACCCTGGTGATGTTCACGGCGAGCCCCCCAGGAAGAGGGTTCCTGCGAAGGTGATGTGGTATGCTCCTATAATACCACGGTTGAAATGTCTGTTCAGAAATGGGGAGCATGCCAAGTTGATGCGATGGCACAGTGAGGACCGTAAGAAAGACGGGAAGTTAAGAGCACCCGCTGACGGGTCGCAGTGGAGAAAAATCGAGAGAAAGTACTGGGATGAGTTTGCAAAGGACCCAAGGAACGTATGGTTTGCTTTAAGCGCGGAAGGCATTAATACTTTCGGGGAGCAGAGCAGCAATCACAACACCTGGCCTGTGACTCTATGTATGTATAACCTCCCTCCTTGGATGTGCATGAAGAGGAAGTTCATTATGATGCCAGTTCTCATCAAAGGCCCTAAGCAACCCGGCAACGACATGGATGTGTACGTAAGGCCATTCGTTGAAGAACTTTTACAGCTGTGGAATGGAAGCGGTGTACGTACGTGGGATGAGCACAGACAAGAGGAATTTAACCTAAAGGCGTTGCTGTTCGTGACCATCAACGATTGGCCCGCTCTCAGTAACCTTTCAGGACAGACAAACAAAGGATACCACGCATGCACAAACTGTTTAGATGACACTGAAAGTGTATACCTGGACAAATGTAGGAAGAATGTGGGCCATCGTCGATTTCTTCCGACCAACCATCAATGTCGAAAGAAAGGCAAGCATTTCAAAGGTGAGGCAGATCACTGGAAGAAGCCCGCCATGCGTACCGGTGATCACGTACTTGCTATGGTCAATGATTTACACGTAATCTTTGGAAAGGGTCCCGACGCACTAGCTGTTCTGAATGACGCTGAGGGACACGCACCCATGTGGAAGAAGAAATCTATATTTTGGGACCTACCCTACTTGAAAGACCTAGAGGTCCGCTCTTCAATCGACGTGATGCACGTGACGAAGAACCTTTGCGTGAACCTGCTAGGCTTCTTGGGCGTGTATGGAAAGACAAAAGATACACCTGAGGCACGGGAGGACCTGCAACGTTTGCACGAAAAAGACGGCATGCCTCCGAAGCAGTATGAAGGTCCTGCCAGCCACGCTCTTACGAAAGAAGAGAAAGAAATCTTCTTTGAATGCCTGCTCAGTATGAAGGTCCCGACTGGCTTCTCGTCGAATATAAAGGGAATAATAAATATGCCAGAGAAAAAGTTCCAGAACCTAAAGTCTCATGACTGCCACGTGATTATGACGCAACTGCTTCCGGTTGCATTGAGGGGGCTTCTACCGAAAAATGTCCGATTAGCCATTGTGAAGCTATGTGCATTCCTCAATGCAATCTCTCAGAAGGTGATCGATCCAGAAATCGTACCAAGGCTAAGGAGTGATGTGGCGCAATGTCTTGTCAGTTTCGAGCTGGTGTTCCCACCATCCTTCTTCAATATCATGACGCATGTCCTAGTTCATCTAGTCGACGAGATTGTCATTCTAGGGCCCGTATTTCTACACAATATGTTCCCCTTTGAGAGGTTCATGGGAGTCCTAAAGAAATATGTCTGTAACCGCGCTAGTCCAGAAGGAAGAATCTCCATTGGCCATCAAACAGAGGATGTCATCGGGTTTTGTGTTGACTTCATTCCTGGCCTTAAGAAGATAGGTCTCCCTAAATCGCGGTATGAGGGGAGACTGACTGGAAAAGGCACTCTTGGAAGTGACTCAATAATATGCAGGGACAGATATTCTTGGTCTCAAGCGTACTACACAGTTCTACAGAACTCTACCTTGGTGACCGCGTATGTCGATGAACACAAGAACAGTCTGCGCTCTGAACACCCGGAGCAGTGCGACGACTGGATTACATGTGAACACATTAGGACTTTCAGCAGTTGGTTGGAAGCACGTCTAAGAGGTGACAACACTGTTTGTTTTGAGTTGTACTTGTTGTCTAGGGGACCATCTTTGACTGTATTGATTTACAAAGGATACGAGATAAATGAGAATACATTTTACACGATTGACCAAGATCAAAAGAGCACCAACCAAAACAGCGGTGTCCGCTTTGATGCAACAACCGAGAAGGGAAAGGACACATATTATGGTTACATAGTGGACATATGGGAACTTGACTACGGACAAGATTTTAAGGTCCCTTTGTTTAAGTGCAAATGGGTCAATCTGTCAGGAGGCGGGGTACATGTAGGCCCACAGTACGGAATGACAACAGTGGATCTGAAAAATCTTGGGTACACTGACGAACCGTTCGTCCTAGCCAATGATGTGGCACAGGTTATCTATGTGAAGGACATGTCTACCAGACCGAGAAAAAGAAAAGATAAGGAAACGAATACATCATACGATGAGCCAAAGCGCCACATAGTTCTTTCAGGAAAAAGGGACATCCTGGGAGTGGAGGGAAAGGCAGACATGTTTGAAGATTATGAAAAGTTTCATGAAATTCCTCCCTTCAATGTCAAGGCTGACCCAAGCATCCTGATAAACGATGAAGATTATCCATGGTTACGGCGCAATAAGCAAATGACACAAGCGAAGAAAAAGTGAAGACTTCCTCCCGCAACTATTATGATGATACCATGCCAAATTTGTAACAGACGAGTATGCTATGCCAACTTTTTCAGAGTTCATTTGACAACTATGAATTTAGGTCGAGTTTTCTCTATAGGTGCATCTATGTTCAAACTTGAACTATTCAAATTCTAAAACTAATGGCACTAACAGAAAGTTTATAATTTTTGTGACCTAAAAGAAAAAAGAAATCATTAAAAAATTATAAGTATTTAGTTCTAAGTAGAAATGAAAAAAAATAGAAAAAAAGAAAAAAATGCCTATAATATTTGTTATGACTAACTAAAATTACCAAATTGAGTATAATGATAAAGCACAGTAATATTAAATAGCAGGAAAAAGAATGACTCAAAAATCAATTTTTATAGTAAAGTTATTCATAAACCTGTGATTCACACAAATTTTAAAAAATTCAAATTTAAACTATTCAAATTTTAAAACTAATGGAACTAACAGAAAGTTTATAATTTTTGTGACCTAAAATAAAAAAGAAATCA
Organism: Aegilops umbellulata; assembly: GCA_032464435.1. Taxonomy (NCBI): domain Eukaryota; kingdom Viridiplantae; phylum Streptophyta; class Magnoliopsida; order Poales; family Poaceae; genus Aegilops; species Aegilops umbellulata. The sequence continues at coordinate 533,719,810 of CP136055.1, forward strand.
CTACAAAGCTATAAGTATTTAGTTCTAAGTAGAAATGAAAAAAAATAAATAGCAAAAAAGAAAAAAAAATGCCACCTACTGGGCCACCACGGCCTGAATACGACTAGAAACCCAACCATGGGCCAGGATTCAGGCCCGCAGCAGGCCCAGTAGGCCCACAGGCATTACAGTGATAGATTAGGCCCGAAAGCCTGCAGTTGAGAGGAGCTCGAGAGGGTGGGCACAACAGCGCTTATAAACCACTCCCGAGCCCTCTCAACTAGCGAGGTGGGACTAAACTTTTGGGCGCGGGGCAGCACAAGGCCATTGGTCCCGGTTGGTGGCACCATTCGGGACTAAAGGTGGGCATTGGTCCCGGTTCGTGGCTCCAACCGGGACCAATGGCCCCCTTTAGTCCCGGTTGGTGCCACGAACCGGGACCAAAGGCCGCTGCTTCCGGCCCTTTGGGCTGCTGAAAAGAGGCCTTTGGTCCCGGTTGGTGGCACCAACCGGGACTAAAGGTAGCATTCGTCCCGGTTGCTGCCACGAACCGGGACCAATGCTCTGGGTATATAAGCTGGACTTGTGAAAATTTCACAACTTCACCGTCAGTTCGTGCCCGACGCCCCGGCGCTGCTCCTCGTCGCCGTCGCCGTCATCGCCCCTGCCTCCGACGCCGTCGCCGCGCTGCCCCTGCCCCCGACGCCGTCGCCGTGCCGCCCTGCCTCCGACGCTGTCATTGCGCCGCCCCTGCCTCCGGCGCCGTCGTCGCGCCGCCCCTGCCGCCGACCACGCCGTCGCCGCGCCGGCCCCTGCCCAGCGCCCTAGCCCCTTCCCGCGGCCCGCCCCCGCCCGCCGGCTCCCTTGCCTCCCCCGCCGTCGCCACCGCCAGAAGCCCCCGCTATGAGCCGCCGTGCCGGTCCGGCTCTGTTTTTATTTTTGTATTAGATTAATTTTTTTTCATATATATAATGTATATTTGTATGTATGTGGCTATATGTAAATTCAGAGCATGTTTTTTATTAGATTAATTTCTTATTAGATTTATTACATTAATGTTTTTGTTCACAGCATGTTTTTGTTCATATATGTATTTTTTTGTTCAAATGTGTATTAATGTTTTTGTTGCATATATGTAAATTTTTTCAATGTATATATGTATGTGGTAGCTATATATGCATGATGAGGGGGATGGGGGTCGATATACCCCCTCCCCAATAATTTCAACATGAGCGGAGGTCGATATACCCCCTCCCCGATAACATTTTTTAGAAAAGTTTTATATATCTAGCTAGGAAGAAAGGAAGAAGGAATGAACTAAGAAGAGAAAGAAGAAGAAAAAAGAGGAGAAGAAGAAGGAATAGAGGAGAAGAAGAAAAAATAGAGTATATTTTTTCTTCTTCTCCTCTATTCCTTCTTCTCCTTTTTTTTCTTCTTCTCCTCTATTTTTTATCTTCTACTTCCTCTTCTTAATTTTTGTCGGAAACTCCGTTCCAAAATAACTTCTACGTGATGTGTCGTGGATTTGTCACGGCAGATGTCCTGGCAAAAGGACTTAGTCGTGGAGCCATCGCAATGGGTTAGTTTGAAGGGGTTAGAGCGGCCGCAAGGACACAGAGTTTATACTAGTTCGGCCCCTTCAATGAAGGTAAAAGCCTACGTCTAGTTGTGATGGAATTGATGGGTTTCGAGGGCTAGGGAGCGATAAGCTTCGCCTAAACCTCGAGTTGTTCTTCTCTGTCCCCAAACCGCCGTCGGGTCGTCCCCTTATATACACGGGTGACGCCCGTCGGTCTGCAAAGTCCCGACCTCCGGTTTATAAACGTGCCCGGGTCGGTCTCTCTATTCCTAACTTACAATGCAAGTTTACCTCAGGCCGGTTTACACCGTAAACCTCTAAACGGATTATAGGCCTTGGGCCCTTCTATTTCTCCTTGGGCTTTAACATCTCGGGTCCATTGACGGAGCTAACCCGGGCCCTGTAGGCCGGTTTACCCCAAATAGCAATATCCCCAACATTAGGCCCCAGATTGATTTGAACAGGTTCATGTCAATCCTTAATAAGAATTTCTGTCTTCAAATGTCTTCCGGTAACTGTTGAACCGCCGTTTCTTCGTCTCCTTTTGCTGCGGTAAACCGATATGACGTCAGTGCAAAGTTACCGTCTCCTTTTGCTAATCCGCAATAATCAGGTCGACGGCTGGGCTCCCGAAATCTCCGGCCCCTGGATTCGCGTGCCTGGCACGCGCGCCGCGCCTTATAAATAGGACTTGAAGGCCATCTTCCTTTCCTTCCTTTCATCCCCTTCTTCGTCTTCCTCGCGACCCAGACCTCGGAGCTCCGCCGCCGCCGTCAGCTACTGCATCAACTCCGGCCGCTGCATCAACCTGATCGGACCAGAGCACCGCGGCGACTTTCCACATCCGTTTGGATCCCGGTAAGGCCCCTGTTCTTCTTGCTTTAGATCTGTTCTAGGGTTCGTCATCCTGCTACTGTTTCTTGTTCTTCCCCATAGCAGCTTTTGCGAACAGATGATGATACCTGTATCGTGATTTGTAGTCCCTCTCAGTGTTCGCCATAAATCTGTACTCATCTCCTTAGATCTCACTCATTTCCCTGCTTGTCGAACTTATGTTGTTCTGCTGTGAGCCAAACCTCATATTTTTACTTCTTTTTCGCCCTAGCGGTAGATCCATTGCTTTGAAAGAATCCGTACGGGATCTGTTTCTGCTTTCATATTCACAACTGTTAGATCTGGTCGGTTTAACTTCTAGCAAAGCGAACAAACCAATCCACACATCCATTAGTCCCCTTGATGAACCGCTGGATGATATCATTGTAGATAACCTTACTCTATATAAGAGCATCTTCGGTTTACACTCACACTTGTTCTCAAAACCGGAACACCTTTGTCTTTGTAGATTTTCTCATGGCAAAACAGGTGTACGAATGCAACTGGGTTCCCTCTCGCATCACTGAGACCCAACTAAACAACTTAGTTCTGACTGGCGCTTTGAGTAGCAAAAATGCCATCCATTGGAGGGTTCCAGGAAACGAATGTCCTCCTACCCCACAGGAGGGAGAAGTGGTGGTGTTTGCGGATCACCTGGCCCGGGGTTTTAATCCACCCGGTTCAAAATTTTATCGGGACGTCCTGGCTAACTTTAGGTTGCGCCCACAAGATGTTGGTCCAAACTCAGTCACGAATATCTGCCATTTTCAAGTGCTTTGCGAGGTGTACTTCCAGGAGGAACCTACTGTAGAGCTGTTCCGGGACTGTTTTCATTTGAACCGACGTACTGAATTCACCGACGGCCCTAATATGGAACTGGGTGGTATGACGATTCAAAAGAGGAAAGAGGTGACTTATCCTCGCGCCAAGTTGCATAGTCATCCGCAAGAATGGAATCACACCTGGTTCTATTGCAAGGATACTTCCCCTGCTGAAGAAAATCCACTGCCCGGCTTCCGTCCAGAGAGACTTAGCAATACACACCCCTTCCCCCCAAGGCTAACCGCCAAAGAGAGGAGTAAGTATGCCCCTCAGCTGTCCAAGCTCAGAGCCTTCATGGCTAACGGTTTAACGGGGGTAGATCTTGCCCGTTGCTGGATTTCATGGAGCATCCTGCCCCTTAGCATCCGCTCCGGTTTAATGTGCCAATACACGGGCCGGGTTGATGATCCTTTGAGGCACTGCAACATTCAGCTGACGGAGGACGAAGTCACTGAAGCTGTGAAAAAGATGCTGAATGAACTGGAATATGTTTGCGCCCGAACCGGCCTGCTTCCATTTTGTGCCACAAACAAACCACCTGCTGTAAGTATCTCCTCTCTGTTTGTTATAGAATTTATGATCTCCTTATACACATATTGCTAACTCCAGTCCTTTCTGAGACAGGGAGATGATCCGTTTTGGAGCAAGAAGTTTCAAGAACCGACCGAAAAGGTAACCCGACCCAAAACGAGGGTGAAGAAGCCCGCTCAGAAGAAAAGGAACACCGCTTCCTCTACCCCGGATTTAGAGGAGGATGATGTGGGTAATCCGGACCTTGGGGTAGACCTCGATTCAGTTGGCTTACTTTTTATACGTCTTATTGATGATGATATTTGTCAGGACGACGCTGAAGTGAGCAATGCTGAAGGCCCAGAGGTAACTATTCTTTCTTCTGATGCCGTTCCTTTGCCTTTGAAAAAACCTCGCCAAGCAAACCGGAAAATTAAATTTTCTCATCCTCTTGCTTACTTGGATCCCAAATTTCTTGTGAAGACCCAGCAACATGAAGCTCGACGCACCACCCGGCATAGCGGCCAGGTAGTTACCTCCGCCGGTTTACCGAACAGCCCGGTTCGGAAACGCCGCTCAGAGGTCTCCGATTTATGCGCTAGCTTTCCTCCTAAAGCAGGTTTAACTCGTCAGCCTCTTAATCCATCTGACTCCGATTATCAGGTCACTTCCCATTCATCTTCTGGTGAATCTTCAGCCACTCAACTGCCACCGCTGAAGACAGTTATTGGGTAAGTTGGACCGATCACAACATATCTCTGTATGAGTCTCTTAATCCATCTTACACCGTTTTTTCAATCTTTGGGTTTTTTCCAGGGCTAAACCTAGACCGAGCAAGAAGGCTCGGCTGGATAACCCGGCTGAAGGAACTGCCGCTCCTGAACCGGAGAAAACTCCTGGTGCTGACGCTCTGGATCGTGAAGATATTCAGAATTATCTATCTCCGCAAGATGACACCTGTGCTGAAGAAAGGCCTACCAAACCTGCCAGCCGTACTAATCCGCCTGCCAGTCCTGTTCGGGTTGAGGAATCCATCCCCCCTTCTGGAACTGTTGAAAAACCGACAGGGCCACTGCAGAGCAGTGACTCCAAGGATGATGATGTTGTGATTACCGGCATTGGCCGCTCTGAACCGGGGAATACTGCTACTTTGGCCAAGCATACTGCCAAGGACGAAATCTCGGCCATAAAGGGCAAATGGGACGTTGACTCCTCAACGTACGCCGCTTTAAGCGCCCAAGATCTTTATTCTGGGTACCTGAACCGACTGTACACCAGTCGCGATTATGAAGCTGGTATGATCAGGATGATGAAAGAAAAACTTGAGGTAACTCTCTTGTGCTTCCTTCTGTTACAACCTAGCTTCTCAATTTGATCCGAATCCGAGATGGTAACCCGAATCATGCTGCCTTGACCACTAAGGTCCGGTTTTAAAAACCCAGGGCTTCAACATAAGCCTTTAACCAGAAACATCATTAAATAACCATTAGCCCCCAAGTGCCAAGTTTCAATACTTGTATTAATCCTGGGACTTTTTGTAGTGGAAAACATGTGTTAAAATCAAGTATGCATTAGCCCCCAAGTATCGAGCACATAACTTGCTTGTGTGGTTGATACTTCCAAACCGTGCACTATTTTCTGAACGCTGCTGATGACCTGCTGCAGGGGGATTTGAAGACCAAAGAGAAACAAGTCTCGGACCTTCAGGAAACTTTAAAAACCCAGCAGGCTGAAACTGAAAAAGCGAAGGAGGAATTGACCAATGCCTTAACCGTTATGGAACAGCTGAAAGAAGACCGCAAAAAGGAGCAAGCTGTTTGGGCTACTGAAAAAGCTCTTTTGACGAAGAGGGCCGAAAATGCTGAAGCTGCTCTCAAACCGGTGGTCGATGAATTATCCACCGTGAAGCGACAAATACACTCCATGACCTCTGCCGTCTTTGGTAAATTTTTCGATGCCCTTCTTCCAATTTGTACCTTGTCTGCTATATCCTATGTCCGGTTTGTAATCCATCTTGAAACACTGCAGGCTCACGTATTGGACACTTGGGTTCTGATGTGCGGATGAAACTCAAAGCTGCTTATACTCTGATTGAACAGTTGTACTCCGGAGCACAGAGAGCTATCACCACTGCATCGCACAACCACCCTGCGCCGTCTCTGATTCAAGACACGTTAAAGAGGCTATCCATGCTTCCAGCCCGGATTGAAGAGTTGAAAAGATCAGCTGCTCGAACTGGAGCCATCACTGCCTTGATCCGGGCCAAAGCGTGGGTACCAGATTTCGACCCTGTCGAAGCGGCTCAAGGATACCCCAGCTTGAAAGAAGATGGTTCAGACTTTGGTGAAGATGATTTGAGGGCGATAAACCGGGCGGTGCGCCCCCTAGCTTGTCAATTGGCTGAAGAAGCAGATCTGACCCATTACCAAGCCCAATATGATAACCAGAACAGGCGAGTAGCTGCCCCGGTCCCTGAAGCGGAAAACCTTATTCCTCCAATCCGTAAGCATACCTACGCCCCTGACATTGAACCGTCTTTGCTGATTCACGAAGAAGCTGTCTTTCAAGCGCTAATGGGAATCGACTGGACCACTGCTGATTTCCAGCCAATGGGTAACCAAGATAGAGCTGAAGCGGCGCAAGATGATCCACAGCCTTCGAACCGAGGCGGCGAACAGGCGTAATCAACGCTCCGGTTCACCTTAATTGGTGACGTTTAATCCGTCAACGAACAATATATTCAGGCACTACGCTGCCTTGTAATAAAATAGTTTAATACCTCTGCATTTGAATGTGCCTTCGCGCACGGGTACTGATGCTCTTTCCAATGACGTTTTCCAACTTTATGTTTCCTGTCTTTACTGAGTACACAAGATCTTTCGACCCTATGAACCGTGCTGCGCCTTTGCCAAACCGGGCAACTTGCCTCCGGGTTAAAAAACGGACCAGGCTGTGTCAGCTGAATCGGTTTAAAAGCACTTGACGTTCGGAAGAACAAAAAATACCACAATAAAGGCAAAAAACAAAAACCAAATACGAGAGGCCAACGCGATAGTAAAACACATGCAAATAGTGGTTGCTATGAACCGTTCAGAAGGCGTGACCATCGTCAAGACAAAATAAACCAAGCCCCCAAGAGGTGTAGCTACGGTTTAGGTCGACTAGGTTCCTAACTGAATCATGGCAAATATGCCGGTCAAATGGCATTGCATTGGTTCGGATTCGACCAAGCCCCCAAGTGACTCAGTGGCCAAGGGCCGATCAAGTGGCATTGCGTTGGTTAGGACACGACCAAGCCCCCAAATGATTCATTGGCTAAAAAGCCGACCAGAAGGCATTACCATCATCAAGACATGACCGAGCTCCCATAAGGCGTAATCTACGGTTCAAGTCGATTAGGTCCCCAACTGATTCAGTGGCAAATGTGCCAGCCAGAAGGCATTACCGTCGTCAATACATGACCAAGCCCCCCGGAGGTGTAGCTACGGTTCAGGCCGACTAGGTCCCCAACTGACTTTATAGGGTTAGCTATGTTCTCTTTGGTTCGAATACGACCTATGTTTGAACAGGAAGCCCCATGTTTGAATAGCTATGTTCTCTTTGGTTCGAATACGACCTATGTTTGAACAGGAAGCCTCATGCTTGAACCGAGATCTTTAAACCGGATATTAAGGGCCTCAAAGCTTTGCGGGAGTCATCTTCCCTTGAACCGGACTATAAACCGGAGTCTTCACTTTGATCCTCTTCGAAGCGACCTCAAGGGGTAAACCAGAAATTGCATTAAAGCGAATCAACTCCAGTGACCGGTTTATTGTATTAATCATAATATATACATGGTCATGATATGTACATAAGCAGAGCCCAAGGCTCATGTATAATAAGGTCGAAGATGAGCTATATTCCACGGCCTGTTGGTCTCCTCCTCTGATGTGCGCGAATCTTTGTGCTCTCGAATATCAATCAGGTAGTATGACCCATTATTCAGATTCTTGCTGACCACAAAAGGTCCCTCCCAAGGCGGGGATAATTTATGCTGGTCAGACTGATCTTGAATGAGCCGAAGCACCAAATCCCCCTCCTGAAAGGTTCTGGTCCTAACCCGACGGCTGTGGTAACGGCGAAGATCTTGCTGGTAAATCGCTGAACGGGCAGCTGCTAAGTCACGTTCCTCATCCAACAAGTCAAGAGCGTTCTGCCGTGCCTGCTCGTTGTCCGCTTCAACATACGCTGCCACACGAGGTGAGTCATGTCGTATATCACTTGGGAGAACCGCCTCTGCTCCGTAGACCATAAAAAACGGCGTAAACCCCGTGGATCTGTTAGGCGTGGTGTTGATGCTCCATAATACAGACGGTAGCTCCTCCACCCAACAAGCCGGCGTCCTTTGCAAAGGGACCAGAAGCCGGGGTTTGATACCTCTCAAGATCTCTTGATTCGCTCGTTCTGCCTGACCATTAGATTGTGGGTGCGCTACCAAAGAAACATCAAGCCGTATATGCTCCCGTGCACAGAACTCTCTCATGGCCCCCTTGGATAGATTGGTACCATTATCTGTGATGATGCTGTGTGGAAAGCCAAACCGGAAGATCACCTTCTTTATAAACCGAACCGCCGTGGCAGCATCACATTTACTGACAGGTTCTGCCTCCACCCACTTTGTAAATTTGTCAACCGCCACCAGTAGGTGGGTCTTCTTATATTTGGAACACTTAAAAGGCCCAACCATATCGAGCCCCCAAGTCGCAAACGGCCAAGTGATCGGAATCATCCTCAATTCTTGAGCCGGTATGTGCGCTCGTCTGGAAAATTTCTGGCAACCATCACATAACCTGACCAGGTCCTCTGCATCAGCATGAGCAGTTAACCAGTAGAAACCGTGGCGGAACGCTTTAGCCACCAATGATTTTGAACCGGCGTGGTGGCCGCAATCCCCTTCATGTATTTCACGTAATATCTCGCACCCCTCCTCAGGGGATACGCACCATTGTAGTGCTCCTGACACGCTGCGATGATGTAGCTCTCCTTTAAGGATGGTCATAGACTTGGACCGCCGTACTATCTGTCGAGCCAAGCTTTCGTCTTCTGGCAACTCACCCCGGTTCATATATGCCAGATAAGGGAGCGTCCAATCCGGGGTGACGTGAAGAGCCGCCACTAATTGAGCCTCCGGATCAGGAACAGCCAATTCCAGCTCACCGGGTAACCGTACCGATGGGTGATACAATACATCCAAGAAAACATTGGGTGGGACCGGTTTACGCTGAGAGCCCAAGCGGCTTAAAGCGTCTGCTGCCTCATTCTTTCTGCGGTCCACATGGTCCACTTGATAGCCTTTGAAATGCCCGGCTACCATATCTACTTCACGTCGGTATGCAGCCATGAGCGGGTCCTTTGAATCCCAGGTGCCAGATACCTGCTGAGCCACCAAATCCGAATCACCAAAGCACCTAACTCTGCTCAGATTCATCTCTTTAGCCATCCGAAGACCATGCAGCAAAGCTTCATACTCAGCCGCATTATTTGTACAGGGGAACATTAAACGGAGGACATAACAAAACTTATCACCTCGTGGGGAAGTTAAAACGACTCCAGCCCCCGAGCCTTCCAATTGTCTTGACCCGTCAAAATGAACGGTCCAATAGGTGTTATCTGGCTTCTCCTCAGGCGCTTGTAACTCTGTCCAATCGTTTATGAAATCGACAAGTGCTTGTGACTTTATGGCCGTCCGGGGTACGTATCTTAAATCGTGCGGCCCGAGCTCGATAGCCCACTTGGCAATCCGACCGGTCGCCTCCCGGTTCTGTATGATGTCACCCAAAGGAGCAGAACTGACCACCGTGATGGGGTGTCCTTGAAAATATTGCCTCAGCTTCCGGCTTGCCATAAAAACACCATATACCAGCTTCTGCCAATGCGGATACCTTTGTTTGGACTCGATAAGTACTTCACTGATATAGTAAACCGGTCGCTGAACCGGATGTTCCTTTCCAGCCTCCTTTCGTTCTACCACCATCGCCACACTAACTGCTCTGGCATTCGCAGCAACATATAATAGGAGTGGCTCTTTATCTACAGGGGCTGCCAAAACTGGCGGATTGACTAGCTGCCGCTTCAAGTCCTCAAACGCTTTATCTGCCTCCGGACTCCAGACAAATTGATCCGTCTTCTTGAGCATTTGATACAAGGGGATCGCCTTTTCACCGAGGCGACTGATAAACCGGCTTAACGCTGCAATCCGTCCGGCCATGCGCTGAACATCATTGACGCATTTCGGTTTGGCCAGGGAGGTGATGGCTGTGATCTTTTCCGGATTAGCCTCAATTCCTCTATGGGATACTAAAAATCCCAACAACTTGCCTGCAGGCACACCAAAAACACATTTAGCCGGGTTGAGCATCATTTGGTACACTCTCAAATTATCGAAAGTCTCCTTCAAATCGTCAACTAGGGTCTCCTTCTTTCGTGACTTGACCACGATATCATCCACATAAGCATGCACATTACGGCCAATCTGCTCGTGGAGACAATTTTGCACACATCGTTGATAAGTAGCCTGCGCACTCTTAAGCCTGAAGGGCATAGACACATAGCAGAAGGCTCCAAAGGGAGTAATGAACGTCGTCTTCTCCTGGTCCTTAACTGCCATCTTGATCTGATGATAATCCGAATAGGCATCCAAAAAACTCAAACGCTCGCAACCTGCTGTAGCATCAATGATTTGATCAATCCGGGGGAGAGCAAAAGGATCCGCTGGACAAGCTTTATTCAAATCTGTGTAATCCACACACATGCGCCAGGTGCCGTTTTTCTTAAGAACCAGCACCGGATTAGCAAGCCACTCGGGATGAAAAACGTCAATAATAAACCCAGCTGCCAGGAGCCTGGCCACTTCCTCACCAATCGCTTTACGTCTTTCTTCGTTAAACCGCCGTAAGAACTGCTTTACCGGTTTATACTTAGGATCCACATTAAGGGTGTGCTCAGCGAGTTGCCTCGGTACACCAGGCATGTCAGACGGCTTCCATGCAAAGATGTCCCGATTCTCACGGATGAACTCGATGAGCGCGCTTTCCTATTTTGGATCCAAGTTTGCACTGATGCTGAACTGCTTGGATGAATCGCCAGGCACGAAGTCAACAAGCTTGGTTTCGGCCGCTGATTTGAACTTCAAGGCCGGATCGTGGTCCGTAGTTGGCTTTTTTTAATGAAGTCATGTCCTCCGGATCAACACTGTCTTTGTACTGCCTTAGCTCCTCCGTAGCACAAACCGATTCTGCATAAGTCGCATCTCCTTCCTCGCATTCCAAAGCGATTCGACGGCTGCCGTGAACCGTTATAGTGCCCTTGTAACCCGGCATCTTAAGTTGCAGATACACGTAGCAGGGCCGTGCCATAAATTTTGCATAGGCTGGCCGTCCGAACAAAGCGTGGTACGGACTTTGGATTTTAACTACTTCGAACGTCAGCGTCTCTGATCTGGAATCGTGACTATCGCCAAAGACCACTTCAAGGGCTATCTTACCAACCGGATATGCAGACTTGCCAGGCATATGCTTCTTGTTGGGCCAACGCGGTCCTAAGGAGCTCCTTGACTCGGCGTGTCTCTACGTCCTGCGGTGAATCGCCTTCGATCGGAATGGCTTCCAATCGAGCCGCCGCCGCGACGAGGTTATCCATCGGGTTGGAATAATGACCTAACGGTGTTGGCACGGCCGGTGGTGTACCAGTGTTGTGACGAGGCAGGTTTATTATCCGGTGCTGAACCGGGGCGCCGACTGTCGCCTCCGCACGGTTTACCCCCGGGGTGTTGAAGAGATTTCGGGCGTCGAGGGCTGCGGGCAATCGAGATCGGGATTTCCTCTTCAGGACTTCCTGAGACGCATTCTGGTCCATCATGAGCCTGTAAGCCTGTGCATCCAACGCGGGGCGCTCCGCCGTCATCCTGATCTCTTCTGCTGCCAGCTCCGCTTTAGCTTGAGTGATCTGCTCTCTCACTTTGGCAATCTCAGCATTGTGAATCTCCTGATCCACCGGGTTGGCTTCCGCCATGAGCGCTGTCAGTGCGTCAAACAGGTCTGACAAAACTTGGGCTGGTGAACCCGTAGGGCCTCCTGCCCGCGCAGCCGTTGCCGCTGCCGATCCGGAGATCGCTGCTGCTGCAGTTGATGATCGTGGCACCGCCTGTGTTCCAGCCATGAAGATCCCAACCCGATAGGGCAGATCAGAGGGGTCCGGAATACTATTGCCATCGGAGCCTCCCCCAATCCGATCATCTTGCAGCTGGTAAAGAGATTCGGTTTCCCCGGTCGACGTTTCATTGCCGGAGTAGATGGCGGTTTCGTCACCGGATTCGGATCCTTCCTCGTAGCTTCCTCCGTGGATGACTCCCACGAAGGCGTGCTTCCTGGTCGGTTTAGCCGGGGTCGAATTCGTGCACTGAGCTGTCTCGACGAGGTCGGCGCTGACGCCTAACTTGGGGCCTGGTTCTCCGATCTTGCCAATGAAAACATGGATGCCGCCGAAGGGGACCCGGTACCCGTACTCGATCGAGCCGGCGTCGGGGCCCCAGCCTGTGCTGTCGATGTAGAGTTTTCCGCGGCGGCTATTGGTCATCCGACCCACAGCGTAACCCTCGAGTCCTTCAAAGCGGCCCTCCAAAAACTTGAAACCATCTCGCGATAGCCCCACGGTGGGCGCCAACTGTCGTGGATTTGTCACGGCAGATGTCCTGGCAAAAGGACTTAGTCGTGGAGCCATCGCAACGGGTTAGTTTGAAGGGGTTAGAGCGGACGCAAGGACACAGAGTTTATACTAGTTCGGCCCCTTCAATGAAGGTAAAAGCCTACGTCTAGTTGTGATGGAATTGATGGGTTTCGAGGGCTAGGGAGCGATAAGCTTCGCCTAAACCTCGAGTTGTTCTTCTCTGTCCCCAAACCGCCGTCGGGTCGTCCCCTTATATACACGGGTGACGCCCGTCGGTCTGCAAAGTCCTGACCTCCGGTTTATAAACGTGCCCGGGTCGGTCTCTCTATTCCTAACTTACAATGCAAGTTTACCTCAGGCCGGTTTACACCATAAACCTCTAAACCGATTACAGGCCTTGGGCCCTTCTATTTCTCCTTGGGCTTTAACATCTCGGGTCTAACCCGGGCCCTGTAGGCCGGTTTACCCCAAATAGCAATATCCCCAACATGATGGGCGGTCGATATATATACCCCCTCTCGACCGTGATAACTTATACCACGGGAGCACCCCCCGGCCCTGTCGCTCGACCAAAACTTTCGAGGACACCCAAACCGTAGACAAAAACGATGTCGGTCTCCTACCCCCTCCCGCCGTGCCCCTACCCGACAAACTCTCTCAAGGCAACCCCAAACCCTTGAAGCGTTGTCGAGGTCACCCCAAACCCTAGAGAAGCAGCGTCGAGGCCACTAATTAATATATATGATTCCTTACTATGATTAGCTAGCTAGTTCTACGTTTGCCACTAATATATCCATCTTTCATGTTTGAATAATAATTGCCATGCTGTAAATATTTGTAGAAACTATGGACACTGCCCGAGACGAAGCAAAAGAAGCGATGTTGAGGGCCATAATCGCACAAGGAAGTGATGCCGTCTCATTGTTTCTCAATGACAGCGATGGTCTGGAAGGAGAGGGTGAAGAAGCTGGCTCCGGTGACCTAATGCCGGTGCAAGAAGGAGAACGTGAGGACTGCTCCGGTGACCCAATGTCGGTGCAAGAAGGAGACCGTGATGACGGCTCCGGTGACCGAACCGAGTCCGGCCAGGTATATATATATCGTTAAGCCTGTGCTGACTAGCTAATTGATGCATTCATTGTTTTGGTATGTACACATATTAATTAAGTCTTTGTTCTTTTTTATAGCCCTCCGGATCGAGCACAACTGAGGTAAAGAGACAAGGCCCGAAGAAAAAGTTCAGCTCGGATGAAAGGTTTGAGATCATAGCAATCGCGCCCGACGGCCAACCGATTGAACCCATCCGAACAAAGAACGCATTTGTTGCTCAGTGCGGGGTTCTGGTTAGGGACAAGATCCCGATCAGCATCCAGCAATGGTTAAAGCCGGCTACAGAAGACCCTGAGGTGTCTTACATCAATGATATGCAGAAAAATGATCTTTGGACTGAGCTGAAGTCAAATTTCACCCTACCGCCAGAGGATGATCCGGAGAAGCCAGTTCAAGAGCAATTAATCAAGTCTTTGACTCTCAAGAGGATGGCAGACCTATTCAGGAGGTGGAAGAAAGAGCTGAATAAGTTTGTCGATAAAAAAGAGACACCAGAATTCAAGGGCAGATATGAGAAGACCAGAGATCACTGGCCCACATTTGTGGCCCACAAGACATCGGAATAGAGGAAGAAGATGTCGGCGACAAACAAGAAAAATGCTACGAAGAAGATGCATCACCATCGCATGGGGTCAGGTGGCTACCTCGTAGCCCGGCCTAAGTGGGCCAAGGCTGAGAATGATCTGGTTGAAAAAGGGATCGAACCAGAGACAATGAACTGGCCAGACCGTTGCCGGACTTGGTTCTTCGGGGCTGGCGGAACCTTGGACCCTGTAACAGGGAAGTGCATTTGGACGGACGAGCAACTTGACATACCCTTGAAGAAGCTTTGGTACTCTATCGAAGGAGCGTAGCAAGGGACGTTCCTTCCAGACAGAGAGAAGGACGGGCTCACATTGGCCCTCGGGAATACTGAGCACCCTGGGTGGACATGAGGCACGCCAGGCTCCATTCCGTGGAAGGCTGGGTTTCCGGACGCAGGCGGTTACAAATGCCAGGAGAGGAGGAAGAAAGTGCAGCAGTCCGAACTGCAGGCACTTAAAGCAAGGGTACTCGGGATAGAGGAACGAGAAGCAAATCGCAGCAAACGAACTGCCGAAGCTTCCCCCGAAGCTACCCCGCCATCTCAGCGGAGAAGCAGCGTGGCTTCCACCGAGCTGCTTCAGCCGGAGCATGTCTTGACGGCTCCTGCCAGCTATCCCGTGGATGCTATCACGGAGTCTGAAAATTGCCACCTTATGACGCAATGGATTAATATGAAGGTCAAGGCGGCTGTTGGCTCTGTTTATCCTTCTGAACCCGGCGCAACTTTTCACTGCCGGCCGATTCCAGAAGGATATGCTAGGGTGATGGTGGATGAAATAACGGAGGGATTTGAGGAGCTCCCGCTTGACCACCCTACTGGTGAAGGGGAGACTAGGCTGGGTTCTGTTCTGAAGACTCCATGCCTATGGCGGAAGGATCTCATCAACCTTCAGAAATGGACGCCTCCGCCTCCTCCTCCTCCTCCGGTGAATCAGGGCACTTCGCCTCCTCCACCGCCTCCTCCTTCGGCGAGTGACGATCAGGGCACTCGGCCGGCTCCTTCTCCGGCGCGTGGCGGCACTCCGCCTCCTTCTCCGCATGCGCCTGCGCGCCCGAGCAGCCAGCCCCCTCCTTCTCCGCCTCGTCAGCAAGGGAGGAAGAGACCCGCCGCCGCTCCAGCAGCTGCTCCGGCGCGTCGTAGTCCTTCTACTTCGCCTCGTAAGAAGTAAATAAGACAACCGCTCCATCTGCTCGGCCGGCGTCTAGCAGTACAGCCAAAGGCGGGAAGACATACAGATTCGGTCCTTATCTGAAGACTCCAGAGAAGTTACCATACGAGAGGACCCTGGAGGAGAACGCGAAGATCGCGCGAACCGGAGCGAAGGAATGGTTTGAAGGGTTGAAAGCACAGAGACATCCACCTCCGGAGGAGAACGTAGATCCGGTGAAAGCGAAGCGCACTCTGGCTGCCCTGGCAAAACCACCCAAGTCTCCGCCGAAAGGCAACTATGAGCGTATTATTGCAAAGACATGGGCCGAAGCGGAGCGGTCGGGAAGTACAGTCAGTGATCAAAGGTTGAAAGAACGACGAGCAGCTGGGAAACAAATTGCCCAGCTCGGCGAACAAGGGAATCAATCGTGCCCCCTGCTCAAGGTGCCTAGCGACATCGTCGATCCGAGGATGGTGCCCGGTTATAGCAATCTTGACGATTACCTGCCCGACGATGTACATTATGAGCCCATGGAGGTGCAGATACACAGATACGAGTACGGGAAGCCTCTCCTCAAAGATGAAAAATCTCTAACAACGATGATGCGAAGATTGCATGTTTGGTACTTGAAAATCTGCAAAGAGTCTTGGGGGAGGAGTACTTTGTATGTGAGAGTTAAACCGGAGCATGACCTCGTTGGAATTGATCTGTTGCCTATTCCATTTGAGGAGTTCTATCAGTTTTTCAATCAATTGGCCCGCGATAAAGCAACGGTCACCTGCTACTGTCTGTAAGTACTACTACTTCTGTCATTAAGTCTCTCTATATAGCTCAGCTCTTTCATTGCATGTATTTATAATTATCCTCACTATATTATGCAGATTGAAGATCGCCGAATTGATGAAAAGACAAGCCGGTGATATTGGGTTCGTTAACACATATCTCATAGATGCAACTCAGGTTAAGTTTCATGCTGCAGAAACCGAGGCCAGCTTGCTACGATCATTCAAAATAAATGAGCACAAAGATATAATACTCTTTCCTTACAACTTCAAGTGAGTGTTATTGTCTTGTGCATATTCGGTTTCGCTTATATATTAGTCCAGGTTATAGTAATGTAATTGATGAGTTATGCATGCGTGCGCAGGTACCACTATATTCTCCTAGAGATTAGGCTTGAGCAGGGAGTAGTAACTGTCTTGGACTCTAGACGAAAAGATCCCCAGGAGTATGTGGACATGACTGAAATCCTCAAGAAGTAAGTTAAATCGATCATTATCCACCATATCAGCAACTTTGTTCATTTCCTGGTATCAAGTAATTGTTTTCTTTTGTCTGGCAGGGTTTGGAGAAAATTCACCAAAAATCTCCGGGACTGCCGAAGATGCTGCAATTTAGATAACCGAAAGTAAGTACTATAGTAGCATGTTCCGCGCGTCCCCTAGCTATTGATTCAAGCGCTAGTTTCATCAATACCATTTGGCATTCTTGCTTCTCAGTTTGATTGACCTCTATTTCTTGTAAAGTGGTTGTGGCAGGAACAAGGGAATGATTTCTGTGGATACTACGTCTGCGAGTCCATCCGCCACACGACCTGTGAGCGGGGCTACTCTGACGAACAATATGAAGTGCGTAAATAACAATATTCACAATTTTATTTTATTACCATCATTTGTGTTGAGTTTTATTCATTCATATATATATGTATTGACCCCCTTCTTCAAATTAGATGTTTCGGCAGCGGGATGAACTCCTAGAACCAGATCGCATGCGAGCAATTCAAGAGGAATTGGCGGCATTCTTTCTTGACCACATCAACGCTGAAGACGGAAAATACTATGTGGACCATGCGTCCATAATTTAGGAGATTATATTTGTAAGAGATAATTATTGTATACATGTAGCCGGTTGTGTCGGATAGATATACGAGAACTTGTTGTTCGACCAATCTCTCGAAGAAGGAGAGGTGGTCGATATCACATCTCTCTGTATGCATATATGTTCATGACGATCTTCTGTTTCCTTCGTTTGCTTACTAGCTAGCTATAGCGCGTGTCTAGTCCTCTCTATACGTATGTATAGTACGTAGCGTCGACCAAGCACGGACATAAGAGAGGACACTTCTCTCTATTAATTAGCTATCTAACACAATATATGAAATACCTAAATTAACCCCCCAAAACCCCCACCCCCCCTTAAAAAAAACAAAAACCCCAGCCACAGAAATGCTGACGCGTGGATGCCTATTGGTCCCGGTTGGTGCCACAAACGGGGACCAAAGGCCCTCCTGCCTGGGCTCAGGGCACAGGCCACGTGGAGGCCCATCTGTCTCGGTTCTGGTTTGAACCAGGACTAAAGGGCAGGGCATTAGTAACGACCCGTTAGTCCCGGTTCAGGAACCGGGACAAAAGGCCCTTACAAACCGGGACAAAAGGCCCGTTTTCTACTAGTGGGGATACACGACCTGCAGAAATCCAGCTCGGCGTTGAAGCTTCGCTGGCTCTGGAACTCCTGGAGTCATCGGGATCGCCCATGGGTAGGAACTGAGCTTCCGTGCGAGGAGAAGGACATACAGCTCTTTAGTGCCGCCGCCTCAGTGACACTTGTAAATGGTGCTTTGGCCTCTTTCTGGAGCTGCCAATGGACTGGATCAATGCCATTGAGGTTTTCATTCCCACTGTTGTTCAAGCACTCGAGGGGCAAGAACAGAGCAGTCAGGGCCGCTCTCTCCCAAGATACATGGATCACAGATCTAGCTCATGGAAACATAAACAACCTGCTCCATGAATTTGTGGCCCTCAGAAGATGGCTTGTGTCAACAGATATCTCGCCGACTGAAGATCGCGAAGACAGCATAAGATGGCGATTTTCTGAAAATGGCACATATAGCACGGCTTCAGCCTACAAGATGCAGTTCGAAGGGCACACCAAATCACCACTCAGAAAACTTGTTTGGAAAGCTTGGGCACCGGGCCGCATAGAAGTGTTCGTCTGGCTCCTCCTCCAAAACCGATTATGGTGCAATGATTGCTTACAGAGACGCGGCTGGCCAAACCAGTATTTCTGTCAATGCTGCCTTCGAAACCTTGAATCTTCTGCCCATCTCTTTTGGCAGTGCAAAATGGCTCATGCTGTCTGGTCAAGGGAAGCCACCTGGGTTGGATGCCAGACGTTTAGCAAGCATGACCAGCACCCCAATGCAAAGTCAAGTGACATCTTCTTGGCCATGATCGAAGCGACACCACCGACCTTCAGGAAGGCCACGAAAACACTCACCACGCTCATACTATGGAAGATTTGGCAACAAAGAAATGAGTGCACCTTCAGAGGACAAATTGCTTCAGAAACGAGCATTATTGCTGACATACGCGCAGAGCTAGATCTTTGGAGACAGGCAGGAGTAACCTGCATTGACCCCCCTTTGGGGATATAGCTGTGAGGGATTAGCCCTGGCCTTTCACTACCTCCGGGCCTTTTTCCTCTTTTTCTTTATCCTTGATCTACGGATCACCACCATCTTTTGTATTTCTCCATATTTCTCCCTGCTATGATCAAAACAGGAACCAAAAAAGGTTTTGAAAATCCCCAAAAACTTTTTCAAAATCCCCAAAAACCTAACACAAAAAAGTTACGGGGCTTTCAAGATCTAGAGGCAAAAAAATTCAAAAAAAAAGGTTTTGAATTTTTTTTTGAACTTTTTTTCAAAAAATGATACGTAGTATGACCGGGAAGTTTGAAATATTTTTCAAAATTTCATCATAGTCATGAACATGAACAAAGTCCTAGACATCAACTAGTTATAATAGGATTGATATGCTAGATATATCAACAAGTGCCTGTGAAGTGAGCTGTTGCTGGGGTTAGATAGAACTCTGAAGTTAAGCGTGCTTGGGCTGGAGTAATGTGAGGATGGGTGACCTTTCGGGAAGTTTGACCATGGAGTGTGATTTGACCTGAGATTAAGAATATTGACCCGAGATTAAGCCATAGTGACCTGAGATTAAGAAAAAACGAAAAAAAAATCTGAAAAAAAAATGAAAAAAAATTGTTACTAATGGCGCACTTCTATGTGGTGCGCCATTAGAATACCAGATTCTCATGGCGCACCACAGGTGCGCCATTAGAAAAAAAATCTAGTGGCGTGATGCTAATGGTGCACCGGTAGTGCGCCATTAGTAGGCAAAACCGGTGCGCCATTAGTAGGCCTTTTCCTAGTAGTGCCTAGAGCAGGCCGCGAGCATGCAACCTCCCGGCTGCCACCAAAGCACGCCGATGCAATAGGGCCATTTCCAATCCAAAAGTCTGCCCATTGCTTCAGTATAGGGGCGCACATCGGCACATGGCACGTGCAACAACAACACGTGCAACAACAACAACTAGAGACGATCTATTCACCTTGGCACGAGGAGGATGGAAGGGGTAGCATGACTTGTGAGCGAGCGAGAATACCTGGAGAAACTCGTGTGTAGTAGAGTGCACACAAAGCCGCTTGATGAGCGAGCGAGGAAGTCACTCGTGGCTGGTGGAGTGAATGGAAAATCAGTCTATCTGAAATGATTTATCAAAGCGAGATTGCTAAGTCTTAGCCAAGTCTCAATTGATGCTTATATTCGTAGGATCTTACGTTGAGATCCATGCAAAAAAAATAGTTTTCCTTTTTTTTCCCACCTAAACACACCCTTATCAAAGAGACCTCGGGTGTCGTTGTTCTTTTCCTTCAATTCAATAGTCACCTTCAACAGAACCCAGATGCGGTGGAACACGAGTCAAGGGTACGAGAAAAGATCCGTACTCTACACAAGTGATCTAGTTAATTACTGCACCCCGAGGCATATGACGCCACCGAATTACTGATGTCTCTCAATCTTAATACATTACCCATACCGCACTATGCACAGATCAGGCGGATACATGTGACTTCGATCCATTTCTCTTTACTCTGAATTCGGTTCTTTCGGTGTATACAAAAGCTCGGCTCGTGTTGCTAGACTATATAGCCTCTCGACCTCTGTTACGTACAAGCATTGTATTACTGGTTAAGGTTGTGTCAGTTTTCTCTATCAATTTTCATGATTCGATTGTACCAGTTCATAGATAGAATATGCGAGGATCGTGATTTTAGGGCATGCAAGTGTGGGGGCACTCTGATTTTATTTTGGTTTTTTATTTTTAAAGTTCAATAACTTTTATTTTGGTTTTTGATTTTTAAAGTTCAATAACTTTTACGAAAAATCTAAATTAACTTCTGCTTTCATATTTGTGTTTCTCATGGCAGCACTCTGAAACCGGTCAAAACTTGGCAGTTTTAGATGATCTGTCTGGGATCGGGTGGAGTTGGCTCGCTGGTTCCTCTGGCAGGCGGTAAGGATTGTGGTGCTTCCACTTGGCCATGACGCAATGGCTTCATGGGAGGTGTGCGGGTCAGCAGAGTGGTGCTACGTTTGAGGATGTGCTTCATGGGAGCAAGGAAGTCACTCACGGGTAATGTTGTGAACCGAAAATCACTGGACCTTTTATTTCATAAAGAAGGTTACCGCCTAGCTTTATTAAGGAGGACCTTAAGGTTATATAGCTCGGAGGTTCTCTTTTTTTTGAGAAAACAACAGAAGCTCTGCCTTTGCATTAAGAAGAAGAGAATTGACCAGTTTATAACGAAAACTAGCCGAAAACCGATACATCGACACACACCAGCCCCGGGGCTGCGTACCTAACGAGCCGACTTCCCTGTCGCCCACACGACCAGAGTTGCCACCCCACCACACGACCCGGAGCCGCCACTCCGGCTTACAAACCACTTAAACTCACACACGTCGGCCCCGAGGCCGCACTCCACACGAGTCGACGACTCTGCCGTCCACGCGACCAGAACTGACACTCCACAGCACAGAGGTGCTCTCCGGAGCTGCCGCTTCGACTTCCCCGCCGGCCCCGAGGCCGCGCTCCACCTGATCCGATGACGTTGCCGCCCACGCGACCAGATCCGACGCTCCACAACCTTGTTCTCCGGAGCCGCCGCTCCGACTTCCTCACCGGCCCCGAGGCCGCGCACACGCCTGGCCGACGATGAACCGGCAAAGCCACCCGAGCCACCGCGACCTGACGAAGGACCAGACCTCCAAGGTGTCGCCCCCAAGAGGGAAGCGACAAGTACGCCGCCGACGCCCGCTCCGACCAAGGTCGAAACTTGGGTTTTCACCCGGAGAGCCCGAGACCGAGGCGATAATGGTGATGAAGGGGCTCCACGACGACGCCTCCAAGGAGGGAACGACGTCCTAGGACGCCGTCGACGCCGGCAACGACCGAGGTCAAGCTAGGCTTTCGCCCGGAGCTCACCAAGTCCATCCTCACCACTGCCTGCCCAGCAAACCATCTCCGGCAACATGCCGACCGTCCTCGCCCAAGCAACGTGACCAAGCACGCAAAGCAGCACGCCGCCGCCAACCACCACTGGCTGCAAAAACCATTGCAGCCCACCACGCTCCACAAGCCGGGTCTGGGAGGAAGTAGTGCCGCGAACAGCCCCCGGCAGGACCACCCGCACCATGTAGAGGCCACAACCCGGGGTGCCCAGCAGCCCAAACCGGCACCACGCCGGCCGGGGCACACCACAACACCTTCCCAAAGGGCCGGCTCTGCAGCTCCAGATCCACCCACGGCCGCCCCGAGCCGCCGGCCCACCACCACGCGCGTCCGCCCTGCCGCCCGCGCGGCCCTGGATGGCCAGCGCCGCCGCGTCCCGCCGACGGCCTGCGCCCCGCCGGATCCGGGCACGAAGCCCGCATCCACCACCAACCGGCACGCCGCCACGACTCCACCGCGAGGAGGAGGGGAGGATGACGCTGCCGCAGTCTGGGGCCGCCGCCCCAGCGCCCAATGCCACCGCGCAGCAGAAGAGTCCAGGAGGCTAGATCCGCCCCGGCGCACGGCCCCGCGAAGCACGCCGAGCCGTCCAGCGCACACGGCAGAGCAAGGAGAGGCCCGCCGCCGCCGGTTGCCGCACGGGCTTTGCCCGGCGGTGACGCCCGACGGCGGCGAGGGGGGCAGGGGCTAAGTGGAGGGGGGCGGCGGCGCGCAAGGTTTCGCCCGAGTCGCCCCCTCCTGGAGAGCGACGCGAGCGGCCTTTTTATGGTACACGAATTTATACATTGTCCTTGGAGGTTCTGTACAAGGACTAGTGAGAACAAAGGAGCTGTGCAGCGCTCAAGTTAGAAACTGCAGAAATAAAGATATAAGCCAATGCCGACGCAAAAGCACGTCGATTCCGTGAAACACTATCATACAGCAGTACCTCGGGTGGCTCCACTAACCATCCATGCCCGATGAAACTGCAGTCTGCAGCCTACCGGTAAGCCGCCCAGGCCTTTACGCGGAGGTTGGAGATGAACTTCTCAAGATGTGGCGACCTCTATCGACTATGCGGTGAGCCGCTACAAGCTGCTACATGTATGAGTGAAGCCTCTACATAGGTAATTCGGTTAACCACTGCGCTATCAAATATATGCTGTCACTAGATTACCGATGTCTCCCAGTCCTAATACTCCACATTAGGTACACCACAATATACTGTCACTAGATTACCGATGTCGACACTTATTACATGTGACTTGTTCCATTTCTTTATACTCTGATTTGTGTTCATTTGTTGTACCAACGCCTCGCTCTATTATATAGCCGCTCCATCTCTATGACGCACAAGCATTGTGCTTGCCAGTTATCTCTGACAATTTCCTCGATTTGATTGTACCAGGTGATAGGTAGCACTGATCAGTCGTTTTAAAGCCTCAAGGCTCACGATACGCACGCATATGTCTGAACTAAAGTAAACGCATATACGTGATCTGAAGTAAATGGGAAGAGGATTCTGAATTAATAATTAGGCAAAAAAAATTGTTGACGTGGATGGACAGCACAACTATAAAATCTCTATTCCTAATGGACGACTTGGTTGAATAGTCCCCCCCACTTTCAACCGGTTTATTTTCAACCGGTTTTTCTTCGTCCCACCTCCCACCAGCCCCTCCCACCGGTTTTTCTCTTTTCTCGTCTGACCGGCAATACCCAACGTATTTATGGTAATCAATCATAATTAATCCATGTATAGTAATAAATCAATCCAGGTATGGTAAGGTCATAACTCAGGAAATTTTGAATATGATAATTATATGGTAATAAATTTAAATTACCCCAAAGGCTACCAATCCAGGTATGGTAAGGCCATAACTCGGGAAATATCGAATATGGTAATAAATTTAAATTAACACCAGGTATGGTAAGGCTATCGATCCAGGTACGGCACGCCCTTACCTGATCACCTATCACAATCTCCAGCCCCACGCACGCACCAAAGAACCTACCCGGCACCAAACGCAGCTCCTCTCGATCCCCTCGAGTAAACGCCGCCACCGTCGTGCGATCTTCCTGACACAGACGCCGTCGCCGCCTCCTTCCCACCTACGGCGTCCCCCACGTCCATGGTGACGGCGCTCGCGTCCTACACTGACCCTCCGCCTCATATAGGTTGGTCGTTGATGGAGTGGGATGTGCCGCTGCGGTTTGGGGAGGCGCAATCACGATCTGGTTGGGATCTCAGTGTGGACTCGTTCTCTGCGATGAAGGATGGCGCTGCCTCCCTGGCAAATGGGATCGGAGGAAGGGGCTCTACGTCGTGAATGTCGGCGAGGCAGCGGCCGAAGGCGAGCCCGACGGTGAGCACGGGTGTTCGTCCCATGAAATAGGCGGCCACGGAGGGCGGATCTGAGGCCACCCCAATCGCCGGTGGCCCTTCCTCCCATCGCTCATCGCGTCCATTCTCTCTCTCCTCTAAATCTTTGTCGCCCCTGCCTGATTCTGGCCGACGCCATCCGGCTCTCGCATCGACCACCACCAGCACGGCTGTGGACGAGGCGCAACCGCAGACGCCGCCGCCGCTGCCATCCTCATCCACCTCCTCCACCATCCTTCCCAGCCGTCGTCGGGGGCACCCGCCACCTGCGCTCTAGCCCACCCGCTCCCTCCTATCCCCTCCCCCTGCCTGCCAGCCCCGTGATCCATCGCACAGATGGCAGGTACTACATCGACCTCCTCCCCAGCGGATCCGGCCTCCTCCGATGGAGATCCATCCTGGGCACCGCCTTATTCTCATGAGTGCACGTCTATATCAACGTCTCATTCCACCTCACCTGAGCCTTTACCTTCCCACCTCTGCTTCAGATCCACATCACTTTGCAAGGTATGTGCTTGATTGTTCCGAACTGGATCGATGGATTGTGCAAGGTACTTTGGGTGTCGTCATTGACGGCAATTGTCACGCCATGCTACCATCGGAGGGGTCCCTCATCGATGATTAGGGTCTTCCGAACTGCACGAGCTCCATTGAGAAGGATGTTTTTAATTCTGGTTTTGCCTACATGCTTTCTTTGCCTGTATCTACTTAGCTAATGTCTTATTATAGATAGTAGCTGCTGAAGTGGTGATCAAAGTTGTTCACTATAAGGAAACAACCATGATAACAAAAGTGTATATTCCCTGACCTTTGACCTGAAGTACTTTTTCATTAGAAACTTGCAACAGCCAAGCATTGAAATTAGCAACAGCTTCGTACGTACTGAACTAATTTGCAGCAACACGTACTGAACTAAGTTAGGTTATGCTCATCGTTCCAACATGCTTAGTGATAACCACCTAGCAAGCTGATCAAACATGAAAAAATTGAAGTGCTACTGCTAATCGTACTATTCTGAATGTGAAAATCTATTTAATTGGCTCTTCTCTAATTGTACACTTGCATAAATCTCAGATCTTGCAAATTACAGTATAACCATAAAAGTCATGCTTTGACTCCTATAGGGCCTTTTGCACTTTAATATGACTAATAATTTGCCGTAATATCACAGATTGTATTACTACCTTTCTAAGTGAATGACATTCAAGAAGGTCATTAAATAAAACCAAGAAATCCTTCTGGTATTGGAGTGTAGGAAAGTTGAGACTATAAAACCAAAAGCTTATGTTTACGTTTATTAGAGAAGGTTCTTTACTTTTTATAGGAAAACACAAAATGTTGCGATGTAGAGTCTAGGTGGTGGGCCTCCTTGATCCACTTGGTGGATGAGGGCGACTCCGGTCCTGGCACCCATAGTGCCAGTGATCCAAAAATCATAGGGCCTGGATATAGCTCTAGCAGATGTATGCAGCTTGCGCATCGAGCTTGGTCGTCTCGAGCATGGAGATAGGCGAGTTGTAGACCAAGAGCTGGTACAGAGATAGGCGAGTTGTAGACAAGAGCTGGTGGGCAGCAAGAAACGCATGCACACCAAAGAACAAATCTGAGTCACATGCCTACTTCTATTGGTTTCTACAAAGAGCGGCTAGCTTAGATCTTAGACTAGTCGGTCACTGTCGAGGTCGCCAAGGTGATCTTACGGCACCGCCGTGGGGATTTCTCATGATTTTATGTAGGCAAGCCGCAACCGGTGGTGGTGATTGGTTGGGTGGTTTCGCTGCCTTGGGAAGAGACGAAGTGATGGTAAAAGTAAGAAGGATCTGATGATTCTTCCTTGGGGATAGCCAAAGTCAAGATGTCGACTACAGACTCGTCGCAGACTTGCAGTGAACCTGGATGCGGCGAGCCTGATTTGTGGATCGATGGCGGGTCTTGACTTTGTTAGGCTGGGATTGGATGGTTGCGGAGGGTGGTGTGCTTGGTTGGGTTCCCATGGAAGAATGTGGCCTCCTCGTGGATCTGGTCATGCCCATCCTAGAGAACATTGTGTCCCTAGCTCCCTCGAGGAGCAAGGACAGTGCAAGCGGCAGCAGGGGGTAGGGAGATGTGGGGAGGGATGTCGGCGGCTGCTCGAGGTCATCATGATGAAACCCTTGACGTCCCATCTTTATCAATGGAAGTGGAAGAGCACGAAGTCGAGATTGGATAGGAGTTTGAGTTCTTTTTGGCACCGATCGGTTCCCCACTTTAGAGATGTATTTTTTTTGCGTGCGAGCAAACAATGGGTTGATTCTAAAAGGGATAGGCACTTTCCAATAGAAGTGCATGACGGACCAAAAATATGACCTCATTTTATTCGTTTGATAGATATCGTATTATTCGTTGTTGTTCGTTCGGTGAAATTTCCTAATATTTGATTGTTGTGTTTCTAATTAGAGCACCCCATAATCACCCAATATGAGGGGATGATAAATGAAAGATACTGATTATAAATTTTGAAGAGCCCGTGGCAACGCACGGGCGTTATACTAGTAGACGTAATTGCTCACAGGGAGATCACCTGTACAAGTAGTATATATTAATTCACGGATACAAATAAGCAGTCAAGTGCATCTATATCCGTCAATTTATATACCAATATAAAAGTCTTCAAAGGGGCATATCCAACAAATTTTCATCGAAATAGGGTTTTCCCCCATATTGTATTCCAAAGCAACCAACACCATACACATAGCATTGCTAAGGCATATCCAGCAAATTTTAGCCATCAAATAGTGTCAATCCAACAACCCATATCGCTTCAATGGTGAACTCTCAACATATTTAAGACGCAACTAATAATCAAATATGCCCGTGTGTTACAACGAGTGAAAAAAAGGTTTATTCCATGTCTCTGGCTTATGGACATAAGAGAATAAAATGCTTCATTTTACGGCTTCATATTCTTTGTCTAGTTGTATACTACATATGATAAGAAACATTGACAAATGACACCATTATAATCAATTATGATTAACAATGTGGTGCTCCTATGAGATCCATTAAATTTGATTATGCAAGTCCAAGACAATACTGGTCCAAAATAATCCATGTGTCAACAGGAGCTAAATTCCAATATATTTAGTTAGCATTTGTAATACCAAAAAGTAGTGGGGCAAACCCATGCATCTTTACCATATAATTTTTTGCATGAATCTTTGATTTTTTATTATCCAAGATTCCCACTTTAATTGCGGGCACGTCGCCATGATCCTCATTTGTTGGTGCCTCCTCACCGGCCTTGGCACGCTTGAGGGTGCCATAAGCAGATATCCGCCCGAGGCCCGAGGCGGGCATGGAGAAGCGGTGGTGGCCTCAGCCTGCAACGCCTGGAGCGCGCTTGGAGGTGACAGTCGTGTAACGTTCGGATTGGGGCGGCGTGTTTACCTTTTCAACTGTTGCATGGGCACGTGGGCTCGAGAGTTTTGGGTTGCCGGGAATTTTCCATTGGCTTGTTTGTGTGGATGGATCGGTTTCCCTGATTTTTCTTTTTTACTGTTTTTCTCATGCGGGATCACAGGTGAGGCGTCGAACAAAAAAAGTAGAAACCGGATAAACATGCGCATGGGAGGCGAGGGCAGTGACGGATGGAGAATTAAAAGATCCTATTGTATAACACAAAAATCTCATCCGTCAATCTCTTTTAAATCGCATTGGTCAATCTTTGTACTTAACATAAAAAAAACCTTAATGAGTACGTGGTTTCTGAATCCACCAAGTCATGTGACCCTCCGTTCCTATATATTTGTCTTCTAGAGATTTCAACAAATGACTATATATGGAACAAAATGAGTGAATCTATACTCTAAAATATGTCTATATACATCCATATGTGGTTAGTCCATTTAAAATCTCTAAAAGACAAATATTTAGGAACGGAGGGAGTATGATTATGCGCACGTTTTATTTTAGATGCCATGCAACGCCATTCGTACTGTGCACCCATACACTATTTTGAATAAACAGTCCCGTACCATGAGAAACATTTAATTTATCAAAGTAGGGCGTTTCAGTGCCCAGACTCATTTGCATCCTGTTAGAAAAAAATCGTAAAAAATTCAAAACAAATTAAAAAAATTCCTATTTTTTTATATGGTAGAAAATTTGATGCGTGAGCCCGCTTCAAATTTCAAGTCATTTGAAAATTTGAGCAGCTCTGAGAAAAAAGACAAATCAGGCCAAACCATTACATGAACAGTAAACATTTTTACGGACCCCCAATTGTTTTTTTTTGCTGAGAGCTGATCAAATGTCCAAATGACTTGAAATTTGGAGCGGGCCTCACGCATCAAATTGTCTACCGCAAAAAAATTGAATTTTTTGAATTTTTCTAGTAATGTTTTTTATTTTTTTCGTAAGCGCGGGCGCAGATGAGCTCGGGTGCAGAGATGGATTTTCAAATTTATCAATGCTATCAATAGTCAGCCCAATAAAACATGAGAAACGTTTCCCACCAGCTAGCCGGCCGAACAATGCGCCGGTCATGTCCATGCACGCGGGCCCTATCCCCTCATCAGGCAGCCACGTGGTGTGGCGGCCCATGAAGACTAGTCTTCCTTCTTTATCCATATCTTCTCTATGACGTTGCGCCTTATCCCCCGCACATCTCAGCGTCTTTTTTCCGACGAGGGCATCCACCATGCCCCCTCCTTTAACTGCCTATCCTCTCTCCTTCCCCCAAAATCCTCCTCCACGCCATGGTCATGCGCCACATCCCCCTAGTCCTCTGGTTGCAGTCATGGCGCTCTCCTAGATTCTCTATTGCCCGACCGTGCTACGACCAATCACGGCGCCCACCTAGATCTGTGCTACGACCGCCCACTTGCCGCTCTACAACCGACGACCGGTCGTGTTACAACTGGCCATTGGATGTGCTGCATCCAGCGATGGTGAGGTCGCGGCCGCCACCGCTGATTCTGCAATTGTTGTAGAACTTGCCATGGAAAAGCTATCAGTGATCGCCAGATATATTGCAACCGGCGACGGTGATGTTGGAATCAACGAGGATGCTCCAACCAAGGGACCATTGTTTTGCTGCAACTAGCAATGGCAGAAGTTGAACCGGTGGATTTTTTTGCTACATCAACGGAGCAGTGTTTTGGGTGGCGACAGTGGCATCACATTTATGCTGCAACCGCATATTGAAAAAGCTACAACCGGTGTCGAGTTTTGCTGTTCCCGATGCTGAATGAAGCTACGACGGAGGCGTCGAAAGCTACAACTCCTTCCCGGAAATGCTGGAAACGGCAACACCAGATGCTGGAACCAGCTGCCATGGGCATCATGAGCTCGGCGATGTGGGAGGTAAGATTTTCCCAGCGATGAGATACAGGTGCTGCAACCGCGACAACGAGGAGGTTGCGACGATTGCGACGAGTTGCTTCGAAGCAGGTTTTTGATGGGCTCCTGCGTTGCTTTTGTTACCGCTGGCAAAGGAAAGCCGCAAGAGAGGGGGTGGGTCCATTTTTTTTGTGGGGCGGGGGAAGGGGAGGCGAAGGGCGGCGCCATTGCGAGTAGCGGCGGGGGAGCGGCGAACTTGCCAGGAGCATATGCACAACCACAGGAGGAAGATTGGTTGCTGGAGGGTGAAGCACACAGTTGTGTTCACCAAAGGACACTAGTAGAAAAGGGGGAAACGGTCCAGGGCAATATTCACATTAGTCCCGGTTCAGTCACGAACCGGGACTAATGTGAGCCTTGGTCCCGGTTCGTGCGGCTAAGGTATTAGTCCCGGTTCATCTGAGCCCTTTAGTCCCGGTTTAAGACACGAACTGAGACTAAAGGGTGCGATGCCCTTTAGTCCCGGTTCGTGCCTCAAACCGGGACTAAAGATTAGACCTTTAGTCCCGGCTTGAGGCACGAACCGGGACTAATGGGGTTGAGACCTTTAGTCCCGGTTCGTGCCACTAACCGGTACTAAAGGTCCCATTTTCAAACTCTACCCCCCCCCACTAGTAGAAAAAGGGTCAAACGTGAAGCACATTAGTGCCGGTTTGTATTTGAGCCGGTACTAATGGTATCATTAGTGCCGGTTCGAACGGATTTGCATTAATGCTGGTTCGTGTTGAACCTTTAGTACCAGTTCGTGGCACGAACCGGTACTAAAGGGGTGGTGGCAGGCTGGCGTCAGGCCGGGGCCCCACGATCACCTTTAGTACCGGTTCGTGGCACGAACCGGTACTAAAGGTCTAACCTTTAGTACCGATTCTTGCCATGAACCGGTACTAAAGGGGTCTGACCTATAGTACCGGTTGGAGACACAAACCGGCACTATAGGGCAATTTTCAAACTTAAAAAAATCATAACTAAATCATCCTAATTCAGAAAAATACATATAATATATCAAAATTTGCAGAACAAAAAGATTGATCCGCTGAAACAACCAGTTTTCCGTTTCGACAATTTTTTAAAACCACAAAATTCGAAAGGGAAAATAGAGTTTTTGGGCGTTTTAGACGTTTTTTGGACGTCTTTAGCGTTTAGTGCTAGGGTTTAGGTTTCAGCGTTTAGGGTTAGGTTTTATGGTCTAAACCCTTAGTTTTTACTGTTTAGCATAGAGTTTCCGACGTTTTAAGTCCCGGATTTAGGGTTTAGGACAATTTTTGAAATGACAAATTGTAAAAGGAAAAAAAAGATATGCTCTAATTTATGTTTTTTTTGAATTTTGGTTAAATCTTGTCAAACCGGTCAAACAACTGATTCAAGAAATATAGAGTGTTACTAAATAATTATGCAATAATTTTAGTGTTACTAAATAAGTATCTCAGTTTTTTTGAATTTTGTTCAAATCTGGTCAAACTGTGGTCAAACTATGGTCAAACTACTTATTCAAGAAATATTAGTGTTACTACATAATTATTCAAGAATATTAGTGTTACTAAATAATTATTTCAATTTTTTGAATTTTGGTCAAATCTGGTCAAACTATGGTCAAACTGTGGTCAAACTATGGTCAAACTTATTCAAGAAATATTAGCGTTACTAAATAATTACTGTTTTTTAAGAATAATAGTTTCAAACACAAACGGTGAAATGTGTGACTTCATGCTCAAGCTAAACTCCTAGGGTTAATAGGATTGACATCTCACTATTGTCAGGAACAAGTGCAGACTCGGAAAATAAGGAGAATAGAACCTGAAAGTTAAGCGTGCTCGGGCTGGAGTAGTGAGAGGGATGGATGACCGGTCGGGAAGTTAGATGATTTGGAATGAGTGATCCACACTTGAGCAGTTAAGAGAGGTGATTAGAGACTAAATCATCAAATAATTCAGAAAAAATAAAAATCAAAAAAAAATTCCAAAATTTTCAAAAAAAAATCAAAAAAAAAAAATTAGTACCGGTTGGTAACACCAACCGGTACTAAAGGTCCCCCGTACCAGGGCGCGAGCTCACGCCACGTGGTGGCACTTTAGTGCCGAAACTTTAGTGCCGGTTCCATAACTGGCACTAAAGGCCCTTACAAACCGGTACTAATGGTCCGTTTTGTACTAGTGCCCGTGCATCGCCTTTTTAGTGTTAAAAAAATAAAAGAAAATGATGGAAATGTCAAAAAAGTAAAAGAAAACAAGTTTCCCATGTGATATTTGGTCTAGTTGTTGGGAAAATTTGCAAATGTGAATTTTGACTTTATTTGCAAAATCTCTCTGAAATTTGTAAAAATGGGCATAACTTTTGCATACTAACTCGGATGAAAAAGTTTTTTATATGAAAAATCATCTACTCGAAAAGTACGGAATGACAACATTGGATCTGAAAAATCTTGGGTACACCGACGAACCGTTCGTCCTAGCCAATGATGTGGCGCAGGTTATCTATGTGAAGGACATGTCTACCAGACCGACAAAAAGAAAAGATAAAGAAACGAATACATCATACGATGAGCCAAAGAGCCAAATAGTTCTTTCAGGAAAAAGGGACATCCTGGGAGTGGAGGGCAAGACAGACATGTCTGAAGATTATGCAAAGTTTCATGAAATTCCTCCCTTCAATGTCAAGGCTGATCCAAGCATCTTGATAAACGATGAAGATTATCCATGGTTATGGTGCAATAAGCAAATGACACAAGCGAAGAAAAAGTGAAGACTTTCTCCCGCAACTATTATGATGATACCATGCCAAATTTGTAACAGATGAGGATGATATGCCAACTTTTTCAGAGTTCATTTGAATGTTACATCCGAATTTAACAGGGGGAACCCCGTTAAACATTTTCAAAATCCTCAAAAACCTAACAGAAAAAAGTTACGGGGCTTTTAAGATCTAGAGTGGAAAAAATCGAAAAAAATTCAAACAGTGGGCAAACTGTGGTCAAACAATGGTCAAACTAATTATTCTAGAATATTAGTGTTACTAAATAATTATATCAGTTATTTCAATTTTGGTCAAATCTAGTCAAACTGTGGTCAAACAATGGTCAAACTAATTATTCAAGAAATATTAGTGTTACTAAATAATTATAGTTTTTTAAAACAATAGTTTCAAACTCAAACAGTGAAATGTGTCACTTCATGCTCAAGCAAAATTCCTGAAGGTTAATAGGATTGACATCTTACTATTGTCAGGAAAACAACAGGTGCAGACTTGGAGCGAGGGAGAATAGAACCCGGAAGTTAAGCGTGCTCAGGCTGAGGGAGTGGGAGGATGGGTTACCGTTCGGGAAGTTAGATGATTTGGAATGATGAGGGGTGATTAGAGGATAAATTGAGAAGTGATGAGGGGTGGTGATTACAGACTAGAGGTTAAAATAATTCAGAAATTTGAAAATAAAAAGAAATTCATAAAATGTTACCAACCGGGACTAAAGGTGGAGCTCCACGTGGCCGCGCCCTTTAGTCCAGGTTCTGGATTGAACCGGGACTAAAGGGGAGAGGCATTAGTACCGACCCTTTAGTCCCGGTTCGAAAACCGGGACTAAAGGGCCTTACAAACCGGGACAAAAGCCCCTTTTTCTACTAGTGGGAAGAAGAGTATCGAGGGGGAGGCCAAAATTGTACGAGTAGTAAAGATCAGAGCGAACGACTGGGCCCAGCAGGCCGGCGCCTATCACTGGCCATAAAACATCCAACCAATTCTCCTACTCCTACTAGGAAAGGACTCCCCCCTTGGCACGCCCCCCCTTGGCCGGCCGCTTCTCCCCCCTTGCTCCTTTATATACGGGGGCAGGGGGGCACCTCTCAGCACACAAGTTGATCTATTGATCTATTCCAGTCGTGTGCGGTGCCTCCTACACTATATTCCAGCTTGGCCATATCGTAGCGGTGCTTAGGCGAAGCCCTGCGTCGGTAGCAACATCATCACCGTCACCACGCCGTCATGCTGACGGAAATCTCCCGTGAAGCTCTGTGGATCGGATTTCGCGGGACGTCATCGAGCTGAACGTGTGCTGAATTCGGAGGTGTCGTACGTTCGGTACTTGGATCGGTCGGATCGTGAAGACGTACGATTACATCAACCGCGTTGTGCTAATGCTTCCGCTTTCGGTCTACGAGGGTACGTGGACAACACTCTCCCCTCTCGTTGCTATGCATCACCATGATCCTGTATGTGCGTAGGAATTTTTTTGAAATTACTACGTTCCCCAACAGTGGTATCACAACCAGGTTTTATGCGTAGATGTTATATGCACGAGTAGAACACAAGTGAGTTGTGGGCGATACAAGTCATAACGCTTACCAGCATGTCATACTTTGGTTCGGCGGTATTGTTGGATGAAGCGGCCCGGACCGACATTACGCATACGCTTACGCGAGACTGGTTCTACGGACGTGCTTTGCACATAGGTGGCTGGCGGGCGTCAATTTCTCCAACTTTAGTTGAACCGAGTGTGGCTACGCCCGGTCCTTGAGAAGGTTAAAACAGCACTAACTTGACGAACTATCGCTATGGTTTTGATGCGTAGGTAAGAACGGTTCTTGCTCAGCCCGTAGCAGCCACGTAAAACTTGCAACAACAAAGTAGAAGACGTCTAACTTGTTTTTGCAGGGCATGTTGTGATGTGATATGGTCAAGACGTGATGCTAAATTTTATTGTATGAGATGATCATGTTTTGTAACCGAGTTATCGGCAACTGGCAGGAGCCATATGGTTGTCGCTTTATTGTATGCAATGCAATCGCCCTGTAATTGCTTTACTTTATCACTAAGCGGTAGCGATAGTCGTAGAAGCAATAGTTGGCGAGACGACAATGATGCTACGATGGATATCAAGGTGTCGCGCCGGTGACGATGGTGATCATGACGGTGCTTCGGAGATGGAGATCACAAGCACAAGATGATGATGGCCATATCATATCACTTATATTGATTGCATGTGATGTTTATCTTTTATGCATCTTATTTTGCTTTGATCGACGGTAGCATTACAAGATGATCTCTCACTAAATTTCAAGATAAAGGTGTTATCCCTGAGTATGCACCGTTGCCAAAGTTCGTCGTGCCGAGACGCCACGTGATGATCGGGTGTGATAAGCTCTATGTTCATCTACAACGGGTGCAAGCCAGTTTTTGCACACGCAGAATACTCGGGTTAAACATGACGAGCCTAGCATATGTAGATATGGCCTCGGAACACTGAGACCGAAAGGTCGAGCGTGAATCATATAGTAGATATGATCAACATAGTGATGTTCACCATTGAAAACTACTCCATCTCACGTGATGATCGGACATGGTTTAGCTGATTTGGATCACGTGATCACTTAGATGATTAGAGGGATGTCTATCTAAGTGGGAGTTCTTAAGTAATATGATTAAGTGAAATTAAATTTATCATGAACTTAGTACCTGATAGTATTTTGCTTGTCTATGTTGATTGTAGATAGATGACTCGTGCTGTTGTTCCGTTGAATTTTAATGCCTTCCTTGAGAAAGCAAAGTTGAAAGATGATGGTAGCAATTACACGG
The DNA here is from genome assembly GCA_032464435.1 of Aegilops umbellulata. Lineage (NCBI taxonomy): Eukaryota > Viridiplantae > Streptophyta > Magnoliopsida > Poales > Poaceae > Aegilops > Aegilops umbellulata. The sequence goes on from CP136055.1 coordinate 533,754,785, forward strand.
ACTGGGTACGTAACTTGAGGATTATCCTCATTGCTGCATAGAAGAATTATGTCCTGGAAGCACCGCTGAGTGCCAGGCCTGCTGCAGATGCAACTGACGACGTTAAGAACGTCTGGCAGAGCAAAGCTGATGACTACTCGATAGTTCAGTGTGCCATGCTTTACGCCTTATAACCGGGGCTTCAACGACGTTTTGAACATCATGGAGCATATGAGATGTTCCAGGAGTTGAAGTTAATATTTCAAGCAAATTCCCGGACTGAGAGATATGAAGTCTCCAATAAGTTCTACAACTGCAAGATGGAGGAGAGTAGTTCTGTCAGTGAACATATACTCAAAATGGCTGGTACAATAATCACTTAATTCAACTGGGAGTTCATCTTCCGGATGATAGTGTCATTGACATAATTCTTCAATCACTACCACCAAGCTACAAGAGCTTCGTGATGAACTATAATATGCAAGGGATGAATAAGACAATTCCCGAGCTCTTCGCAATTTTAAAAGTTGCGGAGGTAGAAATCAAGAAGGAGCATCAAGTGTTGATGGTCAATAAGACCACCGGTTTCAAGAAAAAGGGCAAAGGGAAGAAGAAGGGGAGCTTCAAAAAGAACAACAAACAAGTCGCTGCTCAAGAGAAGAAACCCAAGTCTGGACCTAAGCCTGAGACTGAGTGCTTCTACTACAAGCAGACTAGTCACTGGAAGCGGAACTACCCCAAGTATTTGGCGGATAAGAAGGATGGAAAGGTGAACAAAGGTATATGTGATATACATGTTATTGATGTGTACCTTACTAGAGCTCGCAGTAGCACCTGGGTATTTGATACTGGTTCTTTTGCTAATATTTGCATCTCGAAACAGGGACTATAGATTAAGCGAAGACTGGCTAAGGACGAGGTGACGATGCGCGTGGGAAATGGTTCCAAAGTCGATGTAATCGCCGTCGGCACGCTACCTCTACATCTACCTTTGGGATTAGTTTTAGACCTAAATAATTGTTATTTGGTGCCAGCGTTAAGCATGAACATTATATCTGGATCTTGTTTGATGCGAGACGGTTATTCATTTAAATCTGAGAATAATGGTTGTTCTATTTATATGAGTAATATCTTTTATGGTCATGCACCCTTGAAGAGTGGTCTATTGTTGTTGAATATCGATAGTAGTGATACACATATTCATAATGTTGAAGCCAAAAGATGCAGAGTTGATAATAATAGTGCAACTTATTTGTGGCACTGCCGTTTGGGTCGTATTGGTGTAAAGCGCATGAAGAAACTCCATACTGATGGACTTTTGGAATCACTTGATTATGAATCACTTGGTACTTGCGAACCATGCCTTATGGGCAAGATGACTAAGACGTTGTTCTCCGGAACAATGGAGCGAGCAACAGATTTGTTGGAAATAATACATACTGATGTATGTGGTCCGATGAATGTTGAGGCTCGCGGCAGGTAGCGTTATTTTCTCACCTTAACATATGATTTGAGAAGATATGGATATATCTACTTAATGAAACATAAGTCTGGAACATTTGAAAAGTTCAAAGAATTTCAGAGTGAAGTGGAAAATCATCGCAACAAGAAAATAAAGTTTCTACGATCTGGTCGTGGAGGAGAATATTTGAGTTACGAGTTTGGTCTACATTTGAAACAATGCAGAATAGTTTCGCAACTCACGCCACCCGGAACACCACAGCATAATGGTGTCCGAACGTCGTAATCATACTTTACTAGATATGGTGCGATCTATGATGTCTCTTACTGATTTACAGCTATCATTTTGGGGTTATGCTTTAGAGACAACTGCCTTCACGTTAAATAGGGAGCGACCAACTCTAGTCAGCATTGACAAGTTCTTTTGCAATACAAGCTGGGAGCTCATGTTTCCCTCCTATGCACTGATGGCGGTATCAACGGCCTGCTCAGATCACTGTCCACTGTGCTTGCGGAGATGGCTGCCCCACCGCGACGTGCGTGCTTCAGATTCGAAGCTTTCTGGCCAAAATTCCCCCACTATACTGAAACCGTGGACAGGGCTTGGAACAGGCCAGCGAACCACCCCCGTGCGTCCTTCAGACTGAAGATTAAGATGGATCAGACTGCAAAAGACCTCATGATTTGAAGCAAGTTCCTATTCAGTGACGCCGAGATGCAATTCCATATTGCCACAGAGATCATTCTTCTCCTGGATGTGGCACAAGAAAAGAGATCCCTCACCACTGCTGAGTTTAACCTGAGAAAGATGCTGAAGCAGCGGCTCCTGGGCCTTGCAGCAATCAAGAGAGAAAGACAGAGGCAGGCATCCAAACTAACCTGGCTCAAAGTGGGCGATGCAAGCAGAAAGTTTTTTCATGCAAATATGTGCTCGAGGCGACGGAAAAAATTCATCCACTCCCTGCACACGGATACATCCATGGCCACCACTCATGCAGAAAAGGAGCAGCTGATCATTGAACACTTCAGCTCTGTTCTTGGCACAAAAGCCCCCCAATCTAGGGCGATCGATTGGGAGCAGCTCGACCTCCCATCGGTGCAGAACAGAGGCCTGGATAATCCATTCACTCCGGAAGAGGTGTGGGCTGCAATCAAGGAGTCGACAGCAGAAAAGGCACCGAGCCCGGATGATTGCATAGGAGTCTTCTTCAGGTCGAGTTGGAAAACGATAAAAGGTGATATCATGCATGTATTAGACTAGTTCCACAGACTTGCCGGCGGAAACCTCACGCAATTGAACACCACCCTAGTCGCCCTAATCCCAAAAAAGGGCGCAGACAAGATCTCTGATTTCAGACCAATCAGTCTGATACACTCCATGGCGAAGCTAATAACGAAGGTCTTGTCCATCACGCTGATGGCTGTTGTGCAGAACATTATCTCACCAGCGCAATCTGCTTTTCTCGGTTCAAAAGGCATTCATGACAGCTTCCTATATGTCCAGAACACGGTCAGATCACTACACATGAAGAAAACACCAGCCCTGCTATTGAAGTTGGATATTGCCCGTGCATTCGACAATGTCTCCTGGGAATATCTCCTCGACCTCCTACAGGCGCTTGGTTTCAGTTCCAGATGGCGAGACTAGATCACCGGGCTACTGTCGACGTCCTCTTCCTCCTTCATACTCAATGGTCGGCAAGGGCCTGCCATTAGCCACCGTCGGGGCCTCCAACAAGGTGACCCCTGTCGCCCTTGTTATTCATCATAGCAATAGATGCGCTGCACCGTCTCATTGAAAAGGCAACTAAGGAACACTTGTTGTCGCCGCTTCCTAGAAGAGATTTCAAGCTCCGTGTCAGCCTATATGCAGATGATGTTGTGCTCTTCGCCAACCCAGATAAGACGGAGATCGAAACTCTCATGCACATCCTGGAGGATTTCGGCTGTGCCTAGGGGCTTAGGATAACCCCCCAAAAATCGACAGCAACACCTATCAGATGTGAAGAGCTCAACCTTGATGAGATCCTACAAAGCTTCGGTGGCTTGGTTGCTGTTTTCCCACTGCGCTACCTTGGATTGCCAGTCACGCTATCGCGGCTGCGACTAGTACACCTTCAATTTATATTGGACCGAATCAAGGCAAGATTGGCAGGATGGAAGGGACGGCTCATGTCCATTGCTAGCAGACGAGGGCTGCGCTGTGTTCTTAGTGTGCTACCTACTTTTGTGATCGCCGTCATCAAAGTGCCCAAAAAATTCTTCAGGGAAGTGGACAAAACGAGGAGACGTTTTCTTTGGGCCCAGGAGAAGGAGCTAACAGGTGGAAAATGCAAGGTAAACTGGTCAGCAGTCTGCTCCCCAAATGATTATGGGGGACTTGGGCACTAGTAGAAAAGGGGGCAAAGGTCCAGGGCGGGTCAGCCCATTAGTCTCGGTTCAGTCTAGAACCGGGACCAATGGGGGCATTGGACCCGGTTCGTGAGCCCAGGGGGCCGGCCGGGCCACGTGGGCCATTGGTCCCAGTTCGTCTGGACCTTTGGTCCCGGTTGGTGGGACGAACCGGGACCAATGGGCCTCGCTCCTGGCCCACCACCATTGGTCCCGATTGGTGGCATGAACCGGGACCAAAGGCTCCCCTTTAGTCCCGGTTCATGCCACCAACCGGGACTAGTGGTGGTGCCTATATATACCCCCCTCGCGCCAGAGCAGAGCACACTGCTCTGTTTTTTCTGGCCAAGGGGGAGAGGGCTTGGTGGTGCTCTAGCTCACCTCCTATGCACACAAGGTGTTCGATGGAATGCCCGAGCCACACTACTTAAGCTTTCTCCTCTCCAAGCTCGACCTCCAAGCTCCATTTTCCTCAATATTTGTCTAGGTTTAGCGGTCCGTCACGCCCTGTCCCCGTCTTCACCGCCGTCGATCACCCGCGTCGAGCTCATCGCCGGCACCACCGTGGTGAGCCTCTTGTTCTTATCTTCTTTCTGAAAGGAAAACATATTCTTACTTGTATGTTTACATAGATACTTGTATTATTTTCTTACTTTTATTATTTCCTCTTATATAGTGCGATGGTTTTGGTATCCGCCCCCGTCGGCCCTCGTCCTTTCTGTGATTCGGATGTGGTATATATATTATCTTTATAACTATTGGTTCATTTATTGTTTATGAAAATTATGCCGACCAACGTGACATAGATTTTATTTATCTAGGATGTATGTGAACTGGAAATTCCAAGCGACCCTATAGTCGAGAGGTTAAATTTAGTTGAAGAAGAAAACAATTTCTTGAAGGAAAAAATAAAAAAAATTGAGGAGGAGAAGATGATAGTGGAGTTGCATGTTGCGGATGTCGTCGATGATCACAAGATCAAGATGGATGCAATGCGCTTGAAGATTAGAAAGATTAGAAAATATACCATTCATACCGAGGCTTGGTATCATTATGCCGTTGGATCAATTGTTACCTTGGTTGCGATTATGATCGCCTTTGTTTTCGCATTTAAATGTTTTACATAGTTTCAATGTATGGTTTAATTAATTGGATGCTCTGGAGAGCTATATGTTGTTAGATGAGAACTATGTATGTACTTTGGTTTTAATGTGATGATGAACTTCTGTTAATTTGGACACTTAATTATATATAATGCACGCAGATGAACCGGCAATGGATGTACGGTGACAGACACACCTCCGAGTACATTAAGGGCGTGCATGAGTTTCTCGATGCCGCTGAGGCAAACAAGAAGAATGATTTTATTTGTTGTCCATGCCCTAATTGTGGGAATGCGAAGTCTTACTCTGACCCGAAAATCCTTCACACCCACCTGCTTTACAAGGGTTTCATGCCACACTATAATGTTTGGACGAGGCACGAAGAAATAGGGGTTATGATGGAAGACGGCGAAGAAGAAGAGTACGATGACAACTATGTGCCCCCTGAATATCGTGATGCTGCAACGGGGGGAGCTGGTGAAGATCAAGAGGAACCAGACGATGTGCCCAATGATGCTGCGACGGGTGAAGCTGCTGAAGATCAAGAGGCACCAGACGATGTGCCCGATGATGATGATCTCTGCCAGGTCATTGTCGATGCAAGGACGCAATGCGAAAGTCAAAAGGAAAAGCTGAAGTTCGATCGCATGTTAGAGGATCACAAAAAAGGGTTGTACCCGAATTGCGAAGATGGCAACACAAAGCTCGGTACCATGCTGGAATTGTTGTAGTGGAAGGCAGAGAATGTTGTGCCTGACAAAGGATTTGAGAAGCTACTGAAAATATTGAAGAAGAAGCTTCCAAAGGATAACAAATTGCCCGACAGTACATACGCAGCAAAGAAGGTCGTTGTCGGTGTCAAAACCGGCGGATCTCGGGTAGGGGGTCCCAATCTGTGCGTCAAGGTCGGATGGTAACATGAGACAAGGGACACTTTATTTTACCCAGGTTCGGGCCCTCTCGATGGAGGTAAAACCCTACTCCTGCTAGATTAATGTTGATGATATGGGTAGTACAAGAGTAGATCTACCACGAGATCAAGGAGGCTAAACCCTAGAAGCTAGCCTATGGGTATGATGATGGTTATGATGTGTTCGTCCTATGGACTACAACCCTCCGGTTTATATAGGCACCGGATAGGGTTAGGGTTACACAGAGTCGGTTACATTGGTAGGAGATCTTGAAGATCCGCACGCCTAGCTTGCCTTCCACGCAAAGGAAACAACCTTCCGGACACGGGACGAAGTCTTCAATCTTGTATCTTCACAGTCCTGGAGTTCGGCTGAAGATATAGTTCGGCTATCCGAACACCCCCTAATCCAGGACTCCCTTAGTAGCCCCCGAACCAGGCTTCAATGACGTCGAGTCCAGCGCGCAAATTTGTCTTCGGCATTGCAAGGCGGGTTCCCCCTCCGAATCTTGTGTACCTGTATGAATAATGTCCGTAGCGCTCCTCGGTCTCGGTGCCCAATAATTGCCGTCTTCCACGTGTTGAACGAATGCGAAAAGCCCGGGGGTGTTTTTATATTCACACCCTTGGTCATATAAATGAGCCGCCTATTTAACGGGATGGGGATCTAGATCCAAACCACATCTTCTTCTCCCCGCGAGTTATCATTAGAGCGTCTCCAGCAAAGGTCCATTCCAACATGGCCAGCCGTCGTAGCTCCTCCCCTCGCCCCTCCAGCCCCAAATCCGGAGACTGGGAGAGTTGCACCATCCCACACAGCGAGCTAGTGTCACTGCAGGCCAAAGGATTCCTTCCTCAAGCATATATGGTCCCGGTCCGAGCCGGACTCGCCACCTACAACGGCGGCAAGCAAGCGGAGAGGACCCCCAATCCTTCTAAAGGAGAGTAGGTGTGCCTCTTCCCTTATTTATTAAGGGGTCTGGGATTTCCAATTCATCCATTCCTCCGCGGGCTTCTGGAGTTCTACGGCCTCCAGCTGCACAACCCCACGCCTGGCTCCGTGCTACATATTGCAGGCTTCGTTGCCCTTTGCGAGCTATTTTTAGGCGTCGAGGCTCATTTTGCACTGTGGAAGAGGTTGTTCTACTTGGTGCCCCGTTCTCAGAAGGGGTCTATATACCAAGTGGGCGGAGCCGAAATATGGCGCATCGCCGGGAACGGATACCTATCCAGAACACCAAAGAAGGCGTTCGAGGACTGGCCTTCAGAATGGTTCTACATAGACGACGTCCCGCTGCCAGACCCTGTCCGGTCCGGCCTCCCTGAGTTCAGCATGGCTCCCTTAAAGAAACACTTAAGTTGGCGTCTGCGGAGCTCTCAGAGAGAAAGCAACAGAGACGTTCTTTACCTGATGGGCTGGATAAGACAGTTTGCTCATTCCGGACTAACCATGATTGGAGTCATGGCCGCATGTATTTTGCGGGGGGTACAGCCGCTTCAATATAGGAGTCACCCCATGTGGGATTTCAACGGGGAGGATGACGCCACCCGTTACGGCCGCAAGGGGCCAGACACAGCTGCCGCTCTAGTAAAGATTCTAACATCTTTGTACAAGGGAGAAAAGGAGGACTTCCTCCGCGTCAACCCGCGGGCCGGATTCACTATGTATGAACCTCCAAGTTGGGTAAGTGAACAATTGCAGTTGCCCGCTTATTTAATGCTCCCATGACTAGATACGTAATCTGGTGATTTCAATGCAGGAGCTTAGACAGGAGGTAAAGGATATCAACAGCTGCCCTCCACAGCCTGAGGACCCAGAACGGTCCCTCGATCCGGACTCCGAAGAGGATCCGGACATATCGGTGGAGCTCATCGACGGGGTGTTCCACCAGTTAAGCAAAGATAATACCTTGGTGGCCATTATGGCTGATTATCCCGGGATAATCCCGGCCTCCCAGGTGACAGAAACCGGAGTGTTTATTCCCACAAGAGAGATTCCGTCCTTACATATTCCGGTGTTCCTGACGATAACCGTATTTTACAGGGGAGATTTCCGAGGAGGGAGGCCGAACCTGCGGCGACTAGCCAACGAGGAGTCGCCGGGCCCCGTGGGGTAAAAAGGGATGAAGTCCGGACTGAGAGTTTGGCACAAAGGTATAACGCGCCTTCTGTCTTCCTGGCGTTATTCTGTCAGGGCATGTTAACATCCGTACTGTTTCCAGGACGAAGAGGCCTCGCCGGACTATATCCGGAGGGGCCACCAACCGCGCCTCTACCAGCCAGGCCCCAACGTCTGGTCCGGAGGCGGGGACAAACACCAGGCTTGCGCCGGACGCTCCTCCAACAGAGGACGCGGACCGGCTATCTGCCACAAATTCAGAAGTGGAGAGCGCCATGAACCATAGGCGTCGCCGGACAGTTCTACGTGACGCTTGTTTCTCCCGAGAGGCCTTAAACGCCTTCAATTCGGGAGATGCGTACCTTCGTGCTGCTCAAGATGGATTAGCCAGAGCCATGGAGCAGTATGTGAAATACATATGGGTAAGAAAGTTTAAATATATATATATATACCAGTAGCCCCCGAGACTTGAAACAGTTAAACTAACTGATTTAAGGATCATATAATATGTAGGTTCTTACTGAGAAGAACACCATGTTGTCCCAGGAGCTGGAAAAGTGCAAGGCCCAACTAGAGGCCGCACTAGCCGCAACAGGGGAGCCCAAAGGGACCCCCTCAGGTATGATATACTTTGAGAGATTAGTATTGTGCGGCTTATGTGCGAATCTGACAATTAATGTTACAGATGGCGCCGGACTAGATCCGGAGAGGCAACAACTCTTACACCAGTTAAAGGCTGGCGAGATTACGTTGACAAGGGTGAGGCGAGAGAAGAATGATCTTCAGGATGCCAACACCAAGCTGGATGTTGAACTGAAAGACGTTCGTGGCCAGCTATCTGACTCCACGAAGGAGAATCAGCGTCTTCGACGCGGCATATTTAGTAAGTGCTTGAGCGAACCCTTTGAAAAAAAAGGAGTTCGGCGAGGAAGACAAATAACAGAATTATGTCTGTAGGTACGCTCATAGGTCGTCCTGCAGAGGAGATGCCCGATTCTACGGGTGACCTTCTCCCCGAACTCCTGCAACTGCACGAACGAATTCGGCAGGCAATGCAAGGGGTTGCCCGGGCCTTATGGCCTGCCCACTCCACGCCCGAGGGCCTTGGAGAGCTTGCGGAGAAGCTGACGGGAGCTCGGCGGCGCATCCGGTTGTGGAAGATATCAGCCTGCCGACAAGGCGCGAGGGAGGCCTGGGCCATGGTGAAGACCCGCTTTACGAAGTCTGACCCCAATCACATGGCCGAGGTCGGACCAGTGGGGCCTGACGGGAAGGAGATCCCTGTGAGCTTGGTGTATGGCCAGGTAGAGCTGGCCGCAAAGTATTCGCAGCAGGACTGTAAATTAGACAGCCTGTTAGATGGTATAGAGGAGGAATACTATCAGTCAAGATGACTATGTAATTTATAATTGACATGTGTAATGCCTTCTAGCCGGATTGTAGATCGTTTGTCGTTGCCGACCTTTTTGCTTCGACCTCGGGACCTGACGGTCTGGAGTGTGTCCGAATACCATAACGGCTATATAAAAGCCGGGGTATGCATGGAGACCAGGCGTAGGGGTCATTAGTGCTTTATCAGACAAGTGCCCAACTAGTTATGTTATCTTACATGGTTAGTAAGAAACATCTTCCAGAGAGAATAGTTCCGTTAAGGTTTCCTTTCGCTGGGGTGGCGTGCCCTAAAGTGCACGTCCGGACTGCAAATGCAGAAGATCATCTGGGGGCATGTATAAAAATAAAAAGGTTCATCTTTAGTTCACCTACCGAATATTCCCTTAAGAACGCTAGCTTTCGGCTTCACCCAGTCTGAGGTACACATCTGGCTTATCCGGCAGTAACAATCGCAGAGGTGCTCCCTTTACCGCCTAGCCGAACAATCGGGAACGTAGGGGTAAGCACAGGAGCCAGGCAACCCAGCTTGGACAAAACTTAAGTCATATCGATGCATATAATGGCGAAGAAAAGGTGCATGCGGAAGTCTGACGCATGCGTTGGGTGTGAAACCCATATAGATAAGCTTCTGTTAAAGAAGCCCCCAGGTTTAAGGAGCGCGGATAGCGCATCATATAATGAGCCTTTTATGGGCTAGAAAAGAAAAGAGTAGTAGACAAAGTAAAAAAAGGTATAAATGTAAATTATGGACAGAGGAAGGAGACAAACACAGAGTCCGGCGCTAGGCATAGAATCTTCGGAGACGTGTGGCGTTCCATGGGTTTGGCTCGAGTCGGTTGTCCGACGCATCTCGCAGGCGGTACGCTCCACCAGTTAGGACTTGGTCGATTATGAATGGACCTTCCCATTTGGGCTTGAGTTTGTTCTTTTGCTTATCCGGCAGGCGCAGAACTAGTTCACCAATGTTGTAATTTTTGGCCCGTACTTCTCTGCTTTGATATCTTCGAGCTTGCTGTTGATAGAATGCGGAACGGGCCTTAGCCACGTCACGCTCTTCCTCTAAGGCGTCCAGGTTGTCCTGCCGATCAAGCTCGGCTTCTCTTTCTTCGTACATGCGCACTCGAGGTGAGTCATGAATTATGTCGCAGGGCAGAATCGCCTCAGCGCCGTACACCATAAAGAATGGTGTGAATCCGGTGGTACGATTTGGCGTGGTTCGCAGCCCCCAGAGTACGGAGTCGAGCTCCTCTACCCAGTGCATATTAGATTCCTCGAGGAACCGCACTAGTCTGGGTTTGATGCCGCTCATGATGAGAATATTTGCACGTTCGACCTGACCGTTAGTTTGTGGGTGATAGACAGAAGCGTAGTCGAGCTTAATGCCCATGTTTTTGCACCACAGCTTTACTTCATCAGAGGTGAAGTTTGTGCCGTTATCAGTGATAATGTTGTGGGGGACACCATAATGGTGTACGACCCCGGATACGAAGTCTATCACAGGTCCGGATTCCGCCATCTTGACAGGCTTGGCTTCTATCCATTTGGTGAATTTATCCACCATGACCTATAAGTATTTTTTCTTGTGGGTTCCGCCTTTAAGGGGTCCCACCATATCGAGCCCCCAGACCACGAAAGGCCAAGTGATGGGGATAGTTCGGAGGGCGTTGGGTGGCATATGGCTTTGGTTGGCAAAGAGCTGGCAACCGACGCACCGTTTGACTAGGTCCTGAGCGTCTGCTCTAGCCGTCGGCCAATAGAAGCCAGTACGGAAAGCCTTGCTTACAAGGGACCGAGTCGCGGCGTGATGGCCACCGAGTCTGGCATGAATTTCAGCCAACAAACTTCGCCCTTCCTCTTCGGAGATACACCTTTGAAGGACTCCTGTAGTGCTTTTCTTATATAGCTCTCCCTCGTGGACTTTATAGGCTTTAGATCGCCGCACTATGCAGCATGCCTCGTTTTGGTCCTCGGGGAGTTCCTGCCTAGTAAGGTAGGCTAGGAATGGTTCCGTCCACGGGGCGATGACCGCCATTATTGCGTGGGCTGAGGGTGTAATTCGGTGGCGGGGCCGCCGATTATGTCTGATTGTTCGGCATTGGGTTGTGCGGTTATGCCCGGGCTATTATCCGAGGGTTCCCCCTCCCATGTTACAGATGGTTTGAATAATCTTTCTAAGAAGATGCTGGGGGGGGGGGGGGACTGCATCTCGTTTTGCTCCAATGCGTGCCAGGACGTCTGCTGCCTGATTATTTTCTCGGGCTATGTGATGGAACTCCAGTCCCTCAAACCGAGCTGACATTTTTAGTACGGCATTGCGATAAGCTCCCATTTTTCGGTCTTTGGCGTCGAAGTCGCCATTTATTTGGTATATCGCGAGGTTTGAGTCCCCGCGTACTTGCAGGCGTTGAATGCCCATGGATACCGCCATCCGGAGGCCATGTAGAAGGGCCTCGTATTCGGCTGCATTGTTGGAGTCCGTGTACATAATTTGGAGTACATATTGGACTGTATCTCCTGTAGGGGACGTCAAAACGACGCCAGCCCCCAGTCCGGCCAGCATTTTGGAGCCGTCGAAATGCATGATCCAGTTTGAGTACATGCCGTACTCTTTAGGGAGTTTGGCCTCTGTCCATTCGGCGACGAAGTCGGCTAGGACTTGCAATTTAATTGCTCGCCGTGGCTTGTAGGTTATATCGAACGGGAGGAGCTCTATGGCCCATTTTGCTATTCGGCCTGTTGCATCGCGGTTGTTGATAATATCGTTGAGTGGTACTTCCGAGGCTACTGTAATAGAACACTCTTGAAAGTAGTGTCGTAGCTTCCGGGATGCCATGAATACCGCGTATGCGATTTTTTGATAATGCGGATACCGTGATTTGCATGGTATGAGGACAGTGGACACGTAGTAAACCGGCCTTTGAAGGGGTAATTTATGTCCGTCCGTTATCCGTTCGACGACGAGTACTGCGCTAACAACTTGATGGGTTGAGGCAATGTACAATAGCATGGGTTCGCCGGTATTCGGCGCGGCCAGGACGGGGTTTGTTGCCAAGATGGCCTTTATTTCCTCGAGTCCGGCCGTGGCATCGTCCGTCCACTCGAAGTGTTCGGTGCGCCTAAGGAGGCGGTAAAGGGGTAGTGCCTTTTCTCCCAAGCGGGAGATGAAGCGGCTTAAGGCCGCCACGCATCCGGTGAGTTTCTGAATTTGCTTGAGATCTTTTGGGACATCCAATTGTGATAGAGCTCGGATTTTAGCTGGATTTGCTTCAATTCCTCTGCCGGATACAATGAAGCCCAGGAGCTTTCCGGCTGGGACGCCGAAAACACATTTTTCCGGATTGAGCTTGATGTCGTATTTTCGCAGGTTGTCGAATGTAAGTCTCAAGTCGTCTACTAGAGATTCGACGTGTCTTGATTTAACGACCACATCATCTACGTACGCCTCCACTGTTTTGCCAATCTGGTTTGCCAAACATGTTTGAATCATGCGCTGATATGTCGCGCCGGCGTTTTTGGGCCCAAAGGGCATTGTGTTGAAGCAGAATGGGCCGTATGGCGTGATGAATGCTGTTGCAGCTTGGTCGGATTCTGCCATCTTTATTTGATGGTAACCGAAGTATGCGTCGAGGAAACACAGGGAATCGTGTCCTGCGGTGGCATCGATGATTTGATCAATTCGAGGGAGGGGAAAGGGATCCTTTGGGCAGGCCTTATTAAGGTCTTTGAAGTCGACACACAGGCGCCAAGATTTGTCCTTCTTTGGTACCATTACCAGGTTTGCTAGCCAGTCCGGGTGTTTGATATCTCTAATGAATCCGGCCTCCAATAATTTGGCTAGCTCCTCTCCCATGGCCTGTCTCTTTGGTTCGGAGAAACGTCGAAGGGTTTGTTTGACAGGTTTGAGTCCTTTCTGAATATTTAAGTTGTGCTCGGCCAGCCTGCATGGGATTCCTGGCATATCTGAGGGGTGCCAAGCAAAAATATCCCAGTTCTCTCGTAGGAACTCGCGCAGTGCGGCGTTTACATCAGGGCTCAATTGTGCCCCGATGGAGGCTGTTTTATTCGGGTCCGTTGGGTGGACCTGGAATTTGACTATATCGTCCGCTGGTTTGAAGGATGTGGATTTGGATCTCTTATCGAGTATCACATCATCCCTGCTAACCGTGGATCGCAGCGCCGTTAGCTCTTCGAGCGCTAAGGCTTCAGATAGTGCCTTGAGGGCCAATGCGGCTGTCTTGTTTTCGGCGCGGAGTGCTATGTCCGGATCACTAGCGAGAGTGATAATTCCGTTTGGCCCAGGCATTTTAAGCTTCATGTACCCGTAATGGGGTATGGCTTGGAAAACTGTGAATGCCTCTCGTCCTAATATAGCGTGATATCCGCTTCTGAACGGGGCCACCTGGAACGTGATTTGTTCAGACCTGTAATTATCCGGCGTGCCGAATACCACATCTAGTGTGATCTTTCCGGTGCAGCGCGGTTCCTGACTGGGGATTATTCCTCTAAAGGTTGTGCTGCTTTGCTCAATGCGGTTCCAGTCTATTTCCATCTTTTGGAGGGTTTCCTCGTAGATGAGGTTCAATCCGATGCCTCCGTCCATAAGTACCTTTGCGAGGCGACAGCCGTCCACTATGGGACTGAGAACCAATGCGGCTGGCGCTCTGGCTATTCGGAATTTAGGTTCGTCGCTCGCATTGAAGGTGATGGCAGTATTGCTCCATGGATTTATGGTCGCTACTTGGTAGACTTCGGCGAGGCTGCGAAGTGTTCTTTTTCGCATGTTATTTGATGCGAAAGTCTCGGAGATTGTGAGAACGGTACTGAAATTCTCGGGCTGGTTTCCTTCGACCTCTGGATTTAGGAGGTCCTCGCCAATTTTGGCCACCTGCCGGAGTATCCAACATGCCCTGAGGCTGTGAGTTGGGGTGGCATCCTCTGTACTATGGATCTTGCAGGGTCCATCGAGCCACCTTTCTAGCACGGTTCCGTGCGCCCTAGAGGGTTTTGATTTTTTATTTAATCCGGGCGTTTTGCTGTAGTGCGCCCTTTTGATTCGGCCGAATTGCTATTCAAGGCCGGATTATCCCAAAATTTAATTTCGGTTTTCCGAGCACTTTCCATCGCGCAGTATTTTTGTACTATGGACGCCAAGTCAGCAAAGCGCGTAATATTACGACGACTTATGGCGTTGAGTATCCCCTTGTCCGTGCAGTTACTGCAGAAGATTGAAATCGCGTCTCCCTCATGGCAGTCCTTTATCCTGTTCATAAGCAGGAGGAATCTGGCCCAGTAATGATGTACTGTTTCTTCGAGCATCTGCTTGATTTGGGAGAGATCGCTTAAGATCGGACGGGCGGAATTCATTAGATCTGATACTTCGCCCGGTTTGCTGTTCGGAGGCCGAACGACCTCCGGATTCCGTGATCCGGAGTCCTGTATGTTTTCCGGTTTCCCTGGTTCCAAGCCCAGGTCTTGGGTTGTATCCTCCCCTCCGTGGATATCCGGCATGGAGGGTTCCGGAATTCGGACGTAACTGGTCCTTAAGATTGATGAAGGGTCACCGCATTGCGTTTCCACCACAGCAACATGACGGGTGGCTTGGAGAGAGTTGATTTCCCTTAGATCGGGTTTAGGACCAACATGGTCGTAGTTTGTAGCGACCCCCAAGGTGGCGATGCGACCCAGGAGCTCGTTTATGGAGGAGAGCTCCACCGGATCTAGCTGCTCGGCCAATTCCGAGCTGACGCGGAGATTGTTTTCGATGACCCGAGAGGTCACCATCGGCGTAATGGCCGAACGGGCGGTCATGAGAAAACCACCCAGCCGGAGGGGTTGGCCGATAGCCAAAACTCCCTCAGTGACGGCGCCGTCTTTAAAGACGGGAAAAGGCATCCTTCCTGATCGCGACGGCACAGAGGAACTCTCAATGAAAGCACCAATGTCGGTGTCAAAACCGGCGGATCTCGGGTAGGGGGTCCCGATCTGTGCGTCAAGGTCGGATGGTAACAGGAGACAAGGGACACTTTATTTTACCCAGGTTCGGGCCCTCTCGATGGAGGTAAAACCCTACTCCTGCTAGATTAATATTGATGATATGGGTAGGACAAGAGTAGATCTACCACGAGATCAAGGAGGCTAAACCCTAGAAGCTAGCCTATGGGTATGATGATGGTTATGATGTGTTCGTCCTACGGACTACAACCCTCCGGTTTATATAGGCACCGGATAGGGTTAGGGTTACACAGAGTCGGTTACATTGGTAGGAGATCTTGAATATCCGCACGCCTAGCTTGCCTTCCACGCCAAGGAAAGAACCTTCCGAACACGGGACAAAGTCTTCAATCTTGTATCTTCACAGTCCTGGAGTCCGGCTGAAGATATAGTTCGGCTATCCGAACACCCCCTAATCCAGGACTCCCTCAGTCGTATGCCCTCTAGGATTGGAGGTGCAGAAGATACATGCATGCCCTAATGACTGCATCCTCTACCGCGGTGCATACAAGGATCTGAACGCATGCCCAGTATGCGGTGCATTGCGGTATAAGATCAGACGAGATGACCCTGGTGATGTTCACGGCGAGCCCCCCGGGAAGAGGGTTCCTGCGAAGGTGATGTGGTATGCTCCTATAATACCACGGTTGAAACGTCTGTTCAGAAACGGGGAGCATGCCAAGTTGATGCGATGGCACAGTAAGGACCGTAAGAAAGACGGAAAGTTGAGAGCACCCGCTGACGGGTCGCAGTGGAGAAAAATTGAGAGAAAGTACTGGGATGAGTTTGCAAAGGACCCAAGGAACGTATGGTTTGCTTTAAGCGCAAATGGCATTAATCCTTTCGGGGAGCAGAGCAGCAATCACAGCACCTGGCCTGTGACTCTATGTATGTATAACCTTCCTCCTTGGATGTGCATGAAGAGGAAGTTCATTATGATGCCAGTTCTCATCCAAGGCCCTAAGCAACCCGGCAACGACATTGATGTGTACCTAAGGCCATTAGTTGAAGAACTTTTACAGCTGTGGAATGGAAACGGTGTACGTACGTGGGATGAGCACAGACAAGAGGAATTTAACCTAAAGGCGTTGCTGTTCGTGACCATCAACGATTGGCCCGCTCTCAGTAACCTTTCAGGACAGACAAACAAAGAATACCACACATGCACACACTGTTTAGATGACACTGAAAGTATATACCTGGACAAATGCAGGAAGAATGTGTACCTGGGCCATCATCGATTTCTTCCGACCAACCATCAATATCGAAATAAAGGCGAGCATTTCAAAGGCGAGGCAGATCACCGGAAGAAGCCCGCCATGCGTACCGGTGATCACGTACTTGCTATGGTCAATGATTTACATGTTATCTTTGCAAAGGGTCCCGGTGCACTAGCTGTTTCGAATGACGCCGAGGGACACACACCCATGTGGAAGAAGAAATCTATATTTTGGGACCTACCCTACTGTAAAGACCTAGAGGTCCGCTCTTCAATCGACGTGATGCTCGTGACGAAGAACCTTTGCGTGAACCTGCTAGGCTTCTTGGGCGTGTATGGAAAGACAAAAGATACACCTGAGGCACGGGAGGACCTGCAACGTTTGCATGAAAAAGACGGCATGCCTCCGAAGCAGTATGAAGGTCCTGCCAGCTACGCTCTTACGAAAGAAGAGAAAGAAATCTTCTTTGAATGCCTGCTCAGTATGAAGGTCCTGACTGGCTTCTCGTCGAATATAAAGGGAATAATAAATATGCAGAGAAAAAGTTCCAGAACCTAAAGTCTCATGACTGCCACGTGATTATGACGCAACTGCTTCCGGTTGCATTGAGGGGGCTTCTACCGGAAAACGTCCGATTAGCCATTGTGAAGCTATGTGCATTCCTCAATGCAATCTCTCAGAAGGTGATCGATCCAGAAATCGTACCAAGGCTAAGGAGTGATGTGGCGTAATGTGTTGTCAGTTTCGAGCTGGTGTTCCCACCATCCTTCTTCAATATCATGACGCATGTCCTAGTTCAACTAGTCGACGAGATTGTCATTCTGGTGCCCGTATTTCTACACAATATGTTCCCCTTTGAGAGGTTCATGGGAGTCCTAAAGAAATATGTCCGTAACCGCGCTAGGCCAGAAGGAAACATCTCCATGGGCCATCAAACCAAGGATGTTATCGGGTTTTGTGTTGACTTCATTCCTGGCCTTAAGAAGATAGGTCTCCCTAAATCGCGGTATGAGGGGAGACTGACTGGAAAAGGCACTCTTGGAAGTGACTCAATAATATGCAGGGACGAATATTCTTGGTTTCAAGCACACTACACAGTTCTACAGAACTCTACCTTGGTGACCCCGTATGTCGATGAACACAAGAACAGTCTGCGCTCCGAACACCCGGAGCAGTGGGACGACTGGATTACATGTGAACACATTAGGACTTTCAGCATTTGGTTGGAAGCACGTCTCAGAGGTGACAACACTGTTTGTGATGAGTTGTACTTGTTGTCCAGGGGACCATCTTTGACTGTATTGATTTACAAAGGATACGAGATAAATGGGAATACATTTTCCATGATTGACCAAGATCAAAAGAGCACCAACAAAAACAGCAGTGTCAGCTTTGATGCAACAACCGAGAAGGGAAAGGACACATATTATGGTTATATAGTGGACATATGGGAACTTGACTACGGACAAGATTTTAAGGTCCGTTTGTTTAAGTGCAAATGGGTCAATCTGTCAGGAGGCGGGGTACATGTAGACCCACAGTATGGAATGACAACAGTGGATCTGAAAAATCTTGGGTACACCGACGAACCATTCGTCCTAGCCAATGATGTGGCACAGGTTATCTATGTGAAGGACATGTCTACCAGACCGAGAAAAAGAAAAGATAAGGAAAGGAATACATCATACGATGAGCGAAAGCGCCACATAGTTCTTTCAGGAAAAAGGGACATCCTGGGAGTGGAGGGCAAGACAGACATGTCTGAAGATTATGAAAAGTTTCATGAAATTCCACCCTTCAATGTCAAGGATGACCCAAGAATCCTGATAAACGGTGAAGATTATCCATGGTTACGGCGCAATAAGCAAATGACACAAGCGAAGAAAAAGTGAAGACTTTCTCCCGCAACTATTATGATGATACCATGCCAAATTTGTAACAAACGAGTATGCTATGCCAACTTTTTCAGAGTTCATTTGAAAACTATGAATTTAGGTCGAATTTTCTCTATAGGTGCATCTATGTTCAAATTTGAACTATTCAAATTTTAAAACTAATGGCACTAACAGAAAGTTTATAATTTTTGTGACCTAAAAGAAAAAAGAAATCATTAAAAAATATAAGTATTTAGTTATAAGTAGAAATAAAAAATAAATACCAAAAAAGAAAAAAAAATGCCTATAATATTTGTTATGACTAACTAAAATTACCAAATTGAGTATAATGATAAAACATAGTAATATTAAATAGCAGGAAAAAGAATGACTCAAAAATCAATTTTTATAGTAAAGTTATTCATAAACTTGTGATTCACACAAATTTTTAAAAATTCAAATTTAAACTATTCAAATTTTAAAAATAATGGAACTAACAGAAAGTTTATAATTTTTGTGACCTAAAATAAAAAAGAAATCACTACAACTATAAGTATTTAGTTCTAAGTAGAAATGAAAAAAATAAATAGCAAAAAAGAAAAAAAAGCCACCTACTGGGCCACCACGGCCTGAATACGACTAGAAACCCAACCATGGGCGAGGATTCAGGCCCGCAGCAGGCCCAGTAGGCCCACAGGCATTGCAGTGACAGATTAGGCCCGAAAGCCTGCAGTTGAGAGGAGCTCGAGAGGGTGGGCGCAGCAGCGCTTATAAACCACTCCCAAGCCCTCTTAACTAGCGAGGTGGGACTAAACTTTTGGGCGCGGGGCAGCACAAGGCCATTGGTCCCGGTTGGTGGCACCATTCGGGACTAAAGGTGGGCATTGGTCCCGGTTCGTGGCACCAACTGGGACCAATGGCCCCCTTTAGTCCCGGTTGGTGCCACCAACCGGGACCAAAGGCCGCCGCTTCCCGCCCTTTGGGCTGCTGAAAAGAGGCCTTTGGTACCGGTTGGTGGAACCAAGTGGGACTAAAGGTAGCAATCGTCCCGGTTGCTGCCACGAACCGGGACCAATGCTCTGGGTATATAAGCTGGACTTGTGAAAATTTCACAACTTCACCGTCAGTTCGTGCCCGATGCCCCAACGCTGCTCCTCGTCGCCGTCGCCGTCATCGCCCTGCCTCCGACGCCGTCATCGCCCTGCCTCCGACGCCGTCGCCACGCCGCCCTACTCCCGACGCCGTTGCCGTGCCTCCCCTGCCTCCGACGCCGTCGCCGCGCTGCCCCTACCGCCGACCACGCCGTCGCCGCGCCGGCCCCTGCCCCGCGCCCTAGCCCCTTCCCGCGGCCCGCCCCCGCCCGCCGGCGCCCTTGCCTCCCCCGCCGTCGCCATCGCCAGAAGCCCCCGCTGTGAGCCACCGTACCGGTCCAGCTCTGTTTTTATTTTTGTATTAGATTAATTTTTTGTTCATATATATATATATATATATATATATAATGTATATTTGTATGTATGTGGCTATATGTAAGTTCAGAGCATGTTTTTTAATAGATTAATTTCTTATTAGATTTATTACATTAATTTTTTTGTTCACAGCATGTTTTTGTTCATATATGTAATTTTTTTTGTTCAAATGTGTATTAATGTTTTGTTGCATATATGTAATTTTTTTTCAATGTATATATATATGTGGTAGCTATATATGCATGATGAGGGGGGTGGGGGTCGATATACCCCCTCCCCGATAATTTCAACATGAGCGGAGGTCGATAGACCCCCTCCCCGATAACATTTTTTAGAAAAGTTTTATATATCTAGCTAGGAAGAAAGGAAGAAGGAATGAACTAAGAAGAGAAAGAAGAAGAAAAAAGAGGAAAAGAAGAAGGAATAGAGGAGAAGAAGAAAAAATAGAGTTTCAAAAAAATTTTCTTCTTCTCCTCTATTCCTTCTTCCTCTCCTTTTTTTCTTCTTCTCCTCTTCTTTTATCTTCTACTTCCTCTTCTTAATTTTTGTCGGGAACTCCATTCCAAAATAACTTCGACGTGATGGTCGGTCGATATATATACCCCCTCTAGACCATGATAACTTATACCACGGGAGCACCCCCGGCCCTGTCGCTCGACCAAAACTTTCGAGGACGCAGGCATGTCAGGCTCCATTCCGTGGAAGGCTGGGTTTCCGGACGCAGGCGGTTACAAATGCCAGGAGAGGAGGAAGAAAGTGCAGCAGTCCGAACTGCAGGCGCTTAAAGCAAGGGTACTCGGGATAGAGGAACGGGAAGCAAATCGCAGCAAACGAACTGCCGAAGCTTCCCCCGAAGCTACCCCGCCATCTCAGCGGAGAAGCAGCGTGGCTTCCACCGAGCTGCTTCAGCCGGAGCATGTCTTGACGGCTCCTGCCAGCTATCCCGTGGATGCTATCACGGAGTCTCAAAATTGCCACCGTATGACGCAATGGATTAATATGAAGGTCAAGGCGGCTATTGGCTCTGTTTATCCTTCTGAACCCGGCGCAACTTTTCACTGCCGGCCGATTCCAGAAGGATATGCTAGGGTAATGGTGGATGAAATAACGGAGGGATTTGAGGAGCTCCCGCTTGACCACCCTATCGGTGAAGGGGAGACTAGGCTGGGTTCTGCTCTGAAGACTCCATTTCTATGGCGGAAGGATCTCATCAACCATCAGAAATGGACGCCTCCGCCTCCTCCTCCTCCTCCGGCGAATCAGGGCACTCCGCCTCCTCCTCCGGCGAGTGACGATAAGGGCACTCGGCCGGCTCCTTCTCCGGCGCGTGGCGGCACTCCGCCTCCTTCTCCGCCTGCGCCTGTGCGCCCGAGCAGCCAGCCTCCTTCTTCTCCGCCTCGTCAGCAAGGGCGGAAGAGACCCGCCGCCGCTCCAGCAGCTGCTCCGGCACATCGTAGTCCTTCTGCTCCGCCTCGTAAGCAAGTAAAGAAGACAGCCGCTCCGTCTGCTCGGCCGGCGTCTAGCAGTACAGCCAAAGGCGGGAAGACGTACAGATTCGGTCCTTCTCTGAATACTCCAGAGAAGTTACCATACGAGAGGACCCCGGAGGAGAACGCGAAGATCGCGCGAATCGAAGCGAAGGAATGGTTTGAAGGGTTGAAAGCACAGAGACATCCACCTCCGGAGGAGAAGGTAGATCCGGTGAAAGCGAAGCCCACTCTGGCTATCGTGGCAAAACCACCCAAGTCTCCGCCGAAAGGCAACTATGAGTGTATTATTGCAAAGACATGGGCCGAAGCGGAGCGGTCGGGAAGTACAGTCAGTGATCAAAGGTTGAAAGAACGACGAGCAGCTGGGAAACAAATTGCCCAGCTCGGCAAACAAGGGAATCAATCGTGCCCCCCACGCAAGGTACCTAGCGACATCGTCGATCCGAGGATGGTGCCCGGTTATAGCAATCTTGACGATTACCTGCCCGACGATGTACATTATGATCCCATGGAGGTGCAGATACACAGATACGAGTACGGGAAGCCTCTCGTCAAAGATGAAAATCTCTAACAACGATGATGCGAAGATTGCGTGATTGGTACTTGAAAATCTGCAGAGAGTCTGGGGGGAGGAGTACTTTGTATGTGAGAGTTAAACCGGAGCATGACCTCATTGGAATTGATCTATTGCCTATTCCATTTGAGGAGTTCTATCAGTTTTTCAATCAATTGGCCCTCGATAAAGCAACGGTCACCTGCTACTGTCTGTAAGTACTACTACTTCTGTCATTAAGTCTCTCTATATAGCTCAGCTCTTTCATTGCATGTATTTATAATTATCCTCACTATATTATGCAGATTGAAGATCGCCGAATTGAAGAAAAGACAAGTCGGTGATATTGGGTTCGTTAACACATATCTCATAGATGCAACTCAGATTAAGTTTCATGCCGCAGAAACCGAGGCCAGCTTGCTACGATCATTCAAAATAAATGAGCACAAAGATATAATACTCTTTCCTTACAACTTCAAGTGAGTGTTACTGTCTTGTGCATATTCCGTTTCCCTTATATATTAGTCCAGGTTATAGTAATGTAATTGATGAGTTATGCATGCGTGCGCAGGTACCACTATATTCTCCTAGAGATTAGGCTTGAGCAGGGAGTAGTAACAGTCTTGGACTCTAGACGAAAAGATCCCCAGGAGTATGCGGACATGACTGAAATCCTCGAGAAGTAAGTTAAATCAATCATTATCCACCATATCAGCAACTTTGTTCATTTCCTGATATCAAGTAATTGTTTTCTTTTGTCTGGCAGGGTTTGAAGAAAATTCACCAAAAAATCTCTGGGACTGCCGAAGATGCTGCAATTTAGATATCCGAAAGTAAGTACTATAGTAGCATGTTCCGCGCGTCTCCTAGCTATTGATTCAAGCGCTAGTTTCATCAATACCATTTGGCATTCTTGCTTATCAGTTTGATTGACCTCTATTTCTTGTAAAGAGGTTGTGGCAGGAACAAGGGAATGATTTCTGTGGATACTACGTCTGCGAGTCCATCCGCCACACGACCTGTGAGCGGGGCTACTCTGACGAACAATATGATGTGCGTAAATAACAATATTCACAATTTTATTTTATTACCATCATTTGTGTTGAGTTTCATTCATTCATATACATATATATATATATGTATTGACCCCCTTCTTCAAATTAGATGTTTCGGCAGCGGGATGAACTCCTAGAACCAGATCGCATGCGAGCAATTCAAGAGGAATTGGCGGCATTCTTTCTTGACCACGTGATTTCTGAAGACAGAGAATACTATGTGGACCATGCGTCCATAATTTAGGAGATTATATTTGTAAGAGATAATTATTGTATATATGTAGCCGGTAGTGTCGGATAGATATACGAGAACTTGTTGTTCGACCAATCTCTCGAAGAAGGAGAGGTGGTCGATATCACATCTCTCTATATGCATATATGTTCATGACGATCTTCTGTTTCCTTCGTTTGCTTACTAGCTAGCTATAGCGCGTGTCTAGTCCTCTCTATACGTATGTATAGTACGTAGCGTCGACCAAGCACGGACATAAGAGAGGACACTTCTCTCTATTAATTAGCTATCTAACACAATATATGAAATACCTAAATTAACCCCCCAAAACCCCCAACCCCCCCCCCCCTTCGAAAAAAACAAAAACCCCAGCCACAGAAATGCTGACGCGTGGATGCCTATTGGTCCCGGTTAGTGCCACCAGCCGGGACCAAAGGCCCTCCTGCCTGGTCTCAGGGCACATGCCACATGGAGGCCCATCTGTCCCGGTTCTGGTTTGAACCGGGACTAAAGGGTCAGGGCATTAGTAACGACCCTTTAGTCCCGGTTCAGGAACCGGGACAAAAGGCCCTTACAAACCGGGACAAAAGGCCCGTTTTCTACTAGTGGGGATACACGACCTGCAGAAATCCAGCTCGGCGTTGAAGCTTCGCTGGCTCTGGAACTCCTGGAGTCATCGAGATCGCCCATGGGTAGGAACTGAGCTTCCGTGCGAGGAGAAGGACATACAGCTCTTTAGTGCCGCCGCCTCAGTGACACTTGGAAATGGTGCTTTGGCCTCTTTCTGGAGCTGCCAATGGACTAGATCAATGCCATTGAGGTTTTCATTCCCACTGCTGTTCAAGCACTCGAGGGGCAAGAACAGAACAGTCAGGGCCGCTCTCTCCCAAGATACATGGATCACAGATCTAGCTCATGGAAACATAAACAACCTGCTCCATGAATTTGTGGCCCTCAGAAGATGGCTTGTGTCAACAGATATCTTGCTGACTGAAGATCGCGAAGACAGCATAAGATGGCGATTTTCTGAAAATGGCACATATATCACGGCTTCAGCCTACAAGATGCAGTTCGAAGGGCACACCAAATCACCACTCAGAAAAATTGTTTGGAAAGCTTGGGCACCGGGCCGCATATAAGTGTTCGTCTGGCTCCTCCTCCAAAACCGATTATGGTGCAATGATCGCTTACAGAGACGCGGCTGGCCAAACCAGTATTTCTGCCAATGCTGCCTTCGAAACCTTGAATCTTCTGCCCATCTCTTTTGGCAGTGCAAAATGGCTCATGCTGTCTGGTCAAGGGAAGCCACCTGGGTTGCATGCCAGACGTTTAGCAAGCACGACCAGCACCCCAACGCAAAGTCAAGTGACATCTTCTTGGCCATGATCGAAGCGACACCACCGACCTTCAGGAAGGCCACGAAAACACTCACCATGCTCATACTATGGAAGATTTGGCAACAAAGAAATGAGTGCACCTTCAGAGGACAAATTGCTTCAGAAACGAGCATCATTGCTGACATACGCGCAAAGCTAGATCTTTGGAGACAGGCAGGAGTAACCTGCATTGAGATCCCCTTTGGGGATATAGCTGTGAGGGATTAGCCCTGGCCTTTCACTATCTCCGGGCCTTTTTCCTCTTTTTCTTTATCCTTGATCTACGGATCACCACCATCTTTTGTATTTCTCCATATTTCTCCCTGCTATGATCAATGAAAATGCCAGCCAGCAGCTGGATCTTTCAAAAAAAAGCTCAACAAGACAGACAGGTTATGATGGCTGTCATTGCGATCATGATTTGAGGACCCCAAGATTTTATTTTACATACTTCATTTTTGCTGTACAAGAAAGCTCGTTCGAGCTTGTACCTAGAGCAGGCTGCGAGCATGCAACCTCCTGGCTGCCACCAAAGCACGCCGATGCAATAGCGCCATTTCCAATCCAGAAGTCTGCCCATTGCTTCAGTATAGGGGCGCACATCGGCACATGGCACGTGCAACAACAACAACTAGAGACGATCTATTCACCTTGGCACGAGGAGGATGGAAGGGGTAGCATGACTCGTGAGCGAGCGAGAATACCTGGAGAAACTCGTGTGTAGTAGAGTGCACACAAAGCCGCTTGATGAGCGAGCGAGGAAGTCGCTCGTGGCTGGTGGAGTGAATGGAAAATCAGTCTATCTGAAGTGATTTATCAAAGCGACATTGCTAACTCTTAGCCAAGTCTCAATTGATGCTTATATTCGTAGGATCTTACGTTGAGATCCATGCAAAAAAATAGTTTTCCTTTTTTTTCCACCTAAACACACCCTTATCAAAGAGACCTCGGGTGTCGTTGTTCTTTTCCTTCAATTCAATAGTCACCTTCAACAGAACCCAGATGCGGTGGAACACGAGTCAAGGGTACGAGAAAAGATCCGTACTCTACACAAGTGATCTAGTTAATTACTGCGCCCCGAGGCATATGACGCCACCGAATTACTGATGTCTCTCAATCTTAATACATTACCCATACCGCAATATGCACAGATCAGGCGGATACATGTGACTTCGATCCATTTCTCTTTACTCTGAATTCGGTTCTTTCGGTGTATACAAAAGCTCGGCTCGTGTTGCTAGACTATATAGCCTCTCGACCTCTGTTACGTACAAGCATTGTATTACTGGTTAAGGTTGTGTCAGTTTTCTCTATCAATTTTCATGATTCGATTGTACCAGTTCATAGATAGAATATGAGAGGATCGTGATTTTAGGGCATGCAAGTGCGGGGGCACTCTGATTTTATTTTGGTTTTTTATTTTTAAAGTTCAATAACTTTTATTTTGGTTTTTGATTTTTAAAGTTCAATAACTTTTAAACGAAAAATCTAAATTAACTTCTGCTTTCATATTTGTGTTTCTCATGGCAGCACTCTTAAATAAGATACATTTCGTATATTTTTTATGGCATTTAAAAAATATGTTAAGTTTCAGTGTTGAAATTTAGTACGAGCGAGCAATAAAAATCAATTATTTTGTGTCTATGACTGACATAAAAAGTTACTTTAAATTATATCTCTGAAACCGGTCAAAACTTGGCAGTTTTAGATGATCTGTCTGGATCGGGTGGAGTTGGCTCGCTGATTCTTCTGGCAGGCGGCGAGGATTGTGGTGGCTTCCACTTGGCCATGACGCAATGGCTTCATGAGAGGTGTGCGGGTCAGCAGAGTGGTGCTACGTTTGAGGATGTGTTTCATGGGAGCAAGGAAGTCACTCACGGGTAATGTTGTGAACGGAAAATCACTGGACCTTTTATTTCATATAGAAGGTTACCGCCTAGCTTTATTAACGAGGACCTTAAGGTTATATAGCTCGGAGGTTCTGTTTTTTTCGAGGAAACAACAGGAGCTCTGCCTTTGCATTAAGAAGAAGAGAATTGACGAGTTTATAAGAAAAACTAGCCGAAAACCGATACATCGACACACACCAGCCCCAGGGCTGTGTACCTAACGAGCCGACTTCCCTGTCGCCCACACGACCATAGTTGCCACCCCACCACACGACCCGGAGCCGCCACTCCGGCTTACAAACCACTTAAACTCACACACGTCAGCCCCGAGGCCGCACTCCACATGAGTCGACGACTTTACCGTCCACGCGACCAGAACTGACACTCCACAGCATAGAGGTGCTCTCCGGAGCCGCCGCTTCGACTTCCCCGCCGGCCCCGAGGCCGCGCTCCACCTGAGCCGACGACGTTGCCGCCCACGCGACCAGATCCGACGCTCGACAACCTTGTTCTCCGGAGCCGCCGCTCCGACTTACTCACCGGCCCTGAGGCCGCGCACAAGCCTGGCCGACGATGAACCGGCAAAGCCACCCGAGCCACCGCGACCTGACGAAGGACCAAACCTCCAAGGCGTCGCCCCCAAGAGGGAAGCGACAAGTACGCCGCTGACGCCCGCTCCGACCAAGGTCGAAACTTGGGTTTTCACCCGGAAAGCCCGAGACCGAGGAGACAATGGTGATGAAGGGGCTCCACGATGACACCTTCAAGGAGGGAACGACGTCCTAGGACGCCGTCGACGCCGGCAACGACCGAGGTCGAGCTAGGCTTTCACCCGGAGCTCACCAAGTCCATCCTCACCACAGCCTGTCCAGCAAACCGTCTCCGGCAACATGCCGACCGTCCTCGCCCAAGCCACGTGACCAAGCACGCAAAGCAGCACGCCGCCGCCAACCACCACTGGCTGCAGAAACCATTGCAGCCCACCGCGCTCCACAAGCTCCGCCAAACAACCTTCCCAGAGGGCCGGCTCTGCCAAACAGCTCCGCCAAGGCAGGGAGGCTGGAAGCTGCAGCTCCAGATCCACCCACGGCCGCCCCGAGCCACCGGCCCACCACCACGCGCGTCCGCCCTGCCGCCCGCGCGGCCTAGGATGGCCAGCGCCGCCGCATCACGCTGACGGCCTGCGCCCCGCTGGATCCGGGCACGAAGCCCGCATCCACCACCAACCGGCACGCCGCCACGACCCCACCACGAGGAGGAGGGGAGGACGACGCTGCCGCAGTCTGGGGCCGCCGCCCCAGCGCCCAGCGCCACCGCGCAGCAGAAGTGTCTAGGAGGCTAGATCCGCCCCGGCGCACGGCCCCGTGAAGCACGCCGAGCCGTCCAGCACGCACGGCAGAGAAAGGATAGGCCCGCCGCCGCCGGCTGCCGCACGGGCTTTGCCCGCCGGTGACGCCCGACGGCGGCGAGGGGGGCGGGGGCTAAGTGGTGGGGGGCGGCGGCGCGCAAGGTTTCGCCCGAGTCGCCCCCTCCTGGAGAGCGACGCGAGCGGCTTTTTTATGGTACACGAATTTATGCATTGTCCCCGGAGGTTCTGTACAAGGACTAGTGAGAACAAAGGAGCTGTGCAGCGCTCAAGTTAGAAACTGCAGAAATAATGATATAAGCCAATGCCGACGCAAAAGCACGTCGATTCCGTGAAACACTATCATACAGCAGTACCTCGGGTGGCTCCACTAACCATCCATGCCCGATGAAACTGCAGCCTACCGGTAAGCCGCCCAGGCCTTTACGCGGAGGTTGGAGTGAAGCCTCTACATAGGTAATTTGGTTAACCACTGCGCTATCAAATATATGCTGTCACTAGATTACCGATGTCTCCCAGTCCTAATACTCCACATTAGGTACACCCCAATATACTGTCACTAGATTACCGATGTCGACACTTATTACATGTGACTTGTTCCATTTCTTTATACTCTGATTTGTGTTCATTTGTTGTACCAACGCCTCGCTCTATTATATAGCCGCTCCATCTCTATGACGCACAAGCATTGTGCTTGCCAGTTATCTCTGACAATTTCCTCGATTTGATTGTACCAGGTGATAGGTACCACTGATCAGTCGTTTTAAAGCCTCAAGGCTCACGATACGCACGCATATGTCTGAACTAAAGTAAACGCATATACGTGATCTGAAGTAAATGGGAAGAGGATTCTGAATTAATAATTAGGCAAAAAAAATTGTTGACGTGGATGGACAGCACAACTATAAAATAGACGTAATTGCTCACAGGGAGATCACCTGTACAAGTTGTATATATTAATTCACGGATACAAATAAGCAGTCAAGTGCATCTATATCCGTCAATTTATATACCAATATAAAAGTCTTCAAAGGGGCATATCCAACAAATTTTCATCGAAGTAGGGTTTTCCCCCATATTGTATTCCAAAGCAACCAACACCATACACATAGCATTGCTAAGGCATATCCAGCAAATTTTAGCCATCAAATAGTGTCAATCCAACAACCTATATCGCTTCAATGGTGAACTCTTAACATATTTAAGACGCAACTAATAATCAAATATGTCCGTGTGTTACAACGAGTGAAAAAAAGGTTTATTCCATGTCTCTGGCTTATGGACATAAGAGAATAAAATGCTTTATTTTACGGCTTCATGTTCTTTGTCTAGTTGTATACTACATATGATAAGAAACATTGACAAATAGCACCATTATAATCAATTATGATTAACAATGTGGTGCTCGTATGAGATCCATTAAATTTGATTATGCAAGTCCAAGAAATACTGGTCCAAAATAATCCATGTGTCAACAGGAGCTAAATTCCAATATATTTAGTTAGCATTTGTAATACCAAAAAGTAGTGGGGCAAACCCATGCATCTTTACCATATAATTTTTTGCACGAATCATTGATTTTTTTATTATCCAAGATTCCCACTTTAATTGCGGGCACGTCGCCATGATCCTCATTTGTTGGTGCCTCCTCGCCGGCCTTGGCACGCTTGAGGGTGCCATAAGCAGATATCCGCCCGAGGGCCGAGGCGGGCATGGAGAAGCGGTGGTGGCCTCGGCCTGCAACGCCTGGAGCGCGCTTGGAGGTGACGGTTGTGTAACGTTCGGATTGGGGCGGCGTGTTTACCTTTTCAACCGTTGCATGGGCACGTGGGCTCGAGAGTCTAGGGTTGTCAGGAATTTTCCATTGGCTTGTTTGTGTGGGTGGATCGGTTTCCCTGATTTTTCTTTTCTACTGTTTTTCTCATGCGGGATCATAGGCGAGGCGTCGGACAAAAAAACTAGAAACCGGATAAACATGCGCATGAGAGGCGAGGGCTGTGACGGATGGAGAATTAAAAGATCCTATTGTATAACACAAAAATCTCATCCGTCAATCTCTTTTAAATCGCATTCGTAATCTTTGTAGTTAACATAAAAAAACCTTAATGAGTACTCCCTCCGTCCGGAAATACTTGTCATCAAAATGAATAAAAGGGAATGTATCTAGATGTATTTTAGTTCTAGATACATCTCTTTTTATCCATTTTGATGACAAGTATTTTCGGACGGAGGGAGTACGTGGTTTCTGAATCCACCAAGTCATGTAACCCTCCGTTCCTATATATTTATCTTTCTAGAGATTTCAACAAGTGACTACATATGGAGCAAAATGAGTGAAATCTATACTCTAAAATATGTCTATATACATCCATATGTGGTTAGTCCATTTGAAATCTCTAAAAGGACAAATATTTTGGAACGGAGGGAGTATGATTATGCGCACGTTTTATTTTAGATGCCATGCAACGCCATTCGTACTGTGCACCCATACACTATTTTGAATAAACAGTCCCGTACCATGAGAAACGTGTAATTTATTAAAGTAGTGCGTTTCGGTGCCCAGACTCCTTTACATCCAGTTAGAAAAAAATTCGGAAAAAATTCAAAACAAATTTTAAAAATTCCAATAATTTTTGTATGGTATAAAATTTGATGCGTGAGGCCCGCTTTAAATTTCAAGTCATTTGAAAATTTGAGCAGCTCTGAGAAAAAAGAAAAATCAGGCCAAAACAGTACATGAACAGTAAACATTCTTACGGACCCCCAATTGTTGTTTTTTGCTGAGAGCTGATCAAATGTCCAAATGACTTAAAATTTGGAGCGGGCCTCATGCATCAAATTGTCTACCGCAAAAAAATTGATTTTTTTTCTAGTATTTTTTTTATTTTTTTCATAAGCGCGGGTGCAGATGAGCTCGGGTGCAGAGATGGATTTTCAAATTTATCAATGCTATCAATAGTCAGCCCAATAAAACATGAGAAACGTTTCCCACCAGCTAGCCGGCCGAACAATGCGCCGGTCATGTCCATGCATGCGGGCCCTATCCCCTCATCAGGCAGCCACGTGGTGTGGCGGCCCATGAAGACTAGTCTTCCTTCCTTATCCATATCTTCTCTATGACGTTGCGCCTTATCCCCGCACATCTCAGCGTCTTTTTTCCGACGAGGGCATCCACCATGCCCCTCCTTTAACTGCCTATCCTCTCTCCTTCCCCCCAAATCCTCCTCCACGCCATGGTCATGCGCCACATCCCCCTAGTCCTCTGGTTGCAGTCATGGCGCTCTCCTAGATTCTCTATTGCCCGACCGTGCTACGACCAATCACGGCGCCCACCTAGATCTGTGCTACGACCGCCCACTTGCCGCTCTACAACCGACGACCGGTCGTGTTACAACTGGCCATTGGATATGCTGCAACCAGCGATGGTGAGGTCGTGGCCGCCACCGCTGATTCTGCAATTGTTGTACAACTTGCAATGGAAAAGCTATCAGTGATAGCCAGATATATTGCAACATGCGACTGTGATGTTGGAATCAACGAGGATGCTCCAACCAAGGGACCATTGTTTTGCTGGAACTAGCAATGGCAGATGTTGAACCGGTGGATTTTTTTGCTACATCAACGGAGTAGTGTTTTGGGTGGCGAAAGTGGCATCACATTTATGCTGCAACCGCATATTGAAAAAGCTACAACCCGTGTCGAGTGTTGCTGTTCCCGATGCTGAATGAAGCTACGACGGAGGCGTCGAAAGCTGCAACCCCTTCCCGAATGGAAACGGCAACACCAGATGCTGGAACCAGCTACCATGGGCATCATGAGCTCGGTGATGTGGGAGGTGAGATTTTGCCGGTGATGAGATACAGGTGCTGCAACCGCGACAACGAGGAGGTTGCGACGATTGCGACGAGTTGGTTCGTAGCAGGTTTTTGATGGGCTCCTGCGTTGCTTTTGTTGCCGCTGGCAAAGGAAAGCCGCAAGAGAGGGGGTGGGTCCATTTTTTTGTGGGGCGGGGGAAGGGGAGGCGAAGGGCGGCGCCATTGCGAGTAGCGGCGGGGGAGCGGTGAACTTGCCAGGAGCATACGCACAACCATAGGAGGAAGATTGGTTGCTGGAGGGTGAAGCACACAACTGTGTTCTCCAAAGGAAGAAGAGTATCGAGAGGGGGAGGCCAAAATCATACGAGTAGTAAAGATTAGAGCGAACGGCTGGGCCCAGCAGGCCGGCGCCTATCACTGGCCATAAAACATCCAACCAATTCTTCTACTCCTACTAGGAAAGGAGGAGTCCTACTCCCGGTGGGAGTAGGACTCCCCCCTTGGCGCGCCCTCCCTTGGTCGGCCGCTTCTCCCCCCTTGCTCCTTTATATACGGGGGCAGGGGGCACCTCTAAACACACAAGTTGATCTATTGATCTATTCCAGCCGTGTGCGGTGCCCCCTCCACCATATTCCACCTTGGTCATATCGTAGCGGTGCTTAGGCGAAGCCCTGTGTCGGTAGCAACATCATCACCGTCACCACTCCGTCGTGCTGACGGAACTCTCCCGTGAAACTCTGCTGGATCAGATTTCATGGGACGTCATCGAGCTGAATGTGTGCTGAATTCGGAGGTGTCGTACGTTCGGTACTTGGATCGGTCGAATCATGAAGATGTACGACTATATCAACCGCGTTGTGCTAACGCTTCCGCTTTCGGTCTACGAGGGTACGTGGACAACACTCTCCCCTCTCGTTGCTATGCATCACCATGATCCTGTGTGTGCGTATGAATTTTTTTGAAATTACTACGTTCCCCCACAGTGGTATCAGAGCTAGGTTTTATGCGTGGATGTTATATGCACGAGTAGAACACAAGTGAGTTGTGGGGGATACAGGTCATACTGCTTACCAGCATGTCATACTTTGGTTCGGCGGTATTGTTGGATGAAGCGGCCCGGACCGACATTATGCGTACGCTTACGCGAGACTGGTTCTACGGACGTGCTTTGCACATAGGTGACTGACGGGTGTCAATTTCTCCAACTTTAGTTGAGCCGAGTGTGGCTACGCCCGGTCCTTGAGAAGATTAAAACAACACTAACTTGACAAATTATCGCTGTGGTTTTGATGCGTACGTAAGAACGGTTCTTGCTCAGCCCGTAGCAGCCACGTAAAACTTGCAACAACAAAGTAGAAGACGTCTAACTTGATTTTGCAGGGCATGTTATGATGTGATATGGTCAAGACATGATGCTATATTTTATTGTATGAGATGATCATGTTTTGTAACCGAGTTATCATCAACTGGCAGGAGCCATATGGTTGTTGCTTTATTGTATGCAATGCAATCGCCCTGTAATTGCTTTACTTTATCACTAAGCAGTAGCGATAGTCGTAGAAGCAATAGTTGGCGAGACGACAATGATGCTACGATGGAGATCAAGGTGTCACGCCGGTGATGATGGTGATCATGACGGTGCTTCGGAGATGGAGATCACAAGCACAAGATGATGATGGCCATATCATATCACTTATATTGATTGCACGTGATGTTTATCTTTTACGCATCTTATTTTGCTTTGATTGACAGTAGCATTATAAGATGATCTCTCACTAAATTTCAAGATAAAGGTGTTCTCCCTGAGTATGCACCGTTGCCAAAGTTCGTCGTGCCGAGACACCACGTGATGATCGGGTGTGATAAGCTCTATGTTCATCTACAATGGGTGCAAGCCAGTTTTTGCACACGCAGAATACTCGGGTTAAACTTGACGAGCCTATCATATGCAGATATGGCCTCGGAACACTGATACCGAAATGTCGAGCGTGAATCATATAGTAGATATGATCAACATAGTGGTGTTCACCATTGAAAACTACTCCATCTCACGTGATGATGGGACATGGTTTAGTTGATTTGGATCACGTGATCACTTAGATGATTAGAGGGATGTCTATCTAAGTGGGAGTTCTTAAGTAATATGATTAAGTGAACTTAAATTTATCATGAACTTAGTACCTGATAGTATTTTGCTTGTCTATGTTGATTGTAGATAGATGACTCGTGATGTTGTTCCATTGAATTTTAATGCGTTCCTTGAGAAAGCAAAGTTGAAAGATGATGATAGCAATTACACGGACTGGGTCCGTAACTTGAGGATTGTCCTCAATGCTGCATAGAAGAATTACGTCCTGGAAGCACCGCTGGGTGCCAGGCCTGCTGCAGATGCAACTAACGATGTTAAGAACGTCCGGCAGAGCAAAGCTGATGACTACTCAATAGTTCAGTGTGCCATGCTTCACGGCTTAGAACCGAGGCTTCAACGAGGTTTTGAACATCATGGAGCATATGAGATGTTCCAGGAGTTGAAGTTAATATTTCAAGCAAATGCCCGGATTGAGAGATATGAAGTCTCCAATAAGTTCTTGTTGGAAATATGCCCTAGAGGCAATAATAAAAGCATTATTATTATATTTCCTTATTCATGATAATTGTCTTTATTCGTGCTATAATTGTGTTATCCGGAAATCGTAATACATGTGTGAATAACAGACAACAACATGTCCCTAGTAGGCCTCTAGTTGACTAGCTCGTTGATCGATAGATAGTCATGGTTTCCTGACTATGGACATTGGATGTCATTGATAACGAGATCACATCATTAGGAGAATGATGTGATGGACAAGACCCAATCCTAAACATAGCATAAGATCGCATAGTTCGTTTGCTAGAGTTTTCCAATGTCAAGTATCCTTTCCTTAGACCATGAGATCGTGTAACTCCCGGATACCGTAGGAGTGCTTTGGGTGTGCCAAACGTCACAATGTAACTGGGTGACTATAAAGGTATACTACGGGTATCTCCGAAAGTGTCTGTTGGGTTGACACGGATCGAGACTGGGATTTGTCACTCCGCTTGACGGAGAGGTATCACCGGGCCCTCTCGGTAATGCATCATCATAATGAGCTCAATGTGATCAAAGTGTTTGATCACGGGATCATGCATTACGGTACGAGAAAAGTGACTTGCCGGTAACGAGATTGAACGAGGTATTGGGATACCGACGATCGAATCTCGGGCAAGTAAAATACCGATTGACAAAGGGAATCGTATACGGGATTAATTGAATCCTCGACATCGTGGTTCATCCGATGAGATCGTCGTGGAGCATGTGGGAGCCAACATGGGTATCCAGATCCCGCTGTTGGTTATTGCACGAGAGCCGTCTCGGTCATGTCTGCATGTCTCCCGAACCCGTAGGGTCTACACACTTAAGGTTCGGTGACGCTAGGGTTGTGAAGATATGTATATGCAGTAACCCGAATGTTGTTCGGAGTCCCGGATGAGATCCCGGACATCACGATGAGTTTCGGAATGGTCCGGAGGTAAAGATTTATATATGGGAAGTCATCATACGGACACCAGGAAGTTTCGGGGGCATATCGGTATTGTACCAGGGCCACCGAAGGGGTTCTGGGGGTCCACCGGGAGGGGCCACCTCTCCCGGAGGGCCTCATGGGCTGTATGAGGAAGGGAACCAGCCCAAAGTGGGCTGGTGCGCCTCCCCCCAAGGGCCCATGTGCCTAGGGTTTGGGGAAACCCTGAGGGGGGCGCCCCCCTTGCTTGGGGGGCAAGCCTCCTCCGCTAGGCCGCCGCCCCCCTCTAGATCCCATCTAGAGGGGCCGACCCCCTTGCCCTCTCCCCTATAAATAGAGGGGTGAGGGGAGGGCTGCGCACCCCTTGCCCTGGCGCCTCCCTCTCCCTCCCCAACACCTCCTCCTCCTCCGTTGAGCACGGCGAAGCCCTGCCGGAGTACTGTAGTTCCACCATCACCACGCCGTCGTGTTGCTGCTGGAACCTTCTTCCCCAACCTCTCCTTTGCCTTGCTGGATCAAGAAGAAGGAGACGTTACGCTGACCGTATGTGTGTTGAACACGGAGGTGCCGTGCTTTCGGTGCTAGGATCTCCGGTGATTTGGATCACGGTGTGTACAACTACTTCATCCCCGTTCGTTGAACGCTTCCGCTCACGATCTACAAAGTGGTATGTAGATGCAATCTCTCTCCCTTGACTCATAGATGGATCTTGGTGAAACCGTAGGAACAATTTTAATTTTCTGCAACGTTCCCCAACAGTGGCATCATGAGCTAGGTTTATGCGTAGTTCTCTATTGCACGAGTAGAACACAATTTGTTGTGGGCGTAGATGTTGTCAACTTTCTTGCCGCTACTAGTCTTGTCTTGCATCAGCGGTATTGTGGGATGAAGCGGCCCGGACCAACCTTACACGTACTCTTACGTGAGACCGGTTCCACCGACTAACATGCACTAGTTGCATAAGGTGGCTGGCGGGTGTCTGTCTCTCCCACTTTAGTTGGAGCGGATTCGATGAAAAGGGTCCTTATGAAGGGTAAATAGAAGTTGACAAATCACGTTGTGGTTTTTACGTAGGTAAGAAAACGTTCTTGCTAGAACCCTAATTCAGCCACGTAAAACTTGCAACAACAATTAGAGGACGTCTAACTTGTTTTTGCAGCAAGTGCTTTGTGATATGCTATGGCCAAAGTTGTGATGAATGATGAATGATCTATATGTGATGTATGAGATGTTCATGCTATTGTAATAGGAATCATGACTTGCGTGTCGATGAGTATGACAACCGGCAGGAGCCATAGGAGTTGTCTTTATTTTTTGTATGACCTGCGTGTCATTGAGAAACGCCATGTAAATTACTTTACTTTATTGCTAAACGCGTTAGCCATAGTAGTAGAAGTAATAGTTGGCGAGCAACTTCATGGAGACACGATGATGGAGATCATGATGATGGAGATCATGGTGTCAAGCCAGTGACAAGATGATCATGGAGCCCCAAGATGGAGATCAAAGGAGCTATGTGATATTGGCCATATCATGTCACGTTTATTATTTGATTGCATGTGATGTTTATCATGTTTTGCATCTTGTTTACTTAGAACGACGGTAGTAAATAAGATGATCCCTCATAATAATTTCAAGAAGTGTTCCCCCTAACTGTGCACCGTTGCGATAGTTCGTTGTTTCGAAGCACCACGTGATGATCGGGTGTGATAGATTCTAACGTTCACATACAACGGGTGTAAGACAGATTTACACATGCAAACACTTAGGTTGACTTGACGAGCCTAGCATGTACAGACATGGCCTCGGAACACAGAAGACCGAAAGGTCGAGCATGAGTCGTATAGAAGATACGATCAACATGAAGATGTTCGCCGATGTTGACTAGTCTGTCTCACGTGATGATCGGACACGGCCTAGTTGACTCGGATCATGTAATAATTAGATGACTAGAAGAGGGATGTCTATCTAAGTGGGAGTTCATTAAATAATTTGATTAAATGAACTTTATTATCATGAACTTAGTCTAATTTTTTTTACAATATGTCTTGTAGATCAAATGGCCAACGTAGTCCTCAACTTCAACGCGTTCCTAGAGAAAACCAAGCTGAAAGACGATGGCAGCAACTATACGGACTGGGTCCGGAACCTGAGGATCATCCTCATAGCTGCCAAGAAAGATTATGTCCTACGAGCACCGCTGGGTGACGCACCTATTCTCCCTGCAGAACAAGACGTTATGAACGCTTGGCAGTCACGCTGCGATGATTACTCCCTCGTTCAGTGCGGCATGCTTTACAGCTTAGAGCCGGGGCTCCAAAAGCATTTTGAGAGACATGGGGCATATGAGATGTTCGAAGAGCTGAAAATGGTTTTCCAAGCTCATGCCCGGGTCGAGAGATATGAAGTCTCCGACAAATTCTTTAGCTGTAAGATGGA
Source organism: Aegilops umbellulata (assembly GCA_032464435.1). Taxonomy (NCBI): domain Eukaryota; kingdom Viridiplantae; phylum Streptophyta; class Magnoliopsida; order Poales; family Poaceae; genus Aegilops; species Aegilops umbellulata. Next base: position 533,792,445 of record CP136055.1, read on the forward strand.
GGAAAATAGCTCTGTCAGTGAACACATACTCAAAATGTCTGGGTTGCACAACCGCTTGACTCAACTGGAAGTTAATCTCCCGGATGAAGCGGTCATTGACAGAATCCTCCAGTCGCTTCCACCTAGCTACAAGAGCTTTGCGATGAACTACAATATGCAGGGGATGGTAAAGACCATTCCTGAGGTATATGCTATGCTGAAATCAGCAGAGGTAGAAATCAAGAAGGAGCATCAAGTGTTGATGGTGAATAAAACCACTAAGTTCAAGAAGGGCAAGGGTAAAAAGAACTTCAAGAAGGACGGCAAGGAAGTTGCCGCGCCCGGTAAGCAAGTTGCCGGGAAGAAGCCAAAGAATGGACCCAAGACCGAGACTGAGTGTTTTTATTGCAAGGGAAGTGGTCACTGGAAGCGGAACTGCCCCAAATACTTAGCAGACAAGAAGGCCGGCAAAACAAAAGGTATATGTGATATACATGTAATTGATGTGTACCTTACTAGTACTCGTAGTAGCTCTTGGGTATTTGATACCGGTGCAGTTGCTCACATTTGTAACTCAAAGCAGGAGCTGCGGAATAAACGGAGACTGGCGAAGGACGAGGTGACGATGCGCGTCGGGAATGGTTACAAGGTCGATGTGATCGCCGTCGGCACGCTACCTCTACATTTACCTACGGGATTAGTTTTAAACCTCAATAATTGCTATTTAGTGCCAAGTTTGAGCATTGTATCTGGATCTCGTTTAATTCGAGATGGCTACTCATTTAAATCCGAGAATAATGGTTGTTCTATTTATATGAGAGATATGTGTTATGGTCATGCTCCGATGGTTAATGGTTTATTCTTAATGAATCTCGTACGTGATGATACACATATTCATAGTGTGAATACCAAAAGAGTTAAAGTTGATAACAATAGTCCCACATATTTGTGGCACTGCCGCCTTGGTCACATAGGTGTCAAACGCATGAAGAAGCTCCATGTAGATGGACTTTTAGAGTCTCTTGATTATGAATCATTTGACACGTGTGAACCATGCCTCATGGGTAAAATGACCAAGACTCCGTTCTCAGGAACAATGGAGCGAGCAACCAACTTATTGGAAATGATACATACCGATGTGTGCGGTCCAGTGAGTGTTGAGGCTCGCAGTGGCTATCGTTATGTTCTCACCCTCACTGATGACTTGAGTAGATATGGGTATGTCTACTTAATGAAACACAAGTCTGAGACCTTTGAAAAGTTCAACGAATTTCAGAGTGAGGTTGAAAATCAACGTGATAGAAAGATCAAGTTTCTACGATCAGATCGTGGAGGAGAATACTTGAGTCACGAATTTGGCACGCACTTAAGAAAATGTGGAATAGTTTTACAACTCACGCCGCCTGGAACACCTCAGCGTAATGGTGTGTCCGAACGTCATAATCGCACTCTATTAGATATGGTGCGATCTATGATGTCTCTTACCGATTTACCGCTATCTTTTTGGGGCTATGCTTTAGAGACTGCCGCATTCACTTTAAATAGGGCTCCGTCGAAATCCGTTGAGACGACACCGTATGAATTATGGTTTGGGAAGAAACCTAAGCTGTCGTTTCTAAAAGTTTGGGGATGCGATGCTTATGTCAAGAAACTTCAACCTGAAAAGCTCGAACCCAAGTCGGAAAAATGCGTCTTCATAGGATACCCTAAAGAAACTATTGGGTATACCTTCTACCTCAGATCCTAAGGCAAGATCTTTGTTGCCAAAAATGGATCCTTTCTAGAGAAAGAGTTTCTCCCGAAAGAAGTAAGTGGGAGGAAAGTAGAACTTGATGAAGTGTTACCTCTTGAACCGGCAAATGGCGAAGCTCAGGAAAACGTTTCTGAGGTGCCTGCACCGACTAGAGAGGAAATTAATGATGATGATCAAGATACTTCTAATCAAGCTCCTACTGAAATTCGAAGGTCCACAAGGACACGTTCCGCACCAGAGTGGTACGGCAACCCTGTCTTGGAAATCATGTTGTTAGACAACGGTGAACCTTCGAACTATGAGGAAGCAATGGCGGGCCCGGATTCTGACAAATGGCTAGAAGCCATGAAATCCGAGATAGGATCCATGTATGAAAACAAAGTATGGACTTTGACAGACTTGCCCGATGATCGGCGAGCGATAGAAAATAAATGGATCTTTAAGAAGAAGACAGACGCGGATGGTAATGTGACCATCTATAAAGCTCGGCTTGTCGCTAAGGGTTATCGACAAGTTCAAGGAATTGACTACGATGAGACTTTCTCACCGGTAGCGAAGCTGAAGTCCGTCCGAATCATGTTAGCAATTGCCGCATTCTACGATTATGAAATATGGCAAATGGACGTCAAAACGGCATTCCTTAATGGTTTCCTTAAGGAAGAATTGTATATGATGCAGCCAGAAGGTTTTGTCGATCCTAAGAATGCTGACAAGGTGTGTAGGCTTCAACGCTCGATTTATGGGCTGGTGCAAGCATCTCGGAGTTAGAACATTCGCTTTGATGAGATGATCAAAGCGTTTGGGTTTACACAGACTTACGGAGAAGCCTGTGTTTACAAGAAAGTGAGTGGGAGCTCTGTAGCATTTCTCATATTATATGTAGACGACATACTTTTGATGGGAAATGATATAGAACTCTTGGACAGCATTAAGGCCTACTTGAATAAGAGTTTTTCAATGAAGGACCTTGGAGAAGCTGCTTATATATTAGGCATCAAGATCTATAGAGATAGATCAAGACGCCTCATAGGTCTTTCACAAAGCACATACCTTGATAAGATATTGAAGAAGTTCAATATGGATCAATCTAAGAAGGGGTTCTTACCTGTGTTACAAGGTGTGAAATTGAGCTCAGCTCAATGTCGGACCACGGCAAAAGATATAGAAGAGATGAGCGTCATCCCCTATGCCTCAGCCATAGGTTCTATTATGTATGCCATGCTGTGTACCAGACCTGATGTAAACCTTGCCGTAAGTTTGGTAGGAAGGTACCAAAGTAATCCCGGCAAGGAACACTGGACATCGGTCAAGAATATCCTGAAGTACCTGAAAAGGACTAAGGAAATGTTTCTCGTTTATGGAGGTGACGAAGAGCTCGTCGTAAAGGGTTACGTCGACGCTAGCTTCGACACAGATCTAGATGACTCTAAGCCGCAAACCGGATACGTGTATATTTTGAATGGTGGGGCAGTAAGCTGGTGCAGTTGCAAGCAAAGCGTCGTGGCGGGATCTACATGTGAAGCGGAGTACATGGCAGCCTCGGAGGCAGCACATGAAGCAATTTGGGTGAAGGAGTTCATCACCGACCTTGGAGTCATACCCAATGCGTCGGGGCCAATCAAACTCTTCTGTGACAACACTGGAGCTATTGCACTTGCCAAGGAGCCCAGGTTTCACAAGAAGACCAGGCACATCAAGCGTCGCTTCAACTCCATTCGTGAAAATGTTCAAGATGGAGACATAGAAATTTGTAAAGTGCACACGGATCTGAATGTCGCAGATCCGTTGACTAAACCTCTCCCTAAGGCAAAACATGATCAGCACCAGAACTCTATGGGTGTTCGATTCATTACAATGTAACTAGATTATTGACTCTAGTGCAAGCGGGAGACTGTTGGAAATATTCCCTAGAGGCAATAATAAAAGCATTATTATTATATTTCCTTATTCATGATAATTGTCTTTATTCGTGCTATAATTGTGTTATCCGGAAATCGTAATACATGTGTGAATAACAGACAACAACATGTCCCTAGTAAGCCTCTAGTTGACTAGCTCGTTGATCGATAGATAGTCATGGTTTCCTGACTATGGACATTGGATGTCATTGATAACGAGATCACATCATTAGGAGAATGATGTGATGGACAAGACCCAATCCTAAACATAGCATAAGATCGCATAGTTCGTTTGCTAGAGTTTTCCAATGTCAAGTATCCTTTCCTTAGACCATGAGATCGTGTAACTCCCGGATACCGTAGGAGTGCTTTGGGTGTGCCAAACGTCACAACGTAACTGGGTGACTATAAAGGTATACTACGGGTATCTCCGAAAGTGTCTGTTGGGTTGACACGGATCGAGACTGGGATTTGTCACTCCGCTTGACGGAGAGGTATCACCGGGCCCTCTCGGTAATGCATCATCATAATCAGCTCAATGTGATCAAAGTGTTTGATCACGGGATCATGCATTACGGTATGAGAAAAGTGACTTGCCAGTAACGAGATTGAACGAGGTATTGGGATACCGACGATCGAATCTCGGGCAAGTAAAATACCGATTGACAAAGGGAATCGTATACGGGATTAATTGAATCCTCGACATCGTGGTTCATCCGATGAGATCGTCGTGGAGCATGTGTGAGCCAACATGGGTATCCAGATCCCGCTGTTGGTTATTGCACGAGAGCCGTCTCGGTCATGTCTGCATGTCTCCCGAACCCGTAGGGTCTACACACTTAAGGTTCGGTGACGCTAGGGTTGTGAAGATATGTATATGCAGTAACCCGAATGTTGTTCGGAGTCCCGGATGAGATCCCGGATGTCACGAGGAGTTTCGGAATGGTCCGGAGGTAAAGATTTATATATGGGAAGTCATCATACGGACACCAGGAAGTTTCGGGGGCATATCGGTATTGTACCGGGGCCACCGAAGGGGTTCTGGGGGTCCACCGGGAAGGGCCACCTCTCCCGGAGGGCCTCATGGGCTGTATGAGGAAGGGAACCAGCCCAAAGTGGGCTGGTGCGCCTCCCCCCCAAGGGCCCATGCGCCTAGGGTTTGGGGAAACCATGAGGGGGGCGCCCCCCCTTGCTTGGGGGGCAAGCCTCCTCCCCTAGGACACCGCCCCCCCTCTAGATCCCATCTAGAGGGGCCGGCCCCCCTTGCCCTTTCCCCTATAAATAGAGGGGTGAGGGGAGGCCTGCGCACCCCTTGCCCTGTCGCCTCCCTCTCCCTCCCCAACACCTCCTCCTCCTCCATTGAGCACGGCGAAGCCCTGCCGGAGTACTGTAGTTCCACCATCACCACGCCGTCGTGCTGCTGCTGGAACCTTCTTCCCCAACCTCTCCTTTGCCTTGCTGGATCAAGAAGAAGGAGACGTTACACTAACCGTACGTGTGTTGAACGCGGAGGTGCCGTGCTTTCGGTGCTAGGATCTCCGGTGATTTGGATCACGGTGTGTACGACTACTTCATCCCCGTTCGTTGAACGCTTCCGCTCGCGATCTACAAAGTGGTATGTAGATGCAATCTCTCTCCCTTGACTCGTTGCTTAGATGAACTCATAGATGGATCTTGGTGAAACCGTAGGAAAAATTTTAATTTTCTGCAACGTTCCCCAACAGTTCTACAGCTGCAAGATGGAGGAGAGTAGTTCTGTCAGTGAGCATATACTCAAAATGGCTGGTATAATAATCACTTAATTCAACTGGGAGTTAATATTCCGGATGATAGTGTCATTGACAGAATTCTTCAATCACTGCCACCAAGCTAAAAGAGCTTCGTGATGAACTATAATATGCAAGGGATGAATAAGACAATTCCTGAGCTCTTCGCAATGCTAAAAGCTGTGGAGGTAGAAATCAAGAAGGAGCATCAAGTCTTGATGGTCAACAAGACCACCAGTTTCAAGAAAAAGGGCAAAGGGAAGAAGAAGGGGAACTTCAAAAAGAACAACAAACAAGTTGCTGCTCAAGAGAAGAAACCCAAGTCTGGACCTAAGCCTGAGACTGAGTGCTTCTACTGCAAGCAGACTTGTCACTGGAAGCGGAACTGCCCCAAGTATTTGGCGGATAAGAAGGATGGCAAGGTGAACAAAGGTATATGTGATATACATGTTATCGATGTATACCTTACTAGAGCTCGAAGTAGCACCTGGGTATTTGATACTGGTTCTGTTGCTAATATTTGCAACTCGAAACAGGGACTATAGATTAAGCGAAGACTGGCTAAGGACGAGGTGACGATGCGCGTGGGAAATGGTTCCAAAGTCGATGTAATCGTCGTCGGCACGCTACCTCTACATCTACCTTTGGGATTAGTTTTAGACCTAAATTATTGTTATTTGGTGCCAGCGTTAAGCATGAACATTATATCTGGATCTTGTTTGATGCGAGACGGTTATTCATTTAAATCTGAGAATAATGGTTGTTCTATTTATATGAGTAATATCTTTTATGGTCATGCACCCTTGAAGAGTGGTGTATTGTTGTTGGATATCGATAGTAGTGATACACATATTCATAATGTTGAAGCCAAAAGATGCAGAGTTAATAATGATAGTGCAACTTATTTGTGGCACTGCCGTTTGGGTCATATTGGTGTAAAGCGCATGAAGAAACTCCATACTGATGGACTTTTGGAATCACTTGATTATGAATCACTTGGTACTTGCGAACATGCCTTATGGGCAAGATGACTAAGACGTCGTTCTCCGGAACAATGGAGCGAGCAACAGATTTGTTGGAAATAATACATACTGATGTATGTGGTCCGATGAATGTTGAGGCTCGCGGCAGGTATCGTTATTTTCTCACGTTTCACATACGATTTGAGATGATATGGGTATATCTACTTAATGAAACATAAGTCTGAAACATTTGAAAAGTTCAAAGAATTTCAGAGTGAAGTGGAAAATCATCGTAACAAGAAAATAAAGTTTCTACAATCTGATCGTGGAGGAGAATATTTGAGTTACGAGTTTGGTCTACATTTGAAACAATGCGGCATAGTTTCGCAACCCATGCCACCCGGAACACCACAGCGTAATGGTGTGTCCGAACGTCATAATCATACTTTACTAGATATGGTGCGATCTATGATGTCTCTTACTGATTTACAACTATCATTTTGGGGTTATGCTTTAGAGATTGCTGCATTCACGTTAAATAGGGCACCATTGAAATCCGTTGAGACGGCGCCTTATGAAATATGGTTTGGCAAGAAACCAAAGTTGTCATTTCTTAAAGTTTGGGGCTGCGATGCTTATGTGAAAAATCTTGAACCTGATAAGCTCAAACCCAAATCAGAGAAATGTGTCTTCATAGGATACCCAAAGGAAACTATCGGGTACACCTTCTATCACAGATCCGAAGGCAAGACATTCTTTGCTAAGAATGGATCCTTTCTAGAGAAGGAGTTTCTCTCGAAAGAAGTGAGTGGGAGGAAAGTAGAACTTGATGAGATAACTGTACCTGCTCCCTTATTGGAAAGTAGTTCATCACAAAAACTGGTTCCTGTGACACCTACACCAATTAGTGAGGAAGCTAATGATATTGATCATGAAACTTCAAATCAAGTTACTACTGAACCTCGTATGTCAACCAGAGTAAGATCCGCACCACAGTGGTACGGTAATCCTATTCTGGAGGTCATGTTACTTGACCAAGGCGAACCTACGAACTACGAAGAAGCGATAGTGAGCCCAGATTCCGCAAAATGGCTTGAGGCCATGAAATCTGAGATGGGATCCATGTATGAGAACAAAGTGTGGACTTTGGTTGACTTGCCCGATGATCGGTAAGCCATTGAGAATAAATGGATCTTCAACAAGATGACTGACGCTGACGGTAATGTTACTGTCTATAAAGCTCGACTTGTTGCGAAAGGTTTTCGACAAGTTCAAGGGATTGACGACGATGAGACTTTCCCACCCATAGCGATGCTTAAGTCTGTCCGAATCATGTTAGCAATTGCTGCATTTTATGATTACGAAATTTGGCAAATGGATATCAAAACTGCATTCCTGAATGGATTTCTGGAAGAAGAGTTGTATATGATGCAACCAGAAGGTTTTGTCAATCCAAAGGGAGCTAACAAAGTGTGCAAGCTCCAGCGATCCATTTATGGACTGGTGCAAGCCTCTCGGAGTTGGAATAAACGTTTTGATAGTGTGATCAAAGCATATGGTTTTATACAGACTTTTGGAGAAGCCTGTATTTACAAGAAAGTGAGTGGGAGCTCGGTAGCATTTCTGATATTATATGTGGATGACATATTGCTGATTGGAAATGATATAGAATTTCTGGATAGCATAAAAGGATACTTGAATAAGAGTTTTTCAATGAAAGACCTCGGTGAAGCTGCTTACATATTAGGCATCAAGATCTATAGAGATAGATCAAGAGGCTTGATAGGACTTTCACAAAGCACATACCTTGACAAAGTTTTGAAGAAGTTCAAAATGGATCAAGCAAAGAAAGGGTTCTTGCCTGTGTTACAAGGTGTGAAGTTGAGTCAGACTCAATGCCCGACCACTGCAGAATATAGAGAGAAAATGAAAGATGTTCCCTATGCTTCAGCCATAGGCTCTAAAATGTATGCAATGTTGTGTACCAGACCTGATGTGTGTCTTGCTATTAGCCTAGCAGGGAGGTACCAAAGTAATCCAGGAGTGGATCACTGGACAGCGGTCAACAAGATCCTGAAATACCTGAAAAGGACTAAGGATATGTTTCTCGTTTATGGAGGTGACAAAGAGCTAGTCGTAAATGGTTACGCCGATGCAAGCTTTGACACTGATCCGTACAATTCTAAATCGCAAACCGGATACATGTTTACATTGAACGGTGGAGGTGTCAGTTGGTGCAGTTCTAAACAAAGCGTCATGGCGGGATCTACGTGTGAAGCGAAGTACATAGCTGCTTCGGAAGCAGCAAATGAAGGATTCTGGATGAAGGAGTTCATATCCGATCTAGGTGTCATACCTAGTGCATCGGGTCCAATGAAAATCTTTTGTGACAATACTGGTGCAATTGCCTTAGCAAAGGAATCCATATTTCACAAGAGGACCAAGCACATCAAGAGACGCTTCAATTCCATCCGGGACCAAGTCCAAGTGGGAGACATAGAGATTTGCAAGATACATACGGATCTGAATGTTGCAGACCCGTTGACTAAGCCTCTTCCACGAGCAAAACATGATCAGCACCAAAACTCCATGGGTGTTAGAATCATTACTGTGTAATCTAGATTATTAACTCTAGTGCAAGTGGGAGACTGAAGGAAATATGCCCTAGAGGCAATAATGAAGTTATTATTTATTTCCTCATATCATGATAAATGTTTATTATTCATTCTATAATTGTATTAACCGGAAACATAATACATGTGTGTATACATAAACAAACATAATGTCACTAGTATGCCTCTACTTGACTAGCTCGTTAATCGAAGATGGTTGAGTTTCCTGGCCATGGACATGAGTTGTCATTTGATTAACGGGATCACATCATTAGGAGAATGATGTGAATGACTTGACCCATTCCGTTAGCTTAGCACTTGATCGTTTAGTATGACGCTATTGCTTTCTTCAGGACTTATGAATGTTCCTATGACTATGAGATTATGCAACTCCCGTTTACCGGAGGAACACTTTGTGTTCCACCAAACGTCACAACGTAACTGGGTGATTATAAAGGTGCTCTATAGGTGTCTCCGAAGGTACTTGTTGAGTTGGCGTATTTCGAGATTAGGATTTGTCACTCCGATTGTCGGAGAGGTATCTCTGGGCCCTCTCGGTAATGCACATCACTATAAGCCTTGCAAGCAATGTGATTAATGAGTTAGTTACATGATGATGCATTACGGATGGAGTAAAGAGACTTGCCAGTAATGAGATTGAACTAGGTATTGAGATACCGACGATCGAATCTCGGGCAAGTAACATACCGATGACAAAGGGAACAATGTATGTTGTTATGCGGTTTGACCGACAAAGATCTTCGTAGAATATGTAGGAGCCAATATGAGCATCCATGTTCCACTATTGGTTATTGATCAGAGACATGTCTCGGTCATGTCTACATAGTTCTCGAACCCGTAGGGTCCGCATGCTTAAAGTTAGATGACGATCGGTATTATGAGTTTTGTGTTTTGATGTACCGAAGGTAGTTCGGAGTCCCAGATATGATCATGGACATGATGAGGAGTCTCGAAATGGTCGAGACATAAAGATTGATATATTGGAAGCCTATATTTGGATATCGGAAGTGTTCCGGGTGAAATCGGGATTTTACCGGAGTACCGGGGGTTACCGGAACCCCTCCGGGGAAGTAATGGGCCTATTGGGCCTTAGTGGAGAAGAAAGAGGGCAGCCAAGAGGTGGCGCGTTGCCCCCTTGCCCCAGTCCGAATTGGACAAGGGAAGGGGGCGGTGGGCCCCCTCTCCTTCCTTCTCTCCACCTCCTCCTTCCCCCTTCTCCTACTCCTACTAGGAAAGGAGGAGTCCTACTCCCGGTGGGAGTAGGACTCCCCCCTGGCGCGCCCTCCCTTGGCCGGCCGCTTCTCCCCCCTTGGCGTGCCCTCCCTTGGCCGGCCGCTTCTCCCCCCTTGCTCCTTTATATATGGGGGCTGGGGGCACCTCTAAATACACAAGTTGATCTATTGATCTATTCCAGCCGTGTGCAGTGCCCCCTCCACCATATTCCACCTCGATCATATCGTAGCGGTGTTTAGGCGAAGCCCTGCGTCGGTAACAACATCATCACCGTCACCACGCTGTCGTGCTGATGGAACTCTCCCGTGAAGCTCTGCTAGATCGGATTTTGTGGGACGTCATTGAGCTGAACGTGTGCTAAACTCGGAGGTGCCGTACGTTCGCTACTTGGATCGATTGGATCGTGAAGACGTACGACTACATCAACCGCGTTGTGCTAATGCTTCCACTTTCGGTCTACGAGGGTACATGTTCAACACTCTCCCCTCTCATTGCTATGCATCACCATGATCCTGTGTGTGCGTAGGAAATTTTCTGGAATTACTACGTTTCCCAACATATTTTAGGTCTAGTATGGGTAAGTATGAGCATGAGTACTATTATGTTGGTGGATAAACACATCTTCAATTAATCTTGGAACAACATGGTAGTTAGGTGATTATAATCTTGAAGCAAATTTGACGATGGTTTATGATTTTTTTAGTGAATTTAGTTAGGCCATTGTGTTTTTGAGAAGATAGTCAAAGATGTTCGTTGGATTATGAGTTTTTGGTGGATTTAGTTTGTAGATTGTGATCTTGAGGAGATAGTTAATTTTTTTGACGGATTATGTGATTTTAAGTCTAGTATGAGCATGGCTATATTATATTGGTGGATATACATATCTTTCGTTAATCTTGAAACAATTTGGATACAGTTAGGTGATTGTCATCTTGAAGCAAATTTGAGGATGTATTATGAGTTTTTGGTGGATATACTTAAGTGATTGTGATTTTGAGGAGATGGTCAAAGATGTTCAGTGGATTATGAAATTTTAGGTCTAGTATGGGTAAGTATGAGTGATGGAGTCCTGGATTAGGGGGTATCCGGACGGCCGGGCTATATCCTTTGGCCGAACTATAGGACTATGAAGATACCAGATTGAAGACTTTGTCCCATGTCCGGATGGGACTCTCCTTGGCGTGGAAGGCAAGCTTGGCAATACAGATATGTAGATCTCCTTCTTTGTAACCGACTCTGTGTAACCCTAGCCCCCTCCGGTGTCTATATAAACTGGGGGGTTTAGTCCGTAGGACCAACAACAATATACAACAATCATACCATAGGCTTGCTTCTAGGGTTTAGCCTCTTCGATCTCGTGGTAGATCAACTCTTGTAATACCTATATCATCAATATCAATCAAGCAGGAGTAGGGTTTTACCTCCATCGAGAGGGCCCGAACCTGGGTAAAAACATCGTGTCCCCTGTCTCCTGTTACCATCCGCCTAGACGCACAGTTCGGGACCCCCTACCCAAGATCCGCCGGTTTTGACACCGACATTGGTGCTTTCATTGAGAGTTCCTCTATGTCGTCATCGTTAGGCTCGATGGCTCTCTCGATCGTCGATAGCGATGAAGTCCGGGGTGAGACTTTTCTCCCCGGACAAATCTTTGTATTCGGCGGCTTCGCACTGCGGGCCAACTCGCTTGGCCATCTGGAGCAGATCGACAGTTACGCCCCTGGCCACCAGGTTAGGTTTGGAAGCTTAAACTACATGGCCGATATCCGCGCAGACTTGATCTTCGACGGATTTGAGCCCCTGCCGAGTGCGCCGCACGGTCACGATGAGCATGATTTAGCTCTGCCGTCGGACAGTGTTCGGGAGATCGCACTTGCAACTGCTCCGACCCTCAATTCGGAGCCAATTGCGCCATCCATGGACGGGTGGCTAGACCCTGCCACGGAGGCCGCAGTCTCAGCGGCGATCGAGCCGACTACCAACCTTACCCTTCACAAGAGCCATGACTCCAAACCGCCGGATTCTTTTCCGGCCATGGACTCCAAACCGCCTGCGCCCGTGCCTGTCGAATCCGACTGGGCACCGATCATGGAGTTCACCTTCGCGGATATCTTTCAGTACTCGCCCTTCGGCGACATACTGAGCTCATTAAGGTCCCTCTCCTTGTCAGGAGAAACCTGGCCAAACTATGTCCGGCAGGATTGGGATGCGGATGACGAAGAAATTCGCCGCCCACCCACCACCCTCTTAGTAGGCACTGTCGACGATTTGACCGACATGCTCGACTTCGACTCCGAAGACATCGACGGTATGGACGATGATGCAGGAGACGAACAGGAACCACTGCCCACAGGGCACTGGGCAGCCACCTCATCCCATGATGTATACATGGTGGACACACCCAAAGAAAACGACAACGAGGAACGGAAGGACGCAGCGAATGATCGTTCCCTTGATAAGCAGTCAAAGCGGCGGTGTAAATGCTGCTCTAAAACCCGCCTCGGTAGAAACATCGATCATATAGGCCCAGCGATAGAGCAGGGTGAGCCAGCGGACGACAAACACGGTATTGAACAACCGTCCGACAATGGCAACACGGAGAATCAAACCGAACAACCCGTCTCCGGCGAGGATAACAGTCCGGATGACATCCCACCGGACAGGCTCCTGGAGCAGAAGAATCTCCATCAAAGGCTTGTCGCCACTGCGCGGGGCCTGAAAAAGTAGAAGCAAAAGCTCAAGGCTGCGGAAGATACACTCAAAATCAGATGGAGTAAAGTACTCAACACCGCAGAAAAGTATGGCGACAGTCGCCACACAAAGAGCTACCCAAAGCGAAAGCTACTACATGAATTCGATGATGAGGCCTTAGAGCCCCCGCAATCAAAAAACAAAATAGACATCTGGTCGGATAGACGACCTCGCGGCCAACATAGAGCGGCAAACGACACCGCACACAAGCCAGTACGCGATCCACGAGAGGACTCGCATCAAAAGGACGACCCAACCAGATCCATCTACGGGCCAAGAAAGCGCGCTCCAGCAAGCAATGCACCACAACAAAAATCTGAACACCACGGTACACCCAAATACAGGGGTGCCGCACACCCCCTATGTTTCACCGATGAGGTGTTGAACCATGAATTTCCAGAGGGATTCAAACCCGTAAACATAGAGGCATACGACGGAATGACAGACCCTGGGGTCTAGATTGAGGACTACATCCTCCATATCCACATGGCTCAAAGAGACGATCTCCATGCCATCAAGTACTTACCCCTCAAGCTCAAAGGGCCAGCCCGGCACTGGCTTAAAAGCCTCCCCGAAAACACTATTGGAAGTTGGGAAGAGCTCGAGGATGCTTTTCGGGCAAATTTTCAAGGGACCTATGTACGACCACCGGATGCAGACGATTTAAGTCATATAACTCAACAGCCCGGAGAGTCAGCCCGAAAGCTTTGGAACAGGTTTCTCACTAAAAAGAACCAAATAGTCGACTGCCCGAACGCCGAAGCCTTAGCAGCTTTCAAACACAGCGTTCGAGACGAATCGCTCGCCAGACACCCCGGCCAAGAAAAGCCAAGAACAATGGCAGCATTAACAAGCCTCATGACCCGCTTTTGTGCGGGCGAGGACAGCTGGTTAGCCCGATGTAGCACCAACGACCCAAGTACATTCGAAGTCAAGGACGGAAACTGGAAGCCGCGGCGCAGCAAAAACAAGTGCCGAAATAAAAGAAGACATCCCGAAGAGCACGGCGGTAAACGCCGGATTCAGAAGCTCTCGGCCAGGTCAGCAAAAGCTGCCCTCCAAAGGCAATAGAGATGAACTGTCCAGCCTAAACAAGATTCTGGACAAACTATGTCAGATCCACAACACCCCCGACAAACATGCAAATCATACCCATAGAGAATGTTGGGTCTTCAAGCAGTCCGGCAAGCTCAATGTCGAACACAAGGGGCAGGATACACCAAGCGAAGACGAGGATGAGCCTCGCAAGCAAAGCACTCGGGAACAGAGGAAATTCCCACTAGAAGTCAAAACAATAAACGTGTTACACATGATCAAGAAAAACAACGCGGCACTCATAGAGACACATGCCCAAGGGCCTATCGCCGCGGAGTTCTGCCACTGGTCGTCCTAGCCGATCACCTTTGACCATCGGGATTACTCGACAAGGATCTGTCATGCAGGATGGGCTGACTTGGTGTTAGACCCAATAATCGATGAATACCACTTCACACGAGTCCTTATGGACGGCGGCAGTAGTTTAAACCTGATATATCAGGACACAGTCTGCAAAATGGGGATAGACCCAACAAAAATCAGCCATAGCTATACTTCCTTTAAAGGAGTTACGCTAGGCCCAGAAGCCTGTTGCACGGGCTCCCTGCTATTAGAGGTTATATTCGGCTTTCCCGATAACTTCCGCAACGAAAAGTTAACCTTCCACATCGCTCCGTTTCAAAGTGGCTATCAAGCACTACTCGGACGCGAAGCTTTCGCTCGCTTTAACGCAATATTGCATTACGCTTCTCTCATGCTTAAGATGCCCGGTCCACGTGGCACCATTACAGTAAATGGAAATATTGAGCGCTCCTTGTGCGCGGAAGACCGCGCGGTTGTTTTGGCGGCCGCACACTAAACGGCCTCACCAGCTAGAGCATCTGACAGGTCGTTAAGACCACGGACATGGTTAGACGAGTCCGGCGTAGCTATATGATTAATACAGGTTTGATGGCTATACCCCTATAACAATACAAGGGGCTCAACGCGTGTAAACAAGTGACAAATAGGCTCAATTTTACGCATCTTGAACTGTATTTGGTTTATTTAGTATAACCTACCTTTTGCACGACAACTTGTCAGCTAAGTTCCTCTCTTTTACAGATGACCGTCGTGCTACACCCGTCCAGGATATGGCACAACGGAGACACAGGCACAGACGTGCAGCAGGGACCCGTTCCAAGGATTCTCTTTAGATTAAGACCCTGCGTAAACCTTTCTTACTGTCTCTTGTTGATACACATCCCCCGGATTCTCAGTACAACTGAGATGGATGCTGACATATTGGCATGTGGCCACGTCATATTACTGCACGTAGCTGGACACCAGGGGCTTATAACAAAGGGCACTGCTTAGCCCGGATTACATAATAAAGACAGAATACCTTAAGGAGTGTTCGGCGTCGCGAGTTTGGCCTTATATGCATCAGCTCCGAATCATGTCTTTGGTCAAATGTTGGGTTTGCCCGGCTCCTGTGTTTTGCTGCCTTACGTTCCAATCTATCGGCTAAGGCGGCACCAGGAGAACTACTGCGATTGTGCCTTGGTTCATCCGGACGAGCACCTCAGTAGAGAAAGCCGAAAACTGACTGTCATGATATAGCGTGAGACTGGTCAACCACTCGATGACCTAGGGGAATCTTCGGGATTCCTCCGCCTTAACGAAGAGCCGTTTCCCGGCCAGGCATGTACGCGCTCCGAATACGGATGAGCGCGGAGCCACCAGGGGCTATATAGTGGCCCCACTGTCAAACTCCTATGGCTAAGTGAAAGTGTTAAAGCATTATAGTCCGATTGCCTAGTTCGCTGCGCTATCACCTCCTTAATGGACCAAGACATTGGATCAAGTGTGGACATGCGTCTTCTGCGAACACCCCCGCATTTTATGCGTGGGGGCTGAAGCCGATGACTGCCATCTTTCAGGTTATATACATATATACATAAACGGCCGCACAGGAGGTATTACAATTCTTGTAGGCACAAGTATAAAATAGGCTTCATAATTCAGTAAAAACATTGCTTTTCAATGGGAATACATGTCATTAGAACATAGTATTCTTTGAGCACTGCGCCTCTATGGAGCGAGCGCCCTCAAGAACTTCTCTAAAGTAGTGCTCGGCAGGTACTCGGCTCTCGTCCGAATCTTGGGCTGCAATGGCGGTGGCCTCCATCTCCACCCAGTATGTCTTCACACGGGCAAGGGCCATCCGCGCACCCTCTACGCACGCCGACCTCTTCATCGTGTTGATGTGCGGCACTGCACCAAGGAACTGCCGCATCAAACTAAAGTAATTATTCGGCTTTGGCCTTTCCGGCCACAGATGATCCACAACAGACCTCATGGCGAGTCCGGACAATCTATTCAGCTCGGCCCATTCGTCCAACCGATCAGGCAATGGAAGCGGACGCTCTGGAACGTGAAATTGTGACCAGAACAGCTTTTCCACTTCGCGATCTTTTTGATCTCGGAAGTATTCGGCCGCATCGGCAGCACTCACCGCTAAGTCTAGATATGCATCCGCAGAACTCCACAGCTGGTCCAAAGGGGCGTACTTAGGATCTCCGAACTTCATCCGCAGCATAAAGGGCTTCCCAGTCGTGATATCACCAGCTTGACGCAGCTCCTCCTTCATCGCTCTCATTGCAGAGCGGGTGTCTTTGGCCGCCATCATGGCCTTTTCCAGGACTGTCCTCTTTGCTTGATCTTCCTTTTCAAGAAGCTTGCAACGGTCAGCGGCATTCTTCAATTCCGCAGCCATCCTGGCTATTTCCTCCTTGCTTTGGCAGTGAGCAGCCTGTTCGGCTTTCAGCTCCTCGATTGCCTTTAGGGCAGCCGCATCACTTTTCCTGGCTTTCTCTTTGGCTCGGGCAAGTTCCGCCCAAAGGTTCTCCACGGCCGCGGCTCCATCTGCATTCAAAAACATGTTATAGATGTTGGCATCATCTTCCTCTTATCATGTGTCACTGGAGAAATTACATACCTTGCGCCTCATCAAGCTGCTTATTGACAAGTACGGTGTCGGCATCTGCCATGTCAAGCTGCTGTTTTAACTCGGCAAACTCATCAGTCCGGTGGGCCACCGGACACTTCACCACCTACACATTAAGGCGGCAAGATTATTCCTGGGACTATGATCCTCTATGCGCTGTCATCTCCGACGGCACCCAGAGTCTCAGGGGCTACTATCTACACAGGGCACATCTAAAATGTGCGGTACTATGTACATCATTTCACATACCTCAAAACCCGTCAGTAGGCTCATAACAGCTTCGTGCAACCCGCTTTCGGCGGGCAAAATTTTGTCAATCACCGCACCCATCAACGCGCGGTGCTCTTCTGAGATAGCCCATCTCTCTAGCAGATGCCTCAGTACGTCCGACCGCACACCAGACGGAGCCGGACTCTTTTGATTGCTCTCTTCAAAAGCCAGATACAGAGGACTTCGGGTGGCCATATGACTACCTTCTGGCCTTGACGGATCAGGACGAACCCTCCGCGACGACACCTCGGGGTAGCCCGCCTCATGAGGTGGTATGGCAGGGGGAGGCGTTCCGCTCTCCATTATCTCTGGAAGATGATCCCCCGAAGACGAGCTCTGCTGAGAAGGGCTAAGATCCGAACTACAAGATAAATGCTTCGGTTACTTTCCTCAGAAGTAAAGAAAGGTTTTTTCATTATTAAGTACCCTTTTTACTTATAGCTCGGTGGAAGGCTGATCCCCTTGAGGGCATAGTGCGGCCGGGGTATCCCCCGGTACAGGACCCTCTGGCGAAGATTTCTTCCCCCATTTAGAGACCATTGTCTCCGGGTCCTCAGAGGCGGTCCTCTTTCTTCCCTGGGGAGAGGAAGTTTTGGTTCCTCCTCCCCGGCTGACCTCCTTCACGGAGGCGCTAGCCTCCCTGTTCCCCCCCTTTATCTTCTCCTGAAGGCGCTTGATAAGGCGCAATCTCCAGCATCCTGGTCAACACGGGGTCTGGTGAGGTCTCAGGGAGGGGGCCGGACACCTGATCAACTTTGCCTTCGATATCCAATCCTGGTCAAAGAGCGGCTTTTTTAGGGCAACGTTGCGATAAATAAACAGACAGTGTGTTCGGATGCGGGGCTACTTACTTGGGTATCCGGGCGATTGCTGCTCAGACCTGCATCCTCAGTGATGTCCGGACACATTATTTGTGGTCCGAAGAACAACTTGTACATCTCCTCGGGCGTTATGCCGAGGAAGTGTTGAAGAGCTCGCGGTCCCTCCGGATTGAACTCCCACAGGCGGAGGGGACGACGTTTGCAGGGCAGGACCCGGCGAATTAACATGATTTGCATCACCATGACCAGACTGACATCTCTCTCAAGGAGATCTCGGATGCGGCTCTGCAATGTGGGCACATCCTTTACTAGCCCCCAGTCCAGCCCCTTGCTGACCCATGACGTTAGTCGTGGCGGGGGACCCGAGCGAAAGACAGGTGGGGCCACCCACTTGGTACCCCTGGGAGCTGTGATATAAAACCACTCTTGTTGCCATAAACTAGACACCTCCTGGAAAGAGCCCTCGGGCCATGGAGCACCGGCGTTTTTTCTTATTGCGGCGCCTCCGCACTCTGCGTGTCGCCCCTCGATCATCTTCGGCTCCACTTTGAAGGTCTTGAGCCACAGTTCGAAGTGAGGGGTAATACGGAGGAAAGCTTCGCACACAACGATGAACGATGAGATGTGGAGGATGGACTCCGGAGCTAGATCATGGAAGTCCAGTCCATAATAGAACATAAGCCCCCACACAAAGGAATCTGGTGTGAAGCCTAGCCCTCGGAGGAAGAGAGATACGAACACGATGCTCTCACCGGGCTTGGTAGTGGGAATAACCTGCCCTTGAGCAGGCAGCCTATGCGGGATTTTGCCGGTCAGGTACCTGGCCTCCCATAGCTTTATCACGTCTTCCTCCGTGATGGAGGAAGGCATCCACCGACCTTGAAGGTTCGATCCGGACATAATCCGAGGTCCGAAGCGCCTGAACCTGAGCTTTGGGTGTTAGAACTCGAGGCGGGAGGCGGATTCGATTAAGATCACGAGGAAAAAGAATAGGCCTTGGTCTCTTTATAAAGAGGTTGAATACCAAGAGCCCTCCTCGTGACCGTTTGGGACTTACCTTCAATCGAGGGATCATAACAACAAGCCCGATTGGGTTACCCACGTCCGTGTTGATGAGAATCCCGCAATAAAGGGGACACGATCTCTGCTTCGACAAGACGTGCCAAAGGAAACCGCCTCGCGAAGCACGCTGAGGTTGGTTGTAAAAAACGATTCAAATAAAGACCTGGCTGTGGTGTGATGTCACACTACGGGGTACGTCAGCAGATTAGATTTGTGGAAATATTATTCTCTCTGCGGTGGTATGTGGAACTTGTTTTGCAGAGCCGGACACGTTCCTCGTGTTCAAAATCTTTTATGAAGTATTCGGAGGAGGAAACCGCCTTGCAATGCTGAAGACAAATCTGCACGCCGGACTCATGGTCATTGAAGCCTGGTTCAGGGGCTACTAAGGGAGTCTTGGATTAGGGGGTATCCGGACGGCCGGACTATATTCTTTGGCCGGACTGTTGGACTATGAAGATACCAGATTGAAGACTTCGTCCTGTTTCCGGATGGGACTCTCCTTGGCGTGGAAGGCAAGCTTGGCAATATGGATATGTAGATCTCCTTCTTTGTAACCGACTATGTGTAACCCTAGCCCCCTCCGGTGTCTATATAAACCGAAGGGTTTAGTCCGTAGGACCAACAACAATATACAACAATCATACCATAGGCTAGCTTCTAGGGTTTAGCCTCTTCGATCTCGTGGTAGATCAACTCTTGTAATACCCATATCATCAATATCAATCAAGCAGGAGTAGGGTTTTACCTCCATCGAGAGGGCCCGAACCTGGGTAAAAACATCGCGTCCCCTGTCTCCTGTTACCATCCGCCTAGATGCATAGTTCGGAACCCCCTACCCGAGATCCGCCGGTTTTGACACCGACAATGAGCATGCCTACTATTATGTTGGTGGATAAACACATCTTCAATTAATCTTGGAACAACTTGGATTTAGTTAGGTGATTATAATCTTGAAGCCAATTTGACAATGGTTTATTTTTTTAGTGAATTTAGTTAGGTCATTGTGTTTTGAAGAAGATAGTTCAAGATGTTCGATGGATTATGAGTTTTTGGTGGATTTAGTTTGTAGATTGTGATCTTGAGGGACAGTTAAAGATTTTTGACAGATCATGAGATTTTAAGTCTAGTATGAGCATGGCTATATTATAATGGTGGATATACGTATCTTTCGTTAGTCTTGAAACAATTTGGATACAGTTAGGTGATTGTCATCTTGAAGCAAATTTGAGGATGTATTATGAGTTTTTGGTGCATCTACTTAAGTCATTGTGATTTTGAGGAGATAGTCAAAGATGTTTGGCGGATTATGAGATTTTACGTCTAGTATGGGTAAGTATGAGCATGACTACTATTATGTTGGTGGATAAACAAATTTTCAATTAATCTCGGAACAACTTAGATTTAGTTACGTGATTATAATTTTGAAGCAAGTTTGACTATGGTTTATGATATTTTAGTGAATTTAGTTAGGTAATTGTGTATTTGAGAAAATAGCCAACGATGTTCGGTGGATTATGAGTTTTTGGTGGATTTAGTTTGTAGATTGTGATCTTGAGGCGATAGGTAAAGATTTTTTGACAGATTAAGAGATTTTAAGTCTAGTATGAGCATGGCTATATTATATTGGTCGATATACATATCTTTCGTTAATCTTGAAACAATTTGGATACGGTTAGGTGATTTTCGTCTTGAAGCAAATTTGAGGATGGATTATGAGTTTTTGGTGGATCTACATAAGTCATTGTGATTTTGAGGAGATAGTCAAAGATGTTCGGTGGTTTATGAGATTTTAGGTCCAGTATGGGTAAGTATGAGCATGGCTACTATTATGTTGGTGGATAAACACATCTTCAATTAATCTTGGAACAACTTGGATTTAGTTAGGTGATTATAATCTTGAAGCAAATTTGACAATGGTTTATGATATTTTAGTAAATTTATTTAGGTCATTGTGTATTTGAGAAAATAGCCAAAGATGTTCGGTGGATTATGAGTTTTTGGTGGATTTAGTTTGTAGATTGTGATCTTGAGGAGATAGTTAAAGATTTTTGATGCATTACAACATTTTAAGTCTAGTATGAGCATGGCTATATTATATTGGTCGATATACATATCTTTCGTTAATCTTGAAACAATTTGGATACAGTTAGGTGATTGTCATCTTGAATCAAATCTGAGGATGGATTATGAATTTTTGGTGGATCTACTTAAGTCATTGTGATTTTGAGGAGATAGTCAAAGATGTTTGGTGGATTATGAGATTTTATGTCTAGTATGGGTAAGTATGAGCATGACTACTATTATGTTGGTGGATAAACACATTTTCAATTAATCTCAGAACAACTTGGAATTAACTACGTGATTATAATCTTGAAGCCAATTTGACGATGGTTTATGATATTTTAGTGAATTTAGTTAGGTCATTGTGTTTTTGAGAAAATAGCCAAAGATGTTTGATGGATTATGAGTTTTTGGTGGATTTAGTTTGTAGATTGTGATCTTGAGGAGATAGATAAAGATTTTTGATGGATTGTGAGATTTTAAGTCTAGTATGAGCATCGCTATATTATATTGGTGGATATACATATATTTCGTTAATCTTGAAACAATTTGGATATAGTTAGGTGGTTGTCATCTTGAAGCAAATTTGAGGATGCATTATGAGTTTTTGGTGGATCTACTTAAGTGATTGTGATTTTGAGGAGATGGTCAAATATGTCCGGTGGATTATGAGATTTATGGTCTAGTATGGATAAGTATGAGCATGACTACTATTATGTTGGTGGATAAACACATCTTCTATTAATCTTGGAAAAACTTGGATTTAGTTAGGTGATTATAATCTTGAAGCAAATTCAACGATGGTGTATGATTTTCTAGTGAATTTAGTTAGGTCATTGTGTTTTTGAGAAGATAGTTAAAGATGTTCGACGAATTATGTGTTTTTGGTGGATTTAGTTTGTAGATTGTGATCTTGAGGAGATAGTTAAAGATTTTTGACGGATTATGAGAATTTGAGACTAGTATGAGCATGGCTATATTATATTGGTGGATATACAAATCTTTCGTTAATCTTGAAACAATTTGGATACAGTTAGGTGATTGTCATCTTGAAGCAAATTTGAGGATGGATTATGAGTTTTTGGTGGATCTACTTAAGGGATTATGATTTTGAGGAGATAGTCAAAGATGTTCAGTGGATTATGAGATTTTAGGTCTAGTATGGGTAAGTATGAGCATGACTACTATTGTGTTGGTGGATAAACACATCTTGAATTAATCTTGGAACAACTTGGATTTAGGCAGGTGATTATAATCTTGAGGCCAATTTGACGACGGTTTATTATTTTTTGAGTGAATTTAATTAGGTCATTGTGTTTTTGAGAAGATAGTTAAAGACGTTCGATGGATTATGAGTTTTTGGTGGATTTAGTTTGTAGATTGTTATGATGAGAGACAATTAAGATTTTTGATGCATTATGAGATTTGAAGTCTAGTATGAGCTTGGCTATATTATATTGGTGGATATGCATATCTTTCGTTAATCTTGAAACAATTTGGATACAGTTAGGTGATTGTCATTTTGAAGCAAATTTGAGGATGGATTATGAGTTTTTGGTGGATCTACTTAAGTGATTGTGATTTTGAGGAGATGGTCAAATATACTCGGTGGATTATGAGATTTTAGGTCTAGTATGGGTAAGTATGAGCATGACTACTATTATGTTGGTGGAAAAACACATCTTCAATTAATCTTGGAACAACTTGTATTTAGGTAGGTGATTATAATCTTGAAGCCAATTTGATGATGGTTTATTATTTTTTAGTGAATTTAGTTAGGTCATTTTGTTTTTTAGAAGATAGTTAAAGATGTTCGATGGATTATGAGTTTTTGGTGGATTTAGTTTGTAGATTGTTATCTTGAGAGATAATTAAAGATTTTTGACGGATTATGAGATTTTAAGTCTAGTATGAGCATGGCTATATTATATTGGTGGATATGCATATCTTTCATTAATCTTGAAATAATTTGGATACAGTTAGGTGATTGTCATCTTGAAGCAAATTTGAGGATGGATTATGAGTTTTTGGTGGATCTACTTAAGTGATTGTGATTTTGAGGAGATAGTCAAAGATGTTCGTTGGTTTATGAGATTTTAGATCTAGTATGAGTATGTATGAGCATGACTACTATTATGTTGGTGGATAAAAACATCTTAAATTAATCTTGGAACAACTGGGATTTAGTTAGGTGATGATAATCTTGAAGCAAATTTGACGATGGTTTATGATTTTTTAGTGAATTTAGTTAGGTCGTTGCATTTTTGAGAAAATAGACAAAGATGTTCGATGGATTATGAGTAGTTTGTAGATTGTGACCTTGAGGAGATATTTAAAGATTTTTGATGCATTATGAGATTTTAAGTCTAATATGAGCATGGCTATATTATATTGGTGGATATACATATCGTTCGTTAATCTTGAAACAATTTGGATACAATTAGGTGATTTTCATCTTGAAGCAAATTTAAGGATGGATTATGAGTTTTTGGTGGATCTCCTTAAGTGATTGTGATTTTGAGGAGATAGTCAAAGATGTTCGGTGGATTATGAGATTCTAGGTATAGTATGGGTAAGTATGAGCATGACTACTATTATGTTGGTGGATAAATACATCTTCAATTAATCTTGGAAAAACGTGGATTTAGTTAGGTGATTATAATCTTGAAGCAAATTTGACGATGGTTTATGATTTTTTAGTGAATTTAGTTAGGTGATTGTGTTTTTGAGAAGATAGTTAAAGATGTTCGATGGATTATGAGTTTTTGTGGATTTAGTTTGTAGATTGTGATCTTGAGGAGATAGTTAAAGATTTTTGACGGATTATGAGGTTTTAAGACTAGTATGAGCATGGCTATATTATATTGGTGGATATACATATCTTTCGTTAATCTTGAAACAATTTGGATATAGTTAGGTGATTTTCATCTTGAAGCAAATTTGAGGATGGATTATGAGTTTTTGGTGGATCTACTTAAGTGATTGTGATTTTGAGGAGATAGTCAAAAATGTTCGGTGGATTATGAGATTTTAGGTCTTGTATTGGTAAGTATGAGCATCACTACTATTATGTTGGTGGATAAACAGATCTTCAATTAATCTTGGAACAACTTGCATTTAGGTAGGTGATTATAATCTTGAAGCCAATTTGATGATGGTTTATTATTTTTTTAGTGAATTTAGTTAGGTCATTTTGTTTTTTAGAAGATAGTTAAAGATGTTCGATGGATTATGAGTTTTTGGTGGATTTAGTTTGTAGATTGTTATCTTGAGAGATAATTAAAGATTTTTGACGGATTATGAGATTTTAAGTCTAGTATGAGCATGGCTATATTATATTGGTGGATATGCATATCTTTCATTAATCTTGAAATAATTTGGATACAGTTAGGTGATTGTCATCTTGAAGCAAATTTGAGGATGGATTATGAGTTTTTGGTGGATCTACTTAAGTGATTGTGATTTTGAGGAGATAGTCAAAGATGTTCGTTGGTTTATGAGATTTTAGATCTAGTATGAGTATGTATGAGCATGACGACTATTATGTTGGTGGATAAAAACATCTTAAATTAATCTTGGAACAACTGGGATTTAGTTAGGTGATGATAATCTTGAAGCAAATTTGACGATGGTTTATGATTTTTTAGTGAATTTAGTTAGTTCATTGCGTTTTTCAGAAAATAGCCAAAGATGTTCGATGGATTATGACTAGTTTGTAGATTGTGACCTTGAGGAGATAGTTAAAGATTTTTGATGCATTATGAGATTTTAAGTCTAATATGAGCATGGCTATATTATATTGGTGGATATACATATCTTTCGTTAATCTTGAAACAATTTGGATACAATTAGGTGATTTTCATCTTGAAGCAAATTTGAGGATGGAGTATGAGTTTTTGGTGGATCTCCTTAAGTGATTGTGATTTTGAGGAGATAGTCAAAAATGTTCGGTGGATTATGAGATTCTAGGTATAGTATGGGTAAGTATGAGCATGACTACTATTATGTTGGTGGATAAACACATCTTCAATTAATCTTGGAAAAACGTGGATTTAGTTAGGTGATTATAATCTTGAAGCAAATTTGACGATGGTTTATGATTTTTTAGTGAATTTAGTTAGGTGATTGTGTTTTTGAGAAGATAGTTAAACATGTTCGATGGATTATGAGTTTTTGGTGGATTTAGTTTGTAGATTGTGATCTTGAGGAGATAGTTAAAGATTTTTGATGGATTATGAGGTTTTAAGACTAGTATGAGCATGGCTATATTATATTGGTGGATATACATATCTTTCGTTAATCTTGAAACAATTTGGATATAGTTAGGTGATTTTCATCTTGAAGGAAATTTGAGGATGGATTATGAGTTTTTGGTGGATCTACTTAAGTGATTGTGATTTTGAGGAGATAGTCAAAAATGTTCGGTGGATTATGAGATTTTAGGTCTTGTATTGGTAAGTATGAGCATCACTACTATTATGTTGGTGGATAAACAAATCTTCAATTAATCTTGGAACAACTTGCATTTAGTTAGGTGATTATAATCTTGAAGCAAATTTGACGATAGTTTTTGATTTTTTAGTCAATTTAGTTAGGTCATTGTGTTTTTTAGAAGATAGTCATAGATGTTCGATGGATTATGAGTGTTTCGTGGATTTAGTTTGTAGATTGTGATCTTGAGGAGATAGTTAAAGATTTTTAACGGATTATGAGATTTTAAGTCTAATATGAGCATGGCTATATTATATTGGTGGATATACATATCTCTCGTTAATCTTGAAACAATTTGGATATAGTTAGGTGATTGTCATATTGAAGCAAATTTGAGGATGGATTATGAGTTTTTGGTGGATCTACTTAAGTGATTGTGATTTTGAGGAGATATTCAAAGATGTTCGGTGGATTATGAGATTTTAGGTCTTGTATGAGCATGGCTACAATTATATTGGTCGATAAACATATTTGCAGTTAATGTTGAAATAATTTGGATTTAGTTAATTGATTTTGATCTTGAAGCAAATTTGATGATGGATTTAATTAGGTGATTCTGATCTTGAGGAGATAGTCAAAAATGTTTGGTGGATTATGAGATTTGATTATTTTATGGGTGGATAATCATATTTTAGTTAATTTTTGAGCAATTTGGATTTAGTTAGGTGATTATGATCTTGAACCCAATTTCACAATGGATTATGAGATTTTTGCTAGATTTAGTTAGGTAATTGTGGTCTTGAGATAGTCAAAGATGTTCGATGGATTATGAGATTTTAGGTTACACCTAGTTTCAATGGATATGCTGGCGACCTTCGGCGTTGTCATCGCCTCTGGCTTATGCTAGCGTTGCAGCAGCGAGATTCTGAGCACTTCAAAGCCCTAGCAAATCACCCTCGTTGCGGAAGGGCATACTTCGGAATCACTGGATCTCACGTTGTTTTGGCCTAAACCTCCTGAACAGAATCCATAGCAATCATAGAGTGAAGAGCCTACTTTTAAGTTCTGCACGGCTGGTTTCGAATGCATCGAGCGCTTGGAGTATCACAACAGATTCTTGTACATTCTCACTACACATACGATTAACATGAGAGATAAAACAACTCTGAATCTGAAGAGCAATGGAAGTCGAATCCGCAACTAGCTGCAGCCTGTTGCTTGTTCTTTTTTTTGCAAGGTAAAAGGATTGTATTAATTAAGGAAGATCGGTACAATCCAGCCTGTAGCTTGTTCAGCACCATCAGACAATCTGAAGCCAGAATCATCACTCTCTAGTAGCCTTCTGGCAGAGCAAAGTGCAGAGCCAGAGGGCATCAAGAAAAACAAGGCCCGGAGTATATACTGCATCATCCTAGTGAGGCATGACGTTGCTGGAAGGCAAATATCTACTTCAAGGTCCCGTATTGAGAACACAATACAACGTTATGTGAATTCCATGGCTGATTGGTCGACACATGTCGTGAGCGTATCCAGCGTGGTGCTACAGTTGACAAGACTCTTTGTCGCCAAATCTTGGAAGGTTAACTCATTTGTGGCTGAAGGCAGAACAAGAGAGGCAACACAACTACTTGAAAGATAGGCTATGTGTGACACCTGAAGAAGCAGTTGCTATTTATCCAACTATTTCCCATGCACATCTTTGGCACAAGGTCCATGAAAGTGTTGCCATGGATCTTTGCCAAGTTCTGGGTCAGGAGTTGGATGCGCTAGAGATTGAGACAGTGCAGAAGGAGACAATACATCCAAGGAAGAGTTGCAAGATGAATAGTTCATGTGGAGATGTCCTTTTTGCTGCACATATGTGGTTGATGTCCAAACCAAGCTTAGTTTCCGAGTCAAAGGATGTCTTCGATCAGAAAGCCAGTAACAAGCACTGGATTGATGTGCAACCAAGATGGGGAGTCTAGGATTAGCACGACATAGATCATTATGCAAGAGCAAAATTTATGGACTATACGACAGATAATTTGTCCATCTACCGTTCTCCGAATGGTATGGTTTTGAGTGTCCATTGACTGTCAATTTCTTGCCTTATCTGAGTCTTCAGTGCTTAATGTTGATTAATATTTCTTGCAGGGGTGATGATTGGACTTGATCAAGCTTATAATTTGCACTCTGCTTTTGGTAATTGGTTCCCTGGGTCAAAGCCCCTCCTTCAGCAAGCAATGAACAAGATCATGAAGGTTATAATAACCATGCTAACTGTAACAAATCTAGATATCTCTGTTGTAGTAAAAAATGTCTTATTTAATACAGTAAATGACATGCTTGTTTATTTTCTCTTTTGATAGTCAAATCCTGCTCTTTATGTGCTGAGCGAGAGAATAGGAAAGGGTCTTCATAGAACTACGGTACGGAGAGATATTCAGCAATCAGATCATATGGTTTGTGGATAACACAAATGTCTATTGAGTTACCATTCACAAAACCGAGGGTAACCTGACGGCCAAACCAATCAATGGTGCTATCTTTATTTTTAGTCCAAGAACTGGTCAACCAAGTATTTCTGAAGGTTTGTTCCCTTTGTTTTGCTTTTAGCTCTAGTTTTCTCGCAATTATGGCATAACTGTGCAACATCACGACTTGGAAAACTTGAATGAAAATGGATTATAATCTCCAGGTCATCCACACAAGTGTATGGGCAGGACCAAAGCGTCTAGGGCAGCTGGCCAAGTGGAGAACAACCGAGGAGGTTGCTGCACCAGTTTGATCTCTTCCCGTTGAGAGCAACCAAAGCAAATTATTGTGACAAGGAAGGGTATGAGCAAGCAGCATTTGCATCGAAGACAGATTTACATGTTAGGGCCATCTCTGCTATGAACCCCTATCTCCGTGTCACCCGTTTTTATGTTAATTCGGATGATAAAAAGGTCACAGGCACAATTTATTTTCTTTGATGTACCCATAAAGTCACCAAATGGCTACATGAGACTGGTTATACTTACATCATGACAAAGAATATATTGAAGAAGTTGATATGCATAGCAGATCTACGGACACAGGTTGCAGGTTTCCTGTATGGGCTGAGTCCACAAGATAATCCCCAAGTCAGGGAGATGAGATGCATATCCATTCCGTCACACCATGGAAGTCACCAAATGGTGACTTTGCCAGCGAATTTCCCAGGGCATGAGTTCCTTGCTGACTTGGAGCCGTTGGGACCCAGCCGAATGAAGCTCCTCAGCTATCACCTCAGGATTGTCTCCTACCATTTGTATCTTCAAATGTAACCTTGTGATTCTTATCCAAAATCAAAATTACATACTCCCTCCGATCCATATTAATTGTCGCTTATTTAGTTCAAATGTCCAAGGAGTAGCTGAATTTGAGTGCACAATTCTGTAATTCCTGATCAAGCAATTAATGTCTTTCCATGAGTGGCTAATTGTCTCTCCTTGGACAGTTAAATTCTGAATGTGAATATTAAAACCATGTGATACAAAATTTAATCTTTCCAACACACACTGCACTGTACATACAAATTTATTATTGTTGGTTCTTTTGTTTCTTGCACATTTTACAAGTGACTTTTTTTTGCCTGGGATGGTTTTAGTGCCGAATTATTGGTTCTGTTGTTTTGTCACATTCTGGTAGTGTAGTCCATTTTTTACCATGAGCTAGTGTCTTCATTGAACTGTATTATGTAGTTTCTTTCTTGCACATTCTGTTGTTTCTTTCTTGCACACAGACTCTCATATATTGAACTATTTGTTCTGTTGTTCCTTGTAGGATTTGGCATGACATGCTAAAATTTTGGAGAAGAACAAGGCGTGTCATGGTGAAAAGGGCATCATTTTGACCTGCTGGTGAACATCTTGGGTCAGTGGTTATGTTTGCGAGAAGAAAAACCCTATCATGGTCAGTGGTTATCACTTGTCAAGCTGAATCGTTATCGTCAAGTGGATGTTTTGCTTGGTGTTATCATCCTTTTACTCATTGATGCTTTGTGATTTGAGCTTTATTGAAGCTTAGTGTGTTATGTTCATCTGGTTGCTCTTCTTAAAATTGGAGCACTTGCAGATTTCTGTTGCTAGATTAAGTTTACTATGTTGGTCAGTGTTTGGTTATATATGTTTCTGTCAGTCAGTGTTAGGTTATATATGTTTCAGTCAGTCAGTTTTATGCCTGAGAGCAAATCAGTTGTTCTGACTTGTTCAAACCTCAGCTATTGCTTGAGCCAATTCTGGGATGGTGACCCCTTGAAGAGTCTGGTCAAAGCAAGCCAGTACTACAGCATCAACATCACTACTGTAACCATCTTGGCACTGGCGATGATGGCTCACACCTGTTGGATCATATCAATATGAGCCTCCTGATCTTATGCACAACCCTTCACGACATAGGACCGACTTTGCTATTCCGAGCCTCGTTGTGTACGTGTGTCCCATGGAAACCGACACCTGACAGCAATAGCAGTGGATGTTTCTTCTTCTATGTGACTAGAGTTGTTTTGACATTAACTTGGATTATGAGCGCCTCAAAGCATTGGTTTGTCGATATATTACTATTAGGCATGCAAATGAACCCGATTAAGTAAGGGAAAGGAAGGCAACTTACCTCAAAATTATGCTGAAAAATCTGTATTGGTCCCAAGCAAAATGTTGTACAAAAATGTAGTAGCAGTTGCAGGCATGTCAAATAAGTGATTTGATTTGTAGCAAAAGACTGAAAGGAATTGTTCCTTCATAACTTGGAATAAGTGATGGTAACTAAGAATATACCAGTAATTGTAAGTGTCCTGGGAAGATAAGCAGTCACACTGTCGCCTCAGCTATTGTTTCTGTTTCCGTGGAGCATCGATCATATAATTATGCAGCAGGGAATGTCTCCCACTCTTCCCCCATCAACACAAAGAAGCTCAGTTCAGGCAGTCCAACAAGAAAAAACAACCGTAATTGTAACTCCGTGAGTCGACTACACTCTCCAATCCAGCAAGCAGCGTAGCAAGAAGCATAAACCATGGCAGCTGCAGCGAAGGCGTCATCGATGGCGGTGATGAGCGTGGGTGCAGTCGAGGCGCTCAAGGACCAGACCAGGCTCTGCCGATGGAACTATGCACTACCGTCCATCCACTGGGCGTCCAAGGCCAGCGTCTGCAGCGGTGTCTCACAGGTCAAGAAGCAGCTTCTAGCCTCCGCATGAGCGATAGCTGAGAGGCGGCGAGCGGAGAAGTCCGAGCAGGGCTGAGACCATCATGTACCTCAGCTGCTGGGGCCCAAATTAGGAGTGGTAGTAGTTAGGGGTGTTGTGTTCATTGGAACAAATAACTTAGTATTAGTAAGCATGCAGCCATGCCCTGAGACTTGGCTGGTTGCCCCCTGATCGGTTGTAAAGATACCACGGCGATGATGATGATGAAAATTCCGGCTGAGTTTATATATCACCCTCCTCCATGTGCTTCTGTGACTACTTGAAAGACAAAGTCGATCTGTATCAATGCCTCAATGGAGGGAGAAAGTTCAGAGTTACACAAGGATAGCAAGGCAGCAAAGCGAGCCGTTCTACAAGAGGGCCAAAGTAGTAGTACTAGTAGCTACTTGTGTTGTGTTCGTTGTAGCAAGTTTTAGTAAGCATGCAGCCATGGCCTGAGATTTGGCTGGTTGCTCCCTGGTCGGTTGTAAAGATACCACGACGATGATGATGATGCAAATTTTAGCTATGAGTTTATAATTTATATCACCCTGCTTGTGCATCCATGTGCTTCTATGGCTATTTTTTGAGAGGCGAAGTTCAGAGTTACACAGAACACAGGGAGTAACTCAGCAAAGCGAGCCGTTCTACAGAAAACAGAGGACCTTCGGATGCGTGTACAAAGCTGCCAAACTCTGAACAAAGGGTAGAACGGTCAAAAATAAGAAAATGAGTCCATCCCAGGCCTTATCTGGTCAATTCGAACACCTCAAGGTCGTTGCCTGCAATGGAGGCCATTAGAGATTCTGACATTGTGTTCCTTGCAGCAAATTTTTTTCTGATTGTTTTGACGTTGTATGCTTCACATCGGTTTCTGTTGCTCGGATCCGATCCATGTCACACCGAAGGCGTAAGTGAGGTAGCAGGAGAGGAGAGTGGGACTTGGACCAGAGAAAGGAGATTGGAATTCAGATTTCACGCATCGCATACCTCACTTTTACACCCTTTGTATTGCTATGGTGATCAGGCGTGACATGGACCCGCTGCCCGAAGAGATCGCTGGTGGCGAACGTGCTTCACTCTGCTGAGCCGACACGGTGATATGTAAAACTATGTGTGCTGACGTTAATAAGTTAACGAAACGTGTTTTCTAATCTGAGTGATGACTGGCAGAGTGAGCGAGACACGATAATTTTGCATTAGCAAACGCCGACATGAAGCAGACGGGTACGATGGAAACCATGGCTTCCGGCATCTGGTTTTCCCTGCCTGTCCGCATCTCCTCAAGAGCATGTGACCAAAAATCTTATGGTTAACCTACGTGAGTCCGACTAAACCACGTTGCAGAAAGGAGAATTGTTAGTCTAATCACTTGCCGATCCCAAGACGACGAGGAGAACATTTCGGGACGCTGCATGCCTGGAGTGGACTGAATGAGCTCTAGGTTGCTAGATTTGCATAATGAGAGTGTGTTTGTCATCCACTGTCTGTGTGCTACCACCAACCATATTAGAGCAAGTGCACTCCAGGCTCCCCGCAAGTGGATAACACACTGACTTCAGCACAGTGAGAGGCTGACAGCAGTGGTGGAGACTTTCTTTGCCCTTCTTCTTTAATATATGATATGCACACTCGTGCATATTCGAGAAAAAGAGAGGCTGACAGCAGCACACAACTTGCAACACAAGTGGTCGGCACGCCGCATTTCCCAGCCTCGTCGTGTGTCCGACAGCAACCTGAGGCGCCAAGCAAGGTGGCACCCGTTGCAAGTGGGGCGGCGGCGTGGAGGAAGACAAGGCATGGTCCATGAGTTTTTGTACGACCTTCTTCCTTATTGCGACAACTGTACACACAAGGCACAACCTTGTTGAGACCACATCTTGTTGTCCTCTCTTCCCCTTGAATGACCCACACCGCCTCCATGTTGAAGCCATCCACTTTTTCCTCCTCCTCTGACGATGGGTCGGCGGAAATCTCTTCCACAAGCATCCTCATTGGTGCAATGCAACATAGAATTAAATAGGGGTAATCTTGAAATGCGAATTTGCTAAATTTGAAAAGGGCCTGCGAGAGGTGGTGTTGGCCATGGTGGATGGAGGGGCGTGGGGAAGGTGGTGTCATTACAGAATTGTTGGCCTCACCGATGCTCCATGCCGCAACATCGTACCTTGTCCTGTATCGGCTCGGGTGGTGGGGATGCCCGACATAGGGGAGATGTGGAGGAGGCCAGGAGCTCGTGCATGACCGACAACGGCTACCTACTCATAGGCCGCGTACATGGAGCCAGCAAGGAGGTTGTGTGGTGCCCGTCGATGATCACGAGCTTGGCTTGGTGGTGTGAGGAGGCGACAACCGTGGCGAGAGCTCAGAACGCTGCTCTGACACTAGCGAGTAAGGCGGAGTGTGGGGACGCTGTAGGGGAGGGAAGTGTTGGTCACGGTAGCTAAGGTCGTGAGCGTTGAGAGCTTTGCTACAGCTATGGGTGAATTACTACAGAAAGGAGGTTACAGGCTGACTTTGGCCCAATTAAAATCAGGAAGTGGGGTCACTTAAAATCTGGAGGAGAAGAATCTACGGTGGAGAGAAGGACAAATCCGTCCGTAGAACCAGCCTGTAGTAGTTTTCCGTAAGTGTAGGATTTTTGGTGGAAGGGAGTAGAGATATATAGGGGGGTAGGGGGGCTGTTGTACACGTCAAGTTAATATCGTAAATTGGAGTTATGGAAATCTGGCTCACACAAGTTCGTATGTCCCATCGGGTTCTAATCAAATCAGAGAAATAACTAATTCCATGTGCAAAAAAAACTCAACAGGACAGAAAGACATTGGTGCCATTCGGATCATGATTAACTAATCGAATGCCTGTACAAAGCAGCCAAACTCTGAACAAAGGGTAGAACGGTCAAAAACAGAAAAGGAGTCCATCACAGGTCTTGTCTGATCAATTCGTACACCTCAAGGTCGTTGGCTGTAATGGAGGCCGTTAGAGATTCTAATGTTGCATTCCTTCCAACATTTTTTCTTCTGATTATTTTGACATTGTATGCTTTGCATTGGTTTTTGTTGCTCGGATCTGATCCATGTCACACCCAAGGCGTAATTGAGATAGCAGGAGAGGAGAGTGGGATTTGGACGAGAGAAAGGAGATTGGAATTCAGATTTCACTCATCGCACCTCACGTTTACACCCTCTGTATTGCTGTGGTGATCAGGTGTGACATGGAACTGCTGCCCGAAGAGATCGCTGGTGCCCAACGTGCTCTGAATTTCTTTGCTCTGCACTCTGCTGAGCCGACATGGTGATATGTAAAACTATATGTGCTGACGTTAATAAGTTAATGAAAGATGGTTTTTGATCTAAGTGATGACTGGCAGAGTGAGCGAGGCACGATACTTTTGCATGAGCAAACACCAAGATGAGGCGACGGCCAGCACCCAGAGATATGGTGGAAACCATGGCCTCCAGCATCTGGTTTTCCTTGCCCGTCCACGTTTCCTCAAGAGCATGTGACCAAAAATCATATAGTTAACCTACGTGAGTCTGACTAAAACGCGTTGCAGAAAGGAAAGTTGTTAGTCTAATCACTTGCCAATCCCAAGGCGACGAGGAGAAGATTCCGGGACGCTGCGTGCCTGGACTGGACTGAATGAGCTCTAGGTTGGCGGATTTGCATAATGAGAGTGTCTTTATCATCCTGTGTCTGTGTGTTACAACCAACCATATTAGAGCAAGTGCACTCCCAGGCTCCCGGCAAGTGGATAACACACTGACTTCAGCCCAGTGCGAGGCTGACAGCAGCACACAACTTGCGACACAAGCGGCCGGAATGCCGAATTTCCCAGCCTCGTCGTGCGTCCGACAGCAACCTGAGGCGCCAAGCAAGGTGGCGCCCGCTGCAAGTGGGGCGGCGGCGCGGAGGAAGGCGAGGCATGGTCCATGAGTTTTTGTACGACCTTCTTCCTTATTGCAAGAATTGTGCACACAAGGCACAACCTTGTTGAGCCCACATCTTGTTGTCCTCTCTTCCCCTTGAATGACCAACACCGCCTCCATGTTGAAGCCATCCACTTCTTCCTCCTGCTCCTCCGATGATGGGTCGGCGAAAATCTCCTCCACAAGCCTCCTCATTGGTGCAATGCAACATATAATTAAATAGGGGCAATCTTGAAATGTGAATTTGCTAAATTTGAAAAGGGCCAGCGGGAGGTGGTGTTGGCTATGGTGGATGGTGGGGTGTGGGGAAGGTGGTGTCATTACAGAATTGTTGACCTCACTGATGCTCGATGCCGCAACATCGTACCTTGTCCTGTATCGGCTCGGGTGGCGGGGACGCCTGACATAGGGGAGACGTGGAGGAGGCCAGGAGCTCGTGCATGACCGACATCGGCTACCTGCTCATGGGCCGCGTACATGGAGCCAGCCAGGAGGTTGTGTGGTGCCCGTCGATGATCACGAGCTTGGCATGGTGGTGTGAGGAGGCGACAACTGTGGCGAAAGCTCAAAACGCTGCTCTGACACCAGCGAGTAAGGCGAAGTGTGGGACGTTGCCGGGGAGGGAAGTGTGGGTCACGAGAGCTAAGGTCGTGAGTGGTGATGCCGTCGACAATTGAGTGGTGACGGTTAGGACATCAATTTTTTTCCCGCCACAAATTTTGATACTGAGAAGGAGCAAAACATCCCAACTAGTTAGGAGGAGGAGTTGTTTTTGATGAGCTCACATTTGTTTGGAAGTTGAATGATCATTGAGTTACCACATGACACAGGTGGTAAGCAATTCAAACTATTTATGAACAAAAAGAAATGATCATTGAGTTAGAGTGTGTGTGGGGGGGGGAGGGGGTGGGGGTGTCAGTTGAACGCATCTAGTTAGTATCGTAATCGGAGTTATAGAAGTCTGGCTCACAGTTCTAATCAAGTCAGAGCATTAACTTATTCCATGTGCAAAATACAAAAATGATCAACAGGACATAAAGCCATTGGTGTCAGTGAGATCATGATTGGTGGACCCAAAAATTATTCTGCGTATTTCATTTTTGTTGTACTACCTCCGGTTCAGTTTACAAGTCCTACGAGTATACCTAGGTTGCCAATTTTATCACCCTAATATAAACTATATAACACAAAAATTATATCGTTTGAAAATAGTCTGAAGTTTATATTGGTATATTTTTTGTAATATATGACTTGCATTAGGATGGTCAAATTGATGACCTAGGGATACGTGCACGCCCTGTAAACTGAGATAGAGGTAGTACAAGAAAGTTTGTTCTGGCGGGTGTAGGGAAGGCCCCGAGCCTGCAACCTCCCGACCGCCACCAAAGCACGCCGATGGAACAGCGCCATATCGCCATTCCAAATCCAAAGGTCTGCGGATTACTTCAGCATAGGGGTGCACATCGGCACACGACTCGTGCAACCACAACATCTAGAGATGATCCAATCACGCTGGCACAGGGAGCGGGGAAGGGATAGCATGACGTGTCTCGCGAGCGAGTGAGGAAGACTTGATGTCACTCATGGGTAGCAGAGTGCACACAAAGTCACTCGATAGGTAAGCAAGGTAGTCGTTTGTGACTGGCGGATCGAACGGAAAATTAGTCGATCTGAAGTATTCTGCCACAAAGATCTCAGGTGTCTTTGTTCTTTTCCATCAATAGTCACCGTCGACAGATGCCAGCTGCGGTGGACCACGAGTAGCTGCTATAGAAAGAGCTGAAAATACTACACAAGTAATCTAGTTAATTATTGCACTCCCAGGCATATGCTGGCACCGGATTACCGATGTCTCTCAATCCTAATACGTTATGCACGGATGAGGCTGATACATGTGACTTTGGTCCATTTCCTTTTACTCTGAATTTTGGTTCGTTCGTTCTATACTAACTACTAACGGCTCGTGTTGCACTACTATATAGCCCCTGGATCTCTATTGACGTACAAGCATTGTACTATTGGCTAAGGTTGTGCAAGTTATCTCTGTCAATCTCCATGATTCGATTGTACCAGTTGATAGGTAGCACATGGCATGCATATTGTACTGGTCAGTCATTCTAAAGCCATAAGACCCACAATACATACGCTTATGCGGAAGTAAATATAGTCAAAAGAGGATCGTGAGTTAATAATTAGGCAGAACAAATGTTGGTAACATGGATGGATGGCACAACAGCAAAATAGGTGTAATTGTTGATGGGAAATCGCTTGTACAAGATGTATAGATTACTTTCTCACTTGCAAACACACGCATACAAGGTTGCAACTGCATGTATACACAAACTAGCTAGCTATTCTTGCCATTTTTTAATTATTTTGCGGAGAGCGGACGTCGACCTTGGGGGCGGCCTCCTACCGGGCCTGGGTCCTGCGGGTTGATGAACATCGACGCCAGCTCCTCTGAGCGCCAGTGGCGAAGCCATGCATGAGCTGTGTTGTCATTTAACTAAACAACTTTTTGGCAGAAAAAAGGCATTCAACCAGTAGAAATAATGTGTTAGAATTCATAAATACATATATGTGACTACACAACTTGGAATTGACTACACTTGAGAGAATTCCTGGCACCGCCACTCCCGACCGCTACATGGAGGACGAGGGAACAGAGGGGGGGGGGGATGGTGCTGATCGGGGTGGACGGAGTGGGAGAGGGCGGGCTTTCTTCACAGGTAAGGAGGGACATGATTGTACAAATGCGTGGACTCCCGGTTCCGTTTTGGGTAGGCCCGTGTTGTTGTAGTCCAGTATGGTGGATGTCCAAACTTCTCTTGGTTTTGATGAGCGTCGTTGGATGGCTAAAAGTGTCCAGACATTTGCGGTATGTTTGGTGATCCATGCTAGAGTTGCCCTTACCCTTAGGGGTAGGATGGCAAATATTAGGAAAATGTTGATAAGATTTTGGATCTAGTACACAGTCGACGATTGGTCAATTGGCAGTAGATGCAAATCGGTGATTATGAGCATCTCATCTCAATGATAATGGCTAGCTTAAATCATGAGCATCTCACCTCAATGACAATTGCTTGCTTAAATCGTGAGTACCTGCAACATCTTCTGGCACAGATGTAGAAATTGTAAATTAAAGTTGAACTCCTACGAAATGCTACACCACATTATCTGAAACCTGAGAAGGAATCATCTTCTCGGCTCAGGCAAACATTGGCGAGCATCTTCCAAAGGTGGTAGAACTCCTCCTTGTGGTCAATAGAGGGGCCCTGTCTCAGGTTGATCCTGGAGGTCCACTGACAATTTTTCAAGGCATCTTGAATACTTTTTTTCCTTCCTTGAGGATAGCTCATAAATTTTGCAAGACAATCTCATTGGCTGGATGAGGCCCAACGCCTCCATACAAAACGGGTCCTCGTTGTCGTCCCCCAACAAGAACCTCCATGTCAGCGGGTCACCCTGCCAGAGTCCCCTTCCATGTCTAATGGGCTCACCGGCAATCCCATTAAAAAGGACACGGAGGAAGACATGGAGAGGAGTGCTGAGACCCAATTGCAAAATTGAGCCCGGAAACTATAATGTCCATCTCACGAGGTCTATGTACTGATTATACTATAACGTTTCGCCTGACTATTTTTGTTAACTTATTACCATTGATACATGTGCTTGAGTCAAAATACAAAAAGTCTGCCTCCTGAGCTCCTGAGCTCCGCCCCCTCCGTGCCCCAGGCCATTCAGGCCGCGGCGGCCACCAAACCCGCCCCCTCCGCGCCGCGGGCCATTCCGGCCGCGGCGGCCACCAAATCCGCCCGCTCCCTTAGGCCTCGGGCACGCCGAGGCATTGATGGCGGGGGAGCCGGCCTCGCCTGCGTCCTCCGGTCTGTCCGTGGTTCTGGAGACCCAGCTGTCCCCGGCCGTAGTCTCGCCAGGTCCGCTTTCCTCGCCGCGTCTCCTGCTGCGGGACGGTGACTCCCGAGACGATGAGAGCTCCTCCCCGGCGGATCCAGGCACGCAACTTCCTCCTCGGCTAAAATCAATAATTATTGTGCCCCCATCTACCGCCGAGCTTGCTACTTCGGGCATGGACGGTGAATGGACGGAGGTCCGATCTCGTAAATGCCCGTGCCCATCCCCTGCCAAGACGGTCGCTGGCGAGTGTGGTCAGCTGCACTCTTCGGATAGGCGGCCTCTCCACAGGTCCAACCCGGGGCGGGAGGCTTTCTTAAGCCGTTTTGAGGGGCGTTGTTTTCGCTGCCTCGGCAAGCACCTTCTGGAACCCAGACGTGGCCACGATCACCTCGCATGTTGTAGGAGAGCGATCACGGCCAAGGTCGACCTCCTGCAGGATGGTACTAGCTTCTGGCTGACCTCCGTCTACGGCCCTGCAGACGGGACAGGCCATGATGCTTTCCTCGCCGAAGTCTCTGCCTCTGCACCACCGCTCGGTGAGCCATGGCTGATAAATGGTGATTTCAATATGATCTATGAATCAAGAGACAAGAACAACCTCAACATCAACCGAAGAGTACTCGGCAAATTCAGGGCAGCCATTGATGCCGCAAGGCTGAGGGAAATTAAGTGCAAAAATATGCGTTTTACGTGGAGTAACAAGAGGGAGCGACCAACTCTAGTCAGCATTGACAAGTTCTTTTGCAATACAAGCTAGGAGCTCATGTTTCCCTCCAATGCACTGATGGCGGCATCAACGGCCTGCTCAGATCATTGTCCGCTGTGCTTGCGGACATGGCTGCCCTACCGCGACGTGCGTGCTTCAGATTCAAAGCTTTCTGGCCAAAATTCCCCCACTATATTGAAACCGTGGACATGGCTTGGAACAGGCCAGCGAACCACCCCTGTGCGTTCGTCAGACTGAAGATTAAGATGGATCAGACTGCAAAAGGCCTCAAGATTTGAAGCAAGGCCCTATTCAGTGACGCCAAGATGCAAGTCCATATTGCCACAGAGATCATTCTTCGCCTGGATGTGGCACAAGAAAAGAGATCCCTCACCCCTGCTGAGTTTAACCTGAGAAAGATGCTGAAGCAGCGGCTCCTCGGCCTTGCAGCAATCGAGAGAGCAAGACGGAGGCAGGCATCCAAAGTAACCTGGCTCAAAGTGGGCGATGCAAGCACAAAGTTTTTTCATGCAAATATGTGCTCGAGGCGACGGAAAAATTTCATCCACTCCCTGCACACGGATACATCCATGGCCACCACTCATGCAGAAAAGGAGCAGCTGATCACTGAACACTTCAGCTCTGTTCTTGGCACAAAAGCCCCCCAATCTAAGGCGATCGATTGGGAGCAGCTCGACCTCCCATCGGTGTAGAACAGAGGCCTGGATAATCCATTCACTCCGGAAGAGGTGTGGGCTGCAATCAAGGAGTCGCCAGCAGAAAAGGCACCAAGGCCGGATGATTGCATAGGAGTCTTCTTCAGGTTGAGTTGGAACACGATAAAAGGCGATATCATGCATGTCTTCGACTAGTTCCACAAACTTGCCGGCGGAAACCTCGCGCAATTGAACACCGCCCTAGTCGCCCTAATCCCAAAAAACGGCGCTGACAAGATCTCTGATTTCAGACCAATTAGTCTGATACACTCCATGGCGAAGCTGATAATGAAGGTCTTGTCCATCAGGCTGACGGTTGTTGTGCAGGACATTTCTCACCAGCGCAATCTGCTTTTCTCAGTTCAAAAGGCATTCATGACAGCTTCCTATATGTCCAGAACACGGTCAGATCACTACACATGAAGAAAACACCAGCCCTGCTATTGAAGTTGGACATTGCCCGTGCATTCGACAATGTCTCCTGGGAATATCTCCTCGACCTCCTACAGGCGCTTGGTTTCAGTGCCAGATGGCGAGACTGGATCACCTGGCTACTGTCGACGTCCTCTTCCTCCTTTATACTCAATGGTCGGCAAGGGCCTGCCATCAGCCACCGTCGGGGCCTCGGCAATGACCCCTGTCGCCCTTGTTATTCATCATAGCAATAGATGCGCTGCACCGTCTCATTGAAAAGGCAACTGAGGAACACTTGCTGTCGCCGCTTCCTAGAAGAGATGTCAAGCTCCGTGTCAGCCTATATGCAGATGATGTTGTGCTCTTTGCCAACCCAGACAAGACGGAGATCGAAACTCTCATGCACATCCTGGAGGATTTCGGCTGTGCCTCGGGGCTTAGGATAACCCCCCAAAAATCGACAGCAACACCTATTGGATGTGAAGAGCTCAACCTTGATGAGATCCTACAAAGCTTCGGTGGCTTGGTTGCTGTTTTCCCACCGCGCTACCTTGGATTGCCAGTCACGCTATCGCGGCTGCGACTAGTACACCTTCAATTTATATTGGACCGAATCAAGGCAAGATTGGCAGGATGGAAGGGACGGCTCATGTCCATTGCTAGCAGACGAGGGTTGCGCTGTGTTCTTAGCGTGCTGCCTACTTTTGCGATCGCTGTCCTCAAAGTGCCCAAAAAATTCTTCAGGGAAGTGGACAAAACAAGGAGACGTTTTCTTTGGGCCCAGGAGAAGGAGCTAATGGGTGGAAAATGCAAGGTAAATTGGTCAGCAGTCTGCTCCCCAACTGATTATGGGGGACTTGGGATACACGACCTGCAGAAATTCAGCTCGGCATTGAAGCTTCGCTGGCTCTGGAACTCCTGGAGTCATCGGGATCGCCCATGGGTAGGAACTTAGCTTCCGTGCGAGGAGAAGGACATACAGCTCTTTAGTGCCGCCGCCTCGGTGACACTTGGAAATGGTGCTTTGGCCTCTTTCTGGAGCTGCCAATGGACTGGATCAATGCCATTGAGGTTTTCATTCCCACTGTTGTTCAAGCACTCGAGGGGGAAGAACAGAACAGTCAGGGCCGCTCTCTCCCAAGATACATGGATCACAGACCTAGCTCATGGAAACATAAACAACCTGCTCCATGAATTTGTGGCCCTCAGAAGATGGCTTGTGTCAACAGATATCTCACTGACTGAAGATCGCGAAGACAACATAAGATGGCGATTTTCTGAAAATGGCACCTATAGCACGACTTCAGCCTACAAGATGCAGTTCGAAGGGCACACCAAATCACCACTCAGAAACTTGTTTGGAAAGCTTGGGCACCGGGCCGCATAAAAGTGTTCGTCTGGCTCCTCCTCCAAAACCGATTATGGTGCAATGATAGCTTACAGAGACGCGGCTGGCCAAACCAGTATTTCTGTCAATGCTGCCTTCGAAACCTTGAATCTTCTGCCCATCTCTTTTGGCAGTGCAAAATGGCTCATGCTGTCTGGTCAAGGGAAGCCACCTGGGTTGGATGCTAGACGTTTAGCAAGCACGACCAGCACGCCAACGCAAAGTCAAGTGACATCTTCTTGGCCATGATCGAAGCGACACCACCGACCTTCAGGAAGACCATGAAAACACTCACCATGCTCATACTATGGAAGATTTGGCAACAAAGAAATGAGTGCACCTTCAGAGGACAAATTGCTTCAGAAACGAGCATTATTACTGACATACGGGCAGAGCTAGATCTTTGGAGACATGCGGGAGTAACCTGCATTGAGCCCCCCTTTGGGGATATAGCTATGAGGGATTAGCCCTGGCCTTTCACTGCCTCCGGGCTTTTTTCCTCTTTTTCTTTATCCTTGATCTACGGATCACCACCATCTTTTGTATTTCTCCATATTTCTCCCTGCTATGATCAATGAAAATGCCAGCCAGCAGCTGGATCTTTCAAAAAAAAGCTCAACAAGACAGACAGGTTATCATGGCTGTCATTGCGATCATGATTTGAGGACCCCAAGATTTTATTTTACATACTTCATTTTTGCTGTACAAGAAAGCTTGTTCGAGCTTGTACCTAGAGCACACCGCGAGCATGCAACCTCCCGGCTGCCACCAAAGCACGCCGATGCAATAGCGCCATTTCCAATCCAGAAGTCTGCCCATTGCTTCAGTATAGGGGCGCACATCGGCACATGGCACGTGCAACAACAACAACTAGAGACGATCTATTCACCTTGGCACGAGAAGGATGGAAGGGATAGCATGACTCGTGAGCGAGCGAGAATACCTGGAGAAACTCGTGTGTAGTAGAGTGCACACAAAGCCGCTTGATGAGCGAGCGAGGAAGTCACTCGTGGCTGGTGGAGTGAATGGAAAATCAGTCTATCTGAAGTGATTTATCAAAGCGAGATTGCTAAGTCTTAGCCAAGTCTCAATTGATGCTTATATTCGTAGGATCTTACGTTGAGATCCATGCAAAAAAATAGTTTTCCTTTTTTTTCCACCTAAACACACCCTTATCAAAGAGACCTCGGGTGCCGTTGTTCATTTCCTTCAATTCAATAGTCACCTTCAACAGAACCCAGATGCGGTGGAACAGAGTCAAGGGTACGAGAAAAGATCCGTACTCTACACAAGTGATCTAGTTAATTACTGCGCCCCGAGGCATATGACGCCACCGAATTACTGATGTCTCTCAATCTTAATACATTACCCATACCGCAATATGCACAGATAAGGCGGATACATGTGACTTCGATCCATTTCTCTTTACTCTGAATTCGGTTCTTTCGGTGTATACAAAAGCTCGGCTTGTGTTGCTAGACTATATAGCCTCTCGACCTCTCTTACGTACAAGCATTGTATTCCTGGTTAAGGTTGTGTCAGTTTTCTCTATCAATTTTCATGATTCGATTGTACCAGTTCATAGATAGAATATGAGAGGATCGTGCTTTTAGGGCATGCAAGTGCAGGGGCACTCTGATCCATTGTGCCGGCTTTTTTTTTTTGGTTTTGATTTTTAAAGTTCAATAACTTTTAAACGAAAAATCTAAATTAACTTCTGCTTTCATATTTGTGTTTCTCATGGCAGCACTCTTAAATAAGATACATTTCATATATTTTTTATGGCATTTAAAAAATATGTTAAGTTTCAATGTTAAAACTTAGTATGAGCGAGCAATAAAAATCAATTATTTTGTGTCTATGACTGACAGAAAAAGTTACTTCAAATTATATCTCTGAAACCGGTCAAAACTTGGCAGTTTTAGATGATCTGTCTGGGATCGGGTGGAGTTGGCTCGCTGGTTCTTCAGTTGGAAGGAGATAGGCACAATTGTATTCACTATGTTTGGCAGACTGCCCTCGGTACAACATATACAGGAGAAGTTACAACAGAAGGCCCGGTCAATGTGGCACGCAGGCCCGGGCAACACCCACGATCCTATATACTAGGAGGGTATACACAGGTACAAATACACATGGAATAATACATGTTAACACCCCCCTCAGCCGGAACTCCATTGGGAAGGATGTTTAGGCTGTCACGAAACTCGCGGAAGACCTGTGTTGGGAGACCCTTGGTGAAGACATCGGCGAACTGCGAGCTGGATGGAACATGAAGCACGCGAGCTTCCCCGAGGGCCACACGATCACGGACGAAGTGAAGATCAATCTCAATGTGCTTCGTCCGTTGATGTTGTACCGGATTGGTGGCGATGTAGGCTGCACTGACATTGTCACAATAGACGATGGTGGCTTGCGACGGAGGACGCCGGAGTTCATGTAGCAGCTGACGAAGCCAACATGACTCGGCAACACAGTTAGCCACACCCCTGTGTTCGGCCTCTGCACTGGACCGTGAGACGGTAGCCTGCCGTTTCAACGACCAAGAGAGGAGATTCTGCCCATGAAAGACGCAAAAGCCCGAGGTAGATTTGCGTGTGTCAGGGCACCCGGCCCAGTCTGCATCTGTGTAGGCCACAAGCTCGTGCGAGGAAGACTTAAAGAGTTGTAAGCCATAGTGTGTTGTGCCACGCAAATAGCGAAGAATGCGTTTGACAAGCTGC
The DNA here is from genome assembly GCA_032464435.1 of Aegilops umbellulata. Classification (NCBI taxonomy): domain Eukaryota; kingdom Viridiplantae; phylum Streptophyta; class Magnoliopsida; order Poales; family Poaceae; genus Aegilops; species Aegilops umbellulata. Next base: position 533,837,075 of record CP136055.1, read on the forward strand.
ATATGAGAGTCGCGTGGGGCATGCATGAATAAACACACTTGTTGCACGGCATAGGAGAGGTCGGGCTGGGTGAGGGTGAGATATTGCAGAGCTCCGGCGAGGCTGCGATATAGGGTTGGGTTCGCCAAGAGGGCACCGACTTGGGCAGAAAGCTTGGCGGTGGTATCAACCGGAGTGGGAACCGTCTTGCAATGGAGCATGTTGGCTCGTTCAAGAACCTCAAGAGCGTACTGTTGTTGACATAAGAAGAGACCAGAATCATTGGGGGTGACATTGATGCCGAGGAAATGATGAAGGTCACCAAGATCGGTCATGGAAAATTCATGTTTGAGGGCGTGGATGATATAGTGAAGAGTGTGGGGTGTACTGGCAGTAAGAATTATATCATCGACGTAGACAAGTAGGTAGGGATGGAGGTGCCGCGGTGTAGTATGAAGAGGGAGGAATCGCTCTTTGAGGCAACAAAGCCAAGTGACAAGAGGAACGTCCGAAAGTGATGAAACCATGTGCGTGGAGCTTGTTTCAATCCGTAGAGAGACTTACGGAGGAGACACACGTGGTCCGGACGTGAGGGATCAACGAAGCCAGAGGGTTGAGCACAGTACACCGTCTCCTTGAGGTCGCCATGAAGGAAGGCGTTCTTGACGTCGAGTTGACGGATGGGCCACGAGCTCGACGTGGAAAGGCTAAGGACAGCTCGAATAGTGGCCGGTTTGACAACCGGACTGAAGGTTTCTTCATAATCAACGCCTTCTTTTTGAGTGAAGCCACGGACAACCCATCGTGCCTTGTATCGCGCCAAGGTGCCATCTGGATGGAACTTGTGGCGGTAGATCCACTTCTCGGTCACCACGTTAACACCTACAGGTCTAGGAACCAAACACCAAGTCAAATTCTTCATTAAAGCATCATATTCATCACACATTGCATGTTGCCAATTGGGGTATTTGAGAGCGGTATGTGGCTAGGATGGGAGAGATTTGCGTGGAGGTGGTGCTGGTATGGAATAAATGTTTGGGCTGGCAAAAACCTGATTTGGCACATGTACGCATTTTGTGTAAATTGTGCGGTGGAAGAATTGGACGGGCGCGAGCTGGGAGACGTGGAGGGGAGGAGTGGTCAGCGCGGAATGCGAGGGGGATCCGGTGGGGCAGGCAGGGGCGTGATCCGAGGTAGATGCGGGGTCAGGGGCGCGATCCGAGGAACCGCGTGGGGACGACGCGCGTGGGGCGACAGGCGTGGGTGGAGCGGGTGGCGTGGGGATCGAGGTGGATTCGGTCGGCTGGTGGGAGCTGTTGCGGGATCGACGCGTGGGGAGGGGGACCCAGGCGAGGCGGTGGAGGTGGAATCCGGGGGCGTGATTGGCATGCATGGGGGCGTCCCATCAGGACCGGTACGTGGGGCCCGCTGGAGAGGCGAGGGAGGTGTGGGATCGGGTGCCGGGTCAAACGGGAGGATCTGGCGGGGTGGATCCGTTGTGGCGCGGGTTTTGGAGGGCGCTGGTGTGGCTGGCTCGTAGGGAAAAACGTGTTCATCGAACGTGACATGTCGGGAGACTATAACACGACGAGTGGTTAGATCATAGCAGTGGTACCCCTTGTGCTCGAGGGGGTCGCCAAGGAAAACGCAGCGTGTGGAGCGTGGTGCGAGCTTGTGAGAGGATGTGGCATAGAGGTTGGGATAGCAAAGATAGCCGAACACGCGAAGGTGATCATAGGAGGGATGTCGTCCATGGAGAAGGTAAAACGGTGTATAACCAGCGATGGAGCGCGAAGGACGAATGTTGAGGAGGTGTGTGGCGGTGTGCAGCGCTTCAACCCATAATGGAGGAGGTAAATGTGCGTGAAGGAGAAGTGTGCGTACGATGTCATTTGTGGTACGAAGGAGGCGCTCGGCCTTGCCGTTTTGCGGGGACGTATGTGGACAGGAGAACCGGTAGGAGATGCCGTTGGTGGAAAGGAAGGCGCGTAAGGAGTGGTTGATGAATTCACCTCCATTGTCACATTGCAAAGCTTTGATGATGATGTTACATTGGGTGCGCACAAACGTAAAGAAACGTTGCAAGACTATGGATGTTTCAGACTTGCTGCCGTAGAGGGAAAGACCACGAAAAATGTGTGTAATCATCGAGCACAACTAAATAATATTGGTAGCCGGAGAAGCTTACAACGGGTGACGTCCACAAGTCACAATGAACAAGCTCAAAAGGAGCAGAGGTGCGGCTACTAGAAGAAGAAAATGGAAGACGCGGTTGCCGGCCAAGCTGACACGCGTTACATGGAGTGTGCACCACATTATTACATGAAGGAAGAAAATCCTTGGCAGCTAAAGAAGCAATTGTTTGGGGACTCGGATGGCCGAGCCGATCATGCCACATGTCGGCGGAGGAGGTCGTGGCGAGGAGAGCAGTGGGCCAAGTCTTGTTATTGCCGAAGAATGGGTAGAGATCGCCGGAGCTAGCGGAGATCATGAGGACCCTCCTGGTGCGAAGATCCTTCACAAGAAAGCCGAACGGGTAAAATTCGATAGAACAAGAATTGTCGCGAGTGAACTGACGTACAGAAATAAGAATGGTGACAACGCGGGGTGAGAACAAAACGTCACGCAAGTGAAAATTGTGTGGTAGTGTGGTGGAACCGATGGCTTGTATGGGGAGGTGAGTGCCGTTGCCAAAAACAATATGAGATAAATGATGCTTTAAAGAGGGATTGGACCGGTGAATGTTACCAGGGTTGCCGGTGACGTGGGAGGAAGCACCGCTGTCGAGGTACCACTCGGCGGGGCCGTTGCCGTTGTTGGGGAAGCCGTGAGAGCTGTAAGCCGCCTGGAGCATGGCGAGATGATCCCAAGACGGCGGCTAGAGCGGAGTTGGCGCAGGGTAGGTCGGGAACTGCATGGAGTACGCGTTGGCGTGGGCGCCCGGGCGCGGTCCGAGGACACCAGCAGCGTTGGGCGGGATCCAGCCGGAGCGCGGCGAGGGCAAGGCCATGCCGTAGGGGGCGAAGAAGCCCATGTAGAGGTTGAGGGTCGATGCAGAGCCCCGGCCGCCCTGGTCACCGCGACCACGCCCACGCCCACGGCCGCGCCCACGGCCGCGGTCACCGTTGTCGTGCGGGCGAGAGGAGCAGCCGCGCCCAGGCAACTGTCCGTGGCCGCGGTCGCCCCCACGATCATGAGAGCGATCGGTCCCGCGATCACCCGAGCGAGGAGCGAAGCCGCCGGCGCCAGGGGAGCCGGAGGCGCCGGAGGAGCCACTGGGAGGCGTGCCAGATCCATGGACGGCGAGCACCGTGGCGCTGACCTCGGAAGCGCGCTGGGCGAGGTTCTCCTCTACGAGTTTGACGCGCGAGAAGACGGTCTCGAACGGTGGCAGGGGAACGGTGTCGCCCAGAACGACCCGGATGGTGTCAAGGCACCCGTCAAGGCCATGGAGGAACTGGGTGGTGAGGTCGACTTCGGTGACGGCGTGGTCGATGTCGGCGAGGCCGGCGGTGAGCAGCTTCATGTGCCGCGCATACTCGGCGACCGAGAGATCTCCCTGCTTGAGATTCCGGTACTGCCGGTTGAGCGTCATGTACCGAGCCGCGCGGTTGGCGAGGAAGTAGGCGTTGATCCGGGTCCAGAGATCGTAGGTGGTGGTGGCGCCGATGACGTGGTCGATGATGGAGTCCGCAAGAGTGGCATACACCCCCAGAGCAAAGGGGGGCGAACTGGGACGCAGAGGGAGCGGATGAGCCGGTGTGGAGGGCCGGAGTGGTGCCGAACACGAAGGGCGGTGAGGTAGAGGCCGTGGTGCCGCCGGACGTGGCTGCGGAGGAGGAAGAGGAAAGGGAGCTCGGCGAAGAGGCGGAGCTGGTGGCGGCGGAGGAGGAGGATCCGTGCTCGACGGCCATGGCGCAGGACGGAGCGGAAGCGAGGAACTGGTCGTTGATACCAAGTTGGAAGGAGATCGGCACAATTGTATTCACTATGTTTGGCAGACTGCCCTCGGTATAATATATACAGGAGAAGTTACAACAGAATTCCCCATCAATGTGGCACGCAGTCCCGGGCAACACCCACGATCCTATATACTAGGAGGGTATACACAGGTACAAATACACATGGAATAATACATGTTAACATCTTCTGGCAGGCGGCGAGGATTGTGGTGGCTTCCACTTGGCCATGACGCAATGGCTTCATGGGAGGTGTGCAGGTCAACAGAGTGGTGCTACGTTTGAGGATGTGCTTCATGGGAGCAAGGAAGTCACTCACGGGTAATGTTGTGAACGGAAAATCACTGGACCTTTTATTTCATATAGAAGGTTACCGCCTAGCTTTATTAACGAGGCCCTTCAGGTTATATAGCTCGGAGGTTCTGTTTTTTTCGAGGAAACAACAGGAGCTCTGCCTTCGCATTAAGAAGAAGAGAATTGATCAGTTTATAAGGAAAATTAGCCGAAAACCGATACATCGACACACACCAGCCCCGGGGCTGCGTACCTAACGAGCCGACTTCCCTGTCGCCCACACGACCAGAGTTGCCACCCCACCACACAACCCGGAGCCGCCACTCCGGCTTACAAACCACTTAAACTCACACACGTCGGCCCCGAGGCCGCACTCCACACGAGTCGACGACTCTGCCGTCCACGCGACCAGAACTGACACTCCACAACATAGAGGTGCTCTCCGGAGCCGCCGCTTCGACTTCCCCGCCGGCCCCGAGGCCGCGCTCCACCTGAGCCGACGACGTTGCTGTTGGAAATATGCCCTAGAGGCAATAATAAATGGATTATTATATTTCCTTGTTCATGATAATTGTCTATTGTTCATGCTATAATTGTATTGTTCGGAAATCATAATACATATGTGAATACATAGACCACAATGTGTCCCTAGTAAGCCTCTAGTTGACTAGCTCGTTGATCAATAGATAGTCATGGTTTCCTGACTATAGACATGGGGATGTCATTGATAACAGGATCACATCATTAGGAGAATGATGTGATGGACAAGATCTAAACCTAAGCATAGCATAAAGATCGTGTAGTTCGTTTGCTAGAGCTTTTCTGAATGTCAAGTATCATTCCTTAGACCATGAGATTATGCAACTCCCGGATACCGTAGGAGTGCTTTGGGTGTATCAAACGTCACAACGTAACTGGGTGACTATAAAGGTGCACTACAGGTATCTCCGAAAGTATCTGTCGGGTTGGCATGAATCGAGACTGGGATTTGTCACTCCGTGTGACGGAGAGGTATCTCTGGGCCCACTCGGTAAGACATCATCGTAATGAGCTCAATGTGATCAAGGTGTTGTTCACGGGATGATGTATTACGGGAACGAGTAAAGAGACTTGCCGGTAACGAGATTGAACAAGGTATCGGTATACCGACGATCGAATCTCGGGCAAGTATCGTACCGCTGGACAAAGGGAATTGAGTACGGGATTGATTAAGTCCTCGACATCGTGGTTCATCCGATGAGATCATCGAGGAGCATGTGGGAGCCAACATGGGTATCCAGATCCCGCTGTTGGTTATTGACCGGAGATCGTCTCGGTCATGTCTGCATGTCTCCCGAACCCGTAGGGTCTACACACTTAAGGTTCGGTGACGCTAGGGTTGTTAAAGATATTAGTATGCAGCAAACCGAAGGTTGTTCGGAGTCCCGGATGAGATCCCGGACGTCACGAGAGGTTCCGGAGTAGTCCGGAGGTAAAGATTTATATATGGGAAGTTGTTGTACGGACACCGGAAAATCTCGGGGGCATATCGGTATTGTACCGGGGCCATCGGAGAGGCACCGGGGGTCCACCTTGAAGGGCCAGCCCTCTCGGAGGGCCTCATGGGACACAAGGGGCAGGGAACCAGCCCCTGGTGGGCTGGGCGCACTCCCTTCCCTTGGGCCCATGCGCCTAGGGTTGGGGGGAAACCCTAGTGGGGGCGCCCCCCTTGCTTGGGGGGCAAGCCCCCCACCCTAGGCCGCTGCCCCCCTGGAGATCCATCTCCAGGGCTGCGCACCCCCCTTGGGTGCCTATATAAAGGGGGGGAGGGAGGGCAGCCGCACCCCCTGCTGGATTGGCGCCTCCCTCTCCCCGTTACACCTCTCCCTCTCTCCATAGAAGCTCGGCGAAGCCCTGCTGGAACTCTGCTGCATCCACCACCACGCCGTCGCGCTGCTGGATCTTCATCAACCTCTCCTTCCCCCTTGCTGGATCAAGAAGGAGAAGACGTCGATCGTCCCGTACGTGTGTTGAACGCGGAGGTGTCGTCCTTTCGGCGCTGGTCATCGGTGATTCGGATCACGGCGAGTACGACTCCATCATACACGTTCTCCTTGAACGCTTCCATTGCGATCTACAAGTGGTATGTAGATGCTCTCCTATCCCCTCGTTGCTAGAATACTCCATGGATAGATCTTGGTGATGCGTAGGAAAATTTTAATTTCTGCTACGATCCCCAACAGTGGTATCAGAGCTAGGTCTATGCGTAGTTTCTATGCACGAGTAGAACACAAAGTAGTTGTGGGCGTCGAATTGTCAATTCTTCTTGCCGTTACTAGTCCTATCTTGGTTCAGCGGTATTGTGGGATGAAGCGGACCGGACCAACCTTACACGTACGCTTACGTGAGACCGGTTCCACCGACTGACATGCACTAGTTGCATAAGGTGGCAGGCGGGTGTCTGTCTCTCCCACTTTAGTTGGATCAGATTCGATGAACAGGGTCCTTATGAAGGGTAAATAGAGATTGACAATTCACGTTGTGGTTTTAACGTAGGTAAGAAACGTTCTTGCTAGCAACCTATAACAGCCACGTAAAAACTTGCAACAATAATTAGAGGACGTCTAACTTGTTTTTGCAGCAAGTGCTTTGTGATGTGATATGGCCAGAAGTTGTGATGAATCATGTGATGTATGAGATGATCTTGTTATTGTAATAGGAATCACGACTTGCATGTCGATGAGTATGACAACCGGCAGGAGCCATAGGAGTTGTCTTTATTTATTTATGACCTGCGTGTCAACTTAAATCGTCATGTAATTACTTTACTTTATTGCTAAAGCGTTAGCCATAGTAGTAGAAGTAATAGTTGACGTGACAACTTCACGAAGACACGATGATGGAGATCATGATGATGGAGATCATGGTGTCATGCCGGTGACGACGATGAACATGGTGCCCCGAAGATGGAGATCAAAGGAGCGAAATGATGTTGGCCATATCATGTCACTATTTGATTGCATGTGATGTTTATCATGTTTTACATCTTATTTGCTTAGAACGACGGTAGCATAAATAAGATGATCCCTCATTAAAATATCAAAAAAGTGTTCTCCCTAACTGTGCACCGTTGCTAAGGTTCGTCGTTCCGAAGCACCACGTGATGATCGGGTGTGATAGGTCCTTACGTTCGCATACAACGGGTGTAAGCCAGATTTACACACGCAATACACTTAGGTTGGATTGACGAGCCTAGCATGTACAGACATGGCCTCGGAACACGGAGGACCAAAAGGTCGAACATGAGTCGTATAGAAGATACGATCAACATGGAGATGTTCACCGATGATGACTAGTCCGTCTCACGTGATGATCAGACACGGCCTAGTTGACTCGGATCATGTAACACTTAGATGACTAGAGGGATGTCAAATCTGAGTGGGAGTTCATTCATTAATTTGATTAGATGAACTTAATTATCATGAACTTAGTCTAAATCTTTACAATATGTCTTGTAGATCAAATGGCCCACGCTAATGTCACCCTCAACTTCAACGCGTTCCTAGAGAAAACCAAGCTGAAAGATGATGGCAGCAACTATGCGGACTGGGTCCGGAACCTGAGGATCATCCTCATAGCTGCCAAGAAAGATTATGTCCTAGAAGCACCGCTAGGTGATGCACCATTCCCAGCAAACCAGGACGTTATGAACGCCCATCAGTCTCGTGCTGATGATTACTCCCTCGTTCAGTGCGGCATGCTTTACAGCTTAGAACCGGGGCTCCAAAAGCGTTTTGAGCAACACGGAGCATATGAGATGTTCGAGGAGCTGAGATTGATTTTCCAAGCTCATGCCCGGGTCGAGAGATATGATGTCTCCGACAAGTTCTTTAGATGTAAGATGGAGGAGAATAGCTCTGTCAGTGAACACATACTCAAGATGTCTGGGTTACACCACCGCTTGACTCAGCTGGAAGTTAATCTCCCGGATGAGGCGGTCATTGACAGAATCCTTCAGTCGCTCCCACCTAGCTACAAGAGCTTCGTGATGAACTACAATATGAAGGGGATGGAAAAGACCATTCCCGAGTTGTATTCAATGCTGAAATCTGCAGAGGTGGAGATCAAAAAGGAACATCAAGTGTTGATGGTGAATAAAACCACTAAGTTCAAGAAAGGCAAGGGTAAGAAGAACTTCAAGAAGGACGGCAAGGAGGTTGCCGCGCCTGGTAAATCAGTTGCCAGGAAGAAGTCAAAGAATGGACCCAAACCTGAAACTGAGTGCTTTTATTGCAAGGGAACTGGTCACTGGAAGCGGAATTGCCCCAAGTACTTAGCAGATAAGAAGGCCGGCAACACTAAAGGTATATGCAATATACATGTAATTGATGTGTACCTTACCAGTGCTCGTAGTAGCTCCTGGGTATTTGATACCGGTGCCGTTGCTCATATTTGTAACTCAAAACAGGAGCTGCGGAATAAACGGAGACTGGCGAAGGACGAGGTGACAATGCGCGTCGGGAATGGTTCCAGGGTCGATGTGATCGCCGTCGGCACGCTACCTCTACATTTACCTACGGGATTAGTTTTAAACCTGAATAATTGTTATTTAGTGCCAAGTTTGAGCATGAACATTGTATCTGGATCTCGTTTAATGCGAGATGGCTACTCATTTAAATCTGAGAATAATGGTTGTTCTATTTATATGAGTAATATGTTTTATGGTCATGCTCCGATGGTTAATGGTTTATTCTTAATGAATCTCGTACGTGACGTTACACATATTCATAGTGTGAATACCAAAAGATGTAAAGTTAATAACGATAGTCCCACATACTTGTGGCACTGCCGCCTTGGTCACATTGGTGTCAAGCGCATGAAGAAGCTCCATGCTGATGGACTTTTAGAGTCTCTCGATTATGAATCATTTGACACATGCGAACCATGCCTCATGGGCAAAATGACCAAGACTCCATTCTCAGGGACAATGGAGCGAGCAACCAACTTGTTGGAAATCATACATACAGATGTGTGTGGTCCAATGAGCGTTGAGGCTCGCGGAGGCTATCGTTATGTTCTCACTCTCAATGATGATTTGAGTAGATATGGGTATGTCTACTTAATGAAACACAAGTCTGAGACCTTTGAAAAGTTCAAGGAGTTTCAGAGTGAGGTTGAGAATCAACGTGACAGAAAAATAAAGTTCTTACGATCAGATCGTGGGGGAGAATATTTAAGTCACGAATTTGGCACACACTTAAGAAAATGTCGAATCGTTTCACAACTCACGCCGCCTGGAACACCTCAGCGTAACGGTGTGTCCGAACGTCGTAATCGCACTCTATTGGATATGGTGCGATCTATGATGTCTCATACAGATCTACCGCTATCATTTTGGGGATACGCTCTAGAGACAGCCGCATTCACTTTAAATAGGGCTCCGTCAAAATCCGTTGAGACGACACCGTATGAATTATGTTTTGGGAAGAAACCTAAGCTGTCGTTTCTAAAAGTTGGGGGTTGCGATGCTTATGTCAAGAAACTTCAACCTGAAAAGCTCGAACCCAAATCGGAAAAATGCGTCTTCATAGGATATCCCAAGGAAACAGTTGGGTATACCTTCTACCTCAGATCCGAAGGCAAGATCTTTGTTGCCAAAAACGGGTCCTTTCTAGAGAAAGAGTTTCTTGCGAAAGAAGTAAGTGGGAGAAAAGTAGAGCTTGATGAAGTACTACCTCTTGAAAATCAGAGTAGCGCAGCTCAGGAAAATGTTCCTGTGGTGCCTGCACCGATTAGAGAGGAGGTTAATGATGATGATCAAAATACTTCTGATCAAGCTCCTACTGAACTTCGTAGGTCCACAAGGACGCGTTCCGCACCAGAGTGGTACGGCAACCCTGTCCTGGAAATCATGTTGTTGGACAACGGTGAACCTTCGAACTATGAAGAAGCGATGGCGGGCCCAGATTCCGACAAATGGCTAGAAGCCATGAAATCCGAGATAGAATCCATGTATGAAAACAAAGTATGGACTTTGAATGACTTGCCCGATGGTCGGCGAGCCATAGAAAATAAATGGATCTTCAAGAAGAAGACAGACGCGGATGGTAATGTGACCATCTATAAAGCTCGACTTGTCGCTAAGGGTTATCGGCAAGTTCAAGGGGTTGAGTACGATGAGACTTTCTCTCCCGTAGCAAAGCTGGAGTCTGTCCGAATCATGTTAGCAATTGCCGCATACTATGATTATGAGATATGGCAAATGGACGTCAAAACGGCATTCCTTAACGGCTTCCTTAAGGAAGAATTGTATATGATGCAGCCAGAAGGTTTTGTCGATCCTAAGAATGCTAACAAAGTATGCAAGCTCCAGCGCTCCATCTATGGGCTGGTGCAAGCATCTCGGAGTTGGAACATTCGCTTTGATGAGATGATCAAAGCGTTTGGGTTTATGCAGACTTATGGAGAAGCCTGCGTTTACAAGAAAGTGAGTGGGAGCTCCGTAGCATTTCTCATATTATATGTGGATGACATACTATTGATGGGAAATGATATAGAATTCTTGGAAAGCATAAAGGCCTATTTGAACAAGTGTTTTTCAATGAAGGACCTTGAAGAAGCTGCTTATATATTAGGCATCAAGATCTATAGGGATAGATCAAGACGCCTCATCGGTCTTTCACAAAGTACCTACCTTGACAAGATTTTGAAGAAGTTCAAAATGGATCAGTCCAAGAAGGGGTTCTTGCCTGTATTGCAAGGTGTGCGATTGAGCAGTGCTCAATGCCCGACCACGGCAAAAGATATAGAAGAGATGAGTGTCATCCCCTATGCCTCAGCTATAGGGTCTATTATGTATGCCATGCTATGTACCAGACCCGATGTAAACCTTGCCGTAAGTTTGGTAGGTAGGTACCAAAGTAATCCCGGCAAGGAACACTGGACAGCGGTCAAAAACATCCTGAAGTACCTGAAAAGGACTAAGGATATGTTTCTCGTTTATGTAGGTGCCGAAGAGCTCGTCGTAAAGGGTTACGTCGATGCTAGCTTCGACACAGATCTGGATGACTCCAAGTCACAAACCGGATACGTGTATATTTTGAATGGAGGGGCAGTAAGCTGGTGCAGTTGCAAGCAAAGCGTCGTGGCGGGATCTACATGTGAAGCAGAGTATATGGCAGCCTCGGAGGCAGCACAAGAAGCAGTCTGGGTGAAGGAGTTCATCACCGACCTAGGAGTCATACCCAATGCGTCGGACCCGATGACTCTCTTCTATGACAACACTGGAGCAATTGCCCTTGCGAAGGAGCCCAGGTTTCACAGGAAGACCAGGCATATCAAGTGTCGCTTCAACTCCATTCGTGAAAGTGTTCAAAATGGACACATAGAGATTTGTAAAGTACATACGGACCTGAATGTGGCAGATCCGTTGACTAAACCTCTCCCTAGAGCAAAACATGATCAACACCAAAATTCCATGGGTGTGCGATTCATCACAATGTAACTAGACTATTGTCTCTAGTGCAAGTGGGAGACTGTTGGAAATATGCCCTAGAGGCAATAATAAATGGATTATTATATTTCCTTGTTCATGATAATTGTCTATTGTTCATGTTATAATTGTATTGTTCGGAAATCATAATACATGTGTGAATACATAGACCACAATGTGTCCCTAGTAAGCCCCAAGTTGACTAGCTCGTTGATCAATAGATAGTCATGGTTTCCTGACTATGGACATGGGGATGTCATTGATAACGGGATCACATCATTAGGAGAATGATGTGATGGACAAGACCCAAACCTAAGCATAGCATAAAGATCGTGTAGTTCGTTTGCTAGAGCTTTTCTGAATGTCAAGTATCATTCCTTAGACCATGAGATTATGCAACTCCCGGATACCGTAGGAGTGCTTTGGGTGTATCAAACGTCACAACGTAACTGGGTGACTATAAAGGTGCACTACAGGTATCTCCGAAAGTATCTGTTGGGTTGGCATGAATCGAGACTGGGATTTGTCACTCCGTGTGACGGAGAGGTATCTCTGGGCCCACTCGGTAAGACATCATCGTAATGAGCTCAATGTGATCAAGGTGTTGTTCACGGGATGATGTATTACGGGAACAAGTAAAGAGACTTGCCGGTAACGAGATTGAACAAGGTATCGGTATACCGACGATCGAATCTCGGGCAAGTATCGTACCGCTGGACAAAGGGAATTGAGTACGGGATTGATTAAGTCCTCGACATCGTGGTTCATCCGATGAGATCATCGAGGAGCATGTGGGAGCCAACATGGGTATCCAGATCCCGCTGTTGGTTATTGACCGGAGATCATCTCGGTCATGTCTGCATGTCTCCCGAACCCGTAGGGTCTACACACTTAAGGTTCGGTGACGCTAGGGTTGTTAAAGATATTAGTATGCAGCAAACCGAAGGTTGTTCGGAGTCCCGTATGAGATCCCGGACGTCACGAGAGGTTCCGGCGTAGTCCGGAGGTAAAGATTTATATATGGGAAGTTGTTGTATGGACACCGGAAAGTCTCGGGGGCATATCGGTATTGTACCGGGGCCACCGGAGAGGCACCGGGGGTCCACCTTGAAGGGACAGCCCTCTCGGAGGGCCTCATGGGCCACAAGGGGCAGGGAACCAGCCCCTGGTGGGCTGGGCGCACCCCCTTCCCTTGGGCCCATGCGCCTAGGGTTGGGGGAAACCCTAGTGGGGGCGCCCCCCTTGCTTGGGGGGCAAGCCCCCCACCCTAGGCCGCCCCCCCCCCTGGAGATCCATCTCCAGGGTTGCGCACCCCCCCCTTGGGGGCCTATATAAAGGGGGGAGGGAGGGCAGCCGCACCCCCTGCTGGATTGGCGCCTCCCTCTCCCCGTTACACCTCTCCCTCTCTCCATAGAAGCTCGGCGAAGCCCTGCTGGAACTCTGCTGCATCCACCACCACGCCGTCGTGCTGCTGGATCTTCATCAACCTCTCCTTCCCCCTTGCTGGATCAAGAAGGAGGAGACATCGATCGTCCCGTACGTGTGTTGAACGCGGAGGTGCCGTCCTTTCGGCGCTGGTCATCGGTGATTCGGATCACGGCGAGTACGACTCCATCATCCACGTTCTCCTTGAACGCTTCCGTTGCGATCTACAAGTGGTATGTAGATGCTCTCATATCCCCTCGTTGCTAGAATACTCCATGGATAGATCTTGGTGATGCGTAGGAAAATTTTAATTTCTGCTACGATCCCCAACAGTTGCCGCCCACACAACCAGATCCGACGCGCCACAACCTTGTTCTCCGGAGCCGCCACTCCGACTTCCTCACCGACCCCGAGGCCGCGCACACGCCTGGCTGATGATGAACCGGCAAAGCCACCCGAGCCACCGCGACCTGACGAAGGACCAGACCTCCAAGGCGTCTTCCCCAAAAGGGAAGCGACAAGTACGCCGCCGACGCGCGCTCCGACCAAGGTCGAAACTTGGGTTTTCACCCGGAGAGCCCGAGACCGAGGCGACAATGGTGGTGAAGGGGCTCCACGACGACGCCTCTAAGGATGGAACGACGTCCTAGGACGCCGTCGACGCCGGCAACGACCGAGATCGAGCTAGGCTTTCGCCCAGAGCTCACCAAGTCCATCCTCACCACAGCCTGCCCAGCAAACCGTCTCCGGCAACATGCCGACCGTCCTCGCCCAAGCCACGTGACCAAGCACGCAAAGCAGCATGCCGCCGCCAACCACCACTGGCTGCAGAAACCATTGCAGCCCACCACGCTCCACAAGCCGGGTCTTGGAGGAAGTAGCGCCGCGAACAGCCCCCGGCAGGACCACCCGCACCATGCAGAGGCCACAACCCGGGGTGCCCAGCAGCCCAAACCGGCACCACGCCGTCCGGGGCACACCAAAACGCCTTCCCAGAGGGCCGGCTCTGCCAAACAGCTCCGCCAAGTCAGGGAGGCTGGAAGCTGCAGCTCCAGATCCACCCACGGCCGCCCCGAGCCGCCGGCCCACCACCACGCGCGTCCGCCCTGCCGCCCGCGCGGCCCTGGATGGCCAGCGCCGCCGCATCCCGCCGACGGCCTGCGCCCCGCCGGATCCGGGCACGAAGCCCGCATCCACCACCAACCGGCACGCCGCCACGACTCCACCGCGAGGAGGAGGGGAGGACGACGCTGCCGCAGTCTGGGGCCGCCGCCCCAGCGCCCAATGCCACCGCGCAGCAGAAGAGTCCAGGAGGCTAGATCCGCCCCGGCGCGCGGCCCCGCGAAGCACGCCGAGCCGTCCAGCGCGCACGGCAGAGCAAGGAGAGGCCCGCCGCCGCCGGTTGCCGCACGGGCTTTGCCCGGCGGTGACGCCCGACGGCGGCGAGGGGGGCAGGGGCTAAGTGGAGGGGGGCGGCGGCGCGCAAGGTTTCGCCCGAGTCGCCCCCTCCTGGAGAGCGACGCGAGCGCCCTTTTTATGGTACACGAATTTATACATTGTCCTTGGAGGTTCTGTACAAGGACTAGTGAGAACAAAGGAGCTGTGCAGCGCTCAAGTTAGAAACTGCAGAAATAAAGATATAAGCCAATGCAGACGCAAAAGCACGTCGATTCCGTGAAACACTATCATACAGCAGTACCTCGGGTGGCTCCACTAACCATCCATGCCCGATGAAACTGCAGTCTGCAGCCTACCGGTAAGCCGCCCAGGCCTTTACGCGGAGGTTGGAGATGAACTTCTCAAGATGTGGCGACCTCTATCGACTATGCGGTGAGCCGCTACAAGCTGCTACATGTATGAGTGAAGCCTCTACATAGGTAATTCGGTTAACCACTGCGCTATCAAATATATGCTGTCACTAGATTACCGATGTCTCCCAGTCCTAATACTCCACATTAGGTACACCACAATATGCATGTGTCGACACTTATTACATGTGACTTGTTCCATTTCTTTATACTCTGATTTGTGTTCATTTGTTGTACCAACGCCTCGCTCTATTATATAGCCGCTCCATCTCTACGACTCACAAGCATTGTGCTTGCCAGTTATCTTTGACAATTTCCACGATTTGATTGTACCAGGTGATAGGTAGCACTGGTCAGTCGCTTTAAAGCCTCAAGGCTCACGATACGCACCCATATGTCTGAACTAAAGTAACCGCATATACGTGATCTGAAGTAAATGGGAAGAGGATTCTGAATTAATAATTAGGCAAAAAAAATCTGTTGACGTGGATGGACAGCACAACTATAAAATAGACGTAATTGCTCATAGGGAGATTACCTGTACAAGTTGTATATATTAATTCACGGATGCAAATAAGCAGTCAAGTGCATCTATATCCGTCAATTTATATATACCAATATAAAAGTCTCCAAAGGGGCATATCCAACAAATTTTCACTGAAAAAGGGTTTTCCCCCACTTTGTAAACACCGTACACATAGCATTGCCGGAGCATATCCAACGAATTTTTAGCCATCAAATAGTGTCAATCCAACAACCAACAACCTATATTGCTTCAATGATGAACGCTCAACATATTTAACACGCAACTAATAATCAAATATGCCCGTGTGTAACAACGAGTGAAAAAAAAAGGTGTATTCCATGTCTCTGGCTTATGGACATAAGAGAATAAAATGCTTCATTTTACGACTTCATATTTTTGTCTAGTTGTATACTACATATCATAAGAAACATTGACAAAAAGCACTATAATAACGAATTATGATTAACAATGTGGTGCTCGTATGAGATACATTAAATTTGATTATGCAAGTCCAAGACAATACTGGTCCAAAATAATCCATATGTCAACAGGAGCTAAATTCCAATGTATTTAGTTAGCATTTGTAATACCAAAACATAGTGGGGCAAACGCATGAGTCTTTAACATATAATTTTTTGCATGAATCTTTGAATTTTTTTTATTATCCAAGATTCCCACTATAGTTGCAGGCACGTCGCCATGATCCTCATATGTTGGTGCCTCCTCGCCGGCCTTGGCACGCTTGAGGGTGCCATAAGCAGAGATCCGCCCGAGGCCCGAGGCGGGCATGGAGAAGCAGTGGTGGCCTCGGCCTGCAACACCTAGAGCGCGCGTGGAGGCGACGGTCGTGGAACGATCGGATTGGGGCGGCATGTTTACCTTTTCAACCATTGCATGGGCACGTGGGCTCGGGAGTCTTGGGTTGTCGGGACTTTTTCCTTGGCTTGTTTGTGTGGGTGGGTCGGTTTCCCCTATTTTTCTTTTCTACTTTTTTTTTTCATGCAGGATCGCATCTGAGACGTCGGACAAAAAATCTAGAAACCGGATAAACATGCGCATGAGAGGCGAGGGCTGTGACGGACGGAAAATTAAAGATCCTATTGTATAACACAAAAATCTCACCCGTCAATCTCTTTTAAATCTCATTGGTCAATCTTTGTAGTTAACGGAAAAAAGAAACTTAAAGAGAACGTGCTTTCTGAATCCAAGTCATGTTATATATGATTGTGCGCACGTTTTATTTTAGATGCCATGCAACGCCATTTGTACTGTGCACCCATACACTATTTTGAATGAACAGTACTGTACCATCATATGTTTACACGTGTTACAACCGGCCATTGGATATGCTGGATCCATCGACGATGAGGTCACGGTCACAACTGCCGATTATGCGATTGTTGTACAACTTGCAGTGGAAAAGCTACCATTGCCGGTCAGATATTGTAACGCCCCGGATTCGATGCACCAGGTGTCCGCCAGTTATTCGCCGTTCTTGCCATGTCATGTGTTTGCGTGTTGCACTTTGCCATGTTCATGTCATCATCTGCATTTCATATCATGTCATCATGTGCATTGCATTGCATACGTGTTCGTCTAATGCATCCGAGCATTTTCCCCGTTGTCCGTTTTGCAATCCGGCACTCCTATGTCATCCAGAGCCTCCTTTTACCTCTTTTCGCGTGCGGATGTTAAATGGTCTTGGAATGGACCGAGCTTTGCCAAGCGGCCTTGGTATAGCACCGGTAGACCGCCTGTCAAGTTTCGGGTCATTTGGAGTCCGTTTGATACTCCAACGGTTAACCGGGGAACCGTAAAGCCTCTTTTGTGTGCAGCCCAACACCTCTCCAAAACAGCCCAATAACCCATCTAAGGCCCCTCCATCCTCTTGGCCGTTCGATCATGATCGTGTGGGCGAAAACCGCACTCTATTTGGAGCTTCCTAGCTCCCTCTACTTATAAAACTAGACCTCCCCCGAAATTTTCGGATCATTCTACCCTAACCCTAGGCTTCTTCCTCCTCGCGCCGGACATGTCCGCCGGACATGTCGCTCCAACCAATGGCGTCGCGCCACGTCACCTCCACCGCCGCCGCAGCCAACCGCACACCGCCACCTGTCCCGCGCGCGCCCCACTTCCCCGCCGGCCATCCCGGCCCAGATCGGGGCCCGGATGAGCCCGCGCGCGTCGCCGCCCGTCTGCCCCGCAGCGCCGCCGCCGGCCTCCCCTTCTCCGCCCGCCGCCTGCCGCTTTGTCGCTCGACGCCCGGTTGCCCGACCCGCTCGCGCTGCCCCACCGCCTCGTCGCCGGTCCTCTCCGCCGCCCGCGCCCAGCTTCGTCGCCGCCGGGGTCGCCCACGCCGCCCCTCCGTGACGCCGGCCGCCAACGACCTAGCCGGACGCGAGCTCCGTCGACCCTCTGCGCCGGCCTTTGCCTGCCTCCGCCGTGCCGCGCCCAGATCCAGCCGGCCCCGCCCTCGCCGGCCTTCCCCTCGCCTCCCCGCCGCGCCGTTGGAGCTCCGCGAGCTCGCCGCCGGGACCGCCTCATCCACCCCGGACCCTCCTTCCAAACGCCTCCCCACGTCCTGATCCGCTCCGTCCCATGTTGACTTCCGCGGAGGTGATATTTCCACTAAGTCCGTGATTTTTCATATTCTGGTGCCATGTTTGACATGCCATAACTCCATGATAGTTGCTCCAATTTGTGCATATAATATATAGAAATGTTCATCTGGTTGTGCTCTTCATTTCATTCCATTGTCCCATGTTTGTTTGAGGTGATCTTGATACTCTAATCGTTGTTGCAAGAGTGCTATATAATGTTGTCTGCTGTAGTTTATCAGAACATGCTCATTTGTTATTTTTGCATCTTTTCGTGTGATTTTCTTTTGAGCATGAATTCTACATGTGTTATGATATACAACATGCCATCTTTGCTGTGGTGCAATCCATTCTTCATGATATTACATTTATTGTTTGTTTCAAGCTTGCAAAGTAGCCTCCATGATGTTGCTGATGTCATGACTTTGAATTTCACTAAGTCTGTCTGCTGTTATTTTTATGCCATGTATTCATGTTGCTACAGTGATATCCATGCCTCTTTTGAGTATGTTCAGTAAGGGTGTTTTGTTCATATGGTTACGCTATATCTATCCATGCTCCTGGTTGTATTTATAAAGTGCTCTAACATGTCTTAATCTTGCTCTACTTTTGATATAAAATGTTTCTGGCAGATTGTTAACATGTTTAGCAATTTTGCCTAGCTTGTTGTTGTTGATCCGTGCATGCTATAGTATTTTTCTTGCTATTTATAGCTTCTATGCCATGTCTAGTTGCTGCTTGTATGATTGGCTTGGCATGCAATGCCTCTTGTTGAGTGAATCAAGCTCACCAACATACTTTTTGGCTTATGGTCACTAAGGGACCTTTGTTCTATGCTTTGAGTAGATTTATGCCATGCCTTTTTGTTTCATGATAAGTTCCTGTAGCATGTTGTTTGATAGCTCTAAACATTACAACCTGATGTTATTTCTTCCATGTCCTGTGAATTCTGTCTGTGAATCTGTTATTATTTGCAATCTTGCCATGTCTTTTTGAGCTTGTTATAGTAGTTTCTGGAGATAGCTCAGTGTTCATGTTTTGTTATGCTTTACCTGTATACATGACCATGCCTTTTTTTCATGTTGAGATCCTGTAGCTTGTTGTTTTGGTGCTTGCTAGATGCCTAGTTGCTGTTTTGGTCAGCATGCCATTTAAACTCGTACGGTGTGTATGTGTTGAACCGTTGCTCCGTTTTGAGTGTGCTCTATATGAAAATTGCTTATATTTGCATGTAGTTTCATCTTATCATGTTGCATCCATGTTTTGAGTGTGTTTGCTTCATGTTTGTATGCATTTTGCATCAATGCCATGTTTAACTTGTTTAGCTCATATCTTCTAGACCGTAGCTCCAAATCTAATGAACTTTATATGTAACTTGTCTAGAATTTCATGTAGATCATCATGGTGCATCTTAATTTGCTGTTTAACAACTTGAACATAAGGTTTTTCAGATCTGGACTAATTTCAAAATTTGCGTATGAGGACTTACCGGAATTGCTATATGTTGTTTCCGGCCTCATTTAAACTTGCTTTGGTGTGTTGCTCTTATATGCATCATATCTTGCCATGAGTAGCCTCATGTAGCCTTGTCATGCATCATACTTGGTTGAGCATAATGCCTTATTCTTGTGTGGTGTGTTTACCATGTTGTGTGCTTCTTCTCGATAGTTCCCGTTTTGTTGCGATCGTGAGGATTCGTTCGTCTTCGTGGCTTCATCTTCTTCATGGACTCGTTCTTCTTCCTTGCGGGATTTCAGGCAAGATGACCGTCACCTTGGATCTCATTACTATCATTGCTATGCCAGTTGCTTCGTTCTATCGCTATGCTGTGTTACCTACCACTTGCTGCTCAAGCCTCCCAAATTGCCATGAACCTCTAACCTTTGTCTCCCTTCCTAGCAAACCATTGTTTGGCTATGTTACCGCTTTTGCTCAGCCCCTCTTATAGCATTGCTAGTTGCAGGTGAAGATGAAGATTGCTCTATGTTGGTTTATGTTTATGTTTATGTTGGGATATCACAATATCTCTTATATTATTAATGCATCTATATACTTGGTAAAGGGTGGAAGGCTCGGCCTTATGCCTGGTGTTTTGTTCCACTCTTGCCACCCTAGTTTCCGTCATATCGGTATTATGTTCCCGGATTTTGCGTCCCTAACGCGGTTGGGTGATTTATGGGACCCCCTTGACAGTTCGCTTTGAATAAAACTCCTCCAGCAAGGCCCAACCTTGGTTTTACCATTTGCCTCACCACCACCTACTTTTCCCTTGGGAGTCGCTCTCTCGAGGGTCATCTTATTTTACCCCCCCCCCCTCGGGCCAGTGCTCGTCGTCAGTTCTGGTCCAAACCGTCAGCCGCCGGTGGCCACCAGGGGCAACTCTAGGCTCGCCTACCGGAAGTTTGGACAATCCGGTGTGCCCTGAGACCGAGATATGTGCAGCTCCTATCAGGATTTGTCGGCACATCCGGGTGGCTTTGCTGGTCTTGTTTTACCATTGTCGAAATGTCTTGTAGCCGGGATTCCGAGACTGACCGGGTCTTCCCGGGAGAAGGAATATCCTTCGTTGATCGCGAGAGCTTATCATGGGCTAAGTTGGGACACCCCTGCAGGGTTTGAACTTCCGAAAGCCGTGCCCACGGTTATGTGGCAGATGGGAATTTGTTGATATCCGGTTGTAGTAAACTTGAAGTAAACTCTTCTAAAATACACCAACCGTGTGCGTAGCCGTGAGTGTCTCTTTTCGGGGTTGTTCGAGAGGAGAACACGGTTTTTGGGTTATGTCTGACGTAAGTAGGAGTTCAGGATCACTTCTTGATCATTACTAGTTGACGACCGCTTGCTTTGCCTCTCTTCTTGCTCTTATTTGTGTATGTTAGCCACCATACATGTTTAGTCGCTGCTGCAACCTCACCACTTTACCCCTTCCTTACCCAGTAAGCTTTGCTAGTCTTGATACCCATGGTAATGGGATTGCTAAGTCCTCGTGGCTCACAGATTACTACAACACCAGTTGCAGGTACAGGTTATGCGATGATCATGACGCGAGAGCTATGTTTATTAGTGTTGGAGTTCTTCTTCTGCTTCTTCTTCGATTGAGGGATAGGTTCCTGGTCGGCAGCCTGGGCTACCAGGGTGGATGTCGTTTGAGTTTCTGTTTATGTTTCATCCGTAGTCGGGTGTTGATCTTGTATATGATGTATTGTTGTATTCATGTGACATTGTATGTCTTGATTGTATCCCCGCTATTATTTAATGTTGATGTAATGATATCCACCTTGCAAAAGCGTCTTCAAGATGCGCTTCTATCCTTGGTGGGACCTTCGAGTTCCTTTAGGATAGGGTCGCATCTTGGGCGTGACAGATATGTTGCAACCGGCGTGGTGATGTTGGAACCAAGGGACCAGCGTTTTGCTGGAACTAGCAATGGCAGAAGTTGGAACCGGTTGATTTTTTTCCTACATCGACGGAGCAGTGTTTTGGGCGGCGACAGGCGGCGTCACATTTTTGCTGCAACCGCATAGTGAAAAAGCTACAACCGGTGTCGCGTTTTGTTGTTCCCGACGATGAATGAAGCTACGACAGAGGCGTCAAAAGCTGCAACCCCTTCCCGAAAATGCCGGAACCGGCAACACCAGATGCTAGAACTAGCTGCCATGGGCATCATGAGCTCGGCGACGTGCGAGGTGAGATTTTGCCGGTGATGAGATATAGGTGCTGCAACCGCGACGACGAGGGGGTTGTGACCATTGCGACAAATTGTTCGAAGCAGGTTTTTGACGGGCTCATGCGTTGCTTTTGTTGCCGCTGGCAAAGGAAGGCCACAAGAGAGAGGGTGCGTCCATTTTTTGTGCGGCGGAGGGAGGGGGAGGCGAGGGACGACGTTGTTGCGAGTAGCGCCGAACTTGCCGGGGAGCATACGCACAACCACAGGGAAAAGATTGGTTGCTGGAGGGTGAAGCACACACACAGCTGTGTTCACTAGAGGAAGAAGAGTATTGAGAGGGGGAGGCCAGAATCATACCACTAGAAAAGACCAGAGCGAACGGCTTGGGCGGGCAAGCCGGCGCTATCACTGGCCATAAAACATCCAGCCAATTCATCAGTTTTTGTTGTTCCCAAAGCCATCCCTGCCATCATTGATGGAGCCATATACTCCCTCTGTTTTTTTAGTCTACATATAAGTTTTGGTCAAATTCAAGCATTGTAGAGTTTGACTAATTTTATATTAAAAAATATAAACATTCATAATATGAAATCAATATTGTAAGATGCACCATGAAATGTATGTTCATACTATATAGTTTTAGTATTGTAGATGTTCATATTTTTTTATATAAATTTGGTCAAACTTTATGCAGTTTGACTTTGACCAAATCTTATATGCGGAGTAAAAAGAAACGGAGGGAGCACGTATACGATGGGAACACATCTTCTGATTCGTTTTTTTCCTTAGGTTGTATAAAATTCTAATTAGCTCTCTTTTTAAAAAAAAAATTAGTTACTTCTCTGTTTTTTGGACCAAAGAACGTATCACGCGTGCTGACACAACACAACCCATTTATTACGGTCATTGATGGGTCTTGCCGTGCCGTCCCGTTTTGCCAGGTATGCCTTCACGTGACTTCTTCGTTCACATTGACGCTGCATAGTGCAAAATACATGGTCGCCATCTTGCAGCTAATAAAAAAGGCCAGTACTAGGCGCCGGTCCGCCGGCCGAAATTTCGGCCGGTCCGACGTCAGCCGTCCGATTGGCCGAACCAGGGCCGTCTGATCCCGTGGAGATGCCTTCCCGTACCTGTTCAGTCATCACGCATATATGAACAAAAAAATCCCCTCCTGCGCCAACCGACGCGCGACTTACACGCCGTTGACGTGCCCGTGCACTCCGGCAAGGCGCTGTGGCACCCCTGCGTCGATGCACCTTGCAGCATCCCATGCCCGTCGAAAAACTCGTCGCCACCCTCGATGGTCGTTGTTGCTCATCTCTCCAGTTCTTCTTTGTATGGGCATGAAAATAATAATGAACACCGGTAGTAGCAAAAATTGATAACGGTTGCAGCAAAGAATACATAGTCCCGGGTCTCGGCAACCTCATGATTCATCCAAAGACGGATGTAACAATCGACAGCGCCGGTAGTAGCAAAAATCCAATATGGTTGTAGCAAAGGTGATACAAATGGTTCCAGCGAAAAAACATGGCAGCAAAAATTTTGTTAGTTCCAGCAAATATCAAAGACGGTGGTAGCAAATTGATACACTGGTTCCAGCAAATACAAAACGTTGTAGCAAAAAATTTGGTTGGTTTCAAACAAAAACGGAAGATGCTGGTAGCAAAAATTCGAGCTGGTTCCAGCAAAATCAAATCATGGTTCCAACAAAAGAAATGTCGCCGGATCTCCCCGCGACAGTCGCCGTGGTTCAGCATCGCCGCACAGCCACCGCCGCGCTGGTTCTAGCGCCTTCACTGACTGGTTGCAGCAAAAACGACAGCTAGTTCCAGCATCGCCGTCTCCTCGGGGTGCACCCCGTCACTGCGGTTGCAGCACAGGTGCATCCCCCGGTCGCCGTCGCCCGCAGTGCGTCTTCACACACACCCGGCCTCCACGAATTGCAGTGCGTGGTCACCGCCGTGGTAGCACCCCAGTCTCACGGTTGCAGCACGTGATGCACCTCCGTCTCGCATCATGGTGGTCATGCCATGGCTTGTGGCAGGATTGAGTGAGCGGGTGGCCATGGCTGAAGAGAAGAAACCGAGAATGGGGATGAGCTCGGCCGCTTGGAGAAGAGATAAGGCAATGTGTGGATAAGAAACGTTTGGATACCGATTGAGGGTAAAAATCCCAGATAAAAAGGTGGGTGGGCTCTATGCGCACATGGCATGCATAAGAAGCCAGCTGAGCAACAACGCGAGGCGACCGGCGCAAAGTTCCGCCGGCCGACCGGATATAAGCGTTTCCCAATAAAAAATCCTTATCGCTAGTATAGCTCTCAAGAAAGGGCGACTTGGGAAAACCCTTGCGCCGCCGCCTCCACCGGCGCCCTCCTCCCCATTTTCCTTCTCGTCATTGCGCGACGCTGTAGGGCAAAGCCATGCGGCAACCGGCGGCGGAGGGCCTGCTTGCGCAGATGCGACGTGGCTGACCTAGAGGTCACGACACTCTCGACAATGGGGGTTGAGATGGAAGCCCTAGATCTCCCTACGAAAAGAAGACTGGGGGAGGCTTTTGGTGGCCACGAAGGTTGTGTGGGTTGCTCGGTGGCGGAGGATAGCAACACGACATTCGGTGGTGTGGCGGTACTCAGTCCAATGCCCTGGTGCGGCCCTGTTTTGTGCGGCGTTTCTTCAGCGTCGCCTGGTGTGTCCTAGAGGTGCGTGTTAAGCATTGATGCTCGTGGTCTTTGGGTCGGCCACTGGCCGAATCTTACTGTTATGGGAACTCTGCAGTGGGCTAGCTCATCATCTATGTGCGGTGTGGGTGGCGTCGACCACCAATAGCACCAGGGACGCCTAGTGCTCTCGGAGGAGTGGTTCATGTTGTAGGCCTGCGGGGTTGCTGGATCTGGCCCAACATAGTCAGATCTGGCTCCCTTGGTGGCTTTAGTGTTGCCCAATTAGCTGGATCTGCACGGTGCTTGTGCCAGCGGCAGGGCAGCTCCTGCATGCTGCTCTTAGTTCTGGTGGTGATGACGTGAGTTGAGGTTCAGACTGATCCACCTTACCTCTATGATTTACATTACTCTTACAGTAAAAAGACAGCCTACACGGTGGAAATCAGACTCAGCCTGCACATGACAGACCTAACCTAATCCCGACATTAGTTCCCTTAAAAAAATGCCAACATGAACTTAGCGTAGCTCAGATGGTTAGGTTCTTTGTGGTGGAGGAACCAGCCTACCGGGGTTCAAGTCCTAAACTTGACACCGGTATTTGTAATTTTCTTGAATTATTTGAGGTTTTTCGGCGATGTTCGTTTAGTGGGAGGAGATGTTCCTCTCGACTACAAGACGCCTGTGGTGATTTCGTCAATCTCAAGATGTTATGCCGCCTCCCAATCTCGATGGTACTTATAGGGATAGGTTATGCGTGTGCGTTCATAGAGGTGAGTGTATGTAAGCGTCTTTGATTGTATCATGTTCAAATCAGAAATCCCAACATTATTAATTGAAAAATCGTTTAGTGATGCCAACAACATTGGTAGACGCATGGATCCGAAGTGAGGATCCATCTCTCCCTCAAACAAAAAAGTAGGAGTCCATTTCACATACATTCAATACAATCTCTCCTAATCCTTCTAGGCAATGTTCATGTTAAATTAGTTTCTGGAATCACAAAATCTCATCATGTGGGGTGTCATGATAATGCGGTGGGAAGTTTAGTCCTCCTCACGAGTGGACAAGAGTCGTGACCGTTTTATAAGGGTTTCACATGCTAAGCTTAGGAAGAGGTAAACACACTCTCCTCCATCGCCTGCCTCGCCCATGCACGTCGTGTTTCTAGAAAAAGCCGAGCCGAGTTCAGATCTATATCATCCGTGTGCTTAACTTTTGCCGGTCGGCAATGGATTGTGGGTTGTGGGTTGTTGCCGACTCAGGCATGGATCCAAGCATGGCCCCTGGCGTGCCGAGTGCTGAGCACATCCTGTTTAGACTGTGCCATGCCAGGCGTGTTAGCGGGCCGGCCTTGCTGGCACGACCCAGATGGCCGGCTGCCTGGCTCTTCCCGCAGGTGGCTTGAATAGAAAATCACTCACTGAGCTAGTGAAGTCACTCAAGGGTAGTGGGCTGAACGAAAAAAATCACTCGATCTGAAGTATTTAGCCACTCGGTCTGAAGCTGGATTTTAGCAATCGCATACCTTATTCATTGGAATGGAGGGAGTAGCAGGTTATTGCCTGGACATAATAACGAGGCTTATGCAGACTCGTTGTTCAGTACACAGTCCAATGAGAACAATGAAGTGGTGCAAAGACGCTCTTGATTCCTAGAAATTCTGCACAAACTAGGCAGTGCTCCGGTGGCTCCACAGATCGTCCCAAAGGAACTGCAGCCTGCAGGTCTGTAGCTCCAGGCCCTTGCGCGGAGGCTAGAGATGAACCTCTCAAGATGACGCGCCCGCTACTGGCTGCTACGTCCAGAATTGAAGAGTCTACATGGGTAATTTTGTTAACTGCTGCCCCGCCAAATACATGTCGCCACTAGATTACTGATGTCTCCCAGTCCTAATACACTACATACACCATAATATGCATGGATCAACGCTGATATATGTGACTTTGTCCATTCCTTTATACTCTGAATTTTGGTTCATTTCTGTGCTACTGGCTAAGGCTGTCGCTCATGTTGCTCTACTATATAGCCCCTTGCTTGATCTCTATTGACAGTGGCGGAGGCACAGGGGGGGCCAGCCAGGGCCCGGGCCCACCCCAACATCCTAATTTCCTTGGTAATATGCATATGAACAGCGACATCTTTCTACTGTTACATGCAGCCGGTCCTCCCCAACGTTCAATTATATGCATTCCTGCCTCCGCCACTGATTGATATACACGTATTGTACTACTGGCTCAAGTTGTTGTGCCAATTATCGCTTTTAGTTCCCATGATTCGATTGTACTAGTTGATAGGTAGCACATGCCATGGATAGTACTGTCAGTTGTTCTAATACGCGTGAACTAAAATAAACAATACGTATGCATATGCGTGAACTAAAGCAAACAAGGGGAAGAGAGGATCATGAATTCACTATAAGGCAAAACAAATGCTGATGACGTCGATGGACGGCACGACAGCAAAATAGTCTTAGATGCGGTGATTAATTTCATTTCTCACATGCAAGTATGCAGGCAAGTAGCTGTATAGACAATCCCAAGGAGGTAGCTATATTCTTGCCCAACTCATATATGGCAGTACCCGCCAATGTTTTTGCTCTAAGAACATCTTTAACCTCTTGCAAAATAAGACATCTTTAACCCGTCTCCAGTGTTTAACTCCCAAAAGCTTGTTACTAAAACCCTCCCTAAACTAAAATGGGTGTTGTTTGAGCCTCCCTAAAAATTATGGATATCAGAAGCCGTGAATTAAATTATCTCTTAAACTTAATTTTCATCAATTTTGTTTGCTACTTCTCACGTCCTTTTACATACATAACCCCATTTCAACTACATTTGCACCATATATTAATTTAAATCTTGGTATTTATATACATATTTCAATAATAATTTAAATTCATTATTTCAAAACTTTAAATTCAAATCCAAACACGACATAAGATCCAAATGAAGCAAATAGTCCAAAAAATAACATGATGATACATGAATGAACTACCCATCTCACTCCCTCTCTTCCTCCCATCGACACAAACAAGCACCAGTTCAGTTCTTTCACAACCGCAACTCCGCAAGTCCAGTGCTACTAGACATACACAGCAATGACGATACGCAGCGAACTGAACTGGTCTCAGATAAGATTTGGCCGATTGCCGTGGTCGGTTGTAAAGATACCATGATGATGAAAATTTTGGCTACTACTTTATACTGTCACCTTCCTTGTCCATGTGCTTCTGTGACTATTGTTTGAAAGGCCAAAGGCTGTGTTTGTCAAGAGAGGATCAGCATACAGAGTTAGACAGGGAGAGCTACTCAGCAGAGCGAGGCATACAGAAAACAGAGGAACTTCATTCAGATTCAGGTACTGTATCGATTACCGAACAACCCAACTCTAAGCAAATGGTAAAACAAGGGAAAAGAGAAAAGGATTTCACATCTTCTGTGATCAAATTCGAACACCTACATGTCGCTACAATGGATGATGTTAATAAGACAACATTAATAAGTTAGTGATGACGTACGTACAATGAAGGGCGAGGGGGAGCAGAGGGGCAGGAAGAAAAGGGCATGGAAACGTACTCTAGAGTGATGCTTCTTTGTGTTATCGCCTTGCTGTCAACTGAAGAAAACCTTACATGGATGGCTTCTATCTATGCACATTTGATGGCAATCGTCTTGTCTTGTGGCTGTGGTAGCAGCTTCAGACTTGCTAGCATCATGGGTAGGGCACCAAGTTCACCTCGTCCTAGGCTTGGCTGCTACTGCTTCTTGCGCTCGTTTCAGGCTCCGTATAATTAATCCCTCCGTCCCAAACTGCTAGATCATTTTTGACACTGTGATATCCCACTATAAGAACTGTGTTGGGGTTGGAGTGTTGCTGTCAGAGAGTTTTTGGTTTCAAATTCCTTAGATACCAAAATCCATCCTTTATCGGAGATTCATTAGGTACAAAAATCCATCCTTTATCGGAGATTCCTTAGATACCAAAATCTTGCGCAGTTGCAATTAGTGTGTTCTTGGATTCAAATTTGGTTCTAACTTGCGCCCCTGCACCCATTCGCTCGTACATCAAACTTATTGTCATTGGGAGCAAGGGCGTGTAGTACCAAGGTTGGCATCACAATGCACATGCAAAACTAGTACAAAATATTTTGAAAAGCATGAGTGACAGACCTCACATTGCACAGGAAGAACTCGTACAGATTAATGAATTTATCTGATAACAGGATTTCATAAATCGACACCAATAGCTCAAATGTGTGGCAGAGAGTTTCAGGAGTAGAAGCGGCGCATACACCTGTTACCAATAAAACCCCCATATAATATCCGGATCATACACAACTCAAAATCCATCAAATAGTTTGTCAGGTTTGGACGATTGTTGAATCAGGCAAACACCGCTGCTGCCATTCGCTCCTTCATACTGTCTGCATTAGGGCAACAACTCCACTGCCTCCATTTTATTGAGAACAAAAGATATTTACAGAGTACGAGAAACTATATGCATATCGGAAGATTTAATCAAACAATATAGTGAAGTTAACTCATAGAGGATTCCAAGAGGCCAAAGCTTTGGGAAACCAGTGCTGGATGTCCGGGCTACAGAAGATCAGCACGGAGATTCAGCTTTGGCAATTCATCTCCCCGACCTCTTTCTCCTTTGCTTTGATCTTTGAGGCCCTGCTTTCACCAAGTCCGGCAACTGATGTCATCATTGAAAGCATGCAAATGAGAAATGTATAGAATTCCTGTACCCACTTTTGTATCGTACATGGAAGTATAGTAACAGGCCGGCCCATTACAACACACTTTATTGAAAGAAACAAGGGATCGATCTCGGGTCTCCTGGTTGCCAAGCAGCGCTTGCGAGCCAGTGTCAGCTTTGTGATAAATAGTAGAGCGTGACTTAGGCCCCGTTCGGAAGCAGTCCACGAGCTGGCTTCTGAAAATCCGTCCGAGAAGCGGCACCGAACGGCTCCGCTTCGAGAAGCTGGCTCCGTGGATACAAGAATCGGCAGTGCAAATATGCGCGGAGACGAGAAGCTACGTTGGCCCAGCTTCGCAAATAACAGAAGCGGAAGTTGCTCAAAATTACGGTGCTACTGCCACCACGAAGTAACCAAATTGAATCGTTTCCCTGGACTCCTCTGCTCTCGCAACCTCCTCTGCTCGTACAGAAAAGAACGGGGCTGTGTCGTTGCAACCCTAGCCGCCGCCCCGTCGCCGGCCGGCCGTCGCGCTGCCGTCCGCCGCCACCCCTCGGATCTACGCCTCGCCCCGCAAGTCTCCGTCCATCGCCGCTCGAAGCAGCCGCCCAAAGTCCCCGAGCACGCCCTGTTTCAACTTCAGAGGCAAGTGCTGCTGACATGGATAGGTTTAGGAATGAACTAGCTACCGCCACTGCTCTTGGTTGGTGAAGTCATGGTCATGTTCTATAAATATTTGTATCCGTTTTGATTTGCAAACAGATGCAAATTTGAGAAAGCTTTTGTCGTTGGACATATCTCAAACCTTGTGGTTCTTTATCTAAACTTGGTGAAATTCAAAAATCTGCATGTTCATTACATTATTTGCACTTGTACTACCCAAAACTGCTCTCTGACTACCCAAAACTGCTCTCTGTACAGCCAAAATCGCAGAAACATACACAGAAAAAAAATACAAGCAGCTTTGTAATCTGGCCTGCAGTTCTCTTTTCAGCCCAGCCTACCTTCCTCACAAAATCGGCCCATGAAGCAGCTCCCCCGAATGGGCTTCAGTCTCCCTTCCTGGGCTACCAGCCCATGCAGCAGAACTGGAGCGCCCTGAGCAGCCGAACGAATCTGGCTCCCGTGGGAAGCTGGCTAGCGCTGGCTCCCACGAGAAGCTGGCTTTGCGGGAGCCAGGCGACCTTAGTGGGGGTGGGGGGGGGGGGGGGGGGGGGGGGGGAAGCTGGGTTTTCACTTGTTTTTCCGGATTCTTAAGGCAGTATATTTTCCGGATTGCTCTTTACTTCAGGCTGAGCTAGGAGCCCACCCATCACAGATATGGAGGGCGATACTGGACGGGCGTGACATCTTGTCACAAGGTTTGGTGCGCAGAATAGGAGATGGTGCATCCACTAATATTTGGCAAAACAACTGGATACCGTGAGACAATTACAAGCGCCCTATAACAGCCCTCGTCCAAAATCCACCGGACCGAGTATCACAACTCATTGATGTCACATCGGCTAGCCGGAATGAGGGCCTGGTCCGAACGATTTTCACTACCTTCGACGCCGAGGCAATTCTCAAGGTCCCTTTGTGCACGCGTCGTGTTGACGATTTTTGGGCGTGGCATCATGACCCTAGGGGGAGATTCAGTGTTCGGTCTGCCTATCACATGATTCTCAAGACTAAGCACGACAAGGAAGCATGGTTGCATGAGGAGGGAGGCACCTCATATGAGTTCAGTGAGACCAACAACTGGTCCATGATTTGGCATATCCAAGTACCCTCGAAACTCAGGATGTTTCTATGGCGATTGGCCCGACAATCTATGCCAACTGGGACTGTTTTGCATCACCGTCATATGTCAACCGAAAACTCTTGCTTACTCTGTGGAGCCGTGGACACATGGAAGCATGCGCTGATTACATGCCCTATGTCTGCGAGTATATGGGCGCTGGCTCCGGAGGATTTGGTGCAACACATGGTAGAACGAGGAGAGGAGAACCCAAAGGATTGGCTCTTTGCTATACATGAAATATTAACAAAAGAGCAGTTTGATCGTTTGGTGGTGTCTCTTTGGGCAATATGGGGAGCCAGGAGGAAGGCCATTCATGAGAGTATCTTCCAATCTCCTCACTCGGTCGAAAGCTTCATATCTAGCTACTTGGGGGAGTTGCAGGTGATCAATGCCAAAACCCCGGCTGCCACGACACAGAGACACGTCAACCCAAGGGGGTGGCTGGCCTCGTCGGCGGGGAATGCCAAGATTAACGTTGATGCGGCTGTGTCTAGGCAAGGGTTCGGCTCAATTGGAGTGATTTGTAGAAATCATGAAGGCATGTTCATCGGCGCATCAACTTGTGGCTTCAGCAACATTGTAGACCCACCGGCCCTCGAAGCTCTAGCCATTAGAGAAGCCTTGGCACTGGCGGATGATCTATATTTGAGGCGGGTTGAAGTTGCATCGGATTGCAAAGTGGTCGTGGAAGACTTACAGAAGGACAATCTTGCGAGCTACGGTGCAATTGTTCATGAAATAATAGCTCACTCTTCAGTTTTTGAGTTCTGTAATTTTAAACATGAGTCTAGGAGCTTCAATTATGAAGCTCACAACTTAGCGAGGCATGCATTATCTCTCGGTGGTGGTCGCCGTGTCTGGTTAGGCCATCCCGGGAACCTACCTTCCGTCCCTGTAAACATTGTGACGAATTAATAAAGCCTCGTGACGTTGCCTAAAAAAACTTGTTTTTCTCCGTTTTCTTTGTTTTTGTTTTTTCTTTGTATTTTTGTAGACTTTTCTTCGTTTCTTTCTCTATTTTCACTTGAGTTTTCTTTTTCTCTTTGTTTCTTTCTCGGTCTCATTGGATTTTCCCTCTTCTTCCTTTTCCCTTTTTTCTTTGGTTTTGTTTGTTTCTTTCTCGTTTTTCATCAAAAAAAATTCTCAAGGTTCACTTTTTTATACACATTTTTGTACATATTTGATACATTTTCTAAATAAGGTTAATTTTGAATAGATGGTCACATTTTCTCATACACTTTTAATATTTTAAAGGCTTAATTTTTTTCCAAATACACGTTTTTTAAATTCTTGGATTAATTTTTTATACACATTTTGTAATTTTTTAAACACTTGATTAACATTTTCCACATACCAGTTAACATTTTTTTGAATACATGATAAATATTTTTCTATACACATTTAGCATTTTCTAAATGCTTGATTGAAAATTTTCAAATATCAAATTAACATTTTTTAAACATGATCAAAAAATTTTATAGACATTTAACATATTTCAAATGCTTGATTAACAAATTTATAAATACCAAATTAATATTTTTTTAATGCATGGTCAACATTTTCATATAGGTTTAATATTTTCCAAATGGTTGATTAAATTTTTTAATTAGATGTTCAACTTTTTAGATACACATTGTGTATGTTTTATACATTTTACGTATACATTAGAAATATTTTTTTCTATACACATTTAATATTTTTTAAATACTTGACTAATCTTTTTAAAATATTTTACGTAAAGTATATTTTGTAATATAGAATATCTTGAAATTTAAATAAAGTAAAATAAAACAAAATAAAAAACACAAACAAAAAACATAAAAAAATATGAAAAAAATGAGAATATGGCATGTGGCCTGTGGTGCGATGGTCGGCCTAATATGGAGCTCACCTTCGGCGAGACTTCCTCTCCTCTTGCTTGTTGTAGTCGAAACATATCAATGTCCGCGTCAAATAGATGCCGCCATGCACAGGAGGCCACCCGACTGGGTGGGCCCATTGTCGCGCGCGGAAACAAGGATAATTTCACCGAAAAAGGAATGGCAGTCCGAGGGATCAAACCTTATGACTCCCACTACTGATTGCTTGTGGCTAGCCACGCGAGCTAATAAGCTTGAGTGTCTAACCAGCAAAACGTGAACTATAAGAACTACCCCTAATTTTTTTTTTCTCATTTTTGTTTCTTTTCCATTTTTTTGTTTTTCATTTCTTTTTTCTTATCCAAAAAAAGGCTGATAAATGGTCGGACATGTCGCAATTTGCACACGGTATCAAAAATTGTCCAAACCTGACATAGATGTCTACCATGGGCATGCCCACCTGTTTGCAAAAGTTGGGAGTCATTTGAAGTATGTCCAAAAATAGGTCATGTTGTATGAAGGGTGTTTACGTAGGTTAGAAGGCTCTGTCTGAGAGCATGTTGTTTTTCGACATCCTTGAGATGGCCCCAATTTATTTTTTAGGCCTTGTATGACCAATTCATGGTATCTTGTCAAGTCGTTTGGGTTTTCGACAAGTTTTGCATTTTTTGGAGTTTTCCCAGTAAAAATGCCGATAAATGGCCAGACGTGTCGCAACCTGCAAACAATGTCGGAATTCATTCAAACCTGTATGGCCTACCATGGGCATGCCCCCACTTGCTTGAAAAAGACCGGGTCATTTCAAGGATGTCCAAAAATAGACTATGTTGAACGGAGGGTGTTCGGATAGGTTAAAGGCTCCGTTTGAGAGCATGTTATTTATCGACATCCTTGAAATGACCCTAATTTTTTCATGGCCTTGTATAACAATTTCAAGCCACCATTGTCAAGTTCTTTGGGTTTTCGATAAGTTTTGCATTTTCTGAAGTTTTCCCGGTGAAAAAGGCCAATACTTGGCTGGACACATCGCAACGTGCAGACGGTGTCGGAATCCGTTTAAACCAGCATTGATGCCTATCATGAGCATGCCACCTCTTGAAAAAAGTTGGGATCAACTCAAGGATGTTAAAAAAATAGAGCATGTTCAACAGAGAATATTCGCGTAGGGTAGAAGGGTCTGTTTGGGAGCACCTCATTTCTCGATATCCTTTAAATGACCCCAATTTTTTCAAAGCTTCTATGACCAATTCAAGGCACCATGTCAAATTATTTGAGTTTTTAATAAGTTTTGAATTTTCTGAAGTTTTCTCAACTAAAAAAAGGCCGATAAGTGGCCGGACGCGTCGCAACTTGCATACAGTGTGAAAAGTCGTTCAAACCAGACATAGATGCTTACCAGGCATGCCCACATGCTTGAAAATGTTAGGGTCATTTCAAGGATGTGCAAAAATAGATCACATTCATCGAAGGGTGAGAAGGGTCTGTTTGAAAGCACATTTTTTTTGACATCCATCAAATGACACCAAAATTTTCCTATCAGCTTTTATCAGAAATTCAAGGCATCAAGTCAAGTTGTTTGAACATTTCTGACAAAATTAGCATTTTATGAAGTTTTCTCGGTGAAAAATGGTCAATAAATGTCTCGTTGTGTCGTAATGTGCAAACAATGTCGGAAGTCTTTTAAACCTGCCATGGATGCCTCATATATCCGTGCCAGGCTGCATCAATAGGAGAAAATGAAAAAAAAGGAAAACAAAAAAATACCTGATAATAATAAGGGGTTTATTGCTTCTGGTGGTACGTCATGGATATTGCACCTAAAACTGCAAAATATTACCATGAAAAAACATATCACGCGGGGGAATCCCCCGCCTCGGCCGACCCATGCAGTAGGACTACGCTCTGCGCGCTGGGAGAAGACGCAGCGCGCCCTTTTATTCCGGCCCATGTCTGGAAGCCTTGTTTTTTAAACTATTATTTTTATTTTCGTCTGTGCAACTTTAAATTATTTGGAACTTCAGAAAAATTATGAAAAATGTGATAATTTTTAAATATTTTTTAATAAATCACAAAATAGTTTTGGATTCAAAAAACATTTGCGATTTTGTAAAAAATCTTTGCTTATACGAAAAATGTTAGAAATCTTGAAAACAAATGTTCAGGAAATCAAAAAATGTTCATGATTTTTTAAAAAGTTTATGTATTAGAAAATGTTAGAGAAATTGAACAAAGTTTTGCCATACGTAGAATATTTATGAATGGAAAAATATCCTAATATTCAAAAACTATTCGTGACTTACAAAATAGTTTATTCATTCATAAGATGTTCGCCGATTCAAAAAATGATCATGCATTTAAAAAATTGTTTGTTAAAGCAAATATAGCCATTCAGTCCTCCTGCACAAAAAATTATAGCCATTGACTCTCTACTAACTTCTATGAGTTGGTAGTAGATGTTCTTACTTTTTACAAGGTAAAACCGTGGGAGGTACTGAAAAAACATGAAGAAGAGGGAACAAATACTGGAACAACCAATAAGTAAGTGAAAAATCATACCAACTGATGTGTTGCCAAAAACCTTGTGTATATATGCAAGTTGATCTTTTGGATACAAATTATCCACTTGTGCATTTAGATGAAAAGAAAAGTTGATCTACTGGGTACCAAATATCCGCTTTGTTCATTTAGATGAAAAGACAAGTTGATCTACTGGGTACAAATATCCGTTTGTTCATTTCAATAAAAGACAAGTTGATCTACTTGGTACAAAATATCGCCATGTTCATTAGATGACAAGATACTATGTAGTTATTTGAGTACTGCATAGCCTAAAAACATTATCCTGGGGCATGAAATATACTGGCCATGATTGATCCAGAAGACATAAACTGAACAAACTAGAGCTAAAAGATGCTTACTTTGATTTATCATGGGCATAATCATAAATACAATCATAGGAAACTTCTTCTGCCTTTTGGTAAAGTTGGGATGTGTTTTTATCTCACTGAAGAACATGTATCCACAAAGAACCATCCTTAAAAGGCCAAAGATAGTACACACTGGGCACTCATAAAAAGTATCTCAACAAAGCATTACTAAAGGATAGAAAATAATTTTAAATTTATCTTTTATATTCTTTTATGTTAAAGAGGCTACACTGTATCCAGATCACTGTATATTATCCAGAGTGATTCTCCTTCATATAGACCAAATTATTTTCTCCCTGTCCATGAGACGCACTATTTGAATAGTTTGCCTAATATGATATGTCCTTTAGCAGATCCGTGTGTCACAACATGCAAGCAAATCAAATGAAGGAGTGTGGACAAAGTTATATATCAAGCAAATTGGATGAAAGCGTGTGGACAAAGTTATATATCCAATAGTAAACCATGTAGTTTACTATTGTGCAATATGAAAAACAGTGTAAATAAGTTATTTGGGACTAATACTATGGCCTGTTTTATGTTTCTACCGTACCAAACCTTGCTTAGGTATTTCATGTCACATTGTATAACAAATGCGTCGATGACATGTAGATATGGCCATCTTTTAGATATTTTACGAGGTAATTGCTGTTGTGAGTATCTACCATCACCTACTCTGAGTAATATTAGATATATTTCCATCCTGGGGTATACTAAGTATATCATATGTTAATCGAAAAAGAGCTATACCAGGGGTTTGATCATTGAGCTTTTTTTTGATTAATTCCTTGATACATTTCCATCTTGATAGTCTCTGCATTTCCATCCTTAATAGACACACGCATGTGGGAGTTGGGTTTCGGCAACTAGCACGACATGTGCTCAACTTGCTATCCTACTAATGCATCATGCGGCTTGATCTCCACTGCTTGGTCATATCGGTTGGACCAGCACCCTCGCGCCAAGGCGCGTTGCCGATCTAGTATTCTATTACCATGAGGAGCATGTTGTTATGGCAGGATAATGCATGATCAGAAAATCAGTCTTACTATAGATTTCTGGTATGTCATCCTAATATTTACGGAAAAAATCATCACCAAATCTAACATAAGTTTATTTTTTACTTCGCTGCTTTTTCATTCTCAAGGTCATGAATCTATAGTTGCAAAACTTGTAGCTAATATGATTAAAGCTGGTGCAAACCGTGTCCTTGTTTGTGATCTTCATTCAAGTCAGGCCACGCGATATTTTGACATCCCAGTAGATCATGTTTATGGCCAGGTACTTACTGATACACGTTTCTTCAGTTGATCAAGGACTTCAAAACTGGCATGTGATATCTATCATTTATAACTGTTTCTGTCTTTGCCTCATTGATTTGTCAAGCCGGTGATTCTTGATTACCTCACCAGCAAGACAATTTGTTCGAATGACTTGGTGGTGGTATCGTCTGATGTTGGAGGCGTTGCTAGAGCATGTGCTTTTGCCAAAAAGCAGATGCACCTCTAATAATTGTAGACAAAAGAAGGCATGGACACAATGTTGCCGAGGCAAGTAGTAAAGTTTTTTAGTATAGCTGGATGAATGTGGATGAGTGGAAGAACGGCTTAACTTGTTTTACATTCTTGTCCACCGTTGGGTATATGAGCTGCTAACTAGGATGCATATATAGTAAGAAAATACTCATTGAGGCTGTTTTGTAGTTGGTTAGGTTTATCCACTGCTCTGCTAGAAATGTATATTGCATATGGAGATGTGCTGTTTCACATGGTGCATGCAGTTTTATTTTTCCATGCTTTTATGTGATCGGTTTTGTCAGATTAAACAAGCACAACTTGTCATGTGCATTTATTGCAGGTAATGAATCTGATTGGAGATGTTAAGAGGAAAAGTGTCAGTTATGATCGATGATATGATTGATACAGCAGGTAAGTTACCCCATTTAAGTTATAGGAAACATAATTCTAAGATTGACCATCTCACAGAGGGGCAGTTGAGCCATGATTTAATACAATGATTGAACTTACTTATGAAGCCTGTTATCCCAAACAAGGTGGGGTAGGCTAGATATGAAACCCTTTCACGAGGACTTCCCAGGAGGTCACCCATCCTAGTACTACTCTCGCCCAAATGGGTTTCATACCCAAAAGACTGGCTAGTTTTTACGTTGGCTCGCCAAGCCTACCACAACCCTTAGATATGAAACCCTTTCACGAGGACTTCCCAGGAGGTCACCCATCCTAGTACTACTCTCGCTCAAATGGATTTCATACCTATGGGACTGGCTAGTTTTTAAGTTGGCTCACCAAGCCTATCACAACCCTCCTCCTTTACCCGGGCTTGGGACCGGCTATGCCTAGAAGGCATAGGCGGAGTTAATACAATGATTAATCACAGAAACTAAAATTACATAGTTAGTTAATTTTATTTAGTAAGGCGTGGATACAAGTCATGTGACTTGCAATATAGTTTAAACATGGAAACATGTTGAAGTGTTCCACATTCATGTTTGACAACTGAGAAAGTAAATTACAACATCTTGTTGCATAACAAAAGTAGCTACCTATTGACGATCTTTGTTTCTGAATATGAATATCCTAATAGGACCATCACAATTAAATTAGGAACTATAGCCAAAGGAGATGAGCTGCAGCATCAAGAAGGAGCACGAGAAGTCTATGCATGTTGTACACATGTTGTTTAGGTACACTGTTTTTATGCCCATTCCATAATTTGTCTAGTACTAGGAAGTATGCTAAATTAACTATTGAACCTGCTCTGCTATGGGAAAGGCCCATCAGCGTACTATATGCGTAGTTATAGACTTGTTCCATGGAGCTGAGAGTTTGATGGAACCAGAGTCTACACCAATTCGTGGAAGCAATTCAGAAAGTGCGACTGTGCTGGTATAGTCAAACATTGTATGTTGAATCTAAACTACAAATCTGGATGGATACATTAACTGAGCAAAACAACAGGGAAAAAGAATTCAGTGGTGACAATTACCAAATCGTTGATGCTATGCAAAATTTGGTTTAAACTCATTTGTGGCATTAGATTCGCGTCATGAAAATGCCAAAGTGCAAACCTTCAATAGAGATTGGAATAATTACGCTGCCTTGCTGCAATTTTTGTTCATTAGAAAAGGTTGAGATGCAATCATTGAACTTGAATTTGAGTCATATGTTTTATTTTTTATTCCGTGTTAACATGTTTAGCTCTGATTTCTTACAAGTATGTTTCACATCCCCTTTTTAGCCCACCAGCCATTGAGTGATTATCAAGTGGTTTGTCAAGAAGTAAACATCACAAACACTGTCCCTTCGAAGAAGCATTGAAGACTTTGCTGAGTGAGGCAAGCAACCTACTTTGATCATGTTGAACCCATATTTGCATTACACACTTAAAATTATTTTGCATGCATAAAGTATTGTTTACTATTATTGCTATGCTAAGTAAATTAGCTATGGTTTACTATGCTCTATGTGCTTGACACTGACAACCCCTTTGACATTCTTAATACTCCTCCTTTCTAACCAGAGGACTACATACCCCCTAGTCACAAATAAATGTGGGTCATAGGTGCAAGTTAAGTAGTGCTTAGCCATGCAACTCATATAAATCCTAGGACTCTGGGAAGAATCTTGGCACATTACCCCAATATGGGATGGGGCTGAGGAAATAATCAGATATGTTTGGTGGATTATGAGATTTTTGGTCTAGTATGAGCATGGCTATATTATATTGGTTGATAAACATTATCTTTATTAATCTTGGAACAATTTGGATTTAGTTAGGTGATTGTCATCTTGAAGCAAATTTGACGATGGATTATGAATTTTTTGTGGATCTACTTAGGTGATTGTGATCTGAGGACATAGTTAGATCTGTTTGGTGGATTATGAGATTTTTGGTCTAGTATGAGCATGGCTATATTATATTGGTTGATAAACATATCTTCTGTTAATTGGATTTAGTTAGGTGATTGTCATCTTGAAGCAAATTTGACGATGGATTATGAGTTTTTTTGTGGATCTACTTAGGTGATTGTGATCTTGAGGAGATAGTCAAAGATGTTCGGTGAATTATGAGATTTTAGGTCTAGTATGAGCATGACTATTATATTCGTGGACAAACATATTTTCAATTAATCTTGGAATAATTTGGATTTAGTTATGTGATTTTGATCTTGAAGCAAATTTGATGATGGATTATGAGTTTTTGATGAATTTAATTAGGTGATTGTGATCATGAAGAGATAGTAAAAAATGTTCGGTGGATTGTGAGATTTTAGGTCTGGTACGTGAGAATGCTAATTGTTATATAGGTGGATAAACATATTTTCATTTTGGAACACTTTGGATTTAGCTAGGCGGTTGTGATTTTTAAACCAAATTCCACGATGGATTAGGATATCTTAGCCTGGATTTGGTTAGGTCATTGTCATCTTGAGAAGAAAGTCAAAGATGTTCCATGGATTATGAGTTATTAGATATAGTATGACGATGTCTACTGATTTAGTTAGGTGATTGTCATGTTGAATCAAATTTGACAATGGATTATGAGATTTTGGTGGATCTACTTAGGTGATTTTGATCTTGAGAAGATAGTCAAATATGTTTGGTGGATTATCAAATTTTGGGTCTAGTATGAGCATGACTACTATTATATTGGAGGACAAACATATTTTCAATTAATGTTGAAATAATTTGGATTTAGTTAGGTGATTACGATCTTGAATAAATTTGCTGGTGGACTTAGTTAGATGATTCTGATCCTGAGGAGATAGTCAGGTATGTTTGGTGGATTATATGATTTTTGGTCTAGTATGAGCATGGTTATATTATATTGGTTGATAAACATATCTTCTGTTAATCTTGGAACAATTTGGATTTAGTTAAGTGATTATCATCTTGAAGCAAATTTGACGATGGATTATGAGTTTTTGGTGGATTTAATTAGTTGATTGTGATCTTGATGAGATAGTCAAATATGTTCGGTGGATTATGGGACTCTTGGTCCATTATGACCATTACTACTATTATATTGGTGGATAAATATATTTGCAATTAATCTTGGAATAATTTGGATTTGGTTATGTGATTTTGATCTTGAAGCAAATTTGACGATGGATTATGAGTTTTTGATGGATTTAATTAGGTGATCGTGATGTTGAAGAGATAGTTAAAAATGTTAGGTGGATTATAAGATTTTAGGTCAAGTACATGAGAATGGTGATTTTTATATTGGTGGATAAATAGATCTTCAATTAATGTTGGGAGACTTTGGATTTGGTTAGGCAATTGTGATTTTTAAACCAAATTTCATGATGGATTATGATATTTTAGCCTGGTTTTAGTTAGGTCATTGTCATCTTGAGAAGACAATCAGAGATGTTTCATGGATTATGAGATTTTAGATATAGTATGATCTTTCTACTATTATATGATTATATGAATAGTTAAACATATCTTCAGTTAATCTTGGAACAATTTGGATTTAGTTAGGTGATTGTCATCTTGAAGCAAATTTGATGATGGATTATGAGTTTTTGATGGATCTACTTAGGTGATTTTGATCTTGAGGAGATAGTCAAAGATGTTCGGTGGATTATAAAAATTTGGGTCTAGTATGAGCATGACTACTATAATGTTGGTGGATGAACATATTTTCAATTAATCTTGAAATAATTTAGACTTTGTTAGGTGATTGTGATCTTAAAGCAAATTTGCCGATGGATTTAGTTAGGTGATTGTGATGTTGAGGAGAGTCAGATATGTTTGGTGGATTATGAGATTTTTGGTCTAGTATCAGCATGGGTATATATTATATTGGTTGATAAACATTACCTTCTGTTAATTTTGGAACAATTTGGATTTAGTTAGGTGATTGTCATCTTGAAGCAAATTTGATTATGAGCTTTTGGTGGATCTACTTAGGTGATTGTGATCTTGAGGAGATAGTCAAAGATTTTCGGTGGATTATGAGGTCTTAGGTCTAGTATGAGCATCACTACTATTATATTGATGGATAAA
Source organism: Aegilops umbellulata (assembly GCA_032464435.1). Lineage (NCBI taxonomy): Eukaryota > Viridiplantae > Streptophyta > Magnoliopsida > Poales > Poaceae > Aegilops > Aegilops umbellulata. The sequence continues at coordinate 533,878,778 of CP136055.1, forward strand.
CATATTTTTACTTAATATTGGAATAATTTGGATTTAGTTATGTGGTTTTGATCTTGAGGCAAATTTGATGATTGATTATGAGTTTTTGATGGATTTAATTAGGTGACTGTGTTCTTGAAGAGATAGTCAAAAATGTTCGTTGGATTATGAGATTTTAGGTATAGAGCATGAGAATCGTGATTATTATATTGGTGTATAAACATATCTTCAATTAATATTGAAACACTTTGAATTTAGCTAGGCGATTGTGATTTTTAAACCAAATTTCATGATGGATTATGATATCTTCATGTTATTGTCATCTTGAGAAATTAGTTAAAGGTGTTCCACGGATTAGTATGACCATGTCTACTATTGTATGAATAATTAACCATATCTTCAATTAATCTTGGAACAATTTGTACTTAGTTAGGTGATTGTCATCTTGAAGCAAATTTGACGATGGATTATGAGTTTTTGGTGGATCTACTTAGCCTATTTTGATCTTGAGAATATAGTCAAATACGTTTGGTGGATTATCAAATTTTGGGTATAGTATGAGCATTACTATTATATTGGTGGATAAACATATTTTCAGTTAATCTTGAAATAATTTGCATTTAGTTAGGTGATTGTGATCTTGAAGCAAATTTGTCGGGGGATAGTTAGGTGATTGTGTTCTTGAGGAGATAGTCAAATATGTTTGGTGGAGTATAATATTTTTGGTCTAGTATGAGCATGGCTATGTTATATTGGTTGATAAACATATCTTCTGTTAATCTTGGAACAATTTGGATTTAGTTAGGTGATTTTTATCTTAAAACAAATTTGACGATGGTTGATGAGCTTTTGGTGGATTTAGTTAGGTCACTGTAATTTTGATGAGATAGTCCAAGATGTTTGATGGATTATGAGATTTTAGGGTTAGTATGAGCATGACTATTATTATGTTGGTGGATAAACTTATCTTCAATTAATCTTGGAACAACTTGAATTTAGTTAGGTGATTATTATCATCTTGAAGCAAATTTGACGATGGTTTATCAGTTTTTAGTGGATTTAGTTAGGTCATTATGGTTTTGAGAAGCAAAGATTTTTGGTGGATTATGAGTATTTATGGGATTTAGTTCAGTGATTGTGATCTTCAGGAGATAGTTAGAAATGTTCGGTGGATTATGAGATTTCAAGTCTAGTATGAGCATGGCTATATTATATTGGTTGATAAACATATCTTCCATTAATCTTGTATCAATTTGGATTTATTTAGGTGATTGTGATCTTGAAGCAAATTTGCTGGTGGATTTAGTTAGGTGATTGTGATCTTGAGGAGATAATCAAATATGCTTGGTGGATTATGATATTTTTGGTCTAGTATGAGCATGGCTACTATTATGTTGGTGGATAAACGTATCTTTAATTAATTTTGAAAGAACTTCGATTTAGTTAGGTGATTATCATCTTGAAACAAATTTTACGATGGTTTATGTGTTTTTTAGTGGATTTAGTTAGGTCACTATGATTTTGATGAGATAGATGGAAGTGGGCAGTGACCATTATCGGACGAGCCGTCTCAAGAAGGTGACGATGCTTGCGCTTAGCAACGCCATTCTGAGCATGTGCACCTGGATAAGAGAACCAAATGAAAGTGTACCCTGCTCAGCAAGGATTCCACGCAACAACTTGGGAGATATACTCTCTACCATAGTCATCACAGAAAACACGAATAGGCCTAGAGAACTGAGTATGAACCATCACCGCAAAGTGCTTATATATAAGACCTAACTATGGGAAGAAATAAAGTATATCTAGGTGTGTCAAGAGAAGTCACTAGTGATGAACTCCTTCCGAGGCAAAGGGAGATGGACCGCCGACATCAGAGTGAACAAGGTCGAAAGGACGCTGGACACCGTCTCGCTATGAGTATAAGGTAATTGGACATGTTTACATAGCAGACAACCTTGACGGTTTAGATACATCGTCGAAGACGGATCCAAGAAGACCACGTCAAACTAAGGATGAGAGATCACAAGTGACCCAAGGCGATGATGCCACTGCTGAAAATAATTGGTAGACAAAGGCAAGAGAGGCAGGGACTAACGGTGGTGGCAGTAGAGGGACTTGATCCAGCATCCCACGTGCTTGTGCACTCTTTGTACCCTACCGATTCGGATTGGAGTTATTCTCCTGTTTGCAGGTTGTGGGTCACACACTTGATTAAGCACCCAGGTTCTCCTACTGTGCGCCCTTGGCCCCAGCTTTAGGTAGCGCCTTGTCCTCGGCTCGTCCCGTGCATAATCCAGGTACGCGTCAACTGTCCGAGCTCCTGCTCACCATTGGTGGTGCTCGAGCGTGCGGTTATGGTGTCGCACAACAAGGGAACACGGGATGTGGGATTGAGACAACACCCATAGCAACCAGCAGCAAGGCAAATGATGCCCATTCAGACTAGCAGAGAACGAAGGTGGACCCAAAGGTGGATGTTGACTTTATAGGAGTCTCAATAATGCGCTCATCAGTAAGAGCAGCACGACCAAGAAGATCTCAAGGAAGTAGCAAATAGGACCAAGATCATACATAAGAAATTCACTATGATGATCCTTCATAAAGGCAATGTACTTAGAGTCATCGCCGGTGAGGATCGACATGTAGAAGTGTTCGACCACAAGTTGAATGGTGGATCGAAAGTGCATGAAATAAAGAAGCCATTAGAGGTAGAAGAAACCTCAATTTTAAGGAAGTAGCAAAGAGGACCAAGATCATACATAAGAAATTCACTATGACGAGCCTTCACAAAGGCAATGTACTTCGAGTGGTCACCAGTGATGATCGACATGTAGAAGTGTTCGACCACAAGTTGAATGGTGGACCGAAAATGCAAGATCATGAGCACTCGCCAAAAACCAGCCGCAATCACCATTGAGGCGACGCGCCCAAACTAGACATGAGGGGTTTGCTTAGGGCCATATAGAGAGTGACGAAGACGACAAACCATGCCATCAGGAAGAGAACCCAGGTGGTGGCTACATGTAGGCATTCTTGACATCAAGAGAGACAAACCAGTGGCGAATAGAAGCCACATTGAGAAGTGTGCGAAGAGTGGTCCTGTGGGCTATATAGGAGCAAATGTCTCATAGTAGTCATGACCATGTTCTCACCACTAGACAAGCTTTGAAACACTCAAGAGAATCACCAGTCTTAATCTTGTAGACCCACTTACAAGTTATGAGACTAGCACAAGGAGGAGGCAAATGAAATTGTTCATCTTATGAGCATGCCTACTACTCCCTCCATTCCTTTATCTAAGGTGTATTATTTTCAGCACGTTAACCAAGACACATAATTATGGACTATTTAGGACGAAATTACCCTTGTCTAGTTCGTAGATTACCGGCAAGTAAATCATTTAGGCTAGGAAAGGAAGAGATACACGTAATCGGGAGAGAGATAGTTTCCTTTTCTTTCTCTACAAGGAGAGATACATGCAATCAGGGAAGAGATACTTTCCTTTTTCTAGAGGGTCAAGATTGGAATTACGAGGAATTAGAACAAATGCACCTTACATTGTGGAATTTTATCAAAAAATAAATACACCTTATATAAAGGAACGGAGGGAGTATTATGCTGGTGGATAAACATATCTTTATTAGTGTTGAAATAACTTCAATTTAGTTAGGTGATTATCATATTGAAACAAATTTGATGATGATTTATGAGTTTTTAGTGGATTAATTAGGTCACTGTGATTTTGAGGAGATAGTCAAAGATGTTCGGTGGATTATGAGATTTTAGGGTAAGTATGGGCATGGCTACTATTATGTTGGTGGATAAACACATCTTCAATTAATCTTGGAACAACTTGGATTTAGTTAGGTGATTATCATCTTGAAGAAAATTTGATGATGGTTTATGATTTTTTAGTGAATTTAGTTAGGTCATTGTGTTTTTGAGAAGATAGTCAAAGATGTTCGATGGATTATGAGTGTTTGGTGGATTTAGTTTGTAGATTGTGATCTTGAGGAGATAGTTAAAGATTTTCGACGGATTATGAGATTTATGTCTAGTATGAGCATGGCCTAATTTATATTGGTGGATATACATATCTTTCGTTAATCTTGAGACAATTTGGATATAGTTAGGTGATTGTCATCTTGGAGCAAATTTGAGGATGGATTATGAGTTTTTGGTGGATCTGCTTAAGTGATTGTGATTTTGAGGAGATAGTCAAAGATGTTCAGTGGATTATGAGACTTTAGGTCTAGTATGAGCATGACTACTATTATATTGGTCGATAAACATATTTTTAGTTAATGTTGAAATAATTTGGATTTAGTTTACTGATTTTGATCTTGAAGCAAATTTGATGATGGATTTAATTAGGTGATTCTGATCTTGAGGAAATAGTCAAAAATGTTTGGTGGATTATGAGATTTGATCATTTTATGGGTGGATAAACATATTTTTAATTAATTTTTGAGCAATTTGGATTTAGTTAGGTGATTATGATCTTGAACCTAATTTCACAATGGATTATGAGATTTTTGCTGGATTAATTTAGTTAGGTAATTGTGGTCTTGAGAAGATAGTAAAAAATGTTTGGTGGATTATGAGATTTTAGGTTACACCTAGTTTCAATGGATATGCTGGTGACCTTCGGCATCGACATCGCCTCTGGCTTATGCTAGCGTCCCAGCAGCGAGATTCTGAGCACTTCAAAGCCCTGGCAAATCACCGTCGTTGCGGAAGGGAATACTTCGGAACCACTGAATCTCACGTTGTTTTGGCCTACACCTCCTGAACAGAACCCGTAGCGATCATAGAGTGAAGAGCCTACTTTTAAGTTCTACACGGCTGGTTTTGAATGCGCCGAGGGCTTGGAGTATCACAACAGATTCTTGTACATTCTTACTATAGATACGGTGAACATGAGAGATAAAACAACTCTGAATCTGAAGAGCAATGGAAGTCGAATTAGCAACTAGCTGTGGCCTGTAGCTTGTTCAGCACCATCAGACAATCTGAAGCAAGAATCATCACTCGCCAGTAGCGTTCTAGCAGAGCAAAGTGCAGAGTCAGAGGGCATCAAGCAAAACAAGGCTCGGAGTATATATTGCAGCATCCTAGTGAGGCATGATGCTGCTGGAAGGCAAATATCCACTGCAAGGTTATGTATTAAGAACACGATACAATGTTATGTGAATTCCAAGGCTAATTGGTGGACAAATCTCGTGAGCGTATTCGGCGTGATGCTATAGTTGACAAGACTGCTTGCCGCCAAAATCTTTCTTGGATAACTCATTTGTGGCTGAAGGCAGAACATGAGAGGCAACACAATTACTTGAAAGATGGGCCATGTGTGACACCTGAAGAAGCAGTTGCTATTTATCCAACTATTTCCCATGCATATCTTTGGCACAAGGTCCATGAAAGTGTTGCTATGGATCTTTGCCAACTTCTGGGTGAGGAGTTGGATGCGCTGGAGATTGAGATAGTACAGAAGGGGACAATACATCCAAGGAAGAGTTGCAAGATGAACAGTTCATGTGCAGATGTCCTTTTTGCTGCACATAGGTGGCAGATGTCCAAACCAAGCGTAGTTTCTGAGTTAAAGGATGTCTTCGATTAGAAAGCCAGTAACAAGCACTGCATTGATGTGCAACCAAGATGGGGAGACTACGATTCGCATGACATAGAACATTACGCAAGAGCAAACTTTATGGACTACACGATAGATAATTTGTCCATCTACCGTACTCGGACTGGTATGATTTCGAGTGTCCATTGACTGTCAATTTCTTGCCTTGTCTGAGTCTTCAGTGCTTAATGTTGGCCATGGTGGATGGAGGGGCGTGGGGAAGGTGGTGTCATTACACAATTGTTGGCCTCACCGATGCTCCGTGCTGCAACATCGTACCTTGTCCTGTATCGACTCGGATGGCGGAGATGCCTGACATAGGGGAGACGTGGAGGAGGCCAGGAGCTTGCGCATGACTAACAACAGCTACCTGCTCGTGGGCCACATACATGGAGCCAGCGAGGTTGTGTGGTGCCTGTCGATGATCACGAGCTTGACTTGGTGGTGTGAGGAGGTGACAACTGGTGAGAGCTCAGAACTCTGCTCTGACACTAGCGAGTAAGGCAAAGTGTGGGGACGGTGTCGAGGAGGGAAGTGTGGGTCACGGGAGCTGGGGTCGTAAGCGGTGATGGGTAGCAGAGTGCACACAAAGTCACTCGATGAGCGAGTGAGGAAGTAGTGGCGGAGTGAACGCAAAATCAGTTGGTCTCAACTCTCAAATATTTTTCCAGAGAGACCTCATATGTCTTTGTTCCTTTCCCTAAACTAATTAATTGCCCGTGCGTTGCAACGGGGCATGCATATTCCGGTGATTCAACATTAATCATGTTTATATACCTTTAAAATCCTCATGCACATCCGACAGCAATTGCACTACATATTAAATACTAATATTGCTCTTTGAAATTTCAAGCTACCAATAATGTGTATACATAATTTTTTAGTGTCGCAATCAAAGATGATTGCAAGCTTTCAGCTTGCTTTCTAAGTTTCTCACTTTGCTGTGCCGTGTTATGTCATTCCAACATTCCCTTAGCCTGTTAGCCGTTCATGCCATCTCACCGTCATCTTGGACTGAGCATCGCCGCCATCACCGATGCACTTCCGCCGTCGCCTTGCAACGCTACTTGTCGCCGTCTCTTTCGACCTGTGCAGGAATAACTTGTTAATTACAGCGTACTTTACATGGCCATAATGCATGCATATTCAGAGTTCCAATCATGGACACCAGGTTTTTTCAGCCGCTGAACCACATCAGCCTTATTTTCTCTGATGATAACACCTTCTTCTGTAACCAAATCAGCATATTTCGGCTGATTATACAACAATGATCCCTTTGAAACGTGGTGCACACATAATAAGTCCAAACGTGTGGGATATTCCTTGAGGAAAGTACCAATCCTAGTGTTGAGGCCGATCTGTAGTTGGACCCAAGAGGTGCAGAATTTCTTCTACAAATGTCTTGAATATATAAATACCATTAATTTACTTATATGCTTACTCCAAATATCTTTTGTACTTTTGATCTTCACATGCAAACACACTAAACTAACATCGATTCGGCCACAGCCGTTTGCCCATGCGTGGTCAGAACTCACAACTGAATGGTGAAGCATATGCTTTGGAATCCTAACATTGACACCCCGCAAAAAAAAGGGAATCCTAACATTAACATAGAAATAATGGAGAAACTACGGTTTCTTTCTCTCATGGTAGTTTACAAGTCTGACAAAAAGTAAACCATGTAACTTTATCGTTTGTAACTACAGGGCTTGGCTGAAACTACGGGGCGGCCATGGTGGGTCGTTTGTAACTTTATCATTGATGTTTATTGTTGGATCCGCAGTCATCTAGCTACCTCTCCTCTCACTCGAACGAAAGTGGAAGAAGAAGCACACGAGACAATATTTTCCGGCCGGCGCACGAACGCCGCCACGGGCGCACGAACACCCCAATCCTTTTCTTCTTTACAACGGCTACATGGCTATACTTGGCTCTTTCCGGCGCCAAATACAACAAGTAGCCCACGGCCACACGCACGCACCCACACCATGACTTGCATGCACGCCCACTAACTTGGCCGTCACACCCGGCCACTCACATCTAGCTAATCTCCCGGAAGTCTATCAGTGACTAACAAACTTGCCTAACCTGCTGCAATGCACGCACATCTACTTATCCATCTAATGCATGCACGCATGACCCGGCCATCCCAACTGGCCACTGACTCACGCACGCCCAGCTACGCGACGCACGCACACACGCACGCCGGTCACAACACATGTACCGGACTAGTCAATCCACTAACCAACTAACTACATGCATCAAGATTAGTACTAACATTTTCCCTCCTAATCTTCACTTGCCATCCCGGAGTTATTGCAGCTCCCGTCGTCGATGTCGCCACGACTGTGACCCAGCTTGCGGACCCGACCTGGCGCACCGACACCAGTCGCACCGCCATGGACACGACCTGGCGCACTGACGCCGGTCCCACCGTTCTCCGTCACGTCTCCGGCGACATACGCCGAGCTCCTCCTCCTCCGACGACACATGCCTAACGTCCCTCGACGCCCTGCACGTCCCGTGCGCACCCGACGAGCCCAACCGCACCAGTGCATCCCGCACGTCCCGCGCGCACCCGACGAGCCCGACCGCACCAGATGCTCACCACGCGCCGCCTCCGCATCTGCCATGGCAGCCACCAGCGACAAACACCGGAAGGATGTAGCCGAACTCGAGCACGGACTCGAGCACAACGGCGACATACGCCTCCTCCCAACATCAACCGCACGCTCGTACGCGCGCTCGCGGTCCCGACGCGTCCAGTGCGCACCCATAGCACGCACCGGTCGCGCCCGGTTAGCCGCCACGGCTTATTACCCTGCACCGCTGCGGCCTCAACCGCAGCGCATCACCTCCATGCCGCCATGCCGCTGTGTGTCGTGTAGCCGCCACAACGCAGGTCCTCCGCGGCCTCCTCACCGTGCCGCCGCAGCCACCGCGGCCTCCTCGCCGCGCCGCGCACCTCCATAGACCGACACATGGCCCAGAGCTTCACCGCGCAGCCGCCGGCGAACGCCGCCACCGCCGGCACGCCTCCGGCAAGGGGACGACACCCAAGATGAACCAGCGGATGATACCAATTATTGGAACCGCAGCCCTCTAACTACCTCTCCTCTCACTCGAACGGAGGTGGAAGAAGAAGCACACGAGACAAGGTTTTCCGGCCGGCGCACGAACGCCCCAATCCTTTTCTTCTTTACAGTGGCTACGTGGCTATACTCGGCTCTTTCTCCGCCAAATACAACATCATGAAACAACTTAAGTAGCCCACGGCCACACGCACGCACCCACACCATGACTTGCATGCACGCCCACTAACTTGGCCGTCACACCTGGCCACTCACACCTAGCTAATCTCCCGGAAGTCTATCAGTGACTAACAAACTTGCCTAACCTGCTGCAATGCACGCACATCTACTTATATCCATCTAATGCATGTACGCATGACCCGGCCACCCCAACTGGCCACTGACTCACGCACGCCCAGCCACGCACGCACATACACACACCGGTCACAACACATACACCGGACTAGTCAATCCACTAACCATCTAACTACATGCATCAAGATTAGTACTAAATTTTTTCCTTCTAATCTTAACTTGCCATCCCCGGAGTTATTGCAGCTCCCATCGTCGATGTCGCCACGACTGTGACCCAGCTCGCGGACTTGACCTGGCGTACGGACGCCAGTCGCACCGCCATGGACACGACCTGGCGCATTGACGCCGGTCCCACCGTGCTCCGTCACGTCTCCAGCGACATACGTCGAGCTCCTCCTCCACCGGCGACACACGCCTGACGTCCCTCGGCACCCTGCACGTACCGCGCGCACCCGACGATCCCAACCGCACCAGTGCATCCCACACGTCCCGCGCGCACTTGACGAGCCCGACCGCACCAGATGCTCACCACGCGCCGCCTCCACCATGGCAGCCACCAACGACAAACGCCGGAAGGATGTAGCCGAACTCGAGCACGGACTCGAGCACAACGGCGACATACGCCTCCTCCCAACGTCAACCGCACGCTCGTACGCGCGCCTGCGGTCCCGACGCGCCCGACACGTCCAGTGCGCACCCATAACACACACCGGTCGCGCCCGGCTAGCCGCCACGGCTTATTGCCCTGCACCGGCCGCAGCGCAGCACCTCCATGCCGCCATGCCGCTGCGTGTCGTTGTAGCCACCACTATGCAGGTCCTCCGCGGCCTCCTCACCGTGCCGCCGCAGCCACCGCGGCCTCCTCGCCGCGCCACGCACCTCCATAGACCGACACACGGCCCAGAGCTTCACCGCGCAGCCGCCGGCGAACGCCGCCACCGCCGGCAAGCCTCTGGCAAGGGGACGGCACCCAAGATGAACCAGCTCATGATACCAATTATTGGAACCGCAGCCCTCTAGCTACCTCTCCTCTCACTCGAACGGAGGTGGAAGAAGAAGCACACGAGACAAGGTTTTCCGGCCGGCGCACGAACGCCCCAATCCTTTTCTTCTTTACAGTGGCTACATGGCTATATATACTCGGCTCTTTCTCCGCCAAATACAACATGATGAAATAACTTAAGTAGCCCACGGCCACACGCACGCACCCACACCATGACTTGCATGCACACCCACTAACTTGGCCGTCACACCCGGCCACTCACATCTAGCTAATCTCCCGGAGTAACAAACTTGCCTAGCATGCTGCAATGCACGCACATCTACTTATCCATCTAATGCATGCACGCATGACCCGGCCACCCCTACTGGCCACTGACTCACGCACGCCCAGCTACGTGACGCACGCACAGAGGCACGCCGGTCACAACACATGCACCGGACTAGTCAATCCACTAACCAACTAACTATATGCATCAAGATTAGTACTGACATATCAGGTCGCACTGCAGCTAGACCACTCAACCCCAACACTACCAACTACTCCCTCCGTAAACTAATATAAGAGCGTTTAGAATACTAAAGTAGTGATCTAAATGCTCTTATATTAGTTTACAGAGGGAGTACTAAATTAAATTCAAAAGTTCTGATCTGAACTACTGGAGGGGCTCTCGGCGACGACTCCAACACCGAACACGCTGGGCATTAAGGTTCATGACGACTCCAACGCCGAACACGCTGGGAGTTAATGGTCCACGACCCCAAGGAGAACACACTGGTGATGAGGTAACCATTGGAGGTAGCGAGAGCATCCCAAAAATCTTCGAAGATTAATCACCAAAGAAGTAGAGGAAGAGACATAAAAGATGAGATTCTCAACCTTGAAACGAAGGCATCGCTCCAGTCCGACGTAGGCCCGCTGGCGATATTGCCCTCAAGCCCTGGCCGCCGCCTGATCTACCATGATGCCACACAAGAGAGAAAACGAGATGGGGGGAGGATAGGGTTTGGTCGGTGGACTCTTGGCGTCGCGGGTGAGACGGGGGAGAGCTAGAGGGAAGGATCAGTGGACGTAAAGGAAACATAATAAAATTTGGTAAGAGGCTGCGGAGGGGATTGCGTCCCTATTTTATCGGGGAGAATTTTTTGATCGATGACCTTGCGAGGTGGGAGAAAAACCGGGCGATTTCCAGGCGACGCGGTTGAGTGGTCGACGAAAACTTTTGACGTAAGATGGGAGAGGGAACCTTACATCTCTTTTAGGTAGTATAAGTATAGTAGAGATAGAGACTTATGCCAATAACTAAAAGCGGGAATGGATAAAATGTTGCCTGGCGATCGGCGGGGGAGGGCCAATGGGAGCGGGAACGAAGTTCACAGACGGTGTTGCCATGACCCTCTTCGAGCCAGGACGGCCCATCCTGGGTCGAGTGACAAGACCCGATTTCTCTTCAACACGACTCATGGTCCAGAACGCTGAATGATTTTTATAGCATGGTATATGGCGGGAAATAGAAGTGCTGGAATTTTGTATTGGCGCTAGTTAAAAGGACGTATTTTGACTGATCTGAGTATTTTCATTTTCATTGGCGCCAGGTAAACCATGGTGATAGAAGAAAGGAAGTGATGGAAAGAAGGAAGGAGATTGATCACCGTGGGTATGAAAGAAGGAAGGACATTAATCACTGTCACGAATGAATTGATTGCCATGCATGAATTGATTGCGTTTGGATTAATTGGGCTTGATTACCTTATGTGAATTATTTGTTTACCAACGATAGAGTCCGATTGGAGGGAGAAAAGAAAATCGGCAAGGAGAAAACTGGTGGAGGGAGAAAAGAGGGGGAACGTAAGAGGGGAAATGGAACACTACGTTTCTTTTAGGTAGTAGAGATAGTCGTCGTCGTCAGAAGCTAGCTGTGGTGCACCACGAGTCGCTGCTACGAAAAGAGTCGAAGATAGTACGCAAGTAAGAGCATCTACAGCCGGACTTGGTAAATACGGACCCTCAAACGCCCGCGGACGCGCCCGGGCGCGTCCGCGCACTGACCAGGCACTCTTCAAAAAATGCAATTTATATCTAGACACCTCAATTATCATATCTCAAATCCATGCAAACTCATGCAACTACGTCGACGCACACGCATCGTCCGACTACTCCATCACACTACACTAAACACGTCATTGGACTACCAAAATTTGGCATGTTTGGCCATGGTGGAGTTAATCCACGGCTCTTGCCCTTCCCGGAGCCCTTGCCGTCCTTCTCGCGGAAGTACCGGTCGAAGACGCAGTACGGATCGAGCCGGATCTGCTCGTCGCCAGAGTTGTCCTCAGCGTCGCTGTCCTCCTCCTCCTCCTTCGGTGGCAGTCCGGCCATGGCACGTACCGCCCGATTCTGCTCTCGGGCGAGGGCGCGCGTCTTCCTTCGCTGCCGTTTCTTCACAACGCGGGCGCGGATGGCTTCCTCCTTTGCGGCTACCCGCGCCGTCGCATCAGCCGCCTCTGCCGCCGCCATTTCAGCCGCGATACGGGCCTCGGCGGCCCTATCCTCTCCTTCCCATGGCGGGCCGCTCGTTCCCGGTGGGACTCATACTCTGCCCGTCTGGTGATGGGGAATGATAGGTGTTCCAGCTGGGACCGCGAGGATCCAGCACCAGAGGACCCGAGCGCCCGGTGACCGACGCAATGGCGTCGCGGTGGACGGATCCGTCCGTCGGCCGGTCGCTGTCCTCCCGGGAGCGGCGGAGTGCAATGCAGACTGCCATTGCCTCCTCCAACCCACACGGGATGACACCCCAATCGACGGATCCGGACTGGTCGGAGTCCGATTCGCTGCCTGCCATGGCGGAGAAGGCGGGAAACCACCGGAGATGAGCTCGGGTGACGGGGGGAGTGAAGTGAAGTGGCTAGGGTTTGCTTCGGCGAGAGGATGGGGATGAATATAAGTGGGGTCGGGTGGGCCAGCATGGGCTGCATCCGACGTTGCGGGCGTGCCCGGGCGCCCCCATATCCGCCCCATATTTGGGCTGGATATGGGGGCTGACGATCAGCCCGGGCGTTTGAGGGCGGTTTGAGAGGCCCGTCTGGGTCCAAATTTCATGACCGGGCAGCCCGCCCGGGCGTATGAGGGGTTTGAGAGGTCCGGCTGTAGATGCTCTAACCTAGTTAGTTATTGCCCTGCGAGGCATATGCCGCCACCGGATTACCGATGTCTCTCAATCATAATACATTACGCATATCGCAATATGCACGGATCAGGCTGATACGTGTGACTTTGGTCCATTCCTTTTTATTCTGAATTTTGGTTTGTTCGTTGTATACTAACTACTACGGCTTGTGTTGCTCTACTATATATCCCCTCGATCTCTACAGACGTACAATAAGCATTGTAGACTACTGGCTAAGGTTGTGCAAGTTATCTCTGTTAATTTTCATGATTCGATTGTACCAGTTGATAGGTAGCACATGGCATGCATATTGTTGTGGTCAGTCATTTTAAAGCCACAAGACCCATGATAACATACGCTTATGCGTGAACGGAAGTAAATATGGTCAAAAGAGGAGCGTGAGTTAATAATTAGGCAGAACAAATGTTGGTACTAACACGGATGGATGGCAGAACAGCAAAATAGGTGTAATTGCTGATGAGAAACCGCTTGTACAAGATGTATAGATTACTTTCTCACATGCAAACACACCCATACAAGGTTGCAAGTGCATGTATACACAAACTAGCTAGCTATTCTTGCCACTTTTTATTTATTTATTTTTTCGGAGAGCGGACGCGACCTTGGGGGTAGCCTCCTCCGGGCCTGGGTCCTGCGGGACGACGAACATCGTCATCGGCTCCTCCGGCTGCTCCATGGAGGACGAGGGAACAGAGCGGGGTGGGTGAATGGTGGTGATTGGGGCGGACGGAACAGGAGAGGACGGGCTTCTTCGCGGGGAGGAGGGACATGATTATGCAAATGCGCGGACTCCCGGTGCCGTTTTGAGTGGGTCCATGTTGTTGTAGTCAACTGTGGCGGACGTCCAAACTTCCCCAAACCTCCCCTAGTTTTGGTGACCGTCATTGGATGGCTAAAAGTGTCCAGACATTTGCGGTAGGTTTGGTGATCAATGCTGGAGTTGCCCTTACCCTTAGGGGTAGAATGGTAAATATTAGGAAAAAAGTTGATAATGTTTTGGATCTAGTACACAATCGATGATTGGTCAATTGGTAGTAGATCCAAATCGGTGATTATGAGCATCTCACCTCAATGACAATGGCTAGCTTAAATCATGAGCATCTCACCTCAATGACAATGGCTAGCTTAATTAAATCATGAGTACACCTGCAACATATTCTGGCACAAATGTAGAAATTGTAAATTAAAGTTGGACTCCTACTAAATGCTACACCATATTATCTGAAACCTGAAAAGGAATCTGGTCCAAGCACTTTTTTGAAAGGAGGCACGAGCTTTGCCTTTTCATTGATTAAGAAGAAGTTAGAGGAAACATGTTGCCCAACCAACAGGCCTGGGATATAGTGGAGCTTAAAAGAACACAAAGATAACACACAAGAAGATAAAAAACCTACTCTCCCGGCATTAATTTACTCAAGTGCTTGACGCCCGCAATTGTCCAAGATTTTGCTTCTTCTTTGATCCTTGAGAAGATAGCCAGAGGAGGGGTCTCGGCATGCCTAAAGACCCTCGCATTTCGTTCATTCCAAACTTGCCAGGAGATTAACATGATGATGGATCAAGGCCTTTGCGTCTCCTATCGAACATGCACACAAGATTACCAATCACAGACATTGTTAGCTTCAACCCAGAGGTGGATTTGGATCTCATTTAAACCTAACCAGCTTATGGCTGCTGACCAAATCTTGATGGTGTGTCTACACTTGAAAAGCAAGTGATCAATAGATTTTGGTTCCCGCTTGCAAAGTTGGCAGAGCCCGCAGTTTGGTCAATAGCGATGATGGAGCCGCTCCACAGTCCAAAGGTGGTTTTGTAGCGCGAGTCAAGTGGAGAATTAGCACTTAGCAGGAGCCCACATTTTCCAGACGATGGAGTTGAAGGGCGAAAATGTGAGGCTAGCGAATTGCATGCCATAGGTAGACCTAGCGGTGTAGCTCCCATCGCCGGTGAATTTCCAAGAAATTGTGTCGACATTGGCGAGCATCTTCCAAAGGTGGTAGAACTCGTCGTTGTGGTCAATAGAGAGGCCCTGTCTTAGGTTGATCCTGGAGGTTCACTGACTATTTTGCAAGGCTTCTTGAATAGTTTTTCTTTCTTTCTTGAGGATAGCTCATAAATTTTGCAAGACAATCGCATCGGCTGGACGAGGCCCAACGCCTCCATACAAAACGGGTCCTCATCGCCATCTTCCAACAAGGACCTCCATGTCAGCGGGTCACCCTGCCGGAGTCCCCTCCCATGTCTAATGGGCTCACCGGCAATCCCATTAAAAAGGACGCGGAGGAAGACATGGAGAGGAGCGCTGAGACCCAATCGCAAAATTGAGCCAGGAAACAATAATGTCTGTCTCAGGAAGTCTAAGTACTGATTATACTATAACGTTTCACCTGACTATTATTGTTGACTTATTACGGTTGATACATGCGCTTGTGTCAAAACACAAAAAAAGCTCAATAAGATAGACAGGTTATGTTAGACATGGCTGTCATTGCGATCATGATTTGGGGACCCCAAGATTTTATTTTACGTACTTCATTTTTGCTGTACTAGAAAGCTCGTCCGTGCTTGTACCTAGGGCAGGCCGCGAGCATGCAACCTCCCGGCTGCCACCAAAGCACGCCGACGCAATAGCGCCACATCGTCATTATCAATCCAGAGAATTGCCGATTGCTTGAGTATAGGGGCGCACATCGGGAGAGGATCTATTCATGTTGGCATGGGGAGGAGGGAAGGGATAGCATGACTCATGAGCGAGCGAGAAAAACTGGAGAAACTTGTGGGTAGCAGAGTGCGCACAAAGTCGCTGGATGAGCGAGCGAGGGTGGTCGCTCACAGCTGGCAGAGTGAACGGAAAATCAGTCGATCTGAAGTGTTTTGTCAAAGAGACCTTGGGTGCCTTTGTTCTTTCCCTTCAATTCAATAGTCACCTTCGACAAAACCCATCTGCGGTGGACCACGAGTCACGGCTACGAGAGAAGATCGGCACCCTACACAAGCACTCTAGTTAATTACTGGGAGCTGCCGCCCCCGGATTACCGATGTCTCTCAATCCTAATACATTAATCACAATATGCACGGATCAGGTGGATTCATGTGACTTCGATCCATTTCTCTTTACTTTGAATTTCGGTTCATTCATTTGTATACAAAAGCTCGGCTCGTGTTGCTCGACTATATAGCCCCTCGATCTCTATTAACGTACAAGCATTGTACTACTGGTGAAGGTTGTGTTAGTTTTCTCTATCAATTTTCTCGATTCGATTGTACCAGTTGATAGGTAGAACATGACACGCATGTTGTTGTGGTCAGTCGTTGTCAAGCCACAAGACTCACGGTACGTACGCTTATGCATGACCTAAAGTAAACTGGGTCAAAAGAGGATTATAAGTTAAGTAGTTAAGTAGAACAATGTTGATGATGTGGATGGATGGCACATTAGCAAAATAGGTGCAATTAATGGCGGGGGATCACTTGTACGAGATGTATAGATTATTTTCTCACATCCAGAAACGCATGCAATGTGCACATATATACACAAGCCAGCTAGCAATTCTTGCCGTTCTTTTCTTGGCAAATAGCTATTTTTGCCGATATCTTCAAAAAAAAAAAGTTATTCTCGCCGGACTCACACATGGCAGCACTCCACAATGTTTTTGCTCTAAGAACATCTTACATCTCCAACGTTTAACTCTCAAAAGCTAGTTAATGAGAGCCTCCCTAAAAGTATGGATATTGAAAACTGTGAATTAAATGATACCTTCAATTTAATTTCCGTTAATTTTTCCTTGCTACTTCTCATGTCCTTTTTACATACATAACCCCATTTCAACTATATTCACTATATAGCAATTTTTAACAATATTTAATTCAATTTTCTCAAAACATCAAATTCAATATCCCTTAAAAACATGATGATACATGAATGAACTATTGTCTATGAATTTTGTTACAACCTTCTGCTCTATTAAGACAAATGTGCACACAACCTTGTTGAGACCACATCTCCTTGTCCTCTTTTCCCCTTGAATGATTCACGTGGGCGCCATTTCGAAGCCATCAACTTCTTCTTCCTCCTCCTCCAACAATGAGTTGGCAAAAGACTCTTCCAGAAGCCTCCTTATTTGTGCAATGCAATGTAGATTTAACTGGATGATGCACGCGCGTTGCTGCGGAAACTTTGTTAAAAATACATAAATAGTTGCTAAAATTACTAAATCTAATGAAAAGAAAATATAAGCTTGAAAATCAGTAAAAACAAATGAAGTGTCTAAAAATAGGGGGTGGGGGGGTGGGGGGCTTTTGTATTACAGTTAAAAATATCATTTTGAAAGAAAATGTTAAGGATGACTAACATGCATGTATGATGTGGCAATGTTACATGCATAGACTAATGCAAAAATAATTGTAATTTATAAGTTAAATGCGTGGCTTGCTTATGTGATAGACTTAAATGCATGGTTTAGTGGGGACGCTGAGGTGGACTATATGCACTGTGAGAGAAAACTTAAATGGATGTCTTAGTGGGGACGTTGATGTGGACACTTTGCATGATGAGAGTATTGGTTTCAACTTTTTAAGTTTATAGGATGGGTGTTACCTGGAATAAGAATTTGTTAAATTTTGAAAAGAAAAAAACAGCCATGTCGTCGAATGCCTTGCGTACAGTGTGGCGGACGTTGTGCAGTGGCCAGCAGAACGTGGTGTTGACACGGTGGATGGAGGGACATGTGAAAGGTGGGGTTAGTACACGATTATTGTTGGCCTCGCTGACGCTTCACACCGCTTCACCCTAGCTTGTCCTAGCTCGGCTCGTGTGGCGAAGAAGCCCGACGCACAGGAAACGTGGAGGAGGCTAGCAGTTTGTGCATCATTGATGATGGCTGCCTACTCGTGGGACGCGTATGTGGAGCCAGCTGAGATCGCGTGGTGCCTGCCCACGAGCTTGGCTCAGTGGTGTGAGGAGACGGCGATCGTGGCGACAACTCAAGGGGCTGCTCCGACACGAGCAAGTAGGGCGAAGGGGACACGGTCAGCGAGGGAAGTGTGGGTCACGGGAGCTAGACCGTGACCGGTGATGGCGCCGACAAGATTTGAGTGATGATGATCGAGGACGAAAATTTTCTCCCACCACAAATTTCCGTATTGGGAGCGAGAAAACATCCCAACTAGTCGGGAGGAGGAACTGCTTCAAGAGCTACCATTTATTTGGAAGTTAAAGGATCACTAGTTAAGTGCATGTGTGTTGCAGCGCGGCAACTTTGTTCTACTGGTTCAACGACATCAGTTGGAGCCCTGCTCCGGTGCTCCCACCTAACCTAATTTCGGAGGGGTATTTTTGTCCCCGCGAGTTTGTTTTTTTTCTGCCCCGCCGTAGCCCAGATCCAAGCCCTGTCTACCCCTGTATAACCCAGACCGTATACGTATAATACACTGGTCAAAAAAAAAACATCACACGACCCCACGTCCATGTAAGACCTGCCGAATCCAATCATTCACGCAGCTCCATCAATCTCGCGAGCATTGACGCAGCTCCATAAGTCACGTAGTAGATCTCCAGCGGCGGCTATCTCGTCGCCGGCGATCTCGTCGGACAGCGAGCGCGACAACGTCGTAAATCTCCAACGAGCGCGCACAGGTACCGCATCCCGCGTCCCTCCTCTAGTGTCGCTCGCGGCAACATCGAACGAACTACCGCCGCCATTGGTAGTGGTTAACCTAGCAGGGCGGGTAACCTAGCTATCCGGCGGCGCATGCGATCGTGGATCTTATTTCGGTAGTGCTGCTCCTCGTGATCTGGGTTCACGTAGCGTCGGTTGCCGTCGGCTGTGCGCACCACCAGTATCCTTATTTGATGTGGCGGCTAACCTAGGTATCCGGCGGCAGAGGTAATCACAGATCAAGCTAGGTTTTGAGATCGTGCTATTCCTCGCGATTGAAAGTGATCACGACGGGTGCCATGGCCATCTTCCTTACTAAGTTTGGCAGATCTGAACGGCCTTGGTTGGGGTTGTTTACATAACATCTGTGATCGTGTGCTATGTGTTCTATATTTCATCATTGATAATGTTTGCACATGTGATGATACATATTATTGGTTGTAGGAAATGACGGACGAGGAGTTAACTGATATCATGGTAGACATGGAGTTTGGAGAACTGATGAAAGACTGGATAGAAGATTGGTCAGATGATGAAAATTCAGATCGTGGAGATCGGTCAGAGAATGGGAACGAATGGGACGATCTTAATGTGAGTGGCATTGTCATGTTGTAATTTTTTGGTGGCATCCGACAACATTAAATCTTTGTGTTGAAAATTTATAGATCGATGAGCTTGATGATGATCAGGAAAACAACTCGGAGCTCTCGAATGAAGATTACATTGGTCATGTACGGAAGTGAAATTTTTTGTTGGCATGCAAATTGAATTTCTTGTGAAATATTATATGATAAGTAATTATGTATTTGTGTTGTATTTTTAGTTCATTTCCGAATGTCATAATGCATACGACTATTACGATGAATCCGACGCGGAGACATGCCTCAACGATGAATCATTAGATGCACCTGATTCTGGGGAGTCCTAGTCGTCGGTCACCATGAGTGAGGTATGTGTGTAATCAATGTTCTATGGAAGTAATGTTAAACCATAGAAAACTGTTTTCATGGTTGTGGTTATATTGTGTAGGTGACACGAGATGATGGGGCAAAGAATGTCCAAGATACTGCCAGTGCAGATGATAAGAGGAAGCTGCTTTCAAAAGGTGATGCTGCCACAGCCATATGCATCATGGCCAGTAGGAAACAGAGGGATCCTTGCTTCGTTTTCGAGTACAAGCTGGATAAGGAAGGACATTTGAATAGGATGTTCTGGTGCGACTCCCAATCTCGTCATGACTATGAGGACTTCGGCGACGTGCTTGTATTTGACAACACGTACAAGATGAACCGCTATGGTATGCCATTCATACCTTTTGTTGGTCTTAACAATCACCGGAAGACCACTGTTTTTGCTTGTGCCATAGTTTCGAACGAGACCGAAGAGACATACGTGTGGCTTCTGCAGACTTTTTTGAGGTCCATGTGTCAAAAGATGCCTAAGAGTGTTATCACAGACGCCGATGCTGTGATGATCAAGGCAATTCGCGAAGTCTTGCCAGACGTGTGGCACCGTATATGTACGTGACATATAGAAAAAATATGAAGATTCACCTCAGTCACAAGTCCTTGAAGGAGTTCCGAACTCTTCTGTACTACAACACGTCCATGGCCACGTTTGAGGAGAGATGGCACACATTTTCCAAAAGATGACAGTCGGAAAAAACTGTAACATGGTTGAGACGGATGTATAAGAAGAGGATACTGTGGGCCACGGCTTATCTAACAGAGGGGTTTTGGCTTGGCATGAAAAGAAACCAGCGGAGTGAAAGCCTGAACTCATGCCTTCACCTCCACCTAGACGGTGAAATGACCCTGGTGGATATGATTTTGCACTATGAGAATGCCGTTGTGCGTATCCGTGAAAACGAGGCGCGAGATGACTGCACAGCCTCACAGAGTTTACCGGTGCCAGTTACTAGCTCGAGGGAACTTGAGATAGCTGCTTCTCACGTCTTCACTCAAGCAAACTTCTATATGTTGCAAGATGATCTTAGAAAAATTGGCGGCATGGAGATTGTAGAAATTAAGCGGGAGACGGATCACAGCAGTACATCGTGGCCTGGAAGAATAACCGGAAGCGCCGTTTTTGGGTGGAGTAGACACCAGTAAATTCCGCAGAAACTATAAGGTGCAGCTGCAGAAGAATGATTCGAAAGGGTCTACCTTGCAAGCACATATTCCATGTACTGAAGCAGTTGAACATATCTAAAATACCAAAGTGTTTAGTTCTTGTTCGGTTCACGAAAGAAGCAAGGTTGGGACTGCCCGCGAGGCGCACAAGCGATCTGTTGGGATTTGGTTGGACTGGTGCCGGGGAAAGAATGAAATATAGCCAGGTCAGTGTGTTAGCGTCAGAAGCTATGCATGCGGCATGCAAACACCCTGATTTGGTTGGACTGCTTTGTGGGATCAGTTACAGGAGAGTTTGAAGGTTGTGATAGCTAAGAGTCATGAGTATGATCTGCTATAGGAAAATTTGATCAAGCAAACAAATGACATCAGTAAGTGTGTAGTTGAATATGTGGATGATGGTGAAGGCAACATGATTGCGGTTAAAGATCCTATGAAAGTGTCAAGCAAAGGTGCAACAAAGGTAGATGAGAGCCCCCTGTCTCGAAAAATGGTAGACCACTCTCTTTTGATGAGTTGAAAACCCGGTGTGGCGCTTGCAAATTGTCAGGACACACTAGACGTAGCAAGAAATGCAAACTAAATCAGAAGTAAGTGTTTGTATGCATTGTGGATTAGTAATTTTTTTATCATTCATTAACTTAGCTTATCTTTTATCATGTGCAGAAAAGTGGAGAAGGAAGAAGAGTAGAACACTTGCTTCAATTATTTACCGTGTTAATCGGGCGGCTCATACTTTGGCTAAGGTAGCTGTAGGCGATTGTGTTTCTTTGGTTTGGAGGCTTTTGACCCCTGATTGTATCCTTAGTGTATTAGCAGACGAGATCCCAGACTTTGTTTAAATAAAGTAAGATATTTCCCTCAAAACAAAAATCAAAAAAATTATTTACTGTGTTATGACCCGGGCGGGAGGTAGAAAGAATATTGTACATTTTCCCTCCCCACGTCCTAAATGCCATTAAATAAGTAACTATACCACTCTCCTCCCCACCACGCACTCACCCACCTCCCACGGGCGCCGGTTCGGACTCCCCTCTTATCCCCACCTACAGTAGATCGAGAAAACCCTCGCCAGCGACCGCTGCAGCCGCCTCCATGGAGAGAAGCCTCGGCTGGCAGAGAGCGATGATGGAGCTCACCGACGATGACGAGGGGTGGCGCGAGGTGTGCGACTGGTTCCCCAGCACGGAGATGTTGGTCAACCACGCGCGTGGCCTCGTCAAAGTCCTCACCGACGCCGAGAAGAAGCGCGCCTTCCCCTACGGCCGCGACATCTCGCCTGCTCTCCTCCTCGTGTGGGCAATGCGAGAGGCCACGCTGAGCGCACTACAAGAAATATGTCAAATTATGACCTTCTGTCAGTGACCCTCGAAGAATTGGTCATAAATTTATGACCATTTTAGACCAATTGGTCAAAAGCTGTCTGGGGGGCTCCAAACCCTAAACCATTGCGACCATTTTGGTCAGAAAGGTCATAATTTCCTTACACGAAATGGTCATAAAGCAAACAGTGCTAGTCCACTGCCTTATTTCTAGTTGTTAACGACCAATATAGATGGTCATAGCCTTGTAAATTGTGGTGGGTTGCGATGACTAGGCGCCATCTCATCAGTTTTGCCTATGTGTCATGTCCATGTGGCAGTTTTTGCCCTAGGTTGTGAAGCAACCTATATTTCTGTCATTCCCAAAATTCCCAAAAAAATCTCATAAATTCTTTGGGTCATATCTTCGTCAAATATATAAAAACCTTCCTTTCCTAGTTAAAAATAATTCAAAAATATTCATTTTCCTATTCTGTTCAGAACAACAGTTTGTGAAGGAAGTACCACTTTGGCATGTCCAAATAGTATCCATTTTCGACAGTGCTTTCCTATGCCCAAATAACCATCCTCCACCAAATTCTAGCTCAATACATTCATTATTTTGAGCCGAGCTTCAACATTCGTAGTTATGTCCAGTGTGGTAGTTTGCAAAGCAAGTACCACCTAGGCTCCTCCTTTTGAGCTGAAAATTTGTGAACACGGTCTTCTTAGTAACTGATCATCCTCAGCAAAAACTCACGCCCATTAGCCATGTACATTTCCCGTACCGCTAATCAAACACTTGGTTGCTAATTCATGTTTGAGCATCGATCGGTCTCCTCGTGAGAATCTTATGTTGTAATTTTCTTCCTAGCACCAACCTGTGGAATGCCCAACCCACTAGACATGCCTAGGCCGCGCAGAACACATGGCAACGTCACGGTCGCGCGGTGACCACGCGGCGGGCATGCGAGTTTACGCGCTCTAGAGTTGGGGCCCTCGGCCGTCGCCCAAACCTCGACGTATCGCCACCAAACCATGTATTTATGATTAAATAGGTCCTTATGTAACTAGATATGATTTTTGGAAAAAATAAATAGCAAACTATGAGGCAGCTGCAGTTCAAATTTGACCCGCTTCCAACTGAATCGGCGGAAATTTGTCTTTTTCACGAGAGGTGGATCAAAAAATTTTACACCCAACCATTTTGTCAATTGTGCATTAAATATGGCCTAGTATTTTATAAAAATGATTTGATCCAATTTTGCAACAATTATTTGGTAGTTCCTTCACAAAAAAACCTCCTTTCGGGCACTCGAAAAAATGGAAAATGGTTTTTTCGTCCAACAAAAATGAAAAATTCCTTAGACAACATTGTTTGCCATTCCAATATGCACTCTTGTGCACAATATGAGATCATTTGAACAAACTATGCCATGAATGTGGCCATAAGATTGATCATTTGGCTTGAAAGCCATTGATCTCCACACATAATAACTCGTTTCTGAGAACACTTTTTTATAATAATTGCCGTATTATAAGTTTGTTATTTTTCCTAGGAACTTGGCCACATATGATGACACAATGCGAAGGTTTCCCAATTTTTTGATTTTTTATGAATTTTGTATGCCCGTTTCAAAATACGGTCAAAATGGCGGGAATGACCGTTCCTAGCTAGTGGTTGAATCTTGGAATTTTTTTGGTTTTTCTTTGATTTAATAGATACTTATGTACCTAGAAATCATTTTTGGAAAAAATAAATAGCAAACTATAAGGCACCTGCAGTTCAAATTTGACCCGCTTCTAGCTGAATCGACGGAAATTTGTCTTTTTCACGAGAGGTGGATCAAAACTTTTTACACCCAACCATTTTGTTAATTATGCATTAAACATGTCCTAGTATTTTAGAAAAATGATTTGGTCCAATTTTGCAAAAATTATTTTGGAGGTCCTTCACAAAAAAACCTCCTCTTGGGCACTTGGAAAATGGAAAATTAATTTTCCGTGCAAAGAAAGTGAAAACTCCCTTAGGAAACATTGTTTGGAACTCCAATATTCACCCTTGTGCACAATATGAGATCATTTGAAGAAACTATGCCATGAATGTGGCCATAAGATTGATCATTTGGCTTGAAAGCCATGAATCTTCACTCATGACAGCTCATTTCTGAGAACAATTTTGTAAAATAATTTCTGTATTACAAGTTTATTATTTTTCCTGGAAACTTGGTTACATATAATGACACAATGCGAAGGTTTTCCAATTTTTTGATTTTTTTTTGAATTTTTTATGCCTGTTTCAAAATGCGATTCAAACGGCGGGCTTGACCGTTCCTAGCTAGTGGTTGAATCTTGGAATTTTTTTGGTGTTTCTCTTATTAAATAGATACTTATGTACCTAGAAATGAGTTTTGGAAAAAATAAAGAGCAAACTATGAGGCAGCTGCAGTTCAAACTTGACCCGCTTCCAGCTGAACCGGCGGGAATTTGTCTTTTTCACGAGAGGTGGATCAAAACTTTTTACACCCAACATTTGGTCAATTGTGCATTTAATATGGCCTAATATTTTATAAAATTGATTAGGTACAATTTTGCAACAATTATTTGGTTGGTTCTTCAGAAAAAAAACATTTTTGCCACTCAAAAAATGATTAAAAATAGCTCGAAATATGAAAAATGCATACAAATTGGTCCTAATCCATAAAATGTGGTCTAACTCTAGTGAAAGTTTGTGTGGTGCCCTTTTGCAAAATATTTTTGATAGCTACTTCATAAAATCCCTCTATTTTTAGTATTTAAAAACTATTTTACATCACTGATTTTCTGAACCAGTCGTAACTCTGTCCACGGATCGATGACATGGCGTCCATCCATCCATCCATCCATATCTCCATCCCACATCCATCCATCCATCTATCTACAGAAAAAAGAAAAAAAGAAAAGAAAAGAAAAGGAGATACCCCCACCCGCAGGCCAAACCCAGCTCAGATCCCCCCGTCGCCCCCTTCCTCCCTCGTCCCCATCTCCTCGTCGCCGCCCCCTCCCCGATCTCGATCTGCCGCCGCCCCCTCCCCGATCTCGATCTGCCGCCGCCCCCACTGCCACCATCGATGACCCGCCGCCCCCACCGCCCCCGCCGCCCTCTACTCCACAGCCGGCGCCCCTACCCTCTCCTTCTCCCCTCTCCCTACATCCTAGATCCATTCGACCACGGCGGCCACCTCCTCCACGGCCACCTCCTCCCGCTGGCGACCGCATCCACTCCGCCGTCGGCGCCACCTCCCCTCCCCTCCCCTCCCCTCCCCTCCCTGGCTAGAGGTCCCCTCCCCTCCAAGGGTCCGCCGTCGATGAAGGCCGGCAAGGCCGGCTTCAAGGGCCCGCAGGAGGCTGACCGCATCCGCGTCACCCGCAGGAGGCGCAGCACTGCATCCGCATCACCCAAGCGTCAAGAACCTCGAGAAGGGTGATGATGATGGGTGGATCTCGTCGATCCGCACCTCCTCACCCACCACATCGCCGATCCGCGACATAGGAAGGTGTCCACGAGCTCCGCAGCTCCCCTCTGCATCGACTACGGCCACCAGTTCAAGCTTGGCGCCCCCACATCGCCGGATCCGAGCTTCTTCCCTGTCGGCCGCCGCGCGCCTTCCCCCATCGATCTGCGTCGCCCTCGCTGCTCCGACGTCTCCGGCCTCCCCGAGCTCGTCATCCGCACCGCGGTGAGCCCCTCAGCCGATCCCCCTGTTTGGCATATCAATCGATCAGCATGTGGAATTTTGGGCTCTGATTATTCTGAGAGAGGGATGGTACCATCTCCAAAATACATTTGCTTTACATTGATTTGAACACCTGTTATGTGTCGTGATCTCAGTGCGTATCCACCATTTTTTTCTTCAAATTTCTATTCTTCTACTTACAAACTACTAAATCTGTGAAGTGACCTAAAATGTCTTGCATTTGATTACATAGGGAGTAGCAGACAAGTGGATATGCCAGTTTGATAATTAGTACTTGACCATAATATTTAGGTGGTTATATGCAGCTTTGTTTTCTGACTTGTTTCTCTTAGCAAGTAATCATTTGTAATGATGTACCAAGTTGGCTCATTCAATTTTTTTACATTTCATAATAACCCAGATGGACATGGATCAACAGAGATAATATTATTACAGCATGTTGAGGCAGAGAACTACATTTGTTATAGTTCTTCTCTTGGCTCTCTGGTTTAGAAACAGAGATGTAGTGTTTTATTTTGATGAATTTATGTAACTTATTTTATCCTTGTAAGATTCTTCGACTTATCTCAGGTTCATAATTGTTTTAGTAGTTACGCTTCAAGTGTTGCCGAAGATGGATGTTTGTATGCTGATCTAGATAGCTTCCAGTGCACTTGTTTAATCATTTCAAATGGTTTATGTTGGTGACCTATCTGCAGGTCATGGGGAAGCAAAAGCTCAGTGTCAAGACTGAGGAGGACTCCAATCCTCGTGACTAGATGGTGGCAATGGTGGATCTGCAACTGCTCACTGACTTTCCACATGATTAGATGGATCTGCAACTGCTCAGCTGTTCAGTACTATGATATATCTTTTACTTCTAGTTCTTATAATCATTATAGGGCAGTAAATTGGCTGTATGGGCACTTCTTTGCTGTTAGCTGTTAGCCAAGAGATCAACTGTCCTGGTTGAAGTCATAGCCCAGAGGATTTTAGCTGTTAGCTATTAGCCAAGAGATCAACTGTCCCTCTTCCATGCTTCTGCTCTGCTATTCCAATTTTGCCTTTTGTGTTCCATCTTTTACTAGTACAGTAGCTTATTAGTACTTCTGTGTTTGCTTAGGCGGATAGTGGGCAGATCTACTTTGCTGCTTTCCTGCTTACGTTATGTGGTTCCATCAATCTATAGACTTTAGATGGATACCATGTTGGTCTGCTAGTCTGAAACAAACAGAAAATGAGTTGCATGTCCAACACAACCAACAGAAAGAAACACTAGCAGCACTACTGCCTATGCTTGATTTCTGCAGTAAACGGAGCTTAAAATTTTCGCGCTCTCTATTTTTTGTTCATTTTATCATATGATCTGATGCGTGCTCTCTTGCTTGGTGTGTGTGCAGTTTGGTAACATCCCGTGGGGAGGGCCAGGGACAAGCTGCTCCGGTCCGGCGAGGATGCGCACCATCTGTTGTTGCCAAGGCGATCTCTCTCTCTCTCTCTACATATCCTGTTATGCATTCAGGATGATCTGAAGCACTCGAAAGAAGCGAAGGGCAGAAGAAGCTTCGTTTCTCATTGATGTTATGTGTGATCAACTAAAATTTGCCCATCTCGTCCAATCTTTGTAGAAATATATTGTTGTGCGCCTGTGCACTTGTTGGGTCTTTTTGCTGTGCACTTGCACTTGAAGCATTATTTTGATGTGCACTTGTGCACTTGTTGGACCTTGGACCTTTTTGTGTAGAGGAGTTAATGGATGATGTATTGTACTTCATGTGATGTGTTACTAAAATGAAATATACAATTTATCTGCAATATTGTATTCTGTTGTACTTGTTTTCATACATGAGATATGCATGCTTCTGAAAATAATGCATCAGCCCAAATAAATCAGACCATTTCAATAAAAAAGATAGGTATAGGGCCAGGCCCATGTAGGCTAGATTGGTGGACTGGGCTATGAAATTTATGATGATTCCATTTGGTCACTAACAATGCCACGTCAGCTCAGCCATGTCAGATCCTACGTGGCCCAGGCAAGTGGGTAGTGACCTTTCTGAAATTTTTGTCATCAGTCTAGCTATGACCAAAATTCCAAAAAGGTCAAGTTTGTTCGTTCTTGACGGCCAACTATTGACCTTCTGAATTTGGTCAAAAAAAGGTCAATAAACGATAAATATGACGAATCAACGACCAAAATGGGGAGTCATAATTGAGTGTATTTCTTGTAGTGGCGACTCCCCTGTTCAGCGCGCTAGGGGGTGGATGTACTGCTCCACCACCATGACGCCGCGGCCAGATCCAGCACGCGTCGCGTCGAGGGCGGAGCGCGTCGACGTCGAGCTCGCTCTCCCTGTGCCCGTCAGCCCGGACTACCATGTCCGCCACGTGCCGAAGCCAGTCCTGCCGTTGGGCTCTGACGTCGTGGAGGACGACGTGGAGGAGGTACTGGTCATCCCTGATGACCATGAGGAGGACGAGGAGGACGTCGTGCAGATGGTAGCGCCGGTCGCCGTCGAGGGTGGCAAGACAATGCCCATCGACGTCGAGCTCCTTCCCCTCCTCCATGACATAGTGAAGGTGGGAGAAGAGGAGGTGGCTCAGGATCAGGTGGCGCGGCTGTCGAACAAGACGGCGGTCAAGAAGAAGGCTTGTCCGTGTGTGGTGCGCCGCTCACGCCGCCTCAAATTTCTGAAGAAGTGAAGATGGGCACAGTTGCTGAAGGAGGAGGAAGCTGCTGGTTATCTTAAGTTAGGTATGCTGTTATATGTTTCAGCATATAAGTTAACATTATTTTGTGTTTGATGTTGGTTAGGTATGCTTTTATATGTAAGCATATAAGTTATACAATCGGTACGGTTTGGTCGGTTCTTTGTGGCTGAAGAACTGAATATCTACTGCTCACCCTAAGTGTCAAGTTCAATTAAATTTCAGAATATTGAATATGTATTGTTGCTTTGCTTCAGTGTTGCATCAAAGGTGTAGGTGCTGCTAGATGTTTCTCCTATGTTGCAAGAAGACAATGAACTGGGCTGCTACATAAATCAGTAGTGTTGCTAGGTGATGTGCCCATGTACATCACTTACCAAATATAGAACATGCCAAAAGTGCATTTTTTGCCAAACACAGAACATGACAAAAGTGCATTGTCTGCCAAATATAGAACATGCCAAAAGTGCATTGTCTACCAATCATGATGGCCCCATGTTATTTATGCTGCAATCTCTGTTACACTTCGCCCATAAACTGAATAGCAAATAATTCACCAGCATTTCATCATGTCAATTACAATGATGTCAATAACTTTATGACAATCTACTTGCTAACTATGACAGCAATCATAATGGCAAGCAGGCCAAGATACAGAAGACCTCCAAATCCTAAAATCCTATCCCTATAGAGCAATATTTCCTTGTGCATCTTAACCATTGCCCTCTTTTCTTTCTCATTCCATTTAATTTCAGCTTCATATTCTGTAATCTTAGTCTCCAGTTTCTTGTTCTTCATGGCAAGATACTTAATGACTGACTTTGCTTTGCTATCCCACTCCCCATCAACCCATTCAATATAGTCAGAAGTGATATCATCCTAAATAAATCATGAGCAATTGAAGTCAATTTATAACTGAACTTGTCACTACAAGCGTTAAACATTGAACTTTTTTGCAGCTTGACCGCAATAGCAGTACTAGTTTGAAGATCATGCTCAGTAGACTAACCTCAAACACACATCCCACGAATGCGCCGCCAAAATTGTCTGCATCTATGCAGACACGGCCACCAGGAGTTTCCTAATGACCACATAGATGGAGCTTGTCATGGCCACAGGTCATGAATTGTAGGCGATAATGCTGGTATGTAAAGAACAACGGTAAAGAACTTACCTTTTTGCCACCAAAGTGTAGCACTGAAGAAACCCTAGCCGTGGGTTCTCCTAGCCCGCCGCCGCCCATGAAACCCCCGTCCCTTGTTCCACTCGATCCGCCGCCGCTGCCTCCTGTGCCACTGAATCCGCCCCACCTGCTTCCAGGACCCAGGGTTCGACCTAACTTGCGGTCGCCACCGCTCTTCTCGCCGCAGCCGCTGCCACCCGACCCCCAGCTCGCTATCATGCTTTCGCCATCGAGATTTGGAGGCGCAAATGGAGAGAGAGGGCTAGGGATTTGGAAAGGGAAACGAGAAAAGGGGAAAGATCAATGTGAACCTGGCAAAATGGGTTGGTGTAGCGCTGCCGGCACGATAGGCCGCCTGTGGGGCCCATCACGTGGTTAGATGGGCCGTGCCTGGCATCATGGTGAGTACAGAAAAAGTTAATTATACATACAATAAAAAACGACGGGTTTGTAAAACAAAATAGAAAAATATGATGCCTGATAACATGCGATAGAGCCAACGAACTGACATGACTAATTTTCATCTGTTTAATATTACGTTTTGGCTCGATATATTTACTTAGCTAACATGACTACTTTTCATAATCATGTGATGAGGGGGAATTACCAGGAGATTATGCAAGATGATGACATGCAGATAGCTAAGGCAGAAGGCTAAGCTTGGTAGAGTTTTAAAAAAAGTAAAGAATGTGAAAATTTTAATATGAAACTTAGGAGAGCAGTTGAAGAGAAAAATAGAATGCGAATACTATTAATGTGAAAAATACAATTATAAAAAATTGGAGAACGAGAAAAATATTAAGCAAGAACAATTGATAAGTGAAGCCAAAACTTTATTGGTACGACCAAATTGTCTTCTCCGAGCGAATTGTATGGCCAAATTGTCTGGTACGAGCGAATTGTCTGACAGACACATACACATGTATGTGTCACAATATTTGAGATGCCCTGTTTATTACATAAAAATGATAGAAACCTAAGATAATCATCCCTTCGAAACCTTCGACCGGACTAAATCCAAACCACTAAAACTTGAATCTTGCATGTCGCATGAATTCTTCAGGCGCGCCTTTTCCTTGCGATTTCGCGAATTTTGTACTTCACACACTCCATCGTGTTCGAAGGTGACATAATCAACTCGGCGACGAAACATCTTCTCCTTGCGTCAACGGTGGCCTGCAAAAAATGGCATAAAGGTTACATGAACCGAAGTTGCTACACGACCATACTAGCTAGTCTACAAACGTAAATAACAGCATACCTGTGAAAAATCGCGGGTCATTCGGTCCCCGTCCCAATGTTCTAGACATTCTGTGACAAAAAGGCCACAAGAGTTCCTGGTACATATGCAAACATTAGCGGTGGGCAATACGAACATGTGTGCTGTTGTTTGAATGTGCATGATGTCCTATTAACTCACCCATCCTCTTGTTGGGGCATGTCATACTCCTTGATAGGCCATTTACTTACGTCCGGATATTTCCCTGGTGTAATAAGATTTGCTAGGTGCATATCGTGTGCTATAGCCATTCGCTATAAAGAGGATAGTGTTAAAGACGAATAATAAACAACATGTAAGACCAATGGGACAAATGTTGGTTATATTACCAGTGCTTTCACAGTCTTTTCTGTCAGGTCCAGAGGATAGAGCGAATCGAGAATTTGAAATTCTTGTTTGATTAAGTGCATGACCACGGTCATCCAGTGGGCATTGTCGATATTCAATGCCATATACGTCTACAGTGAAAAAACCATTGTGGATCAAACGAAATACTTGACGAAATGTCCTGTAGTGAAGAATTACAAACATAACGTACCTTATCACGCACAGTATACTCTTTCGTGACTCTATTAACTTCTCCAGCTTTGGACAGAGCACTATCCATGTTGCAGCTCGACGGCAATGGATCATCTCATGTGATAGCACGATCTACAAGGAATTTAGACCTCCACGCTGGACAAAGGTAACGATCATGACCAACGC
This sequence comes from Aegilops umbellulata, assembly GCA_032464435.1. Taxonomy (NCBI): domain Eukaryota; kingdom Viridiplantae; phylum Streptophyta; class Magnoliopsida; order Poales; family Poaceae; genus Aegilops; species Aegilops umbellulata. The sequence goes on from CP136055.1 coordinate 533,910,650, forward strand.
GCAACTCCAAATGTCCCATATAAGCATCAATAACCTTCATAGAATATCAGGGCATTACATGTTGAAAGTTGAGACATAGATTATTGAAAATTTTAATAACAGGACATGCAAGTAGTACTTACATCGTCCGACAACCATCTGTGAGTAGTACCGGTCGAATCCTTTCAGAAGTCAGAGACATGACACGCCTTTCACTGTAGTAAACTTTCTTCCCCTTATTCTTCTCGGTGCTAGCAGCTAACTCGACAAATGAAACAGCTGCATCAATTATTTCTGGCGTCAACTCATCTGCCACAACCTCCGGCTCATGATTTTCAGAAAACAGAGCTGCATGAAATAATATGAACGTCAACAATGGTGATCATATGCATTCGTAGTATATAACAAATTAAGAAAGTTAGTTATGATACCTCTACTAGCAGTAGTAGTACCGGAGGGTTTCTGACCACGGTTGGTATGCATGCTGGGCTTGTCAAGTGCGTAGGGGGATTCATATTTCTTAGGAACGGTCCGCTTGCGCTTACCGGATATAACTTCCTCATCCGATTGTTGCATCCTTTTTTCCATTCGCCTTAGCCATGAACTTGCTGACCGAAGATGGACAAATGTCTATGTCCGATGAAGGTGCTTGAGTAGAAGTACCAACGACCCAAGGGTTTTCGGGTGTAGCGCCACATTCATCATTACGCTTAATAGGTGAAGCTTCCTTGTGTCCATTCATCTTCGGTGGGGTTTTCTGTTTGGCAAACAAAATCGTGTGAACATTTTAGCACGTAAATAAATTAAAGGATAAAATTATAGACAAATATATATATATATAATACCTCAGGTACGGTTTTATGGTTGGGAACTACTTAATCAGGCTGCGTCATGCCAATGATAGGCTCTCCGCGTGAGTCTATGCCATCCTTGTACACGAATTCCTTCTTTTCATATGGATCGTTCTCGAACGAATCCAGTTCTTCATCCACATCATTGTCCGCGGATGGCACGACAGCAGCCGGCTTGTACATGACACCTGATTTGTTCAACTTCTCCAACAACCTCTGCAATAGAAATATAAATTTAGTAATGCTTGCATGGTTTAAAACATCAAACATACTGTAAACTATAAAGTTAGGGTGTGACACCTCAGCAACTTGATTAGGGATTTGCCTCATCTAGGTGTGTATGAAGTCCATGCACCGCTTCATTAGAAGCTCCATCGAATCTTTCGACATTGGGGCTGTCGTCGACTTCTTTGCGTTTCCATTTGCAGGCTTGGTTTTTGGCTTCATGATAGGCGCATTATTTGGGATTTTGGGCTCCTGCGCCCTATACTCTTGGCTGATATTATTTTTGATCTGCATGCGATATTGAAGTACATCTGATGAATAAAAAATAAATATTATTAAGTTACAAAACATTTAAGAAAGACAGAACACAATGACTTACCTTGACGTTACCACGGCCGCGCCCATTGTCATAGTCGAACCGATCTCTCCTAGTGGCTGCACCTTCCGTCCAATTCCTCGTAAGAGGTTGTATGGGCAAGTTGGGATTATAGGCGCATTCGCCTTCGACAGGTTGCACCTTCTCCCAGTACAAGTACTACAAAAAATATATAAGGATTTAGAGTTAGTACAATACATCACATAAAATTGCAATGATATAATAATTGACATTATGCAACAGGTCTCATATGTGTACCTGCAACAGAGCCAAATTGCCTTTCGGCCATTGACAGAGGTGTTTGCCTTTTTTGACTTTAGGCAATCAAGGAGAACACGCACGGTGAACGCATTCCAGTTAATCTTTGAAATACGTTTCACATCATCGACCAAAGCGTAGTACTGCTTTGGCACAATCTTGCTCGACATGGGAGCAATAATTGTTCCTAACAGGAGAAGGACTACTTTCCGAAGGAAATCGTCGTCGGTGGCTTTACTTTTAATTATGTCCTCAATGAGATTATCTATCTCTATGTTTTCTAATGTCTTACTGAGAAATTGTGGCGGCACCCGCTCCTTGATGTCCTCGCCTTCTTCAATCAGAATGTCCGAAGCGGACAGTCCTTGGTTCTCGAGGTTAAAGATACACTCGACATCGACCGCACCGAGAGTCACCTCCCCAACCTGCTCTTGTATAATGAATCTTGCCGTGCTGGCCTGAAAATTCTCAATCATATACCTAATCAGTAGGGTACGCATCTTAATAGATGGTATCTGCAGCATGCTGCGCAATGTTGTATCAGCCACTCTAGCGCATTGACCGCTCGATAGAGCGGCAACAAGCTTGCACCATTTTTCAACGGCGCATACTATTTCTCCATTCAGCTCGTCCATCCTGTCGAAAGAAAGTATATAACTTTGTGACATTAGCGAACACTAATACAAAAATAACAATAGACATGCAAAAATATAAAACTTTCTGGCAGTAGCTAACACTAATGCAAAAATAATACTAATGCAAATATAAAACTAGCACCATGTATGCTGCAACATGCACCCAAGTGTGTGCTGATATGAGGCAATAAAAAAATAACTACAATTGGTAATTGAAATTACTTGCATCTGCCCAAGTTCTTTGAGTATCAGATAAATTATATAATCAATAAATCTAATATGGTAAACTGTTACTAAATCGTCTGGTTGTCTTATTAACAGGGTGACAAATTGATCAGCTGTAAATAAATATAGTCTATAGCAATGGTACCTATTTGAGGTTCATCAACATCTAATGCTTATAACTCTTTAATGTTCTATGTGCACACTAATATAATTGGATCGTGTGACAAAAATATAATTGGATCATGTGACAAAAAATCTATTGCATCATGCTTCTCGAGAAACAACATCTTATTCTACCATGCTATGAAAGAACCAAAGATTTAGTTCATCTATGCCATCTGATCAGAACACATCTAGTCGAGTTGATACTAGTTGAAAATATGTGGTAAAACTAGTCCATCAAAGCAACGAGACGGAGGAACTAGCTTGCTATGAAGGCACGAGGTAAAGGAGGACAACTTACTTGATCGGTCGACGAAGATGAAAGAAGTCGGCGATGCGTTGTCGACGTAGTTCATCGAGGTCGGCCAGCACGTGCAGACGACCTTGATCTTCTCGGCGTTTTTGTGGCGTGTGGGATGCGGCGGACGGAGCTGTCGACGACTCGCCGACAGGAGGCGATCTAGTCGACGACATGTGCGAGGAGGTGGAGATTATATACGAGGTCGACTCCTAGGTCGTCATAACTTCCCTGTGGCCAATCTCGCGATCTATATTTTCCTCCGTTGAAGCGAGGCTGAACGTGCTCCTCAATCGTAGGGATTAGGAACATATGGATTAGCACGATCCCGGAATTGTGTAACAGAACGACAACTACTCCCGTGATCGACGTGCGTGTGATCGACGTGCATGGAAAGCATAGCGTTCTGGGCCCCCACAATATGGATCCAACACTTATTTGCGGTCTGGGCCGGCCCACCTACCTACATTGTTTCTTCCTTCAAAATAAATATCATTGGTTCTTCCCTAAAAAAAAATTTTGTGACACCTATTAGTTATCGTATACTTGTATATGTTCAACAATATTTATAGTATCTCTATCATTTTTACAATATTATATATTCAAATGTATTGTTCATCTTTCCCTTTTAATTTGGTTTTCCTGTTATTTTATGTTTTCTCCTTCTTATTCTAGTTGTTTTTCCATGTTTCATAATTCCATATCACTTCTTCTCATAGTTTTCAATTTCATTTCAAATATGTATGATTAATTGTTGTCCTATTTATGACTTCCTAATTGGTGGAACCGGCAAGGAAAACCACTTTCAGACCTGCCCTCCGACAGACCCCAATGATCCTGCTTGTACAAGGTGCATGTGGAGGCATGCATGAGATGACCCCAACTTTTGAGACCATGTGGGCATGGCAAATATGGTCCCCCAGGTAAGGTGTGCACAAATTCAGACACAAAACGCACGTTGCGTCACGTGGGGGCAGTGTTGTAGGGTTTTGTCGCTGGAAAAACCCTAGAAAATGCATCAAGTGTCGGAAATGAATGATACTTGTCATGCATGCATGCCATGGTCATCCTAGGGTGTGCATAAAGTTTGGGATCATTTGTGGGACCGGCAAGGAAAACTAATTTTAGACCTGCCCTCCGGCAGACCCGAATGGTCCTGCTTGTACATGGTGCATGTGGAGACATGCATGAGATGACCCCAACTTTTGGGACCATGTGGGCATGACCAATGTGGTCCCCCAGGCAAGGTGTGCACAAATTCGGACACAAAACACACATTGCGTCATGTGGGGGCAGTGTTGTAGGGTTTTGTCGCCGGAAAAACCCTAGAAAATGCATCGAGTGTCGGAAATGAGCGATACTTGTCATGCATGCATGCCATGGTCATCCTAGGGTGTGCATAAAGTTTGGGATCATTTGGCGGGACCGGGAAGGAAAACCTCTTTCAGTCTTGCTCTTCGGCATACCCGAATGGTCCTGCTTGTACATGGTGCATGTGGAGGCATGCATGAGATGACCCCAACTTTTGGGACCATATGGGCATGGCCAATGTGGTCCCCCAGGCAAGGTGTGCACAAATTCGGACACAAACGCACGTAGCGTCACGTGGGGGCAGTGTTGTAGGGTTTTGTCACCGGAAAAACCCTAGAAAATGCATGAGTGTCGGAAATGAACGATACTCGCCATGCATGCTTGCCATGGTCATCATAGGGTGTGCATAAAGTTTGGTCTAAATTGGTGAGACCTATAAGATAAACCTGCTTCTAGTACATGGTGCATGTGGAGGCATGCATGTGATTGTCCCAACTAGATTTGATTTAATAATATTTCAAGTATCAAACAGAAAAGAAAATTTATAATTAGCAAGGACAACATATTATCTTACATTTAAAAAACAATTCAAATGTAAAAAGATAAGATCTATTAGAATGAAGAAGTGAAATAAAAGATAACATATTATCTTACATTTTGAAAATATTTCAAATATAAAGAAGAGAACAAATATTAGAATGAAGAAGTGAAATAAAACAGAACATTTTATTTTACAAACTAAAAATATTTCAAATATAATAAAGATAAGAAATATTCAAATGAAGAATTGAAATAAAACACACCATTTAGTTTATATTTCATAAATATTATCAATGCAAAAAAGTGAACAAACAAATGAAATAAAACACAATAGAATTTGGCATATTTTTTAATTTTAGTAAACACTGTTAGAAATAATATAGAAAAAAAGAGATTTGATTTTAAATATTAGAAATATAAACAAGAGAAGAAAATTTGGAGTTAAGAAGTGAAAAACAAAGAGAATATAAAACAGATCAGCGCGCGGGTGAAGCTGTCCTGGGCCAGCCCGCTCGAATTGGGCCCAAGGCAGAGCCGCGCAGGGCATAGCGCAGTGCACAACCGTGGGGTGGTGGGAGTTTAGTCCCACCTCGCCAAGCGAGAGAGCGCCGCACCAGTTTATATACCCGGCTGCGACTCCCCTCCCAAGCTCCTATCATATGAAGGCAGTACATTGCCTAACTCTCGTCCCCTCTATCCCGTGGGGCCTACTAGCAGCAGAGATATTTTGCACCACAGGCCTGCATCCTGGCCCATGAACGGCTGGGTTCCTAGTCGTATGCAGGCCGTGGTGTATGAATTCTCCTGCTCTGGTAGGTGGGCACTTTTTTTGGCATATTGCCATGTGTTTTGATTTTCAAATCACACACTAAATTATACACATGCACACTTGCATTCAGTACACATTTTTTTGCATATGTGACAAGTTAATGTTTTGACCTTCAAATCACCTAATAAATTTTACACATGCTCACTTACATGTAATACACATGGCTATTAATGGGATTTCAATAAAAATGAGGCCGTGGTGTATGAATTCTCCTCTCACATGCATCGCATGGACATGGTAGGGTGTGCATGAAGTTCGGGATCATTTGGTGGGACCGGCAAGGAAAACCTTTTTCAAACTTGCCCTCCAGCAAACCCGAATGGTCCGGCTTGTACATGGTTCATGTGGAGGCATGCATGAGATGACCCCAACTTTTTGGGAGCACGTGGGCATGGCCAATGTGGCACCCCAGGCAAGGTGTGCACGAATTCGGACACAATACGCACGTTGCGTCACGTCGGGGCACTGTTCTAGGGTTTTATCGCTGCAAAACGCCTACAAAATGCATCCAGTGTCGGAAATGAACGATAGTTGCCATGCATGCTTGCTATGCTCATCGTAGGGTGTGTATAAAGTTTGGTATCAATTGGTGAGACCGAGAAGAAAACCTGCTTCTAGTACATGCTGCAAGTGGAGGCATACATGCGATTGTCCCAACTGTTGGGGAACGTAGTAATTTCAAAAAATTTCCTACGCACACGCAAGATCATGGTGATGCATAGCAACGAGAGAGGAGAGTGTTGTCTACGTACCCCCGTAGACCGAAAGCGGAAGCATTGACGCAACATAGAGGAAGTAGTCGTACGTCTTCCCGATCCGACCGATCCAAGCACCGTTACTCCGGCACCTCCGAGTTCTTGGCACACGTTCAACTCGATGACGCACCCCTAGCTCCGATCCAGCAAAGCTTCGGGGGGAGTTCCGTCAGCACGACGGCGTGGTGACGATGATGATGTTCTACTAGCGCAGGGCTTCGCCTAAGCACTGCAACGATATGATCGAGGTGGAATATGGTGGAGGGGGGCACCGCACACGGCTAAGGAACGATCACGAAGATCAACTTGTGTGTCCTAGGGTGCCCCCCTGCCCCCGTATATAAAGGATCCAAGGGGGGTGCGACCGGCCCTATGGTGGCGCGCAGGAGGAGTCCTACTCCTACCGGGAATAGGACTCCCCTCCCGTTCCTTGTCCAACTAGGAGAGGTAGAGGGAGAATAGGAAAGGGGGGGGGGGCGCCGCCCCTCCCTCCTTGTCCAATTCGGACCAGGGGGAGAGGGGGCGCGCGGCCTTCCCTGGCAGCCCCTTCCTCTTCTCCACATTAGGCCCATGAGGCCCATGAGGCCCATTAACCCCCCAGGGGGTTCCGGTAACCCCCCGGTGCTCCGTTTTTATCCGATACCTTTCCGAAACCCTTCCGGTGTCCGAATATAGTCATCCAATATATCAATCTTTATGTCTCGACCATTTCGAGACTCCTCGTCATGTTCGTGATCACATCCGAGACTCCGAACAACCTTCGTTACATCAAAATGCATAAACTCATAATAACTGTCATCGTAACGTTAAGCGTGCGGACCCTACGGTTCGAGAACAATGTAGACATGACCGAGACACGTCTCCGGTCAATAACCAATAGCGGGACCTGGATGCCCATATTGGCTACTACATATTCTACGAAGATCTTTATCGGTCAGTCCGCATAACAACATACGTTGTTCCCTTTGTCATCGGTATGTTACTTGCCTGAGATTCGATCGTCGGTATCCAATACCTAGTTCAATCTCATTACCGGCAAGTCTCTTTACTCGTTCCATAATACATCATCTCACAACTAACTCATTAGTTGCAATGCTTGCAAGGCTTAAGTGATGTGCATTACCGAGAGGGCCCAGAGATACCTCTCCGACAATCGGAGTGACAAATCCTAATCTCGAAATACGCCAACCCAACATCTACCTTTGGAGACACCTGTAGAGCTCCTTTATAATCACCCAGTTACGTTGTGACGTTTGGTAGCACACAAAGTGTTCCTCCGGCAAACGGGAGTTGCATAATCTCATAGTCATAGGAACATGTATAAGTCATGAAGAAAGCAATAGCAACATACTAAACGATCGGCTGCTAAGCTAATGGAATGGGTCATGTCAATCAGATCATTCAACTAATGATGTGACCTCGTTAATCAAATAACAACTCTTTGTTTTCATGGTTAGGAAACATAACCATCTTTGATTAACGAGCTAGTCAAGTAGAGGCATACTAGTGACACTCTGTTTGTTTATATATTCACACATGTATTATGTTTCTGGTTAATACAATTCTAGCATGAATAATAAACATTTATCATGATATATGAGGAAATAAATAAGAACTTTATTATTGCCTCTAGGGCATATTTCCTTCAGTCTCCCACTTGCACTAGAGTCAATAATCTAGATTACACAGTAATGATTCTCACACCCATGGAACTTTGGTGCTGATCATGTTTTGCTCGTGGAAGAGGCTTAGTCAACGGGTCTGCAACATTCAGATCCGTATGTATCTTGCAAATCTCTATGTCTCCCAACTGGACTAGATCCCGGATGGAATTGAAGCGTCTCTTGATGTGCTTGGTCCTCTTGTGAAATATGGATTCCTTTGCCAAGACAATTGCACCAGTATTATCACAAAAGATTTTCATTGGACCCGATGCACTAGGTATGACACCTAGATCGGATATGAACTCCTTCATCCAGACTCCTTCATTTGCTGCTTCTGAAGCAGCTATGTACTCCGCGTCACATGTAGATCCCGCCACAACGCTTTGTTTAGAACTGCACCAACTGACAGCTCCACCGTTTAATGTAAACACGTATCCGGTTTGCGATTTAGAATCGTCCGGATCAGTGTCAAAGCTTGCATCAACGTAACCGTTTACGATGAGCTCTTTGTCACCTCCATATACGAGAAACATATCCTTAGTCCTTTTCAGGTACTTCAGGATGTTCTTGACCGCTGTCCAGTGATCCACTCCTGGATTACTTTGGTACCTTCCTGCTAGACTTATAGCAAGACACACATCAGGTCTGGTACACAGCATTGCATACATGATAGAGCCTATGGCTGAAGCATAGGGAACATCTTTCATTTTCTCTCTATCTTCTGCAGTGGTCGGGCATTGAGTCTTACTCAACTTCACACGTTGTAACACATGCAAGAACCCTTTCTTTGCTTGATCCATTTTGAACTTCTTCAAAATTTTATCAAGGTATGTGCTTTGTGAAAGTCCAATTAAGCGTCTTGATCTATCTCTATAGATCTTAATGCCCAATATGTAAGCAGCTTCACCGAGGTCTTTCATTGAAATACTCTTATTCAAGTATCCCTTTATGCCATCCAGAAATTCTATATCATTTCCGATCAGCAATATGTCATCTACATATAATATCAGAAATGCTACAGAGCTCACACTCACTTTCTTGTAAATACAGGCTTCTCCAAAAGTCTGTACAAACCCAAATGCTTTGATCACACTATCAAAGCGTTTATTCCAACTCCGAGAGGCTTGCACCAGTCCATAAATGGATCGCTGGAGCTTGCATATTTTGTTAGCATTTTTAGGATTGACAAAACCTTCTGGTTGCATCATATACAACTCTTCTTTAATAAATTCATTAAGGAATGCAGTTTTGTTTATCCATTTGCCAGATTTCATAAAATGCAGCAATTGCTAACATGATTCGGACAGACTTAAGCATAGATACGAGTGAGAAACTCTCATCGTAGTCAACACCTTGAACTTGTCGAAAACCTTTTGCGACAATTCTAGCTTTGTAGATAGTAACACTACTATCAGCGTCCGTCTTCCTCTTGAAGATCCATTTATTTTCTATGGCTTGCCGATCATCGGGCAAATCCATCAAAGTCCATACTTTGTTCTCATACATGGATCATATCTCAGATTTCATGGCCTCAAACCATTTCGCGGAATCTGGGCTCATCATCGCTTCCTCATAGTTCGCAAGTTCGTCATGGTCTAGTAACATGACTTCCAGAACAGGATTACCGTACCACTCTGGTGCGGATCTCACTCTGGTTTACCTACGAGATTCGGTAGTAACTTGATCTGAAGTTACATGATCATCATCATTAGCTTCCTCACTAATTGGTGTAGTGGTCACAGGAACAGATTTCTGTGATGAACTACTTTCCAATAAGAGAGAAGGTACAATTACCTTATCAAGTTCTACTTTCCTCCACTCACTTCTTTCGAGAGAAACTTCTTCTCTAGAAAGTATCCATTCTCAGCAACGAATGTCTTGCCTCTGGATCTGTGATAGAAGGTGTACCCAACTTTCTCCTTTGGGTATCCTATGAAGACACATTTCTCCGATTTGGGTTTGAGCTTATCAGGTTGAAGCTTTTTCACATAAGCATCGCAGCCCCAAACTTTAAGAAACGACAACTTTGGTTTCTTGCCAAACCATAGTTCATAAGGCGTCGTCTCAACGGATTTTGATGGTGCTCTATTTAACGTGAATGCGGCCGTCTCTAAAGCATAACCCCAAAACGATAGCGGTAAATCTGTAAGAGACATCATAGATCGCACCATATCAAGTAAAGTACGATTACGACGTTCGGACACACCATTACGTTGTGGTGTTCCGGGTGGCGTGAGTTGCGAAACTATTCCGCATTGTTTCAAATGTAGACCAAACTCGTAACTCAAATATTGTCCTCCACGATCAGATCATAGAAACTTTATTTTCTTGTTACGATGATTTTCAACTTCACTCTGAAATTCTTTGAACTTTTCAAATGTTTCAGACTTGTGTTTCATTAAGTAGATATACCCATATCTGCTTAAATCATCTGTAAAGGTGAGAAAATAACGATATCCGCCACGAGCTTCAATATTCATCGGACCACATACATCTGTATGTATGATTTCCAATAAATATGTTGCTCTCTCTATAGTACCGGAGAACGGTGTTTTAGTCATCTTGCCCATGAGGCACGGTTCGCAAGTACCAAGTGATTCATAATCAAGTGGTTCCAGAAGTCCATCAGTATGGAGTTTCTTCATGCGCTTTACACCGATATGACCTAAACGGCAGTGCCACAAATAAGTTGCACTATCATTATCAACTCTGCATCTTTTGGTTTCAACATTATGAATATGTGTATCACTACTATCGAGATTCATCAAAAATAGACCACTCTTCAAGGGTGCATGACCATAAAAGATATTACTCATATAAATAGAACAACCATTATTCTCTGATTTAAATGAATAACCGTCTCGCATCAAACAAGATCCAGATATAATGTTCATGCTCAACGCTGGCACCAAATAACAATTATTTAGGTCTAATACTAATCCCGAAGGTAGATGTAGAGGTAGCGTGCCGACCGCGATCACATCGACTTTGGAACCATTTCCCACACGCATCGTCACCTCGTCCTTTGCCAGTGTTCGCTTAATCCGTAGTCCCTGTTTCGAGTTGCAAATATTAGCAACAGAACCAGTATCAAATACCCAGGTGCTACTGCGAGCTCTAGTAAGGTACACATCAATAACATGTATATCACATATACCTTTGTTCACCTTGCCATCCTTCTTATCCGCCAAATACTTGGGGCAGTTCCGCTTCCAGTGACCAGTCTGCTTGCAGTAGAAGCACTCAGTTTCAGACTTAGGTCCAGACTTGGGTTTCTTCTCCTGAGCAGCAACTTGCTTGCTGTTCTTTTTGAAGTTCCCCTTCTTTTTCCCTTGCCCTTTTTCTTGAAACTAGTGGTCTTATTGACCATCAACACTTGATGCTCCTTCTTGATTTCTACCTCCGCAGCCTTTAGCATTGCGAAGAGCTCGGGAATCGTCTTATCCATCCCTTGCATATTATAGTTCATCACGAAGCCTTTGTAGCTTGGTGGAAGTGATTGGAGAATTCTGTCAATGACACAATCATCCGGAAGATTAACTCCCAGTTGAATCAAGTGATTATAATACCCAGACATTTTGAGTATATGCTCCCTGACAGAACCATTCTCCTCCATCTTGCAGCTATAGAACTTATTGGAGACTTCATATCTCTCAATCCGGGCATTCTGTTGGAATATTAACTTCAACTCTTGGAACATCTCATATGCCCCATGACGTTCAAAACGTCGTTGAAGTCCCGGTTCTAAGCCGTAAAGCATGGCACATTGAACTATCGAGTAGTCATCAGCTTTGCTCTGCCAGACGTTCTTAACGTCGTCAGTTGCATCAGCAGCAGGCCTGGCACCCAGCGGTGCTTCCAGGACGTAACTCTTCTGTGCAGCAATGAGGATAATCCTCAAGCTACGGACCCAGTCCGTGTAATTGCTACCATCATCTTTCAACTTTGCTTTCTCAAGGAACGCATTAAAATTCAACGGAACAACAGCACGGGCCATCTATCTACAATCAACATAAACAGGCAAGATACTATCAGGGACTAAGTTCATGATAAATTTAAGTTCAATTAATCATATTACTTAAGAACTCCCACTTAGATAGACATCCCTCTAATCCTCTAAGTGATCACGTGATCCAAATCAAACGAAACCATAACCGATCATCACGTGAAATGGATTAGTTCTCAATGGTGAACATCATTATGTTGATCATATCTACTGTATGATTCACGCTCGACCTTTCGGTCTCCGTGTTCCGAGGCCATATCTGCATATGCTAGGCTCGTCAAGTATAACCCGAGTATTCTGCGTGTGCAAAACTGGCTTGCACCCGTTGTAGATGGACGTAGAGCTTATCACACCCGATCATCACGTGGTGTCTGGGCACGACGAACTTTGGCAACGGTGCATACTCAGGGAGAACACTTCTTGATAATTTAGTGAGAGATCATCTTATAATGCTACCGTCAATCAAAGCAAGATAAGATGCATAAAAGATAAACATCACATGCAATCAATATAAGTGATATGATATGGCCATCATCATCTTGTGCTTGTGATCTCCATCTTCGAAGCACCGTCATGATCACCATCGTTACCGGCGCGACACCTTGATCTCCATCGTAGCATCATTGTCGTCTCGCCAATCTTATGCTTCTACGACTATCGCTACCGCTTAGTGATAAAGTAAAGCATTACAGGGCGATTGCATTGCATACAATAAAGCGACAACCATACGGCTCCTGTCGGTTGCCGATAACTCGGTTACAAAACATGATCATCTCATACAATAAAATTTAGCATCATGTCTTGACCATATCACATCACAACATGCCCTGCAAAAACAAGTTAGACGTTCTCTACTTTGTTTGTTGCAAGTTTTACGTGGCTGCTACGGGCTTAAGCAAGAACCAATCTCACCTACGCATCAAAACCACAACGATAGTTTGTCAAATAGACTCCGTTTTAACCTTCGCAAGGACCGGGCGTAGCCATACTCGGTTCAACTAAAGTTGGAGAAACTGACACCCGCCAGCCACCTGTGTGCTAAGCACGTCGGTAGAACCAGTCTCGCGTAAGCGTACGCGTAATGTCGGTCCGGGCCGCTTCATCCAACAATACCGCCGAACCAAAGTATGACATGCTGGTAGGCAGTATGACTTATATAGTCCACAACTCACTTGTGTTCTACTCGTGCATATAACATCAAACCATAAAAACCTGGCTCTGATACCACTGTTGGGGAACGTAGTAATTTCAAAAAAATTCCTACGCACACGCAAGATCATGGTGATGCATAGCAACGAGAGAGGAGAGTGTTGTCTACGTACCCCCGTAGACCGAAAGCGGAAGCATTGACGCAACGTAGAGGAAGTAGTCGTACCTCTTCCCGATCCGACCGATCCAAGCACCGTTACTCCGGCACCTCCGAGTTCTTGGCACACGTTCAGCTCGATGACGCACCCCTAGCTCCCATCCAGCAAAGCTTCGGGGGGAGTTCCGTCAGCACGACGGCGTGGTGACGATGATGATGTTCTACTAGCGCAGGGCTTCGCCTAAGCACTGCAACGATATGATCGAGGTGGAATATGGTGGAGGGGGGCACCGCACACGGCTAAGGAACGATCACGAAGATCAACTTGTGTGTCCTAGGGTGCCCCCCTGCCCCCGTATATAAAGGATCCAAGGGGGGTGCGACCGGCCCTATGGTGGCGCGCAGGAGGAGTCCTACTCCTACCGGGAATAGGACTCCCCTCCCGTTCCTTGTCCAACTAGGAGAGGTAGAGGGAGAATAGGAAAGGGGGGGGGCGCCGCCCCTCCCTCCTTGTCCAATTCGGACCAGGGGGAGAGGGGGCGCGCGGCCTGCCCTGGCAGCCCCTTCCTCTTCTCCACATTAGGCCCATGAGGCCCATGAGGCCCATTAACCCCCCAGGGGGTTCCGGTAACCCCCCGGTGCTCCGTTTTTATCCGATACCTTTCCGAAACCCTTCCGGTGTCCGAATATAGTCATCCAATATATCAATCTTTATGTCTCGACCATTTCGAGACTCCTCGTCATGTTCGTGATCACATCCGAGACTCCGAACAACCTTCGTTACATCAAAATGCATAAACTCATAATAACTGTCATCGTAACGTTAAGCGTGCGGACCCTACGGTTCGAGAACAATGTAGACATGACCGAGACACGTCTCCGGTCAATAACCAATAGCGGGACCTGGATGCCCATATTGGCTACTACATATTCTACGAAGATCTTTATCGGTCAGACCGCATAACAACATACGTTGTTCCCTTTGTCATCGGTATGTTACTTGCCTGAGATTCGATCGTCGGTATCCAATACCTAGTTCAATCTCATTACCGGCAAGTCTCTTTACTCGTTCCATAATACATCATCTCACAACTAACTCATTAGTTGCAATGCTTGCAAGGCTTAAGTGATGTGCATTACCGAGAGGGCCCAGAGATACCTCTCCGACAATCGGAGTGACAAATCCTAATCTCGAAATACGCCAACCCAACATCTACCTTTGGAGACACCTGTAGAGCTCCTTTATAATCACCCAGTTACGTTGTGACGTTTGGTAGCACACAAAGTGTTCCTCCGGCAAACGGGAGTTGCATAATCTCATAGTCATAGGAACATGTATAAGTCATGAAGAAAGCAATAGCAACATACTAAACGATCGGCTGCTAAGCTAATGGAATGGGTCATGTCAATCAGATCATTCAACTAATGATGTGACCTCGTTAATCAAATAACAACTCTTTGTTTTCATGGTTAGGAAACATAACCATCTTTGATTAACGAGCTACTCAAGTAGAGGCATACTAGTGACACTCTGTTTGTTTATATATTCACACATGTATTATGTTTCTGGTTAATACAATTCTAGCATGAATAATAAACATTTATCATGATATATGAGGAAATAAATAAGAACTTTATTATTGCCTCTAGGTCATATTTCCTTCAGTCTCCCACTTGCACTAGAGTCAATAATCTAGATTACACAGTAATGATTCTCACACCCATGGAAGTTTGGTGCTGATCATGTTTTGCTCGTGGAAGAGGCTTAGTCAACGGGTCTGCAACATTCAGATCCGTATGTATCTTGCAAATCTCTATGTCTCCCAACTGGACTAGATCCCGGATGGAATTGAAGCATCTCTTGATGTGCTTGGTCCTCTTGTGAAATCTGGATTCCTTTGCCAAGGCAATTGCACCAGTATTATCACAAAAGATTTTCATTGGACCCGATGCACTAGGTATGACACCTAGATCGGATATGAACTCCTTCATCCAGACTCCTTCATTTGCTGCTTCCAAAGCAGCTATGTACTCCGCTTCACATGTAGATCCTGCCACAACGCTTTGTTTAGAACTGCACCAACTGACAGCTCCACCGTTTAATGTAAACACGTATCCGGTTTGCGATTTAGAATCGTCCGGATCAGTGTCAAAGCTTGCATCAACGTAATTGTTTACGATGAGCTCTTTGTCACCTTTATATACGAGAAACATATCCTTAGTCCTTTTCAGGTACTTCAGGATGTTCTTGACCGTTGTCCAGTGATCCACTCCTGGATTACTTTGGTACCTTCCTGCTAGACTTATAGCAAGACACACATCAGGTCTGATACACAACATTGCATACATGATAGAGCCTATGGCTGAAGCATAGGGAACATCTTTCATTTTCTCCCTATCTTCTGCAGTTGTTGTTTCATAAAGTTTGGGATCATTTGGTGGGACCGGCAAGGAAAACCTCTTTCAGACTTGCCCTCCGGCAGACCCGAATGGTCCGGCTTGTACATGGTTTATGTGGGGGCATGCATGAGATGACCCCAACTTTTGGGAGCATGTGGGCATGGCCAATGTCTCCCCCCAGGAATGGTGTGCACGAATTCGGACACAAAACGCACGTTGCGTCACGCCGGGGCAGTGTTCTAGTGTTTTTTCTGACCACCTACAAATCACCTCAACTTTTGCACACATGATCTCTTGGACAAACAAAGCTAGGTTTCCAAGGTTTTTTTTTTGATTTATAATGACCTCTAGACTGTCTCGTCAAAACATCGGTCTATATCTCAAGGGGGCATTCTAAAATATTCTTTTACAAATTTTCTTTCATATCCATGTTTGGCACATGTGGGTCACCATGTACAAGAAAATTTGGGTGATTTGGAGGTGGTGGTAAAAATCACCTTTGTTCAAAAATTGGCTTAAGTTAGACCAAATGGCCCCTCCGGAATGCGGTGATTTTTTCGACCACCTCCAAATCACCTCAAATTTGGCACACATGATCTCTTGCACAAACAAAGCTAGGTTTCCAAGGTTTTATATTTTGTTTGAATTTTTTATTAATTTATAATGCCCTCTACACTGACTGGTCAAAACATCGGTCTAAAGATGGCTAGGTTTCCAAGATGGCTAGGTTGGCCCATGCTTTTCCTTTTGTTTATTTTTCCTTTTCCTTCTGTTTACATAAAAATTACCTCAGCACTCAAAAAATAACATAAAAATTACATGACCCCTCAAATAATAACATACCAAAAATTCAAAAGGTATTTTTATCAAACACATCTTTTTGAATATTTATATTTTCTTGTCTTATAGATAAGTGACATTTTCAATATTCTAATAAGTAGGGTAATATAACTTTAATAAAAAATAAAGTACATCTTATTTCAAATTCTTTTTTTGCACACATTATTTTTAACTAGTATTACATTACTCTTCTAAATTTACATTTAATTCCTTCACACTTTGACGATGGAATATTTGCTTTGTTGTTGCAACATAGGTTCAAATGATGGAACATTTGATCTTTTTGCTTATTCAAATTATGCATTGATGGAATGTCTGAGGATGAACAATTATCAGTAACTTGAGTAAACCCCATGTACTATAATTCATGACAGCCAATTTGGAACATTGCCAGATTCAATATTTGGTATGATCTGCACATGGGCATAGCATGTTGCACTTGCCCACAGCATAGGTAAGTGTTGCAGCATGTCTGAAGCAACACTGAAGCACCAGTTGTGATCATTGCACCATCAAAACAACAACTAAACATGAAGGAAGCATTCACCACCAATAAAGTTAAGGCCACACGTATATAGATAGCATTCTAGGTTACCACCACAGGCACGAGGCAGTTCACAACAGATCCAGTTCAGACACACAATACATTACATTACATTAATAGAGCTAGTTTCCAACCAGTTCAGACCCACATGCAGCTTTGCAAAAGTAAAACATCATCAAATATACTGATGATGAGTAGGGCTTCCAGCTTCTGATGATCAGCATGATGTACAACTAGAAGTTAGGGTTTCTCAGGACCTTCAGGAGGGCAGAATGCTGAGCCCTGATCTTGTAGTCATCACTGGAGATCGATGTAGCCCGGCAATGTTCCATCAGATTCTCCAATAACCCAGACCTGGGCTTGGGCCTGCTGTAGTAGGGGCATCGGTACTTTTCCGTCCTCCAGTTGTGGTACATACCAGATCCTTGGGCCCTGATCTTCAACACCACCTTCTCTTCAAAGGACTCGACGTTCCCCTCGACCACATCATCTCCAGATTCATACTGCACACATTAATGACTAACATTAATACATTATGCATTCAAATACTATAAACACGTAATACTAACTCAATTCACAAATAACATTTCAACTAGGCCTTATCTCGTACGGCTCATCTTCATCACTGTCATATTGGTAGAACCCAGTCTTGTCCCACTTCCTCTTGTTGCCCACAAAATCCTCCCCTCCTGCTATATTGTCAAACAAGCACATGAATTACAATGAATTGAATTGCAGTTTAAAGAATGTCATTACAAACAAAATTATGAATGTGAACCACATTGGTATGTTGCAAGTGACCAATATTGTCAATATATTTTCCAATGCAAAATAATTTAATATGAAACCTACAGATAAACAAATAAAGCTACCTAAACAATTTGTTTTTGCATAATGATGGAAAGCTCCAATCTATATTGAAAAAGTGCACTGGTACACATGGTATGTACATTTCAACAACTAATTGATAGACTATATATTAAGCTATCTACATATTAAACAATAGGGTTATCAACATAGAAGCACTAGTAGAAAACGGAGCTTTAAAACCGGTTCGTAAGGGCCTTTAGTGCCGGTTTTGCAACCGGCACTAATGTGTGGGCACTAAAGGCCCCCCCCCCCTTAGTACCTGTTCAGCACGAACCGGCACTAAAGGGCATCCATGTGGCGTGAGCTCGCGCCCTGGTATGGGGGACCTTTAGTACCGGTTGGCGTTACCAACCGGTACTAAAGGTATTTTTTTGATTTTTTTTTGAAAATTTTGGATTTTTTTTAATTTTTCTGAATTATTTGATGATTTAGTCTCTAATCACCTCTCTTAACTGCTCAAGTGTGGATCACTCATTCCAAATCGCCTAACTTCCTGGCCGGTCACCCATCCTCTCACTCCCCCAGCCTGAGCACGCTTAACTTTGGAGTTCTATTCCCCCTACATTCCAAGTCTGCACTTGTTGTTTTCCTGACAAATGTAAGCTGTCAATCCTATTAACCCACAATAGTTTAGCTTGAGCATTACGTCACACGTTTCACCGTTTGAGTTTGAAAACTATTATTCTAAAAAACAGTAATTATTTAGTAACACTAATATTTCTTGAATAAGTTTGACCATAGTTTGACCACAGTTTGACCATAGTTTGACCAGATTTGACTAAAATTCAAAAAATTAAAATAATTATTTAGTAACACTAATATTCTTGAATAATTATGTAGTAACATTAATACTTCTTGAATAAGTAGTTTGACCAGATTTAACCAATTTTTTTAAAAAAAACTGAAATTTGACCATATCTTTTTTTCCTTTTGGAATTTGAGGATTCTAAAAAATTGCAAACAGGCCGTAGGCCGTCTCCATCGGATGCGGATTTTCGTGCTGAATTGTTTGAAGTTTTTATCATTTTCTTCTGATTTTTTCAAAACTGAAATGGCGATACACAGGGGGGGGAGGGTAGAGTTTCAAAATTGTCCTATGGTCCCGGTTTGTGTCTCCAACGGGGGCTATAGGTCAGACCCCTTTAGTACCGGTTCATGGCACGGACCGGTACTAAAGGTTAGACCTTTAGTACAGGTTCGTGCCACGAACTGGTACTAAAGGTGATCGTGGGGCCCCGTCCTGACGCCGGCCTGCCATCACTCCTTTAGCACCGGTTCGTGCCACGAACCGGTACTAAAGGTTCAACACGAACCGACATTAATGGAAATCCGTTCGAACCAGCACTAATGGTACCATTAGTACCGGGCCAAAATCAAACCAGGACTAATGTGTCTCACATTAGGTCCTTTTTCTACTAGTGAAGTTCATTGATATGTACATACAAATAAATGCTTTCCTTTTAAATACAGAATCTAAGCAATCAATCAACAGACAAATGCTTTTCTTCATAAATGCTAATGAAAATCCAAGCTGGATTCTTGACATTCCCTGGATTAACCCAACACTTTTCTTTTGAGGGAATTCCCCCCCACACTATTTAACGGAAACATATAGTATATTTTGTTGCTAGGATCCTGCCATGGAATGTTTACTTCATAGTTATACAATGGTGACATCCCAGTTGCATATTTTTGTAATTCATCATAAGTATTTGTACAAGAGGAAAATCTCTGGCCAGGTTAATTTTATGAGGCTGGACAATAGGCCTGCCTACAACATTTGGTTTAGAAAATTTTGTACAAGGACAATATTTCAAGGCCATGTTACTGTTTTTGAGGCCACCGTTCTGCAATTGTATAGTGAGTTATCTCTTGGCCCCCTAAATATAAAATTACATCCATTGCTACTAATTATAGAAGCCAACTACAAATTTTAATATGCACAAATTACTGTTTTTGGGATAATGCACCAAAGCTCCTACACATATTAGCATAATGCAGTAGTTAATCAGGTACAACTTCAACTATAAATGCATACATCTCCAACAAACATCTAAAATTTCATTACTTACCTAAACAACAACAAATTATACTATAGATGAATCTTGTATCATCTAAATCAATTCATTGGCACATCAAAATTAATGCATTCCAAATCAAATATGTTTCCATTCAATATCATTGAACCACAGATCAAATCAAATAATCATATATGTCTGCAGCATTGAACCACAGATCTAATAATCATATGACGTCTATCTGACCTTAAATTCCCCCTTAAATAAGATGTTCAATCTCATAATAATTAAAATCTAACAAGCAAAAATTCCACTACTAATCTAATAAGCATCTGAAAAAACCCATCCCTTAATCCGGCTACTTCTAACCTAATCTAATAATCATATGTGGTCCACCATTCTTGCACGAATCAAATACGCAAAAACCCTAATACAAGAAAAACCCTACATCCAACAAATCTAAGCAAAGAAACTTCTGGCCACAAACCCTACAATCTCAAAACTACCAAATAAAAGTGATAAGCAGATACCTTCTGCTCCGCCTGCTCCTCGCCGGATCCGGCCTCCACCTTCTCCAGCTCGTGCGCCTCGCTAGAGCCCGCCTCCACCTTCTGCGCCTCGCCAGAGCCCGCCTCCACCTTCTGGGCCTCGCCGGAGATCACCAGAGCGGGCGCATCTGGCTGGACTGCGCCGCTGCAGCCCGCCCACGCCTTCTCCAGATCTGCAGCGGGGGGAGCACCGTGCTGGACGCCGGCACGTCCCCTCACAAAGGTGCCCGTAACGACCTGCCGCGCCTGCTCCACTAGATCTGCGCCCCAACCGGGGCGCTCGCCTCCTGCGTCCGCCATGGCGATGGAGAGGATGCGGTGAGGGAGACGACGAGGTTGGAGAGGAGAGGGAGTGGGAAGTCGGGAGTGGAGAGAGGGATACGATGCGGCGGAGGGAAATGGTGGGCGATGCGGCCGGAGGTGGTTGCCGTCCACATTTATATGATGGGACAGTTTTGGCAACTACCCGTGACACGTGCTGCCCCACGCGTGCGCGGCTGCACGCGTGCACGAAACGCCGCCATATACGAATACCTATATGGCCGGGCATACGATCTAACCGGGCCCGTACGGGCCTCCCAGGGCTCCTCGACGGCTATACGTGGGGGCAACAAAGATGATCATGCCCCTCGTTATGAACCGTTCTTGGTTCATCCTGGCCGTCGATGTGTTTTTCCACCTCGCGTTCAGCCGGGGGGGGGGGGGGGAGCACCGAAGGAGAAACGCATCAGTTGTATCTAACATATACCTATAAGGCACATCTGGCGACATTGTTTATTAAGTCGCTTATATTGATGAATTTAAGAATTGCCCAAAATGTATCAATATATTTTATCTTGTTGTGACAAACAAGGTGTTTCTCTTGCTTTATCTCACTCCTGCAAGAATTACCACAGTATGTGCAATATCAAAGCGATTGACGAGGCAGTTCTATTGACTTTAGAAGATTTTGTTTCAGATACAAAGGTTACCTAGGCTTTAGTTGATCACATGAAGTTGTCAAGGTAAACCATTTTCTGGTTATCAAGACCCTAACCTTTACCTCGACAGTTCGAGGCTATCAATTTCATTGCCCTATGTTGCTTAGCAGATTTGTATCAGCACTTGGCGTCCCCAACAATTACTTTAATCAGGAGATTAGCACGAATCCTTTCCACTCACAGTAAGTTTTTTTTAACCTTATAAGCAAAAGATAGAAGTCGATTTGAAGGTAAAACTAGGATAGAAGGAATTCAACAATTTGTATGGGGCAGATGGAGGTGGGGAATCAGGTTCAAGCAACAAAGATTAGGGGCTGGAAAATCTTTGGTTGAAGGAAATTGGGCGACCAGGGAGTGTGCGAGTCCTTCGTGTGCAGAGTATAGGGGGAGGAAACTACAATTAGAGATTAGGGTAAGGGGAAAGCTAGCAAAATGAGTAGAGCGGTAAGGGAATCGATTAGGGGGAGAGACAGGGACGAAAGTGCTTACAGAGATTCAGCAGATCGGAAGGGATTATGAATCTACTCAGCGAGCTTGTTGCTGGGAAGAACGTATATATGTTCGGGGACGGGGAGGGAAGTGTTGGCGTCAACGCCAGTCGCCGGACAATTGTCGAAAATTCGCCACAGAGGCAGTCGTTCTTTCTCGAAAGGTCAGGTCAACCGCTGACTTCTGTACACCCGTGTACAATACAAATAGAGAGATCCCGAAGCTCAGCACTCAAGCTGAAAACTGCAGAAAAAAAGATACAAGCCAATACTGATGCAATGGCACGTCGATTCTGTGAAACACTGTCACATAGTAGCTCCAATGGCTCCACTAGCCGTCGACGGCTGGAGGAATTGCAGCCTGATGGTCAGAGACTCAGGCCCATATGCGGAGGCTGGAGATGAACCTCTCAAGATGACGGGGCACCCGACGGTCCTGTAGTGGACCGCTACTCGCTGCTACATGTAGAACTAAAGCCTCTACATTGCTCACTTGTTTAACCACTGCGCTACCAAATATATGCTGCCACTAGATTACTGATATCTCCCAATCCCAATACATTACATATACCACAATATGCATGGATCGATGCTAATACATATGACACGGGTCCATTGTTTTATACTCTGAATTTTGGTTCATTTGTTTACTAAAGCTCGTGCGCTCTACTATATAGCCCCTCAAACTCTATTGATGTACATATATTGTACTATGGCTAAGGTTACGCCATTTATGTCTATCAATTGCCACGATTTGATTGTACCAGTTGACAGGTACGTAGCACATGGCATGCATATGAGTAGTACTATGGTAAGTTGTTCTAAAGCCACAAGGCTTGCAGTACGCACGCATATGTGTGTGCGTGATCCAAAGTAAACGCGGTGGAGAGAGGATCCTGAATAAAATATCAGGCAAAATAATTTGATGACGATGGACGACGTAACTGCAAAATAGGCATAATTGTTGATAGGGGTCATTTGTACACGATGTATCTAATAATTACTCACATGCAAATAAGCAGACAACTGTGCACATTACAAAACAGTAAAACTGAACCACCTACGAGACATCACAGCGTTTTAGCATCGTCAGCCGTTAGATCAACCATAGTAACGGAGAAATCACTTCATGTCCCACCGAGCGTCGCTTGCTATTTTCATCTCATTTGCCACACGTAGTCACATCTGCTACTCCATAAGAGCAAGTATAACTTACGAAACAATAAAGCAGAACCACCTACAAGACATCACAATGTTTTAGCATCGTCAGCCGTCGGAGCAACCATAGTAGTGGAGAAATCGCTTCATGTCCCACTGAGTGTCACTTGCTATTTCCTTCTCGTTGTGATCCATCTGCCGCACGTAGTCAGAGCCGCTACTTCATAAGAGCAAGTATAATTGGATGATGTAAGCGATCTATAAGGATTTAAACAATAAGGTCATGTAATAATAAGAGTATATTTTTGCAGAGTTGGAGGAGAAAGAAGATAAGCGGATTGTAGATTAACAGCTAGTTGCGGCAAATGGTCCTAGAAACTGTGTGAAAAGGTGGGCCATGGTAGTATATATTTATAGATAACCATTATCTGTGTTGATTATAACATTGATTATAGATGATATGACAACAACATATAGCTGATAATTGGACTGATGAACCTCCGGGTTTTCTTATCAGCCAATTAGTAAACGATGTAATTATTTTGTGATTTAATAAAGCTAGCCATGATGGCCTTTCCCAAAAAAAAATATAGCTAGCAACAGGCTATACTATCAGCCATGCTCTAAGCTGCGCTAGCGATCACCTCGTTTGTTTATTTATTTTTGGCCTAGGCCTCCTAGGTTCCTTGAATTGGAAAAATACCATCAACATGTAGAAGTACAAATGATGATGAGGCAAATAAAAATACAAACGTACGAGAAAAGAGAAAGAGGAAACCGAAAATCAAAAAACTGGGGGAGGATGTGCGCTTGATTCTATGGGGTGGAACCCGATGAAGCATGAAACAGAACAACCGTACTTTTAGAAAACGTGTAACCTTTTTTTGATACATGAATCGTTCGATCCGTCGATTAAGAAGAGAGATTTGCCTAGTTAATTAATGAAAAACATGATGAAAACTTCCACAACTTGTTGATCAGGAACAACCTCGCTGAGTCGCGCATAAGCGTCATCGTCATACTTCCCGAGCAAGCGACTGTGACGTCGCTGCAGACAACGAAGCCCACACCATACAGGTTGTGTGAAGCCACATGAAGATCCATGTCAAGCAATCAGCCACCCTCTGGGAAATAGTGCAGCTCCGATTCTGACAGATATCTACGAGTGTGAACTGTGTAAACTTGACATCATGGAATATCACCGAATAGACCACCTATAGCTCATCATCATTGCCACCCAAACCCCGCCGCAACAACTCTGATTTTAGTGCAACAAACAACTTGTGATAATCCCGTGGACACCCCGAAGAATTGGCTACCACAACCATTGCGGCGAATCCAACATCGATGTAATGTTTAATTGCAATATTTTGAATAATCAAATGGCTAATTAGGGAAGGAGATAGAACTGTCATTTGTCCCCCACATGTCATAACATCCACGTAATGGTAAAAAAACAGTGTAGACTTTGTAGGCCAGGTGGGCCTAACTGGTGCGCCATCCCTGTCATAACCACGGTTAATTTTGAGCAAAGCGATCATCAATGCATATTGGTAGCTTTTAGGGAAAAAAATGAGAAGAGGGTGAAATAGGTCCGTTTATGTCAAGAATTCCAATTAGAGTGGTAGTTCTTGGGGGAAGGTTGTCAGTTTTTTATAAATACTCTGGGTGAACAGAAATCACTCCACCTGGAGTATTTAGCCACTATGAGCTTCTTTAACAGAAGGTTATTGCCCAACCTTAATTACAAGGCTTCTACGGATTCGAGGTTCAGTGCATGGTCAAGAGACAACAAGGGAGCCGCGCAGCGCTCAAGCTAGAAATTACAAAAAGAAGCCAATGTGGATGGAAAGGCGCGTATTCCATCAATCTCTACCACGCAGTAGCTTGGGTTGCTGCACTAGCCCCGCATGCTCTAAGTAACTATTGCCCGCAATTCTCTGGCTTGGGCCCTTGCTGCGGAGGCTGGAAATGAGCCTCTCAAGATGTAGCGAGTTCTCTCGTCACCATGGTGAACTGCTACTCACCGCTTCGTGGACTCAAGAAGGCTCTCCCTAAGAAATTTGATTAAGTAACGCGCTACCAAATATATGTTGCCAACAGATTATTGATGTCTCTCGGTCCTAATACATTAAGTACACCACAATGTGCATGGATCGACGCTGATACATGTGACTTTGTTCACATTCCTCATAGTCTGAATTTTGGTTCATTTGTTGTACTGATGCTCTCGTTGCTCTACTATATAGCCCGACGATCTCTATTGATGTACATGTATTGTACTACTGGCTAAGGCTGTGCCAGCTATGAATATCAATTTCCACGATTCGATTGTACCGGTTGACAGGTAGCACATGGCATGCCTATTGGTCAGTCATTCTAAAGGCAGAAGACTCGTGATATGTACTCATACGGGTGAACTAATGTAAACATGATGGAGAGAGGATCTTCAATTAACAATTGGTAGGTAAAAATAAATTTTCATTACATGGATGGACGGCACAACAGAAAAATAGGGCTAATTGCTTATAGGGGGGGGGGGGGGGTCGCTTGTACAAGCTGTTTAAATTAGCTTCTCACATACAAACACGCATATATACAAGTAAAACGGATTTTCAGAACATGGGGGCAATGCAGCAGTTTATTTTGAACCCCCAAAACAAGTGCTTAAAAGATATGAATTTTCTTACATGAATACGCATGCATGTAAGTATGTGTGAAATTTGGTTCGAAAATACGTTGTATTGTACTGCACAAAAAAGACAAAATTTCGGCCCAAAAAAAAAACCGGCCCCAAATTTGCATGTATTTTGTCTTTTTGTATCTCTCACATGCAAGCACGTATATTGGTGAAACTTGGGCACGTTATACTACACTGCTATATGTGCATGTACACAAAAATTTGGAATTTTTCAAGCCATACATATTCTTTTTTGAACTTCAAGATAAAGTGTTGCGTTGCCCCTGTGCTCAGATCTCAGTTTTCGTGGATACACGTGCATAGATACACAAATCCAAGGAGTGTTTTTTGGTGAACTCACATATGGCGGCACTAGCCAATGTGTAGGAGTGAGTTCTAAATGGTTATGCATATGAGATTTTCTGTGCAAAAGCAAAGATATTTAGATCAGTTAACATATGGATTTTTTTTATCTGGTCATATGGAATTTTCTCTGCAAAGAAAGATGTGTAGGTTAACAAAACAAAGGCGCACAGATACCACTATCACCACCGAGGAGAGTTTTGACAGTGCGTGGGAATAACATCCTTTCTCGAGTGAATGACCTCATTGATCCTTCCACCGGTGATTGGGATGAGCAGTTGGTTAACCAAACTTTTTGGCCTATAGATGTTCACAGAATACTAGCTATCCCTCACCCGCTACATGAGATGGAAGATTTTGTAGCTTGGAACCCGACGAAGCATGGAACTTTTTCAGTGTGCTCGGCATATCAGGTGGAATGTGAGATCCAATATGGGCAAAAAAATCAGTCAACTATTTCGTCGTCCAACCAAGTGGATGTATGGGATTCAGTTTGGAACCTCAAATGCCCAGCCAACATAAAGATCGTTATATGGCGGGCGTTGCATAGTGCTATACCACGTCGTGTGATTCTAGCAACGAAGCATATTAAGGTGAAATCCCATTGCCCAACTTGTAACAAAGGCGCTGGTAATATCAATGATCTGTTGTTCCAATGCGAAAAGGCTGAGGAAGTTTGGAAAATGATGGGGGTATATGATGTGATCAAGAAGGCGTGCAAAGTGAATCGGTCTGGAGAGGTAGTCCTCGAGCAACTTCTGTGTCTCCAGGACTCGGATGTTCATGTCTTGGGTTTGCCAAATCTGCCAGAAACTATAGCAACCACTGCCTGGTACTTATGGTTTGAAAGGAGACAACTCATTCATGGTGGGCAAACACAAACGACAATCCAAATACTTTCACGGTGAAAAGCCTTACAACAAACTATGGTATCGCATGTAGTTCGAAGGCGAAGAGGCGATCGCCGCCATGGATGAAACCACGCCCAGGATATATGAAACTAAACATGGATGTTGGATTTGATCAAGTCAACTTAAACGGGTCGGTTGGTGCAACTATCCGTGAGCACACTGGAAAGTTTATTGCCGCTGCAAACGAAAGATTGAGTTCTTGTTATGATGCTTTCACAGCTGAAGCAATAGCAGTTAGATTCGGACTGAACTTGGTGCGTATGGTGGGTTGCATCAAGATTGAAGTGGTCTCCGATAATTAAGGGGTTTTCAATGATCTTAATGAAGGTGGCTCGAATTTAGTAGCAAGTGCCATTATCGATGACTGTTTCTTCATGAAGTTAGATTTTAACCATGTCTTGTTTGAGCATTGTAATAGAGATTGTAATGCTCATGAACTAGCTAAATTAGCTAAGTACTCTACTCCTAATGTCTGGATGGATTCGCCACCAGATGAGCTGATCTCCTTCCTTGTAAGTGATACGATCGTTTTAATGGAATAAAGGAAGAAATTAATTATTAAAAAAAAGGCGCAGCAAGAAGCATAAACCATGGCAGCTGCAACGAAGGCGTCATGGATGGTGGCGATGAGCGTGGGTGCAGTCGAGGCGCTCAAGGACCAGACTGGGCTCTGCCGATGGAACTATGCACTGTCATCCATCCACCGGGCAGCCAAGGCCAGCGTCTGCTGCGGTGTCTCATAGGTCAAGAAGCAGCTTCCGGCCTCTGCGGGAGCGCCGAAGCGGTAGCTGAGAGGCGGCAAGGTGAGAAGTCCGAGGAGGGGCTGAGGACCGTCATGTACCTCAGCTGCTGGGGCCCAAATTAGGAGCGGTAGTAGTTAGGGGTGTTGTGTTCATTGGAGCAAATAACATGGTATTAGTAAGCATGCAGCCATGCCCTGAGACTTGGTTGGTTGCCCCCTGATCGGTTGTAAAGATACCACGACGACGACGATGATGAAAATTTCGGCTGAGTTTATATATCACCCTCCTCCATGTGCTTCTACGACTACTTGAAAGAACAAAGTCGATCTGTATCAATGCCAATGGAGGGAGAAAGTTCAGAGTTACACAAGGATAGCAACGCAGCAAAGCGAGCCGTTCTACAAGAGGGCCAAAGTAGTAGTACTAGTAGCTACTTGTGTTGTGTTCGTTGTAGCAAGTATTAGTAAGCATGCAGCCATGGCCTGAGATTTGGCTGGTTGCTCCCTGATCGGTTGTAAAGATACCATGACGATGATGATGATGCAAATTTTAGCTATGAGTTTATAATTTATATCACCCTGCTTTTGCATCCATGTGCTTCTGTGGCTATTTTTTGAGAGGCCAAGTTCAGAGTTACACATAACACAGGGAGAGTAACTCAGCAAAGCGAGCCGTTCTACAGAAAACAGAGCACCTTCGAATGCCTGTACAAAGCAGCCAAACTCTGAACAAAGGGCCGAACGGTCAAAAACAGAAAAGGAGTCCATCCCAGGTCTTGTCTGATCAATTCGAACACCTCAAGGTCATTGGCTGCAATGGAGGCCGTTAGAGACTCTGACGTTGCGTTCCTTCCAAAAAAAATTCTTCTGATTATTTTGACGTTGTATGCTTCACATCGGGTTGTGTTGCTCGGATCCGATCCATGTCACACCGAAGGCGTAAGTGAGATAGCAGGAGAGGAGAGTGGGACTTGGACCAGAGAAAGGAGATTGGAATTCAGATTTCACTCATCACATACCTCACGTTTACACCCTCTGTATTGCTGTGGTGATCAGGTGTGACATGGACTTGCTGCCCGAAGAGATCGCTGGTGGCGAACGTGCTCTGAATTTCTTTGCTCTGCACTCTGCTGAGCCGACACGGTGATATGTAAAACTATATGTGATGACGTTAATAAGTTAATCAAACGTGTTTTCTGATCTAAGTGGTGACTGGCAGAGTGAGCGAGACATTATACATTTGCATGAGCAAGCACCGACATGAAGCAGACGGCTGGCGCCCGGCGCCCAGCGGTATGGCGGAAACCATGGTCTCCGACATATGGTTTTCCCTGCCCGTCTGCGTCTCCTCAAGAGCATGAGACCAAAAATCATATGGTTAACCTACGTGAGTCCGACTAAACCGCGTTGCAGAAAGGAGAATTGTTAGTCTAATCACTTGCCGATCCCAACACGACGAGGAGACCATTTTGGGACGCTGCGTGCCTGGAGTGGACTGAATGAGCTCTAGGTTGGTAGATTTGCATAATGAGAGTGTGTTTATCATCCAGTGTCTGTGTGCTACCACCAACCATATTAGAGCAAGTGCACTCCCGGCTCCCCGCAAGTGGATAACACACTGACTTCAGCACAGTGAGAGGCTGACAGCAGTGGTGGAGACTTTCTTTGTCCTTCTTCTTTAATATATGATATGCACACTCGTGCATATTCGAGAAAAAGAGAGGCTGACAGCAGCACACAACTTGCGACACAAGTGGCCAGCACGCCGCATTTCCCAGCCTTGTCGTGTGTCCGACAGCAACCTGAGGTGCCAAGCAAGGTGGCGCCCGCTGCAAGTGGGGCGGCGGCGCGGAGGAAGGCAAGGCATGGTCCATGAGTTTTTGTACGACCTTCTTCCTTATTGCGACAACTGTGCACACAAGGCACAACCTTGTTGAGACCACATCTTGTTGTCCTCTCTTCCCCTTGAATGACCAACAGCGCCTCCATGTCGAAGCCATCCACTTCTTCCTCCTCCTCCGACGATGGGTCGGCGAAAATCTCTTCCACAAGCCTCATTGGTGCAATGCAACATAGAATTAAATAGGGGTAATCTTGAAATGCGTATTTGCTAAATTTGAAAAGGGCCTACGAGAGGTGGTGTTGGCCATGGTGGATGGAGGGGCGTGGGGAAGGTGGTGTCATTACAAAATTGTTGGCCTCACCGATGCTCCATGCCGCAACATCGTACCTTGTCCTGTATCAGCTCGGGTGGCGGGGATGCCCGACATAGGGGAGATGTGGAGGAGGCCAGGAGCTCGTGCATGACCGACAACGGCTACCTGTTCATGGGCCGCGTACATGGAGCCAGCCAGGAGGTTGTGTGGTGCCCGTCGATGATCACGAGCTTGGCTTGGTGGTGTGAGGAGGCAACAACTGTGGCGAGAGCTCAGAACGCTGCTCTGACACCAGCGAGTAAGGCGGAGTGTGGGGACGCTGTCGGGGAGGGAAGACAGGTCACGGTAGCTAAGGTCGTGAGCGTTGAGAGCTTTGCTATATCTACGGGAGAATTACTACAGAAAGGAGGTTACAGGCTGACGTTGGCCCACTTAAAATCAGGAAGTGGGGTCAGTTAAAATCATGAGGAGAAGAATCTATGGTGGAGACAAATCCGTCCGTAGAACCAGCCTGTAGTAGTTTTACGTAAGTGTAGGATTTTTGGTGGAAGGGAGTAGAGATATATAGGGGGGGGGGGGGGGGGGCTGTTGTACACGTCAAGTTAATATCGTAAATTGGAGTTATAGAAATCTGGCTCACACAAGTTCGTATGTCCCATCGGGTTCTAATCAAATCAGAGAATTAACTAATTCCATGTGCAGAAAAAATGCTCAACGGGAAAGAAAGACATTGGTGCCATTCAGATCAAGATTTGTGGACCCGAAATTTATTCTACGTACTTCACTTTTGTTGTACAAACAAAGCTCCATCGGGCTTGTACCTTAGGGTGTAGGGAAGGCCCCGAGCCTGCAACCTCTTGGTTGCCAGCAAAGCACGCCGATGGAACAGTGCCACATCGCAATTCCAAATCCAAAGGTCTGCTGATTACTTCAGCACAGGGGCGCACATCGGCACACGGCTTGTGCAATCACAAGATCCAGAGGCGATCCATTCGAAGGAAGGAAGCAATAGCATGACGTTGCTTGCGAGTGAGTGAGGAAAACTGGAAATCACTGGTGGGTAGCAGAGTGCTCACAAAGTCACTCGATGAGCGAGGGAGGAAGTTCTCGTGGGTGGCAGA
The DNA here is from genome assembly GCA_032464435.1 of Aegilops umbellulata. Classification (NCBI taxonomy): domain Eukaryota; kingdom Viridiplantae; phylum Streptophyta; class Magnoliopsida; order Poales; family Poaceae; genus Aegilops; species Aegilops umbellulata. The sequence goes on from CP136055.1 coordinate 533,941,889, forward strand.
GCGAATGGAAAATTAATCGATACAAAGTAATGTGCCACATGAACCTCAGGTGTCTTTGTTCTTTTCCCTCAATAGTCGCCGTCGATAGATCCCATCTTCGGTGGACCACGAATCGCTGCTACGGGAAAAGTTGGAGATACTACACAAGTAATCTAGTTAATTATTGCACTCCCAGGCATATGCTGCCACCGGATTACCGATGTCTCTCAATCCTATTATGCATATCACAATATGCACGGATCAGGCTGATACGTGTGACTTTGATCCATTTCTCTTTACTCTGAATTTCGGTTCGTTTGTTGTATACTAACTACTACCGCTGGTGTTCCCCTACTATATAGCCCCTCGATCTCTATTGACGTACAAGCATTGTACTACTGGCTAAGGTTGTGCAAGTTATCTCTGTTAATTTTCATGATTCGATTGCACCAGTTGATAGGTAGCACATGATATGCACATTATTGTGGTCAGTCATTCTAAAGCCACAAGATTCACGATACATATGCTTATGCGTGAACGAAAGTAATATGGTCAGAAGAGGATCATGAGTTAATAATTAGGCAGAACAAATCTTGGTAACATGGATGGATGGCACAACAGCAAAATAGGTGTAATTGCTGATGGGAAATCGCTTGTACAAGATGTATAGATTACTTTCTCACATGCAAACACACGCATACAAGGTTGCAAGTGCATGCATACACAAATTAGCTTGCTATTCTTGCCATTTTTTAAATTTATTTCTGCGGAGAGCGGACGTCGACCTTGGGGGCGGCCTTTTCCGGGCCTGGGTCCTACGAACATCGTCGTCGGCTCATCCGACCGCTCCATGGAGGACAAGGGAACATAGGGGCAGCACTCCACTATAGTTTTTCTCTAAGAACATCTTACATCTCCAACGTTTAACTCTCGAAAGCAAGTTGCTGAGAGCCTCCCTAAAAAATTTGGATATTGAAAACTGCGAATTAAATTATCCCTTCAGTTTAATTTCCTTTAATTTTTCCTTGCTACTTCTCACGTCATTTTTACGTACATAACCCCATTTCAACTACATTCGCACCATATATCAATTTTACAATTTTAATGTGACCGCCATTTCGAAGCCATCATCTTCTTCTTCCTCCTTCTCTGAAAACGAGTTGGCAAAAGGCTCTTCCAGAAGCCTCCTCATTTGTGCAATGCAACACGTCAAGTTAATATCGTAAATTGGCGTTATGGAAATCTGGCTCACACAAGTTCATATGTCCCATCGGGTTCTAATCAAATAAGAGAATTAACTAATTCCATGAGCAAAAAAAATGCTCAACATGACAGAAAGACATTGGTGCCATTCAGATCATGATTTGTGGACCCGAAATTTATTCTGCGTACTTTATTTTTGTTGTACAAAGAAAGCTCCATCAGACTTGTACCTTAGGGTGTAGGGAAGGCCCCGAGCCTGCAACCTCTTGGCTGCCAGCAAGGCACGCCGATAGAACAGTGCCACATCGCCATTCCAAATCCAAAGGTCTGCTGATTACTTCAGCATAGGGGCGCACATTGGCACACGGCTTGTGCAATCACAAGATCCAGAGACGATCCATTCGAAGGAAGGAAGCAATAGCATGACGTTGCTTGCGAGTGAGTGAGGAAAACTGGAAATCACTGGTGGGTAGCAGAGTGCTCAAAAAGTCACTCGATGAGCGAGGGAGGAAGTTCTCGTGGGTGGCGGAGCGAACGGAAAATTAATCGATACGAAGTAATGTGCCACATGAACCTCAGGTGTCTTTGTTCTTTTCCCTCAATAGTCGCCGTCGATAGATCCCATCTTCGGTGGACCACGAATCGCTGCTACGGGAAAAGTTGGAGATACTACACAAGTAATCTAGTTAATTATTGCACTCCCAGGCATATGCTGCCACCGGATTACCGATGTCTCTCAATCCTATTATGCATATCACAATATGCACGGATCAGGCTGATACGTGTGAATTTGATCCATTTCTCCCTACTCTGAATTTCGGTTCATTTGTTGTATACTAACTGCTACCGCTGGTGTTCCCCTACTATATAGCCCCTCGATCTCTATTGACGTACAAGCATTGTACTACTGGCTAAGGTTGTGCAAGTTATCTCTGTTAATATTCATGATTCGGTTGTACCAGTTGATAGGTAGCACATGATATGCATATTGTTGTGGTCAGTCATTCTAAAGCCACAAGATTCACGATATATATGCTTATGCGTGAACGAAAGTAATATGGTCAAAAGAGGATCGTGCGTTAATAATTTGGCAGAACAAATCTTGGTAACATGGATGGATGGCACAACAGCAAAATAGGTGTAATTGCTGATGGGAAATCGCTTGTACAAGATGTATAGATTACTTTCTCACATGCAAACACATGCATACAAGGTTGCAAGTGCATGCATACACAAATTAGCTAGCTATTCTTGCCATTTTTTTAATTTATTTCTGCGAAGAGCGGACGTCGACCTTGGGGGCGGCCTTTTCCGGTCCTGGGTCCCATGAACATCGTCATTGGCTCATCCGACCGCTCCATGGAGGACAAGGGAACATAGGGGCAGCACTCCACTATAGTTTTTCTCTAAGAACATCTTACATCCCCAACGTTTAACTCTCGAAAGCAAGTTGCTGAGAGCCTCCTAAAAATTTTGGATATTGAAAACGCGAATTAAATTATCCCTTCAGTTTAATTTCCTTTAATTTTTCCTTGCTACTTCTCACGTCAGTTTTACATACATAACCCCATTTCAACTACATTCGCACCATATATCAATTTTACAATTTTAATGTGACCGCCATTTCGAAGCCATCATCTTCTTCTTCCTCCTTCTCTGAAAACGAGTTGGCAAAAGGCTCTTCCAGAAGCCTCCTCATTTTTGCAATGCAACACGTCAAGTTAATATCGTAAATTGGCGTTATGGAAATCTGGCTCACACAAGTTCATATGTCCCATCGGGTTCTAATCAAATCAGAGAATTAACTAATTCCATGTGCAAAAAAAATGCTCAACGGGACATAAAGACATTGGTGCCATTCAGATCATGATTTGTGGACCCGAAATTTATTCTGTGTACTTTAAGTTTGTTGTACAAAGAAAGCTCCATCGGGCTTGTACCTTAGGGTGTAGGGAAGGCCCCGAGCCTGCAACCTCTTGGCGGCCAGCAAAGCACGCCGATGGAACAGTGCCACATCGCCATTCCAAATCCAAAGGTCTGCTGATTACTTCAGCATAGGGGCGCACATCGGCACACGGCTTGTGCAATCACAAGATCCAGAGACGATCCATTCGAATGAAGGAAGCAATAGCAGGACGTTGCTTGCGAGTGAGTGAGGAAAACTGGAAATCACTGGTGGGTAGCAGAGTGCTCACAAAGTCACTCGATGAGCGAGGGAGGAAGTTCTCGTGGGTGGCGGAGCGAACGGAAAATTAATCGATACGAAGTAATGTGCCACATGAACCTCAGGTGTCTTTGTTCTTTTCCCTCAATAGTCGATGTCGATAGATCCCATCTTCGGTGGACCACGAATCGCTGCTACGGGAAAAGTTGGAGACACTACACAAGTAATCTAGTTAATTATTGCACTCCCAGGCACATGCTGCCACCGGATTACCGATGTCTCTCAATCCTATTATGCATATCACAATATGCACGGATCAGGCTGATACGTGTGAATTTGATCCATTTCTCCTTACTCTGAATTTCGGTTCGGTTGTTGTATACTAACTACTACCGCTGGTGTTCCCCTACTATATAGCCCCTCGATCTCTATTGACGTACAAGCATTGTACTACTGGCTAAGGTTGTGCAAGTTATCTCTGTTAATATTCATGATTCGGTTGTACCAGTTGATAGGTAGCACATGATATGCATATTGTTGTGGTCAGTCATTCTAAAGCCACAAGATTCATGATACATATGCTTATGCGTGAACGGAAGTAATATGGTCAAAAGAGGATCGTGAGTTAATAATTAGGCAGAACCAATCTTGGTAACATGGATGGATGGCACAACAGCAAAATAGGTGTAATTGCTGATGGGAAATCACTTGTACAAGATGTATAGATTACTTTCTCACATGCAAACACACGCATACAAGGTTGCGAGTGCATGCATACACAAATTAGCTAGCTATTCTTGCTGTTTTTTAAATTTATTTCTGCGGAGAGCGGACGTCGACCTTGGGGGCGGCCTCCTCCGGGCCTGGGTCCTACGGGACGACGAACATCGTCGTCGGCTCATCCGACCGCTCGATGGAGGACAAGGGAACATAGGGGCGGCACTCCACAATAGTTTTTCTCTAAGAACATCTTACAGCTCCAATGTTGAACTCTCGAAAGCTAGTTGCTGAGAGCTTCCCTAAAAAAATTGGATATTGAAAACTGCGAATTAAATTATCCCTTCAGTTTAATTTCCTTTAATTTTTCCTTGCTACTTTTCACGCCATTTTTACATACATAACCCCATTTCAACTACATTCACACCATATATCAATTTTACAATTTTAATGTGACTGCCATTTCAAAGCCATCATCTTCTTCTTCCTCCTTCTCTAACAACGAGTTGGCAAAAGGCTCTTCCAGAAGCCTCCTCATTTATGCAATGCAATATAAATTTAATGGGGGTTATCTTCGAATAAGAATTGGTTAAATTTTGAAAAGAAAAACACTTTATGGCCATGCCGTCGAATGCCTTGCGTACGGTGCGGTGGATATTGTGGAGTGCCAGCGGGACATGGTGTTGACACGGTGGACGAAGGGGCATGTGGAAGGTGGCGTCAATACACGATTATTGTTGGCCTCGTTGACTCTTCATGCCAAGGTTGTCAGAATCGCGATCCTGTTATACGATTCTACGACTCTACGATCCAAACTAACCCCTATAATTCTACGATTTTAGTTTATAGAATCTATGTTTCTACGATCCTGATAGTGAAGATTGTACGATTTGCGATCCTACCATCGGAGCTCCGATCCGATTCGAAATCGCGATTCTCACAACCTTGCTTCACGCCACTGCACTGTAGCTCCTAGCTCGGCTCGAGTGGCGGGGAAACCCGACGCAGGAGACGTGGAGGAGAACAGCAGCTCACGCATGACTGATGACGGCTACCTGCTCGTGGGATGCGTACGTGGAGCCGGCCGAGATCGCCTGGGGCCCGCCCACGAGCTTGGCTCGGTAGTGTGCGGAGACGGCGGTTGTGGCGACAAATCAAGGGACCGCTCCAACACGAGCAAGTAGAGGCGAAGGGTGCGGACATGGTCCGCGGAGGAAGCGTGGGTCACGGGAGCCATACCGTGAGTGGTGATGGCGCAGACAAGATTTGTGTGCTGATGATTGAGGACGAAATTTTTTTCCCACCACAAATTTCAGTATGGGAGGGAGAAAAACATCCCAACTAGTCGGCAGGAGGAACTGTCTCAGGAGCTACCATTTATTTGGAAGTTAATTGAGCACTAGTTAAGTACCCATGTGTTGCAACGGGGGCAACTTTGTTCTACTGGTTTAACATCAGTTGTGTCTAACATACCTATAGGGCACATCAAGCGACATGGTTTATTAAGTCGCTCATATAGATGAATTTAAGAATTGCCCAAAATGTATAATATATTTTATCTTGCCGCGACAAACAAGGTGTTTCTCTTGCTTTATCTCACGCTTGCAGCCACTATTTACCCTTCTAGATCCCTTTGAATTACCACACCATCTGCAATGTCAAATCGATTAACTAGGTCAGTTCTATTGACTTTAGAATATTTTATTTCAGATACAAAGGTTACCCGGGCTTTAGTTGATCGCATCAAAATTTCAAGCTAAACCATTTTCTGGCTATGAAGACCCTGAACTTTACCTTGATAGTTCCAGGCTATCAATTTCATTGCCCTATGTTGCTTAGCAGATTTGTATCAACACTTGGCATCCCCACCAATTACTTTAAGAGGTGTGCTTCGGCACAACCCCCCCCCCCCCCCCCACTTAACATATATAAGGGCATTTTGGGCATACAGTGCTTAACGTATCCCGCGCCGTATGCGGCGTGCCCATACAAGTAGAGCCGAGCGCATGGCTCGAGCCGACACGGCCGGCTCGCATCTACCCCCTCCTGTCGCACGAAAAAAAGACCCACGACCTGCGTTGATCACGCGGCCCATTCCAACGTCGCCCCGCCCCGCCGATCGCCGCCCTAACCTGCCGATCACCGCCTTTCCCCGCCGATCTAGCCGTGATCACGCTGCCAATTCCAACGTCTCCCCACCCGGCCGATCGCCGCCTTTCCCCGCCGATCGCCGACCATTCTCCCCGTCTTCACCCGGGATTTGGCCGCCGTGGACGTTGTTGGAGTCGCCGCGGTACGTGATCTAGCCTCCGTGCAGGTCGTCGCGGTGACGTGGCCTACGTGGACGTCGTCGCCGCCCGCAACTTCGTGATCAACCTCTCCGGGAACGTCCTCGCCGTCCGCAGTCAGGCCAGGCAGGCCGAAGTGCACGTACCTGAACGCCAGCGTCTAGGTTTGCCATGTAAGCCGTCTAGTCAAAAAAAATTGTAGCTGTAAATAATTATCTACAGTCACTTGTTTGATATGAACTATTCATCAGTATGACCGTAGTGCATTTAATTTGATTTTAAATTGGTAGATCAATTTTTATTTTAAATGTTGCAGTGTTGGTAGTGAGGTCATTCAATGGATAAAGAAACTGGATTTACGGATCTGTTCTTGGAGACGAGTGAGTGGGATGGTAGCGATAGTGTTGATCGTACGAATGGTAATGAAAGTAAAAATGATGATGATAGCAGCGACAATGAATCCTGGTCGTCGTACGATAATTTATCCGAGGGGGATTTTCAAAAGAAGGAGGAGGGTGCTTGTAGTGAAAACGTAAGTGACGTGTACATTCATTTCGTCGGACGAAGAACCATATGGGTACTTACATGTGCATATGATTTTTTATGTGCAGGAGGATATTGACGTCCAGAACGAGGAAAATCGTGATGTTGAATCTTTGACGAATAACATAAGTCAGGTTCGGTCCAAACTTTTAGATGTCATATAATAATAAAAACTAGTTAATGACAACTTACACTTGCTTATGTGGAATATTGTAGGCTAACTTCGATGGTTAGAGTGGTGATGATGGCTATGAGCATGAGGATGCAGCTAATATGGACATTGAGGAGGCTGAAATCCAGCAACGTGCGCTGGAGACATAGTTGAAGGTTATGGGTATGACATTTGCATCACAATGGGAGGCTTACACGTTCTATAATAACTATGCCAACGGCCATGGATTTAGTATCAGAAAAGATAAGGTGAAACGAGGAAAAGGTCTTTCAACCACTATTCGGTATAGGCGATACATTTGCTCGAGGGCAGGAAAACGACTCAGTAAATTTTTAAACCCGAAGGGCCGTACCCGCGGGCTAAGACCTGAGACTCGTTGCGAGTATGGCGCACATTTAGTCGTGAAGTTGGACAAAGGACGTGGAGTTTGGTTCGTGGCAGCTTTTATGGATGATCACAACCATTTGTTGGCTAGAGCAGATGAGGTGGTATTTCTGCGGTCACATAGAGTGATGGGAGATCACCAGATAGCTGAGATCTTGGCGATGGAAGGATCTGGGATCAGAAAGCATATCATCGTCGACAACTTCATTAGCAGGTATGGTTTGTATGATAAGTGTGGGTTTCTGAGATGAGACGTCTACAACCTATGTTGCCGAGAAAAAATGAAGTTGATTGCGAAGGGTGATGCTAACACGGCAATCGGGATTATGAGGAGCAGAAAGGAGAAGGATCCAGACTTTTTCTTTGAGTACGTGCTCGATAAGGAGGGCCGTTTGAAGAGCATGTTCTGGTGCGCACCGTCGCGGCGGGACTATCAGTTGTATGGAGATGTGACTGTGTTTGACAGCACATATAAGATGAACATATATGGTGCCGTTCATCCCCTTTGTTGGTGTAAATAATCGCCGTTGCACCACAGTGTTTGGTTGTGACATTGTGTCCGACGAGACCGAAGCGACGTACGGGTTGCTGCTCCAGACATTCCTGAAGGTCAATTGTCAAAAGAAGCCAAGGTCAATCATCACAGATGGAGATGCTGCAATGATACGAGTTATTCGGTCGGTTTTGGTTGATGTGTTGCACCATCTCTGCTCATGGCACGTGGAAAAAAATATGCAGAAGCACCTTAATTACAAATCACTAAATGAGTTCAGGGCACTCTTGTACTACTCCACCTCTCCGGCCAACTTTGAGGCGAGATAGCACGCTTTTGTCCATAAATGGAAGACTGATAAAACAGAAGAGTGGCTGCGTAGGATGTCAGGAAGAAGAGTCTGTGGGCAGCATCATATCCGTCAGATAGTTTTTTTCTGGGTATGCGCAGTAATCATAGGTGAAAGCCTTAATTCTTGTCTTCACCTTCACCTGGACGGCGGTATGACTATTGTTGATCTAGTTGTGCATTATGAGAATTGCATAGTTCGACTACGTGAGAACAAGGCGCATGATGACTGTGTTTCTAATCATTCATTGCCACCATCAGTCACAGAATATAAGGGCATTGAGAAGCATGCTTCCAAAGTATTCACTCATGCCAATTTTTATATTCTTTAAGAAGATCTGAAGAAGATGGGAGAGCTTGAGATTTTTGAGACGCTAGTGGGAGTTGACTGTCACACCTTCATCGTGGCGTGGAGAAATAACCGCAAATTTTAGTTCAGCGTGAATTGTCAAGCTAAAAACTCTGAGAATACTATAGACTGCAGTTGTGGACGAATGCATCGGAAAGGGTTGCCTTGCAAACACATTCTGTATGTGTTGGTTCATCTGAAAATATCTAAAATACCTAAGTGTTGCATCCTTAAGAGGATGTCGAAAGTTGCGAGAGGTGGGCTGCCTGCACAGTGGAAGAGTGACATGTTTGGCTGGGGTTGGACAGGGGCAGAGCAGCGTGCTCGCTATAGTCAACTTAGTATAACAGGAGCAGAAGCTTTCCATGTTGCTTCAAATGATCCATTCGTCTTTGATGAGTTGATGCAGTGTCTGCAGAATATAACAGCTAGGAAAAAGGTCCCTGATGATGATGCTGTTGGTAGTAGAAGAAATGTGCATGAGGATCCACGTGAGCCGGAACAACATGTTGATGTCATAGGTGATCTCGTGAAAGTTTTCACGAAGGGCACCCCTAAACAGAGCACGACAGGGAGGGCAAAGAAAGATCCAAATGTTACAAAAAATGGAAGACCAAAATCATTTTCTAAGAGAAAACCCGGTCCTCTTTGTGGCATATGTCGCGAAGAGGGCCATAGACGGCAAACGTGCCCCCAGAATGAAAAGTAAGTTTTACATTGTTTTAATTATCTTATGTTTCTCTCTTTAAAATTGTCTGAAGAGTTGTTTACAATTTGTTATGTAGGAACCAGGCATAATGATGAAGTATTAATAATCAATGGAAGGCACTAGGACAGAGTTCAATTAGCATGTCGTACTGTATTTGCAGACAATTTTTTACGTTTTACTGTCGCTTTCGTGTGAGACTAAACATTTAAATACGTGTCCAACTATCAATGATACTATTTTGTGAGACGGAATGATATAAGTGTGGGCAAGTAATATTTTTGCTGTGTTAAAATGTATCAGTTTGCGGCTGTGATGTTATATGTACTGTTGTTGTTTGTATTCACGGCGGTCATTTTTTTATAAAAAAATATCCCCGCCGTCCTGAGTTGGCGCGATATGGACAAAACGTGCACATGATCCCAGGGCGATTCTGGTGGCAGCAGCGGCGCTGGATCCGATGAAGATCGGCCTGGCAGCATGATTGGCGCGTCGAGGACGAATATTCCAGCCCAGCCCGTGTGGTGGCCGACAGCCAAGGCAATGGCGGGCCCACACAGTCCAGCTAGTGCGGGCTGGCGCGATTCGCCGTGCGCCACGCGCGCGTCTGATGGCGCAGAAGTCGACCGAGCGACAGCCCCGGGACCGGTCGCAGACATCTCGTCCCGCTCGACCGAGCGAGCAAATGCAACTATCCTGAGGGGGATTTCTGGCGATCTATCGGCACATTAACGACGTGCGTCGGGCGCGTGGGCCGGCCCTTTAAGGCCTCTTCGTGTGTGGCTGGGGACGCTGGCGCGTTGTGGCGACTAGGTTTAGTCCCACCTCGCCTGCAGAGAGACGCCACGACCGGTTTATTTACTCGCGTCGTCGCCGTCTCACAAGCTCCCTACAAACCACTTCAATGAATGCCCTGTTGTACGCCGTGGCCTCCCCGCTCGGCGGCCGAAAGGACTTCCCGAAGGCATTCTAATATACTATCCATGCGCGCGCCCGGACACGGCTGGGCCTTTTTCTTAATATGTTTTTTACATAGATTAATTTTTTAAAATGTTAAACAGTCAAGAAAGTCATGACAGCAGTAACACATTCATACAAATATATCATATTTCACACATAACAATAAAAATGCCATGTCTCATAACCTTGAACAAGGTGGCATAAGAAATAAACTGAAAGTGCCATGTCTCATATCCTTTAACAAAGTAGGGAAACAAATAAACTGAAAGTGCCATGTCGCATTACAATCCAACAAAGTACTCAACAACGGCAGGGAATCCTTCTATGGAACTAAAACCCTACCGATGCTAATACCTATTTCGTTTCCATGATTTTAACAATTTTCATCTTGACCTTCTCTAATTTGTTCACCTCTGAAAAAATAATTTTTGCGACAATACGTGGCCTTGACGCATTAATCTCTTCCTGGTCAAATTCATATGTCCAGCGATCTCCGTCCCAGTGTTTTATGGACCACATCACAAAAAGTCCACAAGACACTCTGCAATAAACACGTGCGATCAGCTTAGGACGTAGCATGCACTTGCTTGTGCTAGTTGTATGCAGTATTAACTTACCCATCTTTTTATCTCGGCATTTCGTACTCATTTATTGGCCACGATGAGACATCTGGAATATTTTTTGCTTGAAGAGTTGAGTTGGCCTCCATAATATCCTTAGAAATTTCAGCTCTCTCAAACAAATTAACAAAACCAGAATATAATGTATGACCCAATATTTTTCTTAATGCGTGTGCGAAAATTATAGCGTACCAGGGTGGCAATCATATTGCGAATTCTTTGGCTAACTGCGCCATTAGAATTTGAGTCAAGAACTTGAAACTCCTCCTTGACGGTGTGCATCACTATGGTTATCCAATGATTATCGTTAACGTGCATAGGAAAATACGCCTACATAGCAACCAAATGATGTTGGTGCAATTAAACACTATTGACTAAGAAAAACTAATACATATGAAAGCAATACCTTGTCCCGTCTGAAATACTCATCCATTACTCTCGTGAGGACTTTTGTTTTCTTTGTAAGCTTCTCTGAGTTTATATTATTTACTGACTTGGTCTTTCCCCTTGCCCTATTGAACATAAATTTGGGGAACCACGTCGTTGATATGTAACAATCAGCAAAATCACGGTGTTGTAGGTGTTTACAATATGCATTGATGACCTGCATACATAAACAAAAAATTTCTGTCAACTTCTGAAGTACAAATGAGGGTTTTGTTAAAAACAAACTCATACTTACAGCGCCATTCAACCATTTAAACGTCAGGACATCGTGAAGCATAGCTGGCGTGCATATTTCCCCATTTGGTGGCGGCACATCAACCACGGTTCGGTGCGCATGCTTCTTTGACGATGCAAGAGTCTCAACAAAAACTTTGGCTGCCTCTATGTGATCCGGAGTCATATTAAGACAACTTGCTAGAATTGAGTATGGTGATGATGCAAACAGATCTAAAGCAATACAGTTACGACAGTTAAATAATAATAAAATTACATAACGCGTGAATGAATTATAAAGTAGTATTTGACTTACTTTTTTTAACACGTTTCTTGCGGGTAATGAGAAGGTCATAGGGGGATTGACAATATTTCGACGAATTTCGTTTGCGTTTACCTTCATTGTCCTGACTGCCTTCACCATTACCTATGTTGCTCTTTGCCGGGAAACTCTCAAACGTTTCTTCGGACTTTGTTGGTGACAAACCACCCATAGACTCACCAAAAATATCAGCATTCTGCAGGGTTCGGGACATAGACGGAAAGTCTTTTGTCCGTACAGTTGATGCCGAAGATGGAGAGTTTCCATTATCGTCTATAATGAAAGGATCAGTAGCTTCACCTTTACCTGGTGTCCTCGCTGGAGCACCCGTGTCATCAACGGGCACGGAGGTATCATTCATACCCGTGAAAGATGTTCCTATCTTTACATCCGTAGGTGATTCAATACCTGGCCAATATTTTGATGACTTGTACTTGCCATTTCTCCATCCCAACTCCTTCACCTACATCATCAAATTCGTCAACGTTGTCCCTCTTATTGGGTTTGTACATCACACCTTCCGTGTTCAACCTTTCCATTACCATCTACAAACACAAATGAAACACGATAAGTAGTTGAACAATTAAAGCACATTTAATACAACTTCTAAATTACCTGTGCACATCTTTTGGGTATATTGAGAACCTCCTTGTGAAGCAGCTTTATGTATGTCATCACACGGTCCATACTATAATTCGTGTTCGATGAAACCGCCGACGTGCTTGGCTTTCTACTCCTGCCACCACCTTTCCGTTTAGTTTTCTTCGTTTCTTCCTCTGTGACAGTACCTTCACGTGCAACCTTAGCACGTCTGTACTCTTCACTAATGCAGTTTTCAATCTGTACAATAAACAATAAAATGAATTAAATAATGAATATACTTAATTACTATGTGGAACCAATAAGGACTATACATATTGACTTACACTGCCAGTACCCCGCCCGTGTATGTTGTCATAGTCGTCTCGTGTTTTCCCTTCTGTTTCTGGCCAGTTAAGCATTAGTGGGTATTCACGAGACAAAGGATCAAATGCATCCACACCAATTGGCTCAAGTTTTTCCCAGTATATATACTGCATGATAGTAAACACAATTAGTCAGACACATACATCACATAAAAAATATATGTACATACAACTATTACGAAATGACTTGTACCTGAAGAAGAGCTAAGTTCCAGATAGGCCACTTGAATTTTTAAAGATCTTCGACCGTTTTTTAATAACATCCATGCACACCCCCAGCGTGAAATTGTTCCAATTGTATGACTTGATAGTGTTGAAGTCCTCCACCATTTTGAATAACGATAAGGAACAAACTTGGTGGATTGTGGTGCTAAGACTGTACCCATAAGAACCAGTACGACCCTTCTCACAAAATCATCATCATATGACTGACTATCAACAATATTTTTTATCAAGTCATCGATGAGGATTAGGCCCGTTCTTTTGTCTAGAAACCGATTCGAAACAATTTTTTGGCGTCTAGTTGTACACTTGCTATCGTGCTATTGACATCATCACCCTTGTTACGTAGCCCAAATATGTCATAAACATCTTCATTAAGCACACTGCAGTATTTGGCCGAATAATGAATCGCTTTCTACTACTATCATACGTTGTAACCATAAATTCCAATAAATTTTTTCTCATTTTCACCGAAGGAATTCTCAACATACTGTCCAAATTTGTGCCATGTAGCATCATGCGTTGTCTGGGTGTGAATTTTCCCACCAATTCGCACCACTTCTCAACAGAGCACTACCATCTCCGTATTCTTGCATTCTAAATAAGATGAACATTATCTAACTAGTTACGAGATTTAAAAAACATTACATATTATGGTTTAATACCATACCTTCCGGCGCCGCGCGGTGCACAGGCAGCCCCCGTTGGCTATCCCCACCCGGTGTGGGTTAGTTGTGGCAGCCGCGCGCCCTCTGCCCGCACCACCGCGGTGGCCGACGGCCCGCCCTAGGGTTCTGGGTGCGGGCGACTTTGCCGAGACGGCCCGACCGGGCCAAGATCCAAGTCGCGCGCGTAGATGCCGGAGTGTATGGCCGTCGTGAGGGCGGCAGGGAAGGGAGTTGGGACGGCCAAGGTGGTGCGACCGTGTGATCGGGGTGAGGTCATGCGTGGAGGCGGCGGGGTTAGGCGGTCGTGGGGCGAGGTAATGGCGGCGTGGTTTCCATGCCCATGCACACACGTACGGCGTCATAGACGTGGTCACACCATAGTGGGCCCCTTTGCCCATCCCGTAATACTTCCGCCGGCTGGCCCATGATGCATTTATTGAAAACAAATAAATGCATTGTACTTTAACAGTTCTAGTTTAATACCACATCGCTAAACCGGCGCGCCGTTGACTCCTTTATATAATTTTCTTTTTTTACATGAACAAACATCTGAGTTTGTGGGACTCTATTTGGAGGATATGCAGGATCGATGTGAGACTTCACCTGCTCAGAGCTTGTGAAGGTTCACATGGATCATGCATATTCTTCAAAAAGAGAGCCATTATCTCCGATGTTTTTTTAATGACAGAAAATATTAATGTGTTTTTTATCTAATTCAACCATTCAAATTTTTTGCACACGCACTCATCACCAGGGCCATCATGCGTGCAAGTTTTTATAATTTTTCGAGACCGTATGAATTTCTTATGGTTTTCTCCGTGAAACGCACCGAAAACACTGACCGGGTGTGACGCAACGTGCGTTTGGTGTCCGAATTCGTTCAAATATTGCGTGGGGCCCTACGATGGCCATGCCCACTGCCTTCCAAAATTGGGTGACATTTCATGCATGCCACTTCATACCACCTATGCAACTGACACTGATCGGATATGAAGGAGGTCAGCTCCGTACTGCGTTTTCTTTTTTGACTCAGCCGGTGGACCCCAAACTTTTTCCACATGCCCGCATCACCATGGCCATCATGCCTGCAAGATTTCATAATTGCCGACACCGTACGAATTTCGTAGGGTTTTCTCCATGAAATTATTAAACATTTCATAAATTATTAGTTATAGTGAAAAACTCATCATTATTTTTTTATAAACTAAAATATGTTAGTTCTTACTTATAAATTATAAAAAAACTCATTATCATTTTTGACACAAATAACAATAGTAAAGTTTTCATATGTATAATTTAAATACTAAATAAATTCTATATTAAGTAGTGTTTTTAATATAACTACTTAATAAATTATATATTAAGTAGTGTTTTTAATATAACTACTTAATAAATTCTATATTAAGTAGTGTTTTAAATGAAGGGTCATTTCCAAATTATTAGTTATAGGAAAAAACTCATTTTTTTAATAAACTGAAAAATGTTAGGCATTAACGAAAAACTCATAAAAAATTATAACAAAAAACTCATTATTTTTATCTATAAATTATAATAAACAACTCATTATTATTATAACAAATCTAGTTAACAATTCTATATTATGTATGGTTTTTCATTAATTATAGAACATTAATTAAACGATAACGAAAGGCATAAATAACTAAAAACTTAATACTATTTTTGAAACAAAAAACAAAACAAAAATCTTCGACAGCGCGCGTTGGCCGGCCCAATGACTGTGCGCGACTGCGCGCGTGGGCCGGTCCATCCACTGTGCGGCGGTGTGGGGGCAGGGTCGGCGGGGGTCAGGACTAAAGTTTAGTCCCACGTCGCCCGCCGAACGACGCCGCGACCGCCTTATATACCTGCCTCCCACCTCCCTCTCGAACTCCTTTGAATCCTGCCCCGTCCCGCCACTGCCTCATTGTGACCGTCCTATAGGCCGTAGCTGGGCCGAAAGGCCGGCCATTTTGCCACCAGGCTTGATCGGGCCGGACCGATTACGCGCAGTAGCGGCCTGCAAGGTTGGTTGGGCTATTTTTTTTCTTCAATTTTTTGTCTCCTATGAGTCACGGCGCGGGGGGAGGTGGGAGGGGTGCTTGTTTAGTCCCACCTCGCAGAGAGATGCCAGGGCCGGCTTATATAGCCGCGTTTGTGCTCTTTGTAAGATAAAATAGCTAATACTAAAGAGATTTGACCTTATATATCTGTCCGGGCGGCCGCCCGGGCAATTATGTAAAGTCAAATCACTTTATTACCTAGCTATCTTACTTTTTTTATATCATTTTGCCCCTCCGTGCAATTTTTAACAAATAATATTGGAATGAGTGAATATTTTTTTAATTAAGTACCTAGCTATCTTAGCGATATCATTTTGTCCCTCTGTGCAAAGTTCAATATTGTTTCTTTATAATTATGGAATATTTTTTAAATGATAACAAAATGCATATGACACTACTAAACTTTGCACATTACAATACTAAACTTTGCATATATGTACAATTATTAAGGGTGTTTTTCAAATTATTTTTTAATAAACTCAAAAATGTTAGCCATTAAAGAAAAACTCATAAACAATTATAACAAAAAACTTATTATTTTTACTTATAAATTATAACAAAAAACTCAATTTTCTTAGTTATAAATTATAACAAAAAACTCATTATTATTATAGCAATTTTTGTGTATTCATGAATAAGACATAGAAAATTCAATAATGAACATTACATAAATATTAAAAATCTAATTGACAATTCTAATTTAAATATTTTTAGCCATTAATTAACATTACATAAATAGTAAAAATGTAATTACTAATCTACACAAATAACTGTCGCACACGTTGTCTGCCCAGTGACGGTGCGCGACGGTGCGCGTGGGCCGGCCCATTGACTGTGCGGCGGTGGTGCGGGGGCAGGGTCGGAGGGGGTCAGGCCTAAAGTTTAGTCCCACCTCGCCCGCCAAACGACGCGGCGACCGCCTTATATACCTGCCTCCCACCTCCCTTTCAAACTCATTTGAATCCCGCCCCGTCCTTGCCACTGCCCCGTTGTGACCGTCTTGCCGGCGGTAGCTGGGCCGAAAGGCCGACCCTTTCGCAGCCCGGCTAGATCGGGCCGGACCGATTACGTGCAGTTGCGGCCCGCAAGGACTGTTGGGCCTTTTTGTTTCGCCTCACTTTTTTTTCCACCTATGAGTCACGGCGTGGGGGAGGTGGGAGGGATGCTTGTTTAGTCCCACATCGTGCGCCGAGGGACGCCTCGACCAGCTTATATAGCCGCTGGGCCGAGGGACGCCTCGACCAGCTTATATAGCCGCGTTCGTGCACTTTGCTATATGAGATAGTTAGTACTAATTTGATTTGACCTCGCACTGCGCGGGCAGTGCGGCAGTGCTGCCCCTGGCAGTGTGAAGTCAAGTCAAATTATTACTATATGTCTTATTTTTATCGTTTGCCCTGTCTGAAAAGGAGTTTTTTCGACATCCTTCGAATGAACCCAAGTTTTTTTCATAGTGTTCTACCATCATGACTAGGATGCATGACAAGTTTCGTGGCTTTTTTTCACTTCATGAATTTTCTATAATTTTTCGGTGAAAACACCTAAAACACTGACCGGACGTGACGCGACGTGCTTTTGGTATCAAAATACTTCAATTTTTAGATACAGTGTGGCAGTTTTTTCTCGACATCCTTCAAATGAACCCAAATTTTTCCATGGGTTTCTACCATCATGACTAGGATGCATGACAAGTTTCGTGGCTTTTTGCCACTTTATGAATTTTTTATAATTTTTTCGATGAAAACATCTAAAACACTGGCCGGACGTGACACAACCTGCTTTTGGTATCGAAATACGATCAATTTTTGGATGCAGTGTCGGAGTGGGCATACCAATTCACTTGCAAAATTTCAAGCCATTATGAAGGTGTCAAAAAAATCGACCTCGTTTTCCGGAGACCATTCGGGTAGGAGTGAAGGTCACATCCGAAAAAAGTTTTTTTCGACATCTTCAAATGAACCCAATTTTTTTTCATACTGTTGTACCATCATGACTAGTATGTATGACAAGTTTCATGGCTTTTTGCCACTCTATGTATTTTCTACAACTTTTGCGGTGAAAACACATTAAAGCATTCCCCGGACGTGACGCAACTTGTTTTTTTGTCTCCAAATACATTCTATGGGTAGCGAAGGGCCCATCCGAAAGGACTTTTTAATCGATGACTAGCATCTACGACAAGTTTCGTTGTTTTTTGCTACTCTATGAATATCCATGATTTTTCCGGAGACCGTTGAGGTCATTCGAAATTTTTTACAGTGTTTACCGGAGTCCGTTCTGTTATGAGCGAACCGACCGTTTTGTCTTAGTTTTATTTTACCACTTGTCGTCTCGTAATGTTCAAATGCACGTATTTCCGTTTATTTTCCGAAGCTTTATTGCACGACTAATATCAAATTAAACATAAGGATATATTTTTTTCGGATAAACCATTCCAACTTCATTCATACTTAAAGATATTTTACATAACTTAGAACGAAATTTAAATATAAACCTAAAACTAAACTACTCCTCGTCGCTGGCGCCGGTGAGGTCGACGACCGGCGCCATACCTCCAGCGCCTCCTTCGCCGCCGTCGCCACCGTCGCCGCCATCGTCACTGAAGTCGTCGTCCCACCAGTTGCCGCCATGCTGCGTATCATGCGCCTGCACCGCCACTAAGGCCGCCAGCCGCTCCCTCTCCTCGCGCGTCGTCGCCTCGTCTGCCGACTGGGCCAGCACCGCAAGCAGACCCAGGGTGTC
Organism: Aegilops umbellulata; assembly: GCA_032464435.1. Lineage (NCBI taxonomy): Eukaryota > Viridiplantae > Streptophyta > Magnoliopsida > Poales > Poaceae > Aegilops > Aegilops umbellulata. The sequence continues at coordinate 533,960,454 of CP136055.1, forward strand.
GCCGGGGTGGCCGTCTTGCGCGAGGGCGGCCTGCGCCGGCGGGATCGGGACCAACGTCGGGGCAGGGGGCGCCTGCTGTGCCGGAGTACTAGGGCTGGGAGAGGGTGGGCCGTGGCAGCGGCGGCGACGAGAAGAGCCGACCTCGTCGGTAATGTCTCCGACGGGGCGGCCGACCGCCGCGTCCCTGAATGCGCCGAGGACGACATCGAAGTCTTTGCCGTGCCAGAAGCGGCGGCGGGCCTTCCTGTTGTACCGGGCGTCAGGGAAGGCGTGGAGCTGCTCCGCCGTCGACGGCGGGCCGCGTGTGGGGACTCCTTCTGCGCCGATCCGCCATGGCCCCGGAACCTTCGAAGCCGGTGGCACCATCAGGCAGAACCGGGCGAGGTCCTCCTTGTCGCGGATGGTGAGGCTCAGCGGCCAGACACCGCCCGGCCACGCGCCTTCGTCGGAGTCGCTCGAAGACATCGCCGGGGTGCGTGTCGGTGGCGTGGAGAAGAGATGGACTAGCACACGGGCGGGGTGACCTTTTATAGCCGGCGGGTGGAGGGACTGGCCCGGGGCAAGCCGTCGGTGGCGCGCGCCATGAGGGAGAGGCGGGCGCCCCGACGCGGGCGGCCGGCGGCACGCGCGGCATCGGTTGCGTGGGAAGGCGGGCAGGCTACAGGCGCGGCAGCGGTGACGTGTCAAGGCGCGAGAACGGTAGGCGTGGCAGGCGAGGCATTGGTGGCGTCTGAAGGCGGGCGGGCGGTCGCCGCATGCGCGGCAGCTGAGCGGTCGCGTCAACAGCCGGCCCGAGGCGGAAGGCGGGCGGCAGGCGGGCGGTCGCCGCACGCGCGACAGTGGAGGGCGCGGCCTACGAGGGCAGCAGGCGGGCGACAGGAGATCGGCCGCGAGCAATCGGCGCCTGCATGCACGCCGCAATTACTGCAAGCAGTTAACTGCACGAAGATACGGCCGTCCGCGCCACGTCCACACGTACGCCCCCACCGGTCAATGTCGACTTTTGATAAAAAAACACGCCCTGCATCTCACATAGTGGGCCCATGGATGCTAACTGCTCGGCTCGGCTCGCGTCCTCATGGCTGCAAAAGCCGCTCGGCTCGTCCCGCAACCCCGTATACACAGGCGCGCAGGGGTATCGGCGTGAACGCGCGGGGTAGATTTTTTTACATAAGAAGATTGTGTCCCTGGCAACGAAGGTATATGGGCGAATCTCAGCCCTTGATTAGCAGAAGTGTTACTTTAATCAGGAGATTAGCAGGAAGCTTTTCCACTTATAGAATGCCTTCTCAACTTTAAGCAATGATCTGAAGGTAAAATTAGGATAGCAGGAATTCAAAATTTTGTGTGGGACAGATGAAGGTGGGGAATCAGGTTCAAGCAACAAAGATTTGGGCCTGGAAAATCTTTGGTTGAACAAAATTGAGCGACCAGGGAGTGTGTAAGTCCTTCGTGTGCAGAGGACAGGGGGAGGAAACTCCAGCTACAGAAAGGGGGGCGGGAGGGATTAGGTGAAGGCAAACTAGCAAAAGGACTATATCGGGAAGGGAATGGACTAGTGAGGAATCAACAATGATTCAGCAGATCAGAAGGGATTAGGAATCTACTCAACGAGCTTGTTGGGAAGAACGGATATGTTCGAGGACGAGGAGAAAGGTTGACGGAGCTAGGAGATTAGCGCAAGATCGATTTTGAACTGGATAAAGAAGATCAGTGGGAGGGAGATGTCGGCGTCAACGCTAGTCGCCGGACAATCGCCGAAAATTCGCCACAGAGGCAGTCGTTCTTTCTGAAAGGTCAGGTCTGCCGCTGACTTCTATACACTGTCAGCGTTGAATCCAGAAGCTCGGCGCTGAAGCTGGGAACTGCAGAAAAAAAGATACAGGCCAATGCTGATGCAAAAGCACGTCGATTCCGTCAAACACTGTCACGTAGTAGCTCCGGTGGCTCCACTAGCCGTTGATGGCTGGAGGAACTACAGCCTGCTGGTCAGTGGCCCAGGCCCATATGCGGAGGCTGGAGATGAACCTCTCAAGATGGCGGGGCACCTGACGGCCCTGCAGTGGACCGCTACTCGTTGCTACGTGTAGAAATGAAGCCTCTACATTGCCGAAAGTGCATAGAAGCACCTGCGGGCTACCTTCCTTGATACCTCATCATTAAATATGCATAGAGATTTGCACCGCTATATTAGCATGCTTGTATTCTTTGTTATAGTTCATTCTATGTTTTCTTGCATAAGTAGTATAAGAAATTATTGTCTGCGCAGACTGTCCCTCCCCTGGCCCACTCATTCCCCATGCTCTCGTGCCAACCCCCAACAACCAACAACGACTCATTAACTTGTGAAACGCATGCATGTAGATTTTGTTGATCTCAGAATTTTGAATCATGCAACACATCTAATATTCAGTATGTCCCAAATTTTTTAAATGCAATACTATTTGAACTCTAAAAATATCTTTCACAAGTTTCTATTTTTGTACCAGTTTTAAAATTGACATATCGTTTCAAATTTGAAAATAACTTATGTTTAATGTTTTTGAATAATTTCCAAGGTTTAGGAAATGTGAAATCAAATATATTTCCATTAAGTTATGTCTCTTCTATAAACTGAGAATCTTGTCATGGGATAATTAAAGTAAATACTGGATTTCATTATTGTTAAAATTTCAAATAAAAAAAGAATGATAATTCCAGTATTATAATTCTTGGAAAATTCATGGTACAAATTCCATGAAATTACGTCTTTCATTTTTTATTTCTAGTGAAAAGTGAGAACTCAATGATAATGATTCTAGAAAATCTACTTATACTAATCTCAGGACTTTTCTGCCATAACAAAGTTATGGTTTACTGATATTGCCTGCTGATTTATTAGTGCAGTTGTACGTAACCATTTATCTTCATGGTCCAGCAAAGATGAATTAACCTAAATTACACTGCGTACTGTTGTTTGGTTTCATTTATTAAACCGTGGCATAACTGTGAGCTCCAAACACATTTATTACGTAATAACTATCTGACATCCTTTCTCTGGCAACACACATGTATTAACCATGTGTGGACACAAAGTCAATGCACATTTACTTCTGGCATACCATTAACAATTCAAAAAGCAACTCGCCTTTACTTCTCTACAATGTCATGTGAGTATTAAAATTGTATTGGTTCAGTAGGGAAACTAAAATGGATTTCAATCCGCATCCCAATGGACATTGATTGTGGCTCAGATTACATGGAGGTGCGCCTCCATGTGCTCTTCGTCCGCCTCCCTACATTGCTCACTTGTTTAACCACTACGCTACCAAATATATGTTGCCACTAGATTACAGATATCTCCCAATCCCAATACATTATATACCACAATATGCATGGATCGATGCTGATACATATTACACGGGTCCATTGTTTTATACTCTGAATTTTGGTTCATTTGTTTACTAAGGGCATCTCTAGCCGTTGGCCCCCAGGAGGGGCAAAAAATCGCCCCCTGGGGGCGCACCGGCGCTAAACCGCGCACTGGGGGCGTGATGCCCCCCAGTCGCGGCCCCCCACGGGTTTTTAAAGTGTGTAAATTCGGCGCAAACACAACGCAAACACGTTCGAGTTCGTTCAAATTTAAACATATTTTACAAAAAAAAGAAAAACTACCGCGGGCTACCCCCGCCGTCTCCCTCGCCGCCCGCCCACGCGGTTCTACATGCCGAGGAGGCTGTAGAACCGCGTGTAGTCACCGCCGTCGTCGTCGCCCCCGCCTACGCCTCCGTCGTCCCTGCTGCATCCCTCCTCCGGTTGGCGCGGCGGGTTGGACGGTCCGGAGGCGTCGTCGTCGTCGTCGCTGTCGAGGACCACGACGCTGTGCTCGTCCTCGTGCCCACGCTTGCGGGCGGCGATCTCCTCCAGGGCCCGGCGCTGCCGGACCATCTCGTCGCGGAGGTAGTCGTCTCGCGCCCACCGCAGGGCGTCCTCGTCGGAGAAGCCGCGCCGGGCTATCTCCTCGTACTCCGCAGGGAGGCCGGGCTCCGGATTGGGCTCGACGAGGACGAAGCGGCCGGTGGGGGAGGCGTTGTCGCCGATGCGGACGCCGGAGCTGCAGGTGCGCGCGCTGACAGGCGTGCCCTGGGGCTCCGGCTTGACGGGGCGGAGGTGGAGGCAGGGAGAGCCGCCGGACGAGGAGGAGGACCCCCCGGTCTCCATGCGCCTCGGGGTCCAGGAGCTTCCCCGGTGGCGTGAGAAGGACGGGGGAGCGGGGTACTCGAGGCGCAGCATGTTGCCGCCCTCGATGTACTCGAGGACGGCCTCCAACGTGCGCCCGGGCACGCCCCACCACCGACGCCGGCCGGCGGCGTTGAGCCTGCCGGAGGGCACGACGCCGTTGGTGGCCTCGAGCTGCTGGGCGTGACGGCGGCGGAAATAAGGCTCCCAGAGAGGGCTGTCGGGGACGTACCATGGCCCCTCCCTCGCCGCACGCGGCAGGGACGAGCGGATGTGTGCGATCTCCGCACGTCGCGCCGGTGGGTACCGGGGGCACCGGCACGCCGCCGGCGTTGATCCTCCACTCCCCGGGCACCCGCATGTCCGGCGGAACCGGGTACTCGGCCTCGAAAAGGAGGCGAGCCTCGTCCTCGTGAAGATGGCGGCGGCCGAAGCCGTTCACCGCCGCGCCGTCGCCTGGGAAGCGCTCGGCCATGGGTGTGATGAACTGCAGACGGCGAGAGAGAGGATTGGGAGGAACGACGACGGCGAGAGAGTGTGAGACCGCCGAGTGCGCTGGGGCGCGTCTTATATAGGCCGAGGTGCCGCCCGTGCTCGTGCCGCCGTGTGTATGCGTGGCGGGCGAGGGTGGGCGAGGGACGCGCGTCATCCGGTCTTCACTGCGCCGCCCGTGAGGCATCAATGGCGCAGGCTGACCGGCGCGGCAGCGCGGCAGCTTTGGCATTGATTCGCCGCGGGAAACGAGGCAATAAGGACGACGAAGGGCCGAGAAAAGAGCCGTGTCGCTGACGCGGCGGGCCCGCGACTGTTTCGCGCCAAAACAGTTCGCCCCGGCGTCCCCCAGCGCGCCGGGTTTGGCCTGGGTCCGCCGGCGCTGTTTTCGGCCCAGGCCGGCAAAAATCGGGCTCCTGGGGGCGCGACTGGGCCGATTTTTCGGCGCCGGCGCAAAAAAAAGCCTGGGGAGGCCTTTCTGGGGGCGCGGCTGGAGATGCCCTAAAGCTCGTGTGCTCTACTATATAGCACCTCAAACTCTATTGATGCAGGGTGGTCGAACTGTCTGGCGCCATGGTGGCGTCGACGGCAGGCTTGTCAAGGTCTATGCGTCAGTACCTGCTCTGGAGATGGATCGGTGGAAGAAGGTGGCGGCAGCCTCGGTGAGTCCGCCGGACCGGCGTGTGACCCAGTCCCGGTATGTGGCTAGGATGGGGCATCCGGCATTAGATGTTAGGATTTGGTGCGATATCTGTTTGGTATTAGTCTCGAACATTCGGCACCACTGCATCAAGGGCGTAGGAGTAGCGACAGATGTTGCCTAGATGGTGGCTTCAGGCTTACTGATGTACTACTTTGTAAGGTCTTTTATGCTTAATAATTAAGTGGCCGTATGCATCGTCCAGATGCAAAGGCCGGGGGTGCATCCTCCTTTTCTAAAAAAATACTAAGGTTGCGCCAATTATATCTATCAATTGCCATTATTTGATTGTACCAGTTGATTGTAAAGCACTATGAGTAGTACTATCAAAGGCCGGGGGTGCATCCTTCTTTTCTAAAAAAAACTAAGGTTTACTTTCCGTAAAAGCAAGTATAATTTACAAAACAGTAAAGCTGAACCACCTACAAGACATTACATCGTTTTAGCATTGTCAGCCGTCGGATCAACCGTAGTAGTGGAGAAATCGCTTCATGTCCCTCCGAGCGTCGCTTGCTATTTTCATCTCGTTGTGATCCATTTGCCACACGTAGTCAGAGTCGCTACTTCATACGAGCAAGTATAATAGGATGATGTAAGCTGTCTATAAGAATTTAAATAATAAGGACATGTAGTAATCCTTCCATTTTTGTATACAGGGCCATTATCAAAATTACAATTTGCAACTATACAAGGCCACTAACATTAATCAAGGCAAAATTGATCGCGTTTGCCTCGTACTAGCACCCGATGACATTAATATCCCTTGTGTGCATGCGGGAGTGAGAATGTTAGCTTGCATTCCCAACATTAATCAACCAATGAGGAGTAAGAGGGTTGGCTTGTTGTGCTTGGGAGAGAAAACCACATTAATTAACACGACAATCAAGGTGACAAGCTAGCTTGCAACATTGACTTAAACATAGCATTGATTTTTACCTTGGTACCTGTAATATGAGTTTGTGGACTTGTATACAAAAATAGAGGGAGTAATAAGCGAAATTGCAGAGGAGCACATGCGGGCTCAACCCCCTGGTATCCCACCATTGAATATGCATTGGGATTCACACCACTATATCTATTCATTATTTATGTTGCATGTATGTTTTGAATTAGAGATGTATAGCATTGTATTCTCTGCATGCACTGGCCCACTCTACAACACGCTCCTGCTCTAGCCACCAACATCCAACAACTATAGCTACATTTACTCAAGCAATGGTCACATCAGCAGTTAATGCCTTTCCCATTGATTCCATCTATCCCCTTTCATTTTCCTTCAACTCTTTCGTCTCAAAGTTAAAAGCCATTTCACGAAATCAAACGTTTCTACGGACTTAATTTTTATGATACTAATTCATGTGAAATTATCAAATTAGATTGAGAGATTTTCTAACATATTTCATTTTTGTTTTTCTTTTCCGTTAATTGAGAAACTGAGTACGTCATGAGAATAATTCCAGAAATATTTTCTATGATAATCTCAGGTATTATCCTATTCTAAGAAAGCAGAGAATTTCATGTATCTGCTCTAACTCTGGTCCCACCATGCATTTATCACATTTATGTGCTGCAACTGCCAAGCTCTGGCCGTACACTTCATTTAGTACTCACGCCGTAATGTTTGTTCCTCAGCACACTAAACTCCAGCCACAATTATTCATTAGCAGTTTAGTACTACATTCTTATGTCACTAATGAACTAACACTTGATGCACTATACGCCCCCTACAAGATCAGAGTCATCTAAAAGAAGAACAATACTTGGATCGATATGCATTAATAGATAACAAGGTTTAGAACATACCGTGTTTGGTTTATCCGGTTCATACCCGCTCAAAGGAGCAAATAAACTCGTGTTTGTGTAAGCATCAGCTTCTCATTTAATGGGTTTTCCTTTTAAAAGAAAATTATCTGACATAAATTATTCATCTCCATCCAACAAAAATGTGATGTTAATTGCTACACTTATAACTGACACCGTACTTTTTCGCGTGCAAACGCAGACGGCATCTATTGAGAATATTGACTCTATGTGTGGAGGATAGGAGTCACAGTGTATTACCTAGTATTTGATATGTATCCGTAACTAGCAAATTGATTCTGCCTTTAATACAGCTATGCCATCGCAGGAACTCAATGACGCGGATATCAGGGTGCATCGTCGCCGAGTGCCATTCGTCCGCCTCTGAGTAATAAGAGTATATTTTTGCTGAGTTGGAGGAGAAAGAAGAGAAACAGATTGTAGGTTAACAACCAGTCGCAACAAATGCTCCTAGAAACTTTGTGAAAAGATGGGCCATGGTAGTATATATTTATAGATAACTATTATATGTGTTGATTATAACATTGATTTAGATGCTATGACAACAACATATAGCTAACAATAGGCTATACTATCAGCCATGCTCTAAGCTGAGCTAGCGATCACCTTGTTCGTCGGGCCGATTGGTCACAAAAAAGCCCCTATAGGCTTAACCACGGTATTTATTTATTTTTGGCCTAGGACACCTAGGTTCTTCGAATTGGAAAAATAACATCAACATGTACAAGTACAAATGATGAAGAGATAAATAAAAATACAAATGTACTGAGAAAAGAGAAATAGGAAACCGAAAATCAGAAAACTGGGGGAGGGTGTGCGCTTGATCCTATTGCGTGGAACCCGATGACTACGCATGAAACAAAACATCCGTACTTTTAGAAACCGTGTCACCTTTTTTTTGATACATGAGTCGTTTGATCCATCGATTAAGAAAAGAGAGTCGCCTAGTTAATTAATGGAAAACATGATGAAAACTTCCATAACTTGTTGATCAGGCACAACCTCGCCGAGTCGTACAAAGCCTCATCGTCATACTTCCCGAGCAAGCGACTCTGACGTCTCTGCAGACATTAAAGCCCACACCATATAGGTTGTGTGAAGCCACATGAAGATCGATGTCAAGCAATCAGCCACCCTCTGGGCAATAGTGCAGCTCCGATTCTGACAAAGAGCTACGATTGAGAACTGGAATATCACCGAATAGACCACCTATAGCCCGTCATCATTGCCACCTGAACCCCGCCGCAACAACTCTGATTTTAGTGCAACAAACAACTTGTGATAATCCCGTGGACACCCCGAAGAATTGACTACCACAACCATTGCCGCGAATCCAACATCGATGTAATGTTTAATTGTAATATTTTGAATAATCAAATGGCCAATTAGGGAAGGAGATAGAACTATCATTTGGGCCCCACATGTCATAACATCCATATACCGGTAAAAAAACAGTGTAGACTTTGTAAGCCATGTGGACCTAACTGGTGCGCCATCCCTGTCATAACCACGGTTAATTTTGAGCAAAGCGGTCATCAATCCATAGTGATAGCTTCTAGGGAAAAAAATTAGAGTGAAATAGGCCCGTTTATGTCAAGAATTCCAATTAAAATGGTAGTTTTGGGGGAAGGTTGTCTGAATCGTGGCTGCTTATTTAAAATACTTTGGATGAACAGAAAGTCACTAGAATTGAAGTATTTAGCCACTGGTAGCTTCTTTAGCAGAAGGTTATTGCCCGACCTTAATTACAAGGCTTATATGGATTCGAGGTTCAGCGCATGGTGAAGAGACAAAACAACAAGGGAGCCGCGCAGCGCTCAAGCTAGAAATTACAGAAAGAAGCCAGTGTGGATGCAAAGGCGCGTATTCCATGAATCTCTACCACGCAGTAGTTTGGGTTGCTGCACTAGCCCCGGATGCCCTGAGTAACTATTGCCCACAGTTTCGTGGCTTGGGACCTTGGCGCAGAGGCTGGGAATGAACCTCTCAAGATGGAGCGAGTTCTCTCGTTACCGTGGTGAACCGCTACTCACCGCTTCGTGGAATCAAGAAGGCTCTGCCAAAGATATTTGGTTAAGTAATGCGCTACCAAATTTATGCTGCCAGCAAGGCCAGTATGTTTATCTTTCTTCTTCTCTTCACTTAAAGTTTCACATTTTTTTGAAATGTAAAAATAATTGCAGCCAGCAAGGTTCGAACTAGAGACCTCCTGTTAGATTACAGAACATGGTAACCAACAGACCACGTTGGTAGTAGTGATATTTACAGGTATGACAGCTATCTTAGTTATAATACGCAGTGGTTTTCCATTTTTTTTGGCCGAGTTTTCATCTGCTTTTTTCCTTTTTTTTCATTTTTCTTTTCTTTCTTAAAAATCGTGAACTTTCATTAAATTTATGAGATATTTTCCAAATCTGTGAACTTTTTTCGAATCCTTATTTTTTTTAAAAAATCCGTGAACCCTTTTTCAAAACATGTGATTTTTTTTTCAAAATTGATGAACCTTTTTTCACATACGATGAGTTTTTCTAAATCCAGCTGGCAAGCTGAGGTTCCCAAAATCGGGAACATTTTTTTGCATCTTTCTTTGGTAAACTTTTGTTTTTCTTTGAAAATCTATAAAAAAAATTCAAATCCCTGATCATTTTTCTAAAAATTGATGTGCTTTTTAAAATCTGCGAACGCTTAGGCCGGCCTAATAGGCGCCTGACAGGAGCGGTATTGTCGCCTAGTTGGGCCAAAGCCTAAGCATTCTTTTCTTTTATATTTTTTTCTCTTTTCATGTTAATTCATTTTTCTTCCTTTTGAACTTTATTATTGTTTTAAAACTTGGTTACCTTTTTAGATAGTAATTTTAAATATATTTTTACGTCAAACCTGGCATATATGCCTATCATGGGCATGCCCACCTGGTAGCAAAAGTTAAGACCATTTCATGAATGGCAAAAAAAAATTCAACGGAGGGTGTTCGGGTGGCCACAAGGTTTCGCTTGAGAGCACCTTGTATCCCGATATCCTTGAAATGGCCTAGTCTAGCATGGATGACTACCATGTGCATGCACACCTTCTTGAAAAAGTTGGTGTCACTTCAGAATGTCCAAAACTAGACCATATTCAATGAAGGGTGTTTGGTTTGCCGACAAGGCTCCGTTTGTGAGCACATTGTATCTCGACATCCTTCGAATGGGCCTGAAAATTTTCTACCATCAGCTATGACCAATTGAAGGCACAATGTCAAGTTGTTTCGGTTTTCGACTTTTTTTGCATCTTCTGGAGTTTTCTAAGTCAAAAAGGCAGATAAATGAAAGAACGTGTCGCAACTTGCATATGGTGTCGGAAATCATTTAAACTAGGCATGGATGTCTTCCACGGGCATGCCCACCTGCTTGCAAAAACTAAGGTCATTTTAAGAATGTCCAAAATTAGATCATGTTCAACGGAGGGTGTTTCGTACCTAGAAGAGTCTGTTCTAAAGCACGTTGTCTTTCCACATCTGTCAAAAAGCCCCAGTTTTATTCACCAACTTATGTGACCAATTCAAGGCATTATGCCAAGTTGTTTGGATTCTTGACAAATTTTGTATTTTCTGGAGTTTTCTCGGTGAAAAGGGTCTGATATCTTGTCGGACGTATGGCAACGTGTAAACAGTGGCAGAAGTCGTTTAAACCTGACTCGGATGCCTCATATGTTCGTGTCAGGCTGCTGTCAGAAGTTGGGGTTATTTATCCATGGTCCAAAAAACACCAGCTGAGAGGAGTGTGCTAGACTAGGCCAGACGGATGGATCTCTAAGCATGTAGTTTTTCCTAATTTGAATGCTTTAGTTATTTGCAGTTTTCGTCATTATCAATTAACATGAATATTTTCTCATATCGTAACCATTTCTTGAAATTTTTTCAATAATTTTGAAGTTTTAAATTGTGTATGAAAATTTTATAAAATTGAACATTTTTTCAAGATTGTTAAGTTATTCCCAATAATTTATGTTGAAGACAAATTGCATATACTTTTTTTAAAATTTATCAACTTTTTTTAAAAGAAAACATTTTTTAAATTTGGAAACATACATACATGATACAATGGTTGTTTGAAGACACATACACATACACTAGACTACATGCATGAATCTATCACGAAGAAATCAGAAGAAATGACATGCGCGCACACACGTGTACAAGTATAGCTTGCACAAATCGATTTGAGATTTGCACAAGCATCCACGTGGTACTTACTACGTTCCCTTCCACACAAAATAAATATACACACACAGAACGCTTGAACAACTTGAGTAGTACAAAGATTCTCAAAAAGAAACTTGAATAAACAATAATAGCAAATTTCGTGATAACCATTTACAGCAGCGGCGGCGTAGTCTAGTGGCTAGCTCCCCTAAGCTAGAGAACGAGGTTATGAGTTCGACCCGTGGTTCTAGTTTTCTTAATTTTCCAGCATTTTTACCTCGCGTCCGCTCAAATGCAAGTGGCCTCTCGCCTTGTGGGTCGTTAATTACTCCCCAAAAAACTCAAAGGTGATGTACTTTCAAAATGACGATCATGCCCTTTATTATGAAGGGGTATGAGGTAATCTCAACCGTTAATGTGTTTAAGGGGGGTCTACCGAAGCAGAAGTGACCAGTTGATAGGTAGCACATGACATGCATAGTGTACGGTCAGTCGACACAAACTAGCTAGCTATGCCTCCTCCGGGCCTGGGTCCTACGGGATGACGAACATCGTCATCGGCTCATCTGACCGCTCCATGGAGGACGAGGGAACAGAGGGGCAGCACTCCGCAATATTTCTTCTCTAAGAACATCTTACATCTCCAACGTTTAACTCTCGAAAGCTAGTTGCTGAGAGCCTCCCTAAAAAATATGGATATTGAAAACTACGAATTAAATTATCCCTTGAGTTTAATTTCCTTTAATTTTTCCTTGCTACTTCTCACGTCCTTTTTACATACATAACCCCATTTCAACTACATTTGCACCATATATCAATTTTAACAATTTTAATGTGGCCGCCATTTTGAAGCCATCATCTTCTTCGTCCTCCTTCTCTGACAACGAGTTGGCAAAAGGCTCTTCCAGAAGCCTCCTCATTTGTGCAATGCAATATAAATTTAATGGGGGTTATCTTCGAATAAGAATTGATTAAATTTTGAAAAGAAAAAAACTATGGGCATGCCGTCGAATGCCTTGCGTACGGTGCGGCGGATATTGTGCAGTGCCAGCGGGACATGGTATTGACACGGTGGACGAAGGGGCATGGGGAAGATGGCGTCAATGCACGATTATTGTTGGCCTCGCTGACTCTTCACGCCGCTGCACCGTAGGTCCTAGCGGGTGGCGGGGAAACCCGACACAAGAAACGTGGAGGAGAACAGCAGCTCACGCATGACTGATGATGGCTACCTGCTCGTGGGATGCGTACATGGAGCCGGTTGAGATCGCTTGGTGCCCGCCCACGAGCTTGGCTCGGTAGTGTGAGGAGACGGCGGTCGTGGCAACAACTCAAGGGACTGCTCCAACACAAGCAAGTAGAGCGAAGGGTGCGGACATGGTCCGCGGAGGAAGCGTGTGTCACGGGAGCCATACCGTGAGCGGTGATGGCGCCGACAAGATTTGTGTGCTGATGATTGAGGACGAAAATTTTCTCCCACCACAAATTTCAGTATCGGGAGGGAGAAAACATCCCAACTAGTCAGGAGGAGGAACTGTCTCAGGAGCTACCATTTATTCCGAAGTTAATGGAGCACTAGTTAAGTACCCGTGTGTTGCAACGAGGGCAACTTTGTTCTACTAGTTTAACATCAGTTGTGTCTAACATATACCTATAGGGCACATCAAGCTACATGGTTTATTAAGTCGCTAATATAGATGAATTTAAGAATTGCCAAAAATGTTTAATATATTTTATCTTGCTGCGACAAATAAGGTGTTTCTATTGCTTTATCTCACGCTTGCGGCCACTATTTACCCTTCTAGCTCCCTTTGAATTACCATACTATCTGCAATGTCAAAGCGATTAACTAGGTCAGTTCTATTGACTTTAGAAGATTTTATTTCAGATAGAAAAGTTACCTGTTGATCACATTAAATTGTCAAGGTAAACCATTTCCGGGCTATCAAGACCCTGACCTTTACCTCTACAGTTCCAGGCTATCAATTTCATTGCCCTATGTTGCTTAGCAGATTTGTATCAGCACTTGTCGTCCCCAACAGTTAATTTAATCAGGATATTAGCAGGAAGCCTTTCCACTTATAGAATGCTTTTTTCAACTTTAAGCAAAAGATAGAAGTCGATTTGAAGGGAAAATTAGGATAGAAGGAATCAACAATTTGTGTGGGACCAAGGAGACTAGGGCGACCAAGGAGTGTGTGTGAGTCGTTCGTGCGAAGAGGATAGGGGGAGGAAACTATAACCAGAGAGAGGGGGCGGGAGGGATTAGGGGAAGGGGAAAACTAGCAAAAGGAGTAGATCGGGAAGGGAATCAACTAGTGGAGTGCTTAGAGCATCTCTAGCAGACCCTGTATATCTTGCGAACCCGCATAATTCCGGCGAGTATACAGACTCGGTCCAATTTTCTGGCCAGAGCAAAGCCCGTATACTCGTCTGACCCGTAATTTTTTTACCGTGACCTACAAACAGCCCCCGTGAAGCCGTATATCTACGGGTTTGCGGGACAGAGACGGGTCGAAACCCTATCCCCCCCGCCGCGATTCCCCACTCTCTCCCCCGCATTTTCGCCGCTGGTGAGCCCTCTTCCGCCTTTGAACGCCATGTGGGGCCGTATGTGGAACTCCGCCCGCAGTTCCGGTAGCAGCGACGACCCCGAGCGCGAGCGGTGTGTCCGTGCGGACGGCGCGAGGAAGCGCGAGGCGAGGAAGTGCACGAACCAGGGCCTCAAGCCGCCATCAAGGCTCCTCCGTCGCGAGACAGAGGAGTACGATCGCCGGCACGGGCGGTCGCCCTCCTCTCCACGGGCTCTTCCTCTCCCGCGAGGGGCCCTTCCAGTGTGGCGCATCTCCCTATGAAGAGGGAGTGGTCGGAGGAGCCGAAGGACCGCGAGCTCATCGCCGTCAAGCAGGAGCCGGAGGAGATCGAGCGCCGCGGCGTCGTCGGGCCCGAAGATTTCGTGGCCAATGTCGACGCGGTTACGGCCGCCATTGCCGAACGGAGCTTGCGCGAAGAGGCGGAGCGCCGGCGCCACGACGAGGAGCTCAAAGACCTCATGGTCAAGCAGGCGGTCGCGGCCAACCTTGCCGCGAAGGACAAGGACGACGAGTGGCGGCGCATTCGCGAGGAGCAGAGGCAGAAGTTCATCGATCTCGTCAACTCCGACGAGGAGGACTGAGCTCCTCCATCACATCGTCCTCGGCCGTGAGCTCGTCCATTTTGGTACATCGACCTCGGCGTCGCCGCCGCGAGATCCCCCACCCCCCTCTAGTAGTACTAGTAGTAGAATGTAGTATGTATGATCATGTAATATGTGATGAACTAGCGTGTGATCATGTAGTATGTGATGAACTAGTGTAGTTGCAATTTCTCCTGCGATTTTGTTTCTCAAATTATACAGTTTTATATACAGGGTTTACTCTGCCGCGCACGATTTCGACCCACAAAACATATCTTCATCGAACTGTAAACGCTTTATGCGGGCCAGTATTATACGGGGTCTGCTAGAGATGCTCTTACAACGATTCAGCTGATCAGAAGGGATTAGGAATTTACTCAGCGAGCTTGTTGCTGGGAAGAACAGATATGTTCGAGGACGAGGAGAAAGGTTGATAAAGCTAGGAGATTAGTGCATGATCGATTTTGAACTGGATGCAGAAGATCAGTGGGAGGGAGGTGTCGGCATCAACGCCAGTCGCCGGGCAATCGCCGGAAATTCTCCACGGAGGCAGTCGTTCTTTCTCGAAAGGTCAGGTCTGCTGCTGACTTCTGTACACCGGTGCACAACACAAATAGAGAGATCCCTAAGTTTAGCACTCAAGGGCCAGCCCACCAACCGAGCCAACAAAGCAAACGCGAAAAAGAAAACTAGGAAATATGGAATCCGCTTGGATTCGAACCTAACACAACACCAATCGTGGCTTAATGTGTTAACCACTAGACCAAGCAAGTTATTATGTACAGTCCTAGAAAAACCGTCCTAATTAACATGTTCTTTAGTAAAAACAAATATAAATTATTTTGAAAAAAGAAAAGCTAAATTTGAAAACAAGATCATCGAATTTTAGAAAGGTTCATCGATTTTGAAAATAGGTCATCAATTTTGAAAAAAAAGAAAAAAGAGTCCATCGAATGGAAAAAGAGTTCATCAATTTCGAAGAAAGTTCATCGATTTTCAAAAAGAGTTCATCGATTTTGAAAAGAGTTCATCGATTTTGAAAAACAGTTCATCGATTTTATGAAAAAAGTTCATTGGCTTCAAAAAGAGTTCATCGATTTAGAAAAAAAGTTCATCGATTTTGAAAAGGACTTCGTCGATTTTGAAAAAGAGTTCATCGATTTTGAAAAAAAAGATCATCAATTTCCAAAAAGATTTCATCAATTTTGAAAAAGAGTTCATCATATTGAAAAAAGTTTGCTGATTTTGAAAGAAAAGTTCGTCGATTTCGAAAAAAGTTCATTGGCTTTGAAAAAGAGTTCATCGATTTTAAAAAACAGTTCACGAATTTGAAATTGTTCATTGGATTTTGATAAAAAAAATCAGCAAATTGAAAAAGTTCAGGTATTTAACAAAGAAAAAAAAGGAAATAAACAAACAAAATCGTTCCAACAAAGGAGGGAAAAGGAACAGAAAAGGGGGAATAGGAAAAAACGAAATATAAAGAAGAAAAGGGGCAAGAAGGTGGAAGTTAACACATTTTATGTTGTTGGCCTGCTGGTTACTGCAGTTTTCTTAGAATGCGCGCTTCCTTTTTTTGCGAGATAAGAACAGAAAAAGAAAACGTAGATGGGCGGAGCCCAAGTCGCTGCGGGGGTATGCGCCGTTAGGAAAACAACTAAACCGGGGCAAACCCTAAACGGTCCAGGTGGAATCCTAAACCCTAAACGGGGTGTTATTCGCAAACAGCGCACACCCCTTTTCTTTCCTCTCGATCCAGGTGGGCCGGCCCGTCTATGTTTTTTTTCTGCATTCAAAAGACAAAAAAGTAATTCGGCTAGAGCGTGAATAGAACCTGCAACCTCCTCCTTCGTGCTTGAAAGCAATGACCACCCCGACACCCAACCTAATGTGTTTACATATATCTTTCACATCTTTTTTATCCATCTACTTTCCTTTTTCTTTTTTTCCCTTCATCCTGGTTCAATGAACTTTTCAATTTTTTCATGAACTTTTTCGCAAACCAATGAACTTTTTTTCAAAATGAAAGAAATTTTATAAAATTTGATGAACTTTTTTCAAATTCGATGAACTTTTTTGAAAATCAGTGAACATTTTTTCCAAAATCGATTAACTTTTTCAATTTTGATGAACTTTATTTCAAAATGGATGAACTCTTTTTCAAACTCCAACTTTTTATCAAAATCGATGAACTCTTTTTTCAAATTCGACGATGTTTTTTTCAAAGTCAATGAACACTTTTCAAAATCAATGAACTTTTTTTGCAAGTCAATGAACTCTTTCAAGATCGATGAACTATTTTCAAAATCGATGAACTGTTTCTCAAAACCGATGAACTATTTTTCAAAATCAATGAACTCTTTTCAAAATCGACGAACCCTTTTCCAAACAGATGAACTCTTTTCAAAATTGTGAACTTTTTTTTTCAAAATCGTGATCTTTTTTTACAAAAGCGATGATTTTTTGGAAATACGATCTTTTTCTTCAAAACGAATAAACTTTTATGTAATTCATGACATTTTTCCCAAATGTTTTCAAATAATTTAAAAATCAAAGCGCTACAGTGTGTTTACATGTATATGAATAAATTGTGCGGCGACAGAGTACTTTAAACAGTCTCCCTTGATTTTGTCAGTAGTGCTGTGTAGTGTAGTTGGTTTGCCCGTGTCGTTCGCTACTGGACGACGCTGGTTCTATACTCTGTCGTGACCAATTTTTGGCTGTTCTTTGCTCGCTTGACTTTTTGCTGGGCCGGCCCAGTTCACAGCCGCGTGGGCGCCCGAACTGCCAACTGGCGCTAAAGGCGCCCGTTAGGAGCTCCCCACCTAAGATGGACCGCTACTCGCTGCTACGTGTAGAACTGAAGCCTCTACATTGTTTACTTGGTTTACCACTGCGCTACCAAATACATGCTGCCACTAGATTACCGATATCACCCAATCCCAATACATTACGAATACCACAATATGCATGGATCGATGTTAGAATTAGAAGAAACACTCTTAGACATGCATCCCACGATTTGATTGTACCAGTTGATAGGTACGTAGCACATGGCATGCATCCTAGTACTATGGTAAGTTCTTCTAAAGCCACAAGCCCACAAGGCTTGCAGTACGCACGCATATGTGTGTGCGTGATCTAAAGTAAACGCGGTGAAGAGAGGATCCTGGAGTAAAAATTAGGCAAAAAAATTGATGACGATGGAGACATAACTACAAAGTAGGCGTAATTGCTGATAGGGGGTCATTTGTACAGGATGCATCTATTAATTTCTCACATGCAAATAAGGAAGCTAGTGTGCACATTACGAAACAGTAAAACTGAAGCACCTATGAGACATCACAACGTTTTAGCATCGCCAACCGTCGGATCAATCATAGTAACGGAGAAATCGCTTCGTGTCCCACCAAGCATCGCTTGTTGTTTTCATCTCGTCATGATCCATTCGCCATGCGTAGTTAGGGCCGTTGCTCCATAAGAGCAAGTATAATAAGATGATGTACGTAAGCTATAAGAATTTATGTAATAAGGTGGTGTAATAATAGGAATATATTTTTGTTGAGTTGGAGGAGAAAGAAGAGAAATGGGTTGTAGATTAACGGCCAGCTACATCACATGCTTCTAGATACTTTGTGAGGTTGTAAGATGGGCCACAGTAGTATTTATTTATAGATAACTATTATATGTGATGGCTATAAGATTGACTATAGATGACATGACAACAACATATTCCAGCAACCGGCTATACTATTAACCATGCTCTAAGCTGAGCTAGCGATCACCTCGCTCATAGAGCCGATCGGCCCCAAAGAAAGCCCCTATAGGACTAACCACAATATTATTTTTAATTTTTTGGGCCTAGGATGCCTAGTTTCCTCAAATTGGAAAAATACCATCAACGTGTACAAGTACAAATGATGAAGAGAGAAAATAAAAGCAAAAATTTACAAGATAAAGGAAAAAGGAGAGAGAGGAAACAGAAAATCAGGAAATGGGGGGAGGGGGTGCGGTGGATGCTACGATGTGGTACCTGATACGTCTCAAACGTATCTATAATTTTTGATCGTTCCATGCTATTATATTATCTGTTTTGGATGTTTAATGGGCTTTAATATGCTCTTTTATATTATTTTTGGGACTAACCTATTAACCGGAGGCCCAGTGCCAATTGCTATTTTTTTTGCCTATTTCAGTGTTTCGCAGAAAAGGAATATCAAACGGAACGAAACCTTTGTGAGGATCTTTCTTGGAACAAACGCAATCCAGGAGACTTGGAGTGGAAGTCAGAGACGCAACGAGGCGGTCAGGAGGGAGGAGGGCGCGCCCCCACCCCCGTGGGCCCCATGTAGCTCCACCGACGTACTTATTCCGCCTCTATATACCGTTGTACCCTAAAAACATCGAGGAGAGCCACGAAGGCAAGACACCTTCTATCACAGATCCGAAGGCAAGACATTCGTTGCTAAGAATGAATCCTTTCTAGAGAAGGAGTTTCTCCCGAAAGAAGTGAGTGGGAGGAAAGTAGAACTTGATAAGGTAACTGTACCTGCTCCCTTATTGGAAAGTAGTTCGTCACAGAAATCTTTTCCTGTGACTACTACACCAATTAGTGAGGAAGATAATGATGATGATCATTTAACTTCGGATCAAGTTACTACCGAACCTCGTAGGTCAACCAGAGTGAGATCCGCACCAGAGTGGTACGGTAATCCTATTCTGGAGGTCATGTTACTTGACCATGACGAACCTATGAACTATGAGGAAGGGATGATGAGCCCAGATTCCGCAAAATGGTTTGAGGCCATGAAATCTGAGATGGGATCCATGTATGAGAACAAAGTATGGACTTTGATGGATTTGCCCGATGATTGGCAAGCCATAGAAAATAAATGGATCTTCAAGAGGAAGACAGACGCTGATAGTAGTGTTACTATCTAGAAAGCTAAAATTGTCGCAAAAGGTTTTCGACAAGTTCAAGGTGTTGACTACGATGAGAGTTTCTCACTCGTATCTATTCTTAAGTCTGTCCGAATCATGTTAGCAATTGCCGCATTTTATGAAACTCGACAAATGGATAAACAAAAATGCATTCCTTAATGGATTTATTAAAGAAGAGTTGTATACGATGCAACTAGAAGGTTTTGTCGATCCTAAAGGTGTTAACAAAATGTGCAAGCTCCAGCGATCCATCTATGGACTGGTACAAGCATCTCGGAGTTGGAATATACGCTTTGATAAGTTGATCAAAGCATATAGTTTTATACAGACTTGCGGTGAAGCCTGTATTGACAAGAAAGTGAGTGGGAGCACTACAACATTTCTGATAAGTATATGTAAATGACATATTGTTGATCGGAAATAATGTATAATTATTCTGTGAAGCATAAAGGAGTATTTGAAAGGAGTTTTTCGAAGAAGAACCATGGTGAAGCTGCTTACATATTAAGCATCAAGATCTATAGAGATAGATCAAGACGCTTGATAAGTTTTCAATGAGTACATACCTTGACAAGATTTTGAAGTAGTTCAAAATGGAACAGTCAAAGAAAGAGTTCTTGCCTGTGTTACAAGGTGTGAAATTGAGTAAGACTCAAAACCCGACCACGGCAGAAGATAGAAAGAGAATGAAAGTCATTCCCTATGCCTTGGACAAAGGTTCTATAAAGTATGACATGCTGTGTACCAGATCTATTGTATACCCTAGACTGTGTTTAGCAAGGGAGTACAATAGTGATCTAGGAGTAGATCACTGGACATCGGTCAAAATTATCCTTAGTGGAATTAGGATATGTTTCTCGATTATGGAGGTGACAAAAGGTTTGTCGTAAAGGGTTACGTCGATGCAAGTTTTGACACTAATCTAGATGACTCTGAGTCTCGGTCTAGATACATATTGAAAGTGGTAGCAATTAGCTAGAGTAGCTCCGTGCAGAGTATTGATTGACATAGAAAGTTGCAAAATACTTACGGATCTGAATATGACAGACCAGTTGACTAAAATTATCTCACAAGCAAAATATGATCACACCTTAGTACTCTTTGGGTGTTAATCACATAGCGATGTGAACTAGATTACTGACTCTAGTAAACCCTTTTGCTGTTGGTCACATATCGATGTGAACTATGGGTATTAATCACATGGTGATGTGAACTATTGCTGTTAAATCACATGGCGATGTGAACTAGATTATTGACTCTAGTGCAAGTGGGAGACTGAAGGAAATATGCCCTAGAGGCAATAATAAAGTTATTATTTATTTCCTTATTTCATGATAAATGTTTATTATTCATGCTAGAATTGTATTAACCGGAAACATAATACATGTGTGAATACATAGACAAACAGAGTGTCACTAGTATGCCTCTACTTGACTAGCTCGTTAATCAAAGATGGTTATGTTTCCTAACCATGGACAAAGAGTTGTTATTTGATTAACGGGATCACATCATTAGGTGAATGATCTGATTGACATGACCCATTCCATTAGCTTAGCACCCGATCGTTTAGTATGTTGCTATTGCTTTCTTCATGACTTATACATGTTCCTATGACTATGAGATTATGCAACTCCCGTTTATCGGAGGAACACTTTGTGTGCTACCAAACGTCACAACGTAACTGGGTGATTATAAAGGTGCTCTATAGGTGTCTCCGAAGGTACTTGTTGGGTTGGCATAGCAGAATTTGGAATCCAGACCCGGCGCTTCTGTGATCCAGAACCGGATGAAGATCCATAGTCACGGGAGTGTTTGCGTGAAGCTTCAAAATCATTCTGCCCCGTCTCGGCACTGATGGCCTTATTGACTAGCTTCGGAAAAGAAATGCATTCATGCAGACGAAGGTCACGTCGGAGCTCAGGGCTAAGTCCCTTGCGGAACCTTGCCTGCTTCTTGGCATCGGTGGATACCTCTTCGGGAGCATAGCGTGCAAGCTTCCCAAACTCGCGACTGTATGCATCCACAGTCAGCTTCCCCTGGGTGAAGTTACAGAACTCCTCCCTCTTGCGATCCATAAGACCTTCCGGGATATGATGCTCACGGAAAGCGGCACTGAAATCAGCCCAAGTAGTGAGTTGGCCGACCGGACGCATAGCTTCATAATTCTCCCACCAAAGGCTGGCAGGGCCTTCGAGGTGATAGGCAGCAAAGGTGACTTTATCATCTTCAGCCACGTTGGCAGAACGTAGCTTGTGGGCGATGCTGCGGAGCCAGTCATCCGCATCGAGAGGTTCGATGGAATGATTGAACTTTGGCGGGTACAGCTTGACAAAGTCATTGATGGACACTGGATTGACCCTTTGCTGACGTGCAGTGTTTTGTTCAATCCGCTCTAACAAGCGGTTGGTGTCGCGCCTGTTGCGCTCTGCCTCCAGCATCACTTCGGCCAGAGAAGGTGGTTGAGGCAGACTTTCCTCTCTAGGTGCACTAGCTTCTCCCTGCTCCGAAGCAGCAGGGTTGCTGCGGGTGTTGACCATCCTGGGAAAACAAAACAGCGATTTAAACCAGGATGGCAAAATCTGGCCAAAGAAGTGCGGAATGTAATGGATAACAAGGAATGCAGAGATGATCATCCGTATGACATGGTAATATGGAAACTGCCATATATATACCAACGGTCATACACATCATACATAGTTTAGTACAAGCTCAAGCTGAAGTACAACTAAGACGAAAGACGTTACATCTCATCGGAGGCATTCCAAACTCCTATACATTATTTTTCTACACCTCCGGAATTGATACACACTAAGTTATATTCCACAATCACGCAGGACGGTGGACATACAACTATTACAATACTAGCGAGACTACTACTAGCTCAGACGGCTCCGTAGAAGTCCTCATAGAAGTCACCACCCAGACCTGGAAGCGGAACATGGTCATCTGGGAACAGACGGTGCTGCGGTGCTTGTGGACCATAGGGACTTGGGTGCGGCCTCGGTCCAACAGATGGCGGCAGAAGAGGCCCACGAGGAGGGGTGATGCCTCCCACCTCACGCCATTCCATAAAGTCTGGCAGACTAGCCCGCACAGGGTACAAGTCTCTCGTGTCCATGTATCCGGCTTGCACAGCAGGTGCAAACCTCGTCAAAGTGGCCCAATGATCAGCACGAGCATTAAAGAGCTCCATACGCAAGGCCCGGTTTTCACGGTCCTTATCTTCCAACATCTCAGTAGTGGTGCAAAGGAGTGAGTCCTCATGGGATGCATCACTGTACATGCCCTGAAGGTAACCATGCGCCCCAGGGAGGGATGCTGGCATGTAGCGAAATTCAGTGTTGCTCAACAAGGCAGTTCTAGCTCGCATAATGGTCATCATCGAGTAGGCTGCATCTTGAACGGACATCCCAATAGTGATCCCGAGTCCATAAGATCGGTGGAGTGGTTCCGTGGCTCCGGGATAAGATGGATATATCCTAACCGTGCACAGATATTGGCTCTGGTTGAAATCTCTAAACTGCTCTTCGACGGTGTATTCAGGGTACCATCGGTAACCTGCCTCAACCATCACTCGAACCAACATGGCGGTATGACCACATACACCGATGCAACGGGTCAGACGAACCACTTGGTTTTGGGGACGGGTAGCCATCTGAAAGCACAAATTAGTGCAAAGGCATTAGAATTTCTGGATGAAATTGGACAGCATAACGGCTGTAAATGCTCAGAAAAGGAATTGAGACATCCACAACAGTTTGCGAAACCACTCAACAACAATATATCAAGGTTCTGGTTCAAATGGCAACATACTAAACTTTAGTAGAACTGAACTGGGTTGTAACCAACAATCCTATAAGTTACTACGGATTTAGTAACACGTGAACCTGATAGAGAGAAGAGAGCCTAGTCCTTAACCCACGTAGAATGAGAAGAGAATGACCCAGAATAGAGGGCATAAGGTAAAGAAGTAAAAGAGCCTTACGTTCCCT
Organism: Aegilops umbellulata; assembly: GCA_032464435.1. Classification (NCBI taxonomy): domain Eukaryota; kingdom Viridiplantae; phylum Streptophyta; class Magnoliopsida; order Poales; family Poaceae; genus Aegilops; species Aegilops umbellulata. The sequence goes on from CP136055.1 coordinate 533,983,973, forward strand.
CCCACAATCAATTCCCCTACATATAACTAAAGCATTTCTAGACTCGACATCGACCAGTTTGGCTTAGCGAACCTACAGGCAGTCCGGCTCTGATGCCAACGCTGTCAGGACCCCGATCCTAAGCCACATCGATCCAGCGTGTAACACATCATATCACTTTGCGGCCTCACGCACGGTACTCCCACGGGTGCCACCTTACCTGGCCCGGGACCGTTTGCGCCTTATGGCTCACGTATATGATAGTGTCGCTAGCATCCATATGACAGAGAACCCGGGCCGACATGGCTAGTCGTGAACCCGAAGCGGCGCTAGCCTATGAGGACAGGCATACATGAATCACATCGAGCATGTCGGTCATCAACGTATCTATTCGGGCTGTAGCACTGGGTTAACAGGACTCCGGTAACCCGGGCTGTAGCAGGCTAGGCAGGACTCCGAATATCAGCGCGTGACATTTCCCCTAAGGGACAGACATAGGAACGACGTGAGACACATGCCGGCCAGTCAAGTGTCCAAGCAGTAGTGCTGGGCTAGCAGGACTCCGGTGAATCGGGCTGTAGCGGACTACTATCGCTCAGAAGCACAAGACTTACATTTCCCCATATGAAAGGCTGCCAAGGATAAACAACTAGATAGTCGGATCCCACTCATACCAAGCATTTCAATCATACACACAATATGCCCGATATGAGTAAATACAACATGGCAACACAACAGTACTCTACGACTCAAGTACTTTATTTAGAAGGCTCCGAGGAGCCATACATATCATCCATACAGATAGGGGTCACATGACCCAACACTCAAGTCATACAAACATACAAGCACATGCGGAAGCAAAGTAGTCTGAGTACAGACACTAGAAAGAAAGAAGGCTTAACGAAGCCTATCTATCTACAACGACCCTTCACAAGTCTTGGATCACCACCTGGGTGATAAGTCACTCGTCAACGTCGAGGTCTACATAGAACCCATCAGAGGGGTTGGTGCAGTCGTCTGAAAAACATGATTAAAGCAACATGAGTACAGAAGTACTCAGCAAGTCTTACAACAGGAACCTACTATACATGCACATTCTCAAGGAGATAGTGGGGTTATTGCAGCAAGCCAGCTTTGACTCTTGGCTAAGCTATCCTATGATAGACACCATTTGTAAATCATTTGTCGCACACGAGTCCACTATCACCATCACAATACTCCACCGTGGATCCTCTCTCGCCATCCTACGAGAGGGCCATCCGCGGTACTCACACTTATCTTGAGATTTTTAGTAGTATCCAATTAACTTATCTATGAACTGTATAGGTGACCAAGTAGTCCTTTACCGCGGACGCGGCTATTCGAATAGATTTATACCCTGCAGGGGTGTACTTCTTCACACACGCTCTCACCACTTATCGCCGTTTACACGACATGTACTCGGCAACCTTCAAGCGGAAGCCCAGCGAGGGTGTCGGCCACGGCCTACCTAAACACTCAAGTCTCTAGTCCAGGTTTATCGCCTATTCGGGTTCCATCCGCAGGGAGTCCGGCCGAGGTTTCCACTAACGGCCCCGAACGATGTGAACAGGGTTCCCGAGACACCAAACGGGCGAGTCGGTACACCGTGCCACGTGCCTACCGCAACACAGCCCACCCCGATGGTCAGCGCCGCGTGCGACCCCCAGCATGCTGCAAACACCAGAAACTACTTTGCAACTCCTGGACAGGGGACAAGCGTGATCAAGAAGCCGAGAGGGTCCATTGGTTTCGGGCCCAATGCGTGGTAGTATCTGAGTCTTAAATCACACACACAGATCTCAGTTCTTAAGAACGGCCTCAATGAAACAACCCACCATGTACTCCTACATGGCCTTTCATCGATTCCTTTACCAAATCGTGTTCAACACTTCCACACTATTGACAACGACACAACCTTTCACTCCGGATCATCATCCCGATGAGCCAGACCTGACACAACTCTAAGCATAGCAAGCATAGCATGGTAGGATCACACATACACATGTATTGGCTCAATCAACTCCTACACATGCTAGTGGGTTTCATCTAGTTACTGTGGCAAAGACAGGTCATGCAAAGGAAGTGGGTTCAACTACCGCGACACACAGCAGTTTGAAACGCGTTGTCTTAATGCAGTAAGCGAGAGCAGAAGCGAGAACATGGGTTTGTATTGGAATGATCAATGGTTTGCTTGCCTGATGGATTGGTCGTGGGATACTGCCCTTCAGTTGGATACTCGGAGATATCCTCGGAGGCAGAACCTACCACGATGAACACATCGGAACACAATCAATACATGACGATATGCAACAATATGATGCATGCAATGACATGGCAATATGAATGTGTCCTGGTCTTGTGCAAGTTAAACCAGAAGGAAAAAACCCCATTTGAATCAAAGATTCAAATGGTAGTGCATTTATAAGACCATATTAGTGCAATATCTTATAATGCCTAAACAGTGGGTTTAACTTGTTTTAACATGCATGAAACCAGTTCCATTGGATAGGTTGGATTTTTCTGATCATTTTTCATATATAGAACTTTGTATTTGGAGTTACAGATAATTTTCTATGAATTTTTGAAGTTTGTAACATTTTCTGGATTTTCCTGAAAAAATAAATCTAGAAAAAGATTTACTGCGTCAGCCTGGCGTCAGTGTGACGTCAGCGGTCAACTGACCCGGTCCAGGTCAAACCTGACACGTGGGTCCCGTGTGTCAGTGTGATTTAGTTAAACTAAAAAAATAATTAGCACTAATCCTAACTAATTAACAGGGCTGGGCCCACCTATCATTGACCCAGGGTCAAACTGGGCCCACCCGTGGTCAACTGGAGTTAGCGGGGTTGACTCCGCCGGCGTTGAGCCGCCGGCGACGACCAGACGCGGCGGGGCAGCGCGGGTTTCGCGCTCCGGCGACCAAAACGACGGCCGGGGCCATCTACGGGAAGCTGGGGCTCGTGCGCATCCAGCACGGCGCGTGGCTGCAGCGGGGACGGCCGGAGCTCGCCGGAAACGAGCTCGGGGCGGCGCCGGAGTTCGTGCGGGGTCGGCTTTGGCGCTACGGTGCGTTAGGGGGCCGGCTGGTGGCTGTTTTGGCCTCCTGGAGGCTCCAGGAGCACGTTGACGCGCTCTGGCGCGGTTGGCAGGGGCTATGGCCGCGGTGGCGCCATGGCCGGCGGAGCCAAGCTCTCGGGCTCGTCGGGGACGGGCGCTACGGCGAGCTAGCAGGCATGGGAGGAGGGGGAGAAGGTGCGGGAGCTCACAGGGAGGTCGACGAGCAGCTCAGCGGGCTCGGGGGCGAACGGAGCGGCGCGAATCGAAGAACGGCGGCCGGCGGGCACCGGGGTCGGAGACGAGCTGATGGCGGCGATGCAGGGCCTCCGGCGAGGCGTGGCTCGGTGGGGAGGGCGAGGGCGAAGTGGCGGAGCCTCTGGGCAGGTCAGAGGGGCGAGGGGGCGACGATGGGCGCGGCTATGACGGCGAGACGGCGATGGGTGCGTCGGCCATCTCGGGAGAGGGAGAGGGAGACGAGGGGGAGAGTGAGCGGGGACGAGAGGGGTACGTGGGGGGTCACGTGGCGACCCAGGGCGGCTCGGGGCGTCGGCGGAAGCAGGAGGTGGCCGGCGTGTGGCCGCGGGCGCCGGCCACGCGCTCCGCGTCCTTCTGGCGCGAGGAGGACGACGACTGGCGTCGCCAGTTGGCTGGGCCGAGCCAGGTGGGCTGGCCAGCGCAGGTAAGGCCCAGGTGGCCTTTCCCTCTTTTTATTTGATTAGTTTCTGTTTTTCTAATTAACAGAAACTGTTGGGCTTTATTTAAAATACTAGAACATTTCCAAAAATCCTGAAAATATTTGTGTCTTCTGTTAGGATTATTTCCAACAGCAAACATTTACTTCCAGAATTATTTGAGCATTTAAATTATTTAATAGCATTTAATTGCCCAAATTCAAATACTTATGAATTAATTCAAAAACCTTAGGATGACCTAGAAAATTGTGCACCACTTTTGTCAAAGGTTTAAACCCAAAACAAAGGGGGTGAACATTTCAGAAGGGCATTTCAGGTTCATTGAAAATAATTTTAGTAAACCCTAGTTATTTCCAGGGGGGGGGGGGGAAAGTGTGTGTTGGGGGTTCTGGCATTTCCCACTTCAGAATTAATAGAATTTAAACATGATGCACACTCTAATGCATGGCCTAGCTAGGGATGTGACAACTCACCCCCACTCAAAAGAATCTCGTCCCGAGATTTAGGTTCCTCCGGAAAGAAGGCGGGGTACTCAAGTCGAAGACGATCCTCCCTTTCCCAGGTAGCCTCTTGCTCGGAATGGTGTGACCATTGAACCTTGAGAAACTTGATATTGTGGCGTCGAGTGGTACGCTCGGCTTGATCAAGGATACGAACGGGGTATTCCCGATAAGTGAGGTTATCTTGGAGATCAAGCGTTTTGTGGTCCACTCCACGGATAGGATCCGCGAAGCAACGCCTGAGTTGAGAAACATGGAAGACATCATGAACTCTGGAGAGATGCGGAGGTAGTTCCAGTTGGTAGGCAACTTCCCCTCGTTTGGCAAGAATGCGAAAGGGTCCAATGTAGCGAGGAGCCAATTTGCCTTTGATACCGAATCGATGGGTTCCCTTTAAAGGTGTAACCCGAAGGTAAGCCATCTCGCCGACTTCATAAGCCATGGGCTTATGCTTGCGGTCATACTGACTCTTTTGTCGAGACTGGGCGGTTTTCAACTTCTCACGAATAATGCGAACCTGCTCTTCTGCATCCTGGATCATGTCCGGGCCAAAGAGTTGTCTCTCGCCGGTTTCTGACCAGTTAAGAGGCGTTCGACATTTTCGTCCATAAAGAACTTCGAAAGGAGCTTTGCCCAAGCTAGCTTGATAACTATTGTTATAAGCGAACTCGGCGAATGGTAGGCACTTCTCCCAATCCATGCCGAAAGAGATGACAGAAGCTCGGAGCATATCCTCCAGAATTTGATTGACTCGTTCCACTTGACCACTTGATTGCGGATGGAAGGCGGTGCTAAAGGAGAGACGAGTTCCCAAAGCATTTTGGAAACTTTCCCAAAATCGAGAGGTGAAAAGACTTCCACGGTCCGAATTAATTTCCAATGGAACACCATGAAGAGACACTATTCGAGAGATGTATAAGTCAGCTAGCTGGCTAGCAGTTATACTCTCGCGAACAGGTAAGAAGTGGGCTACTTTGGAAAGACGATCGACAATAACGAAGATAGCATTATTCCCTCTTTTGGTTCTGGGAAACCCGGTAATGAAATCCATACCGATTTTATCCCATTTCCATTCAGGAATCTCCAATGGTTGAAGGGTGCCAGCAGGCCGTTGATGCTCTGCTTTAACACGACGACAGACGTCGCAGTTAGCAATGTATTGAGCGATTTCTCTCTTCATCCTAGTCCACCAAAACCTCTGGCGTAGGTCTTGATACATCTTAGTACTACCGGGATGAATGGTGAGAGGGGATTCATGAGCTTCCTTAAGGATCAATCGCCCCAAGTTGCGTACCTTGGGAACCACTAGACGGTTTCCGAAGAACACAACACCTTGATCATCAATGGAGAAACAATCTGCAACTCCCTTCTTGATGTTTCTCTTGATACGGGAAATTCCCGGATCCACCTTTTGTGCCTTGATGATCTGATCCGTAAGGTTAGGTTTCGCCACCAGGGTGGAAAGGAATCCTCGAGGAACAATGTGAAGGTTAAGCTTATGAAATTCCTCGTGGAGAAGTGGTTGACCTTGTTGTAACATCAGGTTGTTACAATAAGATTTACGACTTAGCGCATCAGCCATGACATTGGCTTTGCCTGGGGTGTAAGTTATTCCTAAGTCGTAATCCGAGATCAACTCGACCCAACGTATTTGCCTGAGATTCAAATCCGGTTGGGTGAAGATATATTTCAAACTTTGGTGATCAGTGTAGATTTCGCAACGATTACCCAGAAGGTAATGTCGCCAGGTTTTGAGTGCATGGACTACCGCTGCAAGCTCTAGATCATGAGTAGGGTAATTATCCTCATGTGGACGCAACTGTCGAGATGCGTAGGCAATCACATGACGATCTTGCATGAGTATGCAACCTAGTCCTTGTCGCGAGGCGTCGCAATAGATAACAAAGTCCTTAGAGAAATCTGGTGGTACCAGTACGGGAGCAGATGTCAGGCGTCTTTTCAGTTCCTGAAAGCTGAACTCACACTGTGGGGTCCACTCGAACTTTTTATCTTTCTTGAGGAGTTCAGTTAGAGGCTTAGCAACCTTGGAGAAATTCTCGACGAAGCGGCGGCAATAGCTCGCTAAACCAAGAAAACTCCGAACTTGCTTGACCGTTTCAGGTGGAGTCCAGTCAAGGACGGCTTGAACTCGCTCGGGATTGACAGCAATGCCCTTACCAGAGATTACATGGCCCAGATACGTCACTTCTGGCAACCAGAATTCGCACTTGGAGAATTTGGCATAAAGGCGATGCTCTCGAAGTTTCATCAATACTAGCCTTAGATGTTCGGCATGTTCTTCCTCATTCTTGGAGTAGATGAGTATATCATCGAGGTATACCACGACGAATTTATCCAAGTACTCCATGAAGATCGAGTTCATTAACCGAGAGAAGGTGGCTGGAGCATTGGTTAAACCGAAGGACATGACGGTGTACTCGTATTGGCCGTAACGAGTAACGAAAGCCGTTTTGGGAATGTCCCCGTTCTTGATTTTGATTTGATGGTAGCCCAACCTCAAATCCATCTTGGAAAAGACTGAGGATCCAGCGAGCTGGTCATACAGGTCGTTGATCCTGGGGAGCGGATACTTGTTCTTGATAGTGACCAGATTGACAGGTCGGTAATCTACAACCATCCGATCCGTTCCATCCTTCTTCTTGACGAAGAGGACGGGGCAAGCCCATGGAGATGAACTAGGACGGATGAAACCTTTTTGCAAGGACTCATCGAGTTGTTTCTTAAGCTCAGCTAGTTCTAGGGGTGCCATCTTATAAGGTCTCCTAGAGATTGGGACGGTTCCTGGAACAAGGTCTATCACGAACTCGACATCTCTGTCAGGTGGAACACCTGGCAGTTCCTCTGGAAAGACATCCGGGAAGTCACGAACTACCGGAATATCTTCGAGGTCTGGAAGGGGATTGGCATTTAGAGAGTAGAGCTGACGCTCCGATATTCGGGTCAAAACATTGACTGTCTTGCCCGATGGATGGGTAAGTTGGACAGTTCTAGTTGAGCAGTCAATCTTGGCGTAATGAGCTGACATCCAGTCCATACCCAAGATGATGTTTATGTCTGAAGACTTGAGAGCTATTAGTGACGCAAGGAAGACCAATCTGTCAACCAGAATTTCATTTCCATGGCTGATTCTAGAGGTTTGCCACTTAGAACCAGGGGTTTGAATTACCATGGAGGTAGGCATGTCACAAAAAGTGGTGTTGTGCAAACGAGCATAGCTCTCAGAAATAAATGAATGAGATGCTCCAGTATCAAAGAGAACAGTTGCCGGATGGCAATTAACAAGGAGCGTACCGAGAACGACGTTGGGGTCCTCTTGAGTTTCTTCAGCTGAAACGTAGTTGACATGGCCACGAGCAGTGGTAGCTGGCTTGGCGACAAGCACTTTTGCTGTTGACTTACCACGGCCAACAGACTTTCCGAACTGGCTGGGGTTGTTCTGGGGACACTCACGGATGTAGTGGCCCGGCTCACCACACTTGAAACAGGTAGTCATATTGGGGCGTGGAGCAGTATTGGCAGTGGGGCCACCAAAAGTCCTGGGCGGCACATATTGCTGATTGGGACGAGGCGCCTCAAAGGATGGCCTCGGGGTATACCTGGGTGGCATAGCAGAATTTGGAATCCAGACCCGACGCTTCTGTGATCCAGAACCGGATGAAGATCCATAGTCACGGGAGTGTTTGCGTGAAGCTTCAAAATCATTCTGCCCCGTCTCGGCACTGATGGCCTTATTGACTAGCTTCGGAAAAGAAATGCATTCATGCAGACGAAGGTCACGTCGGAGCTCAGGGCTAAGTCCCTTGCGGAACCTTGCCTGCTTCTTGGCATCGGTGGATACCTCTTCGGGAGCATAGCGTGCAAGCTTCCCAAACTCGCGACTGTATGCATCCACAGTCAGCTTCCCCTGGGTGAAGTTACAGAACTCCTCCCTCTTGCGATCCATAAGACCTTCCGGGATATGATGCTCACGGAAAGCGGCACTGAAATCAGCCCAAGTAGTGAGTTGGCCGACCGGACGCATAGCTTCATAATTCTCCCACCAAAGGCTGGCAGGGCCTTCGAGGTGATAGGCAGCAAAGGTGACTTTATCTTCTTCAGCCACGTTGGCAGAACGTAGCTTGTGGGCGATGCTGCGAAGCCAGTCATCCGCATCAAGAGGTTCGATGGAATGATTGAACTTTGGCGGGTACAGCTTGACAAAGTCATTGATGGACACTGGATTGACCCTTTGCTGACGTGCAGTGTTTTGTTCAATCCGCTCTAACAAGCGGTTGGTGTCGCGCCTGTTGCGCTCTGCCTCCAGCATCACTTCGGCCAGAGAAGGTGGTTGAGGCAGACTTTCCTCTCTAGGTGCACTAGCTTCTCCCTGCTCCGAAGCAGCAGGGTTGCTGCGGGTGTTGACCATCCTGGGAAAACAAAACAGCGATTTAAACCAGGATGGCAAAATCTGGCCAAAGAAGTGCGGAATGTAATGGATAACAAGGAATGCAGAGATGATCATCCGTATGACATGGTAATATGGAAACTGCCATATATATACCAACGGTCATACACATCATACATAGTTTAGTACAAGCTCAAGCTGAAGTACAACTAAGACGAAAGACGTTACATCTCATCGGAGGCATTCCAAACTCCTATACATTATTTTTCTACACCTCCGGAATTGATACACACTAAGTTATATTCCACAATCACGCAGGACGGTGGACATACAACTATTACAATACTAGCGAGACTACTACTAGCTCAGACGGCTCCGTAGAAGTCCTCATAGAAGTCACCACCCAGACCTGGAAGCGGAACATGGTCATCTGGGAACAGACGGTGCTGCGGTGCTTGTGGACCATAGGGACTTGGGTGCGGCCTCGGTCCAACAGATGGCGGCAGAAGAGGCCCACGAGGAGGGGTGATGCCTCCCACCTCACGCCATTCCATAAAGTCTGGCAGACTAGCCCGCACAGGGTACAAGTCTCTCGTGTCCATGTATCCGGCTTGCACAGCAGGTGCAAACCTCGTCAAAGTGGCCCAATGATCAGCACGAGCATTAAAGAGCTCCATACGCAAGGCCCGGTTTTCACGGTCCTTATCTTCCAACATCTCAGTAGTGGTGCAAAGGAGTGAGTCCTCATGGGATGCATCACTGTACATGCCCTGAAGGTAACCATGCGCCCCAGGGAGGGATGCTGGCATGTAGCGAAATTCAGTGTTGCTCAACAAGGCAGTTCTAGCTCGCATAATGGTCATCATCGAGTAGGCTGCATCTTGAACGGACATCCCAATAGTGATCCCGAGTCCATAAGATCGGTGGAGTGGTTCCGTGGCTCCGGGATAAGATGGATATATCCTAACCGTGCACAGATATTGGCTCTGGTTGAAATCTCTAAACTGCTCTTCGACGGTGTATTCAGGGTACCATCGGTAACCTGCCTCAACCATCACTCGAACCAACATGGCGGTATGACCACATACACCGATGCAACGGGTCAGACGAACCACTTGGTTTTGGGGACGGGTAGCCATCTGAAAGCACAAATTAGTGCAAAGGCATTAGAATTTCTGGATGAAATTGGACAGCATAACGGCTGTAAATGCTCAGAAAAGGAATTGAGACATCCACAACAGTTTGCGAAACCACTCAACAACAATATATCAAGGTTCTGGTTCAAATGGCAACATACTAAACTTTAGTAGAACTGAACTGGGTTGTAACCAACAATCCTATAAGTTACTACGGATTTAGTAACACGTGAACCTGATAGAGAGAAGAGAGCCTAGTCCTTAACCCACGTAGAATGAGAAGAGAATGACTCAGAATAGAGGGCATAAGGTAAAGAAGTAAAAGAGCCTTACGTTCCCTCCCACAATCAATTCCCCTACATATAACTAAAGCATTTCTAGACTCGACATCGACTAGTTTGGCTTAGCGAACCTACAGGCAGTCCGGCTCTGATGCCAACGCTGTCAGGACCCCGATCCTAAGCCACATCGATCCAGCGTGTAACACATCATATCACTTTGCGGCCTCACGCACGGTACTCCCACGGGTGCCACCTTACCTGGCCCGGGACCGTTTGCGCCTTATGGCTCACGTATATGATAGTGTCGCTAGCATCCATATGATAGAGAACCCGGGCCGACATGGCTAGTCGTGAACCCGAAGCGGCGCTAGCCTATGAGGACAGGCATACATGAATCACATCGAGCATGTCGGTCATCAACGTATCTATTCGGGCTGTAGCACTGGGCTAACAGGACTCCGGTAACCCGGGCTGTAGCAGGCTAGGCAGGACTCCGAATATCAGCGCGTGACATTTCCCCTAAGGGACAGACATAGGAACGACGTGAGACACATGCCGGCCAGTCAAGTGTCCAAGCAGTAGTGCTGGGCTAGCAGGACTCCGGTGAACCGGGCTGTAGCGGACTACTATCGCTCAGAAGCACAAGACTTACATTTCCCCATATGAAAGGCTGCCAAGGATAAACAACTAGATAGTCGGATCCCACTCATACCAAGCATTTCAATCATACACACAATATGCCCGATATGAGTAAATACAACATGGCAACACAACAGTACTCTACGACTCAAGTACTTTATTTAGAAGGCTCCGAGGAGCCATACATATCATCCATACAGATAGGGGTCACATGACCCAACACTCAAGTCATACAAACATACAAGCACATGCGGAAGCAAAGTAGTCTGAGTACAGACACTAGAAAGAAAGAAGGCTTAACGAAGCCTGTCTATCTACAACGACCCTTCACAAGTCTTGGATCACCACCTGGGTGATAAGTCACTCGTCAACGTCGAGGTCTACATAGAACCCATCAGAGGGGTTGGTGCAGTCGTCTGAAAAACATGATTAAAGCAACATGAGTACAGAAGTACTCAGCAAGTCTTACAACAGGAACCTACTATACATGCACATTCTCAAGGAGATAGTGGGGTTATTGCAGCAAGCCAGCTTTGACTCTTGGCTAAGCTATCCTATGATAGACACCATTTGTAAATCATTTGTCGCACACGAGTCCACTATCACCATCACAATACTCCACCGTGGATCCTCTCTCGCCATCCTACGAGAGGGCCATCCGCGGTACTCACACTTATCTTGAGATTTTTAGTAGTATCCAATTAACTTATCTATGAACTGTATAGGTGACCAAGTAGTCCTTTACCGCGGACGCGGCTATTCGAATAGATTTATACCCTGCAGGGGTGTACTTCTTCACACACGCTCTCACCACTTATCGCCGTTTACACGACATGTACTCGGCAACCTTCAAGCGGAAGCCCAGCGAGGGTGTCGGCCACGGCCTACCTAAACACTCAAGTCTCTAGTCCAGGTTTATCGCCTATTCGGGTTCCATCCGCAGGGAGTCCGGCCGAGGTTTCCACTAACGGCCCCGAACGATGTGAACAGGGTTCCCGAGACACCAAACGGGCGAGTCGGTACACCGTGCCACGTGCCTACCGCAACACAGCCCACCCCGATGGTCAGCGCCGCGTGCGGCCCCCAGCATGCTACAAACACCAGAAACTACTTTGCAACTCCTGGACAGGGGACAAGCGTGATCAAGAAGCCGAGAGGGTCCATTGGTTTCGGGCCCAATGCGTGGTAGTATCTGAGTCTTAAATCACACACACAGATCTCAGTTCTTAAGAACGGCCTCAATGAAACAACCCACCATGTACTCCTACATGGCCTTTCATCGATTCCTTTACCAAATCGTGTTCAACACTTCCACACTATTGACAACGACACAACCTTTCACTCCGGATCATCATCCCGATGAGCCAGACCTGACACAACTCTAAGCATAGCAAGCATAGCATGGTAGGATCACACATACACATGTATTGGCTCAATCAACTCCTACACATGCTAGTGGGTTTCATCTAGTTACTGTGGCAAAGACAGGTCATGCAAAGGAAGTGGGTTCAACTACCGCGACACACAGCAGTTTGAAACGCGTTGTCTTAATGCAGTAAGCGAGAGCAGAAGCGAGAACATGGGTTTGTATTGGAATGATCAATGGTTTGCTTGCCTGATGGATTGGTCGTGGGATACTGCCCTTCAGTTGGATACTCGGAGATATCCTCGGAGGCAGAACCTACCACGATGAACACATCGGAACACAATCAATACATGACGATATGCAACAATATGATGCATGCAATGACATGGCAATATGAATGTGTCCTGGTCTTGTGCAAGTTAAACCAGAAGGAAAAAACCCCATTTGAATCAAAGATTCAAATGGTAGTGCATTTATAAGACCATATTAGTGCAATATCTTATAATGCCTAAACAGTGGGTTTAACTTGTTTTAACATGCATGAAACCAGTTCCATTGGATAGGTTGGATTTTTCTGATCATTTTTCATATATAGAACTTTGTATTTGGAGTTACAGATAATTTTCTATGAATTTTTGAAGTTTGTAACATTTTCTGGATTTTCCTGAAAAAATAAATCTAGAAAAAGATTTACTGCGTCAGCCTGGCGTCAGTGTGACGTCAGCGGTCAACTGACCCGGTCCAGGTCAAACCTGACACGTGGGTCCCGTGTGTCAGTGTGATTTAGTTAAACTAAAAAAATAATTAGCACTAATCCTAACTAATTAACAGGGCTGGGCCCACCTGTCATTGACCCAGGGTCAAACTGGGCCCACCCGTGGTCAACTGGAGTTAGCGGGGTTGACTCCGCCGGCGTTGAGCCGCCGGCGACGACCAGACGCGGCGGGGCAGCGCGGGTTTCGCGCTCCGGCGACCAAAACGACGGCCGGGGCCATCTACGGGAAGCTGGGGCTCGTGCGCATCCAGCACGGCGCGTGGCTGCAGCGGGGACAACCGGAGCTCGCCGGAAACGAGCTCGGGGCGGCGCCGGAGTTCGTGCGGGGTCGGCTTTGGCGCTACGGTGCGTTAGGGGGCCGGCTGGTGGCTGTTTTGGCCTCCTGGAGGCTCCAGGAGCACGTTGACGCGCTCTGGCGCGGTTGGCAGGGGCTATGGCCGCGGTGGCGCCATGGCCGGCGGAGCCAAGCTCTCGGGCTCGTCGGGGACGGGCGCTACGGCGAGCTAGCAGGCATGGGAGGAGGGGGAGAAGGTGCGGGAGCTCACAGGGAGGTCGACGAGCAGCTCAGCGGGCTCGGGGGCGAACGGAGCGGCGCGAATCGAAGAACGGCGGCCGGCGGGCACCGGGGTCGGAGACGAGCTGATGGCGGCGATGCAGGGCCTCCGGCGAGGCGTGGCTCGGTGGGGAGGGCGAGGGCGAAGTGGCGGAGCCTCTGGGCAGGTCAGAGGGGCGAGGGGGCGACGATGGGCGCGGCTATGGCGGCGAGACGGCGATGGGTGCGTCGGCCATCTCGGGAGAGGGAGAGGGAGACGAGGGGGAGAGTGAGCGGGGACGAGAGGGGTACGTGGGGGGTCACGTGGCGACCCAGGGCGGCTCGGGGCGTCGGCGGAAGCAGGAGGTGGCCGGCGTGTGGCCGCGGGCGCCGGCCACGCGCTCCGCGTCCTTCTGGCGCGAGGAGGACGACGACTGGCGTCGCCCAGTTGGCTGGGCCGAGCCAGGTGGGCTGGCCAGCGCAGGTAAGGCCCAGGTGGCCTTTCCCTCTTTTTATTTGATTAGTTTCTGTTTTTCTAATTAACAGAAACTGTTGGGCTTTATTTAAAATACTAGAACATTTCCAAAAATCCTGAAAATATTTGTGTCTTCTGTTAGGATTATTTCCAACAGCAAACATTTACTTCCAGAATTATTTGAGCATTTAAATTATTTAATAGCATTTAATTGCCCAAATTCAAATACTTATGAATTAATTCAAAAACCTTAGGATGACCTAGAAAATTGTGCACCACTTTTGTCAAAGGTTTAAACCCAAAACAAAGGGGGTGAACATTTCAGAAGGGCATTTCAGGTTCATTGAAAATAATTTTAGTAAACCCTAGTTATTTCCAGGGGGGGGGAAAGTGTGTGTTGGGGGTTCTGGCATTTCCCACTTCAGAATTAATAGAATTTAAACATGATGCACACTCTAATGCATGGCCTAGCTAGGGATGTGACATTACGGGAATACGGGGGAAAAGTATTGGGCCTTATTGGGCCATACGAGAAAGAGAGAGGGGCTGCCTAGGGCAGGCCGCGCGGCCCCCAAGGCCTAGTCCGAATTGGACTAGGGGGAGGGGTTGCGCCCCCTCCTTCCTTCCCTTCTCCTTTCCCCTTCCTTGTCTCCTACTCCTACTACATGGAAGGACTCCTAGTTGGACTAGGAAAGGGGGAATTCTACTCCCGGTGGGAGTAGGACTCCCTAGGGCGCGCCATAGAGAGGGCCGGCCCTCCTCTCCTCCACTCCTTTATATACGGGGGCAGGGGGCACCCCATAGACACACAAGTTGATCTTCGTGATCGTTCCTTAGCCATGTGCGGTGCCCCCCTCCACGATATTACACCTCAATCATATTGTAGCGGTGCTTAGGCGAAGCCCTGCGACGGTTGAACATCAAGATCGTCACCACGCCGTCGTGCTGACGGAACTCCTCCCCGAAGCTTTGCTGGATCGGAGCCCGGGGTGCGTCATCGAGCTGTACGTGTGTCAAGAACTCGGAGGTGCCGGGGTAACGGTGCTTGGATCGGTTGGACCGGGAAGACGTATGACTACCTCCTCTACGTTGCGGCAACGCTCCCGCTTCGGTCTACGAGGGTACGTAGACAACACTCTCCCCTCTCGTTGCTATGCATCACCATGATCTTGCGTGTGCGTAGGAAATTTTGAAATTACAACGTTCCCCTACAGTGGCATCCAAGCCTAGGTTTTATGGTTTGATGTTATATGCACGAGTAGAACACAAGTGAGTTATGGGCGATATAAGTCATACTGCCTACCAGCATGTCGTACTTTGGTTCGGCGGTATTGTTGGATGAAGCGGCCCAGACTGACATTACGCGTACGCTTACGCGAGACTGGTTCTACCGCCGTGCTTTGCACACAGGTGGCTGGCGGGTGTCAGTTTCTCCAACTTTAGTTGAACCGAGTGTGGCTACGCCCGGTCCTTGCGAAGGTTAAAACGACATCAACTTGACAAACTATCGTTGTGGTTTTGATGCGCAGGTAAGATTGGTTCTTGCTTAAGCCCGTAGCAGCCACGTAAAACTTGCAACAAACAAAGTAGAGGACGTCTAACTTGTTTTTGCAGGGCATGTTGTGATGTGATATGGTCAAGACATGATGCTAAATTTTATTGTATGAGATGATCATGTTTTGTAACTGAGTTATCGGCAACTGGCAGGAGCCATATGGTTGCCGCTTTATTGTATGCAATGCAATCGCCCTGTAATGCTTTACTTTATCATTAAGCGATAGCGATAGTCGTAGAAGCATAAGATTGGCGAGACGACAACGATGCTACGATGGAGATCAAGGTGTCGCGCCGGTGACGATGGTGATCATGACGGTGCTTCGGAGATGGAGATCACAAGCACAAGATGATGGCCATATCATATCACTTATATTGATTGCATGTGATGTTTATCTTTTATGCATCTTATCTTGCTTTGATTGACGGTAGCATTATAAGATGATCCCTCATTAAATTATCATAGTAAAAGTGTTCTCCCTGAGTATGCACCATTGCGAAAGTTCTTCATGCTGAGACACCACGTGATGATCTGGTGTGATAGGCTCTACGTTTAAATACAACGGGTGCAAAACAGTTGCACACGCGGAATACTAAGGTTTAACTTGACGAGCCTAGCATATAACATATATGGCCTTGGAACACGGAGACCGAAAGGTCGAGCGTGAATCATATAGTAGATATGATCAACATAATGATGTTCACCATTCAAACTACTCCATCTCACGTGATGATCGGACATGGTTTAGTTGATATGGATCACGTGATCACTTAGAGGATTAGAGGGATGTCTATCTAAGTGGGAGTTCTTAACTAATATGATTAATTGAACTTTAATTTATCATGAACTTAGTCCTGATAGTATTAGCATATCTATGTTGTAGATCAATAGCTCGCGTTGTTGCTTTCATATGTTTATTTTGATATGTTCCTAGAGAAAATTGTGTTGAAAGATGTTAGTAGCAATGATGCGGATTGGATCCGTGATCTGAGGTTTATCCTCATTGCTGCACAGAAGAATTATGTCCTTGATGCACCGCTAGGTGACAGACCTATTGCAGGAGCAGATGCAGACGTTATGAACGTTTGGCTAGCTCAATATGATGACTACTTGATAGTTTAAGTGCACCATGCTTAACAGCTTAGAATCGGGACTTCAAAGACGTTTTGAATGTCATGGAGCATATGAGATGTTCCAGGAGTTGAAGTTAATATTTCAAGCAAATACCCGAGTTGAGAGATATGAAGTCTCAAACAATTTCTATAGCTAAAAGATGGAGGAGAATCGCTCAACTAGTGAGCATGTGCTCAGATTGTCTGGGTACTACAATCGCTTGAATCAAGTGGGAGTTAATCTTCCACATAAGATAGTGACTGACAGAATTCTCTAGTCACCATCACCAAGTTGGTAGAACTTCGTGATGAACTATGATATGCAAGGGATAACTGAAACGATTCCCAAGCTCTTCATAATGCTGAAATTGACGAAGTTAGAAATCGAGAAAAACATCAAGTGTTGATCGTTGACAAGATCACTAGTTTCAAGAAAAGGGCAAAGGAAAGAAGGGGAACTTCAAGAAGAACGGCAAGCAAGTTGTTGCTCAAGTGAAGAAGCCCAAGTCTGGACCTAAGCCTGAGACTGAGTGCTTCTACTGCAAAGGGACTGGTCACTGGAAGCGGAACTGCCCCAAGTATTTGGCGGATAAGAAGGATGGCAAAGTGAACAAAGGTATATTTGATATACAGATTATTGATGTGTATTTTACTAGTGTTCATAGAAACCCCTCGGTATTTGATACTGGTTTAGTTGCTAAGAGTAGTAACTCAAAACGGGAGTTGCAGATAGAACAGAGACTAGTTAAGGGTGAAGTGACGATGTGTGTTGGAAGTGGTTCCAAAATTGATATGATCATCATTGCACACTCCCTATACTTTCGGGATTAGTGTTGAACCTAAATAAGTGTTATTTGGTGTTTGTGTTGAGCATGAATATGATTTGATCATGTTTATTGCAATACGGTTATTCATTTAAGTAAGAGAATAAATTGTTGTTCTGTTTACATGAATAAAACCTTAGATGGTTACACACCCAATGAAAATGGTTCGTTGGATCTCGTTCGTAGTGATACACATATTCATAATATTGAAGCCAAAAGATGCAAAGTTAATAATGATAGTGCAACTTATTTGTGGCACCGCCGTTTAGGTCATATTGGTGTAAAGCGCATGAAGAAACTCCATGCTGATGGGATTTTGGAATCACTTGATTATGAATCACTTGATGCTTGCGTACCATGCCTTATGGGCAAGATGACTAAAACTCCGTTCTCCGGAACAATGGAGCGAGAAACTGATTTGTTGGAAATCATACATACTGATGTATGTGGTCTGATGGATATTAAAGCTCGCGACAAGTATCATTATTTTCTAACCTTCACAGATGATTTAAGCAGATATGAGTATATCTACTTGATGAAACATAAGTCTAAAACGTTTGAAAAGTTCAAAGAATTTCAGAGTGAAGTGGAAAATCATCGTGACAAGAAAATAAAGTTTCTACGATCTGATCACGGAGACGAATATTTGAGTTACGAGTTTGGTCTTCAATTAAAACAATGTGGAATAGTTTCACAAAATCATGCCACCTGGAACACCTCAGCATAATGGTGTGTCCGAACGTCATAACCGTACTTTACTGGATATAGTGCAATCTATGACGTTTCTTACCGATTTACCACTATCATTTTTGGGGTTATGCATTAAAGACAACTGCATTCACGTTAAATAGGGCACCATCTAAATCCGTTGAGACGACACTATATGAACTGTGGTTCAGCAAGAAACCAAAGTTGTCGTTTCTTAAAGTTTGGGGTTGTGATGCTTATATGAAAAAGTTTCATCCTGATAAGCTGAAACCAAAATCGGAGAAATATGTCTTCTTAGGATACCCAAAGGAGATTGGTGGGTGCACCTTCTATCACAGATCCGAAGGCAAGACATTCGTTGCTAAGAATGAATCCTTTCTAGAGAAGGAGTTTCTCCCCAAAGAAGTGAGTGGGAGGAAAGTAGAACTTGATAAGGTAACTGTACCTGCTCCCTTATTGGAAAGTAGTTCATCACAGAAATCTGTTCCTGTGACTACTACACCAATTAGTGAGGAAGATAATGATGATGATCATGTAACTTTGGATCAAGTTACAACCGAACCTCGTAGGTCAACCAGAGTGAGATCCGCACCAGAGTGGTACGGTAATCCTATTCTGGAGGTCATGTTACTTGACCATGACGAACCTACGAACTATGAGGAAGGGATGATGAGCCCAGATTACGCAAAATGGTTTGAGGCCATGAAATCTGAGATGGGATCCATGTATGAGAACAAAGTATGGACTTTGATGAATTTGCCCGATGATCGGCAAGCCATAGAAAATAAATGGATCTTCAAGAGGAAGACAGACGCTGATAGTAGTGTTATTATCTACAAAGCTAGAATTGTGGCAAAAGGTTTTCGACAAGTTCAAGGTGTTGACTACGATGAGAGTTTCTCACTCGTATCTATTCTTAAGTCTGTCCGAATCATGTTAGCAATTGCCGCATTTTATGAAATCCGGCAAAATGGATAAACAAAATTGCATTCCTTAATTGATTTATTAAAGAAGAGTTGTATGCGATGCAACTAGAAGGTTTTGTCGATCCTAAAGGTGTTAACAAAATATGCAAGCTCCATCGATCCATCTATGGACTGGTACAAGCATCTCGGAGTTGGAATATACGCTTTGATAAGTTGATCAAAGCATATAGTTTTATACAGACTTGCGGTGAAGCCTGTATTGACAAGAAAGTGAGTGGGAGCACTACAACATTTCTGATAAGTATATGTAAATGACATATTGTTGATCGGAAATAATGTATAATTATTCTGTGAAGCATAAAGGAGTATTTGAAAGGAGTTTTTCGAAGAAGAACCTTGGTGAAGCTGCTTACATATTAAGCATCAAGATCTATAGAGATAGATCAAGACGCTTGATAAGTTTTCAATGAGTACATTCCTTGACAAGATTTTGATGTAGTTCAAAATGGAACAGTCAAAGAAAGAGTTCTTGCCTGTGTTACAAGGTGCAAAATTGAGTAAGACTCAAAACCCGACCACGGCAGAAGATAGAAAGAGAATGAAAGTCATTCCCTATGCCTTGGACATAGGTTCTATAAAGTATGCCATGCTGTGTACCAGATCTATTATATACCCTACACTGTGTTTAGCAAGGGAGTACAATAGTGATCTAGGAGTAGATCACTGGACAGCGGTCAAAATTATCCTTAGTGGAATAAGGATATGTTTCTCGATTATGGAGGTGACAAAAGGTTCGTCGTAAAGGGTTACGTCGATGCAAGTTTTGACACTAATCTAGATGACTCTAAGTCTCGGTCTAGATACATATTGAAAGTGGGAGCAATTAGCTAGAGTAGCTCCGTGCAGAGTATTGATTGACATAGAAATTTGCAAAATACTTACGGATCTGAATATGACAGACCAGTTGACTAAAATTATCTCACAAGCAAAATATGATCACACCTTAGTACTCTTTGGGTGTTAATCACATAGCGATGTGAACTAGATTGCTGACTCTAGTAAACCCTTTTGCTGTTGGTCACATATCGATGTGAACTATGGGTGTTAATCACATGGTGATGTGAACTATTGCTGTTAAATCACATGGCGATGTGAACTAGATTATTGACTCTAGTGCAAGTGGGAGACTGAAGGAAATATGCCCTAGAGGCAATAATAAAGTTATTATTTATTTCCTTATTTCATGATAAATGTTTATTATTCATGCTAGAATTGTATTAACCGGAAACATAATACATGTGTGAATACATAGACAAACAGAGTGTCACTAGTATGCCTCTACTTGACTAGCTCGTTAATCAAAGATGGTTATGTTTCCTAACCATGGACAAAGAGTTGTTATTTGATTAACGGGATCACATCATTAGGTGAATGATCTGATTGACATGACCCATTCCATTAGCTTAGCACCCGATCGTTTAGTATGTTGCTATTGCTTTCTTCATGACTTATACATGTTCCTATGACTATGAGATTATGCAACTCCCGTTTACCGGAGGAACACTTTGTGTGCTACCAAACGTCACAACGTAACTGGGTGATTATAAAGGTGCTCTATAGGTGTCTCCGAAGGTACTTGTTGGGTTGGCGTATTCCGAGATCAGGATTTGTCACTTCGAATGTCGGAGAGGTATCTCTGGGCCCTCTCGGTAATGCACATCACTTAAGCCTTGCAAGCATTGCAACTAATGAGTTAGTTGCGGGATGATGTATTACGGAACGAGTAAAGAGACTTGCCGGTAACAAGATTGAACTAGGTATTGAGATACCGACGATCGAATCTCGGGCAAGTAACATACCGATGACAAAGGGAACAACGTATGTTGTTATGCGTTCTGACCAATAAAGATCTTCGTAGAATATGTAGGAGCCAATATGAGCATCCAGGTTCCGCTATTGGTTATTGACCGGAGACATGTCTCGGTCATGTCTACATTGTTCTCGAACCGTAGGGTCCGCACGCTTAAGGTTTCGATGACAGTTATATTATGAGTTTTGATGTACCGAAGGAGTTCGGAGTCCCAGATGAGATCGGGGACATGACGAGGTGTCTCGAAATGGTCGAGACGTTAAGATCGATATATTGGACGACTATATTCGGACATCGGAAAGGTTCTGAGTGGTTCGGGTATTTTTCGGAGTACCGGGGAATTACGGGAATACG
The DNA here is from genome assembly GCA_032464435.1 of Aegilops umbellulata. Classification (NCBI taxonomy): domain Eukaryota; kingdom Viridiplantae; phylum Streptophyta; class Magnoliopsida; order Poales; family Poaceae; genus Aegilops; species Aegilops umbellulata. The sequence continues at coordinate 534,005,180 of CP136055.1, forward strand.
GGGAAAAGGTATTGGGCCTTATTGGGCCATACGGGAAAGAGAGAGGGGCTGACTAGGAAAGGGGGAATCCTACTCCCGGTGGGAGTAGGACTCCCTAGGGCGCGCCATAGAGAGGGTCGGCCCTCCCCTCCTCCACTCCTTTATATACGGGGGCAGGGGCACCCCATAGACACACAAGTTGATCTTCGTGATCGTTCCTTAGCCGTGTGCGGTGCCCCCCTCCACGATATTACACCTCGGTCATATTATAGCGGTGCTTAGGCGAAGCCCTGCGACAGTTGAACATGAAGATTGTCACCACACCGTCGTGCTGACGGAACTCCTCCCCGAAGCTTTGCTGGATCGGAGCCCGGGGTGCGTCATCGAGCTGTACGTGTGTCAAGAACTCGGAGGTGCCGGAGTAACGGTGCTTGGATCGGTTGGACCGGGAAGACGTACGACTACTTCCTCTACGTTGCGTCAACGCTTCTGCTTCGGTCTACGAGGGTACGTAGACAACACTCAACCCTCTCGTTGCTATGCATCACCATGATCTTGCGTGTGCGTAGGAAATTTTTGAAATTACTATGTTCCCCAACACTTCGGGTCCTTAGTTATTAGCTAGATGGCTTCCTCTCTCTCTTTGGTTCTCAATACAAAGTTATCCTCAATGTTCTTGGAGATCTATTCGATGTAATATTCTTTTGCGGTGTGTTTGCCGAGATCCGATGAATTGTGGGTTTATGAACAAGATTATCTATGAACAATATTTGGTTCTTTTCTGAATTCTTATATGCATGATTTGATATCTTTGCAAGTCTCTTCGAATTATCGATTTAGTTTGGCCTACTAGAGTGATATTTCTTGCAATGGGAGAAGTGCTTAGCTTTGGGTTCAATCTTGCGGTGTCCTTTTCCAGTGACAGTAGGGGCAGCAAGGCACGTATTGTATTGTTGTCATCGAGGATAAAAAGATGGGGTTTATACCATATTGCTTGACTTTATCCCATTACATCATGTCATCTTGCCTAATGGGTTACTCTGTTCTTATGAACTTAATACTCTAGATGCATGCTGGATAGCGGTCGATGTGTGGAGTAATAGTAGTAGATGCAGAATCGTTTCGGTCTACTTGACACGGACGTGATGCCTATACTCATGATCATTCGTAGATATTCTCATAACTATGCGCTTTTCTATCAATTGCCCGACAGTAATTTTTTCACCCACCGTAATATATGTTATCATGAGAGAAGCCACTAGTGAAACCTATGGCCCCCGGGTCTACTTTATATCATATAAGTTTCCGATCTATAATTCTAGTTTATGATTTATTTTGCAATGTTTATTTTCTAATCTATACAACAAAAATACAAAAATATTTATCTTATTATATTTATCAGATCTCACTTTTGCAAGTGGCCGTGAAGGGATTGACAACCCCTTTATCATGTTGGTTGCAAGGTTCTTGATGGTTTGTGCAGGTACTAGGTGACTTGCGAGTAGTCAACTACTGAATTGACACCTTGGTTCTCAAAAACTGGGGGAAATACTTGCGCTACTTTGCTGCGTCACCCTTTCCTCTTCAAGGGAAAGCCAACGCATGCTCAAGAGATAGCAAGAAAGATTTCTGGCGCCGTTGCCGGGGAGATCTACGCTCAAGTCAAGACATACTATGTACCCATCACGAACTCTTATCCCTCGCATTACATTATTTGCCATTTGCCTCTCGTTTTCCTCTCCCCCACTTCACCTTTGCCGTTTTATTCGCCCTTTTTCGTTCTTCTCCTTTCGCTTGCTTCTTGTGTGCTTGTGTGTTGGATTGATTGTTTGTCACGACGGTTCAAGATAATACTAAATTATGTGACTTTTCCAATACCAACAACAATGATTTTATTAGCACTCCAATTGCTCCTATTACCGATGATGAATCTTGTGAAATTAATGCTGCTTTGTTGAATCTTGTTATGAAAGATTAATTTTCTGGCCTTCCGAGTGAAGATGACGCTACCCATCTAAACAATTTTGTTGATTTGCGCGATATGCAAAAGAGGAAAGATGTGGATAATGATATTGTTAAATTGAAGCTATTTTCGTTTTTGCTTAGAGATCGTGCTAAAACTTGGTTCTCTTCTTTGCCTAAAAATAGTATTGATTCATGGAATAAGTGCAAAGATGATTTTTCTCTAAGTATTTTCCTCCCGCTAAGATCAACTCTCTTAGAAACGATATTATGAAGTTTAAGCAACTTGATCATGAGCATGTTGCACAAGCTTGGGAGAGGATGAAATTGATGATACAAAATTGCCCTACACATGGTTTGAACCTATGGATGATTATACAAAAAAAATTACGCCAGATTGAATTTTGCTTCTAGAAATCTTTTAGATTCGGCCGCGGGATGCACTTTTATGGAAATCACTTTAGGAGAAGCTACTAAACTCCTAGATAATATTATGGTTAATTATTCACAATTGCATACCGAAAGATCCACTAGTAAAAAGGTTCATGCGATAGAAAAGATTAATGTTTTGAGCGGAAAGATGGATGAAGTTATGAAATTGTTTGCTAATAAGAGTGTTTCTTCTGATCCTAATGATATGCCTTTGTCCACTTTGATTGAGAATAATAATGAATCTATGCATGTGAATTTTGTTGGTAGGAACAACTTTAGTAATAACGCGTATAGAGGAAACTTTAATTCTAGGCCATTCCCTAGTAATTCCTCTAATAATTATGGTAATTCCTAGAACAAATCTTATTGAAATTTTAATAAGATGCCCTCTGATTTTGAGACAAGTGTTAAAAAATTTATTAATTCGCAAAAGAATTTCAACGCTTTGCTTGAAGAAAAATTGCTTAAGATTGATGAGTTGGCTAGGAACGTGTATAGAATTTCTCTTGATGTTGATTCTTTGAAACTTATATCTATTCCACCTAAGCATGATATCAATGAGTCTCTCAAAGCCATGAGAATTTCCATTCATGAGTGCAAAGAAAGAACCGCTAGGATGCGTGCTAAAAAAGATTGCTTTGTGAAAGTGTGTTCTTCTAGTTTTCATTATAATAATAATGAAGATCTTAAAGTGATTAATGTGTCTCCTATTAAATCTTTGTTTTCCAATATGAATCTTTATAAAGATGGGACTGGAGATGAGTCAACTTTAGTTAAAAGGCGTCCCAATGATTCGGAGTTTTTAGATCTTGATGCTAAAATTAATACAAGTGGGATTGAAGAGGTCAAAACTTTACATAACAATGAACTCACTATTTTGGATTTCAAGGAATTTAATTATGAGAATTGCTCTTTGATAGATTGTATTTCCTCGTTGCAATCCGTGTTAAATTATTCTCATGCTTATGATCAAAATAAGGCCTTTACTAAGCATATCGTTGATGCTTTAATGCAATCTTATGAAGAAAAGCTTGAATTAGAAGTTTCTATCCCTAGAAAATTTTATGATGAGTGGGAACCTACTATTAAAATTAAGATTAAAGATCATGAATGCTATGCTTTATGTGATTTGGGTGCTAGTGTTTCCACGATTCCCAAAACTTTGTGTGATGCGTTAGGTTTCCGTGAATTTGATGATTGTTCTTTAAAATTGCACCTTGCGGATTCCACCATTAAGAAACCTATGGGGAGGATTAATGATGTTCTTATTGTTGCAAATAGGAATTATGTACCCGTAGATTTCATTGTTCTTGATATAGATTGCAATCCTACATGTCCTATTATTCTTGGTAGACTTTTCCTTAGAATGATTGGTGTAATAATTGGTATGAACGAAAGAAATATTAGATTCCAATTTGTGTTAAGGAAAGGCACGTAACACTTTCCTAGAAAGAAAATTAAATTACCTTATGAATCTATTATGAGAGCCACTTATGGATTGCACACCAAAGATGACAATACCTAGATCTATTCTTGCTTTATGCCTAGCTAGGGGCGTTAAACGATAGCGCCTGTTGGGAGGCAACCCAATTTTATTTTTGTTCCTTGCTTTTCGTTCCTGTTTAGTAATAAATAATTAATCTATCCTCTTTTTAGATGTGGTTTTATGTTCTAATTATTGTTTGTGCCAAGTAGAACCTTTGGGAAGACTTGGGTGAAGTCTTTGCAATCTTGCTGTAAAAAACAGAAACTTTTGCGCTCATGAGATTAGATGTCATATTTTACTGGAGGGTGATTTTGGGTTGATTCGTTTTGCATATGATTAATAGACAAATTCCTCACGTCGTCCAATTTATTTCAGAATTTTTGGAGTTCCAGAAGTATTTATTTGATACAGATTACTACAGACTGTTCTGTTTTTGACAGATTCTGTTTTTCGTGTGTTGTTTGCTTATTTTGATGAATCTATGGCTAGTATCGGGGGTATGAACCATAGAGAAGTTGGAATATAGTAGGTTTAACACCAATACAAATAAAGAATGAGTTCATTACAGTACTCTAAAGTGATGGTTTGTTTTCTTATATTAATGGAGCTCATGAGATTTTCTGCTTAAGTTTTATGTTGTGAAGTTTTCAAGTTTTGAGTAAAGATTTGATGGATTTTGGAATAACAAGTGGCAAGATGCATAAGCTTGGGTATGCCCAAGGCATCCCAAGGTAAAATTCAAGGACAACCAAAAGCCTAAGCTTGGGGATGCTCCGGAAGGCATATCTCTCTTTTGTCTTCGTCTATCGGTAACTTTACTTGAGGCTATATTTTTATTCATCACATGATATATGTTTTGCTTGGAGCGTCTTGTATGATTTGAGTCTTTGCTTTTTAGTTTACCACAATCATCCTTGTTGTACACACCTTTTGGGAGAGACACACATGAATCGGAATTTATAAGAATACTCAATGTGCTTCACTTATATCTTTTGAGCTAGATAATTTTGCTCTAGTGCTTCACTTATATCTTTTTAGAGCACGACGGTGGTTTTATTTTATAGAAATTATTGATCTCTCATGCTTCACTTATATTATTTTGAGAGTCTTTTAGAACAACATGGTAATTTGCTTTGGCTATAGAATAAGTCCTCATATGATAGGCATCCAAGATGGGTATAATAAAAACTTTCATATATAGTGCATTAAATACTATGAGAAGTTTGATACTTGATAATTGTTTTGAGATATAAATATGGTGATATTAGAGTCGTGCTAGTTGAATAATTGTAAAATTGAGAAATACTTGTGTTGAGGTTTGCAAGTCCCGTAGCATGCACATATGGTAACCATTGTGTGACAAATTTGAAGCATGAGGTGTTCTTTAATTGCCTTCCTTATGAGTAGCGGTCGGGGACGAGCGATGGTCTTTTTCTACCAGTCTATCCCCCTAGGAGCATGCGTGTAGTGCTTGGTTTTGATGACTTGTAGATTTTTGCAATAAGTATGTGAGTTTTTTATGACTAATGTTGAGTCCATGGATTATACGCACTCTCACGCTTCCATGACTCTGACATCCATACACACATACAGGCGTGCACACATCCATCCAGCAGCCTCAGGAGCTACTCATACCTGCAGGTTACAATGCATCAGACAATACCGTACGGTTCCCAGCCAACGCCACGACCGATTCCAAGGCACGTCATGGGGCTTGTCCAGCACGACCATGAGCTGAGAGTGCAGGAGCAGCGTTACCTGGTACTCATCGTCGCAGGCCAGGGCGGGGAGCCGGGAGAGGTCACGGCCACCAAGCGGCACCCGACACCATGGCGGCTGCCCGAGCCTGGGCCTCCATTCCGGCGGCAGCGCAGTGCGGCGCGGATGGGCGCCCTGGCCCCGTGAAACAGAGGGATCCAAGGGTTGAGCCTCCTCATGGCCCATGTCCCGGCAACGGGCACCTCGCCCCCCGTGCACTCCTGAGATTGAAATTGAGTAGATGGGGAGAGAAGACGCTGGATGATAGGTGGATCTTGGGACGGGGGTGAAGCACGAACGCCGGTGAGGGCGGCGGCAGCGGCGGCTGCGGGAACCCTAACTGGGAGGAGAGAAAGAAAATAATGGCTAGGAGCGAGAGGTGCGACGGGTGCGAGCGTTTTATTCTGTCCTCCCTCGACACAGTAAAACACGACAGTAAAACAAGCTGACGTGGCACTCGCGAGCGGGCACCCTTGATGCACACCTTATTGTTTTTGATTTCTCACATCCAAAAATGCATGCAATGTGCATATATATACACAAGCCAGCTAGCAATTCTTGCCGCTGTTTTCTTTGAGAATAGCAACTTTTGCCGATTTCTTAAAGAAAAGGAGTTACTTTTGCCGAACTAACACATGGTAGCACTCTTCAATGTTTTTGCTCTATGAACATTTAACTCTCAAAAGTTAGTTACTGAGAGCCTCCCTAAAAAAATAAGGATATTGCAAACTGTGAATTACATGACCCCTTCTATTTAATTTCCGTTGATTTTTCTTTGCTACTTTTCACGTCCTTTTTACATTTTGTCAACAAAGGAAATATATTAATATCACGAAGATACCAATTACACCTCATCTCTGCACCGACGAGATGTCCAAAGATATCAAGGATGCACACAACCAAGAAGAAAAGAGAAATAGAAAACAAAGACCCCGTAGCGGTGATGACACACTCGCGACAACAACACTCTAATCACCATCGAAGACAACAACCTGATCGGGAGGGGGAAGTCCTAGGGTTGCGCCAGAGCCTCCGGAGCCGCTCGGGGGAGGAGAGAACCGGGAGGAGGAGAGGAAGTATTAACTGAATGCACTTCACCGTCCTTTGCCGATTTCCTAAAGAAAGAAAAAGTTATTCTTGCAGAACTCACACATGGCAGCACTCCAGACTGTTTTAGCTGTAAGAACGTCTTACATCTCCAACGTTTAACTCTAGAAAGCTTGTTACTGTGAGTCTCCCTAAAAAATATGGATATTGAAAACTGTGAATTAAACTATCCCTTCAGTTTGATATTCATTAATTTTTCCTCGCTACTTCTCACGTCCCTTTTACATACATAACCCCATTTCAACTACATCCGCACTATATATCAATTTTAACATATTTTAAATTCAATTTTCTCAAAATTTTAAATTCAATATCCCTTAAAAATATGATTATACATGAATGAACTATTGTCCATGAGTTTTATTACGACCTTCTGCCCTATTAAGTCAAATGTGCCACAACCTTCTTGGGGCCACATCTCCTTGTCCTCTCTTCCCCTTGAATGATCAATGTGGCCCCAAAATCGGACTTCACAGAACTGATTAAGAATCATTCACTTCTGAAGGAACAGTGAGACAGAGCTAGATTACTGCCTAGAACTCCAGCCATTGGTTGGTTGGTTCATTCTCATACTCGGGCACCAGTTGTCACTGCCATTTATCCGAAGTTGGAGGCACCAAGTTGCACTTTGCAAAGCGGATTAAGAATTGCGAAAATTAAGTGGATTGAGAATTACAGAAGACGGATTCCTCTTCCTCTTCATCGTCGTGTCTGCCGTCGTTACGTGTATGTTGAACGGGGATTGTGAGATCAGCTGGTTTCCAAGATGACAAAATGATGCATCGGTACATGCAGAACTTGTACTTTGCTGCAGTTTCCTTTCATCCACTGAAAAACCCTGCTGCATTTCCTTGGTTCTTGCTGGGGTGTGTCGGACACGCTTTGGTGTGTTTTATTATATGGCAATGATATTCACAACCCAAACAGCCCCTTTGTGTTCTCTGTGGTGTGTTAGGAACTCCACTACTCCAGTGTTGGTTCAAGAAAACATGACATAATAATACTCCTGCGTTTTGCTTACTCTTGAATTTTCAACGTCTTCCGGTTATGATAGTAGTTTGTTTCTGAAGAGCAGAGGACTCTGCATTGAGCTACAATAGCAATCGTTGATCGGTTCACCATCATACAACCGTCGTTGACATTTATCTCAAGATGAGGACACCAAATTGGACTTCGCGATGCGGATTAAGAATTATACACAAGAAAATTGTACAGGAGACGAATTCCTTCGTCATGGGTGTTGCTGCTGTTGCCTACCGTGCAATAAGAATTGTTTGATCAGCTGGCGGTATTTGGTACAGGTTCACAAGAACACAAGACAAAGTGCATCCAAGATTCTGCTACATGGACTGAGGAGTGGAGGCGAGGATCATGCCGGCGATGGTCTCGAGCAGGTAGGTGAAGAGCCCGCCGAGCATCATCTTCTTCTTCCTCCTCCTCTGACAATGAGTTGGCAAAAGGCTCTTATAGAAGCCTCCTCATTTGTGCAATGCAATATAGATTTAATAGGGGTTATCTTCGAGTAAGAATTTAAAAATTTTGAAAAGAAAAAAAATAACTTATGGGCATGTCGTCAAATGCCTTGTGTACGGTGCAGCAGACGTTGTGCAGTGGCCAGCAGGACATGGTGTTGACATGGTGGATGGAGGGGCATGGGGAAGGTGGGGCCAATACACGATTATTGTTGGCCTCGCTAACGCTTCACGCCGCTGCACTGTAGCTTTTCCTAGCTCGGCTCGGGTGGCGGGGAAGCCCGGCGCACGGGAGACGTGGAGGAAGCCAGCAGCTCGCGCATGACTGATGACGGCTACCTGCTCGTGGGACAGGCCCGTGGAGCTGGCTGAGATCGCTTAGTGCCCGCCCACGAGCTTGGCTCGTTGGTGTGAGGAGACGGCTGTCGTGGTGACAACTCAAGGGGCTGCTCTGACATGAGCAAGTAGAGTCAAGGGCATGGACACAGTCCGCGGGGGAAGCCTGGGCCACGGGAGCCAGACCATAAGCTGTGAAGGCACCGGTCATGATTGAGCGTGCCACGGTTGATGGCCAAATTGATGGGGGTAGTGAATCATCTAGTGGATGGTGGTCTCTCTATCCTTCAATATGCCGATGATACGATTCTCTTTATGGACAATGACCTCGAGAAAGCAAGAAATCTGAAATTAATTTTATCAGCATTCGAGCAACTCTTAGGGCTTAAGATAAATTTTCATAAAAGTGAATTGTTTTATTTTGGCAAGGCTCAAGACGAGGCCCATCTGTATGCCGACCTGTTCGGATGCCGGTTGGGCTAGTTTCCGATCACTTATTTGGGTATACCGATACATTAACGAAGACTCACAAATGATGAATGGAAACACATCGAGGAGAGACTACAAAAAAGGCTTAGCAGTTGGAAAGGTAAACTGCTATCTCTGGGTGGGAGGTTGGTCCTCATAAATTCAGTACTAAATAACATGATACTGTATATGATTTCCTTCTTCCAATTGCCGAAAGGAGATTTACATAGATTGGATTATTTTCGATCAAGATTCTTTTGGCAAGGAGACAGCGAGAGAAAGAAATATCGGCTGGCTAAATGGAGTGTGGTTTGCCGTCCCAAGGACCAAGGCGGGTTGGGAATTCATAACCTTGAGGTTAAGAATAGGGCCCTCCTTGGCAAATGGTTATTTAAGTTGTCGACCGAAGATGGTCTATGGCAAAGCCTCCTTAGGAGAAAATATGTGGGTTCAAAGGCGATATCCCAGGTATACTGGAAGCCTGGGGACTCGGATTTTTGGGCGGGATTAATGGCAACGAAGAAATATTTCTTCGGCTATGGTCCTTCTCAATTACGAATGGCTCAGAAATTAGATCCTGTGAGGATAAGTGGTTAGGTAATGCTACTCTCCGGGAACAATATCCAGCTCTATACAATATTGTACGTTAGAAGGGTGATACTATTGCCAAGGTTTTGGAATCATTTTCGCCCAATGTGACGTTCAGAAGGGATTTAATTGGACCTAGACTCCAATCGTGGAACATACTACTTCAACGATTAACCACGGTACAGTTGTCGTAGGGGTCCGATTTATTTCGTTGGAACCTACATGGGAATGGGCAATTCTCAATGGAGTCTATGTATAGAGCTTTGATATAGTCTGACGTGCCAGTTGATAATAATAAGACGATATTTGTAAATTCCAAACGTTCGGATCTTTCCGATAGGTCCGAACGATCTGGGTGCCATCAAATTTTTATCGCGGGAGCCTCCCGTAATTCTGTTTATCATGTCTGCTTAATTAACGGCATTTTAATTACAGAATACATGGATTGACCTGATTTTTAATCGCGGAATCTATTAGTTGACTCGATTTAGTCTCCTGACTCTTAATTAGCACGATTTAATTCCCTCATATCCTACTTGGCATGATTAATGGGTTCCTAATTATGTGTACTGCCATTTAAAGCTGTTTTTTTGTTTTAAAATCAAAAAAATTAGTGCGTGGGATAGGAATCGATCTCTTGCCCTCACCATTCAAGACATGCAAGACTAACAACTCAACTAGCAATTGGATACATCCAATAAGTAGAAATATGATACTCCCCTGTCCTATAATATAAGAATGTTTTTGACACTACACTAGTGTCAAAAACGTTCTTATATTATGGAACAGAGGGTGTAGTTAACCTTTTTCACTTTCATATGATTCAAATAAAAACATTTTTCTTCTTGTGTTTTTCTGGATTTTTCAAGTTGTCTTGTAGTCTTCCATACACTAACTGGTTGTATACCTTGCCCATGTAGACTCGTTGTAAATATCATGGCAACTTCACATGAGGGATTTTTTGGGTTGAAACATACCCCGGTAATTTCTGTGCAAACGACATGGTAATCTGTGCACCGGGACCCGATAACTTACGTACAAATGTCATGGTAACTTCGATCGGGGGTGAAAAAATTATTGAAACATATCCCCGGTAATTTATCTGTAAACAACATGGTATTTTCTACATGGCAACCCTGATAACTTAGGCACAAACACCGTGACAACTTTGACCTGAAGGAAAGAAGTTGTAAAAAATGTACCCTGATAACTTTTGTACAAACATCATGGTAATAACGCATCATATATATGATAACTTAGGTACAAACACCATGATAACTTGGACCCCCAAGGAAAAATTATTGAAAAATATAACATTGATAACGTTTGCGTGAATATCATGGTAATAGAAGCACTTCATACCTTATACTTAGGTGAACTGCGCGCGGGGGGGGGGGGGGGTTGGTGGGATTTGTTGAAAAATATATTCCCGGTACTTTGTGTGCAAATAACACGGTATTATACGCATAATAAAGTTGATAACTCATTACAAACCCCACGGTAACTTTTGACCCCGGGATAAAAGTTTGTTGAAAACATACCCGGATAACTTGTTTGTAAATAACATGGTAATATACATATAACAGAGCTGATAACTTAATTAATTCATATGTGATAACTTTTTAAATAGGGAAATGTTCTTAAAAATACCTCCGAATAACTCATGTGTAAACAACATGATAATACACGCACATGAGAGCTGATAAATCATATACAAATATCACGGTAATTTTTTGATCGAGGAATGAAAATTGTTGAAAATCATACCTCGATAACTTTTGTGCAACATGGTAATATACACAACAAAGCTAATAACTCACTGCAAACATCATAATCATTTTTTACCCTCGGATAAAAGTTTGCTAAAAATATACCCTGGAAACTTTTGTGTAAATGACGCGGTAACTCATGTATGGCAGACATGATAACTTACCTAGCCCGGAGGTGGTAACTTTTGGTCAAAAAAGTCATCAAAACATATCTACATGGGATCTAGTTTCGAAGATTTCGTCGAGACGATTTTTTTTGTGAAGACCGTTTTTCAATCGGAGCGACAGTTTGATCTACAAAACATTTTAAAATTTGAAAAAAAGAAAGAATCTAGGATGACATCAGTTTTTCATTCTTTAGTGCATATATGCATGTAATTACATAGAGAAGTGCACGTGAAAGGAAAATTAGTCATTCTAATGCATGCATGTATATAATTAGAGTGAAGTAGGGATCGTTCTTACCTATTGCTAAAATCCGAACGTTTGGTAGTTATAAAAGTCCATAATAAGAAGACCTGAAAGATGAAGATACCTCTTAAGAATAAAATCTTTGCATGGTATCTTCGTCGCGTAGTCATTCTTACTAAAGATAACCTTATTAAGAGGAATTGGCATGGAAGTACGCAATGTGTATTTTGTCCGCATGATGAAACAATAAAACATTTGTTCGTCCAATGTAAATTGGCTCGTCCTATATGGTCAGTCATCCAAATAGCTTCTGCCTTGTACCCTCCTTGTAGTGTTGCTAATATATTTGGCAACTGGTTACATGGGATTGATCACAGGTTCAGAATTCTACTTAGGGTGGGAGCGCTTGCCGTGATTTGGTCGCTTTGGCTATGTAGAAATGATAAGATTTTTAACGATAAAAGTAATTCGCTTATGCAGGTTATCTACAGATGTACTGGGACGCTTCGTTTATGGTCCTCTCTACAACGAGTGGAAAACCGAGACCTGTTTACGGAGGTGTGTACACGATTGGAGGCTACGGCGTGGGATACGTTTACCCAACATGGGTGGCAGCATGATCTTAGGATTGGGCCACCGACGGTTTAGTCGCTATACAAATATACATTTTTCTTTGTATTTCGCCTTCCTATTTTTATTTTCGCTTGTCATGAGGACTTTTTTTCCTGTGTGCATCTTAGTTATGCAAGGTCCGGGTGTTACTTAAACCTTTTAACTAATAAAACACCCCTTTTCGGAAAAAAAATCCGGTATTGTGAGAGAGCAAAACATGCCAGCTAGTCAGGAGGAGGAACTGTCTCAGGAGCTACCATTTATTTGGAAGTTAAAGGAGCACTAGTTAACTGCCCGTGTGTTGCAACGGGGCAACTTTGTTCTACTGGTTCAACATTAGTTGTATCTAACATAAACATATAGGGCACATCATGCTATATTGTTTATTAAGTCGCTCGTATAGACAAACTTAAGAATTGTCCAAAATGTATAATATATTTTATCTTGTTGCGACAAACAAGGTGTTTCTCTTGCTTTATCTCACTTGCAGACACAATTTACCCTTCTAGCTCCCTTTGAATTACCACACTATCTGCAATGTCAAAGCTTTAGAAGATTTAATTCAGATACAAAGGATACTTGTGCTTTAGTTGATCGCGTCAAATTGTCAAGGTAAACCATTTTCGGGCTATGAAGACCCTGACTTTTACCTGTTCCAGGCTATCAAGTTCATTGCGCTATGTTGCTTAGCAGATTTGTATCAGCACTTGGCGTCCCCAACAATTACTTTAATTAGGAGATTAGCAGGAAGCCTTTCCACTTATAGAATGCTTTTTTTCAACTTTAAGCAAAAGATAGAAGTCAATTTGAGGGTAAAATTAGGATAGAAGGAATTCAACGATTTGTGTGGGACAGATGGAGGTGGGGAATCATGTTCAAGCAACAAAGATTAGGGGCTGGAAAATCTTTGGTTGAACAAAATTGGGTGACCAGGGAGTGTGTGAGTCGTTCGTATGCAGAGGATAAGGGGAGGAAACGAGAAAGGGGAGCGGGAGGGATTAGGGGAAGGGGAAAACTAGCGAAATGAGTAGAACAGGAAGAGAATCGAAAAATAGAGAGATCCAGAAGCTCAACGCTCAAGCTCGAAACTGCAGGAAAAAAAAAGACACAAGCCAATGCTGATGCAAAGGCGCGTCGATTCCGTGAAACACTATCACATACTCCCTCCGTCTGGAAATACTTGTCATCAAAATGAATAAAAGGGAATGTATCTAGATGTATTTTAGTTCTAGATACACCCCTTTTTGTCCATTTTGATGACAAGTTTTTTCGGATGGAGGGAGTATTTCTTTTGAGTCCTGAGACACTATCACATAGTAGCTCCCGTGGCTCCACTAGCCGTTGACGACTGGAGGAACTACAACCTGCTGGTCAGTGGCCCATGCCCATATGCGGAAGCTGGAGATGAACCTCTCAAGATGACGGGACACCTGATGGAACTGCGTTGGACCTCTACTCGCTGCTACGTGTAGAACTGAAGCCTCTACGTTGTTTACTTGGTTTACCACTACGCTACCAAATATATGCTGCCACTAGATTACCGATATCTCCCAATCCCAATACATTACGTATACCACAATATGCATGGATCGATGCTGATACATATGACACTGGTCCATTGCTTTATACTCTGAATTTTGGCTCATTTGTTTACTAAAGCTCGTGTGCTCTACTATATAGCCCCTCAACCTCTATAGATGTACATATATTGTAAAATGGCTAAGGTTGCGCCAATTATGTCTAGCAATTGCCACAATTTGATTGTACCAGTTGGTAGGTACGTAGCACATGGCATGCATACTAGTACTATGGTAAGTTGTTCTAAAGCCACAAAGCTTGCAGTACGCACACATATGTGTCACTCTATGCACTATAAAACTGAACCAAAAACCATACCGAAAATAGACCGAACTGAACCAATTTTATGGTTTGGTTTCTGGTTTTGGTATGATATGAACTTTTCATACCGTTTTGAACTTTGGTTTTTATGGTATATACTGAAAAACCGAACAGTTAGCCAAATAAAGCAAAGTAAAAAAAGTTGTTTATATTTCTTGAGGCGAATAACCATATGAGGTTTTGTTTTTCTTGTACATGAGCCAGATTGCATAATAAGCACGTATATTTTTCGTGTCACATAGTCATTTTTATCTAGAAAAACGTTAAGCGCATCCCTCACCTCGAAGGTTTGAATTCATGCATGCATGTATCCTTATATATATAGCTATATACTATTTGTGTAAAATAGTACGTGTTTTGAGTCATAAATTTGTTAATTATTATTACGTCATTCTCAAATTCGCGCCAACTTTGGTTATTATAGTATATACTGAAATCATACCAAAATAATTTGGTATATACCAAAACCGAACCATATTTTAGTCTCATACCATATTCACCAAAGTATTAATACCGTGCAAACATAAAAGCCATATAAACTGAATAAACCGAATGCACAGAGTGACATATGTGTGTGCGTGATCTAAAGTAAACGCAATGGAGAGAGGATCTTGAATTAAAAATTAGCCAAAAAATTTGATGACGATGGACAACATAACTGCAAAATAAGCGTAATTGCTAATAATTGGTCATTTGTACATGATGTATCTATTAATTTCTGACATGCAAATAAGAAGGCAAGTGTGCACATTACGAAACAGTAAAACTGGACCACCTACGAGAGATCACAGTGTTTTAGCATTGTCAGCCGTTGGATCAACCATAGTAACGGAGAAATCGCTTCATGTCCCACCGAGCGTCGCTCGCTGTTTTCATCTCGTTGTGATCCACTTGCCACACGTAGTCAGGGCTGCTACTCCATAAGAGCAAGTGTTATAGGATAATGTAAGCGATCTATAAGAATTTAAATAATAAGGTATAACAATAGGAGTATATTTTTGCTGAGTTAAAGGAGAAAGAAAAGAAGCAGATCGTAGATTAACAGCAGCTGCAGCAAATGCTCCTAGAAACTTTGTGAGAAGGTGGGCCATGTTAGTTTTCATAATAAGATTGATTATAGATAACTATTATATGTGTTGATTATAAGATTAATTATAGATAACATGACAACAACATATAGCCAGCACCAGGCTATACTATGAACCATGCTCTAAGCTGAACTAGCAATCACCTCGCTCGTCGGGCTGATCGGCCACAAAAAAGCCCCTATAGGCTTAACCACGGTATTTTTTATATTTAGTTTTGGGCCTAGGCCACCTAGATTCCTCGTATTGGAAAAATACCGTCAACCTGTCCAAGTACAAATGTACAAGAAACGAAATAAAGGGGAAATAGGAAATAGAAAATCAGAAAACGGGGGAGGGGGTGCGTTGGATCCTTCGGTGTGGAACCCGATGACTAGACATGAAACAAAACAATAGTACTTTTAGAAAACGTGCACCTTTTTCTGATACAGGAGTCATTCGATCCATCAATTAAGAAGAAGAGAGTTGCCTAGTTAATTAGTGGAAAACATGATGAAAACTGCCACAATATGTTGATCAGGCACAAGCTCGCGGAGTCGCACGTAAGCGTCATTGTCATACTTCCCGAGCAAGCGACTCTGACTTCGCTGTAGGCAACCAAGCCCACACCATAGAGGTTGGGTGAAGCCACATGAAGATCCATGTCAACCAATCAGCTACCTTGTTAGCAACAGTGCAACTCAGATTCTAACAGAGAGCTATAAATGAGAACTATGTAATTTGGTATCATAGAATATCACCGAACAAACCACATGTAGCCCGTCATCATTGCCATCCCAACCCTACCACAACAACTCTGATTTTAGTGCAACAAACAACTCTGATAATCTCTTGGACACCCCGAAGAGTTGACTACCGCAACCATTGCCACGAATCCAACACCATTGTAATGTTTGATTGTGATCTTTAAATAATCAAATGCCACTTAAGGAAGGAGATGGAACTGACATGTGGGCCCCACATGTCATAACATCCAACGTACCGGTCAACAAATGGTGTAGACTTTGTAGGCTAGGTGGGCCATCGCTGTCATAACCAAGGTTAATTTTGAGCAAAGAGGTCATCAATGCATAATGGTAGCTTTTAGCAAAAAATAATAATAATTAGAGTGAAATAGGTCCTTTATGTCAAGAATTCCAATTAAAGTGGTAGTTATAGGGAAAGGTTGTCTGAATTATGGCTGTTCTTTCTTAATTACTCTGGATGAACAGAAAGTCACTAGACTTGAAGTATTTAGCCACTAGCTTCTTTAATAGAAGGTTATTGCCCGACCTTAATTACAAGGACTATATAGATTCGAGGTTCAATGCATGGTCCAGTGACAACAAGGAAGACGGACAGTGCTCAAGCTAGAAACTACAGAAAGGAAGATAGAAGCCAGTACCAATGCAAAGGCGCATATTCCGTGAGTGAGTCTCTACCATAAAGTAGCTTGAGTAGCTGCACTAGCTCTGCATGCTGCGAGGAACTGCTGCCCGCAGTTCCATGGCTTGGGCCCTTGGCGTGGAGGCTGGAAATGAACCTCTCAAGATGGCGCGAGTTCTGTGGCTATTGTGGTGAACCGCTACTCACTACTTTGTGTACTCAAGAAGGCTCTACATAGGAAATTTGGTTAAGTAATGCGCTACCAAATATGAGCTGCCACCAGATTACTGATGTCTCTCGGTCCTAATACATTAGGTATACCATACTGTGCATCGATCGACGTCGATACATGCGACTTTGTTCGCATTCCTTATAGTCTGAATTTTGGTTATGTAATAATGCTCTCGTTGCTCTACTATATAGCCCCTCGATCTCTATTGATGTACATGTATTGTACTACCAGCTAAGGTTGTGCCAGCTATGAATATCAATTTCCATGATTCGATTGTACCAGTTGATAGGTAGCACATGACAGTCATTCAAAAGGTACAAGTCTCGTGATACATAGGCATATGCGTGATGTAAAGTAAACACCATGGAGAGAGGACCTTGAATGAAAAAATTGGAAAAATAAATTTTGATTACATGGACGGACTGCACGGCGGCAGCAAAATACATGTAAGGGCATCGTCAATGTGGACCCTCAAACTGCTCGCGTCCGTCTGAACCGTGCGAAACGGTCCGATCGTTCTTCTTCCTGCAAATTGAAAGCAAACTTGGGGGGGGGGGGGGGTAGTCCAGACCGCCGCCACGTAGGGCTTCGACACCTTAACCCAGTTAGACCCTTCTCCCAGTCTTATTTTCTTTCACTCTGTCACTACTCTTACTTAATTTGCATTCGCACCCTCTTCGTACGACGCCGTCGTGTACTCTCCGGCTACTGCCTAGGCATTGCTGGACGTTTGCAGCCCCACCCACGCGCCCATTCGCTTTCTACAACCAGTTTAGTGTTAATCTTTCGGCCAGAAATAAACGAATTTGCTGATTTTGCGGGATATGCAGGACACAGCTTGCATCCCTAGTGGCAGCACTACCAACGCATAGGAATGAGTTCTGAATGGTGATACATATGAGAGTTTCTCTACAAAAATGTAAAGATTTGTAGATCAGTTCACATATGGAATTTTCTCTGCAAAGGAAGATGAGCTCGCCTGTCAGGCTCACGTCTGGCCGCACTTGCCATGTTTAAACCGCGGACTTCTCCTGCCCCGATGCGATTTCGATATGAACTCCATGCGTACAACTGCAACCAGCAACCCCATCTTTCCCCACCGTCGCTGTTTATCTCTGCTGCCTCCGCAGCTCCGCCCATCGGAGCACCGCTACCCTTCTTCGATCCGGACTCACCGGCGGCCGTGAAGTGGCGCTAGACTGCGGCGACTAGACGCGCGCGGCGGCGGCCACTGCAGATCTCGACCCCCTCACTCGATCGTGATTGGGGTTCGGAGGGGCTGGAGCGAATCCGGTCGTACACTGGTGGAAAAAGGGCCTTTGGTCGCGGTTCGCAACTGCCATTAGTCGCGGTTGCGCAACCGCGACCAAACAGGCGGGACTAAAGGCTCCACCCTTTAGTCGCGGTTGCTTAAGAACCGCGACTAAAGGCCCGTCCACGTGGGCGCCAGGTGGCCGTCGGGGCGGAGGACTTTTAGTCGCGGTTCTTCTGGCCAACTGCGACTAAAGACCGCCGCAGGTTTAGGGTTTTAGCCCCCCCCCTAAACCTGCCCCCCCCCCCTAAACCTGTTTTCTGTTTAATTTGTATTGTTTTATTTCCTTTATGCTTTATTTTAATTTTGAAGGAGTTTCACATATTCTACGCTACTACATACATGCATATGAATGTACAATTTCAAACAAATTTGAAATTAGAACCAAAAAGAATTCAAGAGGAATATACAGTATATATTAAATATCATCGGATGACCATATACAATTTTGAACAAGTTTTCATACATAATTTAAGGCATATAAAGTTCTACGTCCTCGTAATGGTGTTCTCCTTTAGGATGGAGGACTTCCCTCCTGAACCATCCAGCTAGTTCCTCTTGAAGTGGTCGGAAGCGAGCTTCTGGACTAAGCATCATCCGGATGTTATTCCTCTGAGCATTGGTATCACTCGGAACCCGCTCAGAGGTGTATCTCCGGATCATCTCACAGACATAGTATCCACATAGATTGGTCCCCGCTGGCTGAATATCCCCAGCATTCTTAGCCTTTGACTTTTTGAATTCTAGCTCTTTTTTGAATTCACCGACCTTTGTATCTACGAACCGTCTCCAAACCCTACGAGGCAAAGAAAATTAAATGAACAAGAGAGTTATTAGTTACTTGATATTAGGAAATGAACGAAATAGGCCGATCGATATAGAGCGCAAATGAATGAAAATAATTACTTCTGCAGCATTTTTCTCATGTCGCCCCAAAGCTTTGGATCCATATTCAGAGAGTCGTGGACGAGACATTCTGAGGTGTCAACTTTAATTACTAGCAGAATCCAGTGGAACCTGCGGACACGATACATGCACAGTACGTCATGCATAACTCATCGATTAGCCGGCCACATGACATGCATGGAGTAAACAAAAGAGAATGTGCTCAAGACAGAAACACTCACCCAAAATGGTAAGGAAATAGAATATCACTTTTGAGTTCCTGCTTTGTAAGAAACTGCCACAGGTCTGCCTCCATGTCGTCGGGGTGATGCCGCAACACATATCCATTAACGATGTGTGGGTCAATGAACCCAACATCATGGATGTTCCTTACTCTGCATTCCTTAATCTTCATTCTGCATGTATAATAGCGGACACAACAATATAGTTAGGACATATATATAGTGCAGGCAATATGAACGAGATGGGGTAGAAATAAATCACTTATAGAACGTAGCAACTGATGATAGATTTGTCGAGCTCGCGCAGATTGAAAAGCTGGAACAATTCACTCAGATGAATTTGTACATAGTAATGTTTGAAGTGATGCTCATATCTAACTTCCGCATAAATATATTCGTTGGCGTTTTTATTTTTTATGTAACCCTTGTACCATTTCAGCAGACCTTTCATTTGTGGAGGTAGATCCTGTTCCTGCGCAGGCTCGACGAGAGGCCCATTCTTCACATATGTAATTACTACCTCCTTCACTGGCGCCTCATCAAGGCCTAACAGTTCACGAAGAGTAATACCTAAGTTGGCCGCTTGTTCTCTGGCACTCGTTACAGTCAATCCAAGTGCTGCCGCAGCTGCTATGATATCGGGGTCATCCGGACCGGCGGCTTTCACTATAAGCGGGGCAATCGATTGTTTACTTTGTTCCCCGAGCTGGGCAACTCGTTTACTTTGTTCCGGATCGGGGTCATCCGCCCGCCCTTTCTTCCCCTTCAACATGAGTGCCTGCCTACGAAGTTCACGTGCATAGTCCTCAGGCAGATTCTTCGCGGCTTGGGACGGTGTGCTCAAAAATGACTTAGCCCACTTTTTTTGCTCATCAGAAAATACTGGCTTGGGCTCGGGCTCTCTTTTCTTCTTGCAGTCCGCCTTCCATTTCTCAAGATCAGCAGCCGCGGCCGCGGCAGTTTCCTCGGCACTACGTTCCCAAGGCCTTATGGGGAGAGGCTTCAGTGATGGCTCCGGTACCTTTGTGGTCTTAGGTACATAAGGGTCCGGGTTAATAATTCAGGACTGCTTCTTTGCTAGAGGTGGATTGGGGGGCGGCGTCTGATCACCCGCCGGACGAGGACTGGGGGGCGGCGTCTGATCACCCGCCGGACGTTGTGGACTGGGAGGCGTCGGCTGACGTGACGGAGGTGTAGGTGAACCGCCACCACCGCCACCACCACCACCGCCGCCACCGCCACCACCACCACTGTAGGGGGGTGGACTTGTTGTCCTTGGCGCCTCGCCTGGAAACTTGATAAACTTATTTTGCCATAGAATGAAATGGCGCTTGACATCTCCAAGTCTTTTCTCCCCTTCAGGTGTAGCAATGTCAATCTCCAGGTCCTCAAACCCTTGGACTATGTCCTCCACCGTGACACGAGCATAGCCATCTTGAATGGGGTTGTTGTGGTGGAGTGCTCCAGGTAAACATGGTAAAGCACTGCCGATGGCTACCTTCATGGACATGTTCCCGATAGGATAATACAGATGACATTCTTTCCTCTCCTTTATATCGTCCACGGGGTAGCGAGGAGGCTCCGGTGCAGTCATTTCGACCACCAGAGGCTCCGGTGCAGTAATTTCGATCGTCGGTGCATCTGCACCAGCCGGTGGGGCCTCCGTGGAAGCCACGCTGCTTCTCCGCTGCTGGCTATCGAGATCCGCTGGATGATCTTCATGCTGCGCCCAAGCTGCATCTCTTTCGGCTACTAGTACACTCACGGTTTTCTTCATCACATCCATTTCCGATGCCAACCGCGCCACAACATCTGCTTCCCGATCCATCTTTCTCTTACGGCTTCTGTAACCGTACGGGTCATCGTTCTGGGGGAACCCTATTTTCCACGGAATGTGCCCCATGCCTCGTACACGTCCTCCGTGTTCAGGATTCCCGAGGGCTTTTGTCAGTGCGTCGTTCTCTCTGTTGAACTTGATCTTCCCCTCTTGAGCATCCCTCATTGCGTCAATAAGGGCTTGGGTGGGTTTCATTATTTTGCCCTGGTAAACACACTCCCCTGTCTCCGGGTTCAGCGTTCCCCCATGCCCGTACCACCAGCTTTTGGCCCTTGGGTCCCATCCCTCCGTACCTGGACGGATTCCTCGCGCCCTCAGCTCGTTCTCCATCTTCTCCAACCTAGGCTGCCAAAGGCGATACCCTCCTGGCCCCATAATATGATTGTACTCCTTCTTAGCCGCATTTTCCTTATTTTTTTTCGATATTTGAATGAACTGCTCCGATTTCTTTTGCTTCACAAATTCTGGCCAATCATGTTTCAGTTTCTCATATTATCCTTTGAAATCCGGAGTCTTGTTCTGCTTGACAAAGTCATGGTTTAGATTTTGCTTGAATTTCCGGAATGCGTCGGCCATCTTATGAAGAGCGAACTGTTTGACTAGCCTCCTCCTCTCCTTGTTTTCCTCAATCTTGTTACCCTCCTCATCGAATTTGTTGTATTCCGGAGGTAGAACGAAATGTTCCATAAGCTTCTTGAAGCAATCTTTTTTTGTTCTCTTATCGACAAAAGTGAAACCAGCAATTCGTGCCTTCTTTGGCTCATTCCACTCCTGGACGGTGATCGAGACGTTGTCTCTAACAACGGCTCCGCATTGGCTGACAAACTTGATGGCGTTCTTGCGGGGCTCCAGCGGCCTGCCGGTTGCACTGTCGACAACCTCGATGGTGCATGTTTCTCCTTGTTTCATCGTCTTGGTTGCGCCACGCTTTGACGACGTACTCGATTGTTTCGACGATCCGGCCGAGGGCTAAAATAAGAAAGAGAGTCGCGCCCGTTAGTACACACATATTTATTCAAATCAGTTAGTTTGTATCACCAGAGGCTCAATGTATATATATACCTCGACGCCGGAGGTGGTTGCTACTTCCATTTGAAGATCGTCGTTTATCGACGTTTGTTCGGCATCATCTTGCTGACGGCGCCCTTCATCTTCACCGTCAAGGTTCAGATAAGAAGAGACATCATCTTCTTCTTGTCCGGTCGGCACATATTGAATATCGCCGTTTATGATGCCGAACATATGTGCTTCACCGTCCGGATCATAGTTGTCCATAATCGGGTCAGCTCTATCGTCCGCCATTATGTCAGTCCTGAAAACATGTAGTAAAAACAAATTAATTAAGTGAAGAAGGGGGGCGGTGGCGAAAGGGCGGTGGCAAAAGGAGGGGGCGAGGAAGGGGTGGGAGAGGGTGTCGCGGTAGAGCGCGAGACGGGGCGGCAGACGACGGCGTCATGGAGAGGGAGGCGAGGACAACACACATGTATAACCCTCGCCATTTGGTTAATTATCAAATTTTACGGTTTTTTGTTAATTATCAAGTTTTAAGTTACTTTTTTTCTTCTTCCTTTTTCTTTCTTCTTTCTTTTGGTTTTCATTTGGTTTTCATTTGGTTTTCATTTTTTTCTTCTTCCTTTTTCTTTCTTGTTTTTTCTTCTTCCTTTTTCTTTCTTCTTTCTTTCTTCTTTCTTCTTCTTCCTCTTTCTTCTTTCTTCTTTCTTCTTTCTTCTTCTTCCTTTTTCCTTTCTTCTTCTTTCTTTCTTCTTCTTCCTTTCTTCTTCTTTCTTTCTTCTTTCCTTTCTTCTTTCTTTCTTCTTCTTCCTTTTCTTCTTATTCCTTTCTATTCTTTCTTTCTTCTTCTTTCCTTTTTCTTTTTTCTTTCTTTCTTCTTCTTCCTTTCTTCTTCCTTTCTTCTTGTTTTTTTCTTCTTCCTTTTTCTTTCTTCTTTCTTTTGGTTTTCATTTGGTTTTTATTTGGTTTTCATTTTTTTTCTTCCTTTTTCTTTCTTGTTTTTTCTTCTTCATTTTTCTTTCTTCTTTCTTTTTTTCTTCTTCCTTTTTCTTCTTTCTTTTTTTCTTCTTCCTTTGTTTTTCTTCTTCCTTTCTTTTTTCTTCTTTCTTTTTCTTTCTTGTTTTTTTTCTTCTTCCTTTTTCTTTCTTCTTCCTTTGTTTTTCTTCTGTTTTTTTTGTTTTCTTTTGTTTTTTCTTCTGTTTAATTTGTTTTTTTTTGTGTTTTCCTTTTTCCTTTTTCTTCTTCTTCTTTTTCCTTTGCTTTTTCGGCCGGCGCGGGTAAAATAAGCAGGGCCGGCCGGCGCCGGCCAGCAGGCGGACGGCAGGGCGACGGGCGGCGGGCGGCAGGGCGTCGGACGGCGGGCGGCAGGGCGGCGGGCGGCGGGCAAGGGCGCGGCGCGCGCGCGGGCAAGGGCGGCGGCGCGCAGGCGCGGGCAAGGGCGGCACGCAGGCGCGGGCAAGGAAGCGGCGCTCACTGGGGACGGGGGCGGCGGCGCTCACTGGGGACGGGGGCGGCGGCGCGCAGGGCTTCGGCGCCGGCGTCGGCGTCGGGGCAGGGCTTCGGCGTCGATCGGCGTCGGGGCGGCAGCGCTTCGCGGTGCGTCGAGAGAGAGGAGATGGAGTGGCAAAACTGCAGAGTGAAGTATATATAGAAAACCCTTTAGTCGCGGTTGGGGAGACGCACCGCGACTAAAGGTACCCTTTAGTCGCGGACCGCCTCCCCAACCGCGACTAAAGGATTTTGGCGCCGCTTCCTTTCCCGCGCAGGAAGACCTTTAGTCGCGGTTGGGGAGGCGGACCGCGACTAAAGGGCACCTTTAGTCGCGGTCCGCCTCCCCAACCGCGACTAAAGGGTCTGTGCTGAACTGGCGCGTTGCGGTGGGAAGTTTAGTCCCACCTCGCTAGCCGAGAGGCTCCGACAGTGGTTTATAAGCGCGGCTGCGCTCACCACTTCGAGCTCCTCTCAAATGCAGGCTTACGGGCCTATTCTATTACTATGAGCCAGTGGTCCTACTGGGCCTTGTGCGGGCCTGAATCCTGGCCCATTAATGGGTTTCTAGTCGTATTCAGGCCGTGGTGGCCCAGTAGGTGGCATATTTTTTATTTTTTGCCTGCTTTTTGTTTTCATTTTTGCTTTATTTATTTTGTTTCGTTTCTACTTACAACAAAAAACTTATTTATTTTATTTTATTTTGTTTCTAATTACTTATTTATTTTTACTTTATGATAATTACTTATTCATTTTACTTTATGATAATTACTTATTTATTTTACTTTATGATAATTATTTTATTTTATTAAAGTTTATATTATTTTGTTTCTAATTCATTTTAAAATCTTAAAAATACAATTATATATCAAAAAAATCAGAAAATAAAACTAATTCATTTTGTTTCTTGTGTTTGTTTCTTCCTTTTTCTTGTTTTTCTTCTTTTTCTCTTCCTTTCTTCCTTTTTCCTTTTTTAAAATCTTCTGACTTTTTTAAAATCTTAAAAATACAATTATATATCAAAAAAATCAGTAAAATAAAACTAATTCATTTTAAAATCCCTTGAAGGTTTGACAAAAGGTTTGATACATCATTCAGTTCATCGACCAAATACAAAGTTTGGTACAATAAATTATTACACATCAATTCTTCCCTTGTGTTCCTGCTTACTTACGATTGTGCCGTATCCATGGAGCATCCTCATCATTTAACTTAATGCTTGGGTCGGTGTTCACTTTGAAGGGCGGAATTTCAGCAAACATATTATAATCTTCTGACATGTCTGTCTTGTTCTCCACTTCCACGATGTTTCTTTTCCCTAAAAGAACAATGTGGCGCTTTGGATCATCGCATGATGTACTGATCGTTTTCTTATCTTTCCGTTTCCTCGGTTTGCTACTCATGTCCTTCACATAGAAAACCTGAGCGACATCTTTCGCTAGGACAAATGGTTCGTCAAGGTAACCAAGATTGTTGAAATCCACCATTGTCATTCCGTATTGCTGGTCCACCTTTACCCCACCTCCTGTTAGCTTGAACCATTTGCACCGGAACAAAGGGACCTTAAAGGAGGGTCCATAGTTAAGTTCCCATATCTCCTCTATGTAACCATAATATGTGACCTTTTGCCCATTCTCGGTTGCTGCATCAAAGCGGACACCACTGTTTTGGTTGGTGCTCTTTTTATCTTGGGCGATCGTGTAAAATGTATTCCCATTTATCTCGTACCCTTGGAAAGTCGTTATAGTCGAAGATGGTGTCTTGGCCAACATGTACAGCTGATCTACAACATCATTGTCATTCATTAAATGTTTTCTCAACCAACTGCCGAAAGTCTCCATGTGGGCCTTCCTAATCCAGGATTCAGGCTTCCCCGGGTTGTCCGAGCGTAAAATATTCTTGTGTTTCTCAAAGTACGGAGCCACCAAGCTGGAATTGGTCAGTACAGTGTGGTGTGCTTCAGTCAGAGAATGGCCGTCCATACATATCGTTGATTTCCTTCCGATCGTGCCTTTTCCACTTAGTCTCCCCTCGTGCCGCGATCGAGGAAGGCCAATCGGCTTAAGGTCAGGAACAAAGTCAACACAAAACTCAATTACCTCCTCATTTCCATAGCCCTTGGCGATGCTTCCTTCTGGCCTAGCACGGTTACGAACATATTTCTTTAATACTCCCATGAACCTCTCGAAGGGGAACATATTGTGTAGAAATACAGGACCGAGAATGAAAATCTCTTCGACTAGGTGAACCAGGAGGTGCGTCATAATATTGAAGAAGGATGGCGGGAACACCAACTCGAAACTGACAAGACATTGGACCACATCGTTCTGTAACCGTGGTAGATCTTCTGGATTGATTACCTTCTGAGGGATTGCATTGAGGAATGCACATAGCTTCACAATGGCTACTCGAACATTTTCCGGCAGGAGCCCCCTCAAAGCAATCGGAAGCAATTGCGTCATAATCACATGGCAGTCGTGAGACTTCAGGTTTTGGAACTTTTTCTCCGCCATGTTTATTATTCCCTTTATATTGGACGAGAATCCAGACGGGACCTTCATACTGCTCAGGCATTCAAAAAAGATGACCTTCTCTTCTTTGGTCAGAGCGTAGCTGGCACGACCTTGAAACCATTCCGGATGCCGGTCATCAGGGTCTTTCAAACGTTGCTGGTCCTGCCGTGCTTCCTTTGTATCATTTGTCTTCCCATACACGCCCAAGAAGCTTAGGAGGTTCACGCAAATATTCTTCATAACGTGCATCACGTCGATTGCAGAGCGGACTTCTAGGACTTTCCAATATTCTAGCTCCCAGAATATAGATTTCTTCTTCCACATGGCTGCATGCCCGTCAGCTCCCTTCGGAACTGATTGTCCGCCAGGACCCTTTCCAAAGATGACTTTCAAATCCTTGACCATATCAAATACCTCAGCACCAGTGCGTTCTGCAGGCTTCGGCCGGTGATCTGCCTTGCCGTTGTAATGCTTGCCTTTCTTTCTTACTGGATGAATTTTCGGAAGAAATCGACGATGCCCAAGGTACACGTTCTTCTTACAATTTGGCAAATGTACACTTTCAGTCTCATGTAAGCAGTGCGTGCATGCATTGTATCCTTTATTTGACAGTCCCGAAAGGTTACTAAGAGCAGGCCAATCGTTGATGGTTACGAAAAGCAACGCTCGTAGGTCAAATTCCTCTTGTTTGTGCTCATCCCACACACGGACACCAGGTCTGCCCCACAGTTGTAAAAGTTCATCAACTAATGGCCTTAGGTACACATCGATGTCGTTGCCGGGTTGCTTAGGACCTTGGATGAGCACTGACATCATAATGAACTTCCGCTTCATGCACAACCAAGGAGGAAGGTTGTAGATGCATAGAGTCACGGGCCAGGTGCTATGGCTGGAGCTCTGCTCGCCAAAAGGATTCATGCCATCTGTACTTAGACCAAATCTTATGTTCCTTGCGTCAGCTGCAAAATCTTTGAACTCTCTGTCGATCTTTCTCCATTGCGTTCCATCTGCGGTGTGTCTCAACTCCCCGTCCGACTTACGGTCCTCTTTGTGCCATCGCAACAACTTGGCATGCTCTTTGTTCCTGAACAGACGTTTCAACCGTGGTATTATAGGAGCATACCACATCACCTTGGTGGGAACCCTCTTCCTGGGTTTCTCGCCCTCAACATCGTCACCAGGGTCATCGCCTCTGATCTTATAACGCAATGCAGTGCATACCGGGCATTCATTCAAATTCTCGTATTCATCGCGGTAGAGGATGCAGTCGTTGATGCATGCATGTATCTTCAGAACCTCTAAACCTAGAGGGCAGACAACCTTCTTTGCTTCGTACGTACTGGCGGGCAACTCGTTATTCTTTGGAAACATATTCTTCAACATTTTCAGCAAGTTTTCAAATGCCGAGTCAGCTACACCTGCCTGTGCCTTCCATTTTAGCAAATCCAGTGTGCAGCCCAGCTTTTTCAGACCATCATCGCATCCGGGGTACAACGACTTTCTGTGATCCTCTAACATGCGATCCAAATTCTCCCTCTCCTTTTCAGTTTCGCAGCGTCTCCGTGCATCAGCAATGGTCCGACCAAGATCATCAACGGTCTCATCACGTGCCTCTTCTTCACCTTCACCTTCCCCTTCACCTTCCCCTTCACCTTCCCCTTCACCTTCAGCATCCTCCATGAAAGTATCACCGAAATCAGCAAGATAGCTTTCATCGATGAAATCATCCCCTTCTTCATCTTCTTCCATTATAACCCCTCTTTCTCCATGCTTGGTCCAACAATTATAGCTTGGCATGAAACCGTGCCGAAGCAGGTGCAGGTGAACTTCTCTTGAGGAAGAGTAACCCTTCTGATTCTTACAGTCAACACATGGACAGATAACAAAACCCTTCTGCTTGTTCGCATTAGCCACTACGAGGAAATCTTTCAAACCCGTAGTGAACTCGCGGGAGAGTCGGTTACCGTACATCCATTGCCGATTCATCTGCATTATTATAATATAAAATATATAATTAACCATCATGCATTTGTTAAACTAACTAGCTATAAACAATAGAAATTAAACAATGAACAACACACATGCATATTTTATCAATGACACACATGCATGAAAGGTTCAAGTTGCTAACCGCGATCGAGGAGGAAAAAAATGAATGAGGAACCTCAAGTGTGGCTCTTGGGGCATTTCATCAAACACCTTGTGTGCATAAGAGGAACCAAAAGCAAACCTACACCCCCTTGTGAAGCTTGTGAAGAGAAGTGACACCAAATGGCTAAGTGAGTGCGCTGAACTGGTATATATAGGGGAGGAGCTTTAGTCGCGGTTGGCCTGGCCAACCGCGACTAAAGGCCTTTGGGCACCTTTAGTCGCGGTTGGCCTGGCCAACCGCGACTAAAGCCCCTCACGTGCACCAGCTGGCCACCGAGCGCCCTGGGCACAGGCCTTTGGTCGCGGTTCGTCTGCCGAACCGGGACTAAAGACTTCATTAGTCGCGGTTCCTACAGTTCCGCGACTAATGGGGCTGGACGGAAGCCTCTTTTTCTACCAGTGGTAGTTCTCCAAGTCGAGGCTTCATTTGATTGGCCTCCTCCCGTCGACGCCAGACCGGAGCGCCGACACCCTTCTTCGACCCAGAAACAGCGGCACACGAGTGCAGGTGCGACAAGACGCGCGACGGCCGGCGGCCACTGCAAATCTCGAACCCCCTCACTCGATCGGGGTTCTGGTTCTGAGTGGCTGGAGCGAATCGGCACCTAGTTTTCTACAAATCCAGGCTTGATCTCTATCTAAAACGGCAGGTACATTTTTCTGTTGAGATGTTTAACTTTTACTCTGCTTGTTCATCTGGAAAATACCACATTAACTAATTCTTGCTCTGCAGGTTTCGATGCTGGAATTTTTCGAAAAGAAGCTGAAGCAAGTTGATAAGTGATAACAGAGCTCGGTTCCTCTCTTGTGTTCTCAGTGGTGATATCAAGATCTTTCCCAGGAAGCAAAAGGAGCTGCTACAAGAGATTGCTGAAAAGGGATTTGATCCCCTCCCAAAGGAGGTTCTGCCCGCCGCTGTAGGAGCAACAAGAGACAGGGAAGAAAATGGAAGAATCCCTGATGTACATGCGAGCGATTATGAGTATCTCACCTCGATGACAATTTCTACTTTAAATGAGGGGTACCTGGAGCATCTTCTAGAACTAAAGAAGAGGTTTGAAACTAAAGTTGGACTCCTGAGAAAAGCAACACCAGAACGTCTAAAATCTGAAAAGGAACCAACTGTAAGTACTGATAATTTGATACTCTAATGTTTCAGGTTATGTTCATCTTTCTGAACTTATTATTACCTCAACTGACAAGTGATTCTGTGGTTTGAAGAAGATAAGTCTTGATATACAGTTCCTTGATGCAAACTATATAAAAGCTCAATCAGATAGAAAGGTTGTGATAGTCATTGATTGCAAACACAACAATGTATTTGAAGCAGCCCCCAGGAGACAACATAAAAGGACTGCAGCCGAGTATCTTGAGGTATAGATTACCTCATCAACTGGCAAGTGATTATTTGGTTTATTATCTATTCTTCCCCTGTAAGCTAATTAAGCATTTCTAGTCAAAATCAGCTTATGTAAATGTTTTCTTTTGTGCGCATTTCAAATTATTTTATTGCCTTTACAAGTCAACCTATCAATTTACATAGGCAAGTGTGGTGTTGATGGATGATGATGAGGACCATCTTGCTGGAAGTCTCGAGGCCCAAGAATTTAGTGGTAAAGCCCATGTACAGTGTTGTATTTGTCCAAATAACATATTCATCTCTTGGAGAAGTTCTAATGGCCAACTACTTTTACTTGCACAGAGACTGAGAACACACAAAATCAACAAGCAAAGAAGTAGAGGGAACAAAGAAAGAAGCGGAGGAAGGAAGAAAGCAAAACAGGCGCAATACCTTGCCGCGGGCTAGATTCTCAGGGCCATGACAGGTCAAGCCACGGCTTCCTCGCTGAAGAAATTAAGAAGATTGCAAGTGGCTTAGATGCTGTTAAGATCACTTATGGTAATAGGGACCATAATAGGGTAGCTCAGGTGTTGGCTAAGTTAAGCCTGCAGGATGCATCTGTGTCAGCTTAGCATGTGGGTGCACCGTTCGTTGTAGCTTCTTTTGTTGCGGCAGATGTAAGCCTCTTGATTAGGGCAACACTAGCCATTGGTCGGGTGGGGCGAGCCCCATATCGGCGGCCTCCCTAGCCTTTAGATTAAATTAAAGTCTATCGTTCGAGCATTGCAGCATAGAACTTCCGGGCTCTACATTTGCAACATCGTACCAAAACTTCTGCTGTGGTGTGTCAAAAATAAGGAGAAAAATAAAGTTAGCCATGTAAAGCACAACCATGCATGACCTTTTTCCTAATATACAACAAATCCTCATTGGTCGGAGCAGAATCCTTGAGAAGAATCGTCACAACATATATAGCATGTAAACCCACGTTTTCAGCAACACAACATGAACACACAACAGTTGTAGCAGACCTTAAGAATCATCAGAACATGTTGGTGTGTGTTTGCAACAACATGAAAAACGAGGCCATAGCATGTCGAACGAATGTTGTAACATCGAATAACCCAAATCTAACCTTTGTCCACGAATGCAAATCTCACAGCCAGAGACTCATGGCGGCGAATCTAGCTTGCCAGAGCACTATCATCGTCAGATCTGGTGTGCTGAATCTCATCCGCCCTGACCTCCCACCATCCCCAAGCTTGGCGGCACAAACCCGACCTCCACCAAGGGTGAAGGGTGGTCATGGCTGCAAGCTCGGGAGGTAGATAAAACTCGCCATGGAAGAGTCTCTTTCTCAGCCACTTTGTGGTCCTTGACTGTGAGGAGAAGTTTTGCATCAAGTAAACAGAGGAGAAATACGAGAGGAATAAAGAAGCTGGAAGGAAATGCTCGGGTGCGGGACGTGGAAACTGTGAAAAACTATCATTTAGTGTTTGATTTTTTAGATGAATTTACTGTTTGATTAGATCTCATCAGTCTAAATAAAAAAGACGAATACCATGGGCTTTGTCTTTTCCTTTTTTTTTGGAGAAAACCATTGGATTTGCTAAGTGGCAGTGTGGGCACGGGTGCTGTGAGACTAGTACGTGTCCAGCACAACACTGAAATAAGAGTCAATTACATCACTGGTGTCACAACTTGGCACGAAAAGTCGGTTTAGTGCTAAAACTTGCGGCATACATTGAACCGGTGCCACAACTTGACTTTCACGTGCATATACGGTGCAAGTCATGTTTCTATATGAACATAGTGTTGATTAGGCACGCCAACGTGGCATGGGGCCTGCTGTTAGCGACTGGACGAGAAAGTGGACATGTGGCCTGCTATTTTGAAAGAAAAAAATCTTGATTTTTTTGTCACGAAAAATACTATGCCACGGCCTCGAGGGTCCACTTTTCACCTTCCAACAAATAAATGAAACAAGGAGCAGCGCAAGGCTAACCACATGACTCTCAAGCATTTTATGTAATAACGGGATGCTGCTGCTATATATTCTTTGACTATTAAGCGGGCTGCAGTCTCTACATCCCATTTTGTTCTGTTTTATTTTCAGAAATTTATAGAATATATGTAAATTATAATAGGTGTTATAAATATAATATATATATATGTATATAGTATATATATGTATATAGTATACATTATAAAATAATCATGTATGGAGTTAGCATTTATCCGTATAACACATCATGAATTACAAAATTGTTCATGTAATAATTTGCATATTGAATAACAACTTATATTCAATATATTCTCATATAAGTTTAAAATTATTTACAGTTTTAACAAAATATTAATGTAATTTACAAATATATTCATGCTTTAAGTAAGTGTTTATGTTTTTATATATTTTAAGAAATGCTTATATAACTTTACAAATATTCAAAGTTTAAAATATATATTCATGTAGTGTATAAAAGTGTTCCTGCTTTAAGAAAGGTTCCTATTTTACTATACATTCAATAACTTCTTAAATAAGTTTTCAAATATTCACAGTTTTAACAAAATATTCATGTAGTATTTAAAAGTGTTCATGCTTTAAAAAACATATATTCATATAATGTAAAAATAGTTGGCTCGGATTAAAAGTAGTGACATGTAGTCATCATATTCGAGTGGCCACCACACCACCCAGCAGCGTTACTTTTTTTAGAAATTTATAAAATATATATTGTATTTCAATAAATGCTAATATAAGTTTAGAATGTTCATGGTTTAAATAAAAAATGCAGTATATAAAACTTTTCATTGTTATTTTTAATTTTATTTTATTTTAACACAATTACACTTTACATATATTTTAAACTTTTAAATAACAGTGTAAAATGGTCGCTGGGACTCCAGCCGACTTAAGTGGTTGTAATGGTAGTATCATACATGCCAATTAAGCAATTTTGATGATATGCCATAAAATAAAATGAAAAAAAGAGGAATGAGTATCATATCATGATACCGTGTCATAATAAATGTTTTAGTACTATGTGTCATGCATGACAATAAATAAAGTACTGCATGATACCAGTATATAATACTATGCATTACGGAGGTGGTATCATACACTAGTATTATATGCATGATACTAATATATGATACTTCCCATTACAACCAGCCTACGCCAGGTCATGCTATCGAATCCAAGAGACAATTTTTGCACAATACTAGCCTCCATCTCTGAAAAAAATATGGGCCCCTGTCAGGGGCTTTTTTGTCAGAAAAAAGGCGCGTGTTTTTTCCGCGCAAAATAGCAGGCACACTTCGTCCAGTCGCTGACAGCGGACCTCATGCTACATTGGCGCGCCTAATCAGCACTGTTTTTGTATAGAAACATGATTTGCACCGTATATGCACGCAAAAGCCAAGTTGTGGCACTAGTTCAATGTATGCCGCAAGTTTGAGCACTAAACTGACTTTTTATGTCAAGTTGTGGCATTAGTGGTGTAATTGACTCCTGAAATAAACTCCCGAAAGTAATTGCGTGTGAGCTGAGATCTCAGATGGACCGGCCGAGCCCACCCGCCACGGGTGTATTTCTCAATTCCGCCCTCGGGATAACGGCACGTCCAGAAGCTGCTGCTCCTCGTCACAATCATAGCTCTTGCCCAGATCCAGCCAAGATGCGTCGTCTCCGTCTTCACTCACAACGACGACGACGATAATAACAACTCATTCATTTTATTTCGTTCGCGCTCGCACCCAGGGAAGGCCGCAACCCCGCCACCGGCAAAACACACACCCACCAGCGTCCACGGCAGCATCTATAGACAGAGCCTCACCGTGGCGAAAGAACAACAGAGGACGTGGAGTGGAGCTGTGGACCGAGCCGAGCTTGCTCGCCGCCAATGGGGCTCCACGTGCTGGTGGCGTTCGCGGCGGCGAGGGGCTTCGCGCAGCTGTTCTACGACTCGGCGCCGCTGCGGTGGCCGCCGCTCAACCCCTGGCTGCCGCTCGCCCGCCACCTGCGGGAGGCCTGCGCCGTCGTCTGCGGCGCCCTCACCGCCCACTTCGCCTGGCTGCGCCGCGCCTACGCGCGCGGCGGCACCGTCTCGGGCCTCCGAAGCCGCGACGACGACGACGTCCTCCGCCAGGCGCTGCTCGACGTCTTCTACTGACCGAGTTGCATGCAGAGCGCCGCCCGGTGGTGGCTCTCGGTACTTCCGTTGCTGTGGCGTAGGAATTCACTAAGAGTCTAGGACGCTGTTTCAGCTTATTCTATTGGTTTCTTGTTAACTTGTATTTACCGAGATGCGTGGTTTATAAATAATCTGCAGTTGTAACACTGATCTGTAAAAAGAGATGAATTCTGCTAGAACTGACGGATCCTCTCTTTTGGGATGCTGCGATCAGCGATTTCTACTTATGAGATTATATATTTTTTCTTCTAAAGAATAATTCGCCAAATAGTTGTCCATTTGGAGTAGCAACACCGACAATCGTCACTGGCTTAGGCCTACTTTGGTTCATAGGATAGAAATATCAAAGGAATAGAAAAATTATATAAAATGGGATGACAAGCATCTCAACTCCTATAAAAAAGAGATCTCATTTGTAGCATAGGATATGAAATTTTTTATTGAGTCTAGGCTAATATTTTCTTCTTGAAAAGTGCAATCAGGTAAACCCCTCTCAAGCGACCGCGTCGCCCCCACGGGCGACCGGCCGCGCCCCAGCCCCTCTTCCCCCAGCACCCCCTCTCCCCTCCCTCCCAGCCGCCGTCACCGGCGCCCGCCGCTAGGCCTGGCCCGGGCGAAGCAGGCGGCGGCGGCCCCCTGGCCATTCCCCTCTCGGATGATCTCCGACGCGGGGCGGAGCGGCTCCGGGGGGTGTTCCTCGGCGGCGACGGTCCGGTGTGGCGCTGGGGCTTCCTGGCGCGACGCATGAGATCAACTGGATGGCGGCGACAGCATTGGCGGCGGGGTTGCGCGGCGGCATGGCTTGGCAGCGCCCGCTCGGCCCAGATCTGGGCCCTTTGGGGCCCATCTGGGTCTGGGCGGGCCGACGGCGAGGCCGGTCTGCGGCGCGACTTCCGGGAGGCGGGGGATCGGCGATGGGCGGTGGGGTGCTGGCGGCGCTGCTGCTGCCCTGCTGCAGCGTGTCTGGCGGGGTTAGCGGGCCTGATTCGGGCCTGGCCAGGCCAGGGGTGGCCTGGTATGCCCTGCCGCCGCGTCCGGACGGCAACCACAACGGTGCCGAAGGCACGGGCCTCCCGCACGACGGCAGTGGAGGTGGTTCCCTCCCGTGCGGCTCTGGTGCTGCTGCTCCCTTCGCCCGACGCTTCTCTCCTAGTCCTCTTGGCCTCATGGTGGTGATCTCAGTGAAGCGGCGTGGGTGGTGTCGCGACCGTGTTGGCGCATGTTGGTGGACGACGAGTTGGCTGGCTGGCTCCGGTCCGGTTGGGCGGTGTGGTATGGAGTACGGGAGAAATCCTTGCCGGATCTTCTGGCTCCGAAGCGGTGACGCCTGCGGGTGCCACCAGTCCTTCCTGGAGGGTGTCGGTGGTATCCATCCCCACTCCCCTTCGCGTGCCGGGGGAAACCCTAGGACTCGTCCGGGCAGCAGCGTCGTCGGCGTCGTATTCCTTCTTGGAGGTGCTGCTGCGGCAGATCGGAGGCTTGTATCGTGGTGGGTCGATTCCGGAGGGCGCTGCGGTGGCGGGTCATCCTCGCTTTGTTGAGCTGCCGTTGTTGTCATTTGTTTTCTCTTCCTTTTTTTTCTTTTGGGCTTGTTGTGCTGCTCGGCCCAGCATTGTCTATGTATTGGTGTTGATTGCTTTGGAATACAAAGCCGGGGAAAACCCTTTTTCGGTAATATTTTTTTCTTTTAAAATCTGAAGGATTGGTTCCTATCCTACATAAAAATACGAATCTATTCCTTTGAACCAGGATATACACTTTTTACCCTCTCGTTAGGGCTTCTGCCTCCCGCTGCGGCGACGTAGTGTCGAGACTCCTTCCTCCGCCGCCGGTCTCCTCCTCCTTTGATTCCTCTCCACTCGGGCTGCTCCTGGTCTTGGCGCGTGGGTTTCAGCGCAGTGTTTGGTGCTTGGAGTTTTTGTTTTCTGTCCTCTCTACGACCCGGGTCCAACCTAGGGCTCCCTAGGGTTTTCCATGGCTGGGAAGAAAGCTGTGCCCATGACGGCAAATGATGATCTCGTGGGTATGATGCAAGAGTTGGGAATAGACGACGAGGATCCGGATGATATTGTCATCGAGGATGAATTCCCGTAGTTGAACAAGGATTCTGTTCGCTGGCTAGCTATTGGCAGGGTTCACACCATGAAGGAATTTGGGGACTTCTGGTTCTACAAAAATATGTGCAACGCATGGGATCTGGCGCAACCGGTCAAAATCAGATCATTGGGTGATAATCTTTATACCATGCAATTCTATTGCCTTGGTGATTGGGATAATGTGATGGAGGTGGGTGGGGGGGGGGGGGGCTTGGACTTTTCGAGGCAACCCTGTTCTGCTAGCCCCCTACGATGGTTTCTCAAAGCCATCGTTTGTTGATCTTCACAACTTCAGAATCTAGATACAAATACATGACCTCCCTGATGGTTATGAGCCTTTAGTTAAATCCCTTGCAGGCAAGGTTGGGGAATTTTATTCCTTTGGTAATAGAGGCCGGGACATAGCAAGAAATTATTACCGGGTGAGGGTCACACCAGATGTCAGAAAAAGCTCAAGAACCATGTTTCGGTTGTAAAAAGGCAGAAAGGCATATCTTCACGGTGAAATATGAGCGGTTACTGGATTGGTGTGCAGTCTGTAGGATGATTGGACGCTTATACACAGAACATGGTGACGGTGTTCACCATCCATGAACAATGATTTTCAGAGAACTCCGTGCTACATGGGGCTCAGGTGGTCGTGGCCAAAACTGTGATGATGACACACGAGCACCCGCTACAGATGGTGTGACTATAACTGAGGATCAGGAAAATAAAAGCATGGCAATAGACCCGAATAAGGGAGCAATGGTTGAGGATGATGCTGCGGATTCAGAGTCTAATAGGAAACGTGCTTTGGCTGCTCGCTCGGCTGCTCATACACCTCCTCTTGCTATAAATTCAAAGGGTCGGTTGCTACTAACTAATTCTGGACATGCTGTGTCACCTAGTCCATCCGGCGAGCAGGATCCGCAGCGAACGAGAACTGAGCAGAGCAAACTCAATACAAAAAAATTATCCACGACGGCGGGTTCCAATCAGGAACGCCGCCAGGACAAATGAATCTCCTAAGTTGGAAATGCCGGGTGGCGGGGAACTCCCGGACAGTTCATGATCTTGCGACTCTTGTTCAGTCGCTTTCCCCTACTTTGGTCTTCTTGTGCGAGACCCGCCAACCCAATTCCTGGATGAAGCGATATTGAGCAAGGTTAGGCCTCAAAGGATTTCACGGTGTTGATAGTGAAGGAAATAGTGGTGGTTTATCACTCTTCTGCCATGCATCTCTCTCAGTGGAAGTAATCTTTTGAAACCAACGATGTATTAACGCTCACGTTAAATTGGGGCCGGATGAACCAGCGTGGCGTCTTACATGCGTGTATTTGGAACCAAGAGTGGAGAACAGGCACAATATGCGGTCTCCTTTACAAAATCTTAGTGTGCAATCAGATTTACCTTGGATTGTTGCAGGAGACTTCAACGAGTGCATGTGGGATTTCGAGCACTTCTCGGCAACTGCCAGGTCAGTAACACAAATTCAAGCTCTTCAAGATGTCTTGGTGATATGCGAGTTGGTTGACTTTGGTTTTATTGGCATCCCACACACATATGATAACATGAGGGCCGGTAGTGCCAATGTTAAAGTTCGGCTGGACAGGGCAGTTGCCAATCATGCCTGAAGAAATATGTTTGATAACACTTCTGTCCAACACTTTCATATCCCCATGTTCAGATCATGTCCCAATTCATATTTGTTGTGACGTACATAATGACCAGCCTACTAAATCATATATAAGGTGGTACGAGGTTATGTGGGAAAGAGAACCGGCTTTGCAAGAAGTAATAGCGAAAGCATGGGCTGATGCTGGCACGAAAAACTCGCTTGGTGATGTACATGCAGCTCTCAGAGGTACTATGCGCAGACTGTGCAAGTGAAGCAAGTCAAAATTTGGTAGTGTCACACGCGAGATAGAAAAATCCCGAACTCAGTTGGAGCGGCTCATGTTAATAAATGCATATAGAATGGAAGTACGAAGAGTGACGAACAGAATGAATGAGCTTTTATATCGAGAAGAGCTCATATGGATGCAACACTCTCATATTACCTGGTTGAAAGATGGCGATAGAAACACGAAGTTTTTTCATGCAAAATCAATGTGGCGTACAAGAAAGAACATGATTTAAAAATTGGAGGATGCTCAAGGGAATTTGTTCACTACCCAGAAGGAGATGGGAGGGGCGGCCACATCCTACTTCCAGAATCTTTTTGAGGCAGACGTAACACTTGATGCGTCTCCGGTTGTTGGGTTAATTACTCCCATTGTTACGGCTGATACAAATGATCTCCTGTGCGCTGACTTTACAGACAAGGAAATCGCTGATGCTTTATTCCAAATTGGACCCTTAAAGGCTCCGGGGCTGGATGGGTTCCCAGCTAGGTTTTTCCAAGGTGTCATTTTTTTATTGGTCGAAAATTTGAATGATGTCCAATTGATTTTTAATCAGTTGTCAAATAGACACTTTCTAAAAATAGAGATATCCAGAAGCTCAGCGCTCAAGCTGAAAACTACAGACAAAAAGATAGGAGCCAATGCTGATGCAAAGGCACATCGATTCCGTGAAACACCATCAAATAGTAGCTCCCGTCGCTCCACTAGCCGTCGAAGTCTGGAGGAACTGCAGCCTGGTGCTCAACGGCCCAGGCCCATATGCGGAGGTTCGAGATGAACCTCTCAAGATGACGGGAAACCTGAAGGCACTGCGGTGGACCGCTACCCGCTGCTACATGTAGAACTGAAGCCTCTACATTGTTCACTTGGTTTACCACTGCGCTACCAAATATATGCTGCCACTACATTACCGATATCTCCCAATCCTAATACATTACGTTTACCACAATATGCATGGATCGATGCTGATACATGTGACGCGGGTCCATTGCTTTATACTCTGAATTTTGGCTCATTTGTTTACTAAAGCTCGTGTGCTCTACTATATAGCCCCTCAAACTCTATTGATGTACAAATATTGTACTATGGCTAAGGTTGCTACAATTTATGTCTATCAATTGACACGATTTGATTGTACCAGTTGGTAGGTATGTAACGCATGACATACATAGCAGTACTATGGTAAGTTAGTCTAAAGCCACAAGGCTTGCAGTACGCACGCATAGCGTGATCCAAAGTAAAAGCGGTGGAGAGAGGATCCTGAATTAAAAATTAGGCGAAAAAATTGATGACGATGGACGACATAACTGCAAAATAGGCGTAATTGCTGATAAGGGGTCATTTGTACAGGATGTATCTATTAATTTCTCACAAGCAAATAAGCAGGCAAGTGTGCACATTACAAAACAGTAAAACTGAACCACCTAGACATCACAACATTTTAGCATGGTCAACCGCAACCATAGTAACAAAGAAATCGCTTTGTGTCCTGTCGAGGGTCGCTTGCTATTTTTATCTCTTTGTGATTCATTTACCACATGTAGCCAGGGCTCATGCTCCATAAGAGCAAGTATAATAGAATGATGTAAGAGAGTTATAAGAATTTAAATAATAAGGTGATGTAATTATAGGAGTATATTTTTGCTGAGTTGGAGGAGAAAGAATAGGAGAGAGAAGAGAAGTAGGTTGTAAACTAACAGCCAGCTACAGCAAATGCTCCTAAGAACTTTGTGAGATGGTGAGCCATAGCAGTATATATTTGTAGATAACTATTATATATAATGGCTATAAAATTGACTGTAGATGATATGACAACAACAGATAGCAAGCAACCGGCTATACTATCAACAATGCTCTAAGTTGAGCTAGTGATCACCTTGCTGGTCGGGCCGATCGACCGCAAAAGAAAATCCTATAGGCTTTGTTGAACATATGGTTTGTGCATGTATATTGTATAGCCCGGCCCACCTCCTAGTATTTGTATAGTTGAGGTTGTGGCCCACTTTGTGCTTCATATATACGTGCGCTATGCACCGATCAATACATCGTGAAGCATTGCCAAAACTCTTGTTTCCAACATGGTATCATACCTATGATCCTAACCCTAACCCTTGCCGCCGCCGCCACCGCGATCCAATCGCCGCCGCCGCCGCCACACGCCGCCGCTGCAGCCGCATTCCTACGCCGTCGCCCACGTGTGCCGCTGCCGCCCACGCTTCCGCCCACATCCCACCGCGCTGCCACCCCTTAGCTGCGCCGCTTCCCGGCGTGCCGCCGCACCCCCGTTCCCTCTCGAACTCATGGCCTCCCCAAGTTCCTCCGGCACCACCTGCAGCCGCCGCACCAACCCGTTCGATGGTCCCGATCCCATCGTCATCAGCGATCTCAACATCCTCGCTCGGATTCCCGTCGTTCTCGATCTTCTCTCTTCCACCTACCATGCCTGGAAGACGTACATACTTCTCACTTGTGTTCCGTGAGTACAACCTCCGGGATCACATCGATGGCTCCGTGTATTCCCGCTTCATGGAGGATGATGAGGAGTGGACGTCCATCGACGCCACTCTCATCCATTGGTTCTACACCACCATCTTGAAGGACCTCTTCCACACGGTGGTCTCCGCCGATGATGACGCTCACGCCGTTTGGACCAAGCTCAACGGCCTCTGCACCGACAACGCGCTCCAACGCAAGGTTTTCTTGCACGGCGAGTTTTTTGGGTGCCAGCAGCTCGACTCGTCTGTTGACGATTATTGCATGCGCCTCAAGAAGCTTGTTGACGAGCTCCATGACCTCGGTGAGAAGGCCTCCGACGAGCTTCTTCTCAGAACCCTCATCGCGGGCCTGAACGACAACTTCAGGAACGCCGCCTCCAACATCCCTCTCATCACCAACCCAACCTTCCCCAAGATCATCGCGTACCTGAAGCTGGAGGAGACGAGGATGCGGATGTCGCGCACCCGGGCCATCCACAAGGTCCTCACCGCCGGTACCCGCGGTGGTGCGCCGCCCACCGCCGCGGCCCGCCCCGGGCCCCTTCCAGGCACCGCCGCCGCCCAGGTTTCCCTACCCGCAGCCGCCGCAGGCCACCCCGCCGCCCCCGCCGAGCAGCAGCAGCGCCGTGGCCGCGGTGGCCGAAAACAGCAGTAGCAGCAGCCGACTGCACACGGTGGGGCGCTACGCCAGCAACAGCAGCAGCCCCCGCCGGCGCTCTGGCAGGCCGGTCAGAAGCCCTGGACGGGGGTCGTTCACGCGTACTCCATGCCTGTACCGCGCGCCCCCGTCCCCGGCTTCTTCGGTGCCTGCTCGGGCTCTCATAAGGCGCTTCACGCGGTCCCTCAGCCGTACCCGCCCTCGCCGCTCTACGGCCCCTCTGCGGCCTACGGGCTGCCTCCGGCCGGTGGGTTCGCGATGCCGCCGCCACAGCCGCTGCCGTCGGCCCCAGCCCTCCCGCCGCCGCCTTGGAACCCCGTGCTTCTAGCGGCCCTCCACACCGCCCCCACGCCACAGTAGTACACTGGCTGTGGAGACTGGTATATGGACACTGGAGCCACATCTCACATGGCCGCCAACCCTGGTAACCTTCTTACTGCTCACCCCATTCACACCGCTGCTCGCATTACCGTGGGTGACGGTTCTTCCATGCCTATTAATCATGTCGGTCATGCTACTTTTCCTTCTAACTCCACGCCATTATATCTTTCTAACGTACTTGTATCTCCTGACATGATTAAAAACGTTGTTTCCGTTCGTTCTCTTACACGTGAAAATCCTTTCACCGTTGAATTTGACATGTTTGGCTTTTCTGTTAAGGATGCCCGTACCCGGATGGTGCTCCACCGATGCGACAGCCCCGACGAGCTGTACCCGGTCCACTCATCCACCTCCTCCGTCGCTGCACCCATGGCGCTTTCCGCCGGAGTGGACCTTTGGCATGCTCGTCTCGGTCATCCCAACACCGCCACCTTTCGTCATATTCTTCGGAGTTTTTCATTCACGTGTAATAAGACCGACGATCACACTTGTCATGCTTGTCGTCTCGGCAAACATGTTCGTCTTCCTTTTAGCACTTCCTCGCATGTTGCATCAGACTAGTTTGAGTTAATTCATAGTGATGTTTGGACCTCTCCTGTTGCAAGTAACCCGGCTATCTTTATTATCTTGTCATACTTGATGATTTTTCACACTATGTGTGAACCTTCCCGTTGCGGCGGAAGTCATATTCTGTTGCCACTCTCACCGCGTTCTACTCCTATGTCTCCACATAGTTTGGACATCCCATTCATGCATTGCAAACAGACAACGGGAAGGAGTTTGATAACCTTGCGATCCGCAACCTTCTCGCCACACACGGCACATTTTTTCGTCTCACTTGCCGGTACACTTCGCAACAAAATGGCCGCACCCTCCTCTTTCACGCCAACGTGCCACCACATTTTTGGCCCGACGCGCTTGCCACCGCATCACTACTCATCAACATTCGTCCCTATCGCACTCGCGGGAATTTTGCACCTCATCACCTTTTGTTCAGTACGCCACCCTCCTATGCTGATCTCTGCATCTTCGGTTGCCTGTGCTACATTAGCATCGCTTCCACTACTCCTCATAAGCTCGCACCTAGGTCCGTGGCCTGCATCTTTCTCGGCTATCCCTCGAACACCAAAGGCTACCGCTGCTATGATCCTATCTCACATCGGGTGATCACTTCCCGACACATTTACTTTGATGAGATGGTTTTTCCTTTCAGCAGGTACCTTCGGATGTTGCGGTTTTGCCCGCTCCCGGTGACGGCCGCTCGCGTGCTTCTCTTGGGCCGCCTCCCGGCTTTGAGGATGCCCCCCGCGCCACGGGTCGAGTTTCTCCCTGGCTGGCTGCCTTAGGGGCTGCACCCCCCCCCCGGCGCCAGCAACGCCCTTGGCGTCCCCGGCCCTGACCACGCCGTCTGCCTCCCCGAAGGCTGTGACGCCTCCCGCGTCCCCTATGCCCTCGCATGCGGCCTCGCCCGCGGCATCGGAGGTGGCGGGCTCTTCTTCGTCATCGCCCGCTGCCACCCCGGACTCGCTGCCCCGCCCGATGACTCGCTCTCGGGCTGGCACTTTCCAACCGAGCACGCGGTATTCCAGTGATGAGTACCTTCTCGCTACTTCCGTCTCTGAGCCGTCCCCTCTCCCATCGTCAGCTCGAGCCACCCTTCGGGATCCTCATTGGCTCGCTGCGATGAAGAGTTTGATGCGCTCCAGCGGAACCGCACCTGGCAGCTTGTCCCTCGGCCGCCTCGTGCCAACATCATCACGGGAAAGTGGGTCTTTCTGCACAAGACTCGTCCGGATGGCACTCTCGAGCTCTACAAAGCTCGCTGGGTGGTTCGGGGCTTTCGACAACGTGCGGGCGTGGACTTCACCAACACCTTTGCCCCGGTAGTTAAACCGGTCACGACCCGCACCGTGCTTCAGCTAGGCGTCTCCCGAGTTTGGCATGTACATCAGTTGGGCGTTTACAATGCCTTCTTGCACGACCACCTCGCCGAGCAGGTGTTCTGTGAGCAGCCCACCGGCTTCGTCGATGCCATGCATCCAGACCATGTGTGCTTGCTCTCCCATTCCCTTTACGGGTTGAAGCAGGCGCCTCGGGTCTGGTACCAGTGGATCGCTGCGTTCCTGCAGAAGCTCGGATTTATATCGACTCGCTCCAATGCATCCCTCTTCGTGTACCATCATCCTGACGGCATCCACTGCCGAGCTCCTCCAGCGGCTTACTTCTCGTCTTCGCGATGAGTTTGCCCTGAAGGACTTGGGTCCCCTGCACTACTTCCTTGGCATTGAGGTGGTTCGACGGCCCGATGGGTTCTTCCTGCACCAGCAGCGCTATGCCCATGAGCTTCTTGATCGAGCCGGCATGCTTAACTGCAAGCCTGCTCCCACGCCTGTCGACACCAAGGCCAAGGTTTCCGCTCTGGAGGGTTCTCTCGCATCCGATGCAACCTTCTGTCGCTGCATTGTGGGTGCTTTGCAGTACCTGACCCTGACGCGCCCCGACTTGCAGTATGCTGTTCAGCAGGTCTGTCTTCACATGCATGCCCCGCATGACTCTCACTAGACCCTGGTGAAGCGTATCCTCCGTTACATACACGACACCCAGTCCATGGGACTTACACTGACGGCCTCTGTCGGTGTCAAAACCGGCGGATCTCGGGT
The DNA here is from genome assembly GCA_032464435.1 of Aegilops umbellulata. Taxonomy (NCBI): domain Eukaryota; kingdom Viridiplantae; phylum Streptophyta; class Magnoliopsida; order Poales; family Poaceae; genus Aegilops; species Aegilops umbellulata. The sequence continues at coordinate 534,049,291 of CP136055.1, forward strand.
AGGGGGTCCCGAACTGTGTGTCATGGTCGGATGGTAACAGGAGACAGGGGACACTTTGTTTTACCCAGGTTCGGGCCCTCTCGGTGGAGGTAAAACCCTACTCCTGCTAGATTAATATTGATGATATGGGTAGTACAAGAGTAGATCTACCACGAGATCAAGGAGGCTAAACCCTAGAAGCTAGCCTATGGTTTGATTGTGTATGAAGATGATTCTGTCCTACGGACTAAAACCCTCCGGTTTATATAGACACCGGATAGGGTTAGGGTTACACAGAGTCGGTTACATTGGTAAGAGGTCTTGAATATCCGCACGCCTAGCTTGCCTTCTACGCCAAGGAAAGAACCTTCCGGACACGGGACGGAGTCTTCAATCTTGTATCTTCATAGTCCTGGAGTCCGGCGGGAGATGTAGTCCGGCTATCCGAACACCCCCTAATCCAGGACTCCCTCAGTAGCCCCTGAACCTGGCTTCAATGACGACGAGTCCGGCGCGCAAATTGTCTTCGGCATTGCAAGGCGGGTTCCTCCTCCAAGTTCTTCAAGAAGATGAATGTCACCAAAAAAGTGTCCGGCTCTGCAAAACAAGTTTTCCACGTATTGCCATATAGAGAATAATATTAACACAAACCCACTACAAGAAATATGTCAACTTATGACCTTCTATCAGTGACCCTCGAAGAATTGGTCATAAATTTATGACCATTTCAGACCAATTGGCCAAAAGCTGTTCGGGGGGCTCCAAATCCTCACACGAAAAGGTCATAAAGCAAACAACGCTAGTCCGCTGCCTTATTTCTAGTTGTTAACGACCAATATAGATGGTCATAGCCTTGTAAATTGTGGTGGGTTGCTATGACTAGGCGCCACCTCATCAGTTTTGCCTATGTGGCATGTCCCTGTGGCAGTTTTTGCCCTAGGTTGTGAAGCAACCTATATTTCTGTCATTCCCAAAATTCCCAAAAAAATCTCATAAATTCTTTGGGTCATATCTTCGTCAAATATGTAAAAACCTTCCTTGCCTAGTTCAAAAATAATTCAAAAATATTCATTTTCCTATTCTATTTAGAGTAACAGATTGTGAAGGAAGTACCACTTTGGCATGTCCAAATAGTATCCATTTTCTACAGTGCTTTCCTATGCCCAAATAACCATCCTCCACCAAATGCCAGCTCAATCCATTCATTATTTTGAGCCGAGCTTCAACATTCGTATTTATGTCCAGTGTGGTGGTTTGCAAAGCAAGTACCAGCTAGGCTCCTCCTTTTGAGCTGAAAATTTGTGAAGACGGTCTTCTTAGTAACTGATCATCCTCAGCCAAAACTCACTCCCATTAGCCATGTACATTTCCCGTACCGCTAATCAAACACTTGGCTGCTAATTCATGTTTGAGCACCGATCGGTCTTCTCGTGAGAATCTTATGTTGTAATTTTCTTCCTAGCACCTACATGGGGAGTGCCCAACCCACTAGACATTTCTAGGCCACCCAGAACACATGGCAACGCCACGGTCACGCGTTGACCACGCGGCGGGCATGCGAGCTTACGCGCTCTAGAGTTCGGGCCCTCGGCACCGTCCAAACCTCGATGTCTCTCCATCAAACCATGTATTTCTGATTAAATAGATACTTATTTACCTAGAAATGATTTTTGAAAAAAATAAAGAGCAAACTATGAGGCAGCTGCAGTTCAAATTTGCCCCGCTTCCAACTAAATCGGCGGAAATTTGTCTTTTTCACGAACGGTGGATCAAAACAATTTACACCCAACCATTTTGTCAATTGTGCATTAAATATGGCCTAGTATTTTATAAAAATGATCTGGTCCAATTTTCCAACAATTATTTGGTAGTTCCTTCAAAAAAAACCTCCTTTCGGGCACTCAAAAAATGGAAAATGGTTTTTTCGTCCAACGAAAATGAAAACTTCCTTAGGCAACATTGTTTTCCATTCCAAGATGCACCCTTGTGCACAATATGAGACCATTTGAACAAACTATGCCATGAATGTGGCCATAAGATTGATCATTTGGCTTGAAAGCCGTTGATCTCCACACATGATAGCTCGTTTCTGAGAACACTTTTTTAAAATAATTGTCGTATTACAAGTTTGTTATTTTTCCTAGAAACTTGGCCACATATGATGACACAATGCGAAGGTTTCCCAATTTTTTGATTTTTTTTGAATTTTTTATGCCCGTTTCAAAATGCGGTCAAAACGGCGGGAATGACCGTTCCTAGTTAGTGGTTGAATCTTGGAATTTTTTTGGTATTTCTCTGACTAAATAGATACTTATTTACCAAGAAATGATTTTTGAAAAAAATAAAGAGCAAACTATGACGCAACTGCAGTTCAAATTTGACCCGCTTCCAACTGAATTGACGGGAATTTGTCTTTTTCACCAGAGGTGGATCAAAAATTTTGACACCCACCCATTTTGTCAATTGTGCATTAAATATGGCCTAGTATTTTAGAAAATTGATTTGGTCCAATTTTGCAACAAACATATGGTAGGTCCTTCACAAAAAAACCTCCTTTTGGGCACTCGAAAAATGGAAAATGGTTTTTCCGTGCACAGAAATGAAATCTTCCTTAGGTAACATTGTTTGTAATTCCAAGATGCACCCTTGTGCACAATATGAGATCATTTGAACAAACTATGCCATGAATGTGGCCATAAGATTGATCGTTTGACTTGAAAGCCATGAATCTTCACACTTGATAGCTCATTTCTGAGAACACTTTTTTAAAATAATTGTTGTATTACAAGTTTGTTATTTTTCCTAGGAACTTGGCCACATATAATGACACAATGCGAAGGTTTCCCAATTTTTTGATTTTTTTTGAATTTTTTATGCCCGTTTCAAAATGCGGTCAAAACGGCGGGAATGACCGTTCCTAGCTAGTGGTTGAATCTTGGAATTTTTTTGGTGTTTCTCTGATAAAATAGGTCCTTATGTACCTAGAAATGATTTTTGGAAAAAATAAAGAGCAAACTAGAAGGCAGCTACAATTCAAATTTGACCCGCTTCCAGCTGAACCGGCGAAAATTTGTCTTTTTCACGAGAGGTAGATCAAAACTTTTTACACCCAACCATTTGGTCAATTGTGCATGAAATATGGCCTAGTATTTTAGAAAAATGGTTCGGTCCAATTTTGCAACAAATATATTATAGGTTCTTCACAAAAAAAACTCCTTTTGGGTACTCGAAAAATGGAAAATGGTTTTTTCGTCCAAAGCAAATGAAAACTCCCTTTGTCAATATTGTTTGCCATTGCAAGATGCAAACTTGTGCGAAATATGGAATTATTTGAACAAATATTTGATAGGACTTTCACAAAAATACTCATTCTGAGCACTGAAAAATGGAATGAATTTTTTTATCTTGAATCGATGACGACCAATTTATATTGGTCATAAGGTCATCAAATGGTTTGCTACGTTCTGATTGGACCATGAGCATATCACGCGGATCACGCATCAACCACTGTCGGATGCTTCCGGATCCAACGGCCCAAACCAACCCGAGCCGAAACCCTAGGTCTGTCCTCATGGACATTTTCCACCCACCCCGCCGCCTCTATTCTTTCTTTCTTTCTCTCCTTCCCCCCTCAGACCCTCTCCCCTCTCCCCCGTGCAGTGAACCCTAGCCCCTCTCTCCCCCGCACACCACTCCTCCTCCCTTCCAGATCACAGCCGCCACCTCCTCCTTTCTAGATCGCCACCTCCACCTCCCTCCGGACGAGCTCCCCGCCGTCCATGGCCTCGCCCACGCCCTTCTCCCCAGCGAGCCCTCTCTCTCTCCCTCGTGCGACTCGTCTATTCCACTCGATTCCGGCGTTCGCCGGGGCGGTGGCGGACCTAGGCAGGCGTGCGGGCGACCGCGGCGCGGCGCTGGTGGTGCCGGCGGGGCGGTGGCTCACGGGGCCCTTCAACCTCACCAGCCACTTCACCCTCTTCCTCCACCGCGGCGCTGAGATCCTCGCATCCCAGGTGCACCCCTCTTCTCATGATCCATCCATCCATCCGTTTTTCCATCCGATCCACCTGTCGCCATCGCATCCCCTTCTCGCTCGCAGGGTTGCAGGCGATTCGATTCGGTCCGGGTCCATGGCGTCCACGGCCGTGGCGGCGCTCGCGGTGACGGACGAGCTGGCCCTGCCGCTCCATGCGGTGGGGGACCTGGCGGTGGCCGCCGGCGTCTCGCGGGAGGAGGTCATCGTCATCACGCAGTGCACCTCGCTCGGTAACACCCCCCTCCCAAGCCCCTCCCCCCTGTCTCCCAACCCCAAGCCGTGATTCCTTTTTTGCTTTGCACTAGAGGGCCCAAATCATGCAGTGAAAACTGAGTCAGATTACTGATGGACCGATGGATGCCTTGTATGTCCCGTTAATTAGTGCATACAAGGCCGATGTGGGATTCTCTGAGCCCATTTTTCTCGGCATCATCGGAAGAATGTGAATAGGGTAGCACCAGATTACTACTATTTGCACTTGGAGTACATTGTTTTGGTTGTTAGTAGCCTGCTTGTTCTTGTTCGCTCATAGCAATCTAGCGCTCTTGTTTGTACACTTGTATCTGGCCGAAATCGGCACTGGCCTATTCTATCTGGGGTGTCCTGTGTAGATTGCTAGTAGGACATGCATCGGCTTCTGAAGCTGATGCTGCTACCATGTAATAACTGTTGTTTCGTCATGGTCAATCGTTTCCGTTCCATTTTGCTAGTTGTAGATTGACCTTATAGTCTATTGTCTTAGTGGCACCGAGTAGTTCAAGTGATTTCTCTACATTCCTGGTCTCAGGAAAATACTGGTTAACTGCAAATCATTGATGGATGTTAACTGCACTATTGTTAATTTGATAGGTGCTGGAGCAGTTGAGCGGACAGTCACCGGTGTTCTCCAAGGGTGAGTGTCTTAAATCCGACTTGGTCCTGCTGTTATGCATGTTTGTATCTGGAAGTCTTATGCATGGCATAAGTTTGTGAAATGCAATGTTTTTGTTGTGGTCTGTTTGATGGGGATTGATGCACATGTAGGACATATCTCTGTGTGTTTGGACCAAGGGAACAACACTAGCTTATTAGCTTACTTTTCATCAAGTACTAGTTGAGGTGTAGAAGGACTGTTTCTTTAACGATTATATGTCCTTATCCATCATTGTCTGGTTGTTCTTGCAAGCATTATTAGTTAGGTTGTGTAGGTGCCAAATTCTTCTTCTGGATTAGTCTATTGTTCTCCTCAGACCCTCCTTTTTCTTAAATTGTCCGCTGTTTGGATGGGCCGCTATCATTATAGTCTTTTAATTGATGCTACATATATTGACAGTTTGTACCTAGGCCCTTCACGGTGGGGTTTGGACCCTGTGTCTGGGTTATTGTTATTGAACTTTGGGCCTAATCATGGACTTTTTGGGCCTTCATTTTTTTGGTGGTTTGTGTACCTACAGTTCTACAAAATTGATATGATTGATTGTTTTGTTACTTGGACAATAACTTGCTATTTATGTACCTACAGTTCTAGTTTGTTGCTGCTCAATGCTCACATTCGTTTCTCATCCTTGCTATTTATGTTGGCTGACATAACTTGCCTGTTGCTCTTGTGCGACCAACATCCTCGTGACAGGGTTTGTCAGAACCGCCATCTCTTTAGGGTGCTTCTCCGACGCCGCCATCATCACCAAGCGCAGGAAGTACCTGTACCTCGGTGGCCTGACCTCTTCTGGCATGTCGATCCTTCGACATGAAACTGTATGCTTGGTTTCTTCTCTTCCTTTTGGTGCGCATGCCATTACTGCATGGTGACCATGTAGGTAAAGCTTGCAAGTTGATGGCAGTTAGAATTGGCGACTGGAAAGAAGCGCACACCTAGGTCGATCTATCTGCTGGTCGCTGCGAGCATTGTTCTTCTAGTGTGGTCCAGGCCAATGGCAGCATACATACATTTATATTTACTAGAAATGCATGCATTTCTTTACACGCTTGACAAACAGAAGTCGTTGCTGCTGCTAGGATAGGACATAACAGTAGCTTGCTGGCTAGCTAGTGTATGTTGAATTGCTGATCAACTCATCCTTTGGGCTGGCTGCAGTGGATTATTAAAATATTACAATCTCTTGATCAGCAATGAAAAGCATCGAGATGCAGCTTTATACTCGCATGCGCGCGTATGCATGCAGCATGCTTTGTATGTGCACACTCGTGTACATCGGTAGCAACAATATGCAGTGATGGTGCCAACCATATGGATGAAGCTTATAAACCAAGCATGCATGCACAGTAGTGATGGTTTTGCTAGTAAAAATATAGCAACACTTACATAGTATACGCTGGGTGCCAACATTTGTGATTCGTGTCAATATGGTCTGACCAACTGAGCTTAACGGTGTTGTGTCCTCTTGCAGCTCAAGAACGCAGGTGACAAGAAGAGGAAGAGGAGGTCCTGAACGTTTCTCCCGCACATCGTAGATACCACCACCGCGGCCTTGTAGGAATTAAGCTGGCGCTGTGCCACCCTTGTGTATCTGTTTTTGATTGTATGTGGAAGTTTGACGTGCATACGTGTATTTGCTCTTGTGAGTATTTGACTAGATGTCTTCTTAGGATACCCAAAGGAGATTGGTGGGTGCACCTTCTATCACAGATCCGAAGGCAAGACATTCGTTGCTAAGAATGAATCCTTTCTAGAGAAGGAGTTTCTCCCGAAAGAAGTGAGTGGGAGGAAAGTAGAACTTGATAAGGTAACTGTACCTGCTCCCTTATTGGAAAGTAGTTCATCACAGAAATCTGTTCCTGTGACTACTACACCAATTAGTGAGGAAGATAATGATGATGATCATGTAACTTTGGATCAAGTTACAACCGAACCTCGTAGGTCAACCAGAGTGAGATCCGCACCAGAGTGGTACGGTAATCCTATTCTGGAGGTCATGTTACTTGACCATGACGAACCTACGAACTATGAGGACGGGGTGATGAGCCCAGATTACGCAAAATGGTTTGAGGCCATGAAATCTGAGATGGGATCCATGTATGAGAACAAAGTATGGACTTTGATGAATTTGCCCGATGATCGGCAAGCCATAGAAAATAAATGGATCTTCAAGAGGAAGACAGACGCTGATAGTAGTGTTATTATCTACAAAGCTAGAATTGTGGCAAAAGGTTTTCGACAAGTTCAAGGTGTTGACTACGATGAGAGTTTCTCACTCGTATCTATTCTTAAGTCTGTCCGAATCATGTTAGCAATTGCCGCATTTTATGAAATCCGGCAAAATGGATAAACAAAATTGCATTCCTTAATTGATTTATTAAAGAAGAGTTGTATGCGATGCAACTAGAAGGTTTTGTCGATCCTAAAGGTGTTAACAAAATATGCAAGCTCCATCGATCCATCTATGGACTGGTACAAGCATCTCGGAGTTGGAATATACGCTTTGATAAGTTGATCAAAGCATATAGTTTTATACAGACTTGCGGTGAAGCCTGTATTGACAAGAAAGTGAGTGGGAGCACTACAACATTTCTGATAAGTATATGTAAATGACATATTGTTGATCGGAAATAATGTATAATTATTCTGTGAAGCATAAAGGAGTATTTGAAAGGAGTTTTTCGAAGAAGAACCTTGGTGAAGCTGCTTACATATTAAGCATCAAGATCTATAGAGATAGATCAAGACGCTTGATAAGTTTTCAATGAGTACATTCCTTGACAAGATTTTGATGTAGTTCAAAATGGAACAGTCAAAGAAAGAGTTCTTGCCTGTGTTACAAGGTGCAAAATTGAGTAAGACTCAAAACCCGACCACGGCAGAAGATAGAAAGAGAATGAAAGTCATTCCCTATGCCTTGGACATAGGTTCTATAAAGTATGCCATGCTGTGTACCAGATCTATTATATACCCTACACTGTGTTTAGCAAGGGAGTACAATAGTGATCTAGGAGTAGATCACTGGACAGCGGTCAAAATTATCCTTAGTGGAATAAGGATATGTTTCTCGATTATGGAGGTGACAAAAGGTTCGTCGTAAAGGGTTACGTCGATGCAAGTTTTGACACTAATCTAGATGACTCTAAGTCTCGGTCTAGATACATATTGAAAGTGGGAGCAATTAGCTAGAGTAGCTCCGTGCAGAGTATTGATTGACATAGAAATTTGCAAAATACTTACGGATCTGAATATGACAGACCAGTTGACTAAAATTATCTCACAAGCAAAATATGATCACACCTTAGTACTCTTTGGGTGTTAATCACATAGCGATGTGAACTAGATTGCTGACTCTAGTAAACCCTTTTGCTGTTGGTCACATATCGATGTGAACTATGGGTGTTAATCACATGGTGATGTGAACTATTGCTGTTAAATCACATGGCGATGTGAACTAGATTATTGACTCTAGTGCAAGTGGGAGACTGAAGGAAATATGCCCTAGAGGCAATAATAAAGTTATTATTTATTTCCTTATTTCATGATAAATGTTTATTATTCATGCTAGAATTGTATTAACCGGAAACATAATACATGTGTGAATACATAGACAAACAGAGTGTCACTAGTATGCCTCTACTTGACTAGCTCGTTAATCAAAGATGGTTATGTTTCCTAACCATGGACAAAGAGTTGTTATTTGATTAACGGGATCACATCATTAGGTGAATGATCTGATTGACATGACCCATTCCATTAGCTTAGCACCCGATCGTTTAGTATGTTGCTATTGCTTTCTTCATGACTTATACATGTTCCTATGACTATGAGATTATGCAACTCCCGTTTACCGGAGGAACACTTTGTGTGCTACCAAACGTCACAACGTAACTGGGTGATTATAAAGGTGCTCTATAGGTGTCTCCGAAGGTACTTGTTAGGTTGGCGTATTCCGAGATCAGGATTTGTCACTTCGAATGTCGGAGAGGTATCTCTGGGCCCTCTCGGTAATGCACATCACTTAAGCCTTGCAAGCATTGCAACTAATGAGTTAGTTGCGGGATGATGTATTACGGAACGAGTAAAGAGACTTGCCGGTAACAAGATTGAACTAGGTATTGAGATACCGACGATCGAATCTCGGGCAAGTAACATACCGATGACAAAGGGAACAACGTATGTTGTTATGCGTTCTGACCAATAAAGATCTTCGTAGAATATGTAGGAGCCAATATGAGCATCCAGGTTCCGCTATTGGTTATTGACCGGAGACATGTCTCGGTCATGTCTACATTGTTCTCGAACCGTAGGGTCCGCACGCTTAAGGTTTCGATGACAGTTATATTATGAGTTTATGAGTTTTGATGTACCGAAGGAGTTCGGAGTCCCAGATGAGATCGGGGACATGACGAGGTGTCTCGAAATGGTCGAGACGTTAAGATCGATATATTGGACGACTATATTCGGACATCGGAAAGGTTCTGAGTGGTTCGGGTATTTTTCGGAGTACCGGGGAATTACGGGAATACGGGGAAAAGGTATTGGGCCTTATTGGGCCATACGGGAAAGAGAGAGGGGCTGACTAGGAAAGGGGGAATCCTACTCCCGGTGGGAGTAGGACTCCCTAGGGCGTGCCATAGAGAGGGTCAGCCCTCCCCTCCTCCACTCCTTTATATACGGGGGCAGGGGCACCCCATAGACACACAAGTTGATCTTCGTGATCGTTCCTTAGCCGTGTGCGGTGCCCCCCTCCACGATATTACACCTCGGTCATATTATAGCGGTGCTTAGGCGAAGCCCTGCGACGGTTGAACATGAAGATTGTCACCACACCGTCGTGCTGACGGAACTCCTCCCCGAAGCTTTGCTGGATCGGAGCCCGGGGTGCGTCATCGAGCTGTACGTGTGTCAAGAACTCGGAGGTGCCGGAGTAACGGTGCTTGGATCGGTTGGACCGGGAAGACGTACGACTACTTCCTCTACGTTGCGTCAACGCTTCCGCTTCGGTCTACGAGGGTACGTAGACAACACTCAACCCTCTCGTTGCTATGCATCACCATGATCTTGCGTGTGCGTAGGAAATTTTTGAAATTACTATGTTCCCCAACACTTCGGGTCCTTAGTTATTAGCTAGATGGTTTCTTCTCTCTCTTTGGTTCTCAATACAAAGTTATCCTCAATGTTCTTGGAGATCTATTCGATGTAATATTCTTTTGCGGTGTGTTTGCCGAGATCCGATGAATTGTGGGTTTATGAACAAGATTATCTATGAACAATATTTGGTTCTTTTCTGAATTCTTATATGCATGATTTGATATCTTTGCATGTCTCTTCGAATTATCGATTTAGTTTGGCCTACTATATTTCTTGCAATGGGAGAAATGCTTAGCTTTGGGTTCAATCTTGCGGTGTCCTTTTCCAGTGACAGTAGGGGCAGCAAGGCACGTATTGTATTGTTGTCATCGAGGATAAAAAGATGGGGTTTATACCATATTGCTTGACTTTATCCCATTACATCATGTCATCTTGCCTAATGGGTTACTCTGTTCTTATGAACTTAATACTCTAGATGCATGCTGGATAGCGGTCGATGTGTGGAGTAATAGTAGTAGATGCAGAATCGTTTCGGTCTACTTGACACGGACGTGATGCCTATACTCATGATCATTCGTAGATATTCTCATAACTATGCGCTTTTCTATCAATTGCCCGACAGTAATTTTTTCACCCACCGTAATATATGTTATCATGAGAGAAGCCACTAGTGAAACCTATGGCCCCCGGGTCTACTTTATATCATATAAGTTTCCGATCTATAATTCTAGTTTATGATTTATTTTGCAATGTTTATTTTCTAATCTATACAACAAAAATACAAAAATATTTATCTTATTATATTTATCAGATCTCACTTTTGCAAGTGGCCGTGAAGGGATTGACAACCCCTTTATCATGTTGGTTGCAAGGTTCTTGATGGTTTGTGCAGGTACTAGGTGACTTGCGAGTAGTCAACTACTGAATTGACACCTTGGTTCTCAAAAACTGGGGGAAATACTTGCGCTACTTTGCTGCGTCACCCTTTCCTCTTCAAGGGAAAGCCAACGCATGCTCAAGAGATAGCAAGAAAGATTTCTGGCGCCGTTGCCGGGGAGATCTACGCTCAAGTCAAGACATACTATGTACCCATCACGAACTCTTATCCCTCGCATTACATTATTTGCCATTTGCCTCTCGTTTTCCTCTCCCCCACTTCACCTTTGCCGTTTTATTCGCCCTTTTTCGTTCTTCTCCTTTCGCTTGCTTCTTGTGTGCTTGTGTGTTGGATTGATTGTTTGTCACGACGGTTCAAGATAATACTAAATTATGTGACTTTTCCAATACCAACAACAATGATTTTATTAGCACTCCAATTGCTCCTATTACCGATGATGAATCTTGTGAAATTAATGCTGCTTTGTTGAATCTTGTTATGAAAGATTAATTTTCTGGCCTTCCGAGTGAAGATGACGCTACCCATCTAAACAATTTTGTTGATTTGCGCGATATGCAAAAGAGGAAAGATGTGGATAATGATATTGTTAAATTGAAGCTATTTTCGTTTTCGCTTAGAGATCGTGCTAAAACTTGGTTCTCTTCTTTGCCTAAAAATAGTATTGATTCATGGAATAAGTGCAAAGATGATTTTTCTCTAAGTATTTTCCTCCCGCTAAGATCAACTCTCTTAGAAACGATATTATGAAGTTTAAGCAACTTGATCATGAGCATGTTGCACAAGCTTGGGAGAGGATGAAATTGATGATACAAAATTGCCCTACACATGGTTTGAACCTATGGATGATTATACAAAAAAAATTACGCCAGATTGAATTTTGCTTCTAGAAATCTTTTAGATTCGGCCGCGGGATGCACTTTTATGGAAATCACTTTAGGAGAAGCTACTAAACTCCTAGATAATATTATGGTTAATTATTCACAATTGCATACCGAAAGATCCACTAGTAAAAAGGTTCATGCGATAGAAAAGATTAATGTTTTGAGCGAAAAGATGGATGAAGTTATGAAATTGTTTGCTAATAAGAGTGTTTCTTCTGATCCTAATGATATGCCTTTGTCCACTTTGATTGAGAATAATAATGAATCTATGCATGTGAATTTTCTTGGTAGGAACAACTTTAGTAATAACGCGTATAGAGGAAACTTTAATTCTAGGCCATTCCCTAGTAATTCCTCTAATAATTATGGTAATTCCTAGAACAAATCTTATTGAAATTTTAATAAGATGCCCTCTGATTTTGAGACAAGTGTTAAAAAATTTATTAATTCGCAAAAGAATTTCAACGCTTTGCTTGAAGAAAAATTGCTTAAGATTGATGAGTTGGCTAGGAACGTGTATAGAATTTCTCTTGATGTTGATTCTTTGAAACTTATATCTATTCCACCTAAGCATGATATCAATGAGTCTCTCAAAGCCATGAGAATTTCCATTCATGAGTGCAAAGAAAGAACCGCTAGGATGCGTGCTAAAAAAGGTTGCTTTGTGAAAGTGTGTTCTTCTAGTTTTCATTATAATAATAATGAAGATCTTAAAGTGATTAATGTGTCTCCTATTAAATCTTTGTTTTCCAATATGAATCTTTATAAAGATGGGACTGGAGATGAGTCAACTTTAGTTAAAAGGCGTCCCAATGATTCGGAGTTTTTAGATCTTGATGCTAAAATTAATACAAGTGGGATTGAAGAGGTCAAAACTTTACATAACAATGAACTCACTATTTTGGATTTCAAGGAATTTAATTATGAGAATTGCTCTTTGATAGATTGTATTTCCTCGTTGCAATCCGTGTTAAATTATTCTCATGCTTATGATCAAAATAAGGCCTTTACTAAGCATATCGTTGATGCTTTAATGCAATCTTATGAAGAAAAGCTTGAATTAGAAGTTTCTATCCCTAGAAAATTTTATGATGAGTGGGAACCTACTATTAAAATTAAGATTAAAGATCATGAATGCTATGCTTTATGTGATTTGGGTGCTAGTGTTTCCACGATTCCCAAAACTTTGTGTGATGCGTTAGGTTTCCGTGAATTTGATGATTGTTCTTTAAAATTGCACCTTGCGGATTCCACCATTAAGAAACCTATGGGGAGGATTAATGATGTTCTTATTGTTGCAAATAGGAATTATGTACCCGTAGATTTCATTGTTCTTGATATAGATTGCAATCCTACATGTCCTATTATTCTTGGTAGACTTTTCCTTAGAATGATTGGTGTAATAATTGGTATGAACGAAAGAAATATTAGATTCCAATTTGTGTTAAGGAAAGGCACGTAACACTTTCCTAGAAAGAAAATTAAATTACCTTATGAATCTATTATGAGAGCCACTTATGGATTGCACACCAAAGATGACAATACCTAGATCTATTCTTGCTTTATGCCTAGCTAGGGGCGTTAAACGATAGCGCCTGTTGGGAGGCAACCCAATTTTATTTTTGTTCCTTGCTTTTCGTTCCTGTTTAGTAATAAATAATTAATCTATCCTCTTTTTAGATGTGGTTTTATGTTCTAATTATTGTTTGTGCCAAGTAGAACCTTTGGGAAGACTTGGGTGAAGTCTTTGCAATCTTGCTGTAAAAAACAGAAACTTTTGCGCTCATGAGATTAGATGTCATATTTTACTGGAGGGTGATTTTGGGTTGATTCGTTTTGCATATGATTAATAGACAAATTCCTCACGTCGTCCAATTTATTTCAGAATTTTTGGAGTTCCAGAAGTATTTATTTGATACAGATTACTACAGACTGTTCTGTTTTTGACAGATTCTGTTTTTCGTGTGTTGTTTGCTTATTTTGATGAATCTATGGCTAGTATCGGGGGTATGAACCATAGAGAAGTTGGAATATAGTAGGTTTAACACCAATACAAATAAAGAATGAGTTCATTACAGTACTCTAAAGTGATGGTTTGTTTTCTTATATTAATGGAGCTCATGAGATTTTCTGCTTAAGTTTTATGTTGTGAAGTTTTCAAGTTTTGAGTAAAGATTTGATGGATTTTGGAATAACAAGTGGCAAGATGCATAAGCTTGGGTATGCCCAAGGCATCCCAAGGTAAAATTCAAGGACAACCAAAAGCCTAAGCTTGGGGATGCTCCGGAAGGCATATCTCTCTTTTGTCTTCGTCTATCGGTAACTTTACTTGAGGCTATATTTTTATTCATCACATGATATATGTTTTGCTTGGAGCGTCTTGTATGATTTGAGTCTTTGCTTTTTAGTTTACCACAATCATCCTTGTTGTACACACCTTTTGGGAGAGACACACATGAATCGGAATTTATTAGAATACTCAATGTGCTTCACTTATATCTTTTGAGCTAGATAATTTTGCTCTAGTGCTTCACTTATATCTTTTTAGAGCACGACGGTGGTTTTATTTTATAGAAATTATTGATCTCTCATGCTTCACTTATATTATTTTGAGAGTCTTTTAGAACAACATGGTAATTTGCTTTGGCTATAGAATAAGTCCTCATATGATAGGCATCCAAGATGGGTATAATAAAAACTTTCATATATAGTGCATTAAATACTATGAGAAGTTTGATACTTGATAATTGTTTTGAGATATAAATATGGTGATATTAGAGTCGTGCTAGTTGAATAATTGTAAAATTGAGAAATACTTGTGTTGAGGTTTGCAAGTCCCGTAGCATGCACATATGGTAACCATTGTGTGACAAATTTGAAGCATGAGGTGTTCTTTAATTGCCTTCCTTATGAGTAGCGGTCGGGGACGAGCGATGGTCTTTTTCTACCAGTCTATCCCCCTAGGAGCATGCGTGTAGTGCTTGGTTTTGATGACTTGTAGATTTTTGCAATAAGTATGTGAGTTTTTTATGACTAATGTTGAGTCCATGGATTATACGCACTCTCACGCTTCCATGACTCTGACATCCATACACACATACAGGCGTGCACACATCCATCCAGCAGCCTCAGGAGCTACTCATACCTGCAGGTTACAATGCATCAGACAATACCGTACGGTTCCCAGCCAACGCCACGACCGATTCCAAGGCACGTCATGGGGCTTGTCCAGCACGACCATGAGCTGAGAGTGCAGGAGCAGCGTTACCTGGTACTCATCGTCGCAGGCCAGGGCGGGGAGCCGGGAGAGGTCACGGCCACCAAGCGGCACCCGACACCATGGCGGCTGCCCGAGCCCGGGCCTCCATTCCGGCGGCAGCGCAGTGCGGCGCGGATGGGCGCCCTGGCCCCGTGAAACAGAGGGATCCAAGGGTTGAGCCTCCTCATGGCCCATGTCCCGGCAACGGGCACCTCGCCCCCCGTGCACTCCTGAGATTGAAATTGAGTAGATGGGGAGAGAAGACGCTGGATGATAGGTGGATCTTGGGACGGGGGTGAAGCACGAACGCCGGTGAGGGCGGCGGCAGCGGCGGCTGCGGGAACCCTAACTGGGAGGAGAGAAAGAAAATAATGGCTAGGAGCGAGAGGTGCGACGGGTGCGAGCGTTTTATTCTGTCCTCCCTCGACACAGTAAAACACGACAGTAAAACAAGCTGACGTGGCACTCGCGAGCGGGCACCCTTGATGCACACCTTATTGTTTTTGATTTCTCACATCCAAAAATGCATGCAATGTGCATATATATACACAAGCCAGCTAGCAATTCTTGCCGCTGTTTTCTTTGAGAATAGCAACTTTTGCCGATTTCTTAAAGAAAAGGAGTTACTTTTGCCGAACTAACACATGGTAGCACTCTTCAATGTTTTTGCTCTATGAACATTTAACTCTCAAAAGTTAGTTACTGAGAGCCTCCCTAAAAAAATAAGGATATTGCAAACTGTGAATTACATGACCCCTTCTATTTAATTTCCGTTGATTTTTCTTTGCTACTTTTCACGTCCTTTTTACATTTTGTCAACAAAGGAAATATATTAATATCACGAAGATACCAATTACACCTCATCTCTGCACCGACGAGATGTCCAAAGATATCAAGGATGCACACAACCAAGAAGAAAAGAGAAATAGAAAACAAAGACCCCGTAGCGGTGATGACACACTCGCGACAACAACACTCTAATCACCATCGAAGACAACAACCTGATCGGGAGGGGGAAGTCCTAGGGTTGCGCCAGAGCCTCCGGAGCCGCTCGGGGGAGGAGAGAACCGGGAGGAGGAGAGGAAGTATTAACTGAATGCACTTCACCGTCCTTTGCCGATTTCCTAAAGAAAGAAAAAGTTATTCTTGCAGAACTCACACATGGCAGCACTCCAGACTGTTTTAGCTGTAAGAACGTCTTACATCTCCAACGTTTAACTCTAGAAAGCTTGTTACTGTGAGTCTCCCTAAAAAATATGGATATTGAAAACTGTGAATTAAACTATCCCTTCAGTTTGATATTCATTAATTTTTCCTCGCTACTTCTCACGTCCCTTTTACATACATAACCCCATTTCAACTACATCCGCACTATATATCAATTTTAACATATTTTAAATTCAATTTTCTCAAAATTTTAAATTCAATATCCCTTAAAAATATGATTATACATGAATGAACTATTGTCCATGAGTTTTATTACGACCTTCTGCCCTATTAAGTCAAATGTGCCACAACCTTCTTGGGGCCACATCTCCTTGTCCTCTCTTCCCCTTGAATGATCAATGTGGCCGCAAAATCGGACTTCACAGAACTGATTAAGAATCATTCACTTCTGAAGGAACAGTGAGACAGAGCTAGATTACTGCCTAGAACTCCAGCCATTGGTTGGTTGGTTCATTCTCATACTCGGGCACCAGTTGTCACTGCCATTTATCCGAAGTTGGAGGCACCAAGTTGCACTTTGCAAAGCGGATTAAGAATTGCGAAAATTAAGTGGATTGAGAATTACAGAAGACGGATTCCTCTTCCTCTTCATCGTCGTGTCTGCCGTCGTTACGTGTATGTTGAACGGGGATTGTGAGATCAGCTGGTTTCCAAGATGACAAAATGATGCATCGGTACATGCAGAACTTGTACTTTGCTGCAGTTTCCTTTCATCCACTGAAAAACCCTGCTGCATTTCCTTGGTTCTTGCTGGGGTGTGTCGGACACGCTTTGGTGTGTTTTATTATATGGCAATGATATTCACAACCCAAACAGCCCCTTTGTGTTCTCTGTGGTGTGTTAGGAACTCCACTACTCCAGTGTTGGTTCAAGAAAACATGACATAATAATACTCCTGCGTTTTGCTTACTCTTGAATTTTCAACGTCTTCCGGTTATGATAGTAGTTTGTTTCTGAAGAGCAGAGGACTCTGCATTGAGCTACAATAGCAATCGTTGATCGGTTCACCATCATACAACCGTCGTTGACATTTATCTCAAGATGAGGACACCAAATTGGACTTCGCGATGCGGATTAAGAATTATACACAAGAAAATTGTACAGGAGACGAATTCCTTCGTCATGGGTGTTGCTGCTGTTGCCTACCGTGCAATAAGAATTGTTTGATCAGCTGGCGGTATTTGGTACAGGTTCACAAGAACACAAGACAAAGTGCATCCAAGATTCTGCTACATGGACTGAGGAGTGGAGGCGAGGATCATGCCGGCGATGGTCTCGAGCAGGTAGGTGAAGAGCCCGCCGAGCATCATCTTCTTCTTCCTCCTCCTCTGACAATGAGTTGGCAAAAGGCTCTTATAGAAGCCTCCTCATTTGTGCAATGCAATATAGATTTAATAGGGGTTATCTTCGAGTAAGAATTTAAAAATTTTGAAAAGAAAAAAAATAACTTATGGGCATGTCGTCAAATGCCTTGTGTACGGTGCAGCAGACGTTGTGCAGTGGCCAGCAGGACATGGTGTTGACATGGTGGATGGAGGGGCATGGGGAAGGTGGGGCCAATACACGATTATTTTTGGCCTCGCTGACGCTTCACGCCGCTGCACTGTAGCTTTTCCTAGCTCGGCTCGGGTGGCGGGGAAGCCCGGCGCACGGGAGACATGGAGGAAGCCAGCAGCTCGCGCATGACTGATGACGGCTACCTGCTCGTGGGACGGGCCTGTGGAGCTGGCTGAGATCGCTTAGTGCCCGCCCACGAGCTTGGCTTGTTGGTGTGAGGAGACGGCTGTCGTGGTGACAACTCAAGGGGCTGCTCTGACATGAGCAAGTAGAGTCAAGGGCATGGACACAGTCCGCGGGGGAAGCCTGGGCCACGGGAGCCAGACCATAAGCTGTGAAGGCACCGGTCATGATTGAGCGTGCCACGGTTGATGGCCAAATTGATGGGGGTAGTGAATCATCTAGTGGATGGTGGTCTCTCTATCCTTCAATATGCCGATGATACGATTCTCTTTATGGACAATGACCTCGAGAAAGCAAGAAATCTGAAATTAATTTTATCAGCATTCGAGCAACTCTTAGGGCTTAAGATAAATTTTCATAAAAGTGAATTGTTTTATTTTGGCAAGGCTCAAGACGAGGCCCATCTGTATGCCGACCTGTTCGGATGCCGGTTGGGCTAGTTTCCGATCACTTATTTGGGTATACCGATACATTAACGAAGACTCACAAATGATGAATGGAAACACATCGAGGAGAGACTACAAAAAAGGCTTAGCAGTTGGAAAGGTAAACTGCTATCTCTGGGTGGGAGGTTGGTCCTCATAAATTCAGTACTAAATAACATGATACTGTATATGATTTCCTTCTTCCAATTGCCGAAAGGAGATTTACATAGATTGGATTATTTTCGATCAAGATTCTTTTGGCAAGGAGACAGCGAGAGAAAGAAATATCGGCTGGCTAAATGGAGTGTGGTTTGCCGTCCCAAGGACCAAGGCGGGTTGGGAATTCATAACCTTGAGGTTAAGAATAGGGCCCTCCTTGGCAAATGGTTATTTAAGTTGTCGACCGAAGATGGTCTATGGCAAAGCCTCCTTAGGAGAAAATATGTGGGTTCAAAGGCGATATCCCAGGTATACTGGAAGCCTGGGGACTCGGATTTTTGGGCGGGATTAATGGCAACGAAGAAATATTTCTTCGGCTATGGTCCTTCTCAATTACGAATGGCTCAGAAATTAGATCCTGTGAGGATAAGTGGTTAGGTAATGCTACTCTCCGGGAACAATATCCAGCTCTATACAATATTGTACGTTAGAAGGGTGATACTATTGCCAAGGTTTTGGAATCATTTTCGCCCAATGTGACGTTCAGAAGGGATTTAATTGGACCTAGACTCCAATCGTGGAACATACTACTTCAACGATTAACCACGGTACAGTTGTCGTAGGGGTCCGATTTATTTCGTTGGAACCTACATGGGAATGGGCAATTCTCAATGGAGTCTATGTATAGAGCTTTGATATAGTCTGACGTGCCAGTTGATAATAATAAGACGATATTTGTAAATTCCAAACGTTCGGATCTTTCCGATAGGTCCGAACGATCTGGGTGCCATCAAATTTTTATCGCCGGAGCCTCCCGTAATTCTGTTTATCATGTCTGCTTAATTAACGGCATTTTAATTACAGAATACATGGATTGACCTGATTTTTAATCGCGGAATCTATTAGTTGACTCGATTTAGTCTCCTGACTCTTAATTAGCACGATTTAATTCCCTCATATCCTACTTGGCATGATTAATGGGTTCCTAATTATGTGTACTGCCATTTAAAGCTGTTTTTTTGTTTTAAAATCAAAAAAATTAGTGCGTGGGATAGGAATCGATCTCTTGCCCTCACCATTCAAGACATGCAAGACTAACAACTCAACTAGCAATTGGATACATCCAATAAGTAGAAATATGATACTCCCCTGTCCTATAATATAAGAATGTTTTTGACACTACACTAGTGTCAAAAACGTTCTTATATTATGGAACAGAGGGTGTAGTTAACCTTTTTCACTTTCATATGATTCAAATAAAAACATTTTTCTTCTTGTGTTTTTCTGGATTTTTCAAGTTGTCTTGTAGTCTTCCATACACTAACTGGTTGTATACCTTGCCCATGTAGACTCGTTGTAAATATCATGGCAACTTCACATGAGGGATTTTTTGGGTTGAAACATACCCCGGTAATTTCTGTGCAAACGACATGGTAATCTGTGCACCGGGACCCAATAACTTACGTACAAATGTCATGGTAACTTCGATCGGGGGTGAAAAAATTATTGAAACATATCCCCGGTAATTTATCTGTAAACAACATGGTATTTTCTACATGGCAACCCTGATAACTTAGGCACAAACACCGTGACAACTTTGACCTGAAGGAAAGAAGTTGTAAAAAATGTACCCTGATAACTTTTGTACAAACATCATGGTAATAACGCATCATATATATGATAACTTAGGTACAAACACCATGATAACTTGGACCCCCAAGGAAAAATTATTGAAAAATATAACATTGATAACGTTTGCGTGAATATCATGGTAATAGAAGCACTTCATACCTTATACTTAGGTGAACTGCGCGCGGGGGGGGGGGGGGGGGGTTGGTGGGATTTGTTGAAAAATATATTCCCGGTACTTTGTGTGCAAATAACACGGTATTATACGCATAATAAAGTTGATAACTCATTACAAACCCCACGGTAACTTTTGACCCCGGGATAAAAGTTTGTTGAAAACATACCCGGATAACTTGTTTGTAAATAACATGGTAATATACATATAACAGAGCTGATAACTTAATTAATTCATATGTGATAACTTTTTAAATAGGGAAATGTTCTTAAAAATACCTCCGAATAACTCATGTGTAAACAACATGATAATACACGCACATGAGAGCTGATAAATCATATACAAATATCACGGTAATTTTTTGATCGAGGAATGAAAATTGTTGAAAATCATACCTCGATAACTTTTGTGCAACATGGTAATATACACAACAAAGCTAATAACTCACTGCAAACATCATAATCATTTTTTACCCTCGGATAAAAGTTTGCTAAAAATATACCCTGGAAACTTTTGTGTAAATGACGCGGTAACTCATGTATGGCAGACATGATAACTTACCTAGCCCGGAGGTGGTAACTTTTGGTCAAAAAAGTCATCAAAACATATCTACATGGGATCTAGTTTCGAAGATTTCGTCGAGACGATTTTTTTTGTGAAGACCGTTTTTCAATCGGAGCGACAGTTTGATCTACAAAACATTTTAAAATTTGAAAAAAAGAAAGAATCTAGGATGACATCAGTTTTTCATTCTTTAGTGCATATATGCATGTAATTACATAGAGAAGTGCACGTGAAAGGAAAATTAGTCATTCTAATGCATGCATGTATATAATTAGAGTGAAGTAGGGATCGTTCTTACCTATTGCTAAAATCCGAACGTTTGGTAGTTATAAAAGTCCATAATAAGAAGACCTGAAAGATGAAGATACCTCTTAAGAATAAAATCTTTGCATGGTATCTTCGTCGCGTAGTCATTCTTACTAAAGATAACCTTATTAAGAGGAATTGGCATGGAAGTACGCAATGTGTATTTTGTCCGCATGATGAAACAATAAAACATTTGTTCGTCCAATGTAAATTGGCTCGTCCTATATGGTCAGTCATCCAAATAGCTTCTGCCTTGTACCCTCCTTGTAGTGTTGCTAATATATTTGGCAACTGGTTACATGGGATTGATCACAGGTTCAGAATTCTACTTAGGGTGGGAGCGCTTGCCGTGATTTGGTCGCTTTGGCTATGTAGAAATGATAAGATTTTTAACGATAAAAGTAATTCGCTTATGCAGGTTATCTACAGATGTACTGGGACGCTTCGTTTATGGTCCTCTCTACAACGAGTGGAAAACCAAGACCTGTTTACGGAGGTGTGTACACGATTGGAGGCTACGGCGTGGGATACGTTTACCCAACATGGGTGGCAGCATGATCTTAGGATTGGGCCACCGACGGTTTAGTCGCTATACAAATATACATTTTTCTTTGTATTTCGCCTTCCTATTTTTATTTTCGCTTGTCATGAGGACTTTTTTTCCTGTGTGCATCTTAGTTATGCAAGGTCCGGGTGTTACTTAAACCTTTTAACTAATAAAACACCCCTTTTCGGAAAAAAAATCCGGTATTGTGAGAGAGCAAAACATGCCAGCTAGTCAGGAGGAGGAACTGTCTCAGGAGCTACCATTTATTTGGAAGTTAAAGGAGCACTAGTTAACTGCCCGTGTGTTGCAACGGGGCAACTTTGTTCTACTGGTTCAACATTAGTTGTATCTAACATAAACATATAGGGCACATCATGCTATATTGTTTATTAAGTCGCTCGTATAGACAAACTTAAGAATTGTCCAAAATGTATAATATATTTTATCTTGTTGCGACAAACAAGGTGTTTCTCTTGCTTTATCTCACTTGCAGACACAATTTACCCTTCTAGCTCCCTTTGAATTACCACACTATCTGCAATGTCAAAGCTTTAGAAGATTTAATTCAGATACAAAGGATACTTGTGCTTTAGTTGATCGCGTCAAATTGTCAAGGTAAACCATTTTCGGGCTATGAAGACCCTGACTTTTACCTGTTCCAGGCTATCAAGTTCATTGCGCTATGTTGCTTAGCAGATTTGTATCAGCACTTGGCGTCCCCAACAATTACTTTAATTAGGAGATTAGCAGGAAGCCTTTCCACTTATAGAATGCTTTTTTTCAACTTTAAGCAAAAGATAGAAGTCAACTTGAGGGTAAAATTAGGATAGAAGGAATTCAACGATTTGTGTGGGACAGATGGAGGTGGGGAATCATGTTCAAGCAACAAAGATTAGGGGCTGGAAAATCTTTGGTTGAACAAAATTGGGTGACCAGGGAGTGTGTGAGTCGTTCGTATGCAGAGGATAAGGGGAGGAAACGAGAAAGGGGAGCGGGAGGGATTAGGGGAAGGGGAAAACTAGCGAAATGAGTAGAACAGGAAGAGAATCGAAAAATAGAGAGATCCAGAAGCTCAACGCTCAAGCTCGAAACTGCAGGAAAAAAAAAGACACAAGCCAATGCTGATGCAAAGGCGCGTCGATTCCGTGAAACACTATCACATACTCCCTCCGTCTGGAAATACTTGTCATCAAAATGAATAAAAGGGAATGTATCTAGATGTATTTTAGTTCTAGATACACCCCTTTTTGTCCATTTTGATGACAAGTTTTTTCGGATGGAGGGAGTATTTCTTTTGAGTCCTGAGACACTATCACATAGTAGCTCCCGTGGCTCCACTAGCCGTTGACGACTGGAGGAACTACAACCTGCTGGTCAGTGGCCCATGCCCATATGCGGAAGCTGGAGATGAACCTCTCAAGATGACGGGACACCTGATGGAACTGCGTTGGACCTCTACTCGCTGCTACGTGTAGAACTGAAGCCTCTACGTTGTTTACTTGGTTTACCACTACGCTACCAAATATATGCTGCCACTAGATTACCGATATCTCCCAATCCCAATACATTACGTATACCACAATATGCATGGATCGATGCTGATACATATGACACTGGTCCATTGCTTTATACTCTGAATTTTGGCTCATTTGTTTACTAAAGCTCGTGTGCTCTACTATATAGCCCCTCAACCTCTATAGATGTACATATATTGTAAAATGGCTAAGGTTGCGCCAATTATGTCTAGCAATTGCCACAATTTGATTGTACCAGTTGGTAGGTACGTAGCACATGGCATGCATACTAGTACTATGGTAAGTTGTTCTAAAGCCACAAAGCTTGCAGTACGCACACATATGTGTCACTCTATGCACTATAAAACTGAACCAAAAACCATACCGAAAATAGACCGAACTGAACCAATTTTATGGTTTGGTTTCTGGTTTTGGTATGATATGAACTTTTCATACCGTTTTGAACTTTGGTTTTTATGGTATATACTGAAAAACCGAACAGTTAGCCAAATAAAGCAAAGTAAAAAAAAGTTGTTTATATTTCTTGAGGCGAATAACCATATGAGGTTTTGTTTTTCTTGTACATGAGCCAGATTGCATAATAAGCACATATATTTTTCGTGTCACATAGTCATTTTTATCTAGAAAAATGTTAAGCGCATCCCTCACCTCGAAGGTTTGAATTCATGCATGCATGTATCCTTATATATATAGCTATATACTATTTGTGTAAAATAGTACGTGTTTTGAGTCATAAATTTGTTAATTATTATTACGTCATTCTCAAATTCGCGCCAACTTTGGTTATTATAGTATATACTGAAATCATACCAAAATAATTTGGTATATACCAAAACCGAACCATATTTTAGTCTCATACCATATTCACCAAAGTATTAATACCGTGCAAACATAAAAGCCATATAAACTGAATAAACCGAATGCACAGAGTGACATATGTGTGTGCGTGATCTAAAGTAAACGCAATGGAGAGAGGATCTTGAATTAAAAATTAGCCAAAAAATTTGATGACGATGGACAACATAACTGCAAAATAAGCGTAATTGCTAATAATTGGTCATTTGTACATGATGTATCTATTAATTTCTGACATGCAAATAAGAAGGCAAGTGTGCACATTACGAAACAGTAAAACTGGACCACCTACGAGAGATCACAGTGTTTTAGCATTGTCAGCCGTTGGATCAACCATAGTAACGGAGAAATCGCTTCATGTCCCACCGAGCGTCGCTCGCTGTTTTCATCTCGTTGTGATCCACTTGCCACACGTAGTCAGGGCTGCTACTCCATAAGAGCAAGTGTTATAGGATAATGTAAGCGATCTATAAGAATTTAAATAATAAGGTATAACAATAGGAGTATATTTTTGCTGAGTTAAAGGAGAAAGAAAAGAAGCAGATCGTAGATTAACAGCAGCTGCAGCAAATGCTCCTAGAAACTTTGTGAGAAGGTGGGCCATGTTAGTTTTCATAATAAGATTGATTATAGATAACTATTATATGTGTTGATTATAAGATTAATTATAGATAACATGACAACAACATATAGCCAGCACCAGGCTATACTATGAACCATGCTCTAAGCTGAACTAGCAATCACCTCGCTCGTCGGGCTGATCGGCCACAAAAAAGCCCCTATAGGCTTAACCACGGTATTTTTTATATTTAGTTTTGGGCCTAGGCCACCTAGATTCCTCGTATTGGAAAAATACCGTCAACCTGTCCAAGTACAAATGTACAAGAAACGAAATAAAGGGGAAATAGGAAATAGAAAATCAGAAAACGGGGGAGGGGGTGCGTTGGATCCTTCGGTGTGGAACCCGATGACTAGACATGAAACAAAACAATAGTACTTTTAGAAAACGTGCACCTTTTTCTGATACAGGAGTCATTCGATCCATCAATTAAGAAGAAGAGAGTTGCCTAGTTAATTAGTGGAAAACATGATGAAAACTGCCACAATATGTTGATCAGGCACAAGCTCGCGGAGTCGCACGTAAGCGTCATTGTCATACTTCCCGAGCAAGCGACTCTGACTTCGCTGTAGGCAACCAAGCCCACACCATAGAGGTTGGGTGAAGCCACATGAAGATCCATGTCAACCAATCAGCTACCTTGTTAGCAACAGTGCAACTCAGATTCTAACAGAGAGCTATAAATGAGAACTATGTAATTTGGTATCATAGAATATCACCGAACAAACCACATGTAGCCCGTCATCATTGCCATCCCAACCCTACCACAACAACTCTGATTTTAGTGCAACAAACAACTCTGATAATCTCTTGGACACCCCGAAGAGTTGACTACCGCAACCATTGCCACGAATCCAACACCATTGTAATGTTTGATTGTGATCTTTAAATAATCAAATGCCACTTAAGGAAGGAGATGGAACTGACATGTGGGCCCCACATGTCATAACATCCAACGTACCGGTCAACAAATGGTGTAGACTTTGTAGGCTAGGTGGGCCATCGCTGTCATAACCAAGGTTAATTTTGAGCAAAGAGGTCATCAATGCATAATGGTAGCTTTTAGCAAAAAATAATAATAATTAGAGTGAAATAGGTCCTTTATGTCAAGAATTCCAATTAAAGTGGTAGTTATAGGGAAAGGTTGTCTGAATTATGGCTGTTCTTTCTTAATTACTCTGGATGAACAGAAAGTCACTAGACTTGAAGTATTTAGCCACTAGCTTCTTTAATAGAAGGTTATTGCCCGACCTTAATTACAAGGACTATATAGATTCGAGGTTCAATGCATGGTCCAGTGACAACAAGGAAGACGGACAGTGCTCAAGCTAGAAACTACAGAAAGGAAGATAGAAGCCAGTACCAATGCAAAGGCGCATATTCCGTGAGTGAGTCTCTACCATAAAGTAGCTTGAGTAGCTGCACTAGCTCTGCATGCTGCGAGGAACTGCTGCCCGCAGTTCCATGGCTTGGGCCCTTGGCGTGGAGGCTGGAAATGAACCTCTCAAGATGGCGCGAGTTCTGTGGCTATTGTGGTGAACCGCTACTCACTACTTTGTGTACTCAAGAAGGCTCTACATAGGAAATTTGGTTAAGTAATGCGCTACCAAATATGAGCTGCCACCAGATTACTGATGTCTCTCGGTCCTAATACATTAGGTATACCATACTGTGCATCGATCGACGTCGATACATGCGACTTTGTTCGCATTCCTTATAGTCTGAATTTTGGTTATGTAATAATGCTCTCGTTGCTCTACTATATAGCCCCTCGATCTCTATTGATGTACATGTATTGTACTACCAGCTAAGGTTGTGCCAGCTATGAATATCAATTTCCATGATTCGATTGTACCAGTTGATAGGTAGCACATGACAGTCATTCAAAAGGTACAAGTCTCGTGATACATAGGCATATGCGTGATGTAAAGTAAACACCATGGAGAGAGGACCTTGAAAGAAAAAATTGGAAAAATAAATTTTGATTACATGGACGGACTGCACGGCGGCAGCAAAATACATGTAAGGGCATCGTCAATGTGGACCCTCAAACTGCTCGCGTCCGTCTGAACCGTGCGAAACGGTCCGATCGTTCTTCTTCCTGCAAATTGAAAGCAAACTTGGGGGGGGGGGGGGTAGTCCAGACCGCCGCCATGTAGGGCTTCGACACCTTAACCCAGTTAGACCCTTCTCCCAGTCTTATTTTCTTTCACTCTGTCACTACTCTTACTTAATTTGCATTCGCACCCTCTTCGTACGACGCCGTCGTGTACTCTCCGGCTACTGCCTAGGCATTGCTGGACGTTTGCAGCCCCACCCACGCGCCCATTCGCTTTCTACAACCAGTTTAGTGTTAATCTTTCGGCCAGAAATAAACGAATTTGCTGATTTTGCGGGATATGCAGGACACAGCTTGCATCCCTAGTGGCAGCACTACCAACGCATAGGAATGAGTTCTGAATGGTGATACATATGAGAGTTTCTCTACAAAAATGTAAAGATTTGTAGATCAGTTCACATATGGAATTTTCTCTGCAAAGGAAGATGAGCTCGCCTGTCAGGCTCACGTCTGGCCGCACTTGCCATGTTTGAACCGCGGACTTCTCCTGCCCCGATGCGATTTCGATATGAACTCCATGCGTGCAACTGCAACCAGCAACCCCATCTTTCCCCACCATCGCTGTTTATCTCTGCTGCCTCCGCAGCTCCGCCCATCGGAGCACCGCTACCCTTCTTCGATCCGGACTCACCGGCGGCCGTGAAGTGGCGCTAGACTGCGGCGACTAGACGCGCGCGGCGGCGGCCACTGCAGATCTCGACCCCCTCACTCGATCGTGATTGGGGTTCGGAGGGGCTGGAGCGAATCCGGTCGTACACTGGTGGAAAAAGGGCCTTTGGTCGCGGTTCGCAACTGCCATTAGTCGCGGTTGCGCAACCGCGACCAAACAGGCGGGACTAAAGGCTCCACCCTTTAGTCGCGGTTGCTTAAGAACCGCGACTAAAGGCCCGTCCACGTGGGCGCCAGGTGGCCGTCGGGGCGGAGGACTTTTAGTCGCGGTTCTTCTGGCCAACCGCGACTAAAGACCGCCGCAGGTTTAGGGTTTTAGCCCCCCCCCCCCCTAAACCTGCCCCCCCTAAACCTGTTTTCTGTTTAATTTGTATTGTTTTATTTCTTTTATGCTTTATTTTAATTTTGAAGGAGTTTCACATATTCTACGCTACTACATACATGCATATGAATGTACAATTTCAAACAAATTTGAAATTAGAACCAAAAAGAATTCAAGAGGAATATACAGTATATATTAAATATCATCGGATGACCATATACAATTTTGAACAAGTTTCCATACATAATTTAAGGCATATAAAGTTCTACGTCCTCGTAATGGTGTTCTCCTTTAGAATGGAGGACTTCCCTCCTGAACCATCCAGCTAGTTCCTCTTGAAGTGGTCGGAAGCGAGCTTCTGGACTAAGCATCATCCGGATGTTATTCCTCTGAGCATTGGTATCACTCGGAACCCGCTCAGAGGTGTATCTCCGGATCATCTCACAGACATAGTATCCACATAGATTGGTCCCCGCTGGCTGAATATCCCCAGCATTCTTAGCCTTTGACTTTTTGAATTCTAGCTCTTTTTTGAATTCACCGACCTTTGTATCTACGAACCGTCTCCAAACCCTACGAGGCAAAGAAAATTAAATGAACAAGAGAGTTATTAGTTACTTGATATTAGGAAATGAACGAAATAGGCCGATCGATATAGAGCGCAAATGAATGAAAATAATTACTTCTGCAGCATTTTTCTCATGTCGCCCCAAAGCTTTGGATCCATATTCAGAGAGTCGTGGACGAGACATTCTGAGGTGTCAACTTTAATTACTAGCAGAATCCAGTGGAACCTGCGGACACGATACATGCACAGTACGTCATGCATAACTCATCGATTAGCCGGCCACATAACATGCATGGAGTAAACAAAAGAGAATGTGCTCAAGACAGAAACACTCACCCAAAATGGTAAGGAAATAGAATATCACTTTTGAGTTCCTGCTTTGTAAGAAACTGCCACAGGTCTGCCTCCATGTCGTCGGGGTGATGCCGCAACACATATCCATTAACGATGTGTGGGTCAATGAACCCAACATCATGGATGTTCCTTACTCTGCATTCCTTAATCTTCATTCTGCATGTATAATAGCGGACACAACAATATAGTTAGGACATATATATAGTGCAGGCAATATGAACGAGATGGGGTAGAAATAAATCACTTATAGAACGTAGCAACTGATGATAGATTTGTCGAGCTCGCGCAGATTGAAAAGCTGGAACAATTCACTCAGATGAATTTGTACATAGTAATGTTTGAAGTGATGCTCATATCTAACTTCCGCATAAATATATTCGTTGGCGTTTTTATTTTTTATGTAACCCTTGTACCATTTCAGCAGACCTTTCATTTGTGGAGGTAGATCCTGTTCCTGCGCAGGCTCGACGAGAGGCCCATTCTTCACATATGTAATTACTACCTCCTTCACTGGCGCCTCATCAAGGCCTAACAGTTCACGAAGAGTAATACCTAAGTTGGCCGCTTGTTCTCTGGCACTCGTTACAGTCAATCCAAGTGCTGCCGCAGCTGCTATGATATCGGGGTCATCCGGACCGGCGGCTTTCACTATAAGCGGGGCAATCGATTGTTTACTTTGTTCCCCGAGCTGGGCAACTCGTTTACTTTGTTCCGGATCGGGGTCATCCGCCCGCCCTTTCTTCCCCTTCAACATGAGTGCCTGCCTACGAAGTTCACGTGCATAGTCCTCAGGCAGATTCTTCGCGGCTTGGGACGGTGTGCTCAAAAATGACTTAGCCCACTTTTTTTGCTCATCAGAAAATACTGGCTTGGGCTCGGGCTCTCTTTTCTTCTTGCAGTCCGCCTTCCATTTCTCAAGATCAGCAGCCGCGGCCGCGGCAGTTTCCTCGGCACTACGTTCCCAAGGCCTTATGGGGAGAGGCTTCAGTGATGGCTCCGGTACCTTTGTGGTCTTAGGTACATAAGGGTCCGGGTTAATAATTCAGGACTGCTTCTTTGCTAGAGGTGGATTGGGGGGCGGCGTCTGATCACCCGCCGGACGAGGACTGGGGGGCGGCGTCTGATCACCCGCCGGACGTTGTGGACTGGGAGGCGTCGGCTGACGTGACGGAGGTGTAGGTGAACCGCCACCACCGCCACCACCACCACCGCCGCCACCGCCACCACCACCACTGTAGGGGGGTGGACTTGTTGTCCTTGGCGCCTCGCCTGGAAACTTGATAAACTTATTTTGCCATAGAATGAAATGGCGCTTGACATCTCCAAGTCTTTTCTCCCCTTCAGGTGTAGCAATGTCAATCTCCAGGTCCTCAAACCCTTGGACTATGTCCTCCACCGTGACACGAGCATAGCCATCTTGAATGGGGTTGTTGTGGTGGAGTGCTCCAGGTAAACATGGTAAAGCACTGCCGATGGCTACCTTCATGGACAAGTTCCCGATAGGATAATACAGATGACATTCTTTCCTCTCCTTTATATCGTCCACGGGGTAGCGAGGAGGCTCCGGTGCAGTAATTTCGACCACCAGAGGCTCCGGTGCAGTAATTTCGAACGTCGGTGCATCTGCACCAGCCGGTGGGGCCTCCGTGGAAGCCACGCTGCTTCTCCGCTGCTGGCTATCGAGATCCGCTGGATGATCTTCATGCTGCGCCCAAGCTGCATCTCTTTCGGCTACTAGTACACTCACGGTTTTCTTCGTCACATCCATTTCCGATGCCAACCGCGCCACAACATCTGCTTCCCGATCCATCTTTCTCTTACGGCTTCTGTAACCGTACGGGTCATCGTTCTGGGGGAACCCTATTTTCCACGGAATGTGCCCCATGCCTCGTACACGTCCTCCGTGTTCAGGATTCCCGAGGGCTTTTGTCAGTGCGTCGTTCTCTCTGTTGAACTTGATCTTCCCCTCTTGAGCATCCCTCATTGCGTCAATAAGGGCTTGGGTGGGTTTCATTATTTTGCCCTGGTAAACACACTCCCCTGTCTCCGGGTTCAGCGTTCCCCCATGCCCGTACCACCAGCTTTTGGCCCTTGGGTCCCATCCCTCCGTACCTGGACGGATTCCTCGCGCCCTCAGCTCGTTCTCCATCTTCTCCAACCTAGGCTGCCAAAGGCGATACCCTCCTGGCCCCATAATATGATTGTACTCCTTCTTAGCCGCATTTTCCTTATTTTTTTCGATATTTGAATGAACTGCTCCGATTTCTTTTGCTTCACAAATTCTGGCCAATCATGTTTCAGTTTCTCATATTATCCTTTGAAATCCGGAGTCTTGTTCTGCTTGACAAAGTCATGGTTTAGATTTTGCTTGAATTTCCGGAATGCGTCGGCCATCTTATGAAGAGCGAACTGTTTGACTAGCCTCCTCCTCTCCTTGTTTTCCTCAATCTTGTTACCCTCCTCATCGAATTTGTTGTATTCCGGAGGTAGAACGAAATGTTCCATAAGCTTCTTGAAGCAATCTTTTTTTGTTCTCTTATCGACAAAAGTGAAACCAGCAATTCGTGCCTTCTTTGGCTCATTCCACTCCTGGACGGTGATCGAGACGTTGTCTCTAACAACGGCTCCGCATTGGCTGACAAACTTGATGGCGTTCTTGCGGGGCTCCAGCGGCCTGCCGGTTGCACTGTCGACAACCTCGATGGTGCATGTTTCTCCTTGTTTCATCGTCTTGGTTGCGCCACGCTTTGACGACGTACTCGATTGTTTCGACGATCCGGCCGAGGGCTAAAATAAGAAAGAGAGTCGCGCCCGTTAGTACACACATATTTATTCAAATCAGTTAGTTTGTATCACCAGAGGCTCAATGTATATATATACCTCGACGCCGGAGGTGGTTGCTACTTCCATTTGAAGATCGTCGTTTATCGACGTTTGTTCGGCATCATCTTGCTGACGGCGCCCTTCATCTTCACCGTCAAGGTTCAGATAAGAAGAGACATCATCTTCTTCTTGTCCGGTCGGCACATATTGAATATCGCCGTTTATGATGCCGAACATATGTGCTTCACCGTCCGGATCATAGTTGTCCATAATCGGGTCAGCTCTATCGTCCGCCATTATGTCAGTCCTGAAAACATGTAGTAAAAACAAATTAATTAAGTGAAGAAGGGGGGCGGTGGCGGTGGCGGTGGCGAAAGGGCGGTGGCAAAAGGAGGGGGCGAGGAAGGGGTGGGAGAGGGTGTCGCGGTAGAGCGCGAGACGGGGCGGCAGACGACGGCGTCATGGAGAGGGAGGCGAGGACAACACACATGTATAACCCTCGCCATTTGGTTAATTATCAAATTTTACGGTTTTTTGTTAATTATCAAGTTTTAAGTTACTTTTTTCTTCTTCCTTTTTCTTTCTTCTTTTTTTTGGTTTTCATTTGGTTTTCATTTGGTTTTCATTTTTTTCTTCTTCCTTTTTTTTCTTGTTTTTTCTTCTTCCTTTTTCTTTCTTCTTTCTTTCTTCTTTCTTCTTCTTCCTCTTTCTTCTTTCTTCTTTCTTCTTTCTTCTTCTTCCTTTTTCCTTTCTTCTTCGTTCTTTCTTCTTCTTCCTTTCTTCTTCTTTCTTTCTTCTTTCCTTTCTTCTTTCTTTCTTCTTCTTCCTTTTCTTCTTATTCCTTTCTATTCTTTCTTTCTTCTTCTTTCCTTTTTCTTTTTTCTTTCTTTCTTCTTCTTCCTTTCTTCTTCCTTTCTTCTTGTTTTTTTCTTCTTCCTTTTTCTTTCTTCTTTCTTTTGGTTTTCATTTGGTTTTTATTTGGTTTTCATTTTTTTTCTTCCTTTTTCTTTCTTGTTTTTTCTTCTTCATTTTTCTTTCTTCTTTCTTTTTTTCTTCTTCCTTTTTCTTCTTTCTTTTTTTCTTCTTCCTTTGTTTTTCTTCTTCCTTTCTTTTTTCTTCTTTCTTTTTCTTTCTTGTTTTTTTTCTTCTTCCTTTTTCTTTCTTCTTCCTTTGTTTTTCTTCTGTTTTTTTGTTTTCTTTTGTTTTTTTCTTCTGTTTAATTTGTTTTTTTTTGTGTTTTCCTTTTTCCTTTTTCTTCTTCTTCTTTTTCCTTTGCTTTTTCGGCCGGCGCGGGTAAAATAAGCAGGGCCGGCCGGCGCCGGCCAGCAGGCGGACGGCAGGGCGACGGGCGGCTGGCGGCAGGGCGTCGGACGGCGGGCGGCAGGGCGGCGGGCGGCGGGCAAGGGCGCGGCGCGCGCGCGGGCAAGGGCGGCGGCGCGCAGGCGCGGGCAAGGGCGGCACGCAGGCGCGGGCAAGGAAGCGGCGCTCACTGGGGACGGGGGCGGCGGCGCTCGCTGGGGACGGGGGCGGCGGCGCGCAGGGCTTCGGCGCCGGCGTCGGCGTCGGGGCAGGGCTTCGGCGTCGATCGGCGTCGGGGCGGCAGCGCTTCGCGGTGCGTCGAGAGAGAGGAGATGGAGTGGCAAAACTGCAGAGTGAAGTATATATAGAAAACCCTTTAGTCGCGGTTGGGGAGACGCACCGCGACTAAAGGTACCCTTTAGTCGCGGACCGCCTCCCCAACCGCGACTAAAGGGTTTTGGCGCCGCTTCCTTTCCCGCGCAGGAAGACCTTTAGTCGCGGTTGGGGAGGCAGACCGCGACTAAAGGGCACCTTTAGTCGCGGTCCGCCTCCCCAACCGCGACTAAAGGGTCTGTGCTGAACTGGCGCGTTGCGGTGGGAAGTTTAGTCCCACCTCGCTAGCCGAGAGGCTCCGACAGTGGTTTATAAGCGCGGCTGCGCTCACCACTTCGAGCTCCTCTCAAATGCAGGCTTACGGGCCTATTCTATTACTATGAGCCAGTGGTCCTACTGGGCCTTGTGCGGGCCTGAATCCTGGCCCATTAATGGGTTTCTAGTCGTATTCAGGCCGTGGTGGCCCAGTAGGTGGCATATTTTTTATTTTTTGCCTGTTTTTTGTTTTCATTTTTGCTTTATTTATTTTGTTTTGTTTCTACTTACAACAAAAAACTTATTTATTTTATTTTATTTTGTTTCTAATTACTTATTTATTTTTACTTTATGATAATTACTTATTTATTTTACTTTATGATAATTACTTATTTATTTTACTTTATGATAATTATTTTATTTTATTAAAGTTTATATTATTTTGTTTCTAATTCATTTTAAAATCTTAAAAATACAATTATATATCAAAAAAATCAGAAAATAAAACTAATTCATTTTGTTTCTTGTGTTTGTTTCTTCCTTTTTCTTGTTTTTCTTCTTTTTCTCTTCCTTTCTTCCTTTTTCCTTTTTTAAAATCTTCTGACTTTTTTAAAATCTTAAAAATAAAATTATATATCAAAAAAATCAGTAAAATAAAACTAATTCATTTTAAAATCCCTTGAAGGTTTGACAAAAGGTTTGATACATCATTCAGTTCATCGACCAAATACAAAGTTTGGTACAATAAATTATTACACATCAATTCTTCCCTTGTGTCCCTGCTTACTTACGATTGTGCCGTATCCATGGAGCATCCTCATCATTTAACTTAATGCTTTGGTCGGTGTTCACTTTGAAGGGCGGAATTTCAGCAAACATATTATAATCTTCTGACATGTCTGTCTTGTTCTCCACTCCCACGATGTTTCTTTTCCCTAAAAGAACAATGTGGCGCTTTGGATCATCGCATGATGTACTGATCGTTTTCTTATCTTTCCGTTTCCTCGGTTTGCTACTCATGTCCTTCACATAGAAAACCTGAGCGACATCTTTCGCTAGGACAAATGGTTCGTCAAGGTAACCAAGATTGTTGAAATCCACCATTGTCATTCCGTATTGCTGGTCCACCTTTACCCCACCTCCTGTTAGCTTGAACCATTTGCACCGGAACAAAGGGACCTTAAAGGAGGGTCCATAGTCAAGTTCCCATATCTCCTCTATGTAACCATAATATGTGACCTTTTGCCCATTCTCGGTTGCTGCATCAAAGCGGACACCACTGTTTTGGTTGGTGCTCTTTTTATCTTGGGCGATCGTGTAAAATGTATTCCCATTTATCTCGTACCCTTGGAAAGTCGTTATAGTCGAAGATGGTGTCTTGGCCAACATGTACAGCTGATCTACAACATCATTGTCATTCATTAAATGTTTTCTCAACCAACTGCCGAAAGTCTTCATGTGGGCCTTCCTAATCCAGGATTCAGGCTTCCCCGGGTTGTCCGAGCGTAAAATATTCTTGTGTTTCTCAAAGTACGGAGCCACCAAGCTGGAATTGGTCAGTACAGTGTGGTGTGCTTCAGTCAGAGAATGGCCGTCCATACATATCGTTGATTTCCTTCCGATCGTGCCTTTTCCACTTAGTCTCCCCTCGTGCCGCGATCGAGGAAGGCCAATCGGCTTAAGGTCAGGAACAAAGTCAACACAAAACTCAATTACCTCCTCATTTCCATAGCCCTTGGCGATGCTTCCTTCTGGCCTAGCACGGTTACGAACATATTTCTTTAATACTCCCATGAACCTCTCGAAGGGGAACATATTGTGTAGAAATACAGGACCGAGAATGAAAATCTCTTCGACTAGGTGAACCAGGAGGTGCGTCATAATATTGAAGAAGGATGGCGGGAACACCAACTCGAAACTGACAAGACATTGGACCACATCGTTCTGTAACCGTGGTAGATCTTCTGGATTGATTACCTTCTGAGGGATTGCATTGAGGAATGCACATAGCTTCACAATGGCTACTCGAACATTTTCCGGCAGGAGCCCCCTCAAAGCAATCGGAAGCAATTGCGTCATAATCACATGGCAGTCTTGAGACTTCAGGTTTTGGAACTTTTTCTCCGCCATGTTTATTATTCCCTTTATATTGGACGAGAATCCAGACGGGACCTTCATACTGCTCAGGCATTCAAAAAAGATGACCTTCTCTTCTTTGGTCAGAGCGTAGCTGGCACGACCTTGAAACCATTCCGGATGCCAGTCATCAGGGTCTTTCAAACGTTGCTGGTCCTGCCGTGTTTCCTTTGTATCATTTGTCTTCCCATACACGCCCAAGAAGCTTAGGAGGTTCACGCAAATATTCTTCATAACGTGCATCACGTCGATTGCAGAGCGGACTTCTAGGACTTTCCAATATTCTAGCTCCCAGAATATAGATTTCTTCTTCCACATGGCTGCATGCCCGTCAGCTCCCTTCGGAACTGATTGTCCGCCAGGACCCTTTCCAAAGATGACTTTCAAATCCTTGACCATATCAAATACCTCAGCACCAGTGCGTTCTGCAGGCTTCGGCCGGTGATCTGCCTTGCCGTTGTAATGCTTGCCTTTCTTTCTTACTGGATGAATTTTCGGAAGAAATCGACGATGCCCAAGGTACACGTTCTTCTTACAATTTGGCAAATGTACACTTTCAGTCTCATGTAAGCAGTGCGTGCATGCATTGTATCCTTTATTTGACAGTCCCGAAAGGTTACTAAGAGCAGGCCAATCGTTGATGGTTACGAAAAGCAACGCTCGTAGGTCAAATTCCTCTTGTTTGTGCTCATCCCACACACGGACACCAGGTCTGCCCCACAGTTGTAAAAGTTCATCAACTAATGGCCTTAGGTACACATCGATGTCGTTGCCGGGTTGCTTAGGACCTTGGATGAGCACTGGCATCATAATGAACTTCCGCTTCATGCACAACCAAGGAGGAAGGTTGTAGATGCATAGAGTCACGGGCCAGGTGCTATGGCTGGAGCTCTGCTCGCCAAAAGGATTCATGCCATCTGTACTTAGACCAAATCTTATGTTCCTTGCGTCAGCTGCAAAATCTTTGAACTCTCTGTCGATCTTTCTCCATTGCGTTCCATCTGCGGTGTGTCTCAACTCCCCGTCCGACTTACGGTCCTCTTTGTGCCATCGCAACAACTTGGCATGCTCTTTGTTCCTGAACAGACGTTTCAACCGTGGTATTATAGGAGCATACCACATCACCTTGGCGGGAACCCTCTTCCTGGGTTTCTCGCCCTCAACATCGTCACCAGGGTCATCGCCTCTGATCTTATAACGCAATGCAGTGCATACCGGGCATTCATTCAAATTCTCGTATTCATCGCGGTAGAGGATGCAGTCGTTGATGCATGCATGTATCTTCAGAACCTCTAAACCTAGAGGGCAGACAACCTTCTTTGCTTCGTACGTACTGGCGGGCAACTCGTTATTCTTTGGAAACATATTCTTCAACATTTTCAGCAAGTTTTCAAATGCCGAGTCAGCTACACCTGCCTGTGCCTTCCATTTTAGCAAATCCAGTGTGCAGCCCAGCTTTTTCAGACCATCATCGCATCCGGGGTACAACGACTTTCTGTGATCCTCTAACATGCGATCCAAATTCTCCCTCTCCTTTTCAGTTTCGCAGCGTCTCCGTGCATCAGCAATGGTCCGACCAAGATCATCAACGGTCTCATCACGTGCCTCTTCTTCACCTTCACCTTCCCCTTCACCTTCCCCTTCACCTTCCCCTTCACCTTCAGCATCCTCCATGAAAGTATCACCGAAATCAGCAAGATAGCTTTCATCGATGAAATCATCCCCTTCTTCATCTTCTTCCATTATAACCCCTCTTTCTCCATGCTTGGTCCAACAATTATAGCTTGGCATGAAACCGTGCCGAAGCAGGTGCAGGTGAACTTCTCTTGAGGAAGAGTAACCCTTCTGATTCTTACAGTCAACACATGGACAGATAACAAAACCCTTCTGCTTGTTCGCATTAGCCACTACGAGGAAATCTTTCAAACCCGTAGTGAACTCGCGGGAGAGTCGGTTACCGTACATCCATTGCCGATTCATCTGTATTATTATAATATAAAATATATAATTAACCATCATGCATTTGTTAAACTAACTAGCTATAAACAATAGAAATTAAACAATGAACAACACACATGCATATTTTATCAATGACACACATGCATGAAAGGTTCAAGTTGCTAACCGCGATCGAGGAGGAAAAAAATGAATGAGGAACCTCAAGTGTGGCTCTTGGGGCATTTCATCAAACACCTTGTGTGCATAAGAGGAACCAAAAGCAAACCTACACCCCCTTGTGAAGCTTGTGAAGAGAAGTGGCACCAAATGGCTAAGTGAGTGCGCTGAACTGGTATATATAGGGGAGGAGCTTTAGTCGCGGTTGGCCTGGCCAACCGCGACTAAAGGCCTTTGGGCACCTTTAGTCGCGGTTGGCCTGGCCAACCGCGACTAAAGCCCCTCACGTGCACCAGCTGGCCACCGAGCGCCCTGGGCACAGGCCTTTGGTCGCGGTTCGTCTGCCGAACCGGGACTAAAGACTTCATTAGTCGCGGTTCCTACAGTTCCGCGACTAATGGGGCTGGACGGAAGCCTCTTTTTCTACCAGTGGTAGTTCTCCAAGTCGAGGCTTC
Organism: Aegilops umbellulata; assembly: GCA_032464435.1. Taxonomy (NCBI): domain Eukaryota; kingdom Viridiplantae; phylum Streptophyta; class Magnoliopsida; order Poales; family Poaceae; genus Aegilops; species Aegilops umbellulata. Next base: position 534,087,583 of record CP136055.1, read on the forward strand.
ATTTGATTGGCCTCCTCCCGTCGACGCCAGACCGGAGCGCCGACACCCTTCTTCGACCCAGAAACAGCGGCACACGAGTGCAGGTGCGACAAGACGCGCGACGGCCGGCGGCCACTGCAAATCTCGAACCCCCTCACTCGATCGGGGTTCTGGTTCTGAGTGGCTGGAGCGAATCGGCACCTAGTTTTCTACAAATCCAGGCTTGATCTCTATCTAAAACGGCAGGTACATTTTTCTGTTGAGATGTTTAACTTTTACTCTGCTTGTTCATCTGGAAAATACCACATTAACTAATTCTTGCTCTGCAGGTTTCGATGCTGGAATTTTTCGAAAAGAAGCTGAAGCAAGTTGATAAGTGATAACAGAGCTCGGTTCCTCTCTTGTGTTCTCAGTGGTGATATCAAGATCTTTCCCAGGAAGCAAAAGGAGCTGCTACAAGAGATTGCTGAAAAGGGATTTGATCCCCTCCCAAAGGAGGTTCTGCCCGCCGCTGTAGGAGCAACAAGAGACAGGGAAGAAAATGGAAGAATCCCTGATGTACATGCGAGCGATTATGAGTATCTCACCTCGATGACAATTTCTACTTTAAATGAGGGGTACCTGGAGCATCTTCTAGAACTAAAGAAGAGGTTTGAAACTAAAGTTGGACTCCTGAGAAAAGCAACACCAGAACGTCTAAAATCTGAAAAGGAACCAACTGTAAGTACTGATAATTTGATACTCTAATGTTTCAGGTTATGTTCATCTTTCTGAACTTATTATTACCTCAACTGACAAGTGATTCTGTGGTTTGAAGAAGATAAGTCTTGATATACAGTTCCTTGATGCAAACTATATAAAAGCTCAATCAGATAGAAAGGTTGTGATAGTCATTGATTGCAAACACAACAATGTATTTGAAGCAGCCCCCAGGAGACAACATAAAAGGACTGCAGCCGAGTATCTTGAGGTATAGATTACCTCATCAACTGGCAAGTGATTATTTGGTTTATTATCTATTCTTCCCCTGTAAGCTAATTAAGCATTTCTAGTCAAAATCAGCTTATGTAAATGTTTTCTTTTGTGCGCATTTCAAATTATTTTATTGCCTTTACAAGTCAACCTATCAATTTACATAGGCAAGTGTGGTGTTGATGGATGATGATGAGGACCATCTTGCTGGAAGTCTCGAGGCCCAAGAATTTAGTGGTAAAGCCCATGTACAGTGTTGTATTTGTCCAAATAACATATTCATCTCTTGGAGAAGTTCTAATGGCCAACTACTTTTACTTGCACAGAGACTGAGAACACACAAAATCAACAAGCAAAGAAGTAGAGGGAACAAAGAAAGAAGCGGAGGAAGGAAGAAAGCAAAACAGGCGCAATACCTTGCCGCGGGCTAGATTCTCAGGGCCATGACAGGTCAAGCCACGGCTTCCTCGCTGAAGAAATTAAGAAGATTGCAAGTGGCTTAGATGCTGTTAAGATCACTTATGGTAATAGGGACCATAATAGGGTAGCTCAGGTGTTGGCTAAGTTAAGCCTGCAGGATGCATCTGTGTCAGCTTAGCATGTGGGTGCACCGTTCGTTGTAGCTTCTTTTGTTGCGGCAGATGTAAGCCTCTTGATTAGGGCAACACTAGCCATTGGTCGGGTGGGGCGAGCCCCATATCGGCGGCCTCCCTAGCCTTTAGATTAAATTAAAGTCTATCGTTCGAGCATTGCAGCATAGAACTTCCGGGCTCTACATTTGCAACATCGTACCAAAACTTCTGTTGTGGTGTGTCAAAAATAAGGAGAAAAATAAAGTTAGCCATGTAAAGCACAACCATGCATGACCTTTTTCCTAATATACAACAAATCCTCATTGGTCGGAGCAGAATCCTTGAGAAGAATCGTCACAACATATATAGCATGTAAACCCACGTTTTCAGCAACACAACATGAACACACAACAGTTGTAGCAGACCTTAAGAATCATCAGAACATGTTGGTGTGTGTTTGCAACAACATGAAAAACGAGGCCATAGCATGTCGAACGAATGTTGTAACATCGAATAACCCAAATCTAACCTTTGTCCACGAATGCAAATCTCACAGCCAGAGACTCATGGCGGCGAATCTAGCTTGCCAGAGCACTATCATCGTCAGATCTGGTGTGCTGAATCTCATCCGCCCTGACCTCCCACCATCCCCAAGCTTGGCGGCACAAACCCGACCTCCACCAAGGGTGAAGGGTGGTCATGGCTGCAAGCTCGGGAGGTAGATAAAACTCGCCATGGAAGAGTCTCTTTCTCAGCCACTTTGTGGTCCTTGACTGTGAGGAGAAGTTTTGCATCAAGTAAACAGAGGAGAAATACGAGAGGAATAAAGAAGCTGGAAGGAAATGCTCGGGTGCGGGACGTGGAAACTGTGAAAAACTATCATTTAGTGTTTGATTTTTTAGATGAATTTACTGTTTGATTAGATCTCATCAGTCTAAATAAAAAAGACGAATACCATGGGCTTTGTCTTTTCCTTTTTTTTTGGAGAAAACCATTGGATTTGCTAAGTGGCAGTGTGGGCACGGGTGCTGTGAGACTAGTACGTGTCCAACACAACACTGAAATAAGAGTCAATTACATCACTGGTGTCACAACTTGGCACGAAAAGTCGGTTTAGTGCTAAAACTTGCGGCATACATTGAACCGGTGCCACAACTTGACTTTCACGTGCATATACGGTGCAAGTCATGTTTCTATATGAACATAGTGTTGATTAGGCACGCCAACGTGGCATGGGGCCTGCTGTTAGCGACTGGACGACAAAGTGGACATGTGGCCTGCTATTTTGAAAGAAAAAAATCTTGATTTTTTTGTCACGAAAAATACTATGCCACGGCCTCGAGGGTCCACTTTTCACCTTCCAACAAATAAATGAAACAAGGAGCAGCGCAAGGCTAACCACATGACTCTCAAGCATTTTATGTAATAACGGGATGCTGCTGCTATATATTCTTTGACTATTAAGCGGGCTGCAGTCTCTACATCCCATTTTGTTCTGTTTTATTTTCAGAAATTTATAGAATATATGTAAATTATAATAGGTGTTATAAATATAATATATATATGTATATAGTATATATATGTATATAGTATACATTATAAAATAACCACGTATGGAGTTAGCATTTATCCGTATAACACATCATGAATTACAAAATTGTTCATGTAATAATTTGCATATTGAATAACAACTTATATTCAATATATTCTTATATAAGTTTAAAATTATTTACAGTTTTAACAAAATATTAATGTAATTTACAAATATATTCATGCTTTAAGTAAGTGTTTATGTTTTTATATATTTTAAGAAATGCTTATATAACTTTACAAATATTCAAAGTTTAAAATATATATTCATGTAGTGTATAAAAGTGTTCCTGCTTTAAGAAAGGTTCCTATTTTACTATACATTCAATAACTTCTTAAATAAGTTTTCAAATATTCACAGTTTTAACAAAATATTCATGTAGTATTTAAAAGTGTTCATGCTTTAAAAAACATATATTCATATAATGTAAAAATAGTTGGCTTGGATTAAAAGTAGTGACATGTAGTCATCATATTCGAGTGGCCACCACACCACCCAGCAGCGTTACTTTTTTTAGAAATTTATAAAATATATATTGTATTTCAATAAATGCTAATATAAGTTTAGAATGTTCATGGTTTAAATAAAAAATGCAGTATATAAAACTTTTCATTGTTATTTTTAATTTTATTTTATTTTAACACAATTACACTTTACATATATTTTAAACTTTTAAATAACAGTGTAAAATGGTCGCTGGGACTCCAGCCGACTTAAGTGGTTGTAATGGTAGTATCATACATGCCAATTAAGCAATTTTGATGATATGCCATAAAATAAAATGAAAAAGAGAGGAATGAGTATCATATCATGATACCGTGTCATAATAAATGTTTTAGTACTATGTGTCATGCATGACAATAAATAAAGTACTACATGATACCAGTATATAATACTATGCATTACGGAGGTGGTATCATACACTAGTATTATATGCATGATACTAATATATGATACTTCCCATTACAACCAGCCTACGCCAGGTCATGCTATCGAATCCAAGAGACAATTTTTGCACAATACTAGCCTCCATCTCTGAAAAAAATATGGGCCCCTGTCAGGGGCTTTTTTGTCAGAAAAAAGGCGCGTGTTTTTTCCGCGCAAAATAGCAGGCACACTTCGTCCAGTCGCTGACAGCGGACCTCATGCTACATTGGCGCGCCTAATCAGCACTGTTTTTGTATAGAAACATGATTTGCACCGTATATGCACGCAAAAGCCAAGTTGTGGCACTAGTTCAATGTATGCCGCAAGTTTGAGCACTAAACTGACTTTTTATGTCAAGTTGTGGCATTAGTGGTGTAATTGACTCCTGAAATAAACTCCCGAAAGTAATTGCGTGTGAGCTGAGATCTCAGATGGACCGGCCGAGCCCACCCGCCACGGGTGTATTTCTCAATTCCGCCCTCGGGATAACGGCACGTCCAGAAGCTGCTGCTCCTCGTCACAATCATAGCTCTTGCCCAGATCCAGCCAAGATGCGTCGTCTCCGTCTTCACTCACAACGACGACGACGATAATAACAACTCATTCATTTTATTTCGTTCGCGCTCGCACCCAGGGAAGGCCGCAACCCCGCCACCGGCAAAACACACACCCACCAGCGTCCACGGCAGCATCTATAGACAGAGCCTCACCGTGGCGAAAGAACAACAGAGGACGTGGAGTGGAGCTGTGGACCGAGCCGAGCTTGCTCGCCGCCAATGGGGCTCCACGTGCTGGTGGCGTTCGCGGCGGCGAGGGGCTTCGCGCAGCTGTTCTACGACTCGGCGCCGCTGCGGTGGCCGCCGCTCAACCCCTGGCTGCCGCTCGCCCGCCACCTGCGGGAGGCCTGCGCCGTCGTCTGCGGCGCCCTCACCGCCCACTTCGCCTGGCTGCGCCGCGCCTACGCGCGCGGCGGCACCGTCTCGGGCCTCCGAAGCCGCGACGACGACGACGTCCTCCGCCAGGCGCTGCTCGACGTCTTCTACTGACCGAGTTGCATGCAGAGCGCCGCCCGGTGGTGGCTCTCGGTACTTCCGTTGCTGTGGCGTAGGAATTCACTAAGAGTCTAGGACGCTGTTTCAGCTTATTCTATTGGTTTCTTGTTAACTTGTATTTACCGAGATGCGTGGTTTATAAATAATCTGCAGTTGTAACACTGATCTGTAAAAAGAGATGAATTCTGCTAGAACTGACGGATCCTCTCTTTTGGGATGCTGCGATCAGCGATTTCTACTTATGAGATTATATATTTTTTCTTCTAAAGAATAATTCGCCAAATAGTTGTCCATTTGGAGTAGCAACACCGACAATCGTCACTGGCTTAGGCCTACTTTGGTTGATAGGATAGAAATATCAAAGGAATAGAAAAATTATATAAAATGGGATGACAAGCATCTCAATTCCTATAAAAAAGAGATCTCATTTGTAGCATAGGATATGAAATTTTTTATTGAGTCTAGGCTAATATTTTCTTCTTGAAAAGTGCAATCAGGTAAACCCCTCTCAAGCGACCGCGTCGCCCCCACGGGCGACCGGCCGCGCCCCAGCCCCTCTTCCCCCAGCACCCCCTCTCCCCTCCCTCCCAGCCGCCGTCACCGGCGCCCGCCGCTAGGCCTGGCCCGGGCGAAGCAGGCGGCGGCGGCCCCCTGGCCATTCCCCTCTCGGATGATCTCCGACGCGGGGCGGAGCGGCTCCGGGGGGTGTTCCTCGGCGGCGACGGTCCGGTGTGGCGCTGGGGCTTCCTGGCGCGACGCATGAGATCAACTGGATGGCGGCGACAGCATTGGCGGCGGGGTTGCGCGGCGGCATGGCTTGGCAGCGCCCGCTCGGCCCAGATCTGGGCCCTTTGGGGCCCATCTGGGTCTGGGCGGGCCGACGGCGAGGCCGGTCTGCGGCGCGACTTCCGGGAGGCGGGGGATCGGCGATGGGCGGTGGGGTGCTGGCGGCGCTGCTGCTGCCCTGCTGCAGCGTGGCTGGCGGGGTTAGCGGGCCTGATTCGGGCCTGGCCAGGCCAGGGGTGGCCTGGTATGCCCTGCCGCCGCGTCCGGACGGCAACCACAACGGTGCCGAAGGCACGGGCCTCCCGCACGACGGCAGTGGAGGTGGTTCCCTCCCGTGCGGCTCTGGTGCTGCTGCTCCCTTCGCCCGACGCTTCTCTCCTAGTCCTCTTGGCCTCATGGTGGTGATCTCAGTGAAGCGGCGTGGGTGGTGTCGCGACCGTGTTGGCGCATGTTGGTGGACGACGAGTTGGCTGGCTGGCTCCGGTCCGGTTGGGCGGTGTGGTATGGAGTACGGGAGAAATCCTTGCCGGATCTTCTGGCTCCGAAGCGGTGACGCCTGCGGGTGCCACCAGTCCTTCCTGGAGGGTGTCGGTGGTATCCATCCCCACTCCCCTTCGCGTGCCGGGGGAAACCCTAGGACTCGTCCGGGCAGCAGCGTCGTCGGCGTCGTATTCCTTCTTGGAGGTGCTGCTGCGGCAGATCGGAGGCTTGTATCGTGGTGGGTCGATTCCGGAGGGCGCTGCGGTGGCGGGTCATCCTCGCTTTGTTGAGCTGCCGTTGTTGTCATTTGTTTTCTCTTCCTTTTTTTTCTTTTGGGCTTGTTGTGCTGCTCGGCCCAGCATTGTCTATGTATTGGTGTTGATTGCTTTGGAATACAAAGCCGGGGAAAACCCTTTTTCGGTAATATTTTTTTCTTTTAAAATCTGAAGGATTGGTTCCTATCCTACATAAAAATACGAATCTATTCCTTTGAACCAGGATATACACTTTTTACCCTCTCGTTAGGGCTTCTGCCTCCCGCTGCGGCGACGTAGTGTCGAGACTCCTTCCTCCGCCGCCGGTCTCCTCCTCCTTTGATTCCTCTCCACTCGGGCTGCTCCTGGTCTTGGCGCGTGGGTTTCAGCGCAGTGTTTGGTGCTTGGAGTGTTTGTTTTCTGTCCTCTCTACGACCCGGGTCCAACCTAGGGCTCCCTAGGGTTTTCCATGGCTGGGAAGAAAGCTGTGCCCATGACGGCAAATGATGATCTCGTGGGTATGATGCAAGAGTTGGGAATAGACGACGAGGATCCGGATGATATTGTCATCGAGGATGAATTCCCGTAGTTGAACAAGGATTCTGTTCGCTGGCTAGCTATTGGCAGGGTTCACACCATGAAGGAATTTGGGGACTTCTGGTTCTACAAAAATATGTGCAACGCATGGGATCTGGCGCAACCGGTCAAAATCAGATCATTGGGTGATAATCTTTATACCATGCAATTCTATTGCCTTGGTGATTGGGATAATGTGATGGAGGTGGGGGGGAGGGGGGCTTGGACTTTTCGAGGCAACCCTGTTCTGCTAGCCCCCTACGATGGTTTCTCAAAGCCATCGTTTGTTGATCTTCACAACTTCAGAATCTAGATACAAATACATGACCTCCCTGATGGTTATGAGCCTTTAGTTAAATCCCTTGCAGGCAAGGTTGGGGAATTTTATTCCCTTGGTAATAGAGGCCGGGACATAGCAAGAAATTATTACCGGGTGAGGGTCACACCAGATGTCAGAAAAAGCTCAAGAACCATGTTTCGGTTGTAAAAAGGCAGAAAGGCATATCTTCACGGTGAAATATGAGCGGTTACTGGATTGGTGTGCAGTCTGTAGGATGATTGGACGCTTATACACAGAACATGGTGACGGTGTTCACCATCCATGAACAATGATTTTCAGAGAACTCCGTGCTACATGGGGCTCAGGTGGTCGTGGCCAAAACTGTGATGATGACACACGAGCACCCGCTACAGATGGTGTGACTATAACTGAGGATCAGGAAAATAAAAGCATGGCAATAGACCCGAATAAGGGAGCAATGGTTGAGGATGATGCTGCGGATTCAGAGTCTAATAGGAAACGTGCTTTGGCTGCTCGCTCGGCTGCTCATACACCTCCTCTTGCTATAAATTCAAAGGGTCGGTTGCTACTAACTAATTCTGGACATGCTGTGTCACCTAGTCCATCCGGCGAGCAGGATCCGCAGCGAACGAGAACTGAGCAGAGCAAACTCAATACAAAAAAATTATCCACGACGGCGGGTTCCAATCAGGAACGCCGCCAGGACAAATGAATCTCCTAAGTTGGAAATGCCGGGTGGCGGGGAACTCCCGGACAGTTCATGATCTTGCGACTCTTGTTCAGTCGCTTTCCCCTACTTTGGTCTTCTTGTGCGAGACCCGCCAACCCAATTCCTGGATGAAGCGATATTGAGCAAGGTTAGGCCTCAAAGGATTTCACGGTGTTGATAGTGAAGGAAATAGTGGTGGTTTATCACTCTTCTGCCATGCATCTCTCTCAGTGGAAGTAATCTTTTGAAACCAACGATGTATTAACGCTCACGTTAAATTGGGGCCGGATGAACCAGCGTGGCGTCTTACATGCGTGTATTTGGAACCAAGAGTGGAGAACAGGCACAATATGCGGTCTCCTTTACAAAATCTTAGTGTGCAATCAGATTTACCTTGGATTGTTGCAGGAGACTTCAACGAGTGCATGTGGGATTTCGAGCACTTCTCGGCAACTGCCAGGTCAGTAACACAAATTCAAGCTCTTCAAGATGTCTTGGTGATATGCGAGTTGGTTGACTTTGGTTTTATTGGCATCCCACACACATATGATAACATGAGGGCCGGTAGTGCCAATGTTAAAGTTCGGCTGGACAGGGCAGTTGCCAATCATGCCTGAAGAAATATGTTTGATAACACTTCTGTCCAACACTTTCATATCCCCATGTTCAGATCATGTCCCAATTCATATTTGTTGTGACGTACATAATGACCAGCCTACTAAATCATATATAAGGTGGTACGAGGTTATGTGGGAAAGAGAACCGGCTTTGCAAGAAGTAATAGCGAAAGCATGGGCTGATGCTGGCACGAAAAACTCGCTTGGTGATGTACATGCAGCTCTCAGAGGTACTATGCGCAGACTGTGCAAGTGAAGCAAGTCAAAATTTGGTAGTGTCACACGCGAGATAGAAAAATCCCGAACTCAGTTGGAGCGGCTCATGTTAATAAATGCATATAGAATGGAAGTACGAAGAGTGACGGACAGAATGAATGAGCTTTTATATCGAGAAGAGCTCATATGGATGCAACACTCTCATATTACCTGGTTGAAAGATGGCGATAGAAACACGAAGTTTTTTCATGCAAAATCAATGTGGCGTACAAGAAAGAACATGATTTAAAAATTGGAGGATGCTCAAGGGAATTTGTTCACTACCCAGAAGGAGATGGGAGGGGCGGCCACATCCTACTTCCAGAATCTTTTTGAGGCAGACGTAACACTTGATGCGTCTCCGGTTGTTGGGTTAATTACTCCCATTGTTACGGCTGATACAAATGATCTCCTGTGCGCTGACTTTACAGACAAGGAAATCGCTGATGCTTTATTCCAAATTGGACCCTTAAAGGCTCCGGGGCTGGATGGGTTCCCAGCTAGGTTTTTCCAAGGTGTCATTTTTTTATTGGTCGAAAATTTGAATGATGTCCAATTGATTTTTAATCAGTTGTCAAATAGACACTTTCTAAAAATAGAGATATCCAGAAGCTCAGCGCTCAAGCTGAAAACTACAGACAAAAAGATAGGAGCCAATGCTGATGCAAAGGCACATCGATTCCGTGAAACACCATCAAATAGTAGCTCCCGTCGCTCCACTAGCCGTCGAAGTCTGGAGGAACTGCAGCCTGGTGCTCAACGGCCCAGGCCCATATGCGGAGGTTCGAGATGAACCTCTCAAGATGACGGGAAACCTGAAGGCACTGCGGTGGACCGCTACCCGCTGCTACATGTAGAACTGAAGCCTCTACATTGTTCACTTGGTTTACCACTGCGCTACCAAATATATGCTGCCACTACATTACCGATATCTCCCAATCCTAATACATTACGTTTACCACAATATGCATGGATCGATGCTGATACATGTGACGCGGGTCCATTGCTTTATACTCTGAATTTTGGCTCATTTGTTTACTAAAGCTCGTGTGCTCTACTATATAGCCCCTCAAACTCTATTGATGTACAAATATTGTACTATGGCTAAGGTTGCTACAATTTATGTCTATCAATTGACACGATTTGATTGTACCAGTTGGTAGGTATGTAACGCATGACATACATAGCAGTACTATGGTAAGTTAGTCTAAAGCCACAAGGCTTGCAGTACGCACGCATAGCGTGATCCAAAGTAAAAGCGGTGGAGAGAGGATCCTGAATTAAAAATTAGGCGAAAAAATTGATGACGATGGACGACATAACTGCAAAATAGGCGTAATTGCTGATAAGGGGTCATTTGTACAGGATGTATCTATTAATTTCTCACAAGCAAATAAGCAGGCAAGTGTGCACATTACAAAACAGTAAAACTGAACCACCTAGACATCACAACATTTTAGCATGGTCAACCGCAACCATAGTAACAAAGAAATCGCTTTGTGTCCTGTCGAGGGTCGCTTGCTATTTTTATCTCTTTGTGGTTCATTTACCACATGTAGCCAGGGCTCATGCTCCATAAGAGCAAGTATAATAGAATGATGTAAGAGAGTTATAAGAATTTAAATAATAAGGTGATGTAATTATAGGAGTATATTTTTGCTGAGTTGGAGGAGAAAGAATAGGAGAGAGAAGAGAAGTAGGTTGTAAACTAACAGCCAGCTACAGCAAATGCTCCTAAGAACTTTGTGAGATGGTGAGCCATAGCAGTATATATTTGTAGATAACTATTATATATAATGGCTATAAAATTGACTGTAGATGATATGACAACAACAGATAGCAAGCAACCGGCTATACTATCAACAATGCTCTAAGTTGAGCTAGTGATCACCTTGCTGGTCGGGCCGATCGACCGCAAAAGAAAATCCTATAGGCTTTGTTGAACATATGGTTTGTGCATGTATATTGTATAGCCCGGCCCACCTCCTAGTATTTGTATAGTTGAGGTTGTGGCCCACTTTGTGCTTCATATATACGTGCGCTATGCACCGATCAATACATCGTGAAGCATTGCCAAAACTCTTGTTTCCAACATGGTATCATACCTATGATCCTAACCCTAACCCTTGCCGCCGCCGCCACCGCGATCCAATCGCCGCCGCCGCCGCCACACGCCGCCGCTGCAGCCGCATTCCTACGCCGTCGCCCACGTGTGCCGCTGCCGCCCACGCTTCCGCCCACATCCCACCGCGCTGCCACCCCTTAGCTGCGCCGCTTCCCGGCGTGCCGCCGCACCCCCGTTCCCTCTCGAACTCATGGCCTCCCCAAGTTCCTCCGGCACCACCTGCAGCCGCCGCACCAACCCGTTCGATGGTCCCGATCCCATCGTCATCAGCGATCTCAACATCCTCGCTCGGATTCCCGTCGTTCTCGATCTTCTCTCTTCCACCTACCATGCCTGGAAGACGTACATACTTCTCACTTGTGTTCCGTGAGTACAACCTCCGGGATCACATCGATGGCTCCGTGTATTCCCGCTTCATGGAGGATGATGAGGAGTGGACGTCCATCGACGCCACTCTCATCCATTGGTTCTACACCACCATCTTGAAGGACCTCTTCCACACGGTGGTCTCCGCCGATGATGACGCTCACGCCGTTTGGACCAAGCTCAACGGCCTCTGCACCGACAACGCGCTCCAACGCAAGGTTTTCTTGCACAGCGAGTTTTTTGGGTGCCAGCAGCTCGACTCGTCTGTTGACGATTATTGCATGCGCCTCAAGAAGCTTGTTGACGAGCTCCATGACCTCGGTGAGAAGGCCTCCGACGAGCTTCTTCTCAGAACCCTCATCGCGGGCCTGAACGACAACTTCAGGAACGCCGCCTCCAACATCCCTCTCATCACCAACCCAACCTTCCCCAAGATCATCGCGTACCTGAAGCTGGAGGAGACGAGGATGCGGATGTCGCGCACCCGGGCCATCCACAAGGTCCTCACCGCCGGTACCCGCGGTGGTGCGCCGCCCACCGCCGCGGCCCGCCCCGGGCCCCTTCCAAGCACCGCCGCCGCCCAGGTTTCCCTACCCGCAGCCGCCGCAGGCCACCCCGCCGCCCCCGCCGAGCAGCAGCAGCGCCGTGGCCGCGGTGGCCGAAAACAACAGTAGCAGCAGCCGACTGCACACGGTGGGGCGCTACGCCAGCAACAGCAGCAGCCCCCGCCGGCGCTCTGGCAGGCCGGTCAGAAGCCCTGGACGGGGGTCGTTCACGCGTACTCCATGCATGTACCGCGCGCCCCCGTCCCCGGCTTCTTCGGTGCCTGCTCGGGCTCTCATAAGGCGCTTCACGCGGTCCCTCAGCCGTACCCGCCCTCGCCGCTCTACGGCCCCTCTGCGGCCTACGGGCTGCCTCCGGCCGGTGGGTTCGCGATGCCGCCGCCACAGCCGCTGCCGTCGGCCCCAGCCCTCCCGCCGCCGCCTTGGAACCCCGTGCTTCTAGCGGCCCTCCACACCGCCCCCACGCCACAGTAGTACACTGGCTGTGGAGACTGGTATATGGACACTGGAGCCACATCTCACATGGCCGCCAACCCTGGTAACCTTCTTACTGCTCACCCCATTCACACCGCTGCTCGCATTACCGTGGGTGACGGTTCTTCCATGCCTATTAATCATGTCGGTCATGCTACTTTTCCTTCTAACTCCACACCATTATATCTTTCTAACGTACTTGTATCTCCTGACATGATTAAAAACGTTGTTTCCGTTCGTTCTCTTACACGTGAAAATCCTTTCACCGTTGAATTTGACATGTTTGGCTTTTCTGTTAAGGATGCCCGTACCCGGATGGTGCTCCACCGATGCGACAGCCCCGACGAGCTGTACCCGGTCCACTCATCCACCTCCTCCGTCGCTGCACCCATGGCGCTTTCCGCCGGAGTGGACCTTTGGCATGCTCGTCTCGGTCATCCCAACACCGCCACCTTTCGTCATATTCTTCGGAGTTTTTCATTCACGTGTAATAAGACCGACGATCACACTTGTCATGCTTGTCGTCTCGGCAAACATGTTCGTCTTCCTTTTATCACTTCCTCGCATGTTGCATCAGACTAGTTTGAGTTAATTCATAGTGATGTTTGGACCTCTCCTGTTGCAAGTAACCCGGCTATCTTTATTATCTTGTCATACTTGATGATTTTTCACACTATGTGTGAACCTTCCCGTTGCGGCGGAAGTCATATTCTGTTGCCACTCTCACCGCGTTCTACTCCTATGTCTCCACATAGTTTGGACATCCCATTCATGCATTGCAAACAGACAACGGGAAGGAGTTTGATAACCTTGCGATCCGCAACCTTCTCGCCACACACGGCACATTTTTTCGTCTCACTTGCCGGTACACTTCGCAACAAAATGGCCGCACCCTCCTCTTTCACGCCAACGTGCCACCACATTTTTGGCCCGACGCGCTTGCCACCGCATCACTACTCATCAACATTCGTCCCTATCGCACTCGCGGGAATTTTGCACCTCATCACCTTTTGTTCAGTACGCCACCCTCCTATGCTGATCTCTGCATCTTCGGTTGCCTGTGCTACATTAGCATCGCTTCCACTACTCCTCATAAGCTCGCACCTAGGTCCGTGGCCTGCATCTTTCTCGGCTATCCCTCGAACACCAAAGGCTACCGCTGCTATGATCCTATCTCACATCGGGTGATCACTTCCCGACACATTTACTTTGATGAGATGGTTTTTCCTTTCAGCAGGTACCTTCGGATGTTGCGGTTTTGCCCGCTCCCGGTGACGGCCGCTCGCGTGCTTCTCTTGGGCCGCCTCCCGGCTTTGAGGATGCCCCCCGCGCCACGGGTCGAGTTTCTCCCTGGCTGGCTGCCTTAGGGGCTGCACCCCCCCCCCCCGGCGCCAGCAACGCCCTTGGCGTCCCCGGCCCTGACCACGCCGTCTGCCTCCCCGAAGGCTGTGACGCCTCCCGCGTCCCCTATGCCCTCGCATGCGGCCTCGCCCGCGGCATCGGAGGTGGCAGGCTCTTCTTCGTCATCGCCCGCTGCCACCCCGGACTCGCTGCCCCGCCCGATGACTCGCTCTCGGGCTGGCACTTTCCAACCGAGCACGCGGTATTCCAGTGATGAGTACCTTCTCGCTACTTCCGTCTCTGAGCCGTCCCCTCTCCCATCGTCAGCTCGAGCCACCCTTCGGGATCCTCATTGGCTCGCTGCGATGAAGAGTTCGATGCGCTCCAGCGGAACCGCACCTGGCAGCTTGTCCCTCGGCCGCCTCATGCCAACATCATCACGGGAAAGTGGGTCTTTCTGCACAAGACTCGTCCGGATGGCACTCTCGAGCTCTACAAAGCTCGCTGGGTGGTTCGGGGCTTTCGACAACGTGCGGGCGTGGACTTCACCAACACCTTTGCCCCGGTTGTTAAACCGGTCACGACCCGCACCGTGCTTCAGCTAGGCGTCTCCCGAGTTTGGCATGTACATCAGTTGGGCGTTTACAATGCCTTCTTGCACGACCACCTCGCCGAGCAGGTGTTCTGTGAGCAGCCCACCGGCTTCGTCGATGCCATGCATCCAGACCATGTGTGCTTGCTCTCCCATTCCCTTTACGGGTTGAAGCAGGCGCCTCGGGTCTGGTACCAGTGGATCGCTGCGTTCCTGCAGAAGCTCGGATTTATATCGACTCGCTCCAATGCATCCCTCTTCGTGTACCATCATCCTGACGGCATCCACTGCCGAGCTCCTCCAGCGGCTTACTTCTCGTCTTCGCGATGAGTTTGCCCTGAAGGACTTGGGGCCCCTGCACTACTTCCTTGGCATTGAGGTGGTTCGACGGCCCGATGGGTTCTTCCTGCACCAGCAGCGCTATGCCCATGAGCTTCTTGATCGAGCCGGCATGCTTAACTGCAAGCCTGCTCCCACGCCTGTCGACACCAAGGCCAAGGTTTCCGCTCTGGAGGGTTCTCTCGCATCCGATGCAACCTTCTGTCGCTGCATTGTGGGTGCTTTGCAGTACCTGACCCTGACGCGCCCCGACTTGCAGTATGCTGTTCAGCAGGTCTGTCTTCACATGCATGCCCCGCATGACTCTCACTAGACCCTGGTGAAGCGTATCCTCCGTTACATACACGACACCCAGTCCATGGGACTTACACTGACGGCCTCTGTCGGTGTCAAAACCGGCGGATCTCGGGTAGGGGGTCCCGAACTGTGTGTCATGGTCGGATGGTAACAGGAGACAGGGGACACTTTGTTTTACCCAGGTTCGGGCCCTCTCGGTGGAGGTAAAACCCTACTCCTGCTAGATTAATATTGATGATATGGGTAGTACAAGAGTAGATCTACCACGAGATCAAGGAGGCTAAACCCTAGAAGCTAGCCTATGGTTTGATTGTGTATGAAGATGATTCTGTCCTACGGACTAAAACCCTCCGGTTTATATAGACACCGGATAGGGTTAGGGTTACACAGAGTCGGTTACATTGGTAAGAGGTCTTGAATATCCACACGCCTAGCTTGCCTTCTACGCCAAGGAAAGAACCTTCCGGACACGGGACGGAGTCTTCAATCTTGTATCTTCATAGTCCTGGAGTCCGGCGGGAGATGTAGTCCGGCTATCCGAACACCCCCTAATCCAGGACTCCCTCAGTAGCCCCTGAACCTGGCTTCAATGACGACGAGTCCGGCGCGCAAATTGTCTTCGGCATTGCAAGGCGGGTTCCTCCTCCAAGTTCTTCAAGAAGATGAATGTCACCAAAAAAGTGTCCGGCTCTGCAAAACAAGTTTTCCACGTATTGCCATATAGAGAATAATATTAACACAAACCCACTACAAGAAATATGTCAACTTATGACCTTCTATCAGTGACCCTCGAAGAATTGGTCATAAATTTATGACCATTTCAGACCAATTGGCCAAAAGCTGTTCGGGGGGCTCCAAATCCTCACACGAAAAGGTCATAAAGCAAACAACGCTAGTCCGCTGCCTTATTTCTAGTTGTTAACGACCAATATAGATGGTCATAGCCTTGTAAATTGTGGTGGGTTGCTATGACTAGGCGCCACCTCATCAGTTTTGCCTATGTGGCATGTCCCTGTGGCAGTTTTTGCCCTAGGTTGTGAAGCAACCTATATTTCTGTCATTCCCAAAATTCCCAAAAAAATCTCATAAATTCTTTGGGTCATATCTTCGTCAAATATGTAAAAACCTTCCTTGCCTAGTTCAAAAATAATTCAAAAATATTCATTTTCCTATTCTAT
The DNA here is from genome assembly GCA_032464435.1 of Aegilops umbellulata. NCBI lineage: Eukaryota > Viridiplantae > Streptophyta > Magnoliopsida > Poales > Poaceae > Aegilops > Aegilops umbellulata. Next base: position 534,103,929 of record CP136055.1, read on the forward strand.
TTAGAGTAACAGATTGTGAAGGAAGTACCACTTTGGCATGTCCAAATAGTATCCATTTTCTACAGTGCTTTCCTATGCCCAAATAACCATCCTCCACCAAATGCCAGCTCAATCCATTCATTATTTTGAGCCGAGCTTCAACATTCGTATTTATGTCCAGTGTGGTGGTTTGCAAAGCAAGTACCAGCTAGGCTCCTCCTTTTGAGCTGAAAATTTGTGAAGACGGTCTTCTTAGTAACTGATCATCCTCAGCCAAAACTCACTCCCATTAGCCATGTACATTTCCCGTACCGCTAATCAAACACTTGGCTGCTAATTCATGTTTGAGCACCGATCGGTCTTCTCGTGAGAATCTTATGTTGTAATTTTCTTCCTAGCACCTACATGGGGAGTGCCCAACCCACTAGACATTTCTAGGCCACCCAGAACACATGGCAACGCCACGGTCACGCGTTGACCACGCGGCGGGCATGCGAGCTTACGCGCTCTAGAGTTCGGGCCCTCGGCACCGTCCAAACCTCGATGTCTCTCCATCAAACCATGTATTTCTGATTAAATAGATACTTATTTACCTAGAAATGATTTTTGAAAAAAATAAAGAGCAAACTATGAGGCAGCTGCAGTTCAAATTTGCCCCGCTTCCAACTAAATCGGCGGAAATTTGTCTTTTTCACGAACGGTGGATCAAAACAATTTACACCCAACCATTTTGTCAATTGTGCATTAAATATGGCCTAGTATTTTATAAAAATGATCTGGTCCAATTTTCCAACAATTATTTGGTAGTTCCTTCAAAAAAAACCTCCTTTCGGGCACTCAAAAAATGGAAAATGGTTTTTTCGTCCAACGAAAATGAAAACTTCCTTAGGCAACATTGTTTTCCATTCCAAGATGCACCCTTGTGCACAATATGAGACCATTTGAACAAACTATGCCATGAATGTGGCCATAAGATTGATCATTTGGCTTGAAAGCCGTTGATCTCCACACATGATAGCTCGTTTCTGAGAACACTTTTTTAAAATAATTGCCGTATTACAAGTTTGTTATTTTTCCTAGAAACTTGGCCACATATGATGACACAATGCGAAGGTTTCCCAATTTTTTGATTTTTTTTGAATTTTTTATGCCCGTTTCAAAATGCGGTCAAAACGGCGGGAATGACCGTTCCTAGTTAGTGGTTGAATCTTGGAATTTTTTTGGTATTTCTCTGACTAAATAGATACTTATTTACCAAGAAATGATTTTTGAAAAAAATAAAGAGCAAACTATGACGCAACTGCAGTTCAAATTTGACCCGCTTCCAACTGAATTGACGGGAATTTGTGTTTTTCACCAGAGGTGGATCAAAAATTTTGACACCCACCCATTTTGTCAATTGTGCATTAAATATGGCCTAGTATTTTAGAAAATTGATTTGGTCCAATTTTGCAACAAACATATGGTAGGTCCTTCACAAAAAAACCTCCTTTTGGGCACTCGAAAAATGGAAAATGGTTTTTCCGTGCACAGAAATGAAATCTTCCTTAGGTAACATTGTTTGTAATTCGAAGATGCACCCTTGTGCACAATATGAGATCATTTGAACAAACTATGCCATGAATGTGGCCATAAGATTGATCGTTTGACTTGAAAGCCATGAATCTTCACACTTGATAGCTCATTTCTGAGAACACTTTTTTAAAATAATTGCTGTATTACAAGTTTGTTATTTTTCCTAGGAACTTGGCCACATATAATGACACAATGCGAAGGTTTCCCAATTTTTTGATTTTTTTTGAATTTTTTATGCCCGTTTCAAAATGCGGTCAAAACGGCGGGAATGACCGTTCCTAGCTAGTGGTTGAATCTTGGAATTTTTTTGGTGTTTCTCTGATAAAATAGGTCCTTATGTACCTAGAAATGATTTTTGGAAAAAATAAAGAGCAAACTAGAAGGCAGCTACAATTCAAATTTGACCCGCTTCCAGCTGAACCGGCGAAAATTTGTCTTTTTCACGAGAGGTAGATCAAAACTTTTTACACCCAACCATTTGGTCAATTGTGCATGAAATATGGCCTAGTATTTTAGAAAAATGGTTCGGTCCAATTTTGCAACAAATATATTATAGGTTCTTCACAAAAAAAACTCCTTTTGGGTACTCGAAAAATGGAAAATGGTTTTTTCGTCCAAAGCAAATGAAAACTCCCTTTGTCAATATTGTTTGCCATTGCAAGATGCAAACTTGTGCGAAATATGGAATTATTTGAACAAATATTTGATAGGACTTTCACAAAAATACTCATTCTGAGCACTGAAAAATGGAATGAATTTTTTTATCTTGAATCGATGACGACCAATTTATATTGGTCATAAGGTCATCAAATGGTTTGCTACGTTCTGATTGGACCATGAGCATATCACGCGGATCACGCATCAACCACCGTCGGATGCTTCCGGATCCAACGGCCCAAACCAACCCGAGCCGAAACCCTAGGTCTGTCCTCATGGACATTTTCCACCCACCCCGCCGCCTCCATTCTTTCTTTCTTTCTCTCCCTCCCCCCTCAGACCCTCTCCCCTCTCCCCCGTGCAGCGAACCCTAGCCCCTCTCTCCCCCGCACACCACTCCTCCTCCCTTCCAGATCACAGCCGCCACCTCCTCCTTTCTAGATCGCCACCTCCACCTCCCTCCGGACGAGCTCCCCGCCGTCCATGGCCTCGCCCACGCCCTTCTCCCCAGCGAGCCCTCTCTCTCTCCCTCGTGCGACTCGTCTATTCCACTCGATTCCGGCGTTCGCCGGGGCGGTGGCGGACCTAGGCAGGCGTGCGGGCGACCGCGGCGCGGCGCTGGTGGTGCCGGCGGGGCGGTGGCTCACGGGGCCCTTCAACCTCACCAGCCACTTCACCCTCTTCCTCCACCGCGGCGCTGAGATCCTCGCATCCCAGGTGCACCCCTCTTCTCATGATCCATCCATCCATCCGTTTTTCCATCCGATCCACCTGACGCCATCGCATCCCCTTCTCGCTCGCAGGGTTGCAGGCGATTCGATTCGGTCCGGGTCCATGGCGTCCACGGCCGTGGCGGCGCTCGCGGTGACGGACGAGCTGGCCCTGCCGCTCCATGCGGTGGGGGACTTGGCGGTGGCCGCCGGCGTCTCGTGGGAGGAGGTCATCGTCATCACGCAGTGCACCTCGCTCGGTAACACCCCCCTCCCAAGCCCCTCCCCCCTGTCTCCCAACCCCAAGCCGTGATTCCTTTTTTGCTTTGCACTAGAGGGCCCAAATCATGCAGTGAAAACTGAGTCAGATTACTGATGGACCGATGGATGCCTTGTATGTCCCGTTAATTAGTGCATACAAGGCCGATGTGGGATTCTCTGAGCCCATTTTTCTCGGCATCATCGGAAGAATGTGAATAGGGTAGCACCAGATTACTACTATTTGCACTTGGAGTACATTGTTTTGGTTGTTAGTAGCCTGCTTGTTCTTGTTCGCTCATAGCAATCTAGCGCTCTTGTTTGTACACTTGTATCTGGCCGAAATCGGCACTGGCCTATTCTATCTGGGGTGTCCTGTGTAGATTGCTAGTAGGACATGCATCGGCTTCTGAAGCTGATGCTGCTACCATGTAATAACTGTTGTTTCGTCATGGTCAATCGTTTCCGTTCCATTTTGCTAGTTGTAGATTGACCTTATAGTCTATTGTCTTAGTGGCACCGAGTAGTTCAAGTGATTTCTCTACATTCCTGGTCTCAGGAAAATACTGGTTAACTGCAAATCATTGATGGATGTTAACTGCACTATTGTTAATTTGATAGGTGCTGGAGCAGTTGAGCGGACAGTCACCGGTGTTCTCCAAGGGTGAGTGTCTTAAATCCGACTTGGTCCTGCTGTTATGCATGTTTGTATCTGTAAGTCTTATGCATGACATAAGTTTGTGAAATGCAATGTTTTTGTTGTGGTCTGTTTGATGGGGATTGATGCACATGTAGGACATATCTCTGTGTGTTTGGACCGAGGGAACAACACTAGCTTATTAGCTTACTTTTCATCAAGTACTAGTTGAGGTGTAGAAGGACTGTTTCTTTAACGATTATATGTCCTTATCCATCATTGTCTGGTTGTTCTTGCAAGCATTATTAGTTAGGTTGTGTAGGTGCCAAATTCTTCTTCTGGATTAGTCTATTGTTCTCCTCAGACCCTCCTTTTTCTTAAATTGTCCGCTGTTTGGATGGGCCGCTATCATTATAGTCTTTTAATTGATGCTACATATATTGACAGTTTGTACCTAGGCCCTTCACGGTGGGGTTTGGACCCTGTGTCTGGGTTATTGTTATTGAACTTTGGGCCTAATCATGGACTTTTTGGGCCTTCATTTTTTTGGTGGTTTGTGTACCTACAGTTCTACAAAATTGATATGATTGATTGTTTTGTTACTTGGACAATAACTTGCTATTTATGTACCTACAGTTCTAGTTTGTTGCTGCTCAATGCTCACATTCGTTTCTCATCCTTGCTATTTATGTTGGCTGACATAACTTGCCTGTTGCTCTTGTGCGACCAACATCCTCGTGACAGGGTTTGTCAGAACCGCCATCTCTTTAGGGTGCTTCTCCGACGCCGCCATCATCACCAAGCGCAGGAAGTACCTGTACCTCGGTGGCCTGACCTCTTCTGGCATGTCGATCCTTCGACATGAAACTGTATGCTTGGTTTCTTCTCTTCCTTTTGGTGCGCATGCCATTACTGCATGGTGACCATGTAGGTAAAGCTTGCAAGTTGATGGCAGTTAGAATTGGCGACTGGAAAGAAGCGCACACCTAGGTCGATCTATCTGCTGGTCGCTGCGAGCATTGTTCTTCTAGTGTGGTCCAGGCCAATGGCAGCATACATACATTTATATTTACTAGAAATGCATGCATTTCTTTACACGCTTGACAAACAGAAGTCGTCGCTGCTGCTAGGATAGGACATAACAGTAGCTTGCTGGCTAGCTAGTGTATGTTGAATTGCTGATCAACTCATCCTTTGGGCTGGCTGCAGTGGATTATTAAAATATTACAATCTCTTGATCAACAATGAAAAGCATCGAGATGCAGCTTTATATTGGCATGCGCGCGTATGCATGCAACATGCTTTGTATGTGCACACTCGTGTACATCGGTAGCAACAATATGCAGTGATGGTGCCAACCATATGGATGAAGCTTATAAACCAAGCATGCATGCACAGTAGTGATGGTTTTGCTAGTAAAAATATAGCAACACTTACATAGTATACGCTGGGTGCCAACATTTGTGATTCGTGTCAATATGGTCTGACCAACTGAGCTTAACGGTGTTGTGTCCTCTTGCAGCTCAAGAACGCAGGTGACAAGAAGAGGAAGAGGAGGTCCTGAACGTTTCTCCCGCACATCGTAGATACCACCACCGCGGCCTTGTAGGAATTAAGCTGGCGCTGTGCCACCCTTGTGTATCTGTTTTTGATTGTATGTGGAAGTTTGACGTGCATACGTGTATTTGCTCTTGTGAGTATTTGACTAGATGTTCTCTGGATTTAATCAGTTAATTGACATGTTTATTGATATTTTGTTGTTCAAATGTGTAAGTTGAAATCTGTGAAAGAAAAAGACCAAATGTTCTACTTGACAAAAAAATATTTGGGCTCTAAAAAGGCTGTGGCCCAGACTATAGTGGATCAGAACCTTGTGCATTTCTGAAAAACTAGAAAAATAGGCTTAAGGAAATGGTCCGCAAAAAGGCCATGGCCCAAAATAAAAAAGGCCAAATTGTTGGGCCAGGCCCATCTAGCTAGAGAAAATTAACAGAAAAATATATGGCAAAAAGGCTGTATTAGTGGGCTCGACCCATCTAAAGCACCGAAATGGACCGGGCTGAATCTTATCAACGACCTTCCCAATTGGTCGCAATTTTGCCACGTCAGATTGCCACGTCGGATCCGACATGGCCTGGGAAGAGAGCTAGCGACCAAAACAGAAGGTCATAGGATCAACGACCTTTTGTTAAAGGTCGCTATAGTCAGTTTACGACCGTCAGCTTTTGACCTTCTGTTTTTGGTCACAAAAAGGTCGTAAATGGAAATTTGTGACCTTTCAGTGACCAATAGTGGTGGTCATAAGTTGACATATTTCTTGTAGTGACCAAATCTGCTGACGTATCCCGCGGTGCATCATAACACTGCGGCCAAGCCTTCTGTACGGAATATTTTTACTGTTCCACCGCTACACGTCTAACGAGGCGGTTTCCTTGGCACGTCTTATCGAAGCAGAGATCGTGCGCCCCCTTCAACGGGATTCTCATTAATACGGACGTGGGTAACCCAACCGCGCCATTTACCACGGCGTTTGAGAGGCAAGTGAGTTTTATTAGGCAAGTGGGGACGCATAACCGCATCCACCCATATAAGGGGATAAGGATCCACCTTTTTACTTACGCCTTCCTCCTCCTCTGCCTATCCATCCTTTGCGCTCTCGAGCTCCAGCGCCCAAGCTCGCACTTCCCATCTCGGCCTACTCCAACAATGTCCGGAGCGGGTGGCAAGTGGATGGCCTCCTCTGTCACGGAGGGTCAAGTAAAAAAGTTAAGGAAAGCCGAATACCTGTCCAAGGACATCCCACATCGGCTTCCTGAGGAAGGGCAGCTTATTCCTACCCCAAAGCCCCATGAGAGGGTAGTCTTTCTTCCCCACTTCCTCCGCGGAGTGGGTTTTCCACTTCACCCATTCGTTCGGGGTCTCATGTTCTACTACGGGCTGGATTTCCACGATCTGGCCCCGAACTTTATCCTCAACATCTCGGCGTTTATCGTCGTGTGCGAGGCCTTTCTCCGCATCCGCCCCCACTTCGGCCTTTGGCTCAAGACTTTCAACGTCAAGCCCAAGGTGGTGTCCGGCACCCAGGCGGAGTGCGGAGGTGCTATGGCCGGCAAAATGGCCAACGTCCTCTGGTTCGAGGGCTCTTTTGCGGAGACCTTAAAGGGGTGGCAAGCCGGGTGGTTTTACATCACCGAGCCACGCGATCCGGAATGGATCGCAGCCCTCGAGTTTAGATCCGGACCCCCCACGTGTCTCACGTCCTGGAAAGAGACGGGCCTATCGTGGCGCAATGAAGAAGAAGTGACCGGACTGCAGACATGCATCCAGTCCCTGGTGAACAAGCCAATCAAGCTCGTGAATGTAATCCAGGTTATGCTCGTTCGCCGGATTCTCCCGTGAAAAGAACGGGAGTTCACTCTGTGGGAATTCGACCCGGCGCAGCACCAAACCCTCAATGGCTCTTCGACACGACGTATGAAGACATCTGGAAGGTGCTAACCAAAGGCGCCGAGTGCCCCACATCCGCTTCCGAGGACCGCGGATACAGCTCGCAGCGCAACGCTGGCGAGGTAGGCTACTTATACCTTTCACAGGTTCATTAAGCTTTTCTACATAGATTAACTCTATGTGGGATCTAAAAACTCCCTTTGCCTTTGACAGGCGTGGCTGAAGATAGCCGGACCAATCAACTGTCCGGCTCCCCTGCCCGAAGACCCAGCCCCAGCTCTCCTAGAGAAGCTGCTGGCTTCGGCACCCTATGTGGTGCTGGAGAAGAAGGTCAAGAAGAAGAAGACCACCGGGACTCGAAAGAGTGCCCGCAATCTGGTGGTGTCGAGCTCGTCATCTGGCGAGTCTGTGACGCCCACCTCTCGTGAAAACATGGAGGAGGAACAAGGACTCCCTCCCCCTCCAACGGGGGAAGGAAAGAAGAGGAAGGCCGCCCCAGCAGGGGCGGCTATGGGATCCAAAAAGAGGAAGACCCCCATGCCGGACTACTCCCCCGACCCCTACGAGGACGAGGAGGAGCGGCCGGAAAGGACCAAGCGTCCGGCGACGTCGTAAGTATTCGGATACCAGAGTAACTCATGACATCCTTTCATTTGCACAGCTTTCCCTTATGTTGAATGCAATCGTGCAGGCCGCCCCGGGCCGAACTCGACGATTCGTCGAGTGGTTCCCTGGATTCATCGGACGTGAACTCTGTTCCGCCCGCTGTCTCCCCCCGCCAGGTAGACGACGCCGAAGTGGCGTCCCACCAAACTCCTGGGCAGGAGGAGGTGGTCCTGGAGGAGCCGCAAGGCAACCTCCCGGACTCCAGGAGTGGAGGGGACAAGTCCCCCCAGGGCACCAAGTCCGGCTTTGTGCCGGACACCGCGCCGGACTCGACAGTCCCGGCCCGCGATAGGCGAACTCCTTCCAAGAGGAGCAAGCCGTCTGAGCCGGTGACCTCTGCCCAACCAGAGGCGCCGGACAACTTGCTGGAGGCGCTTGAAGGTGCCACCATCGATGAGGAGCACCGTACTGTTATGAGTACGGTGGTCCAGAAGGTTCAGTCCGCCAAAAGCGGATTGAACGAAGCTTGCGCTAGCCTTCTAACAGGCTTTCAGGTAAGTAATTAATATGCTAAATTCATTGCCGCATAGATAGTAGCCCCTGATGCTCTGTTCGGTGTTCGGAAAGAAAAGCCGGATAGAGGATCTAACAATTATCGCAGGAGTCTAACAAAAAAGTCAAATATGCGTATGCAGGCTTCACTGCTGTCCACCGCCGCATTAACTGCGCAGGTGGATGTCCTTAAGAAGGACCTTGAGCGGTCCGAGCGAGAGCTCGGTCTTGCCCGAGGGCAGCTCGAGGAGAAGGAATGTAAAAAAGACCGTTAATAATAAAAATTTGCCTATGGAGAGGCTTGATTGCAGAAAATAACAGGTATACACTGCCTAATGTAGGGGTCGCAACAGAGGTGGCCACCCTGAGGCAGGCGCTTACCGAGGCCGAAAAGAAGACGGCCGAGGAGCGCATCGAACGAGAAAAGCTTGTGGTCCAATGCGGCGAGGTGCAGCAGAAGCTGCAAGACCTCATGGAAAAACATAAGGGTTTGGAGCTTGAGGCGAAAACGCAAGCCGCCGAACTCACCTCTACCGTTGAGGCCACCAAAATTGCCAAGGCCAAAGCCCAGAAGGCCCTCCAAGAGTTGGAGGATGTAAAAAAGATAGCAGCGGGTAAGGCATTCTTAATGCAAAGTAGGAATATAAAAATAAAATACATGTTTCTTACCCGAATCCGGAGTTCTCCAGGGGCATTTGTCGATCTTCCCCACAGCGCATCTGACGCCGCCGCATTCTACCGAGCTGAACAGGGCAGCTCGGCGGAGATTGTGTTCTGGTCTCAGTATTCTGAGGCCGGACACCCTGTGCCCTTGAGTGATCAGCTGAAGCAGCTGGTCGAGCTCCACAAGGCGACCGAACAGGCTATGAAGGGCCTTCTAGTTCGGCTGTGGCCTGGAGAGGCCCTGCCTGGGAGCTACTTTGGGCTAGTGCGGCAGCTGGTGGAGGCCTGTCCACGGCTTGAGGTCATCAAACGCTCTGCCTGCATCGAGGGCGCCCGGAGGGCCCTCGCCCGTGTGAGGGTAGACTGGGGTAAGCTGAACGGCGAGAAGCTGGTGAAGGACGGGCCGCCGCCAGGGAAGGAACATCGCAAGCCCGAGAACTACTATGAAGAAGTTCTTGCCGGAGCCCGCCTTATTGCGGATGAATGTGCTAAAGATGTAATATTTCCATGTACTCGTTCGTTTGTATCCTGTGCGCTGAAAACTTGTTCATATGCGCTTTAAGCAATGCGTTGAATTTAAAATATTATTTTTTGTGCGGCCGTTTATCAGTAATTGAGAGATGGCGAGTTGTCAGCTTTCTCCCCCCATGCAACTAGTGTTGGGGTGTTCGGGATAAACCTGAGGGCTCTTGTTCCCATAGTTGGGTCCTTCGAGGGAGGCCCTCAGCACAACGAACCAGGCAATCGGACTATAATGCTTGAACACTCTCACTTAGCCATAAAACTTTATAATTTTAAATTTCGGCGAAGCCCCTAGTTCGGAAGGCCGAATTCGGGGCGCTATCCACGCCTTTAGCCGGATTTAACCAGCTCTCCGCTCAAAGCGGCATAAGCCTTTAAGGACTCGAAAAACCTCTCGAACAGCGACCGGTCTCACGCCCTATCATGACAGTCTATTTTAGCTTTCTCCACTGAGGTGCTCACCCACATGACCTGGGGCACAATCTCAGCGGTTCTCTTAGTGCTACCTTAGCCGACAGAGCGGAACGTAAGGCACCAAAACATAGGAGCCGGGCAAACCCAACATATGACCAAAATCATGACTCGGAGCCGATGCATATAGTGCTATAAGTTCGGGGTGCCGCACTTGTGGAAGTGTACGGACTTCTCACGTCCAGATAAAAGGGTAATGAAGCCCCTGGCGTGGTTTGCCGTACCATGGTGTACGGGTGCGATCATGTTATGGGATAAACATATATATTCAAAGAAGGTGATGCAGAAAATAGACACAAAGCTACGCATTGTTTATAAAGAGGCTATTCGAAGCCGGACGATATAAGTAGTGCGATAACCAAAAAAACTGGACTATTTAACATGTCCTGGCCAGGCGCAGGCCGCGGAAATTTGGAAACAGATATATCGCTCGAAATAGAGACCACCTGAGGGTTCCGTAGTGCGGCGTAGCTTTGTCTGCTCTCCTAGGCCTTGTATCGTCTGTGCGGCAACAAGGCCGAACAGGTCCTCCGGAATGTGGAGTCCTGAAAGTAAAAAAAAGAAAAAGAAAAAATCCGGCAGCCCCTAGTACGTTTAAGGCTGTATTGTAGGCATGCCGTTAAAATGCCTCCTTCCCCTATGCCCATGGAATTTTAAGGGCATAACTGTGTACTCGAGGTACTAGCTTCGCGATGCTGCGATGGCTGGGGTCAGGGCCGTATTGCTACGCATGCTCTGAACATGCCAAGTGGTCTTGTTGCAGGTTACTCCGGGCGCGCTTTGCATTGTCCGACGTTTTAGCAGCCGGACTAGAGAGTTGCCTTGAGAGGCTACTTTGTACTTCCGCTGCGAGGGCCGCCGGGTGCTGCTCCGTTGTGATGGAGCGTTCGGTGTTTCCGCTGAACGTAATTACTCCTCGAGGGCCTGGCATCTTGAGCTTGAGATATGCGTAGTGCGGAACCGCATTGAATTTAGCAAATGCAGTTCGTCCGAACAGGGCGTGATAACCACTGCGGAACAGGACTATATCGAAGATTAACTCTTCGCTTCGGAAATTATCCGGAGATCCTAAGACCACATCAAGTGTTATCGAGCCTGTGCAATTGGCCTCTACACCTGGGATGACGCCTTTAAAGGTCGTCCTTGTGGGCTTGATCCTTGATGGATCTATGCCCATTTTCCGCACTGTATCCTGGTAAAGCACGTTCAGGCTACTACCGCCGTCCATGAGGACTCTTGTAAGATGAAATCCGTCGACGATTGGATCGAGGACCAATGCGGCAAAGCCGCCGTGACGGATACTAGTGGGGTGGTCCCTTCGATCGAAACTGATCGGGCAAGCATACCAAGGATTGAACTTTGGGACGACTGGCTCCATCGCGTACACGTCCCGTAGCGCACGCTTCCTTTCCTTCTTAGGAATATGGGTCGCGTATATCATGTTCACCATCCGCACTTGCGGGGGAAACCCCTTCTGTCCTTTGTTGTTCGGCGGCCTGGGCTCTTGCTCGTCATCGCTGTCCAGCCCCTTGTTTTTATGTTCGGCTCTTAACTTGCCTGCCTGCTTGAACACCCAACAATCTCTGTTGGTGTGATTGGCTGGCGTTTCGGGGGTGCCATGAATCTGGCACGAGCGGTAGAGTATTTGGTCCAAACTGGACGGGCCCTGGTTATTCTTTTTAGATGGCTGTTTCCGCTGACCGGATTTATAGCCTCTGAATCCGGCATTTACTGCCGTATCCTCATTGCTGTCGCTGCAAACGCGGCGCTTTTGATTGTTTCGGCGTGACCTGCCATTTTTGTCCTTGGTATCCGGATTACCGGTCTTCTTTGATAAGTTGTTGCTACGAGCTAGCCAGCTGTCTTCGCCCGCGCAAAAGCGGGTCATGAGTGTCGTGAGGGCTGCCATGGTTTTCGGCTTTTCCTGTCCTAGGTGCCGGGCAAGCCATTCGTCGCGGATATTATGCTTGAAGGCCGCTAGGGCCTCTGCGTCCGGACAGTTGACTATCTGATTTTTCTTTGTTAGGAACCGTGTCCAGAATTGCCTGGCCGATTCGTCTGGCTGCTGAATTATGTGGCTTAGGTCATCAGCGTCTGGTGGTCGCACATAAGTGCCCTGAAAGTTGTCAAGGAATGCGGCTTCCAGGTCTTCCCAAGAACCAATTGAATTTGCTGGCAAGCTGTTAAGCCAATGCCGAGTTGGTCCCTTAAGCCCGAGTGGGAGATATTTGATGGCGTGCAGGTCGTCGCCGCGTGCCATATGGATGTGAAGGAGATAATCCTCGATCCAAACTGCCGGATCTGTCGTACCATCGTATGACTCGATGTTGATGGGTTTGAAACCCTCTGGTATTTGATGATCCATTACTTCGTCTGTGAAACATAACGGGTGTGCGGCGCCCCTGTACTGGGCTACGTCACGACGCAGCTCGGAAGAGCTGTGCTTGTTGAGTTCGGCCCGGCCGGAGTTATTGTGTCCGGACTGAAAATCGTCACGTGTTGGGCGTCCACGCGATCCATAGATCGATCTTGTCCGCCTTGCCTTGTCCTCCAGTACGTCTCGCAGGTCTGGCTCGTTTCCTTATGCCCTAGCCGAACGGCCCCGGGGCATGTTTGGCTTGAAATTTCGACGGGCCTCTCTGTCGCGGCCGCGAGGTGGCCGGTCTGCCATGTCATTTGCTTCCTCCTCTGATTGGGGGAGCGGCCTGCGTTTAGGGTAATTTTTGGAGTGGCGCCCGAGTTCGTACTCTTCGGCCGCAAGGACGTCTGTCCATCTGTCAGCTAGCAAATCTTGATCAGCCCTAAGCTGTTGCTGCTTTTTCTTTAGGCTGTTGGCCGTGGCAATAAGCCTGCGTTGAAAACGCGCTTGTTCGGCAGGGTCTGATGGTATGACGAATTCATCGTCGTCGAGGCTTGCCTCGTCTTCGGAGGGAGGCATGTAGTTATCGTCCTCAACCTCTTGTTCTGCCGCTTCCTTATGAAGGCCGGCTTCTCCATCTTCCCGTGCTGAGTCTTGTTGTGGTTGGTGTTCTTCGACGGTATTCGGGGTAGAATTATCCCCCGTGCCGGAATCACCGTTCTTGCTTTGGCGGGATTTAGAGCGGTGCCGCTGACGCCGACGTTTGGGAGGCTTTCTCGAGGTGCCATCCACCGCTGTTCCATCGCCATCTCCGTCTTTCGGAGCGTCCACCATGTATATGTCATATGACGAGGTGGCGGTCCAGCGCCCTTCAGGTGCTGGTTGTTGTTCGTCTCCTCCTTCGTCATCCATACCGTCGAAGTCTTCGGAGCCGAAGTCGAGCATGTCGGTTAGATCGTCGACAGTGGCTATTAAGTGGGTGGTGGGTGGGTTTTGAATTTCTTCATCGTCCGTATCCCAACCTTGCAGACCATAATCCGGTCTGGGCTCTCCTGATAAAGAGAGAGACTTGAGAGAATTCAGGATGTCGCCAAAAGGTGAGCACTGAAAGATGTCCGCGGCGGTGAACTCCATTATAGGCGTCCAATCAGATTCGATCGGCGGGGGCTTGGAAAGCCCGGAGTTCGGAGAAGAATCCGGCTCCTTGGAGTCATGGGCGACGCGGAGTGCGGGACCGGCGTTCGGCTTGATCGCCTTTAACGTCGCAGCCCCTGAGGTGACGTCCAACCGTTCTTCCTCGACGAGCGCAGCGGGCTCCGAATCAAGGATCGGGGCCGGAGCGTCTGCGGCCTCCAGGACACTGTTCGGAAGCAGAGCTATATCATGCCCTTCTCGACAGTGCGGCACGCTTGGCTGTGGCTCGAATCCGTCGAAGATCAAGTCTCCGCGGATATCCGTCGTGTAGTTTAAGCTTCCAAACCTAACTTGATGGCCAGGGGCGTAGCTTTTGATCTGCTCTAAATGGCCAAGCGAGTTGGCTCGCAGAGCGAAGCCGCCGAAGACGAAGATCTGTCCGGGGAGAAAAGTCTCACCCTAGACCTCCTCGCCGTTGATGATCAAAGGAGCCATCGAACCTAAAGGTGACGACACAGAGGAACTCTCAATGAAAGCACCAGTGTCGGTGTCAAAGCCGGCGGATCTCGGGTAGGGGGTTCCGAACTGTGTGTCACGGTCAGATGGTAACAGGAGACAGGGGACACTTTGTTTTACCCAGGTTCGGGCCCTCTCGGTGGAGGTAAAACCCTACTCCTGCTAGATTAATATTGATGATATGGGTAGTACAAGAGTAGATCTACCACGAGATCAAGGAGGCTAAACCCTAGAAGCTAGCCTATGGTTTGATTGTGTATGAAGATGATTCTGTCCTACGGACTAAAACCCTCCGGTTTATATAGACACCGGATAGGGTTAGGGTTACACAGAGTCGGTTACATTGGTAAGAGGTCTTGAATATCCGCACGCCTAGCTTGCCTTCTACGCCAAGGAAAGAACCTTCCGGACACGGGACGGAGTCTTCAATCTTGTATCTTCATAGTCCTGGAGTCCGGCGGGAGATGTAGTCCGGCTATCCGAACACCCCCTAATCCAGGACTCCCTCAGCCTCCGCCTCCACCGACCTCGTCGCCTACTCTGATGAGGACTGGGCTAGCTGCCCGGACACACGGCGCTCCACCTCGGGGTGCTGTGTCTACCTTGGGCCGTCTCTGATCTCTTGGTCCTCCAAGCGACAGCCCACCGTCTCCCGTTCGAGTGCCGAGGCAGAGTATCGGGCAGTGGCTAACGCCGTTGCTGAATTCTCTTGGCTTCGTCAGCTGCTCCAGGAGTTGCTTTGTGATGTTCACAAGGCCACGCTCGTCTATTGCGACAACGTCTCCGTCGTGTACCTCTCCGCCAACCCGGTCCACCATCATCGAACGAAGCATATTGAGCTCGACATACACTTTGTTCGTGAGCAGGTGGCTCTTGGGCGCATCCGGGTCCTCCACGTCCCGACGGCGCAGCAGTTCACCGACATCATGACAAAAGGACTGCCTACTTCCGTTTTCGAGGAGTTCAGGTCTAGTCTTTGCGTCTCCAGCGACGCATCGACTGCCGGGGGGGGGGGGTGTTGAACATATGGTTTGTGCATGTATATTGTATAGCCCGGCCCACCTCCTAGTCTTTGTATAGTTAAGGTTGTGGCCCACTGTGTACTCCATATATACGTGCGCTATGCACCGATCAATACATCGTGAAGCATTGGCAATACTCTCATTTCCAACAGGCTTAAAGGCCATATTCTTTTTATTTTTTTGGGCCTAGGCCACTGAGGTTCCTCGAGTTGGAAAAATACCATCAACCTGGACAAACAGAAATGAAGAGAAGACAATAAAAAAAATCAAATGTACAAGAAAAGGAAAAAAAAAGGGAAAGAGGAAACAGGAAATCAAAAAACGGGAGGGGGGAGGGGGTGCGGTAGATCCTATGGTGTGGAACCCGATGACTACACATGAAACAAAACAACAATACTCTTAGAAAACGTGACACCTTTTTTTTCTGAAAGAGGAGTCGTTCGATCCATCGATTAACAAGAAGAGAGTTGCCTAATTAATTACTGAAATACCAGATGAAAACCACCACAACCTGTTGATCAGGCACAACCTCGTCGAGATCACACGTTAGCGCCATCGTCACACTTCCCAAGCAAGCGACTCCGACTTCACAGCAGACAACCAAGCCCACACCACAAAGGTTGTGTGAAGCCACATGAAGATCCATGTCAAGCAACCAGCCATCCCGTGGGCGACAGTGCACCTCCGATCCTGATGGAGATCTACGAAGGAGAACTATGTAGATTTGGCATCGTGGAACATAAACATACTACCTTCAGCCTGCCATTATTACCACCCGAGCCCTGCCACAACAACTCTAATTTTAGTGCAACAAACAGATAATCCGGTGGACACCCCAAAGAGTTGAGTACAACAACCATTGCCACTAATCCAACATCGTTGCAATGTTTGATTGTGATCTTTGAATAATCAAATGGCCAATTAAAGAAGGAGATAGAACAGACATGTGGGCCTCACATGTCATAACATCCAACATACCGGTCAAACAAATGGTGTGGACTTTGTAGGCCAGGTGGACCTAACTAGTGGACCATACCGGTCAATGTATGTTAGGTCTGTTTATGTCAAGAATTCCAATTAAAGTGGTAGTTCTGGGAAAGGTTTGCGCGAATTGTGGTAGTTTTTTTAACTCTCGCTGAACAGAAAGTCACTCGACTTGAAGTATTTAGCCACCGGAGCTTCTCTAAGAGAAGGTTATTGCCCGACCTTAATTACAAGGCTTATACAGATTAGAGGTTCAGCGCATGGTCAAGTGACAACAAGGGAGGGGCGCAGTGCTCAAGCTAGAAACTACATAAACAAAGGTAGATGCCATTTTCGGTGCAAAGGTGCGTATTCCATGAATCTCTACCATGCCCCGCATGCCCCGAGGAAATGCTACCCTCCTTTCCGTGTCTTGGGCCCTTGGCGCGGAGGCTGGCAATGAACCTCTCAAGATGGCGTGCGTTCTCTCGTCTCCGTGGTGAACTGCTTCTCTCTGTTTCGTGTACTCAAGAAGGCTCTACCTAGAAAATTTGGTTAACTTATGCGTTACCAAATATATGCTCCCACCAGATTACTGATGTCCCTCGGTCCTAATACATTATGTATACCACACTGTGCATCGATCGATGCTGATACATGCGACTTTGTTCACATTTCTTATAGTTTGAATTTTGGTTCTGTAATAATGCTCTTGTTGCACTACTATATAGCCCCTCGATCTCTATTGATGTACATGTATTGTACTACCGGCTAAGGTTGTGCCAGCTGTGAATATCAATTTCCACGATTCGATTGTACCAGCTGATAGGTAGCACATGACATGCATATTGTACTGTAGGTCATTCTAAACGTACAAGACTCGTGATACATACTTTTTTTTTTGCGGGGTTCGTGATACGTACTCATATGCGTGAACTAAAGTAAATATGATGGAGAGAGGATCTTGAATTAACAATTAGGTAAAATAAAATTTGATTACAAGATGGACGACACGACAGCAAAATGAGGGTAACCCGCGAACCAACACGTGATTGGATGGTTAGAAGGACAGTGGTATTTCCAGCACATGAGAGTTCAAATCACGGTGCTTGCATTTTTCTGGATTTATTCTAAACTTTCCGACGATGCACGTTCAGTAGGGGAAGACATTCTCATCAACTACGAGGTGCATGTAATGATTTTGTCAATCGCAAGATGATATACCGGTTCTGTCTCTCGGAGGTGCTAATAGATCAGGGTGGACACGGTCCGGTCCGGTCCGGACCGAGCCGTCGTTTGGACCGGCCGCCGGCGGTCCGGACCGGACCGGACCAAGCAACCGAACGCTCCTACTCTTAGGGACCGGACCGGCGACGGCGAAGCCCGGGCCAGACCGAATGGACCGGCCCGCCATCGGCGTTGATGTGCGCGCATGCAGCAGCGAGGTGGGCTACGTGTTAGATCAAGCACAGAATCAACACACACAGGAGGTCACGCGAGAAAGTAAAGGAGAAAGAAGACACGCATCAACGCATTAAGTGGAGAGGATTCTGCGACGCACAACTGTATGCGTATTTTCTGCTCTTCCTTTTATTCAGCTCGTAAGAAACTGATCACCCACGATTCAATATAACCGTGCCATCCCACAGACACATCGTGGTCAATCTCTCCGTGGTTAAACACCACTGCCTATTCAGCCGCAACACGGACTAGCGTGCTTCTCGCACTGGAAAAACTAAGTGACAGGTTCAGTACGACAGAGTTTAACTCAACACTACATGCGCGAGTGAATTGACGAAGTGGACGAAATGCGAGAGCGCCGACGCGCACGAGAAATTAACTGACAGCTGAAACTTTGACAAAACTGACGAACTCAATTTTCTGAACGTGATGAAACTGAATTTTCTGAACTGACAGTCTTCGCTCTCATGGAGAAAAAACGCAGGGACGCCTCGAACAGCAGCGGCGGCGGCACCTTCAGAGCATTCGGGATCGTGCCCCAGTTCTTCCTGTGGCACCAGCGAGGCGTTCGCCTACCTGGGTAGCTGGTGGCCGCCTGGCCGGTGTGCATGCTGTGATGAAATAATGCGCCATGCAACGTGTGCATATCCACGTCTTATCTTAGTTTCAGGTTAGTTAGATGACCGTTGTGGGAGGTCGTGGGATGGCACGGCCGCAATTCCCGCTCCTACCTATTCTTTCGTTCCTTTGAGTAGAGGCCATGGTCAAGACTCGAGAACTCCAGATCGGCGGCAGACCGACAGTGCACACACGACAACAATGGCAAGCGGCGGCAAGAGGCTACGGCGCATATGGGGTGAAGAGGAAGGATGAAGAGAGGAAGTTCAAGGATACGGTGGTTCACCCGGGGGCTGCCGATGGCCACGACGACGAGGAACGGCGCCGGTGGTGACTGCGTCTTCTCAGTCCGACCAAGCGGCTCGATTAAAGACCGGACCGGACCGATATTTTTTCAGGCCGAAAATGCCAGCCTAGGACGACCAGTTTTTCCGCCGGTCTTGGACCGTACGGTCCGGTCCTTAACGGGCCACGAGCGGGCCCAAAAGCCTGCTCGTTCCATCAAGCCTAACTCATAGGGGCAGGGTGTGCATGTGTGTATTCATAGAGGTGAGTGTATATATATATATATATATATATATATATATATATATATATATATATATATATATATATATATATGCGCGTCTGCATCTGTACTATGTTCTCAAAAGAAAGAATAGGGATAGCTTGTTCTAATAAAAAAGGGTAACTACTTATAGTTACAAGCTATTTAGATTAGTTTCTCACGTACAAATACGCATGCAAGTGCATATATACACAAATCCAAGGAGCTCTGCATATGGCAGCACTAGCCAATGCATGGGAGTGAGTTCTGAATGGTGATACATATGGAATTTTCTCTGCAAAGAAAGATGAGCTCGCCTGTCTGGCTCACGTCTGGCCGCACTTGCCATGTATGAACCGCGGACTTCTCCTGCCCCGATGCGATTTCGATATGAACTCGATGCCTACAAGTCCAACCAGCAACCACATCTTTCCCCACCGTCGCTTTTTATCTCTGCTGCCTCCGCGGCTCCGCCCATCGGAGCACCGCTACCCTTCGTCGATCCGGACTCACCGGCGGCCGTGAAGTGGCGCTAGACTGCGGCGACTAGACGCGCGCGGCGGCTGCCACTGCAGATCTCGACCCCCTCGCTCATCGTGATCCGGGTTCGGAGGGGCTGGGAAGCTGGTCGTAGTTCTCCAAATCGAGGCTTCATTTGCTTGGCCTCCTCCCGTCGACGCCAGACCGGAGCGCCGACACCCTTCTTCGACCCAGAAACAACGGCACACGACTGCAGGTGCGCGCGACGGCCGGCGGCCACTGCAAATCTCGAACCCCCTCACTCGATCGGGATCCTGGTTCTGAGTGGCTGGAGCGAATCGGCACCTAGTTTTCTACAAATCGAGGCTTGATCTCTATCTAAAACGGCAGGTACATTTTTCTGTTGAGATGTTTAACTTTTACTCTGCTTGTTCATCTGGAAAATACCACATTAACTAATTCTTGTTGTGCAGGTTGCAATGCTAGAATTTTTCGAGAAGAAGCTGAAGCAAGTTGATAACAGAGCTAGGTTCCTCTCTTGTGTTCTCAGTGTGATATCAAGATCATTCCCAGGAAGCAAAAGGATCTGCTACAAGATATTGCTGAAAAGGGATTTGATCCCCTCCCAAAGGTGGTTCTGCCCGCTGCCGTAGGAGCAACAAGAGGCAGCGAAGAAAATGGAAGTTCTGATGTAGTACATGCCAGTGATTATGAGTATCTCATCTCAATGACAATTTCTACTTTAAATGAGGGGTACCTGGAGCATCTTCTAGAACTAAAGAAGAGGTTTGAAACTAAAGTTGGACTCCTGAGAAGAGCTATACCAGAATGTCTGGAATCTGAAAAGGTACGAACTGTAAGTACTGATAATTTGATACTCTAATGTTTCAGGTTATGTTCATCTTTCTGTACTTATTATTACCTCAACTGACAAGTGATTCTGTGGTTTGAAGCAGATAAGTCTTGATATACAGTTCCAAGCTTGATGCAAACTATATAAAAGCTCAATCAGATAGAAAGGTTGTGATAGTCATTGATTGCAAACACAACAATGTATTTGAAGCAGCCCCCACGAGACAACATAAAAGGACTGCAGCCGAGTATCTTGAGGTATAGATTACCTCATCAACTGACAAGTGATTCTTTGGTTTATTATCTACTCTTCCCCTGTAAGCTAATTAAGCATTTCTAGTCAAAATCAGCTTATGTAAATGTTTTCTTTTGTGCGCATCTCAAATTATTTTATTGCCTTTACAAGTCAACCTATCAATTTACATAGGCAAGTGTGGTGTTGATGGATGATGATGAGGACCATCTTGCTGGAAGTCTCGAGGCCCAAGAATTTAGTGGTAAAGCCCATGTACAGTGTTGTATTTGTCCAAATAACATATTCATCTCTTGGAGAAGTTCTAATGGCCAACCACTTTTACTTGCACAGAGACTGAGAACACACAAAATCAACAAGCAAAGAAGCAGAGGGAGCAAAGAAAGAAGCGAAGGAAGGAAGAAAGCAAAACAGGCGCAATACCTTGCCGCGGGCTAGTTTCTCAGGGCCATGACAGGTCAAGCCACGGCTTCCTCGCTGAAGAAATTAAGAAGATTGCAAGTGGCTTAGATGCTGTTAAGATCACTTATGGTAATAGGGACCATAATAGGGTAGCTCAGGTGTTGCCTGCAGGATGCATCTATGTCAGCTTCACTACCAGAAAAACTTGTTTTGCCGACGGCCATATCTATGCCGACGGCCCCGTCGGCATATATGGGCATACCCCGACGGCCCAACTAAAGCCGTCGGCGTAGAAAGGCCGTCGGCGTACACTAGTAGAAAAGGGGGCTATGGTCCAGGCCGGGGCAGCCCATTAGTCCCGGTTCAGTCTAGAACCGGGACTAATGGGGGCTTTGGCACCGGTTCGTGAGCCCAGGGGGCCGGCCGGGCCACGTGGGCCATTGGTCCCGGTTCGTCCGGACCTTTTGGTCCCGGTTGGTGGGACGAACCGGGACCAATGGGCCTGGCTCCTGGCCCACCACCATTGGTCCCGGTTCGTGGCATGAGCCGGGACCAAAGGCTCCCCCTTAGTCCCGGTTCGTGCCACGAACCGGGACTAAAGGGTCGGCCCTCGCTGCACCCACAGTTTAGTCCCACCTCGCCAACCGAAGGGCGCCGACACCTGTTTATAAGCCCGTCCCTCTCTGCATTGTTGAGCTCCTCTCAAAGTGAAAATAGATGCACCTATAGAGGAAAATTGGACATAAATTCATAAATAGAAATTGATTATGAATTTATGTTTAATTTTCTCTATAAGTGCATCTATGTTCACTAACAGAGAAGTTTTTTTTTTGACCTAAAAGAAAAAAGAAATCACTAAAAAACTATTAGTATTTAGTATAAATAGAAATGACTAAAAAAGAAAAAGAAAAAAATGCCTATATGCACTAAGTAGTGATTCACACTAAGTAGTAGAAATGAAAAAATAAATAGCAAAAAAGAAAAAAATGCCTATAATATTTGTTATGACTAACTATAATTTTTGGTATCTCTGTGCAGAAAGATTGTACATAGTAAATATAATACACAAAGTGTTTTCACACAAATTTAGTAAACTAGTGATTCATAAACTAGTGATTCACACAAATTTTAGAAAATTCAAATTTAAACTATTCAAATTTTAAAGCTAATGGCACTAACAGAAATTTTATAATTTTTGTGACCTAAAAGAAAAAAGAAATCACTAAAAAACTATAAGTATTTAGTTCTAAGTAGAAATGAAAAAATAAATAGCAAAAAAATGCCACCTACTGGGCCACCACGGCCTGAATACGACTAGACACCCAACTATGGGCCAGGATTCAGGCCCGCAGCAGGCCCAATAGGCCCACAGGCATTGCAGTGACAGATTAGGCCCGAAAGCCTGCAGTTGAGAGGAGCTCGAGAGGGTGGGCGCAGCAGCGCTTATAAACCACTCCCGATCCCTCTCAACTAGCGAGGTGGGACTAAACTTTTGGGCGCGGGACAGTAGAAGGCCTTTGGTCCCGGTTCGTAGGACGAACCGAGACCAAAGGGTGGCATTGGTCCCCGTTCGTGGCACAAACCGGGACAAATGCCCCCCTTTAGTCCCGGTTGGTGCCACCAATCGGGACCAAAGGCCGCCGCTTCCCGCCCTTTGGGCTGCCGAAAAGAGGCCTTTGGTCCCGGTTGGTGGCACCAACCGGGACTAAAGGGTGGCATTGGTCCCGGTTTCTGTCACGAACCGGGACCAATGCGCTGAATATATAAGCAGCACTCGTGAAATTTTGGTTCAGTTCGTTCTTCCCCGCCCTCCCGACGCCGCCAGGCTGCCCGCCGTATCCGCCTCGTCGTCGTCGTCGTCGCCCCGCGCCGCCCCGTCGTCGCCGTCGTAGCCCCGCGCCGCCCCGTCGTCGCCGTCGTCGCCCCGCGCCGCCCCGATCGACGCTGTCGCCACCCCCCGCCCCGCGACGCCGCCCCGACCCGCCCCGCCCCTGCCCGTCGCTGAGCCGCCCCGCCCCGTCCCGCGCCGCACCTCGCCGTCGCCGTCGCCGTCCCCGACACCGTCGCCGTGAGCAATTTAGATGTGTTAGATGCATGTGTAGTAATTTAGATGTGTAGTTCATAGATTTTTTTGTTAGATGTGTAGTTCATAGATTTTTCTGTTAGATTTTTTTTTCATATTGTGTAATTAATTTGTTCATATTGTGTTAGATTTATTTATGTTTTTCTGTTGTAATTTAGATTTATTAATGATTTTTTGTGTTAGTATTTTCTTTGTCAATTTATTGTGTATGTATAGGAAAATTGTGAATGATATATGTCATTTATGAATATGTTCATATTTAGAATAGAGGAAAAAGGAAAAAAAATAAGAAGAGAAAGTGTTTAATATAATTAGTTAGAAAAATAATAGAACTATAGTTAAACTAGTTTATTTTTAGTAAGTCGTACTATTTTATTTTATTTATAGTAAGTGCTTAGTAGTTGAACTAGCTAGTTGATTTAATAAAACTGGTTTATTTTACTATAGAAGTAGTTTATTTTTAGCAAGAAAATTAATAGAACTAGTTTATTTTTTAGTTAAAGCAATTATTCCCGCATCGACGTGGACGATGCCTATCCCGCATCCTCGTCGTCGAGTCGGGGGCGGACGACACCTGCTTGACCAGATGGGCCATGTCCGGGATTGGGCTCCGCCGGGGTGGTACTGGGAGGCTCTACCTTCCGGGGGGCGTAGCTTGGTGAGGAGCCAGACCGTCGTTGACCCGGTCCTTGTTTGGTGGCGGTCGCGTGGGCCAGTGACGGTGCAGAGACTTCCGGACACCGCGGAGGTGGTACGTCACCGTGTCAGCGAGGAGGACCAGCACGTCCGTCGGTACATGGTTGCGTTGGAGGGCAGGTTCGAGAATACCTGGCAGGTTCTTCAGGGATCTCACTGGAGCTATGATCCTGTGATGGTTCCTTCCCTTTGGGTGTCCACCGCACGCGCCGATACCCGTCGGGCGCTACTGTTCTAGCTGTACTGGCGATATGTATGATATATAGTACTCGACGTGTATTAGTGATAATATTCGATGTACGGACAAATGGAGATGATGTAGTTTTTCTTATAATTGAAGGCATCCTAATTTGAATACTACTTAATTTTGCGATTTGATTTTTTTTATTGAATGCTCAAATTGGAGAGCACTATGCAAGGCATATGCATATGATTAGTTGAATAATAATGATCTAATTTAGTCTTTGAATTATGAACGTATAGGAAATGTCATCATCAGACGACGAAAGTCTCCCGGGGGAGTGCGACTGGTGCCACGACGATCGAGGTGAGTGCGACATGCCTCACCTGGACGATGGTCGGCGCTTCAACATTAAGCTCGAGGAGACCTTCGAAGTTGAAACGGTACGCAACGACGACAAGTGTTTTTTTCATAATTAAGCATGACTTCAACTATTTCAACGTGTAATTTTCATCTTTTACAATTCGAGTATAGTTGATCCCATGCCATGCAAGACGCTATGTCTTGGAGAGGATGGATTTTGAAGACCATGAAAATTTTGAAACGAAGAAAATTCACCTAAGGACCCATCATGATGTGGATTTTGAAGTAAAGTTGTATAATGCTGAGAGCGTAACCCATTTTGGTTGCAAAAAGTGGGAAGCATTTTGCAAATTGTATGGTTTTGATGAGGGTATGCTTGTCACCATGGATCTTGGTGATCCTGAAATCGAGCAAGACAATATGGACATTTGGGTCCTTGTTGATACTCCTCCAGTTCTACCGCTATGTGAGTTTCTCAAACATAGTTAATTATTAATAAAACTTATATTGTTCATTTCAAAATAGTTGACAGCTTATTTACATTGACAACTTAGTTTGGAGTATCAAAGAATGTGCAGAATATGGTAGATAGAACTTACTACACCGATGGCTCTGAGTTAACTTACAAGGAGAAAACTCATCTGGTTGGATTTTGTAATGATATTGAGAAATACAATATCTACAATCGAACTCCTCAACATTATGGTCAATACATGCCACTAGTGCATGTGTTGAACTACGGTAACTACCATGGAGATACCCTGGTAAGTTTTTTTATTATTACGACAGCCGTGCATCTTTTTGCATACTTCTAAAACTAGTACATCATTGCTAACTACGAAGTTATTACTATGTTTTTCAACAGCTTATCCCAGAGGATTGTGTGCCTTATTTGATGTATCAGAATGGCGGCAGCCTTCATGTTTTGAACATATATCCAGGCCATCCTACGAATCTCAACTGTCCATACCAGATTTCTAAAAGAAGTGGAGACATGACAGTCAAAGGATGAAAAAAATGTATGGACAGTCGTAAGGAGCTTCTTGGAAGCAAAAGGAAGCGAGGCGCAAGAATTGGAGACAGGATGATCTCCATTCTTCATAATGGAGAGTCAGGGTCTATATTGTTTTATGCTATTTTACCTTAAGTTTGTTTAGGTCCGTTCCTACCTGATACTGATGATCATGTGCTAAGAACAATTATGTAGGGTTGGGTTCGATGACTATGAGGATGATGATCGTATGACTTATTATTAATAACGAGTATTTGTATGATGATGCTTGATTAATTAGTAGGACTTGTTATTATATATGATGGTGTATGATGCGAGCATGCATGAGTTATTATATATATGTATCTGCAGGTGAAATGAACATATGTAGTCCTTGCAAGGACTACATATATAAGAGAGGATACTTCTCTCTATTAGCTAGCTAATAACAACCTAAAAATAACCCCCTAAACCCCTAAAA
Source organism: Aegilops umbellulata (assembly GCA_032464435.1). NCBI lineage: Eukaryota > Viridiplantae > Streptophyta > Magnoliopsida > Poales > Poaceae > Aegilops > Aegilops umbellulata. The sequence continues at coordinate 534,129,408 of CP136055.1, forward strand.
GAGCCACTTTAAAAAAAAAGAAAAACCTCAGCTCTAGCCAGCTGCTGACGCGTGGAAGCATTTTGGTCCCGGTTTGTGTCATCAACCGGGACCAAATGCCCCCTGCATGGGCTGCCGGCATCGGCCACGTGGAGGCCCATCTGTCCCGGTTCTGGTTTGAACCGGGACTAAAGGGTGAGGGTATTAGTAACGACCCTTTAGTCCCGGTTCAGGAACCGGGACTAAAGGCCCTTATGAAATGGGACAAAAGGCCGGTTTTCTACTAGTGGTATAACCATCTATGCCGACGGGGGCCGTCGGCATAGATAAGCCGTCGGCGTTTCTCTGAATATACCGACGGGGGCCGTCGGCATAGAGCAGGCCGTCGGCATATCGCGTGGGCCTGTCTACCCGGGGGGCGACGGTAGTTTGACGGTGTCAGGCTACGCCGACGGGCTAGCGGTGGCCGTCGGCATAGCTACGCCGACGGCCTAGCCGTCGGCATAGCTATGCCGACGTCATCGATCCGCCGCGCTGCCACATCATCGATCCGCGTCGTTCGCCAGTCCCGTGGGGTGGCATTCCTATGCCGATGGCTAGGCCGTCGGCATAGGCCTGGCCCATGGTTTTTGCCACGTCATTAATCCCCGCCCTACGCCACGTCATCGATCCAGGGCTCTACCGTTCCGTGGCCATAGCTATGCCGACAGCTTTGCCGTAGGCATAGATTTCTAATAATATTTTTATATTTTTTGTATTTTCTCTTACTATTTTTTATTTTTTTCCAATACTAATTTCATTAACTTAAATGTACAGAAAACATATATCGATTGCCCCCCCCCCCCACGGGCCTTCTTCCGTCGTGTCACGGAGAGGTTAGATGGGACGGGCCGGGTACCTGTGGGGGGTAGAAATGCCGCCAGGTGTTGCGGTGGGCCCTCCTAAGGTTGTGGAAACGTGGTGGCAGGCGCAGGCAAGCGGCTCCGGGGTGTGCCCCCTCCCCCCTCACGGGCGTCGATGCCGCCGTGCCCCGGAGGGGGGAAACGGCCACGTCGGGCCGACGCAGAGGGAATCTTGGGGTGGGTTGTGCCGGGACTGTGTTGGGGGGGTGTAGCTATGGCTGGGCTATGACAACAAGGTGAAAAGGTCCAACGGTCAAACTACGTCCAGCGAAAGTCAAAGGGATAGACTTGGCGGTCGTCTGTGTCAGGGTTAGACGGGACGGGGTAGCTGGGGGGTAGCAATGCATGCGGCTTGTATGAGGTCCCAGTGCGACGCTCCGGTGGCATTGCTACCCCCTAGGGCCCCCGCCCCGCCTAACCCTGTAGCGTTTGACCACGAGATCTACCCCTTTGACTTTGCAAGGACAGGCTTTGAGCAGTAGACGTATCCACCCGGTTGTGTAAGGTCAGCCCATAGGCCCACGGCAACATCTGGCCCGGATGTTGCTCCAAAGTGTTCCTATGGGCTGACCTAACACAACCGGGTGGGGAGGTCCACTGGTCAAAGCCCGTCCGTGCAAAGTCAAAGGGCTAGATCCCGTGGTCAAACGCTACAGGGTTAGGCGGGACGGGGGCACTGGGGGGGGGGGGGGGTAGCAATGCCACCGGAGCGTCGCACCGGGCCCTCATACATGCGGGGTGGTGTGGTGGCATGTCCTAAGAGGCGGGACACGTCTCCGGTGCTTGGCCCCTCCTCACGGACGGTGATGACACGGTAGTAGACGTTATGCGGTAACGATGCAGCGTCAATATTACTAAATACTCGGAGCGCGATAAAATCATGAGTTTTTTTTGCACGACGTGGGCACATGTGCTATAGGAGCGATGGTATTTTTTCATAATTTTTGGTGATGGAGAAGTATCCGAAAAATTCCCTCTACGCGGATTGCCCTTCGCGTGTCTACGGCTGTGGCTGGCGGCCTCCGGGGGCTAGCATGCTGCCAAATCTTGCGTAGGCGGCCTCTCACAAGTCTGTAAGTGTTGTGGCGGTTGCACACGCTCGGCACGCGTGTCCGGGGTGTGCCCCCCCTCACGGACGGCGCCGCCGCCGGCACCTGGAGGGGGGAAAACGGACGCGTGGGGTCTACACGGAGGGGATCTTGCTGTGGATCTGGCCCGGATGTTGCTCCAAAGTGTTCCTATGGGCTGACCTAACACAACCGGGTGGGGAGGTCCACTGGTCAAAGCCTGTCCGTGCAAAGTCAAAGGGCTAGATCCCGTGGTCAAACGCTACAGGGTTAGGCGGGACGGGGGCACTGGGGGTAGCAATGCCACCGGAGCGTCGCACCGGGCCCTCATACATGCGGGGAGGTGTGGTGGCATGTCCGAAGAGGCGGGACGCGTCTTCGGGGCATGGGCCCCTCACGGACGGCGATGAGACGGTAGTAGACGTTCTGCGGTAACGATGCGGCGTCAATATTACTAAATACTCGGAGCGCGATAAAATCATGAGTTTTTTTGCACGACGTGGGCACATGTGCTATAGGAACGATGTTATTTTTTCATAATTTTTGGTGATGGAGAAGTATCCGAAAAATTCCCTCTACGCGGATTGCCCTTCACGCGTCTACGACTGTGGCCGGCGGCCTCCGGGGGCTAGCATGCCGCCAAATCTTGCGTAGGCGGCCTCTCACAAGTCTGGAAGTGTTGTGGCGGTTGCAAACGCCCGACACGCGTGTCCGGGGTGTGCCCTCCCTCACGGAAGGCGCCGCCGCCGGCACCTGGAGGGGGAAAACGGACGCGTGGGGTCTACACGGAGGGGATCTTGCTGTGGGTCTGGCCCGGATGTTGCTCCAAAGTGTTCCTATGGGCTGACCTAACACAACCGGGTGGGGAGGTCCACTGTTCAAAGCCCGTCCGTGCAAAGTCAAAGGGCTAGATCCCGTGGTCAAACGCTACAGGGTTAGGCGGGACAGGGGCACCGGGGGGGTAGCAATGCCACCGGAGCGTCGTACCGGGCCCTCATACATGCGGGGTGGTGTGGTGGCATGTCCGAAGAGGCGGGACGCGTCTCCGGGGCATTGTCCCCCCCCCCCTCACGAACGGCGATGACACGGTAGTAGACGTTCTGCGGTAACGATGTGGCGTCGATATTACTAAATACTCGGAGCGCGATAAAATCATGAGTTTTTTTGCACGACGTGGGCACATGTGCTATAGGAACGATGGTATTTTTTTCATAATTTTTGGTGATGGAGAAGTATCCGAAAAATTCCCTCTACGCGGATTGCCCTTCGCGCGTCTACGGCTGTGGCCGGCGGCCTCCGGGGGCTAGCGTGCCGCCAAATCTTTCGTAGGCGGCCTCTCACAAGTCTGGAAGTGTTGTGGCGGTTGCAAACGCCCGGCACGCGTGTCCGGGGTGTGCCCCCTCACGAACGGCGCCGCCGCCGGCACCTGGAGGGGGGAAACGGACGCGTGGGTTCTACACGGAGGGGATCTTGCTGTGGGTCTGGCCCGGATGTTGCTCCAAAGTGTTCAAATGGGCTGACCTAACATAACCGGGTGGGGAGGTCCATTGTTCAAAGCCCGTCCGTGCAAAGTCAAAGGGCTAGATCCCGTGGTCAAATGGTACAGGGTTAGGCGGGACGGGGGCACTTGGGGGGGGGGGGTAGGAATGCCACCGGAGCGTCGCACCGGGCCCTCATACATGCGGGGTGGTGTGCTGGCATGTCGCAAGAGGCGGGACGCGTCTCCGGGGCGTGGGCCCCCCTCACGGATGGCGATGACACGGTAGTAGACGTTCTGCGGTAGCGATGCGGCGTCAATATTACTAAATACTCGGAGCCCGATAAAATCATGAGTTTTTTTGCACGACGTGGGCACATGTGCTATAGGAACGATGGTATTTTTTCATAATTTTTGGTGAGGGAGAAGTATCCAAAAAATTCCCTCTACGCGGATTGCCCTTCGCGCGTCTACGGCTGTGGCCGGCGACCTCCGGGGGCTAGCATGCCGCCAAATCTTGCGTAGGCGGCCTCTCACAAGTCTGGAAGTGTTGTGGCGGTTGCAAACGCCCGGCACGCGTGTCCGGGGTGTGCCCTTCCTCACGGACGGCGCCGCCGCCGGCACCTGGAGGGGGGAAACGGACGCGTGGGGTCTACACGGAGGGGATCTTGCTGTGGGTCTGGCCCGGATGTTGCTCCAATGTGTTCCTATGGGCTGACCTAACACAACCGGGTGGGGAGGTCCACTGTTCAAAGCCCGTCCGTGCAAAGTCAAAGGGTTAGATCCCGTGGTCAAACGCTTCAGGGTTAGGCGGGACGGGGGCACCGGGGGGGGGGGGGGTAGCAATGCCACCGGAGCGTCGCACCGGGCCCTCATACATGCGGGGTGGTGTGGTGGCATGTCCGAAGAGGCGGGACGCGTCTCCGGGGCATGCCCCCCCCCCCCCCTCACGGACGGCGATGACACGGTAGTAGACGTTCTGCGGTAACGATGCGGCGTCAATATTACTAAATACTCAGAGCGCGATAAAATGATGAGTTTTTTTGCACGACGTGGGCACATGTGCTATAGGAACGATGGTATTTTTCATAATTTTTGGTGATGGAGAAGTATCCGAAAAATTCCCTCTACACGGATTGCCCTTCGCGCGTCTACGGCTGTGGCCGGCGGCCTCCGGGGGCTAGCGTGCCGCCAAATCTTTCCTAGGCGGCCTCGCACAAGTCTGGAAGTGTTGTGGCGGTTGCAAACGCCCGACACGCGTGTCCGGGGAGTGCCCCCTCACGAACGGCGCCGCCGCCGGCACCTGGAAGGGGGAAACGGACGCGTCGTGTCTACACGGAGGGGATCTTGCTATGGGTCTGGCCCGGATGTTGCTCCAAAGTGTTCCAATGGGCTGACCTAACATAACCGGGTGGGGAGGTCCACTGTTCAAAACCCGTCCGTGCAAAGTCAAAGGGCTAGATCCCATGGTCAAACGCTACAGGGTTAGGCGGGACGGGGGCACTTGGGGGTGGCAATGCCACCGGAGCGTCGCACCGGGCCCTCATACATGCGGGGTGGTGTGGTGGCATGTCCGAAGAGGCGGGACGTGTCTCTGGGTCGTGCCCCCCCCTCACGGACGGCGATGACACGATAGTAGACGTTCTGCGGTAACGATGCGGCGTCAAAATTACTAAATACTTGGAGCCCGATAAAATCATGAGTTTTTTTGCACGACGTGGGCACATGTGCTATAGGAACGATGGTACTTTTTCATAATTTTTGGTGATGGAGAAGTATCCAAAAAATTCCCTCTACGCGGATTGCCCTTCGCGCATCTACGGCTGTGGCCGGCGGCCTCCGGGGGCTAGCGTGCCGCCAAATCTTGCGTAGGCGGCCTCTTACAAGTCTGGAAGTGTTGTGGTGGTTGCAAACACCCAACACGCGTGTCCGAGGTGTGCCCCCCTCACGGACGGCGCCGCCGCCGGCACCTGGAGGGGGGAAACGGACGCGTGGGGTCTACACGGAGGGGATCTTGCTGTGGGTCTGGCCCGGATGTTGCTCCAAAGTGTTCCAATGGGCTGACCTAACATAACCGGGTGGGGAGGTCCACTGTTCAAAACCCGTCCGTGCAAAGTCAAAGGGCTAGATCCCGTGGTCAAACGCTACAGGGTTAGGCGGGACGGGGGCACTGGGGGGTAGCAATGCCACCGGAGCGTCGCACCGGGCCCTCATACATGCGGGGTGGTGTGGTGGCATGTCCGAAGAGGCGGGACGCGTCTCTGGGTCGTGCCCCCCCCCCTCACGGACGGCGATGACACGGTAGTAGACGTTCTGCGGTAACGATGCGGCGTCAAAATTACTAAATACTCGGAGCCCGATAAAATCATGAGTTTTTTTGCACGACGTGGGCACATGTGCTATAGGAACGATGGTATTTTTTCATAATTTTTGGTGATGGAGAAGTATCCGAAAAATTCCCTCTACGCAGATTGCCCTTCGCGCATCAACGGCTGTGGCCGGCGGCCTCCGGGGGCTAGCGTGCCGCCAAATCTTGCGTAGGCGGCCTCTCATAAGTCTGGAAGTGTTGTGGTGGTTGCAAACGCCCGACACGCGTGTCCGACGTGTGCCCCCCTCACGGACGGCGCCGCCGCCGGCACCTGGAGGGGGGAAACGGACGCGTGGGGTCTACACGGAGGGGATCTTGCTGTGGGTCTGGCCCGGATGTTGCTCCAAAGTGTTCCTATGGGCTTACCTAACACAACCGGGTGGGGAGGTCCACTGTTCAAAGCCCGTCCGTGCAAAGTCATAGGGCTAGATGCCGTGCTCAAACGCTACAGGGTTAGGCGGGACGGGGGCACTGGGGGGTAGCAATGCCACCGGAGCGTCGCACCGGGCCCTCATACATGCGGGGTGGTGTGGTGGCATGTTCGAAGAGGCGGGACGCGTCTCCGGGGCGTGCCCCCCCCTCACGGACGGCGATGACACGGTAGTAGACGTTCTGCTGTAACGATGCGGCGTCAATATTACTAAATACTCGGAGCGTGAAAAAATCATGAGTTTTTTTGCACGACGTGGGCACATGTGCTATAGGAACGATGGTATTTTTTCATAATTTTTGGTGATGGAGAAGTATCCGAAAAATTCCCTCTACGCGGATTGCCCTTCGCGCGTCTACAGCTGTGGCCGGCGGCCTCCGGGGGCTAGCATGCCGCCGAATCTTGCGTAGGCATCCTCTCACAAGTCTGGAAGTGTTGTGGTGGTTGCAAACTCCCGGCACGGCTGTCCAGGGTGTGCCCCCCTCACGGACGGCGCCGCTGCCGGCACCTGGAGGTGGGAAACGGACGCGTGGGTCTGGCCTGGATGTTGCTCCGAAGTGTTCCTATGGGCTGACCTAACACAACCGGGTGGGGAGGTCCACTGGTCAAAGCCCGTCTCTGCAAAGTCAAAGGGCTAGATCCCGTGGTCAAACGCTACAGGGTTAGGCGGGATGGGGCACTGGGGGTAGCAATGCCACCGGAGCGTCGCACCGGGCCCTCATACATGCGGGGTGGTGTGGTGGCATGTCCAAAGAGGCGGGACGCGTCTCCGGGGCGTGCCCCCCCTCACGGTAGTAGACGTTCCACCTCTGCCGCATCGTTACCGCACCGGGCCGTCCGTGAGGGGGGGGCACGCACCGGAGACGCGTCCCGCCTCTTCGAACATGCCACCACACCACCCCTCATGTATGAGGGCCCAGTGCGACGCTCTGGTGGCATTGCTACCCCCACCAGGGCCCCCGTCCCTCCGTGTAGACCTCACGGGCGTGGCTGCCGCCGTGTCCCGGAGGGGGGAAGCGGCCACGTCGGGCCGACACGGAGGGTATCTTTGGGTGGGTTAGGCCGGGATGGTGTTGGGGGGTGCAGCTATGGGTTGGGCTACGAAAATCAGGTGAAAAGGTCCACCGGTCAGACCCAGTCTGGTGCAAGTCAAAGAGCTAGATCCGGCGGTCGTCTATGTCAGGGTTAGACGGGACGGGGTACCGGAGGGGGTAGAAATGCCGCCAGGTGTTGCGGTGGGCCCTACTACGCTTGTGGAAGCATGGTGGGCTATTTTTTACATTGTGCTGAGAGTCACACATATGTCGTAATAAAAAAATAAAAAAATGCGAAGTATCTATGCCGACGGCTTAGCCGTCGGCATAGCAGCGCGCACGGCCACGGATCGATGACGTGTCAAAGGGCCAGGCCTATGCCGACGGCCAAGCCGTCGGCATAGGTTGACCTTATCCGCTGCGGTTCGCCCCCGACCACCCATTCCCCATCTCTCCCCCTTCCTCCCGACCCACACCCGCGCCGCCGCCGGATCCTATGCTCCGCCCACCGCTGCCCTTCCTCTCCAGTCGCTGCCGTCGCCCTTCCCTGGCCCTGCTTCGCCGCCGCCACACCCGCGCTCTGGGCCGCCGCCGCCCTTCCCTCGCCACTCGCCGCAGCCGCCCAACCCGTGCTCCGCCCCGGCCTCGTCGTCTCGGCTCGCGCCGCCGCCGCCCTTCCCTTGCCGCGGTGGGGCGCATGGAATCCTCCCCGGCCATCCCTCGCCCGTGTCCTCGTCGAGCTCAGTTCGGCCGGACCTCCCCGAGCCCACTCCTCCCTCAACGCCACCCGACCGTCGCTCCGGCCGGCGGCTAGGCTGCACCGGCCCTCCTCTGCCACTGCTCCGGCCGCCCTAGCCTGAGCCCGAGCTCCCCTCCGCCTCCCCCTCCGTGCCTGCCCCCCCCCCCCCGAGCCGGCCCTCCCCCACGGTGAGATACTTCCCTCCCTCTTTGAAGCAATTTTTTTAATTTAGTTAGATGATAGATGGATGGATGCATTATGTATGATGATAGATGGTTATATGGATGGATGCATGCATTATGTATGATGATAGTTAGATGATAGATGATTTGATGATAGTCAGAAATGTGATAAACGCAAGAAATGCAAAAAATATAGATGATAGATGATGATGTTGATGATGATAGATTATGATCTTAATGATGATAGATGATGATGTTGATGATAGATGATAATGCTTTTTTATGCCTTGATAATTTTTAAATGATGATGATGATTATTTTATTATGCTTCGATGATTGTTACATGATGATAGATGATGACGGCGATGTTCTTAAATTTTGTCACGGTGCAGGTTCTGTGGTGTTCCATCTCGGTGGAGTGATCGTCGTAGGAGCTGTTGGACCCCGATTGTCCCTCCACTGTTCATCTACTTCTCTACAGCCGAGGGTGAGCTATGAATAATGTTACTAGATTTCATTCTCAAGTCAACTAACGTAACCTAGGTGTCTCCCGTGCGAAAGGGTTGCATCGATAAATATGCATTCAATTGCATATTTATCACCGCAGCTCTTTCGGATTGTCCAGCGTTTTCCATGGACAGCCCGAGGATGTGTAGATTGGGTATGTTCTCCATGTTCTACCCCGTACCGAGACAGTATTTCGGCGGCGCCTCCCCATTGTTCGCCGGAGCACATTCTCTTGGCTATTTGCCGAGACGTGTATCTGGAGAACAGCGGGGAGGTGCTGCCGAAATTTTGTCTCGGAACGGGGTAGAATGGAGAACGTACTCAATCTACACATCCTCGGGTGGGATTAGGACCCATCTTTACCTATTAGAGATGTAGGTGGATTAAACGCGGTAGAAACTAAAAATTTGATGTGATTAATTTAAGTGAATCCTTAATTATGTTGTGTGGGTTGCAAAAAAGCAGAGGATGGCAGATAATCAGTGGATGTACAGTGGTTTTATCCGTCGGAATCGAGTAACATTAGAGTGGATCGTGAAAACCGATGTGTATTTGAAGGAGATATTCCGTCGTCCAATGAGAATTATCCCACCATGCCCCTGTGCGTGATGTGCGAGACGTCACCGTAGAAATCAGACGGACATGAGTGAGCACCTTCGCACGCACGGATATATGCCAAACTTTGACATGCCGCCGATAAACATAGCCGAGCAGGACCGTGGTAGAGAGGAGGTGATGCGACAACGCATCGATGGATATGAGGACGACGGGGTCAGGGACATGCTAGATGATGTCATTGTTGCAGAAACGGCAAATGCGACACCTTCAGAGAATGAACCGGAGGAGCCGGAGGCAACCGCAAAGGCCTTCTTGACGATGACTCCTCAAAGGGAGGTCGAGGGAGAGGTGCCACTAGAGGAGGAGGGGGCGGGGGGAGAGCCTCTAGAGGACGAGGTGCTGGGGGGAGAGCCACTACAGGGGGTCGCGGCCAGAAAGAGCGCACCCTCACCGACTTAGGGGTGTTGTCTCCGAGGCCCTCCTCTAGTGAGGTGCCCTCCTCTAGTGAGGTACACTCTAGGGAGGAGGAGGAGGAGGAGGAGGAGGTGGTGGTAGAGGAGGAGGAGGAGGTGGATGAGGAGGCAGGCGAGGAGGAGGAGGAGGAGGAGGAGGTTGGGGAGCGGGAGGCAGGCGAGGAGGAGGGTGGTGGCGGGGATGATGGTGGTGACGAGAAGGGGGTTGACAAGAAGGGGTGGCTACGTGGTAACGCAAAGCTACCAAAGCAGGTTCCGGCTACTGAGGAGCAGAAGTGGCTCATTGAGCCCACGGGAAAAGAGTAAGTGGTTCATTATTTTGCTTGTCACATGCGTATTCCGGTTGTTATTTATTTTGCTTGTCACATGCTAATAGTTCATTCTTTTGCAGCAACTGGATATATTCTAAAGGGGTTCGTATTCCCAACGGCCTCATCACCGTCTTGCTGAAGCTATACTGGCCGGGGTTGTACTGTCCGGATCCAGTCAGGCAGCCGGCTCGTCGGGTTTTGGCCACGAGCTGGGACCACTGGGAAGCGGCCTGCCACGCGGACCATGAGACCCATGCTAAGGCCGTGATCACTACTTTCTGGGTGAGTTCTCTTCACAAGAACAAGTCCATTCTAGTTTCATGAAAATGATTTAACTCATGGCTTCTTGCATTCTTGTTTCATGCATGATTGTAGAAATTCTATCGAGTTCTTCCGGAGCACAGGGCTAGAGCGGACCAGATCGTCTTGCGCCAATGCAAGAAGAAGGCCTGCCAGATGCAGTACGAGGTGCGCTATGTGGCCATCTCCACATACTACCACGACTATCTTGGTGTGAAGATTACCAAGGAAGAAGCGCGAAGGATGGGCATTACCTTGGAAAGGCCCGAGTTCTTGGCGGTAAGTATAAAAGATTTTTCATTATGCTTTCATTACCTTGTGGTGCTTTATGCTTTATGCTTTATGCTTCCATAACACCAATTTGGACACACCTACATGCCATTATGCTTTTATTATGTAGGTGTGTCCAAATTGGTGTTATGGAAAAGACGAGTCCTGGGCGGCATTGGTGGATCATTGGTGTGATGAGGCTGGAGCCTAGGCGGCTATGAGAACCAAAAATAAGGCTAACCGGCGGACGAAGGGAGTACATGCTCAGGGAAACCGAAACCACTATCTCCACAAGGCAGTTAATGTATGACTAACCCCATTAAACATTCTTCTTCTTCTATTTACCATCACTTTCTTATGTATGACTAACCTCTGTTTGGTGGTGCAGGAGGAGAAATTGAAGCGGCCGCTCTCAGACATGCAGGCGTGGGAGATCGCCCATACGTGGAAGGACTCCAAGCCTGGCGAGCCCCAGTACTACGGCAAGCATACCGCGGGGAGGAAGCAGGCCTACGCCGAAGCGTATCTGAAGTTGCATCCTGACACACCTGACCCCATTGCGGCGCCTCTGGACGACAGGGCGGTGGTGAGCATGGGGCCCAAGGAGCACGGTCGGGAGGCGGTTCTCGATGCTGTGATCACTCCTAGTATCTCCTACACACAGCTTCGTCGGATCGACCCGAGCCTGAGCCAGCGCACGAGCCAGCAAGTGACCAGTACACAGTCCCTCTTTCAGGAGCAACAATCTGTAAGTATTTTCCCTCTTATCTTCATTGCTCACTTTATTTTCCGCATTTAGTAGTTTTATGAGTTCCATCATGTCATACCGTAGGCCTACCTGGAGTACACACGCCAGGAGACCATGGCGTGGCATCAGAGGCTTTATGAACACCAAGTGCAGAGGGATAGCCAGATGCAGCAGGCTTTTCAGGATATGGCGGCCGACAGGTGTCCTCAGTTCCCTCCAGCACAATGCCCTCCAGCACAACCAGTGCTGATGAGCTTTGAGGAGTTTGTGGCACAGAACGATGACCCCTCGCCGGTTAGTTCATCCCCAATCTATTCACCCAAAGCATGTCATGCCTTTCAACACAGTCATATATCCTGTTAATATGTCTTTTCAACATCCAGGGAACAGATGGATCTACCGTTTGCGGTGGTCTTCGCAGCACTCCCGAGTCACGGAGCCCGACCACTCCGATCCACGGAGGCGGAGGCGGAGGTGGACGCGGTCTTGGCGGTAGCGCTGCCGCTAGTAGTGACGACCTGGGCTTCGGCGGTCTTGGTGGTGACGACCTCCGTGGTGCTCGATGTCGTGGCGCTTAAGCCTTTGGGTCACATTGTGGCGGTCTTGGTGGTGATGATACTTATATGCTTGTGATGTTTCTTATTGTTGTTTGTGAGATTCTTATATGCTTGGTGGTGATGATACTTATACGTTCATGCTTTGCGATGCTTCTTATGATGTGTGATGATGAATTTGTTGTGTGATGCTGCTGGGCAAGCTGTTATGTGATGCATATATTTGTTGTGTGATGCTGTATATATTCAAATGAATTGAGTTGAAACAAAACAGAAAAAAGAAAAAAAAACAGACAGAAACTATGCCGACGGCTAGGCCGTTGGCATAGAGCTGCCGTGAGCTCCGAGTGGCTGCCACGTGGCAGGTCTATGCCAACGGCTTAGTTTCAAACTAAGCCGACGACTAGGCCGTCGGCATAGGCCTGCCCCAGGAGCTCCCAGTGGCTGCCACGTGGCAGATCTATGCCGACGGTCTAGCTGTCGGCATAGTTTCAAACTAAGCCGACAGCTAGGCCGTCGGCATAGACCTGCCCCAGGGGTGACGCCTGCTCGCCACGTGGCACGTCTATGCCGATGGCCTAGCCGTCGGCTTAGTTTGAAACTATGCCGACGGCTAGGCCGTTGGCATAGACGTGCCACGCGGCGAGCAAGCGTTGGTCAGCACTTGACGGCGGCCGCCGTTAGGCGATAACGTTGCCGACGACCAGGGCCATCGGCATAGATGTACGGACACCGTCGGGATAGGGCCTATGCCAACGGCCTTTCTATGCCGACGGCCTTCCTGGCTACGCCGACGGATATGTTGCCGACGGCCCTATGCCGACGGGGGCCGTCGGCATAGGCTTGTCCCGACGACCATTCAGGGCTATGCCGACGGCCCTGGCCGTTGGCATAGGGTGCGATTCCGGTAGTGCTTAGCATGTGGGTGCACCGTTCGTTGTAGCTTCTTTTGTCGCGGCAGATGTAAGCCTCTTGATTAGGGCAACACTAGCCATTGGTCGGGTGGGGCGAGCCCCATATCGGCAGCCTCCCAAACCTTTAGATTAAATTAAAGTCTATCGTTCGAGCATTGCAGCATAGAACTTCCGGGCTCTACATTTGCAACATCGTAGCAAAACTTCTGCTGTGGTGTGTCAAAAATAAGGAGAAAAATAAAGTTAGCCATGTAAAGCACAACCATGCATGACCTTTTTCCTAGTATACAACAAATCCTCATTGGTCGGAGCAGAATCCTTGAGAAGAATCGTCACAACATATATAGCATGTAAACCCACGTTTTCAGCAACACAACATGAACACACAACAGTTGTAGCAGACCTTAAGAATCATCAGAACATGTTGGTGTGTGTTTGCAACAACATGAAAAACGAGGCCATAGCATGTCGAACGAATGTTGTACCATCGAATAACCCAAATCTAACCTTTGTCCACGAATGCAAATCTCATAGCCAGAGACTCATGGCGGCGAATCTAGCTCGCCAGAGCACTATCATCGCCAGATCTGGTGTGCTGAAACTCATCCGCCCTGACCTCCCACCATCCCCAAGCTTGGCGGCACAAACCCGACCTCCACCAAGGGTGAAGGGTGGTCATGGCTACAAACCGGAATTTATCCACCATGGAAGAGTCTCTTTCTCAGCCACTTTGTGGTTCTTGACTGTGAGGAGAAGTTTTGCATCAAGTAAACAGAGGAGAAATACAAGAGGAATAAAGAAGCTGGAAGGAAATGCCGGGGTGCGGGACGTGGAAACTGTGAAAAACTATCATTTAGTGTTTGATTTTTTAGATGAATTTACTGTTTGATTAGATCTCATCAGTCAAAAAAAAAGACGAATACCATGGGCTTTGTCTTTTCCTTTTTTTTGGAGAAAACCATTGGATTTGCTAAGTGGCAGTGTGGGCACGGGTGCTGTGAGATTAGTACGTGTCCAGCACAGCACTGAAATAAGAGTCAATTACACCACTGGTGTCACAATTTGCCACGAAAAGTCGATTTAGTGCTAAAACTTGCGGCATACATTGAACCGGTACCACAACTTGACTTTCACGTGCATATACGGTGCAAGTCATGTTTCTATACGAACATAGTGTTGATTAGGCACGCCAACGTGGCATGGGGCCTGCTGTTAGCGACTGGACGACAAAGTGGACATGTGGCCTGCTATTTTGAAAGAAAAAAATCTCGATTTATTTTGTCATGAAAAATACTATGCCACGGCCTCGAGGGTCCACTTTTCACCTTCCAACAAATAAATGAAACAAGGAGCAGCGCAAGGCTAACCACATGACTCTCAAGCATTTTATGTAATAACGGGATGCTGCTGCTATATATTCTTTGACTATTAAGCGGGCTGCAGTCTCTACATCCCATTTTGTTCTGTTTTATTTTCAGAAATTTATAGAATATATGTAAATTATAATAGGTGTTATAAATATAATATATATATATGTATATAGTATATATATGTATATAGTATACATTATAAAATAATCACGTATGGAGTTAGCATTTATCCGTATAACACATCATGAATTACAAAATTGTTCATGTAATAATTTGCATATTGAATAACAACTTATATTCAATATATTCTTATATAAGTTTAAAATTATTTACAGTTTTAACAAAATATTAATGTAATTTACAAATATATTCATGCTTTAAGTAAGTGTTTATGTTTTTATATATTTTAAGAAATGCTTATATAACTTTACAAATATTCAAAGTTTAAAATATATATTCATGTAGTGTATAAAAGTGTTCCTGCTTTAAGAAAGGTTCTTATTTTACTATATATTCAATAACTTAAATAACTTTTTAAATATTCACAGTTTTAACAAAATATTCATGTAGTATTTAAAAGTGTTCATGCTTTAAAAAACATATATTCATATAATGTAAAAATAGTTGGCTGGGATTAGAAGCAGTGACATGTAGTCATCATATTCGAGTGGCCACCACACCACCCAGCAGCGTTACTTTTTTTTAGAAATTTATAAAATATATATTGTATTTCAATAAATGCTAATATAAGTTTAGAATGTTCATGATTTAAATAAAAATGTAGTATATAAAAGTTTTCATTGTTATTTTTAATTTTATTTTATTTTAACATAGTTACACTTTACATATATTTTAAACTTTCAAATAACAGTGTAAAATGGTCGTTGGGACTCCAGCCGACTTAACTGGTTGTAATGATAGTATCATGCATGCCAACTAAGCAATTTTAATGATATGCCATAGAATAAAATGAAAAAAAGAGGGATGAGTATCATATTATGATACCGTATCATAATAAATGCTTTAGTACTACTCCCTCCGTTCCTAAATACTTGTCTTTCTAGATATTTCAACAAGTGACCACATACGAAGCAAAATGAATGAACCTACACTCTAAAATATGTCTACATACATCCGTATGTTGTAACCATTTAAGATGGCTAAAAAGACAAGTATTTGGAAACGGAGGAAGTATGTGTCATGCATGACAATAAATAAAGTACTACATGATACTAGTATATAATACTATGCATTACGAAGGTGGTATCATACATTAGTATCACATGCATGATACTAAGGGCGTGTTCGGGAGCTCTCAGCCCCTGGCTCCTTCAACTCCACGTCCAGAGTTGAACCGAACGGTCAAACTCCTGGAGTTTCCTGAGAGAAGCTGGCTATTTTCTCAGTACAAAATGTGAGGAGTCGAGGAGTTGGGAAATCAGCGCTCCACCAAAACAGGGAAGCTGGAGTTGTCGAATATTACAGTGTAATGCCACCGCCAAATGAATTGCAAGATACCGGTTCGCTCTGTTTCCTCCCCTCGTCTCCTCGTTACCTCATCCCTTCATGGACCAGTGGCATAAATGGGCTGCAGAACTAATGGGCCAGTCACGTAAATTGGCTGTCAGCCAGCTTTAGCGACCAGAAGTAGAAGGTGTCGAGGCGGACGTATGTCTAACTCCAGGATTTTTAACGAGAAGCTGGCTGCTGGTTTTGGGTTGTGGAGTTGTGGAGTTTGAGGTTATGGAGGGTTACCAAACACGCCCTAATATATGATACTTCCCATTACAACCAGCCTACATCAGGTCATGTGATCGAATCCAAGAGTGACAATTTTGGCACAATACTAGCTTCCATCTCTGAGAAAAATATGGGCCCCTGCCAGGGGCTTTTTCATGAGAAAAAAAGGCGCGTGTTTTTTCCTCGCAAAATAGCAGGCACACTTCGTCCAGTCGCTGACAGCGAACCTCATGCTACATTGGCGCGCCTAATCAGCACTGTTTTCGTATAGAAAAATGATTTGCACCGTATATGCATGCAAAAGCCAAGTTGTGGCACTAGTTCAATGGCCCCGTTTGGATACTCACACAGTTAGAGTTAGAGTTATTTTCTAACGCACTCTAACTCAAATAAGCACATCTCCATCGGAATAGTTGGGTTAGATGAAACTAACCCACTCTAACCCTATCCATTTGGATACTTTTGGGTTATTTAAACCCTCAACTAACACAAACTAGCTCTAACCCCATGATCCAAACAGGGCGAATGTATGCCGCAAATTTTAGCACTAAACTGACTTTTTATGTCAAGTCGTGGCATTAGTGGTGTAATTGACTCCTGAAATAAACTTCCGAAAGTAATTGTGTGTGAGCTGAGATCTCAGATGGACCGGCCGAGCCCACCCGCCACGGGTGTATTTCTCAATTCCGCCCTCGGGATAACGGCACGTCCAGAAGCTGCTGCTCCTCGTCACAAGCATAGCTCTTGCCCAGATCCAGCCAAGATATGTCGTCCCCGTCTTCACTCACAAGTCACAACGACGACGACGATAATAAACAACTCATTCATTTCATTTCGTTCGCGCTCGCACCCGGGGAAGGCCGCAACCCCGCCACCAGCAAAACAACCACCCACCAGCGTCCACGGCAGCATCTAAAGACAGAGCCTCGCCGTGGCGAAAGAACAACAGAGGACGTGGAGTGGAGCTGTGGACTAAGCCGAGCTTGCTAGCCACCGATGGGGCTCCACCTGCTGGTGGCGTTCGCGGCGGCGAGGGGCTTCGCGCAGCTGTTCCACGTCTCGGCGCCGCTGCGGTGGCCGCCGGTCAACCCCTTGCTGGCGCTCCCCCGCCACCTGCCCGAGGCCTGCGCCGTCGTCTGCGGCGCGCTCGCCGCCCACCTCGCCTGGCTGCGCCGCTCCGTCTGGGGACTCCGAAGCCGCGACGATGACGACGTGCTCCGCCAGGTGCTGCTCGACGTCTTCTACTGACTTGCAGGCAGAGCGCCGCCCGGTGGTGGCGCTCGCTGCTTCCCTTGCTGTGGCGTAGGAAATTCATGGTTTACACGCTGTTTCAGCTTAATCTATTGGTTTTTTGTTCACTTGTATTTACCGAGATGCGTGGTTTATAAATAATCTGCAGTTGTAAAACTGATCTGTAAAAAGAGATGAATTCTGCTAGAAGTGGCGGATCCTCTGTTTCGGGATGCTGACATCAGCGATTTCTTCTTATGAGAGTATATATATTTTTTCTTCAAAAGATTAATTCGCGAAATAGTTGTCGACTTGGAGTAGCAACACCGACAATCGACAGCTTAAAGATTTACAGTCATAGGTAAAATGAGGTTAACTCCATTCATGAGTACACTGAGCCAGTTTGGCAGCTCCTTCACTCATATCCACTTTTTGGATCATCCTACAATCAGTGAAGAGTTGAGAAGCTGGGAAAGTGAGCTCCACCGCAAGTTCGCCAAGCTACCTCGTTCCTGTTTGAGGAAAAAAATTCCTCCCATTTCCCTTGCCTCTCGATTCATCTCCCATTCTCCTCGCCCCCCATCCAGCACTACTAGAAAACGGGCCTTTAGTCCCGGTTCGTAAGGGCTTTTAGTCCCGGTTCTTGAACCGGGACTAAAGGGTCGTTACTAATGCCCTCACCCTTTAGTCTCGGTTCAAACCAGAACCGGGACTAAAGGCCCTCCACGTGGCCGCTGCCTGGAGGCCCACCTTTAGTCCCGGTTGGTAACACCAACCGGTACTAAAGGAAATTTTCTGATTTTTTTTTTGAAATTTATTTTTTGATTTTTTTTGAATTTTTTTTATTTTCAAATTTTAACCTCTAATCTCTAATCGCCACCCCCTCATCACCCCTCATCATTCCAAATCATCTAACTTCCCGATCGGTCACCCATCCCTCTCACTACTCTAGTCCGAGCACGCTTAACTTTCAGGTTCTATTTCCCTTCGCTTCCGAGTCTGCACTTGTTGTTTTCCTGACAATAGTAAGATGTCAATCCTATTAACCCTCAGGAATTTTGCTTGAGCATGAAGTGACACATTTCACTGTTTGAGTTAGAAACTATTGTTTTAAAAAAACAATAATTATTTAGTAACACTAATATTTCTTGAATAATTAGTTTGACCACTGTTTGACCACAGTTTGACCATAGTTTGACCAGATTTGACCAAAATTCAAAATAACTAAAATAATTATTTAGTAACACTAATATTGTAGAATAATTAGTTTGACCATTGTTTGACCACAGTTTGACCATAGTTTGAAATTTTTTGAACTTTTTTGCCTCTCCAGATCTTAAAAGCCCCGTAACTTTTTTCTGTTAGGTTTTTGAGGATTTTGAAAATGTTTAACGGGGTTCCCCCAGTTAAATTTGGATGTAACTTTTCGAGTAGATGATTTTTCATATAAAAAACTTTTTTATCCGAGTTCGTATGCAAAAGTTACGCCCATTTTTACAAATTCTCGAGAGATTTTGCAAAAAAGTCAAAAATTCATGTTTGTAAATTTCCCCAACAACTAGACCACATATCACATGGGAAACTTATTTTATTTTATTTTATTGACATTTCCATCATTTTCTTTTATTTTTTTTAAACTGAAAAGGCGATCCACAGGGGGGGTGTAAAGTTTGAAAATGGGACCTTTAGTACCGGTTCGTGGCACGAACCGGGACTAAAGGTCTCAACCCCATTAGTCCCGGTTCGTGCCTCAAACCGGGACTAAAGGTCTAATCTTTAGTCCCGGTTTGAGGCATAAACCGGGACTAAAGGTCATCGCACCCTTTAGTCCCGGTTTGTAACACGAATCGGGACTAAAGGGCCCAGGTGAACCGGGACTAATGCCTTAGCCGCACGAACCGGGATAAATGCTCACATTAGTCCCGGTTCTAGACTGAACCGGGACTAATGCTCAACCCGGCCTGGACCATTGCCCCCTTTTCTACTAGTGCAGCAACCCTAACTGCCACATGCACTAAAACGTTGTGGTGCACCGGTAGCCGCCCTCCCCTACCAACATGAGTCGCCTGATTCTAATGGCTTGCCATCCTCCTGTGTCATCGGCTTCCGTCGCTTTTATCACAACCCCCATAGTAGGCAGTCCCCGACCTCGCTCATGACCAAAGCTCATCCCCAGAACCAACGACTAATGGAGCATGTTAGGCCTCACGGAACTCAACCCCGGCACCCTCAAACACTAGAGAATGTAGGCTGCCTCGTGGAGCTCGTTAAGGACCAGTTTTTCTACCTTGCCGATCAGCTACTCGTTGCTAGGAAGGTAAGTGGAAGAAGAACATGGATATGAGATGTTGTGTGCTAAGGTGTTTGTGGATTTGACCAATTTGTGCGATTATTTTTGAAACATGGGCAAAAGATTTCTCACATTTCATTGATTGAGAAACGGTTGATAGTGTACAACACTCGCTCGAAGGTGCCAAAATATTAATGGAACTACTCTTGCAACATGGTCACACTCAAGTGCCTCACCCCTGCAACGGGCCAGCATGGAATCTCATGTTTGATGTCTGCAAGGATAGTCATTGGTGAGGCATAAATGTTCCGAAACACCTGTGCGTTCCTTCCGTTCCAGATTTCCCAATACGTGAGCATTGATATGCCATAAGTGTAGGAGATCCATTGCAAATCTTTTTGATACATAAACATACCGACCAGACAAGGAGCAGAAGGAATTGATAAGTGCAAAAGGTAACAATTCATTGTAAGTACTTAAAGAAGTAACCGTGTAGTTGAATGTGGTGGTGGAGTCGTAAGGAAATAATAATAATAATAATAATAATAATAATAATAATAATAATAATAATAATAATAATAATAATAATAATAATAATAATAATAATAAACATTTCTTAAAGAAGTATCCTTATTTTATTTTAAATTGCACATATTTACTTCATCGATATTTCAAGTGTACAGTTGACTGCTTTTAAATGACAAACATTTCTCTTTAACTTGATTTCAATTGCATTACAATATCGTAGCTAATTTATTTTCTTGGGATTACTCATCCAGGCAAGAGAAAGAGACATGCTTGGATCGACTTCCATAGGTTGGTCGGTAGGGGCGGAGCCACATAACATATATAAGGGGGCCAATGAAACAATAAAAACATTGAAGGTGCCAAGCATGATTAGTGTATTTTTTTTTACCGTCATCGCACCATAATTTAAACCGGTTTATTTCAGGAACCCCAAGACATCCGCTCAGATATTGTTACTAATGACTAATAAAAGCAAACGATTAAAAAATTCACTTTTTATTTTGTTTCGACAGGAAAATGAGCTAAGCATGGACGAAGTCAAGCATATATATCGAAAAGAGTAATCTGAAGATAAGATATATCAAGTGAGAGGCACCAGAACGCAAGATGGCTTATGCACGTGTGGCTCTAGGAGGTCCAACCTGACAACTATTATGAAGGGGCCTTCGTCAGATTCGCAAGAGAGCAGTCACCAGAACTTTATCTCTGCATTAGAAGCCATTTTTCAGCCCTAGACGCCGCCATTTCACATCTCATTTCCCATAGCCAACGATCTCGGTAGGGACGGAGTCAGGAAACTCATATAAGGGCGGCCAATGAAACAATAAAAACATTTTAGGGGCCAAGCATGATGAGTGTATTTTTTTACAGTCATCGCACCATAGTTTAAACCGGTTTATTTCAGGAACACCAAGATATCCACTCAGATGTTGTTACTAATGACTAATAAAAGCAGACGATTCAAAATTTCAACATTTATTTTTTTTTACGTGAAAATGAGCTAAACATGGACGAAGTCAAGGATATCTCTACAGACGCGATGGTCCATGCTGTCCGGAACCGGCTTTCAGGCAGTCGCCGATCGATCCTCCTACAGACGGTAGCTACGGTGACGCGACAGCTTCTGCCTTTTGCGATAGGTTTCCTCTTTTTTTGAAGTCTGATGATCCAGTTTCTAATCGATCGATTCAGCGCCGTGGCGGCCTGTCTCGCGCCTCGACTCATGCGGACGCCAGCGGCCCAACGCCATGCGAGGCTGAGGCCCAGCGCCCAGGAAGCTCTTTTTTTTTTGAGAAATACATACCGGTCTTGTATAAAAATTTGGGGCCCCTAAACTTTATGGGCCTGGTACGGGCCGCACACTTTGTACACCTATGGGCACGACCCTGTTGGGATATCACTGTCTTCCTAACCATCCAACCACAGTTTAATTCATATTATGTCGAATGTGGTCTTTTTCGAAGGAGAAACACTAAATGAGCTATGTCTTTTTTGCAATTCGGACAAAACAAGGACTATATTATATAAAACGCAGGGTTTCATGCAGGTCTCAACACCATGACTTCCATAAAATATAAAAAAATAAGTCTCAACACTATCATAGAACAAACATGTTCGTACAATTCTACATGCAAGAACAACTAGGGAACTATCTAGCAGGGTGCATGGTACTGTGCTGTTTCCTCCTCTTCTCCATCGGAAACTACTATAGCACGGGGTGGTGGTAGCAGCTGGTCTTTCTTGATGAAGAGAATGTAGAGAGGGCTCTCCTGGTACCTCTCCTCGTAGATATCCACGCCGAACAAACGCAAGGCTTTCTGCTTGAAAGCCCAGATCTCCACCACGTCACCCACACTGAAGCCGCAGTTGTTGATGAAGTCCATGTACCCCTCTCCCTTGATGACGCAGACGCCGCTGCTCTCCCACCGCGTCAGCTGCAGCTCCCTGATGCCGGCGTCGCGCTCGATCACGAGCACGGGAAGGCCGCCGTGCTCCCTTCCCCTTCTCTTCTTCGTCTTCTCCCCAGGTACCTTGGGTAGGTTCGACAGCCTTGGTCTCGGGGCTTTCAGGTGCAGAAGGTTGGCGGCCTGGCGATCTAGGTGGGAGAGGACCGGGCGGAGGTTGCCCATCACGCCGTCGATCGGGAGGCGGAACCGGTTCTGCTGCGGATCCACGTCGGTGGCGGTCACGATCTTCTCGTCGATGAAGTGCACGGGCAGGTCGACGCGGAGCCTCAGGTACGGTAGCAGGCCATCGGGTGCGCGTATCCCGGGTGGCTCAGCTCTGACCTTAGGAGCGCTGACAGCGAGCGGAACGGCCTTGATGGGCTCGCCGGCCACGCCCACGGGTGATGGCACCAGTGCACCCGCGTCCGCCGACAGTCTGGCCGCATCGGCCCGTTGCTGTGCTGCTGCAGGGTCGTACACAGCCAGCGTCCTCTTGGAACCTGCGTAGCCCGGCGCGGCCTTAGGAAGAACGATATGGCTCTTTCCGGTGCCGGGACACATCGTGAATGTGTTCGTCCTGTGTCGCGGGCTCCCGGCAAGCAGTTTACGCTGGTATGCGGTTGTCCCGGCTGTATCGACGTGTATCGTATGCGGTTGTCTCGGCCACAATATGGATGATGGATGGATGCAGAGGAGGAGACCGCCCACGTCCCCGTATATATGGATCGATCGGCCGATCAGCTACGCCCTACGGTATCTGACTCCGACTCGAATACCAGATGAATAGATGATAGTAGGTCCGAATCCAGCCCAAATCCGGTTCCTTGTCGTTTTACAGATGCAGTTTTTTCTTTTCTTTGAGAGATAAGCCAAATGCATTTGGATGGTCGATCGTTTTGCTAATTCTCGTGCCCGGAAAAGAAAAACGGATATCCTAAAACTCAGTCGACTCGACGTGTTTTGCCGTTGGATCGTTTTCAGCTTTTAGATTTGCGATAAGGTCGTGGCTTGTCTCGTATAGGCCTGTCTTAGGGGTGTGGCCGGCCCGGTGTCTTTCCTTTTTTGGGCGTTCCTTGTCTGTTTGTTGGGCTTTGTGTTTGGCATCCAGTTTGGAGAAGCATGCTCGGTGTATTCTTTTTTTATTCTTGTTATTATTGTTATTTTTAGCTTGTTCCAGTACACACGACTATGTGTAATTTTTGGTGTGTGGAACGGCAAAATCATTTGCGTACTTTTTGCGGGTGGACAAAAGGATTATCCAAATGAATCACATGTATTTGTATTATTTTCTTATGTTGGAGCATCTGTGTAAACACATTTTTTTATAAAATGTGTGATAGTGTTGTTATCTTGTGAAAATCGACCCGTACTTCTTTGTTTTCTCGTATCAGAGCAAAGCAGGGTATGGGCGGTGGGTTTGAGGAGGGGACCTTTTTCGTTGCCTGTTGGGGCTTTTCTTATTTTCTTTTTTTGGCTACAACTTTCACACGCTGGGAGAACGGAGGGGATGCGAAGCGTTGAATATTTTCTCCCAACTGCAACTGGCCTTGTGTTTTCCTCGGAGAGCGGAGGGTGAGGGGACGGCAGTTGCAAGTCCGACGTTAGGCTTGCAACTGCAAGTGTCGCCCTCGACTGTAAGTGCATGCCTAAAGACCCAACCGTAACCGACCTTTTGTTTTGTTGGTGGGCGGCTGGGAAAGGGGTAGTTGCATGTCCGGCACTAGGGTTGCAATTGCAAGTGTCACCCTAGACTCCAACTGCATGCCTACAGATCCATCCGCAACCGACCTTTTTTTGTCGGTGGATGGTGGCAGGGGGGGGGGCAATTGCATGCCCCGACACTAGGCTTGCAACTCCAAGTGTCGCCCTCGGTAGCAATTTTGCATGCCTACACAACCGACCGCAACTGATCTTTTACTTTGTCAGTGGTCTGTGGGAGACGCACGCGGGAGGGGGAGAGGGGAGGCAGTCGCATGTACGACACTAGGCATGCAACTGCAAGTGTCGCCTTGTATGTAATTGCATGTCGCACGACTTACTGTAACTGACATTTTATTTTGTCGGCCGACAGCGGGAGAGGAGCGGTTGCATGGCCGACACTAGGTTTTGCAATTGCAAGTGTCGCCCTCGACTACAATTGCATGCCCGCACACCTGATTGCAACTAATATTTTGATTTGTCGATGGTCGGTGGGAGACCAGAGGGTAGTTGCATATCTCACACTAGGCATGCAATTGCAATTGTCGCCTTGTCTGCAATTGCATGTGGACACTCCCGACTGCAATTGACGTTTTGTTTTGTCGGTGGGTAGCGGGAGTGGGGGAGGTTGCATGCCCAACACTAGGCTTGCAACTGCAAGTTTCGCCCACGACTACAATTGCATGTGTCCCTCCTGACTACAACTGGCCTTATGTTTTTGTCGGAGGCCAGCGGGAGAGGTAGGGGGCAGTTGCATGCCCGACATTAGGTTTGCAACCGCAAGTGTCGCCTACTATAACTTTGTGGTGTTTGTGGGGGCGGATGAGTCAATCTTATGTCTATCACTAGACACACAACTGGAATTGTCGTGCCATACTGTAAATGCATGTCTTCAACACGACAACAACTAGTGGTGTTTTGTCGGTTTTTATCAAGAACAAACTATTGCGCACGTCATATCTCAATTGCAACTGCATGGTGTAACATTAAACACAGTTATAAGGTGTACAAATGTCTGTAACTAGCCGCTCCCTAAACTTTCATTATTTTTCCAAATATACATTCAACATTTTTATTTTTATTTTACATTTTTATAACATATGGAAATATGTTTAAATCTTAATGAACATTTTGCAATTAAACCCAAAAAATTGTACACAATGAGGTTTTTGAAAATACAGAAATACTTTTTGTGAAATATCACTACAAATGTAAATAAGTGCTTACTTTTATTTCTTAGTGAACATGGAACCACTGGCGGAGCTACGTGCATGCCTGCAGGGCCGTGGCCCCCCAGCCTGGATGAATTTAGTGAAGGTAATTCATATAGTGAGTTTTATATTAGAAAAAAATAGAGCTTTTGCCCTCATTAGAAACTGTATTTTCTCATTGGCCCCCTCAATCAATCTTGTCTAGCTCCGCCACTGCATGGAACTGAAATGAAAAGGGAAGAAGAACATTGGACAGACAAAAGGAAAAAACAAAACAGAAAAACCAGGCAAAAACAACAAAAAATAGACACGGGAAATCATACAATATACGCTAGTGGCCCTTCCAGTGCGCTACAAGAAGAAGTAGCGCCCAGAAAAACCACAAGGCAATAAAAAATCATTTGCCAAAAGCACCTGTCTCTAACCCGGGCCTATATCTTTTTTTGTTCAACACCTTCTTCCCTGTGTAACAAAAACAAGCGAGGGAACATCCCAGCCAAGAGACAGAAACAAAGAAGAAGCCCATCTGAAATTAACAAACAAATAAACAAGCAAAAAAGCTTCGAAGTCATGCGAATACAGCCCAACAGGCGCCACGCTAGGAAACAAACATGCGGATACAGCCCATCAGGCGCAACGCCAGGAAACAGGCCTAATCTGCACTTGGTGACATCAGCCGACTTAGACTTCGCGAAGTCTAAGTCGACTGAGACCTAGACAAATCCTAAGAAAAAATAACCCTGGACCAAATTTCAAGCGACAGTTAAAAATAATTGCAGTTTTTTTAGCACAATACAATTAAAGTCGCTCACATACACGAGCATACACCACTACCAGAAAAACTGGGGTTGCCGACGGCCAAATCTATGCCGACGCCCCCGTTGGCATCGCCGGACCTATGCCGACGGCCAAGGATAGGCCGTAGGCGTAGAAAAGCCGTCGGCATACATCCCTCTATGCCAACGGGGCCGTCGGCATAGAAGAGGCCGTCGGGACCGCCCGAGATACGCCCACGGGGCCCGTCGGCATAGGACAGGCCGTCGGCATAGCCCGCGCCCACCTCCCCAGTCAGTGCTGACCACTTGACGGCGTTTAGGCTACGCCGACGGGCGGTAACGGCGGCCGTCGGCATATCTGTGGCAGAGGTATGCCTACGGCATAGCCGTCGGCATAGGGCCCTCTGCCACGTCAACAATCCCTGTGCCACACCACGTCATCGATCCGTGTGTGCACAGATATGCTGACGGCCTTGCCGTCGGCATACGTTTACTTTACTTAATTTTTTATTTTATCTGTGGCAGAGATATGCCTATGGCATAGCCGTCGGCATAGGCCCCTTCGCCATGTCATCGATCCGTGTGCCACGCCACGCCATCGATCCGTGGGACAATCTGCGTGTGTGCACAGGTATGCCGACGGCCTTGCCGTCGGCATACGTGTATTTTATATTATTTTTTTATTTTTACTTTGTTTTATGCCTTATCTAAAAAAACATACCCGATGGTATGTCGATTGCCCCCCGTTACGAACGTCGCTATCGCCGTGTCACGGAGGGGGGAAACGGTCGACACGGAAGGAATTCTGGTTGGTGGGGGGATTCATGGTGTAGCTATGTCACCGAAACATCGCACGGGTCCTGATGCATATTTGAAAGTGTTCATGCATGCGTAGACGTCCTCTTGGGGCTCCGGGGTGTGCCCCCCCCCCACATCTCCGGCACCTGGAGGGGGAAAACGGACGCGTGGGGTCTACACGGAGGGGATCTTGCTGTGGGTCTGGCCCGGATGTTGCTCCAAAGTGTTCCTATGGGCTGACCTAACACAACCGGGTGGGGAGGTCCACTGGTCAAAGCCTGTCCGTGCAAAGTCAAAGGCGTAGATCCCGTGGTCAAACGCTACAGGGTTAGGCGGGACGGGGGCACTGGGGGGTAGCAATGCCACCGGAGCGTCGCACCGGGCCCTCATACATGCGGGGTGGTGTGGTGGCATGTCCGAAGAGGCGGGACGCGTCTCCGGTGCGTGGCCCCCCTCACGGACGGCGATGACACGATAGTAGACGTTCTGCGGTAACGATGCGGCGTCAATATTACTAAATACTCGGAGCGCGAAAAAATCATGAGTTTTCTTGCATGACGTGGGCACATGTGCTATAGGAAAGATGGTATTTTTTTCATAATTTTTGGTGATGGAGAAGTATCCGAAAAATTCCCTCTACGCGGATTGCCCTTCGCGCGTCTACGGCTGTGGACGGCGGCCTCCGGGGCTAGCATGCCGCCAAATCTTGCGCCGGCGGCCTCTCACAAGTCTGGAAGTGTTGTGGCGGTTGCAAACGCTCGGCACGCGTGTCCGGGGTGTGCCCCCCTCACGGACGGCGCCGCCGCCGGCACCTGGAGGGGTGAAACGGACGCGTGGGGTCTACACGGAGGGGATCTTGCTGTGGGTCTGGCCCGGATGTTGCTCCAAAGTGTTCCTATGGGCTGACCTAACACAACCGGGTGGGGAGGTCCACTGGTCAAAGCCCGTCCGTGCAAAGTCAAAGGGGTAGATCCCGTGGTCAAACGCTACAGGGTTAGGCGGGTCGGGGGCACTGGGGGTAGCAATGCCACCGGAGCGTCGCACCGGGCCCTCATACATGCGGGATGGTGTGGTGGCATGTCCGAAGAGGCGGGACGCGTCTCCGGTGCGTGCCCCCCCTCATGGACGGCGATGACACGGTAGTAGACGTTCCGCGGTAACGATGCGGCGTCAATATTACTAAATACTCAGAGCGCGATAAAATCATGAGTTTTTTTGCACGACGTGGGCACATGTGCTATAGGAACGATGGTATTTTTTCATAATTTTTGGTGATGGAGAAGTATCCGAAAAATTCCCTCTACGCGGATTGCCCTTCGCGCGTCTACGGCTGTGGCCGGCGGCCTCCGGGGGCTAGCATGCCGCCAAATCTTGCGCTGGCGGCCTCTCACAAGTCTGGAAGTGTTGTGGCGGTTGCAAACGCCCGGCACGCGTGTCCGGGGCGTGCGCCCCCCTCACGGACGGCGCCACCGCCGCCGGCACCTGGAGGGGGGTGGGGGGAACGGACGCGTTGGGTCCACATGGAGGGGATCTTGCCATGGGTCTGGCCCGGATGTTGCTCCAAAGTGTTCCTATGGGCTGACCTTACACAACCGGGTGGATACGTCTACTGCTCAAAGCTCGTCCGTGCAAAGTCAAAGGGGTAGATCCTGTGGTCAAACGCTACAGGGTTAGGCGGGACGGGGGCCCTAGGGGGGTAGCAATGCCACCGGAGCGTCGCACCGGGACCTCATACAAGCCGCGTGCCGGGTGCCTACGCCTGCCACCATGCTTCTACAACCGTAGGAGGGCCACCGCAACAGCTGGCGGCATTGCTACCCCCAGGCACCCCGTCCCGTCTAACCCTGACACAGACGACCGCCGGGTCTATCCCTTTGACTTTCGCTGGACGTAGTTTGACCGGCGGGCCTTTTCACCTTGTTGTCATAGCCCAGCCATAGCTACACCCCCAACACAGTCCCGGCACAACCCACCCCAAGATTCCCTCTGCGTCGGCCCGACGTGGCCGTTTCCCCCCTCCGGGGCACGGCGGCATCCACGCCCGTGAGGGGGGAGGGGGCACACCCCGAAGCCACGTGCCTGCGCTTGCCACCACGTTTCCACAACCGTAGGAGGCCCACCGCAACACCTGGCGGCATTGCTACCCCCCACAGGTACCCCGTCCCGTCTAACCTCTCCGTGACACGACGGAAGAAGGCCGTGTGGGGGGCAATCGATATATGTTTTCTGTACATTTAAGTTCATGAAATTAGTAATAATTGAATTTATAAAAAAATGCCGTATTTTTTTTTAAAATGTCGTAACAAAAAAAAAATGCAAAGTACCTATGCCGACGGCTAGGCCGTCGGCATATCTCATACCTTATCCACTCGGCTCTGTCGTTGGCAGGTGGGACCAAGCCTATGCCGACGGCTAAGCCGTCGGCTTAGGCCCCGCCCTTATCCAGTTGCCGCACGCCCTCCTCTCCTCCACTCGCTGCACGTCTCCTCTCCTCCACTCGTTTCTCTCCCCCAACCGTCGCCGCCACCCTCTCCCGTGCCGCGCCGCCGTTGTCCCCGCCTTGACCCGCGCCGCCGTCCTGCCCGCCCCCGTGCCGCCCCGACGTCCTTCCCGCTACACGCCTCCCTGCCGTCTTCCCCGCCCCCCGCGGCCCCGTCCGCGCCCGCCCCGACGTCCTCCCCGCCCCGCCCCTCCCCGCCCCGTCCTTCCCGCCCCGCGCCTCCCCGCCGTCCTCCCCGCCCCCGTGCCGCCCCGACGTCCTCCCCGCCCCGTGCGGCCCCGTCCGCGCCCGCCCGGACCTGCCCTGCCACACCGACCGCCACCTCGCCCCCATCCCGCGCTCCACCACCGCCGATGTACAGTGGTTTTATCCGTCGGAATCGAGTAACATCAGAGTGGATCGCGAAAACCGATGTGTATTTGAAGGAGATATTCCGTCGTCCAATGAGAATTATCCCACCATGCCCCTGTGCGGGATGTGCCAGACGTCACCGTAGAAATCAGACGGACATGAGTGAGCACCTTCGCACGCACGGATATATGCCAAACTTTGACATGCCGCCGATAAACATAGCCGAGCAGGACCGTGGTAGAGAGGAGGTGATGCGACAACGCATCGATGGATATGAGGACGACGGGGTCAGGGACATGCTAGATGATGTCATTGTTGCAGAAACGGCAAATGCAACACCTTCAGAGAATGAACCGGAGGAGCCGGAGGCAACCGCAAAGGCCTTCTTGGAGGTCTTGGCCTTGTCGAAGAAATCTCTTTATGCGGGTGCGAAAATATCTCAGCTGGATGCCATCTCGCAACTGATTGCAGTCAAGGCTGAGTACGGCTGTAGCCAGAAATGCTTCGAAGCATTCCTAGGAGTATGGGCTAACAGCCTCCCTGAGGGTCATGAACTGCCGAAAAGCATGTACGATACAAAGAAAATCATGAAGGCACTCTCTATGGATTATGAGAAAATAGATGTTTGCCCGAAGAATTGCCTTTTGTTTAGGCACGAGTATGCGGACGAAAACTACTGTAGGAAGTGCGGTTCGTCTCGGTACATTGAGGTGGTCGGTGAGGATGGTGAGAAAAAGCAGCTAACCATCCCCATTAAGGTTCTTCGGTATCTCAATTTTATAAAAAGACTGCAGCGCCTTTTCATCATGAAGGAGTCTGCCAAAATGATGAAGTGGCACAAGGAAGGTATAAGGTACAATCAAAAAAAATCGTACATCCATCGGGAGGGGAAGCATGGAAGTCATTCGATGAAGAATACCCCGAGGAAGCAGCCGAGGCTGGGAATGTCAGAATAGCCATATCAGCTGATGGGTTGAATCCATATGGTATGTCGTCCAATCCATACATCTGCTGGCCTGTGTTTGTAATTCCGCTCAATCTTCCTCCCGGTGCCCTAATGCAACGGAAGACCATGTTCTTGTCGCTCATCATTCCGGGGCCTGACTACCCGTGGAAGCAATTGGGTGTGTTTATGCAGCCGCTTGTGGATGCTTCGCACCATTCTTGGTACTTTCCGAGGTTGACAGACGACCGGGATCTGCAGAGAAATTTCTTGATGAAAGTTTGGTTGCACTATTGCATGCATGACTTTCCCGGCTATGCTTTATTCTGCGGATGGTGTACAAGTGGTAAGATGCCATGCCCAGTGTGCATGCAGGCTCTGCGAATGATTTGGCTGAGTAAGGGTGGAAAGTATGTAGCCTTTGACCTGCATCGACAGTTCCTCCCTCCAGACCATCCAGACAGGGAAGACAAGAAGAACTTCACGAAAGGCCGGGTTGTTCATGAAGTAACCGAGATTCCAACCTTTTCGGGGGCAGATGTTCTTGCTCAGCTAAAAGCTCGCAAGCCTAAAGTCAAAGGAAAAGGCAAAGCCAAAGCCAAAGGCTTCGAGGGATATGGTGAGACGCACATTACCCCCTTCTCGCAGCTTCCCTATTTCAAGGACCTCAAACTTCCTTACAATATTGATGTGATGCACACCGAAAAGAATGTGACAGAGTCCCTTTTCCACACGATCCACAACATTCCTGATTAGACGAAGGATAACGTAAAAGCTAGAGCCGATCAACAGAGAATTTGTGATAGACCACACCTGAACATGAAGCCTCCCACAGGCGGTCGAAAAAACTGGTTCAAGCCAGATGCCGACTTTGTCCTTAAACCACCAGAAAAAAAGAAGTACTTATCTGGCTGAAACAAATTTTGAAGTTCACCGATGGTTATGCATCGAATATAAGTAAGGGAGTCAATCTTTCAACGGGCAAAGTGACCGGCCTGAAGAGTCATGACTACCATGTATGGATTGAGCGGATAATGCCGGTGATGGTTCGAGGCTATGTCCCCAAGCATGTATGGCGAGTGCTTGCCGAGCTTAGCCATTTCTTCCGCACGCTCTGTGCTAAAGAAGTAAGTAAACAGGTGATTGAAAAATTGCATAAGAAGGCACCAGAGTTGATAGTCAAGCTAGAGAAGATCTTTCCGCCAGGCTTCTTTACTCCGCTGACACATCTCATTCTGCACCTCACGAATGAGGTATTGTTGGGGGGGCCCTATGCAAAATCGCTGGCAGTACAGCCCTGAGAGGCAGAACAAGCATCTCCGATGGAAATGTGGAAACAAAGCTAAGATTTAAGCTTCCATAGCTGAGGCAGTTATCCTAGAGGAGGTGTCAGACCTCAGGACATCATACTATCCAGACCACGTTCCCCATCTGCATAACAAGGTGCCTCGATACAATATAGAAGAGCCCAAGTATCAACCCAGGCTCGATCTATTCAACGCGCAAGGTGGGAGGGCTGGGGCTTGAAATATTATAACATGCCACGACAAGAGTGGGAGGACCTCATGTTCTATATCTTGCACAACATCTAGGAAGTTGAGGAAGTGTGGATGAGGTAATACCACTACACCATTCCTTTATGTCTTCCACATCATCATGTTTCATGTTCACTTAGTCCCGGTCTAACACCGCTTATCTTTTTTTAGTGATTTCGTTCAAGAAGAATGGATGGAGTGAATCCTCCTACTGAGGCGGAGGCACTTACTCTTCTCCGTCATGGAAACCCTGGACGTAAAAATTTTGTTGCTTGGTTCATGGAGAAAGTAATTTTCCACACTCCCCTATTAAATACGTACTTCAACATTTATTAGTTAACCGAACTAATGCACGCAACAATTTACTTGTAGGGAAAAGATCCGAACATATCTATGGATGATGAATTGAGATGGGTTTCCATGGGTTTTGACCCTGCCATCATGACATGTAAAAAGTATGATGTGAATGGGTATCGCTTCCATATAGAGGAGCACCAAAACAGCCGCCCGATCCCAAAACTATAAATACTGGAGTGTACACCCCCGGTCAAAATTCAGTAGACTACTACGGAAGGGTACAAAATATACACGAGGTTAAATTCCGCCAGGGGCGTGAGACCCTAAGTCTGCCTGTGTTCAAATGCCGATGGTTAGATCCGCGGGAGGGGGTAAAACATACGCCTTCCATTGGTTTGGTTGAAGTTAAACCATCAACCGTCTATGCCGGAGCCGATCTCTTCATTGCGGCTACCCAAGCTACACAAGTATATTATCTGCCTTACCCATGCCAAAAAGTGTATCTAAAGGGTTGGGAAGTTGTGTTCAAGGTGTCGCCACATGGTAAGCTACCAGACCCGAATGAAGACGATTACTACAACATTAACCCCATGACATACGAGGGAGTGTTATATCAAGAGCAACCTGATGATGATGATGATGATGATGATGTGGTTAGAAACGATGACGCTAGACCATTGGGTGATGATGATGTGGACCCAAATGTCGACGATGCACGGAATGATGGTGAGACCATTGTCAATGAAAATGACATACTTATGCTAGAAAAGTTAAACGAAGACGCTGACGACGAGGAAGAGCCTCCACCTCCGTCGGACAACGAAGATGATATGATTGATAGTGATGATGAGACGGACCGAGAAAGAGGTTACAACAGTGATGATTCATATGGGTTCTAGAAGATGTACGTTTCAAGTATTTTTTTATTTAGTTTAGGAATATGCCTTTCTATGCATTTTTATTAATGTGTTTATTATCTTGCCTTTTCCTTCATTTCATTAATTTACTAATTTATTCTTCTCTTTTCAATGCAGGTTCGTGGAACATGGGCAAGGGGAAGGCCGACGGCGTGGGTTTCCTACGCAAGGTCGTCGGCCTGCCTAGTCGGAGTGGTCGAGCACGTAATCCTCCCCCTCGGCTACTTGACGATGACTCCTCACAGGGAGGTCGAGGGAGAGGTGCCCCTAGAGGAGGAGGGGGCGGGGGGAGAGCCTCTAGAGGACGAGGTGCTGGGGGAAGAGCCACTACAGGGGGTCGCGGCCAGAAAGAGCGCACCCTCACCGACTTAGGGGTGTTGTCTTCAAGGCCCTCCTCTAGTGAGGTACCCTCCTCTAGTGAGGTACACTCTAGGGAGGAGGAGGAGGAGGAGGTGGTGGTGGTGGAGGAGGAGGAGGAGGAGGAGGAGGAGGTTGGGGAGGAGGTTGGGGAGGGGGAGGCAGGCGAGGAGGAAGGTGGTGGCGGGGATGATGGTGGTGACGGGAAGGGGGTTGACAAGAAGGGGTGGCTGCGTGGTAACGCAAAGCTACCAAAGCAGGTTCCGGCTACTGAGGAGCAGAAGTGGCTCATTGAGCCCACGGGAAAAGAGTAAGTGGTTCATTATATTGCTTGTCACATGCTTATTCCGGTTGTTATTTATTTTGCTTGTCACATGCTAATAGTTCATTCTTTTGCAGCAACTGGATATATTCTAAAGGGGTCCGTATTCCCAACGGCCTCATCACCGTCTTGCTGAAGTTATACTGGCTGGGGTTGTACTGTCCGGATCCAGTCAGGCAGCCGGCTTGTCAGGTTTTGGCCACGAGCTGGGACCACTGGGAAGCAGCCCGCCACGCGGACCATGAGACCCATGCCAAGGCCGTGATCACTACTTTCTGGGTGATCTCTTAAGAAGAACAAGTCCATTCTAGTTTCATGAAATGATTTAACTCATGGCTTCTTCCATTCTTGTTTTCATGCATGAATGTAGAAATTCTATCGAGTTCTTCCGGAGCACAGGGCTAGAGCGGACCAGATCGTGCTGCGCCAATGCAAGAAGAAGGCCCACTAGATGCAGTACGAGGTGTGCTATGTGGCCATCTCCACATACAACCACGACTATCTTGGTGTGAAGATGACCAAGGAAGAAGCGCGGAGGATGGGCATTACCTTGGAGAGGCCCGAGTTCTTGGCGGTAAGTATAAAATATTTTTCATTATGCTTTCATATATTATGCTTTCATTACCTTGTGGTGCTTTATGCTTTATGCTTTATGCTTTATGCTTCCATAACACCAATTTGGACACACCTACATGCCATTATGCTTTTATTATGTAGGTGTGTCCAAATTGGTGTTATGGAAAAGACGAGTCCTGGGCGGCATTGGTGGATCATTGGTGTGATGAGGCTGGAGCCTGGGCGGCTATCAGAACCAAAAATAAGGCTAACAGAGGGAAGGAGGGAGTACATGCTTAGGGAAACCGAAACCACTATCTCCACAAGGCAGTTAATGTATGACTAACCCCATTAAACATTCTTCTTCTTCTGTTTACTATCACTTTCTTATGTATGACTAACCTCTGTTTGGTGGTGCAGGAGGAGAAACTGAAGCGGCCGCTCTCAGACATGCAGGCGTGGGAGATCGCCCATACGCGGAAGGAATCCAAGCCTGGCGAGCCCCAGTACTACGGCAAGCATACCGCGGGGAGGAAGCAGGCCTACTCCAAAGGGTATCTGAAGTTGCATCCTGAAACACCTGACCCCATTGCGGCGCCTCTGGACGACATGGCGGTGGTGAGCATGGGGCCCAAGGAGCACGGTCGGGAGGCGGTTCTCGATGCTGTGATCACTCCTAGTATGTCCTACACACAGCTTCGTCGGATCGACCCGAGCCTGACCCAGTGCAAGAGCCAGCCAGTGACCAGTACAGAGTCCCTCTTTCAGGAGCAACAATCTGTAAGTATTTTCCCTCTTATCTTCATTGCTCACTTTATTTTCCGCATTTAGTAGTTTTATGAGTTCCATCATGTCATACCGTAGGCCTACCTGGAGTACACACGCCAGGAGACCATGGCGTGGCATCAGAGGCTTTATGAACACCAAGTGCAGAGGGATAGCTAGATGCAGCAGGCTTTTCAGGATATGTCGGCCGGCAGGTGTCATCAGTTCCCTCCAGCACAATGCCCTCCAGCACAACCAGTGCTGATGAGCTTTGAGGAGTTTGTGGCACAGAACGTTGGCCCCTCGCCGGTTAGTTCATCCCCAATCTATTCACCAAAGCATGTCATGCCTTTCAACACAGTCATATATCCCGTTAATATGTCTTTTCAACATGCAGGGAACAGGTGGATCTACCGTTGGCGGTGGTCTTCGCAGCACTCCCGAGTCATGGAGCCCGACCACTCCGATCCACGGAGGCGGAGGCGGAGGTGGAGGCGGTCTTGGCGGTAGCGCTGCCGCTAGCAGTGACGACTTGGGCTTCGGCCGTCTTTGCTGTGACGACCTCCGTGGTGCTCGATGATCCTTGTGTGTGGTGATGATGCTGGAGATGAATTGTGTGTGGTGATGATCATTTAGATGACTTGTGTGCTTCTCTATATTCTTATGCTTATGTTGGTTGTGATGATGTTCATTTCACTAGTAGAAAACGGACCATTAGTACCGGTTTGTAAGGGCCTTTAATGCCGGTTATGGAACCGGCATTAAAATTTCGGCACTAAAGCCCCCCCCCCTTTGGTACCGGTTCGGCACGAACCGGCGCTAAAGTGCCACCATGTGGCGTGAGCTCGCGCCCTGGTACGGGGGACCTTTAGTACCGGTTGGTGTTACCAACCGGTACTAAAGGTTTTTTTTTTGAATTTTTTTTTGAAAATTTTGGAAAAAAATTGATTTTTTTATTTTTAATTTTTCTGAATTATTTGATGATTTAGTCTCTAATCACCTCTCTTAACTGCTCAAGTGTGGATCACTCATTTCAAATCATCTAACTTCCCGACCGGTCACCCATCCCTCTCACTACTCCAGCCCGAGCACGCTTAACTTTCAGGTTCTATTCTCCTTCGTTTCCGAGTCTGCACTTGTTGTTTTCCTGACAATAATAAGATGTCAATCCTATTAACCCTCCAGAGTTTAGCTTGAGCATGAAGTCACACATTTCACCGTTTGAGTTTGAAACTATTATTCTAAAAAAACAGTAATTATTTAGTAACGCTAATATTTCTTGAATAAGTTTGACCATAGTTTGACCAGATTTGACCAAAATTCAAAAAATTGAAATAATTATTTAGTAACACTAATATTCTAGAATAACTAGTTTGACCATTGTTTGACCACAGTATGCCCACAGTTTGAATATTTTTCAATTTTTTCCACTCTAGATCTTGAAAGCCATGTATCTTTTTTTCTGTTAGGTTTTTGAGGATTTTGAAAATGTTTAACGAGGTTCCCCCGGTTCAATTCGGATGTAACTTTTCGAGTAGATGATTTTTCATATAAAAACTTTTTCATCCGAGTTAGTATGCAAAAGTTATGCCCATTTTTACAATTTTCACAGAGATTTTGCAAATAAAGTCAAAATTCACATTTGCAAATTTTCCCAACAACTAGACCACATATCACATGGGAACCTTATTTTCTTTTATTTAGTTGACATTTCCATCATTTTCGTTTATTTTTTTAAACTGAAAAGGCAATCCACAGGGGGGGGGGGTAGAGTTTGAAAATTGCCCTATAGTGCCGGTTTGTGTCTCCAACCGGTACTATAGGTCAGACCCCGTTAGTACCGGTTCGTGGCATGAACCGGTACTAAAGGTTAGACCTTTAGTACCGGTTCGTGCCACGAACCGGTACTAAAGGTGATCGTGGGGCCCCGGCCTGACACCGACAGCCACACCCTCTGGACCAGGTACTTCGAACGCCGCCGTACGTGTGGAGCAGATCGTCTCCACCAACGGCGTCATCCCCCGCGGCCGCCTCAACACCGACGGGTGGCGCGAGTGTTGGGGAACGAAGTAATTTCAAAAAAATTCCTACACACACGCAAGATCATGGTGATGCATAGCAACGAGAGGGGAGAGTGTTGTCTACGTACCCTCGTAGACCGAAAGCGGAAGCGTTATAACAACGCGGTTGATGTAGTCGTACGTCTTCACGATCCGACCGATCCAAGCACCGTTACTCTGGCACCTCCGAGTTCTTGGCACACGTTCAGCTCGATGACGCAACCCTAGCTCCGATCCAGCAAAGCTTCGGGGAGGAGTTCCGTCAGCACGACGGCGTTGTGACAATCTTGATGTTCTACCGGCGCAGGGCTTCGCCTAAGCACTGCAACGATATATTCGAGGTGGAATATGGTGGAGAGGGGCACCGCACACGGCTAAGGAACGATCACGAAGATCAACTTGTGTGTCCATGGGGTGCCCCCTGCCCCCGTATATAAAGGAGCAAGGGAGGGAGGAGGCCGGCCCTAGGTTTGGGCGCGCCAGGGGAGTCCTACTTCCACCGGGAGTAGGATTCCACCTTTCCTAGTCCAACTAGGAGAAGGGGGGAAAGGAGGGGAGTGGAGAAGGAAGGGAGAGGGGGCCGCGTGACGAGGATACGTACCTAGGGTAGGGTAACTTATCATACCTGAGGTACCCAATCAAGGACATGACTCCTACAATGAAAGACATTCTAAGAAGTATCAACATTTCAGTCGACCTGGTCAGCCCAGTCGACAGACACAAGCGTACTCGACCAGAAGCACAAGCAGTCGACCATGAAGACAGCCACTCGACTATAAGAAGACCTAAAGGCACTGCCTACAAACGGTCATCTCATAAGTAGCTTTTATGGCCTTCATGGTCCTTTATTACAGGCGTTACCAGTAACCCCCTCTCTTTATGTACATTAAACTCCTTGTAACGTGGGCTGGCTGGGGTCCTGGCGAACTCTATATAAGCCACCCCCCTCCACTAGGACAGGGGTTCGCAACTTTGTAACACACACACACATAATCCAGTCGACTGCCTCCGGGCTCCGAGACGTAGGGCTGTTACTTCCTCAGAGAAGGGCCCGAACTCATAAAACTCCTTGCGCATACAACTACTCCATAGCTAGGATCTTGCCTCTCCATACTTACCCCCCATTCTTACTGTCAGACTTAGAACCACGACAGTTGGCGCCCACCTTGGGGCCGGTGTTCTAGCGATTTGTTGGAGGAGTTGGGATTCTTTCACCCCACATCATGTTTTCGAGCGGAGTCATGGTCGAGAGCCGCGAGATCCGTCTCGGCACTCTCTCCTTCATCGTTGACAACTCTGCTTGGCTGCAGGAGGCTCCACTCGACGTGGACGCGCTTCCCGCCCGCGGAGCCACGCATTTTCGCGCATGCGTCCGCGGCGTCCTCCTGCGGCAACCGTCGACCCAGTACGGGTCGGCATTCGTTTCGCCATCGTCGTCATCAGTTTCCCACCGGCGCAAGCGCACCGGTCGGTCGAGACTCCAGCGGTGGGTGAAGCACGCACTGGCCCGCCAGTCGGCCATCCCCCAAGTCGCGGCAATCGAGCCCGACGAGTCACTCTACGGCCTGTTCGACCTGTCGACTGGCTCCGTAGAGACTGCGTCCGAGTGCGACAGCAGTGATCCAGCGGCGGAAGTACTAATGGTCGACGGACCACGTAGTCCCCCCGGATTCCCCCACACCGAAGAGGTTGCCGCAGGGGGGATTCCGGTGCGGGGCCACGAAGAGTACAGGCCCGAGCCCCTTACCTCAGTGTAGAGGGAGGAACTCCGTCGCCGGAACATGGACGCCCTTCACACTCCTATCGTTGGAGAAACCCTTGAGGCACGAGCCCTGGAGGAGGTGCGCTTGGCCAACTTGGCTGAACGTACTCGACTGGAGAATCTCCAGAGAGCACTCGACGAGCGCGCACGACCGCCCGTTCCCGAGTCCAGTCGTCGTCGCCTCTTCCAGCCGCCGACCCAGGTATACCGTACCCCGATTCAGAATTTGGCAGCTGCGGCTCGCATAGCGGAGTCGATCCAGCCTTCACAGTCAGAGGCAGGGAGAGGTCTGTTGCAGATCAGAGATTTGCTCCGTGCAGCGGGTGACCAGAATTCAGCCGTATCTCAGTCACGCAACAGGATTCACAGTCGATCCGTCGCTGCGAATTCCGTTCAGTCGGCTCATAGTCCAAGGTCGCTCCCGAGGCGTGAAGGACACAGAGGCCGGCACGAGGATCAATACCAAGGGCACGAGCGATATGAGCACCGATTCGATCGCAACGATCAACATCGAGTGCCTTCTCCTGCCCCAAGAGCGGGGTCGTACGTTCCTCGACGGCAAGAGGACAGACGCCAGTTCAGTACTGGGCGAAGGGTCCCAGTCGACCCCAGGGAACCAGGCTTTGATGCGAGATCCATCATCGTTCAAGGTCTGGTCGACCGAAATAGAGCTCACCGAGAAGACCGTGACAGAGGCGCGCCGTCCAGCAGCAGAGTTCACGTCTCAGGTCCCGAGTGTTTCAGCAGAGCAATCAGAGCTGCAGTGATTCCTCCCAACTTCAGGTTGGCGACTGGAGTCAGCAAGTTCACCGAAGAGTCCAAGCCGGACACATGGCTCGAGGATTACCGAGTGGCTGTTCAGATCGGAGGCAGCAATGACGAGGTGGCCATGAAGCATTTGCCCCTCATGTTGGAAGGATCAGCCAGAGCGTGGTTGAATCAGTTGGCTCCCAGCAGTATTTATACTTGGGAAGATCTAGCCCAGGTGTTTGTCAGGACATTCGAAGGGACTTGCAAGCGACCGGCAGGGTTGACAGAATTGCAGTCATGTGTTCAGAAGTCGAGTGAAACCCTGAGGGATTATATCCAAAGGTGGATCACTCTGAATCACACGGTCGAGAATGTGTCCGATCATCAGGCAGTTTGCGCCTTCAATGAAGGCGTCAGAAACAGGGAGTTAAGTTTGAAGTTCGGTCGAACCGGGGATATGACCCTGAGTCGAATGATGGAAATCGCCACCAAGTACGCGAACGGAGAAGAGGAAGATAGACTCCGGAGTGGCAAGTATAAGGCAGCCGCTAATGAGGCCGGCGGAGGACACTCCAGTCGGAAGCAGAAGCGCAAGGCCGAGCCAGTCGCCCCCGGGGAAGCCTTAG
Organism: Aegilops umbellulata; assembly: GCA_032464435.1. Lineage (NCBI taxonomy): Eukaryota > Viridiplantae > Streptophyta > Magnoliopsida > Poales > Poaceae > Aegilops > Aegilops umbellulata. The sequence goes on from CP136055.1 coordinate 534,169,548, forward strand.
CTGTGACCCCAGGGAAGTTTAAGGGGAAACCCAAGGGTCCTTGGAACCCCAAGAAAGTGAAAGACCAGGACGGGAACGATGTGATGGACTTACCATGCCACATTCACACGAAGAAAGATGAAGTGGGAAATCTCATTTACCCTAAGCATACCACTCGACAATGTCGACTCCTGATGCAACAGTTCCAAGGGAAGCAGGCCAAGGACAAAGGGAAAGAGTCAGACAAAGTTGAAGACAGGGAAGACAGCGGTGAAGAATACCCCCAAGTCAATTCCACTCTGATGATTTTCGCTGATGTCGAAAGTAAGAGTCGGCTGAAGGTCATCAATCGTGAAGTAAACATGGTCGCTCCGGTGACACCCCATTACCTTAAGTGGTCCCAGACCGCCATCACCTTCGACCAGTCCGATCATCCGACTCATATTGCCACCCCGGGGAGGCAAGCGTTGGTGGTCGACCCAATTATTGAAGGCACTCGAATGACCAAGGTTCTGATGGACGGCGGCAGTGGGCTAAACTTGTTGTATGCAGAGATGTTGAAGGGGATGGGCATTCCGATGTCCCGACTCAGCCCCAGCAACATGAGCTTCCACGGAGTCATTCCTGGGAAGAAAGCTGAGTCACTCGGTCAAATCACTCTCGACGTCGTCTTTGGTGACTCGAAGAATTTCCGGAAAGAAAAGTTAACCTTTGAGGTCGTGGATTTTCAGAGTGCGTACCACGCCATTCTTGGGAGGCCAGCCTATGCTCGTTTCATGGCTCGACCATGCTACGTATACCTCAAGCTGAAGATGCCTGGCCCCAAAGGTGTAATCACCATCGTTGGCAATAGGAAGAAGGCAGAGGAGTGCTTCCAGAAAGGCGCCAAAATTGCTGATGCTCAAATTGCTGATGCTCAGAAAGGCGCCAAGACTGCGGATCCGAGTGAGTTGTTACGAGCCAAGAAGCCCGCCACGGAGTCAGCATTTCAGTCGACTGGTGAGACCAAGCAAGTCCACATCCACCCCACCGATCCAAATGCGGCTCCAACCAACATCTCCACTACACTCGACTCCAAATAGGAAGAAGCGCTCGTCCAGTTCCTCCGTGAGAACTGGGACATCTTTGCATGGAAGCCTGCTGACATGCCAGGTGTGCCCAGGGGACTGGCTGAGCACCGCCTTCGAGTCGACCCAAAGGTCAAACCAGTCAAGGAGCATCTCCGACGGTCCGCCGTTCAGAAGAGAAAGGCCATTGGCGAAGAAGTGGCCCGACTCCTAGCAGCAGAATTCATTCGCGAGATCTACCACTCCGAGTGGCTCGCCAATGTTGTAATGGTCCCTAAGAAGGACAAATCGTTGCGCATGTGCATCGATTTTAAGCATATCAATCGGGCCTGCCCGAAAGATCATTTTCCTCTTCCTCGCATCGACCAAATAGTCGACTCGACTGCAGGATGCGAGAGGTTATCTTTTTTAGATGCTTACTCCGGATACCATCAGATCCGTCTGTATGGACCCGATGAAATAAAAACAGCCTTCATCACCCCATTTGGGTGTTTCTGCTATGCTACCATGCCTTTCGGTCTCAAGAACGCCGGAGCTACATTCATGAGAATGATTCAGAAGTGCCTAATCACTCAAATCAGTCGGAATGTAGAAGCATACATGGATGACATAGTGGTCAAGTCACGAAAAGGTTCCGACCTGCTGACTGACCTAGCTGAAACTTTTGCCAATCTCAGGAATTATGATATCAAGCTCAATCCGTCGAAGTGCACATTTGGAGTCCCTGGAGGAAAGTTACTCGGTTTTCTTGTTTCCGAACGAGGAATCGACGCTAACCCCGAAAAAGTTGGCACCATACTCCGGATGAAACGCCCCGTGCGTGTGCACGATGTCCAGAAACTTGCTGGATGCTTGGCCGCTTTAAGTCGATTCATCTCCAGGCTCGGTGAAAAGGCGCTGCCTCTTTACCGACTGATGAAGAAGTCAGACACGTTCGAATGGACTCCAGAAGCTGATGCAGCATTTGCAGAGCTAAAAGCTTTGCTCTCCACCCAGCCGGTGCTTGCTGCTCCTGTCCGCAAAGAGCCATTGTTGCTTTACATAGCAGCCACGGGACAAGTCGTTAGTACCGTTCTTACGGTCGAGCGGGAAGAGGAAGAAAAGACCTTCAAAGTTCAACGCCCAGTTTATTATCTCTCTGAAGTTCTGACCCCGTCGAAGCAAAGATATCCCCACTATCAGAAGCTTGTTTACGGGATTTACATGACCACGAAGAAGGTTGCTCATTATTTCTCTGATCACTCTATCACAGTCGTCAGCGACGCTCCATTATCAGAGATTCGTCATAACAGAGATGCAACCGGTCGAGTGGCGAAATGGGCAATTGAACTTCTTCCTCTTGATATCAAGTTCGAGGCAAAGAAAGCTATTAAGTCCCAGGCAATAGCTGATTTCCTCGCCGAGTGGACCGAGCAGGAGCTTCCGACTCAAGTTCACTCGGAGCACTGGACTATGTTTTTCGATGGCTCCAAGATGCTGAACGGATCCGGTGCGGGGGTTGTACTGGTTCCCCCCGAGGAGATAAGCTCAAGTATGTCCTCCAGATTCACTTTGATTCCTCCAACAATGAGGCAGAGTATGAAGCGCTTCTATACGGATTACGTATGGCCATTTCACTCGGCGTCCGTCGCCTCATGGTCTACGGCGACTCAGATCTGGTTGTTAATCAAGTGATGAAGGAGTGGGACGTCCGAAGCCCATCCATGACGGGATATTGCAGCGCAGTGAGGAAGCTGGAGAAACGATTCGAGGGGTTGGAGCTCCATCATATATCTCGACTGAAAAATCAAGCTGCAGATGATCTGGCGAAGATAGGGTCCAAAAGGGAGGCCATCCCTAAAGATGTGTGTTTGGAGCACATTCACACACCATCAGTGCAAGAAGATCCTTTCACAGAAGAGCCTCCACAACCAAAAAGCGCCTCTGACTCGACCGAAGTGGAGGTTCCAGCTGTGGTCGACCTGATTATGGAAGTTATGATCACCACTCCCGATTGGACAGTGCCGTACATTGTGTATATCATGAGAAAAGAGCTCCCAGAAGATGAAGAAGAGGCTCGACAGGTCGTCCGTCGATCCAAAGCCTTTACAGTAATCAAAGGGCAGCTATACAGAGAAAGCGCGACTGGAGTTGGTCAGAAGTGCATCACACCTGAAGAAGGACAGATAATTCTCGAGGACATCCACTCGGGGACCTGTGGCCATCATGCGTCCTCTCGGACCATCGTGGCCAAAGCATACCGAGCGGGTTTTTACTGGCCAAAGGCGAACGAAATGGCAAAGGATATAGTCGACAAGTGCGAGGGGTGCCAGTTTTATTCCAACATGTCTCACAAGCCCGCCTCCGCCTTGAAGACCATTCCACTCGTCTGGCCTTTCGCTGTCTGGGGTCTAGACATGATCGGACCAATGAGAACTGGTAGGAGTGGCTTCACCCACTTGTTGGTTGAAGTCGACAAGTTCACGAAGTGGATAGAAGCCAAACCCATAAAGGACCTCGACGCAAGCACTGCCATCAGTTTTATCAGGGGATTGATATTCAGATATGGAGTTCCGCACAGCATCATCACGGATAACGGATCAAACTTTGATAATGACAGATTCAAAGCCTTCTGCGCCTCTCAGGGCACTCGAGTCGACTACGCTTCAGTTGCTCATCCTCAGTCGAATGGACAGGCCGAACGCGCGAATGGCCTCATCCTCAAAGGACTAAAACCCCGACTGATGCGTGATCTCAAACACGCAGCAGGCGCCTGGGTCGACGAACTTCCGTCAGTTCTATGGGGGTTGAGGACCACCCCTAACCGGTCGACTGGAAGAACACCATTCTTTCTGGTCTATGGAGCCGAAGCGGTTTTGCCGAGCGACCTGCTCCACAACGCGCCTCGAGTCGAGTTATATTCCGAAGCAGAAGCAGAACAGGACCGGCAAGATGCAGTCGACCTCTTAGAGGAGGAAAGAGAGATGGCTCTAATCCGCTCGACCATCTACCAGCAAGAGTTGCGTCGGTTCTACGCCAGAAATGTGAAGGGTCGAGCCTTTCAGGAAGGAGATTTGGTCCTCCGCGTGGATCAGCAAAAACCTCACAAACATGCCCCGACCTGGGAAGGCCCCTTCATCATCACCAAAGTCCTGCACAACGGAGCGTATCACCTCTACAACATCGATCGACGGATCGACGAGCCTCGAGCATGGAACGCGGACCTGCTCCGTCCTTTTTACACTTAAAAACTCACTCGACTGAGATGTAATAAAAGTGCCTCTGTAGTTCTTTTGTTTCAAGCAAAAGACCGCTATTTCTTTTTCTGTTTGTTTAAATTTCCCCCAGTGGGTGACTTAGCTGCGAATCCGCTTCGCCTAAGTTTTCAGGAAATCCTACCGAGTGGAGAGCAAGTCTCCCACTCGGGGGCTTAGCTGCGAATCCGTTTCGCCTAAGAAATTAAAATCCTACCGAGTGGAGAGCCAGCCTCCCACTCGGGGGCTTAGCTGCAGTCCAAGCACTCGCCTAAGTTTGAAAAAATCCTACCGAGTGGAGAGCCAGCCTCCCACTCGAGGGCTTAGCTGCAGTCCAAGGACTCGCCTAAGTAATTGAAATCCTACCGAGTGGAGAGCAAACCTCCCACTCGGGGGCTTAGCTGCAGTCCAAGTACTCGCCTAAGTTTGAAAAAATCCTACCGAGTGGAGAGCCAGCCTCCCACTCGGGGGCTTAGCTGCAGTCCAAGGACTCGCCTAAGTAATTGAAATCCTACCGAGTGGAGAGCAAACCTCCCACTCGGGGGCTTAGCTGCAGTCCAAGTACTCGCCTAAGTTTGAAAAAATCTTACCAAGTGGAGAGCCAGCCTCCCACTCGGGGGCTTAGCTGCAGTCCAAGCACTCGCCTAAGTTTGAAAAAATCCTACCGAGTGGAGAGCAAACCTCCCACTCGGGGGCTTAGCTGCAGTCCAAGTACTCGCCTAAGTTTGAAAAAATCCTACCGAGTGGAGAGCAAACCTCCCACTCGGGGGCTTAGCTGCAGTCCAAGCACTCGCCTAAGTAATTGAAATCCTACCGAGTGGAGAGCAAACCTCCCACTCGGGGGCTTAGCTGCAGTCCAAGCACTCGCCTAAGTAATTTAAATCCTACCGAGTGGAGAGCAAACCTCCCACTCGGGGGCTTAGCTGCAGTCCAAGCACTCGCCTAAGTAATTGAAATCCTACCGAGTGGAGAGCAAACCTCCCACTCGGGGGCTTAGCTGCAGTCCAAGCACTCGCCTAAGTAATTGAAATCCTACCGAGTGGAGAGCAAACCTCCCACTCGGGGGCTTAGCTGCAGTCCAAGCACTCGCCTAAGTAATGGAAATCCTACCGAGTGGAGAGCGAACCTCCCACTCGGGGGCTTAGCTGCAGTCCAAGCACTCGCCTAAGTAATTGAAATCCTACCGAGTGGAGAGCAAACCTCCCACCCGGGGGCTTAGCTGCAGTCCAAGCACTCGCCTAAGTAATTGGAATCCTACCGAGTGGAGAGCAAACCTCCCACTCGGGGACTTAGCTGCAGCCCAGTGCTCGCCTAAGCCATTTTGACAGACACCATCGTGGCGATGAGCATCATGCAAACCAGGCAGCCTCTGAGGGAACAACGAATAGCAGCCTCTGAGGGAACAACGAATAGTAGATCGGCGGATCAAGTCACGAAGGCATTCAACGTCGAGCCATGTTCGGATAAAATCAAAAGATCCTAGATCGCAAATAAAAGTACTCGAGCTGAGAGCCCGACGGAGTTTATCAAATACATAAACCACTCGGCATCCCGAGGCAAATTTAAGGTAAAGCACAGCAGTTTTTTACTCTTCTGGCGGAGGGCTTGATGGCGCAACGAATTCGTCCAAGTCGATCCCGTCTGAGATTCGAGTGGCAGCAGCGATGAAGGTCTCCATGAAATCCTGAAAATTATGCTTCCTGGTATTGGCAACCTGGAGAGCGGCCAGCTTCTCCTCTCGCGCCTCCTTGCAGTGGACACGAACCAGTGACAGAGCCACATCAGCACCGCACCTAGCAGAAGACTTTTTCCATTCTCGCACTCGACCTGGAACATCACTTAGTCGAGTGACCAAGGATTCAAGGTCGTTCTGAAGGGTCTCCTTGGGCCAGAGTGCGGAGTCGATCCGCGACACAACAGCTTTCAGTCGAGCCAGGTAGTCCACCACACCAGCGATACGGGATTCCAACGGGAGGACATTCATGGCCACTTCATCCTTCACAGGAGAATTGATAGGGTCCAGGCTGGTCTCCACTCGACTGGTCTCTTCCTCAAAATTCCGGCAGAATTCTGAAAGAAGTTTCGACAGAGCAAAACTGTAACCAAATGGTGAGTCGACAACAACAAGATTAATCGCACAAAGGGGGTTACCTTCAAGCATGAGGTATAGCTTCTTGGCAAGACCCCCAAGATAATCCTCCAAGCCCTTGTGTTTCCCCGCCAGCTGGCCGATCTTGTCGTTCAGAGTACTCTTGTCAGTCTTCAGTCGACTCGCTTCCTTATTGGCCGTGTCAAGAGCAGACTTCAGCCTAGCGTTCTCGTTCTCAAGATGGCTGACTGAAGCAAGTTTCTCTTCAGCGAGCTTTAACTTCTCCGCAGCTGCCTTTTGCGCCTCCGCAAGGTCAAGATCTTTCTTCTTCAGGGCCTTCTCTAGCTCGTCTGCAAAGCAACAACAGACACAGAGTTCAGAACGGGCAGAGGAACAGAGATAGACGTCGAGTCCTCACCAGCCATACCTTTTGCTTCATCCTTCGCCTTCTGCATGCTTTCCTGAGCAAACTGTAAATCAAGATTAAGCTGGATCTGCTTATCCTTCAGATCAGCGAGCTGAGCAACAAGCTCACAAGACTTCTGCAAAGAGTCAATCGACAAAGGGTATCAAAGACAAGTTACTCCCGAGTGACTGAAAGAAAGAGCACAACACTTCTAAGACTACAGCCGAATCAAAACATTCGACAGTAGCCTCGGGGACTACACCCAGTGGGTGCACTCAGCGTGCCCCCACCGGTTTTCCTTGATTCCCACTCGACCCAATCCGATCAGTCGAGTGAGGAAGTTTGAAAGCATAAAGACCGCAGTCGACTGCCAGCAGTCGACCGTGGCCTCGGGGGCTACACCCAGTGGGTGCACTCAGCGTGCCCCCACCGGTTTGCCTGATTTCCACTCGACCCAATCCGATCAGTCGAGTGAGGAAGTTTGAAAGCATAAAGACCGCAGTCGACTACCAGCAGTCGACCGTGGCCTTGGGGACTACACCCAGTGGGTGCACTCAGCGTGCCCCCACCAATGAAAAATTTCAGATCAACAACACCCAGTGGGTGTACAACGCAAGTGAAGACCAACTAACCTGGACGTTCTGCTGCAACGCCGAGCTGATGTCATAGGCCGCTTGACTGGCATCCCGAGCCGCTTTGGTCTGCTCCATCACGAGCCCCGCCTGACGTATAGCCTCCTTAGCAGCACTCACTTGATCCTCCGGGGTCTGGTAGGCGGCGAAGAACGAGGGCGGGTCGACCAGTGGGGGAGCAGTCGACGACGAAGGCCGGGCAGTCGTCAGTGGTTCAGCAAAAGTCACAGTAGTTCGGGCGGTGTTGTCACCCCCTTGGACCACCGCCTCAGCAGTCGACGCGGTCTGAGGAGCCTTGTCGACCGGGGCCCTCCGTCCTCTCCTCCTAAAAGGCCTGAGCGGCACTTCCGCCTCCTCCTCATCATCCGGAAGGTCAATAATGTTGGTCGGAGCTACAAAAGTTCAGAAATGAATATCCAATCGACTCAGCAGTTAAACAGTCGGATCGTGCCAAAGATTATACCTAAGTTGGAAGTGAAGGCGTCCTCCATCATCTCATCGACATTCTGGATGGAAGTCTCAGAAGTAGCGGCGCTGCACGATTCCAAGCAAATAATTTGAAAGTGAATCGACTAAGAATCCGTTCTAGTCGACTCAAGAAAGATAAAAACAGTCACTTACCCAGAGATGACAGGGATGGCGACCCTGATCTTGGGCAAGGCCTTGGGTGGCTTGGTCGGGATGGCTCTGGGCTGCTTGGGTGCCTTCTCAGTTGGGGCCGGCGACGCGGTCCGAGGGTGCTTGGATGACTGGCCCACCGGAGCACTCGACTGACTGCACTCCACTGCGGGATCCTGAGCGTTCTTGGAGCGTCTCTCGCGTCGAGGAAGGTCGACCTCCACCTCTTCATCTTCATCACCCGATTCGTCGCTGACCTCCTCCTCTACGTCACCATCAGATTCCCACTCCTCGGCTTCACCTCCATCCTCACTTCCTTCGCCTCCACTCCCTCCTCCTTCAGATACTTGCTCCTGGTTCCCATTCGGCATCGAATACATGTCATTGATCTCCTGCAAGACAACGGGCAGAGCAAGGATCAGTCGACTTATCGCAAGCCAGTTACTAGACGGAGTGAAAATTTCAGTCGGAAGAAGTAAAACGCACCTTGTCTGTCTCCATCATCCCATCAAGCGGAGCAATCCTCCTAGAACCCCTAGGGTTGTCCTTATTCCCGGTCATGCTGGTCAGCCAGCTCTCCAGTACAGAAGCCTCGACCGCCTCCGGGTGGATCCGAGTGGAGTCGTCGGGCCCGGAATACAACCACATCGAGTGATCCCGAGCCTGGAGAGGTTGGATTCGTCGCTGGAGGAAGACTTCGAGCAAGTCCATGCCGGTCACGCCTTCCCGAACCAACTCAACCACTCGACTGACTAATACCTTCACCTGAGCCTTCTCCTCTGGAACCACTTTCAAAGAAGCGGGTTTCTGCACTCGGTCCAAGGTAAAAGGAGGAAGGCCGGTCGAGTGGCCAGGGGTCGGCTGGTCCTTGCAGTAGAACCAAGTCGACTGCCACCCGCGCACGGAATCGGGAAGTGTCATGGGAGGAAAACAACTCTTACCCCTCGTCTGGATCCCAAGGCCCCCGCACATCTGGATCACCTGCGTCCTTTCCCCGTCCGGGTTAAGCCTTTTAACCGACTGGGATCGACAAGTGAAGATATGCTTGAAGAGGCCCCAGTGAGGTCGACAGCCTAAGAAACACTCACAATGAGACACGAACGCAGCAAGATAGACTATGGAGTTGGGCGTGAAATGGTGGAGCTGCGCTCCGAAGAAGTTCAGAAAGGCCCTAAAAAAAGGACTCGGGGGCAGGGAAAACCCCCGGTCGACATGGGTGGCTATCAGGACGCGCTCACCCTCGCGAGGTTTCGGCTCCGTCTCCTTCCCAGGGAGGCGAGCAGCCTTGTAGGGAATGAGTTCCCCCTCCACCATGTCGTCGATATCCGCTTGAGTAAGGATGGAGGGCATCCAATCCCCCTGTGACCAGCCGGACGGCAGAGCGGCCCGCGAGGACGACCCGCCTCGGCCAGATTTCTTCCCCTTACCCTTTGCCGCGGCCTTCTTCGCGCGTTCCGCCGCCGCCGTCTTGTCCTTCCCCATTGTCTCGAACGAGGTCTTGGCCGAGCGGCGGTGTCGAGATTGCAGCGAAGAGCGAGGCGGAGGCTTACGGAGGAAGGGAAAAGAAAAACAAGGGCGCACAGTGAAAAAAAAATCGGAATCATTACCTTATATAGGGCCACACCCGAGTGGCTGATCAGTGGGCCTGCGCCCCCCAGTCAAATCCCGCAGCGGACGCACGTGTGGTACGTGGCGAAAAAGGTGGCGCGGAGATCGAGGCACCCTTGCCTTATCCAGCCGATTCGCGCGATTTTCTCCGTCCGGTGCGCTTCTCAATTTTCAAATCCCGCAAGATCCGCGATCGACAGGACGGTTTGTCAGACGAAAAGGTCCGTTTCCTTAAGTCTCCCAAGAGACTCGTCACGTAAACACACTCGACGGTAATATGAAACCACTCGACGGACATCTGCATGGATCAAGGCAACTGAAGAATGGGTTCCCACCATAACTTCCATTTATCCAAAGACAGATGCAACCGAAGCATGGAGGTTGAGTCGGAAGCATAGGCTCGGCCCCATTCTCACTTAACCCCTGACCCATTCGGGGGCTAATGACGAGGATACGTACCTAGGGTAGGGTAACTTATCATACCTGAGGTACCCAATCAAGGACATGACTCCTACAATGAAAGACATTCTAAGAAGTATCAACATTTCAGTCGACCTGGTCAGCCCAGTCGACAGACACGAGCGTACTCGACCAGAAGCACAAGCAGTCGACCATGAAGACAGCCACTCGACTATAAGAAGACCTAAAGGCACTGCCTACAAACGGTCATCTCATAAGTAGCTTTTATGGCCTTCATGGTCCTTTATTACAGGCGTTACCAGTAACCCCCTCTCTTTATGTACATTAAACTCCTTGTAACGTGGGTTGGCTGGGGTCCTGGCGAACTCTATATAAGCCACCCCCCTCCACTAGGACAGGGGTTCGCAACTTTGTAACACACACACACATAATCCAGTCGACTGCCTCCGGGCTCCGAGACGTAGGGCTGTTACTTCCTCAGAGAAGGGACCGAACTCGTAAAACTCCTTGCGCATACAACTACTCCATAGCTAGGATCTTGCCTCTCCATACTTACCCCCCATTCTTACTGTCAGACTTAGAACCACGACACCGCGCCCCCAAACCCCTTGTCCAATTCGGACTGGGCTTGGGAGGGGCGCGCGCCACCTCCTGGCTCCTTCCAACTAAGGCCCAGTAAGGCCCAATACTCTTCCCCGTATTCCCGTAACTCCCCGGCACCTCCGAAAATACCCGAACTACTCAGAACCCTTTCGATGTTCGAATATAGTCGTCCAATATATCGATCTTTACGTCTCGACCATTTCGAGACTCCTCGTCATGTCCCCGATCCCATCTGGGACTCCGAACTCCTTCGGTACATCAAAACTCATAAACTCATAATAACTGTCATCGTAACCTTAAGCGTGCGGACCCTACGGTTCGAGAACAATGTAGACATGACCGAGACACATCTCCGGTCAATAACCAATAGCGGGACCTGGATGCCCATATTGGCTCCTACATATTCTAAGAAGATCTTTATCGGTCAGACCGCATAACAACATACGTTGTTCCCTTTGTTCATCGGTATGTTACTTGCCCGCTCGTCGGTATCCAATACCTAGTTCAATCTCGTTACCGGCAAGTCTCTTTACTCGTTCCGTAATACATCATCCCGCAACTAACTCATTAGTTGCAATGCTTGCAAGGCTTAAGTGATGTGCATTACCGAGAGGGCCCAGAGATACCTCTCCCACAATTGGAGTGACAAATCCTAATCTCGAAATACGCCAACCCAACATCTACCTTTGGTGACACCTGTAGTACTCCTTTATAATCACCCAGTTACGTTGTGACGTTTGGTAGCACCCAAAGTGTTCCTCCGGCAAACGAGAGTTGCATAATCTCATAGTCATAGGAACATGTATAAGTCATGGATAAAAGCAATAGCAACATACTAAACGATCGGGTGCTAAGCTAATGGAATGGGTCATGTCAATCAGATCATTCAACTAATGATGTGACCTCATTAATCAAATAACAACTCCTTGTTCATGGTTAGGAAACATAACCATCTTTGATTAATGAGCTAGTCAAGTAGAGGCATACTAGTGACACTCTGTTTGTTTATGTATTCACACATGTATTATGTTTCCGGATAATACAATTCTAGCATGAATAATAAACATTTATCATGATATATAAGGAAATAAATAATAACTTTATTATTGCCTCTAGGGCATATTTCCTTCAGTCTCCCACTTGCACTAGAGTCAATAATCTAGTTCACATCGCCATGTGATTTACCAGCAATACTTCACATCACCATGTGATTAACACCCATAGTTCACATCGATATGTGATCAACACCCAAAGGGTTTACTAGAGTCAGTAATCTAGTTCACATCGCTATGTGATTAACACCCAAAGAGTACTAAGGTGTGATCATGTTTTGCTTGTGAGAGAAGCTTAGTCAAAGGGTCTGCCAAAATTTAGATCCGTATGTATTTTGCAAATTTCTATGTCTACAATGCTCTGCACGGAGCTACTTTAGCTAATTGCTCCCACTTTCAATATGTATCTAGATTGAGACTTAGAGTCATCTAGATTAGTGTCAAAAATTGCATCGACGTAACCTTTTACGACGAACCTTTTTGTCACCTCCATAATCGAGAAACATATCCTTATTCCACTAAGGATAATTTTGACCGCTGTCCAGTGATCTACTCCTAGATCACTATTGTACTCCCTTGCCAAACTCAGTGGTAGGGTATGCAATAGATCTGGTACACAGCATGGCATACTTTATAGAACCTATGGCCAAGGCATAGGGAATGACTTTCATTCTCTTTCTATCTTTTGCCGTGGTCGGGTTTTGAGTCTTACTCAATTTCACACCTTGTAACACAGGTAAGAACTCTTTCTTTGACTGTTACATTTTGAACTAATTCAAAATCTTGTGAAGGTATGTACTTATTGAAAAAACTTATCAAGCGTCTTGATCTATCTCTATAGATATTGATGCTCAATATGTAAGCATCTTTATCGAGGTCCTTTCTTTGAAAAAACTCCTTTCACACACTCCTTTATGCTTAGCAGAATAATTCTACATTATTTTCGATCAATCAATATGTCATTTACATATACTTATCAGAAATGCTGTAGTGCTTCCACTCACTTTCTTGTAAATACAGGCTTCACCGCAAGTCTGTATAAAACTATATGCTTTGATCAACTTATCAAAGCGTGTATTCCAACTCCGAGATGCTTGCACCAGTCCATAGATGAATCGCTGGAGCTTGCATATTTTGTTAACACCTTTAGGATCGACAAAACCTTCTAGTTGCATCGTATACAACTCTTCTTTAATAAATCCTTTAAGGAATGCAGTTTTGTTTATCCATTTGCCGGATTTCATAAAATGCGGCAATTGCTAACATGATTCGGACAGACTTAAGCATAGATACGAGTGAGAAACTCTCATCGTAGTCAACACCTTGAACTTGTCGAAAACCCTTTTTGCGATAATTCTAGCTTTGTAGATAGTAACACTACTATCAGCGTCCGCCTTCCTCTTGAAGATCCATTTATTTTCTATGGCTTTGCCGATCATCGGGCAAATCCATCAAAGTCCATACTTTGTTCTCATACATGGATCATATCTCAGATTTCATGGCCTCAAACCATTTCGCGGAATCTGGGCTCATCATCGCTTCCTCATAGTTCGCAAGTTCGTCATGGTCTAGTAACATGACTTCCAGAACAGGATCACCGTACCACTCTGGTGCGGATCTCACTCTGGTTTACCTACGAGATTCGGTAGTAACTTGATCTGAAGTTTCATGATCATCATCATTAGCTTCCTCACTAATTGGTGTAGTAGTCACAAGAACAGATTTTTGTGATGAACCACTTTCCAATAAGGGAGCAGATACAGTTACCTTATCAAGTTCTACTTTCCTCCCACTCACTTCTTTCGAGAGAAACTCCTTCTCTGGAAAGGATCCATTCTAAGCAACGAATATCTTGCCTTTGGATCTGTGATAGAAGGTGTACCCAACTGTCTTCTTTGGGTATCCTATGAAGACATATTTCTCCGATTTGGGTTTGAGCTTATCAGGATGAAACTTTTTCATATAAGCATCACAACCCCAAACTTTAAGACAAGACAACTTTGGTTTCTTGCCAAACCATAGTTCATACGGTGTCGTCTCAACGGATTTTGATGGTGCCCTATTTAATGTGAATGTAGCTGTCTCTAATGCAAGGTCCCAAAACTATAGTGGTAAATCGGTAAGAAACATCATAGATTGCACTATATCCAATAAAGTACGGTTGTGACGTTCGGACACACCATTATGCTGTGGTGTTCCAGGTGGCGTGAGTAGTGAAACTATTTCACATTGTTTAACTGAAGGCTAAACTCATAACTCAAATATTTTACCTCTGCGATCATATCGTAGAAACTTTTATTTTCTTGTTACGATGATTCTCTACTTCACTCTGAAATTCTTTGAACTTTTCAAATGTTTCAGACTTATGTTTCATCAAGTAGATATACCCATATCTGCTCAAATCATATGTGAAGGTTAGAAAATAATGATACTTGTCGCGAGCCTTAATATTCATCGGACCACATACATCAGTATGTATGATTTCCAACAAATCTATTGCTTGCTCCATTGTTCCGGAGAACGGCGTTTTAGTCATCTTGCCCAAGAGGCATGGTTTGCAAGCATCAAGTGATTCGTAATCAAGTGATTCCAAAATCCCATCAGCATGGAGTTTCTTCATGCGCTTTACACCAATATGACCTAAACGGCAGTGCCACAAATAGGTTGCACTATCATTATTAACTTTGCATCTTTTGACTTCAATATAATGAATATGTGTATCACTACGATCGAGATCCAATGAACTATTTTCATTGGGTGTGTATGACCATAAAAGGTTCTATTCATGTAAACAGAACAACAATTGTTCTCTAACTTAAATGAATAATCGTATTGCAATAAACATGATCAAATCATATTTATGCTCAACGCAAATACCAAAAAACACTTATTTAGGTTCATCACTAATCCCGAAAGTATAGGGAGTGTACGATGATGATCATATCAATCTTGGAACCACTTCCAAGACACATCGTCACTTCACCCTCAACTAGTCTCTGTTTATTCTGCAACTCCCGTTTCGAGTTACTAATCTTAGCAACTGAACTAGTATCAAATACTGAGGGGTTGCTATAAACACTAGTAAAGTCCACATCAATAACATGTATAAAATATACGTATGTTCACTTTGCCATCCTTCTTATCCGCCAATCACTTGGGGTAATTCCGCTTCCAGTGACCAGTCCCTTTGCAGTAGAAGCACTTAGTCTCAGGCTTAGGACCAGACTTGGGCTTCTTCACTTGAGCAGCAACTTGCTTGCTGTTCTTCTTGAAGTTCCCTTCTATCCCTTTGCCCTTTTCTTGAAACTAGTGGTCTTGTTAACCATCAACACTTGATGTTTTTCTTGATTTCTACCTTCGTCGATTTCAGCATCACGAAGAGCTTGGGAATTACTTTCGTCATCCCTTGCATATTATAGTTCATCACGAAGTTCTACTAACTTGGTGATGGTGACTAGAGAATTCTGTCAATCACTATCTTATCTGGAAGATTAACTCCCACTTGATTCAAGCGATTTTAGTACCCAGACAATCTGAGCACATGCTCACTAGTTGAGCGATTCTCCTCCATCTTTTAGCTATAGAACTTGTTGGAGACTTCATATCTCTCAACTCGGGTATTTGCTTGAAATATTAACTTCAACTCCTGGAACATCTCATATGGTCCATGACGTTCAAAACGTCCTTGAAGTCCCGATTCTAAGCCGTTAAGCATGGTGCACTAAACTATTAAGTAGTCATCATATTGAGCTAGCAAAACGTTCATAACGTCTGCATCTGCTCCTGCAATAGGTCTGTCACTTAGCGGTGCATCAAGGACGTAATTCTTCTGTGCAGCAATGAGGATAAACCTCAGATCACGGATCCAATCCGCATCATTGCTACTAACATCTTTCAACACAATTTTCTCTAGGAACATATCAAAATAAACATATGAAAGCAACAACGCGAGCTATTGATCTACAACATAGATATGCTAATACTACCAGGACTAAGTTCATGATAAATTAAAGTTCAATTAATCATATTACTTAAGAACTCCCACTTAGATAGACATCTCTCTAATCTTCTAAGTGATCACGTGATCCAAATCAACTAAACCATGTCCGATCATCACGTGAGATGGAGTAGTTTCAATGGTGAACATCATTATGTTGATCATATCTACTATATGATTCACGCTCGACCTTTCGGTCTCCGTGTTCCGAGGTCATATCTTATATGCATAGCTCGTCAAGTATAACCTGAGTATTCCGCGTGTGCAACTGTTTTGCACCCGTTGTATTTGAACGTAGAGCCTATCACACCCGATCATCACGTGATGTCTCAGCACGAAGAACTTTCGCAACGGTGCATACTCAGGGAGAACACTTCTTGATAATTAGTGAGAGATCATCTTATAATGCTACCGTTAATCAAAGCAAGATAAGATGCATAAAAGATAAACATCACATGCAATCAATATAAGTGATATGATATGGCCATCATCATCTTGTGCTTGTGATCTCCATCTCCGCAGCACCGTCATGATCACCATCGTCACCGGCGCGACACCTTGATCTCCATCGTAGCATCGTTGTCGTCTCGCCAATCTTATGCTTCTCCGACTATCGCTACCGCTTAGTGATAAAGTAAAGCATTACAGGGCGATTGCATTGCATACAATAAAGCGACAACCATACGGCTCCTGCCGGTTGCCGATAACTCGGTTACAAAACATGATCATCTCATACAATAAAATTTAGCATCATGTCTTGACCATATCACATCACAACATGCCCTGCAAAAACAAGTTAGACGCCCTCTACTTTCTTTGTTGCAAATTTTACGTGGCTGCTACGGGCTTTAAGCAAGAACCAATCTCACCTACGCATCAAAACCACAACGATAGTTTGTCAAATAGACTCCGTTTTAACCTTCTCAAGGACCGGGCGTAGCCATACTCGGTTCAACTAAAGTTGGTGAGACAGTCTCCCGCAAGCCATCTGTGTGCAAAGCACGTCGAGGGAACCGGTCTCGCGTAAGCGTACGCGTAAGGTTGGTCCGGGTCGTCTCATCCAACAATACCGCTGACCCAAAGTATGACATGCTGGTAGGCAGTATGACTTGTATCGTCCACAACTCACTTGTGTTCTACTCGTGCAAATAACATCAAACCATAAAAACCTAGGCTCGGATGCCACTGTTGGGGAACGTAGTAATTTCAAAAAATTTCCTACGCACACGCAAGATCATGGTGATGCATAGCAACGAGAGGGGAGAGTGTTGTCTACGTACCCTCGTAGACCGAAAGCGGAAGCGTTATAACAACGCGGTTGATGTAGTCGTACGTCTTCACGATCCGACCGATCCAAGCACCGTTACTCCGGCACCTCCGAGTTCTTGGCACACGTTCAGCTCGATGACGCACCCCTAGCTCCGATCCAGCAAAGCTTCGGGGAGGAGTTCCGTCAGCACGACGGCGTGGTGACAATCTTGATGTTCTACCGGCGCAGGGCTTCGCCTAAGCACTGCAACGATATATTCGAGGTGGAATATGGTGGAGGGGGCACCGCACACGACTAAGGAACGATCACGAAGATCAACTTGTGTGTCCATGGGGTGCCCCCTGCCCCCGTATATAAAGGAGCAAGGGAGGGAGGAGGCCGGCCCTAGGTTTGGGCGCGCCAGGGGAGTCCTACTCCCACCGGGAGTAGGATTCCACCTTTCCTAGTCCAACTAGGAGAAGGGGGGAAAGGAGGGGAGTGGAGAAGGAAGGGAGAGGGGGCCGCGCCCCTAAACCCCTTGTCCAATTCGGACTGGGCTTGGGAGGGGCGCGCGCCACCTCCTGGCTCCTTCCCACTAAGGCCCAATACTCTTCCCCGTATTCCCGTAACTCCTCGGTACCTCCGAAAATACCCGAACCACTCAGAACCCTTCCGATGTCCGAATATAGTCGTCCAATATATCAATCTTTACGTCTCGACCATTTCGAGACTCCTCGTCATGTCCCCGATCCCATCCGGGACTCCGAACTCCTTCGGTACGTCAAAACTCATAAACTCATAATAACTGTCATCGTAACCTTAAGCGTGCGGACCCTACGGTTCGAGAACAATGTAGACATGACCGAGACACATCTCCGGTCAATAACCAATAGCGGGACCTGGATGCCCATATTGGCTCCTACATATTCTACGAAGATCTTTATCGGTCAGACCGCATAACAACATACGTTGTTCCCTTTGTCCATCGGTATGTTACTTGCCTGAGATTCGATCGTCGGTATCCAATACCTAGTTCAATCTCGTTACCGGCAAGTCTCTTTACTCGTTCCGTAATACATCATCCCGCAACTAACTCATTAGTTGCAATGCTTGCAAGGCTTAAGTGATGTGCATTACCGAGAGGGCCCAGAGATACCTCTCCCACAATTGGAGTGACAAATCCTAATCTCGAAATACGCCAACCCAACATCTACCTTTGGTGACACCTGTAGTACTCCTTTATAATCACCCAGTTACGTTGTGACGTTTGGTAGCACCCAAAGTGTTCCTCCGGCAAACGGGAGTTGCATAATCTCATAGTCATAGGAACATGTATAAGTCATGGATAAAAGCAATAGCAACATACTAAACGATCGGGTGCTAAGCTAATGGAATGGGTCATGTCAATCAGATCATTCAACTAATGATGTGACCTCATTAATCAAATAACAACTCCTTGTTCATGGTTAGGAAACATAACCATCTTTGATTAATGAGCTAGTCAAGTAGAGGCATACTAGTGACACTCTGTTTGTTTATGTATTCACACATGTATTATGTTTCCGGATAATACAATTCTAGCATGAATAATAAACATTTATCATGATATATAAGGAAATAAATAATAACTTTATTATTGCCTCTAGGGCATATTTCCTTCAGCGAGTGGTGGGGCGTGCCAGCACTAGTAGAAAAAGGGGATTTAGTCCCGGTTGGTAAGGCCCTTTAGTCCCGGTTTTTGAACCGGGACTAAAGGGTCGGTACTAATGCCTCTCCCCTTTAGTCCCGGTTCAATCCAGAACCGGGACTAAAGGGTGCGGCCACGTGGAGCTTCACCTTTAGTCTACCAACCGGGACTAAAGGAAATTTTATGATTTTTTTTTGAATTTTTTTTGAATTTTTTATTTTCAAATTTCTGAATTATTTTATTCTCTAATCCCTAATCACCACCCCCTCATCACTACTCAATTTATCCTCTAATCTCTAATCACCCCTCATCATTCCATATCATCTAACTTCCCGAACGGTCACCCATCCTCCCACTCCCCCAGCCCGAGCACGCTTAACTTCCGGGTTCTATTCTCCCTCATTTCCAAGTCTGCACTTGTTGTTTTCCTGACAATAGTAAGATGTCAATCCTATTAACCCTCAGGAATTTTGCTTGAGCATGAAGTGACACATTTCACTGTTTGAGTTTGAAACTATTGTTTTAAAAAACAATAATTAGTTAGTAACACTAATATTTCTTGAATAATTAGTTTGACCATTGTTTGACCATTGTCTGACCATAGTTTGACCATAGTTAGACCAGATTTGACCAAATTCAAAATAACTAAAATAATTATTTAGTAACACTAATATTCAAGAATAATTAGTTTGACCATTGTTTGACCACAGTTTGACCATAGTTTGAATTTTTTTGAATTTTTTTGCCTCTCCAGATCTTAAAAGCCATGTATCTTTTTTTCTGTTAGGTTTTTGAGGATTTTGAAAATTTTTAACGGGGTTTCCTCGGTTCAATTCGGATGTAAATTTTCGAGTAGATGATTTTTCATATAAAAAACTTTTTCATCCGAGTTAGTATGCAAAAGTTATGCCCATTTTTACAAATTTCAGAGAGATTTTGCAAATAGAGTCAATATTCACATTTGCAAATTTTCCCAACAACTAGACCACATATCACATGGGAAACTTATTTTCTTTTATTTAGTTGACATTTCCATCATTTTCGTTTATTTTTTTTAAACTGAAAAGGCGATCCAAGGGGGGGGGGTAGAGTTTGAAAATTGCCCTATAGTGCCGGTTTGTGTCTCCAACCGGTACTATAGGTCAGACCCCGTTAGTACCGGTTCTGGCACGAACCGGTACTAAAGGTGATCGTGGGGCCCCAGCCTAATGCCAGCCTGCCACCACCCCTTTAGTACCGGTTCGTGCCATGAACCGATACTAAAGGTTCAACACGAACCGACATTAATGCAAATCCGTTCGAACCGGCACTAATGGTACCATTAGTACCGGCTCAAATACAAACCGGCACTAATGTGCTTCACGTTTGATCCTTTTTCTACTAGTGTTTAGAGACTTGTGTGTGATGATGCTTATGCATATATTGTTGTGATGGTGCCGGATGATATCCCGTTGTGTTTTATATGTCTATCCCATCATATATATCTGTTGTGCTGATATGTGCTGTTATTTGAATTGAATTGATTTGAAAACAAACAGGAAAAAGAAAAAAAGCAAATGCAAACTATGCCGACGGCTAGGGCGTCGGCATAGGGCTAGCGTGAGCTCCCAGTAGCTGACACGTGGCGCCTTTGCCGACGGCCTGGCCGTCGGCTTAGCCTAAAACTGTGCCGACGGCTTGGCCGTCGGCATAGACGCCCACGTGTCAGCTATTGGGAGCTCTGTATGAAGGACTATGCCGACGGCCTCGCCGTCGGCTTAGTCTAAAACTATGCCGACGGCCAGACCGTCGGCATATCCCTGGTCCTAGATTAGCGGCTCGTCGCCACGTGGCACCACTATGCCGACGGCCATTTAGACTAAGCCGACGGCCAGGCCGTCGGCATAGTTTTAGACTAAGCAGACGGCCAGGCCGTCGGCATAGTGGTGTCACGTGGCGACCATTCGGTGGGCAGACTTTACGGCGGCCGCCGTTAGGCGTGGTAGTTGCCGACGGCCAAGGCCGTCGGCATAGATGTACGGCCCCCATCGGCGTATCATATATGCCGACGGCTTTTCTATGCCGACGGCAACCCTGGCTGTGCCGACGCATATTATGCCGACGGCCCTATTCCGACGGGGGCCATCGGCATAGGCCTATCCCAACGGGACTCAGGCGATTCCGGTAGTGCACTTGCCCCTATGAACGCACACATGTATACCCTACCTTTATGAGCATCTCCGAGAGACTGAACCGGTATAGCATTTTGACATTTTACAGAGTTACCACATAAACCTCGGAGTCGACGGGAACATATCCTATCATTGAATGTACATCACCGAAACCATGGCCCGTGTCACTGTGTAAGGACACCAGAAACTCCATATGTTGTTAATTTGGGTTTTATCATTGCGGACTAGATCTCTGGGTCTCTGGGCTATTTTAATTCTATCTCACATGGTATACGTGACTGCTCGCTTTACTTTTGTACGGGAATATTAGAGTAACTAATTGCCAGTTCAGCAACGGGGGCTTGAAGATGTCAGTCAAGGAGAGTCGTCGTACCGGCCTCGCCCTTGAATAACTTTTGAAGCACTCTAATTCAAACCCGTGAGCCTTCGTATTTGGAGTCAGGGGACGCTGATATGGAGCGTGATTCCAACCCAACCACCCAAGTAGGGGCGAAATTTCAGCCCGATTTCTTCCCCCGCGCCTACTGGTGTCAACGGCACAACTGTTCGAACGACTGTCACTTCCATTCATGCCAACGGCGCAACCACTTTCCACCAGAAAGTTTTCATATTAATGGTCGTTGCCACCAATTTCCCACTTGTGTGTGAAAATTCCATCACAATTTTTAGCCGGAACGCGCCTGTTTGCTGTATATAAACCGGCCCACTTCCTCTGGGTGGCACCCATCTTCCCTTCGTCAATGCCACTCCACCTTCCCCTTCACCGATGCCAGTCCATCCTCCCCTTCACTTGCGTTGCTCCATCCCCTTCTTCGTCGGCATCACTCTATCTTCTCAATCGGCCTTGTAAGGGCTATCGACCCTCCATGTGGACCTTTCCCTGACGAGAACAAAGAGGACCACACCGAGACAAAGTTTAGGTAGAGCGAACGGGACTATTCCGAGTGGGTCAAGGAGGGCACGTTCCATAAGGCTGAATAAGCCGTCAGGCGGGCCCGACTCCATGCCGGCCATTGCTAGCTAGCACGGATCATGACAGCCACCTTCGTAGAAATGGACGTCTCACTCATGCAGCGCTTCAAAGATGTGCTCATCTCCTGCATCCAGGACTCAATAAAGTATGTAAACCGTGTGACCGCGGAAGTGACAACTACTAAAGCATCCCTTGCTTGCTGGGTCACCTGCAAATAGGGGACGAGCGCGAATTAGATGGTGAAGATATCTATGTTTTTGAAGCGTCAAATTGTACTAGAAATTGTTGTTGGTGAATCATATTAGACATTGTATACTCATACTAGATATGAGTGTTGAAATCAGATTCGAAGCTTCCATCATTATTTGATGTGATGGGGAAGAAATAGTTCCTATGCCAATGAACAAATGGTCCGACATGGAAAATATCTTTGGAGGATCTGGTTACACCCATGATGAGTTTGCGCAACTATGGAGCCTCCATAATTTATAGCGATCGTCTTCATACGGGTTTTGGGGATCCAAATATGTCACATCAGTTAGGGTTGCTCTTAGCTTAAGCCCCGCTTCCGCTCAAGATAAGTGTTGCAAATACAAGAGGTACACCTGCTAGTTACTGCAACAGAGTTTGTGTCCTATTGTCAAGATGATAAGTACTGTGGTAGGCACACGATCTAGATCTTTATTCACTGATAAAATGGTAGGAATTTGAAAATTTGATACTAGCTTAGGGCTTATTCGGTAGCTTCCTTGCTCCCAGTTCCTCCAACTTCGGGTCTGACGCTGGGCCGAGCGAGTTAGTTCCCGGAGTTACTCCGGAGAAGCTTAATTTCAAGTGTGAAGAGTTGAGAAGCTGGGAAAGTGAGCTCCACCTTATGTTCGCCAAGTGAAGCTACCTCGTACCTGTTTGAGGAAAAAACATCCTCCCATTTCCCTTGCCACTCGATTCATCTCCCATTCCCCTCGCCCCCCATCCAGCAACCCTAGCTGCCACAGGCACTAAGATGTCCTGGTGTACTGGTAGCCGCCCTCCCCTACTGAGATGAGTCGCCTGATTCTGATGATTTGCCCTCCTCCTGCGTCATCAGCTTCCGTCGCTTTTCTAACAACCCCCATAGCAGGCTCCCGTCAGTCCCTGGCCTCGCTCATGACCAGAGCTCATCCCCAGAACCCATGACTAACAGAGCATGTTAGGCCTCACGGAGCTCATCCCCGGCATCCACAAACACTAGAGAATGTAGGCTGCCTCGTGGAGGTCATTAAGGACCACTTTTTCTACCTCGCCGATCAGCTACTCATTGCTAGGAAGGTAAGTGGAAGAAGAACATGGGTATGAGATGTTGCGTGCTAAGGTGTTTGTGGATTTGACCGATTTCTGCTATTATTTTTGAAACATAGGCAAAAGATTTCTCACATTTCATTGATTGAGAAAATGGTTGATAGTGTACAACACTCGCTCGAAGGTGCCAAAATATTAATGGAACTACTCTTGCAACATGATCACACTCAAGTGCCTCACCCCTGCAACGGGCCAGCATGGAATCTCATGTTTGATGTTTGCAAGGATAGTCATTGGCGAGGCATAAATGTTCAAAAACACCAGTGCATTCCTTCCATTCCAGCTTTCCCAAGACGTGAGCATTGATATGCCATAAGTGTAGGAGAACCATTGCAAATCTTTTTGATACATAAACATACCGACCGCGCAAGGAGCAGAAGGAATTGATAAGTGCAAAAAGTAACAATTCATTGTAAGTACTTAAAGATGTAACCATGTAGTGGAATGTGGTGGCGGAGTCGTAAGGAAATAATAATAATAATAATAATAATAATAATAATAATAATAATAATAATAATAATAATAATAATAATAATAATGATGATAATAATAATAATAGTAATAATAATGATAACAATAATAATAATAATAATAATAATAATAATAATAATAATAATAATAATAATAATAAAAGAGTGTGGCAAGTTGTCTGAATCCTTAAATTTTTTAAATTGCACATATTTACTTCATCGATATTTCAAGTGTACAGTTGACTGCTTAAATGACAAACATTTCTCTTTAACTTGATTTCTATTGCATTACAATATCGTAGCTAATTTATTTTCTTTGGATTACTCATCCAGGCAAGAGAAAGAGACATGCTTGGAGCGACTTCCATAGGTTGTTCGGTCGGGACGGAGCCAGGTAACATATATAAGGGGGCCAATGAAACAATAAAAACATTGAAGGGGCCAAGCATGATGAGTGTATTTTTTTACAGTCATCGCATCATAGTTTAAACTGGTTTATTTCAGGAACACCAAGATATCCGCTCCGATATTGTTACTAATGACTAATAAAAGCAAATGATTCAAAAATTCATTTTTTATTTTGTTTCGACAGGAAAATGAGCTAAGCATGGACGAAGTCAAGCATATATATGGAAAGGAGTAATCTGAAGATAAGATATATCAAGTGGTAGGTGCACATGAATGCAAGACGCGGCTTACGCACGTGTGGCTCCGGGAGGTCCAACCTGACAACTATCATGAAGGGCTTTCGTCAGATTCGCAAGAGAGCAGTCACCGGGACCTTATCTCTATATTAGAAGCCATTTTTAGCCCTAGACGCCACCATTTCGCATCTCATTTCCATAGCCAACCATCACCATCCCCGCAAAAAACCACCTCCAAGTTAGCCATACATGTAATCGCGTATCACAAACGACATATTACCTAATACATTCATCTTGATATGTTCTTCAACGATTTCTTCTCACGATCTGAATGCTATGTGCAGTAATTCGATATGGTCATGGATTGAAACATAGCCTTGCAACCCGATGTATTTATTGCAGGGATCGATGGAATGACTTTGAATTAACCTCATGTATGTGTGAAATAAAATTGCATCATAGTTGTCTCTTGTCTCTGTTCTGTTTGTCGTCCCTGCGGTACCCAGGATCAAGTAGGTAGAGCCACAAGGAGGCTAACCACAGGGAGAACGTGAAGGGCTATTCTGAACTCCAGTGACAAAAAGGTTTAATATGACAGCATGGATCCAATCTCTGGGGATACATGAGGTGTAGTCATTATACACCCAACAGTTTTGTTTCATTTATCTTAAGAACTGAGGTAACCACACATGACCGAAACGGCTTATGGTTGGACTACTGACTCTTGCTGCCGGGCGCGTTCCAGTCAGGATATAATTTAGACACATCCTCACTTCGATATGTTGAAAGCATATTCTAATGTTTGTCTTCTAGAGCACAAATTAAAATCGTAATAATCCCAATCATAAATATATGGGTGTAAAAATCAGTTCCCCGTAGACATGCCTATTTTTCTTATAAATGTTCTCTTTTGCAACTTTATTATGATCCAAAATAAAAACTGGAATCTAATTCTCTCGCAAAATCTTGGTAGAATCACTTGTCATCCTCTCGTTGGTTCGATAACTCAAAGTCACTCGTTGGGGAAACAGGTTTGGAACCATTCTGCTATCCATTACCGGATCACCAATGGGATTAATTCATCAAACATTTTTTGGATGCTGTTGTTTGGGAGGAATTGTGTTGCCAGGGATGAGACGTAGTTGTTCGGTGTAGGGAAAGGTTAAGACTTGCTCTGGTGTTTTTCGCTTTAGCTAGGCCATCAAGCTCCAGGGATACTTTTATCCGTTCTCTGATTTGTTGAGTACTTTCTTTTTTGCTGGAGAAAAACTAAATGAGAGATACGTGTCTTCTTTCTAGCTCGGAGAAAACAAGGACCATGTTATATCAACACAAGGCTACATGCAAGTCTCAACACTAGGACTCAAAAAAGAAAAGAATGAAGTATCAACACAGGGTTACATGCAGGTCTCAACACTACATGCAAGAACAACCAGGGAACTAGGGTCCAGGGTGTGTCATCTTGTGTTATTTCCTCTCCTCCATCGAAAACTAGTAAAGCACGGGCTGGTGGTAGCATCTGGCCTTTCTTGATCAATAGAACGTAGAGACGGCTCTCCTGGTAGATGTCCACGCCGAACAAATGCAAGTCTGTCTGCTTGAAATCCCAGATCTCCAACAGGTCACCCACACTGAAGACGCAGTTGTTGATGAAGTCCATGCACCCCTCTCCCTTGATGACGCAGACGCCGCTGCTCTCCCACTGCGTCAGCTGCAGTTCCTTGATGTCGGCGTAGCGCTCAATCACGAGCACTGGATTTATTATGATATTGTATCATAAAAAATGTTATGCTACTATCTGTCATGCATGCCAATAAATAAAGTCATCTATGATACTAATATATGAAACTATGCATTACAGAGATAGTATTACTCATTACAAGCAGCCTAATGCTCCAATTTGTATTGACGCTAAGCTAAACCAGATAGGCAAAAAGTGAAGCGGCAGTGTAGCTAAAGAGGAGAGGGATGGTTTTGGAGTCTCAAAGGAGAAACAATGCCGGTCACTAGGCCCTATGTATATTTGGATCCCGTATGGATCTTCTAGTCCATATCCTCTCCCCCCCCCCCCCCCTAGTTCTTGAGTGTCCACATAATATCCTACAACTAACTACTTGAGAGAACCTTACCTACAACAAACTAAGCCCATATGCATTTTAGAGTTTAATTTCCTAAGCCCCTTCATACACTAAGAACTTACTCTAAGCACACGTGCATCGTGAGAGGCTTCATAGTTCCTGCGCGATCGAATGTTGGAACTAACATGAGGGGGGAGCCATCTCTTATCATGGTAGAGTCTGTTATCCATATCCAAATAACAGTAGAAATAGTAGCAAATTTATGTTTTGGGAACAATAAGTTCTACTCTGGGTCCTTCGTCCTACATAATATCTACATGATAAAACTGTCAAAGATATGTCAAAATAAGTATAAACCACTGGCTATTGTCAAAGGATGAAGCCCGATGTGAAATAAGATCAAGATGGTGGAGACATGAGTGAGCTGGTCCACCATGGACCATGCTCCATCATACCTAGCCCATCATGGACTAGTGGACGAAGATTATCACAGTTGTCCCTCCTACCGAGCACTTTAAGGGAAAACATTGATCATTTGTCAAGGCCACTAGCCCAGATATAGTTTCTCATGTGCATGTCCCCTCACTCTTAGTTGAATGAAATCAAGGGTAGAGGCACATGGCTCCTAGACTAGTCTAGGAACCTAGGGTCAAGTCTGATTACTCCGTTGACTGGCGATGACGTCAAGGAAGAGAAGTTTGGAGCTGACCTCGGAGAGTCTCCGAAGACCCCAATTCATGGATCAATCTTCCCTCGACACTTTTCCTAATATATCATTATGTTGTGATAAACAAAATGACCTTACTTATTAATAACAGTTGAGACCTGTCATTTTGACGAGTGTATGGTGATCTTTGGTACAAGACCGTCGTACACACCCCATACTGACTTTGTATTAGAGCCACTAGAGTTCGCCCACAAAACATTTTAAATTTGAAAAATTGAAACCGAGAATTTGATAATGACAAATTAGCATTATTCAAAGAGTCTAAAAGCGGAACACAAGGAAAAAAAAAGTTTATTGTCACTTTTGGGCACAAGAGGAGGGAGCACCTCATGGTGGTGGACATGCGATGATTGAGGTTTAATCTTCCCCTAGAAGGAGGAAGCTGGTCGTGACATGCACACATGTATGATACATAGTTTGTTTGGTGTAGGGAGGAATGTTAACATTTGCTCCGGTATTCTTGACTTTGGCTAGGCTGTCGAACTGTAGATATATTTTCATCGATTTTCTGATTTGTTCAATGTCGTCTCTTTCGCCAGAGAAAAACTAAAAGAGATATGTCTTTTTTGTAACTCGGACAAAACAAGAACTGTATTATATCAACGCAGGTTACATGCAAGTCTCAACACCACCACTTCAAAAAAGAAAAGAATCAAGTCTCAACACTACCACAGAACAAACAGGTTTGTACAATTCTACATATAAGAACAACTAGGGAACTATCTAGCAGGGTGCATGGTCTTGTGCTGTTTCCTCCTCTCCTCCATCGGAAACTACTAGAGCACGGGGTGGTCGTAGCAGCTGGCCTTTCTTGATGAAGAGAATGTAGAGAGGGCTCTCCTGGTACCCCTCCTCGTAGATATCCACGCCGAACAAACGCAACGCTTTCTGCTTGAAAGCCCAGATCTCCACCACGTCACCTACACTGAAGCCGCAGTTGTTGATGAAGTCCATGTATCCCTCTCCCTTGATGACGCAGACGCCGCTGCTCTCCCACCGCGTCAGCTGCAGCTCCCTGATGCCGGCGTAGCGCTCGATCACGAGCACGGGAAGGCCGCCGTGCTCCCTTCCCCTTCTCTTCTTCGTCTTCTCCCCAGGAACCTTGGGTAGCTTCGGCAGCCTTGGTCTCGGGGCTTCCACGTGCACCAGGTTGGCGGCCCGGCGATCTAGGTGGGAGAGGACCGGGCGGAGGTTGCGCATCACGCCGTCCATCGGGAGGCGGAACCGGTTCTGCTGCGGATCCACGTCGGTGGCGGTCACGGTCTTCTCGTCGATGAAGTGCACGGGCAGGTCGATGCGGAGCCTCAGGTGCGCGAGCAGGCCCTTGGGTGCGCGCATCCCCGGCGGCTCAGCTCTCTCCTTGGGAGCGGCGGCATTCAGCGGCACTGCCTTGATGGGCTCGCCGGCCACGCCCACGGGTGATGGCACCAGTGCACCGGCGTCCGCAGAGAGTCTGGCCGCATCGGCCCGTTGCTGTGCCGCTGCAGGGTCGTACACAGCCAGCGTCCGTTTGGAGCCTGCGTGGCCCGGCGCGGCCCTAGGAAGAACGATATGGCTCGTTCCGGTGCCGGGACACATCGTGAATGTGTTCGTCATGTGTCCCGGGCTCGCGGTAAACAGTTTACGCTGGTATGCGGTTGTCCCGGCGGGGTCGATGTGTATCGTATGCGGTTGTCTCGGCGACAATAGATGATGGATGGATGCAGAGGAGGAGACCGTCGACGTCCCCGTATATATGGATCCATCGGCCGATCAGCTACGCCCTACGGTATCTGATTCCGACTCGAATACCAGATGAATAGATGAGTAGGTCCGAATCCAGCCCAAATCCGGTTCCGTGTCGTTTTACAGATGCAGTTTTTTTTTCTTTGAGAGATAAGCCAAATGCATTTGGATGGTCGATCGTTTTGCTAATTCTTGCGCCTGGAAAAGAAAAAATAACCCTGGACAAAATTTCGAGCGACAGTTAAAAATAATTGCTGTTTTTTTTAGCACAATACAATCAAAGTCGCTCACAGCATCTTCAGCCGCGCCCCCAACAAGCCCTCCCGAGGCGATTTTTCCTGGGGGCGACAAAAAATCGGCCCAGTCGCGCCCCAGGAGCCCGTTTTTCGCTAGTTTGGGCCGAAACTAGCGCCGGCGGACCTAGGCCAAACCCGTCTCGCTGGGGGCGCCCCCGGGGCGAGCGTTTTTGGCGCGAAAGAGCCGCAGGCCCGCCGAGTCAGCGAGACGCCGCTTCGTCGCCCTCATCTCCTTGGTTCCCGCGGGAATCAATGCGAAGGCTGCCGCACTATCGCGCCGGTCAGCCTCCATTTATGCCTCACGAGCGGCGCAGTGAAGGCACCGCGACGTGCGTCCTGCCCTCTCCCGACACGCGTCGCCCGACATGCAGCCCGTCGCCGCCCCAGCTGCTGCTATAAAAGGCGACCTCCCTGCCGATAGACGCCACAGCTCTCATTTCCCCCCTCTCTGGCGTAGAAAACAACACTCTCCCCTCTTCCCGCCGACGAACAGATGGCCGAGAGGTTCCCAGGCGACGGCGCGGCGGCGAACGGCTTCGGCCGCCACCACCTCCAAGAGCCGGAGGCGCGCCTGCCCTCCGGGGCCGAGTACCCGACGCCCCCGGACATGCGTGTGCCGGGGACGTGGAGGCTGAGCGCCGGCGGTGTCCCAGTGCCACCGGAGCCCGCACAGACGGCGCGGCGGGCAAAGATCGCTCGCATCCGCTCGTCCCTGACGGAGGAGTAGCGGAACCAGCCGCGTTACGCCACCGACAGCCACACCGTCTGGACCAGGTACTTCGAACGCCGCCGTACGTGTGGAGCAGATCGTGTCTACCAACGGCGTCATCCCCCGCGGCCGCCTCAACACCGACGGGCGGCGCGAGTGGTGGGGCGTGCCAGCACTAGTAGAAAAATATGATTTTTTTTTTTGAAATTGTTTTTTGAATTTTTTTGAATTTTTTTTATTTTCAAATTTCTGAATTATTTTATTCTCTAATCCCTAATCACCACCCCCTCAACACTACTCAGTTTATCCTCTAATCTCTAATCACCCGTCATCATTCCATATCATCTAACTTCCCGGACGGTCACCCATCCTCCCACTCCCCCAGCCTGAGCACGCTTAACTTTCGGGTTCTATTCTCCCTCATTTCCAAGTCTGCACTTGTTGTTTTCCTGACAATAGTAAGATGTCAATCCTATTAACCCTTAGGAATTTTTCTTGAGCATGAAGTGACACATTTCACTGTTTGAGTTTGAAACTATTGTTTTAAAAACAATAATTAGTTAGTAACACTAATATTTCTTGAATAATTAGTTTGACCATTGTTTGACCATAGTTTGACCATAGTTCGACCATAGTTTGACCAGATTTGACCAAATTCAAAATAACTAAAATAATTATTTAGTAACACTAATATTCTAGAATAATTAGTTTGACCATTGTTTGACCATAGTTTGACCACAATTTGAATTTTTTTGAATTTTTTTTGCCTCTACAGATCTTAAAAGCCATGTATAGTTTTTTCTGTTAGGTTTTTGAGGATTTTGAAAATGTTTAACGGGGTTTCCCCGGTTCAATTCGGATGTAACTTTTCGAGTAGATGATTTTTCATATAAAATACCTTTTCATCCGAGTTAGTATGAAATTTCAGAGAGATTTTGCAAATAAAGTCAAAATTCACATTTGCAAATTTTCCCAACAATTAGACCACATATCACATGGTAAACTTATTTTCTTTTATTTAGTTGACATTTCCATCATTTTCGTTTATTTTTTTTAAAACTGAAAAGGCGATCCACCGGGGGGGGGTTGGGTAGAGTTTGAAAATTGCCCTATAGTGCCGGTTTGTGTCTCCAACAGGTACTATAGTGCAGGTTAGACCTTTAGTACTGGTTCGTGCCACGAACCGGTACTAAAGGTGATCGTGGGGCCCCGGCCTGACGCCAGCCTGCCACCACCCCTTTAGTACCGGTTCGTGCCACGAAACGGTACTAAAGGTTCAACACGAACCGGCATTAATGCAAATCCATTCGAACCGGCACTAATGGTACCATTAGTACCGGCCTAAATACAAACCGGCACTAATGTGCTTCACGTTTGACCCTTTTTCTACTAGTGTTTAGAGACTTGTGTGTGATGATGCTTATGCATATATTGTCGTGATGGTGCCGGATGATATCCCGTTGTGTTTTATATGTCTATCCCATCATATATATCTGCTATGCTGATATGTGCTGTTATTTGAATTGAATTGATTTAAAAATAATTGCTTTTTTTTAGCACAATACAATTAAAGTCGCTCACAACATCTTCAGCCGCGCCCCCAACAAGCCCTCCCGAGGCGATTTTTCCTGGGGGCGACCAAAAATCGGCCCAGTCGCGCCCCAGGAGCCCGTTTTTCGCCGGTTTGGGCCGAAACTAGCGCCGGCGGACCTAGACCAAACCCGTCTCGCTGGGGGCGCCCCCGGGGCGAGCGTTTTTGGCGCGAAAGAGCCGCAGGCCCGCCGAGTCAGCCAGACGCCGCTTCGTCGCCCTCATCTCCTCGGTTCCCGCGGGAATCAATGCGAAGGCTGCCGCACTGTCGCGCCGGTCAGCCTCCATTGATGCCTCACGGGCGGCGCAGTGAAGGCACCGCGACGTGCGTCCTGCCCTCTCCCGACACGCGTCGCCCGACATGCAGCCCGTCGCCGCCCCAGCTGCGGCTATAAAAGGCGACCTCCCTGCCGATAGACGCCACATCTATCATTTCCCCCCTCTCTGGCGTAGAAAACAACACTCTCCCCTCTTCCCGCCGACGAACAGATGGCCGAGAGGTTCCCAGGCGACGGCGCGGCGGCGAACGGCTTCGGCCGCCACCACCTCCAAGAGCCGGAGGCGCGCCTGCCCTCCGAGGCCGAGTACCCGACGCCCCCGGACATGCGTGTGCCGGGGACGTGGAGGCTGAGCGTCGGCGGTGTCCCAATGCCACCGGAGCCCGCACAGATGGCGCGGCGGGCCGAGATCGCTCGCATCCGCTCGTCCCTGACGGAGGAGTAGCGGAACCAGCCGCGTTACGCCACCGACAGCCACACCCTCTGGACCAGGTACTTCGAACGCCGCCGTACGTGTGGAGCAGATCGTCTCCACCAACGGCGTCATGCCCCGCGGCCGCCTCAACACCGACGGGCGGCGCGAGTGGTGGGGCGTGCCAGCACTAGTGGAAAAAGGGGATATAGTCCCGGTTGGTAAGGCCCTTTAGTCCCGGTTTTTGAACCGGGACTAAAGGATCGGTACTAATGCCTCTCCCCTTTAGTCCCGGTTCCCACCTTTAGTCCCGGTTGGTAACACCAACGGGGACTAAAGGAAATTTTATGATTTTTTTTTGAATTTTTTTTGAATTTTTCTTTAATTTTCAAATTTCCGAAATTATTTTATTCTCTAATCCCTAATCACCACCCCCTCATCACTACTCAATTTATCCTTTAATCTCTAATCACCCCTCATCATTCCATATCATCTAACTCCCCGAACGGTCACCCATCCTCCCACTCCCCAGCCTGAGCACGCTTAACTTTCGGGTTCTATTATCCCTCATTTCCAAGTCTGCACATGTTGTTTTCCTGACAATAGTAAGATGTCAATCCTATTAACCCTAGGAATTTTGCTTGAGCATGAAGTGACACATTTCACTATTTGAGTTTGAAACTATTGTTTTAAAAAACAATAATTAGTTAGTAATACTAATATTTCTTGAATAATTAGTTTGACCATTGTTTGACCATTGTTTGACCATAGTTTGACTAGATTTGACCTCATTCAAAATAACTAAAATAATTATTTAGTAACACTAATATTCTAGAATAATTAGTTTGACCATTGTTTGACCACAGTTTGACCACAGTTTGAATTTTTTTGAATTTTTTTGCCTCTCAAGATCTTAAAAGCCATGTATCTTTTTTTCTGTTAGGTTTTTGAGGATTTTGAAAATGTTTAACGGGGTTCCCCCAGTTCAATTCGTATGTAACTTTTCGAGTAGATGATTTTTCATATAAAAAACTTTTTCATCCGAGTTAGTGTGCAAAAGTTATGCCCATTTTTACAAATTTCAGAGAGATTTTGCAAATAAAGTCAAAATTCACATTTGCAAATTTTCCCAACAACTAGACCACATATCACATGGGAAACTTATTTTCTTTTATTTTTTTGAAATTTCCATCATTTTCTTTTATTTTTTTTAAAACTGAAAAGGCGATCCAGGGGGGGGGGGTAGAGTTTGAAAATGGGACATTTAGTACCGGTTCGTGGCACAAACCGGGACTAAAGGTCTCAACCCCATTAGTCCCGGTTCGTGCCTCAAACCGGGACTAAAGATTAGACCTTTAGTCCCGTTTGAGGCACGAATCGGGACTAAAGGTCATCGCACCCTTAGCCACGAACCGGGACTAAAGGGCCCAGGTGAACCGGGACTAATGCCTTAGCCGCACGAACCGGGACCAATGCTCACATTAGTCCCGGTTCTAGACTGAACCGGGACTAATGTGGATATTGCCCCGTGACCATAGCCGTGTTTTCTACTAGTGCAGGCCGCACCCTCGAGGTCGTCCTCGACCACATCAAGACTGGCAATGTGCCGCGCCTCGAGTACCCGCCGCGGCCGTCCTTCTCTCGCCGTCATGGTTGCTCCTGGACGCCGCGGCGGATGGAGCCGGGGTCGTCCTCCTCGTCGGGCTACGACTCGCCAGCGCTCCGCCCAGTGAAGCCTGAGCCGGAGGACATGCCGCTCGGGTGCCGCACTCGCAGCGGCGCCCTCGTCATCAACGAGGGTGCCCGGCCCTCCCCGCCTGATCCGGCACCGGCGAGGCGCTCCCTCTGCCTGGTCCGGCCGAAGCCCGAGCCGGGGCTTCTCCCGGTAAAGCCGGAGCATGTCGAGATGGCGGCCCCCGACGATGAGTCCTCCCTCAAGTGGGAGAAGAAGGACTACGTCTGGGAGCAGGTACGCCGACAGCGTCCGGCGTACGCGGAGCTCCAGGCCTGGCGCCATGGGCGCGAGGAGGAAGGCGTCGTCATCCTCGACAGCGACGAGGAGGACGAGGCCGGGCCGTTCAGTGCCCCACCGCTCGTCAGCGACCCTGGCCAGGGCTACAGCAGGGACGGCGGCGGCACAGGCGAGGCACGCGACAACGACGGCGGCGGCGGCGGCGACTACACCCGTTTCTACAGGATTCTCGGCATGTAGACGACAGCAGCGGCAGCGGATAGGCGTAGTTTGGCGTAGTTTAGGCGTAGTTTGCATGTTTTCATGTTTTTTGTACAAATTTCAATCAAGTTTCACCGAGTTTCGTGCCAAATCGCCGAGTTTGCATATATTAGTACGGTGTATCGCCGAACCCGGGGCGACCTGTGGGCCGACGACTGGGAACAAAGTCGCCCTCGTGCGCCAATCTAGCCGGCTCGCCCCTAGGCGGCCCTTTTTCGGCGCCCGGGGGGGGGGGGGGGGGGGGGCGGAACGGCTAGAGATGCTCTCACATACACGAGCATACACTCGCCTCTATAAACGCACACCCGCATAGCATCTCCGAGAAACTGAACCGGTATAGCATCTTGAGATTTTACGAAGTCATCACATAAACCTCGGAGTCGACGGGAACATATCCTATCACTGAACAAATATCGCTGAAACCGTCGCCCGTGTCACTGTGTAAGGACACTAGAAACTCCACATGTTGTTAATTTGGTTTTTATTATTGCGGACTAGATCTCTGGGGTCTCGGGCTTTATTAATTCTATCTCACATGGTATAGGTGACCGCTCGCTTTACTTTTGTACGGGAATATTAGAGTAACTAATTGCCAGTTTAGCGAGGGGGCTTGAAAAAGTCAGTCAAGCAGAGTGGTCATACCTGACTTTTGAAGCACACTCTATTTCAAACCCGTGAGCCATTGTATTTGGAGTCAGGGGACGCTGATATGGAGCGTGATTCAAACCCAACCACCCAAGTAGGGGCGAAATTTCAGCCCGATTTCTTCCCCGCGCCAACTCGTGTCAATGGCACAGCTGTTCGTACGACTGTCACTTCCATTCATGCCAATGGCGCAACCACTTTCCACCGAGAAGTTTTCATATTAATGGTCGTTGCCACATTTTCCACCAATTTCCCACTTGTGCGTGAAAATTCCATCACAATTTTTAGCCGAAACGTGCCTATTTGCGGTATATAAACCGGACCACTTCCTCTGGTTGGCACCCATCTTCCCTTCATCGGCACCAGTCCACCTTCCCCTTCACCGATGCCACTCCATCCTCCCCTTCACTTGCGCTGCTCCATCCCCTTCTTCGTCGGCATCACTCTATCTTCCCAATCGGCCTTGTCAGGGCTATCGACCCTCCATTTGGACCTTTCCCTGACGAGAACAAAGAGGACCGCACCGAGACAGAGTTTTGGTAGAGGGAACGGGACTATTCCGAGTGGGTCAAAGCGAGCACGTTCCGTAAGGCTAAATCAGCCGCCAGGCGGGCACGACTCCATGCCGCCCGTTGTTAGCTAGCACCGATCGTGACAACCACCTTCTTAGAAATGGACGTCTCACTCATGCAACACTTCAAAGATGTGCCCATATCCCGCGTCCAGGACTCACCAAAATACGTAAACCGTGTGACCGCGGAAGTGACAACCGCTAAAGCATCCCTTGCTTGCTGGGTCACCTGCAAATAGGGGACGAACGCGGATTAGATGGTGAAGAAATCTATTTTTTTGAAGCTTCAAATTGTACTAGAAATTGTTGTTGGTGAATCATGTTAGACACTGTATACTCATACTAGATATGAGTGTTGAAATCAGATTCGGAGCTTCCATCATTATTTGATGTGATGGGGAACAAATAGTTCCTATGCCAATGAGCAAATGGTTCGACATGGATAATATTTTTGGAGGATCTGGTTACACTGATTATGAGTTTGCGCAACTATGGAGCCTCCATAATTTATAGCGACTGCCTTCATACAGGTTTTGGGGATCCAAAATATGTCACATCAGTTAGGGTTGCTCTTAGCTTTTTTTCGAAAAGGGGGGTTGCTCTTAGCTTAAGCCCCAGTTCCGCTCTAGATAAGTGTTGCAAATACAAGAGGTACACAGCTAGTTACTGCAACAGAGTTTGTGTCCTAAATATTAGGATGAGAAATAAGATGAGCTTCCTATTGTCAAGATGATAAGGACTTTGGCAAGCACACGTTCTAGATCTTTCACTAGTAGAAAAGGGGGCAACGGTCCAGGCCGGGTCAGCCCATTAGTCCCGGTTCAATCTAGAACCGGGACCAATGGGGGCATTGGACCCGGTTCGTGAGCCCAGGGGGCCGGCCGGGCCACGTGGGCCATTGGTCCCGGTTCATCTGGACCTTTTGGTCCCGGTTGGTGGGACGAACCGGGACGAATGGGCCTGGCTCCTGGCCCACCATCATTGGTCCCGGTTCGTGGCATGAACCGGGACCAAAGGCTCCCCTTTAGTCCCGGTTCATGCCACGAACCGGGACTAAAGGGTTGGCTCTCGTTGCATCCAGAGTTTAGTCCCACCTCGCCAACCGAAGGGCGCCCACACCTGTTTATAAGCCCGTCTCTCTCTGCGTTGTTGAGCTCCTCTCAAAGTGAAAATAGATGCACGTATAGAGGAAATTGGACCTAAATTCATAAATAGAAATTGATTATGAATTTATGTTTAATTTTCTCTATAAGTGCATCTATGTTCACTAACAGAGAAGTTTTTATTTTTTGTGACCTAAAAGAAAAAAGAAATCACTAAAAAACTATAAGTATTTAGTTCTAAGTAGAAATGAAAAAATAAATAGCAAAAAAGAAAAAAAAATGCCTATAATATTTGTTATGACTAACTAAAATTACCAAATTGATTATAATGGCACTAACAGAAAGTTTATAGTAAAGTTATTCATAAACTAGTGATTCACACAAATTTTAAAAAATTCAAATTTAAACTATTCAAATTTTAAAACTAATGGCACTAACAGAAAGTTTATAATTTTTGTGACCTAAAATAAAAAAGAAATCGCTACAAAAAAAAGTGCCACCTACTATTAACTAGCAGGAAAAAGATTGACTCAAAAATCAATTTTAACTATTCTACAAAGTGTTTTCACACAAATTTAGTAACTAGTGATTCATAAACTAGTGATTCACACAAATTTTAAAAAATTCAAATTTAAACTATTCAAATTTTAAAGCTAATGGCACTAACAGAAAGTTTATAATTTTTGTGACCTAAAATAAAAAAGAAATTACTAAAAAACTATAAGTATTTAGTTCTAAGTAGAAAAGAAAAAATAATGGCACTAGTAAATTTAATC
The DNA here is from genome assembly GCA_032464435.1 of Aegilops umbellulata. Taxonomy (NCBI): domain Eukaryota; kingdom Viridiplantae; phylum Streptophyta; class Magnoliopsida; order Poales; family Poaceae; genus Aegilops; species Aegilops umbellulata. Next base: position 534,206,927 of record CP136055.1, read on the forward strand.
ACAAACTTGAGATTCACACAAATTTCAAAGAATTCAAATTTTAACTGTTCTAATTTGACACTAATGGCACTAAGTTTATAATTTTTGATATCTCTGTGAAGAAAGATTGTACATAGTAAATATAATACACAAAGTGTTTTCACACAAATTTAGTAAACTAGTGATTCACAACAATTTTAAAAAATTCAAATTTGAACTATTCAAATTTTAAAGCTAATGGCATTAACAGAAAGTTTATAATTTTTGTGACCTAAAAGAAAAAAAGAAATCACTGAAAAACTATAAGTATGGGCCAGGATTGTGACCTAAGTAGAAATGAAAAAATAAATAGAAAAAAAGAAAAAAATGCCACCTACTGGGCTAGCACGGCCTGAATACGACTAGAAAACCAACCATGGGCCAGGATTCAAGCCCGCAACAGGCCCAGTAGGCCCACAAGCATTGCAGTGTCCAATTAGGCCCATAAGCCTGCATTTCAGAGGAGTTCGAGAGGGAAGAGGCAGTGGAGCTTATAAACAGGTGCTGGCCAATCCCAACTAGCGAGGTGGGACTTAACTCCCACCACCGCGCCAGCGCAAGGCCATTGGTCCCGGTTGGTGGCACCAACTAGGTCTAAAGGGGGAAATTGGTACCGGTTCGTGGCACCAACCGGTACCAATGCCCCCCTTTAGTCCCGGTTGGTGCCACCAACCGGGACCAAAGACCGCCGCTTCCCGCCATTTGGGCTGCTGAAAAGAGGCCTTTAGTCCCGGTTGGTGGCACCAATCGGGACTAAAGGTGGCATTGGTACAGGTTGTTCTCACGAACCGGAACCAATGCTCTGCCTATATAAGCAACACTCGTGAAATTTTGGTTCAGTTCGTTCTTCCCCACCCGCCCGACGCCGCCAGGCTGCCGCCGTATCCGCCCCGTCGTCGCCCCGCGCCGCCCCGTTGTCGCCGTCGTCGCCCCGCGCCGCCCCGATCGACGCCGTCGCCTCCCCCCGCCCCGCGACGCCGCCCCGACCCGCCCCGCCCCTGACCGTCGCCGAGCCGCCCCGCCCCGCCCCGCGCCGCACCTCGTCGTCGCCGTCGCCGTCGCCGTCCCCGACATCGTCGCCGTGAGCAACTGATTTAATTTGATGTTACTAGTAGTTAATTGAGTTAGATTTTGTTAGATTTTTTTGTAGTTCATAGATTTTTTTGTTAGATATGTAGTAATTTAGATGTGTAGTTCATAGATTTTTCTGTTAGATTTTTTTTCATATTGTGTAATTAATTTGTTCATATTGTGTTAGATTTATTTATGATTTTTTCTGTTGTAATTTAGATTTATTAATGATTTTTTGTTCATAGTATTTTCTTTGTCAATTTATTGTGTATGTATAGGAAAATTGTGAATGATATATGTCATTTATGAATATGTTCATATTTAGAATAGAGGAAAAAGGGAAAAATAAGAAGAGAAAGTGTTTAATATAATTAGTTAGAAAAATAATAGAACTATAGTTAAACTAGTTTATTTTTAGTAACTCGTACTATTTTATTTTATTTATAGTAAGTGCTTCATATATAGTTGAACTAGCTAGTTGATTTAATAAACTACTTTATTTAACTATATATAGAAGTAGTTCCCGCATCGACGTCCACCGCCCGCGACGATACTAGTTGTATTAGTGATGCTATATGTATGATAGTATTCGAGGAGATGATGTACTTTTGCTTATAATTGAATACATGCTAATTTGAATACTACTTTATTTTATGATTTGGTTTTGCTTATTGAATGCTCATATTGGAAAAATACTCCTACTTTGAATGCTAAAATTGGAGAGCACTAGCTATGCAGAAATCTAGGAGCCCCCTCCATCATCCACGCCGTCGTGGGGGTAGCTTCTCCTTCATTCCCATGGCCTAGACAATTTGGTGTAATAATGCACTCTTGAATGAAAGGAGGAGCTACGTACCATCACCGATAGTCAACTCGTGATTACTAATATTGATCTAATTATGAACATAGGCCGGAAATGTCGCACTCGAACGACGGAAGTCTCCCGGGGGAGTGCGACTGATGCCACGACGATCGAGGTCTGTGCGACAGGCCTCACCTGGACGATGATCGGCGCTTTAGCATTAAGCTCGAGGAGACCTTCGAAGTTGAAACGGTACGCAACGACGACAAGTGTATTTTTTCATAATTAAGCATGACTTCAACTATTTCATCGTGTAATTTTCATCTTTTACAATTCGAGTATAGTTTATCCCATGCCATGCAAGACGCTATGTCTTGGAAAGGATGGATTTTCAAGACCATGAAAATTTTGAAACGAAGAAAATTCACCTAAGGACCCATCATGATGTGGCTTTTGAAGTAAAGTTGTATAATGCTGAGAGCGTAACCCATTTTGGTTGCAAAAATTGGAAAGCATTTTGCAAATTGTATGGTTTTGATGAGGGTATGCTTGTCACCATGGATCTTGGTGATCCTGAAATCGAGCAAGACAATATGGACATTTGGGTCCTTGTTGATACGCCTCTAGTTCTACCGCTATGTGAGTTTCGCAAACATAGTTAATTATTAACTAATTTATATTGTTCATTTCAAAATAGTTGCCAACTTATTTCCATTGACATCTTATTTTGAAGTATCAAAGAATGTGCCGAAGATGGTAGATAGAACTTACTACACCGATGGCTCTAAGTTAACTTACAAGGAGAAAACACATCTAGTTGGATTTTGTAATGATCTTGAGAATTACAATATCTACAATCGAACTCCTCAACATTATGGTCAACTAGAAGATACCCCGCGCGTTGCGGCGGGAATCCTTGAGAACTTATATGCAAATTCTAAGTTGAGAAGCAAAAGAAAGTTATCTGCGAAAAAAGTAAAATAAAGGGAAGTTTAACATGCATAGTGTGATGGTTCCAATATGAAATGTATTTTGTTTTTATTAATCCTCAATGTATTATGTTATGTCCAGGAATCATCGGGTGATCAACAGAGGCACCAATCCACATAGATAGCATTTTAATCATGAGAAAATGTATTATTATTTGTGATGGTGTTACACTGAGCAAACAAAAACAATAGAATAAGCCAAAGGGTAGATAAAATACATCATAAATAGGAGTTGAAGCGAGGAGACGAAGTGTCAATGACCCTTGTAGTTCCAATTGTGATGACATGATATGGCAAGTTCGCATGTGAGAGAGATATAGTTAGTCCAGATCAGCTTGTTGTGTTATAGAAATTGATAGTATGCATGTATCATTGCATTATTCATCTCCAAAAATATTTAACAAATTACCTGCACAATGAAAGATAGTCGTAGGGTTTTTGTGAACATAATCGACTGGTAAGAACAGTCTAACTTTGCAAGAATATAATTGATAGCTGATCATTTTATTCTCGTGTAAAAAAACAAACTATAGTCTATGACCCCAAAGAAAAATAACACACACTGGGCACACCACAATGGGTACAACTGAAGATAGTTTATCCAGAGGGTAAGAACAATTGCACCATGTTTTTTTTTCCTGGCCCTTTCTTATCCCGCTATGATTTTTCTTTGAAGTACTACAATATATGATTCCAACTGAAAAGAAAACACACTGAGCACATCGGTAGAAAAATGAACACTACCAAGGGCAACCAAAGTGAGTTGATATCTGCGTACATATGACATAGATGTTAGAGCTTAGTAGATGTAATGAAATGATCTACTCAGATCTGATGCATGAACATATCACCTGGATAATGTAAGAGGTCGTGAGAAATTGTAGAGTATCACCGTTTGAGAATAAAACTGTCCATAGCACCATCAGACTGAGAATAAATGCTCATAATTAGAGAAGGGAAAGAAAGTAAACAACGTGACTATTAGGGCATCATACATAATATATGCAAATATTATTTGCAATAGAATTTCTTTGTCTGCACCTTGAGTAACACCCAGCTTTAATCTTTCTAGACACATAACCTGTTCAGCCTACATACAATATAAATAGTTTGGAAGAGGTCCAACTCAAACTGTGCTGCTGGCTGGATCAAGACAGAGGAAAAGGAGAGAGAATTAATTTGCTTCTTGGATGTCTGCCTGATGGCGTGCATCTAGAAGAGGAATAACTTGAAGGGTTGATGAGGAAAAGTAGGCACTGGAAACATACAAAGGAATAGTTGGATTTAAGATCCGAACCTGTACTATGCTCTTTCAATGGTTCTTCTACCCCGTGCAACATGTGGATGTGCAGGAGCTGTGTGAAGACATGCTCCTGTATGGGATCAAAATCCAACAGAAGAGAACAGAAACCCAGATCCAGATCAAGAGAGACCCTGTAGATAGGGGAAGGCAACCTCGTCCATCCGTCATCACGCTCGAGGAAGACACTCAGCGGGAAGCCATAGCGGCGGAGGAACACCTCATTGTGGCTGGTTGAAGTAGACGTCGAGTTTGTGGCCTCCTGGTGGGGAAGGGAAACAATGGGTTCCCAATGAAATGATGGCCCCTCGGTTACAAACTGTTGCGACTCTTCATGGCTGAAACGGAAAACATGGGAACGGGAGTTATTGTCACCAGAATCCTAAACATTTTTCCTAAGCGAGAGAGAGAGAGACTATCCTTTTATCACGGACAGAGGTTGAGCTTTGATCGGCTATTACATTTGGAAATGATCGGCTGTTACATTTTTAAATGGGAGTAAATGGATGTACGTAGTGGGTGGTGGCTTGAAGAACAAATGAAGCAATGCGCTGGGAACATGGAGAAAAAAAATAACAAAGAAATGAAGTGACGTGGGTGGAATTTGCTGAGGTGGCTAGATGATGATGTGGACGGGCTGCATGTTGAGAGAATATGTAGAAGTGGGGATCAACTTCTTAAGAATGTAAGATACGTGCCACTAGTGCACGTGTTGAACTACGGTAACTACCATGGAGATACCCTGATAAGATTTTTTACTATTACGACATCCGTGCATCTTTTTGCATACTTCTAAAACTAGTACATCATTGCTAACTACGAAGTTATTACTATGTGTTTCAACAGAGAATCCCAGAGGATTGTGTGCCTCATTTGATGTATCAGAATGGCGGCAGCCTTCGTGTTTTGAACATATATCCAGGTCATCCTACGAATCTCAACTGTCCATACCGGATTTCTAAAAGAAGTGGAGACATGACAATCAAAGAATGGAAAAAATGTATGGACAGTCGTAAGGAGCTTCTTGGAAGCAAAAGGAAGCGAAGCGCAAGAATTGGAGACAGGATGATCTCCATTCTTCATAATGGAGAGTCAGGGTCTATATTGTTTTATGCTATTTTACCTTAAGTGTGTTTAGGTCCTACCTGATACTGATGATCATGTGCTAAGAACAGTTATGTAGGGTTGGGTTAGATGACTATGAGGATGATGATCGTATGACTTCTTATTAATAATGAGTAGAAGTTGTATGATGATGCTTGATTAGTAGGACTTGTTATTATATATGATGATGTATGATGCGAGCATGCATGAGTTATTATATATCTGCGGGTGAAATGAACATAGCAGTAGCGTTGGTAAACCAAGGATGAAGATATAAGTGAGGACACTTCTCTCTATTAGCTAGCTAATAACAACCTAAAAATAACCCCCTAAACCCCTAAAACAACCACTTTTTTAAAAAAGAAAATAAAAACCTCAGCTCCAGCCAGCTGCTGACGCGTGGAAGCCTTTTGGTCCCGGTTTATGTCATCAACCGGGACCAAAGTCCCCCCTGCCTGGGCTACAGACAGCGGCCACGTGGAGGCCCATCTGTCCCGGTTCTGTTTTGAACCGAGACTAAAGGGGGGAAGTATTAGTAACGACCCTTTAGTCCCAGTTCATGAACCGGGACTAAAGGCCCTTATGTTGGGGAACGTAGTAATTTCAAAAAATTTCCTACGCACACACAAGATCATGGTGATGCATAGCAACGAGAGGGGAGAGTGTTGTCTACGTACCCTCGTAGACCGAAGCGGAAGCGTTGACGCAACGTAGAGGAAGTAGTCGTACGTCTTCCCGGTCCAACCGATCCAAGCACCATCACTCCGGCTCCTCCGAGTTCTTGAGACACGTACAGCTCGATGACGCACCCCGGGCTCCGATCCAGCAAAGCTTCGGGGAGGAGTTCCGTCCGCACGACGGCGTGGTGACGATATTAATGTTCAACCGTTGCAGGGCTTCGCCTAAGCACCGCTACAATATGATCGAGGTGTAATATCGTGGACGGGGGCACCGCACACGGCTAAGGAACGATCACGAAGATCAACTTGTGTGTCATGGGGTGCCCCCCTGCCCCCGTATATAAAGGAGCAAGGGGGAGGAGGCCGGCCCTAGGAGGGGCGCGCCAGGGAGTAGGATTCCTACTCCTAGTTGGAGTAGGTTTCCTCCTTTCCTAGTCCAACTAGGATAAGGGGGGAAAGGGGGGAAGAGGCGAAGGAAGGGAGAGAGGGGCCACGCCCCAAACTCCTTGTCCAATTCGGACTGGGCTTGGGAGGGGCGCGCGCCACCTCCTGGTCCTTCCCACTAAGGCCCATCAAGGCCCATTGCTTCTTCCTTGTATTCCCGTAACTCCCCGGTACTCCGAAAAATACCCGAACCACTCAGAACCTTTCCGATGTCCGAATATAGTCGTCCAATATATCGATCTTTACGTTTCGACCATTTCGAGACTCCTCGTCATGTCCCCGATCTCATCCGGGACTCCGAACTCCTTCGGTACATCAAAACACATAAACTCATAATATAACTGTCATCGAAACCTTAAGCGTGCGGATCCTACGGTTCGAGAACAATGTAGACATGAGCGAGACACGTCTTCGGTCAATAACCAATAGCGGAACCTGGATGCTCATATTGGCTCCTACATATTCTACGAAGATCTTTATCGGTCAGACCGCATAACAACATACGTTGTTCCCTTTGTCATCGGTATGTTACTTGCCCGAGATTCGATCGTCGGTATCCAATACCTAGTTCAATCTCGTTACCGGCAAGTCTCTTTACTCGTTTCGTAATACATCATCCCGCAACTAACTCATTAGTTGCAATGCTTGCAAGGCTTAAGTGATGTGCATTACCGAGAGGGCCCAGAGATACCTCTCCGACATTCGGAGTGACAAATCCTAATCTCGAAATACGCCAACCCAACAAGTACCTTCGGAGACACCTGTAGAGCACCTTTATAATCACCCAGTTATGTTTTGACGTTTGGTAGCACACAAAGTGTTCCTCCGGTAAACGGGAGTTGCATAATCTCATAGTCATAGGAACATGTATAAGTCATGAAGAAAGCAATAGCAACATACTAAACGATCGGGTGCTAAGCTAATGGAATGGGTCATGTCAATCAGATCATTCACCTAATGATGTTATCCCGTTAATCAAATAACAACTCTTTGTCCATGGTTAGGAACATAACCATCTTTGATTAACGAGCTAGTCAAGTAGAGGCATACTAGTGACACTCTGTTTGTCTATGTATTCTCACATGTATTATGTTTCCGGTTAATACAATTCTAGCATGAATAATAAACATTTATCGTGATATAAGGAAATAAATAATAACTTTATTATTGCCTCTAGGGCATATTTCCTTCAGTCTCCCACTTGCACTAGAGTCAATAATCTAGTTCACATCGCCATGTGATTTAACAACAATAGTTCACATCACCATGTGATTAACACCCATAGTTCACATCGATATGTGATCAACACCCAAAGGGTTTACTAGTGTCACTAATCTAGTTCACATCGCTATGCGATTAACACCCAAAGAGTACTAAGGTGTGATCATGTTTTGCTTGTGAGATAATTTTAGTCAACGGGTCTGTTACATTCAGATCCGTAAGTATTTTGCAAATTTCTATGTCAACAATGCTCTGCAAGGAGCTACTTTAGCTAATTTCTCCCGCTTTTCAATATGTATCTGGATCGAGACTTAGTCATCCAGATCGGTGTCAAAAACTTGCATCGACGTAACCCTTTACGACGAACCTTTTTGTCACATCCATAATCGAGAAACATATCCTTATACCACTAAGGATAATTTTGACCGCTGTCCAGTGATCTACTCCTAGATCACTATTGTACTCCCTTGCCAAAATCAGTCTAGGGTATACAATAGATCTGGTACACAGCATGACATACTTTATAGAACCTATGGTCAAGGCATAGGGAATGACTTTCATTTTCTTTCTATCTTCTGCCGTGGTCGGGTTTTGAGTCTTACTCAACTTCACACCTTGTAACATAGGCAAGAACTCTTTCTTTGACTGTTCCATTTTGAACTACTTCAAAATCTTGTCAAGGTATGTACTCATTGAAAAAACTTATCAAACGTTTTGATCTATCTCTATAGATCTTGATGCTCAATATGTAAGCAGCTTCACCGAGGTCTTTCTTTGAAAAACTCCTTTCAAACACTCCTTTATGCTTTGCAGAATAATTCTACATTATTTCCGATCAACAATATGTCACTCACATATACTTATCAGAAATGCTGTAGTGCTCCCACTCACTTTCTTGTAAATACATGCTTCACCGCAAGTCTGTATAAAACTATATGCTTTGATCAACTTATCAAAGCGTATATTCCAACTCCGAAATGCTTGCACCAGTCCATAGATGGATCGCTGGAGCTTGCATATTTTGTTAGCACTTTTAGGATTGACAAAACCTTCTGGTTGCATCATATACAACTCTTCTTTAATAAATCCATTAAGGATTGTAGTTTTGTTATCCATTTGCCAGATTTCATAAAATGCGGCAATTGCTAACATGATTCGGACAGACTTTAAGCATATATACGAGTGAGAAACTCTCATCGTAGTCAACATCTTGAACTTGTCGAAAACCTTTTTTGCGACAATTCTAGCTTTGTAGATAGTAACACTACTACCAGCGTCCGTCTTTCTCTTAAAGATCCATTTATTTTCAATTGCTTGCCGATCATCGGGCAAGTCAACCAAAGTCCATACTTTGTTTTCATACATGGATCCCATCTCAGATTTCATGGCCTCAAGCCATTTCGCGGAATCTGGGCTCATCATCGCTTCCTCATAGTTCGTAGGTTCGTCATGGTCAAGTAACATGACCTCCAGAACAGGATTACCGTACCACTCTGGTGCGGATCTCACTCTGGTTTACCTACGAGGTTCTGTAGTAACTTGCTCTGAAGTTACATGATCATCATCATTAGCTTCCTCACTAATTTGTGTAGTAGTCACAGGAACAGATTTCTGCGATGAACTACTTTCCAATAAGGAGAAGGTACAATTACCTTATCAAGTTCTACTTTCCTCCCACTCACTTCTTTTCGAGAGAAACTCCTTCTCTAGAAAGGATCCATTATAAGCAACGAATGTCTTGCCTTAGGATCTATGATAGAAGGTGTACCCAACAGTCTCCGTTGGGTATCCTATGAAGACATATTTCTCCGATTTGGGTTTGAGCTTATCAGGATGAAACCTTTTCATATAAGCATCACAACCCCAAACTTTAAGAAGCGACAACTTTGGTTTCTTGCCAAACCACAGTTCATATAGTGTCGTCTCAACGGATTTAGATGGTGCCCTATTTAACGTGAATGCAACTGTCTCTAATGCATAACCCCAAAACGATAGTGGTAAATTGGTAAGAAACATCATAGATTGTACTATATTCAATAAAGTACGGTTATAGCGTTCGGACACACCATTATGCTGTGGTGTTCCAGGTGGCATGAGTTTGTGAAACTATTCCACATTGTTTTAATTGAAGACCAAACTCGTAACTCAAATATTCGTCTCCGCGATTAGATCGTAGAAATTTTATTTTCTTGTCACGATGATTTTCCACTTAACTCTAAAATTCTTTGAACTTTTCAAATGTTTCAGACTTATGTTTCATCAAGTAGATATACCCATATCTGCTCAAATCATCTGTGAAGGTCAGAAAATAACGATACCCGCCGCGAGCCTTAACACTCATCGGATTGCATACATCAGTATGTATTATTTCCAATAAGTCAGTTGCTCGCTCCATTGTTCCGGAGAACGGAGTCTTAGTCATCTTGCCCATGAGGCATGGTTCGCAAGCATCAAGTGATTCATAATCAAGTGATTCCGAAAGCCCATCAGCATAGAGTTTCTTCATGCGCTTTACACTAATATGACCTAAACGGCAGTGCCACAAATAAGTTGCACTATCATTATTAAATTTGCATCTTTTGGTTTCAATATTATGAATATGTGTATCACTACGATCGAGATCCAATGAACCATTTTCATTGGGTGTGTAACCATATAAGGTTTTATTCATGTAAACAGAACAACAATTTATTCTCTTACTTAAATGAATAACCGTATTACAATAAACATGATCAAATCATATTCATGCTCAACGCAAACACCAAATAACACTTATTTAGGTTCAACACTAATCCCGAAAGTATAGGGAGTGTGCGATGATGATCATATCAATCTTGGAACCACTTCCAACACACATCGTCACTTCACCCTTAACTAGTCTCTGTTCATTCTGCAACTCCCGTTTCGAGTTACTACTCTTAGCAACTGAACCAGTATCAAATACTGAGGGGTTGCTATAAACACTAGTAAAGTACACATCAATAACATGTATATCAAATATACTTATGTTCACTTTGCCATCCTTATTATCCGCCAATCACTTGGGGTAGTTCCGCTTCCAGTGACCAGTCTCTTTGCAGTAGAAGCACTTAGTCTCAGGCTTAGGACCAGACTTGGGATTCTTCACTTGAGCAGCAACTTGCTTGCCGTTCTTCTTGAAGTTCCCCTTCTTCCCTTTGCTCTTTTCTTGAAACTAGTGGTCTTCTTAACCATCAACATTTGATGTTTTTCTTGATTTCTACCTTCGTCGATTTCAGCATCACGAAGAGCTTGGGAATTGTTTCCGTTATTCCTTGCATATTATAGTTCATCACGAAGTTCTACTAACTTGGTGATGGTGACTAGAGAATTCTGTCAATCACTATCTTATCTGGAAGATTAACTCCCACTTGATTCAAGCGATTGTAGTACCCAGACAATCTGAGCACATGCTCAATAGTTGAGCGATTCTCCTCCATCTTTTAGCTATAGAACTTGTTGGAGTCTTCATATCTCTCAACTCGGGTATTTGCTTGAAATATTAACTTCAACTCCTGGAACATCTCATATGCTCCATGACGTTCAAAACGTTTTTGAAGTCCCGATTCTAAGCTGTTAAGTATGGTGCACTTAAACTATCAAGTAGTCATCATATTGAGCTAGCCAAACATTCATAACGTCTGCATCTGCTCCTGCAATAGGTCTGTCACCTAGTGGTGCATCAAGGACATAATTCTTCTGTGCAGCAATGAGGATAAACCTCAGATCACGGATCCAATCCACATCATTGCTACTAACATCTTTCAACACAATTTGCTCTAGGAACATAACAAATAAACACTGGGAAGCAACAACGCGAGCTATTGATCTACAACGTAGATATGCTAATACTACTAGGACTAAGTTCATGATAAATTTAAGTTCAATTAATCATATTACTTAAGAACTCCCACTTAGATAGACATCCCTCTAATCATCTGAGTGATCACGTGATCCAAATCAACTAAACCATAACCGATCATCACGTGAAATGGATTAGTTTTCAATGGTGAACATCTTTATGTTGATCATATCTACTATATGTTTCACGCTCGACCTTTCGGTCTCCGTGTTCCGAGGCCATATCTGTATATGCTTGGCTCGTCAAGTATAACCTGAGTATTCCGTGTGTGCAACTGTTTTGCACCCGTTGTAGATGGACGTAGAGCTTATCACACCCGATCATCACGTGGTGTCTGGGCACGACGAACTTTGGCAACGATGCATACTCAGGGAGAACACTTCTTGATAATTTAGTGAGAGATCATCTTATAATGCTACCGTCAATCAAAGCAAGATAAGATGCATAAAAGATAAACATCACATGCAATCAATATAAGTGATATGATATGGCCATCATCATTTTGTGCTTGTGATCTCCATCTCCGAAGCACCTCCATGATTGCCATCGTCACCGGCGCGACACCTTGATCTCCATCGTAGCATCGTTGTCGTTTCGCCAATCTTATGCTTCTAGGACTATCGCTACCGCTTAGTGATAAAGTAAAGCATTACAGGGCGATTGCATTGCATACAATAAAGCGACAACCATATGGCTCCTGCCAGTTGCCGATAACTCGGTTACAAAACATGATCATCTCATACAATAAAATTTAGCATCATGTCTTGACCATATCACATCACAACATGCCCTGCAAAAACAAGTTAGACGTCCTCTACTTTGTTGTTGCAAGTTTTACGTGGCTGCTACGGGCTTTAAGAAAGAACCAATCTCACCTACGCATCAAAACCACAACGATAGTTTGTCAAGTTGGTGTTGTTTTAACCTTCGCAAGGACCGGGCGTAGTCTCACTCGGTTCAACTAAAGTTGGAGAAACTGACACCCGCTAGCCACCTGTGTGCAAAGCACGGTGGTAGAACCAGTCTCGCGTAAGCGTACGCGTAATGTCGGTCCGGGCCGCTTCATCCAACAATACCGCCGAACCAAATTATGACATGCTGGTAAGTAGTATGACTTATATCGCCCACAACTCACTTGTTTTCTACTCGTGCATATAACATAAAACCATAAAACCTAGGCTCGGATGCCACTGTTGGGGAATGTAGTAATTTCAAAAAAATTCTTACGCACACACAAGATCATGGTGATGCATAGCAACGAGAGGGGAGAGTGTTGTCTGCGTACCCTCGTAGACCGAAGCGGAAGCGTTGACGCAACGTAGAGGAAGTAGTCGTACGTCTTCCTGGTCCAACCGATCCAAGCACCGTCACTCCGGCTCCTCCGAGTTCTTGACACACGTACAGCTCGATGACGTACCCCGGGCTCCGATCCAGCAAAGCTTCGGGGAGGAGTTCCGTCAGCACGACGGCGTGGTGACGATCTTGATGTTCAACTGTTGCAGGGCTTCGCCTAAGCACCGCTATAATATGATCGAGGTGTAATGTCATGGAGGGGGGCACCGCACACGGCTAAGGAACGATCACGAAGATCAACTTGTGTGTCATGGGGTGCCCCCCTGCCCCCGTATATAAAGGAGCAAGGGGGAGGAGGCCGGCCCTAGGAGGGGCGCGTCAGGGAGTAGGATTCCTACTCCTAGTTGGAGTAGGTTTCCTCCTTTCCTAGTCCAACTAGGACAAGGGGGGAAAGGGGGGAAGAGGGGAAGGAAGGGAGAGAGGGGCCGTGCCCCAAACCCCTTGTCCAATTCGGACTAGGCTTGGGAGGGGCGCGCGCCACCTCCTGGTCCTTCCCACTAAGGCCCATCAAGGCCCATTGCTTCTTCCTCGTATTCCCGTAACTCCCCGGTACTCCGAAAAATACCCGAACCACTCAGAACTTTTTCGATGTCCGAATATAGTCGTCCAATATATCAATCTTTACGTCTCGACCATTTCGAGACTCCTCATCATGTCCCCGATCTCATCCGGGACTTCGAACTCATTCGGTACATCAAAACTCATAAACTCATAATATAGCTGTCATCGGAACCTTAAGCGTGCGGACCCTACGGTTCGAGAACAATGTAGACATGACCGAGACACGTCTTCGGTTAATAACCAATAGCGGAACCTGGATGCTCATATTGGCTCCTACATATAATACGAAGATCTTTATCGGTCAGACCGCATAACAACATACGTTGTTCCCTTTGTCATCGGTATGTTACTTGCCCGAGATTCGATCGTCGGTATCCAATACCTAGTTCAATCTCGTTACCGGCAAGTCTCTTTACTCGTTCCGTAATACATCATCCCGCAACTAACTCATTAGTTGCAATGCTTGCAAGGCTTAAGTGATGTGCATTACCGAGAGGGCCCAGAGATACCTCTCCGACATCCGGAGTGATAAATCCTAATCTCGAAATACGCCAACCCAACAAGTACCTTCGGAGACACCTGTAGAGCACCTTTATAATCACCCAGTTGCGTTGTGACGTTTGGTAGCACACAAAGTGTTCCTCCGGTAAACGGGAGTTGCATAATCTCATAGTCATAGGAACATGTATAAGTCATGAAGAAAGCAATAGCAACATACTAAACGATCGGGTGCTAAGCTAATGGAATGGGTCATGTCAATCAGATCATTCACCTAATGATGTGATCCCGTTAATCAAATAACAACTCTTTGTCCATGGTTAGGAAACATAACCATCTTTGATTAACGAGCTAGTCAAGTAGAGGCATACTAGTGACACTCTGTTTGTCTATGTATTCACACATGTATTATGTTTCCGGTTAATACAATTCTAGCATGAATAATAAACATTTATCATGATATAAGGAAATAAATAATAACTTTATTATTGCCTCTAGGGCATATTTCCTTCACCTTACGAACCGGGACAAATGCCCTGTTTTCTACTAGTGTTTATTCACTGATAAAATGGTAGGAATTTGAAAATTTGATACTAGCTTAGGGCTTATTCGATAGCTTCCTTGCTCCCAGTTCCTCCAACTTCGGGTCTGGCAGTGGGCCGAGCGAGTTAATTCCTGGAGTTACTCCGGAGAAGCTTAATTTCAATTGTGAAGAGTTGAGACGCTGGTAAAGTGAGCTCCACCGCAAGTTCGCCATGTGAAGCTACCTTTTACCTGTTTGAGGAAGAAAATCCTGCCATTTCCCTTTCCTATCGATTCATCTCCCATTCCCCTCTCCCCACATCTAGCAACCCTAGTTGCCACAGGCACTAAGACATCGTGGGCACCGGTAGCCGCCCTCCCCTACCAACATGAGTCGCTTGATTCTGATGGCTTGCCCTCCTCCTATGTGATCGGTTTTCGTCGCTTTTCTCACAACCCCCATAGCAGGCCGCCATCAGTCCCCGACCTCGCTCATGACCAGAGCTCATCCCCAGAACCCACGACTAACAGAGCATGTTAGGCCTCACAGAGCTCATCCCCAGCATCACCAAACACTAGAGAATGTAGGTTGCCGCATGGAGCTCGTTAAGGACCACGTTTTCTACCTCGCCGATTAGCTACTTGTTGATAGGAAGGTAAGTGGAAGAAGAACAAGGATATGAGATGTTGTGTGCTAAGGTGTTTGTGGATTTGACCGATTTGTCCTATTATTTTTGAAACATGGGCAAAAGATTTCTCACATTTCATTGATTGAGAAAACGGTTGATAGTGTACAACACTCGCTCGAAGGTGCCAAAATATTAATGGAACTACTCCTGCAAAAAGATCACACTCAAGTGCCTCACCCCTGGAACGGGCCAGCATGGAATCTCATGTTTGATGTTTGCAAGGATAGTCATTGGCGAGGCATAAATGTTCCAAAACACCAGCGCATTCCTTCCGTTCCAGATTTCCCAAGACGTGAGCATTGATATACCATAAGTGTAGGAGATCCATTGCAAATCTTTTTGGTACATAAACATACCGACCGCGCAAGGAGTAGACGGAATTGATAAGTGCAAAAAGTAACAATTCATTGTAAGTACTTAAAGATGTAACCATGTAGTGGAATATGGTGGTGGAGTCGTAAGGAAATAATAATAATAATAATAATAATAATAATAATAATAATAATAATAATAATAATAATAATAATAATAATAATAATAATGATGATGATGATGATGATGATGATGATGATGATGATGATGATGATGATGATGATGATGATGATTATGATGATGATGATGATGATAGTAAAAGAGTGTGGCAAGTGTCTGAATCCTTTTTTTTAAATTGCACATATTTACTTCATCGACATTTCAAGTGTACAGTTGACTGCTTTTAAATGACAAACATTTCTCCTGAACTTGATTTCAATTGGATTACAATATTGTAGCTAATTTATTTTCTTGGGATTACTCATCCAGGCAAGAGAAAGAGACATGCTTCTTGGAGAGACTTCCATAGGTTGGTCGATAGGGATGGAGCCTGATAACATATATAAGGGGGCCAATGAAACAATAAAAACATTGAAGGGGCCAAGCATGATGAGTGTATTTTTTTAGAGTCATCGCACCATAGTTTAAACCGGTTTATTTCAGGAACACCAAGATATCCGCTCCGATATTGTTACTAATGACTAATAAAAGCAAACGATTCAAAAATTCACTTTTTATTTTGTTTTGACAGGAAAATGAGCTAAGCATGGATGAAGTCAAGCATATATAGGGAAAGGAGTAATCCGAAGATAAGATATATCAAGTGGGAGGCGCACCAGAACGCAAGACGGCTTATGCACGTGTCGCTCTGGGAGGTCCGTCCTGACAACTGTTATGAAGGGGCCTTCGTCAGATTCGCAAGAGAGCAGTCACCAGAACCTTGTCTCTGCATTAGAAGCCATTTTTCAGCCCTAGAAGCCACCATTTCACATCTCATTTCCATAGCCAACCATCACCATCCCCGCAACAAACCACCTCCAAGTTAGCCATACTTGTAATCGTGTATCACAAATGACATATTATCTAAAACATTCATCTTGATATGTTCTTCAATGATTTCTTCTCACGATCTGAATGACTTTGAATTAACGTCATGTATGTGTGAAATAAAATTGCAGGGATCGATGGAATGACTTTGAATTAACGTCATGTATGTGTGAAATAAAATTGCATCGTAGTTGTCTCTTGTCTTTGTTGTGTTTGTCGTCCCTGCGGTACCGAGGATCACGTAGTTAGAGCCACAAGGAGGCTAAGGACAGGGAGAACGTGAAGCGCTATTCTGAACTCTAGTGACAAATAGATTTAGTACGGCAGCATGGATCCAATCTCTGGGGATACATGAGGTGTAGTCATTATACACTCAACGGTTTTGTCTCATTTATGTTAATAACTGTGGTAACCACGCATGATGGGAAGGGCTTACGGTTGGACTACTGACTATTGATGTCAGGTGCATTACAGTCAGGTTATAATTTAGACACATCCTCACTTCAATATATTGAAAGCATATTCTAATGTTTGTCTTCTAGAGCACAAATTAAATCATAATAATCCCAATCACAAATATATGGGTATAAAAATCAATTCCTCGTAGACATGCCTATTTTTCTTGTAAGTGTTCTCTGTTGCAACTTTATTATGATCCGATGCAAACACTGGAATCTAATTCCCTCGCAAAAGCTTGGTGGAATCACTTGTCATCCTCTCGTTGGTTCGATAACTCAAAGTCACTCATTGGGGAAATAGGTTTGGACCATTCTGCTATCCATTACCGGATCACCAATGGGATTCATCAAACATTTTTCGGATGCCGTTGTCTGGGAGGAATTGTGTTGCCCGGGAAGAGACGTAGTTGTTCGGTGTAGGGAAAAGTTAACACTTGCTCTAGTGTTTTTCGCTTTACCTAGGTCATGAGGCTCCAGGGATACTTTTATCCGTTCTCTGGTTTGTTGAGTACTTTCTTTTTCGCTAGAGAAAAACTAAATGAGACATATGTGCCTTCTTTCTAGCTCGGAGATAACAAGGACCATATTATATCAACACGGGGTTACATGCAACTCTCAACACTACGACTCAAAAAAGAAAAGAATAAAGTATCAACACAGGGTTACATGCAGCCTAATGCTCCAATTTGTATTGACGCTAAATTAAACCAGATAGGCAAAAAGTGAAGCGGCAGTGTAGCTAAAGAGGAGAGGGATGGTTTTGGTATCTCAAAGAAGAAACAATGCCGGTCACTGGGCCTTATGTATATTTAGATACCGTATGGATCTTCTAGTCCATATCCTCTATCCCCCCTAGTTCTTGAGTATCCACGTAATATCCTACAGGTAACTACTTGAGAGAACCTTACCTACAACAGACTAAGCCCATATGCATTGGAGAGTTTAATTTCCTAAGCCCCTTCATATACTAAGAACTTACTCTAAGCACACGTGCATCGTGAGAGGCTTCATACTTCCTGTGCGGTCCAATGTTGGAACTAACATGAGGGGGAGCCATCCCTTATCATGGCAGAGTGTGTTATCCATATCCAAACAGCAGCAGAAATAGTAGCAAATTTATGTTTTGGGAACAATAAGTTCTACTCTGGGTCCTTCGTCCTACATAATATCTACATGATAAAATTGTCAAAGTTATGTCAAAATAAGTATAAACACCTTGCTATTGTCAAAGGATGAAGCCCGATGTGAAATAAGATCAAGATGGTGGAGAGATGAGTGAGCTGGTGCACCATGGACCATGCTCCGTCATACCTAGCCCACGATGGACTAGTGGACGAAGATTATCGTAGTTGTCCCTCCTACCGAGTACTTTAAGGGAAAGCATTGATCATTTGTCAAGGCCACTAGCCCAGATATAGTTTCTCATGTGCATGTCCCCTCACTCTTAGTTGATTCAAATCAAGGGTAGAGGCACATGGCTCCAAGACTAGTCTAAGAACCTAGGGTCAAGTCTGATTACTCCGTTGACTCGGGATGACATCAAGGAAGAGAAGTTTGGAGCTGACCTCGGAGAGTCTCCGAAGACCCCAAGTCATGGATCAATCTTCCCTCGACACTTTTCCTAATATATCATTATGTTGTGATAACGAAAATGACCTCACTTATTAATAACAGTTAAGAGCTGTCATTTTGATGACTGTGGTGATCTTTGGTCAAAGACCGTCGTACACACCCCGTACTGACTTTATATTATAGCCACTAAACTAGAGATGTCGCCCACAAACCATTGTAAATTTCAAAAATTGAAACTGAGAATATGATAATGACGAATTAGCATTATTTAAAGAGCCTAAAAACGGAACACAAGGAAAAAAAAGTTTATTGTCACTTCTGGGCACAAGAGGAGCGAAGAAACGAGGGAGCACCTCATGGTGGTGGACATGCGATGATTGAGGTTTAATCTTCCCCTAGAAGGAGGAAGCTGGTCGTGACATGCACACATGTATGATACATAGTTTGTTTGGTGTAGGGAGGAATGTTAACATTTGCTCCGGTATTCTTGACTTTGGCTAGGCTGTCGAACTGTAGATATATTTTCATCGATTTTCTGATTTGTTCAATGTCGTCTCTTTCGCCAGAGAAAAACTAAAAGAGATATGTCTTTTTTGTAACTCGGACAAAACAAGAACTGTATTATATCAACGCAGGTTACATGCAAGTCTCAACACCACCACTTCAAAAAAGAAAAGAATCAAGTCTCAACACTACCACAGAACAAACAGGTTTGTACAATTCTACATATAAGAACAACTAGGGAACTATCTAGCAGGGTGCATGGTCTTGTGCTGTTTCCTCCTCTCCTCCATCGGAAACTACTAGAGCACGGGGTGGTCGTAGCAGCTGGCCTTTCTTGATGAAGAGAATGTAGAGAGGGCTCTCCTGGTACCCCTCCTCGTAGATATCCACGCCGAACAAACGCAACGCTTTCTGCTTGAAAGCCCAGATCTCCACCACGTCACCTACACTGAAGCCGCAGTTGTTGATGAAGTCCATGTATCCCTCTCCCTTGATGACGCAGACGCCGCTGCTCTCCCACCGCGTCAGCTGCAGCTCCCTGATGCCGGCGTAGCGCTCGATCACAAGCACGGGAAGGCCGCCGTGCTCCCTTCCCCTTCTCTTCTTCGTCTTCTCCCCAGGAACCTTGGGTAGCTTCGGCAGCCTTGGTCTCGGGGCTTCCACGTGCACCAGGTTGGCGGCCCGGCGATCTAGGTGGGAGAGGACCGGGCGGAGGTTGCGCATCACCCCGTCGATCGGGAGGCGGAACCGGTTCTGCTGCGGATCCACGTCGGTGGCGGTCACGATCTTCTCGTCGATGAAGTGCACGGGCAGGTCGATGCGGAGCCTCAGGTACGGCAGCAGGCCATCGGGTGCGCGTATCTCCGGCGGCTCCGCTCTGACCTTGGGAGCGGTGGCAGGGAGCGGCACGGCCTTGATGGGCTCGCCGTCCACAAGTGATGGCACCAGAGCGCCCGCGTTCGCCGAGAGTTTGGGCGCTGTGGTTGCAGGGTCGTACACAGCCAGCGTCCGCTTGGAACCTGCGTAGCCCGGCGCCGCTCTAGGATGGACGATATGGCTCGTTCCGGCGACGGAGCACATCGTGAATTTGTTCGCCCTGTGTCACGCAAATAGGTTACGGTGGTAGGCACTAGGCAGTTGACCCGGCGAGATCGGTGCGTGTAGTATGCGGTTGTCCCGGCGACAATGGATGGATGGATGGATGCAGAGGAGGAGACCGCCGACGTCCCCGTATATATGTATCCATCGGCTGATTAGCCTACGGTATCTGACTTCGCCTCGAATACCAGATGCTATTAATGATTTGGATGCATAATATCGATTCATCGGGTGATAATTTACGGTATATGACTCCGACTCGAATACCAGATGATATTAGTGATTTGAATGCAACCCGAATCCAGCCCAAATCCGGTTCAATATCGTTTTCGAAATGCACTTGGAATTTTTTTTCTTTGAGATAAACCAAATGCACTTGGATGGTCGATCGTGTTGCTAATTCTTGCTCCCGGAGGAGGAAAAAAAATCGTCGAGCAAAATTTCCAGCGACACTCGAAGAAACTAAAACTTGCTGCGGATTTCACCTTTCGGAAGTTCTTATTAAGCCATAGCCTTTGTAGCTGCGTACCTGGTACTGGTAGAAATAATTCTACTACAACACTAGAAAGTACACATGCTGCTAATTTGGTTTTCATTATTGCGGAATGGATTTGTGGGCCACGGACTTTTATATGACCAATGGTAGGCGTCGCGCGCCGGCCAATTGTTTCGCCCGGTCGCACGCTAGCCGTCGGATCGGCCCATCCCGAGCCGTAGGATCCTTATTCACCCATGTCATTTTCTCCCCCCCCCCCCCCCGCGACTATTCGCGCGTAGGTTGCCGCATGGCATTCACCTCTCTCCAACGCGCCCCGCAACACCCGTTCCCGCCCTCTCCTCCTTGCCTCGTCCTCGTGACGCTCGTCGTCAAGGTTCGCCACCGACGCTCGCCATGTGACTCCGGCGGGAGCTCGCAGGTTGTAGCAGACCGGTGCTTTGCGTCTCCGGCGAGACCTTGCCACTCCATGCGCTTGTCCTAGTTCCATCGCGGGAGCTCACCTCTCCCAGCATATACGTCCAGACGCCCCTGCATCTCACCGTTGCAGCTTGGCGCGCCGATCCTATTCGCTGAAACTCATCGTGGTCACCATCGCCGGGAAACGTTTCACCTTGGTAGAAAAAAAGCTCATCGGTAGAAACTTTTTTCTTGTCGGTTGCAACAAATGAGGACGTCCACCGAGACAGTCCAGCAAAATCACATGCCGGTTCCCGCTCTGAATTTGCCGGTTGTAGCAAAAAACCTCGCTGGTGGAAGCTTCTGCGGTTCCGGTTGCAACAAAAAACATGGCGTCAACATCGCCACTGCAAAATCACCTCAGCCGATTGCAGCAAAACCACATGCTAGTTCCAGCTCTGGATTTGCTGGTTGGAAAAAAAATCGTGTGCTCCGTCGTCGCCGCAGAAAAATACTCGGACGATGTAGCAAAAACGTTTGTTGGTTCCAACTTCGGCTTAGCTGGTTGTAGCAAAACCAAAAGTTGGTTCCAGCTCTGACTTTGACAGTAACACATCGTTTGCTTCTCTTCGTCTTGTGGTCGCTACTTCTGCCGGTCGGCTGGTAACAAAAAAGCTCGCCGGCAGAAGCTTCCGTCTTGTCGGTTGCAACAAATGACGAAGCCCGCCATTGTCGCCGCAGAAAACACTTCAGACAATGCAGGAAAACCACATGATGGTTCCAGCTCTAGGTTTCCAGTTGTAGCAAAACAAGATGCTGCATTCCAGCATCCATGTGTTCACGTTTGTACCTCGTTGCCTTGCAAAAATATGCAACTCGCCGCTGGAGCTGAAGAAGGTGCGCTAGGAAATCGTGGATAATAAGAGGCAGTCGTGCATGTGGGTATATTGCCATGGGCGGGGAGGGGGGGGGGGGGAAGGCGACGACCTCGCCGGCGAGATGTGGCTGCAGTGATAAGGGCTCAATGCAGGGGTGGACAGAGGGCTCGCTGGCGAGATGCAGGTTGCAGTGGTGGGGGGACGGAGGCCTCGCCGACAAGATGCGGGTTGCAGTGGTGGGCGACGGAGAAGGTCCATGTGACGGGAAGAAGACGCTGGAAAAAATGGGGTCGGACTGGGCTCTCCTGGCGTGGGACCCATAAAACACGAAGGCACGGGAGAGGGCAACCGCCGAAGCTTCGGCCGACATGCCGTTTCTAAATTTTTTCTATTTTTTTAATCCGTAGTAGTTTACTTCTCGCTTTATATTAGAGCAAATGTAGCAGACCCGCTATATTTGCACGACCCATAAAAGAACCGCAGATATACGGTATCGGGATGAGAAGACATCCCGAACAAATACCGTATACGACATTGACTGTATATCCGGTCGTCCCGTAATTATGTTTTGCGGCGAGCTCTAAAAATCGCCCAGCAATCCTCAAATCTCCTATCCTCCCTTCCTCCTTTGTTATTCCCTCTACTAGATGACCAGCTGCGCCAAATGGCGCAAAGACCCGTTTAAAACCATGTTCGTGTTGAAAAATATTTGCATTTTTCAATAACCGTATATTTGAGTACATTTGGTAAGAACTTATACCCCTATATATAAAGGTATCAGGAAACAATATGCATAGATTTCATCATCTCTTTGATAGGTGGAATAAATTCGTTGATGAATGAGTGAGGTTTAAGCCTTTCCAAAACAGCATCCAAGCCAGGCAAATAACATAATTCAACGGGAGCTCGTTTTGCTTGTGAACGGGACATAACAGGCAGGCACACGATTTCGATTGACAAAACGCTGGAAGTACCGGCTTATGGTGAAAAGCTCAGGGACATGGGAGCCTGGGTAGAGAAGCGATAGTAGATGATCAGAACTACTACTTGTGCTGAAAACTGAATCCTGTGGGAAAAACAGAAGACACAATGAGCACATAAAAGTACGGGCTAATAGAATTGAACCAGCATACAACTTGCTCTATTTATTCTAATGTTCAAAGGATGTGCTGAAACAGTTTTGAAGCTATAACTTATCATTCAACTATTTCTCTGGACCTCAAAGCAAAAGAATATGATCATATGTCACTTATATATAACCATAATTATATCCATCTGATGAAGGTGTTGTAGGGACATGAAAAGAAAAAAAAGTAAATAAATATCTCTAAACAAGAATGAGATTATGGATAATTGTGGACCTTTGTTGGTATGTACTCTGCTTCAACTAATCGGACCAGACTTTCGATGAAGTACTGTGCATAGTCAGGAACTTGCAACACACTTCCACTCAAGTAAGTTTTTATAGATGCATTTCTTTAGAATAAAGTTGGTTGTTTGACAGTATACACATTTACAAAAATATGAACTTCTTTTCACCTAGATGGACGGATCTTCCAATAGCTTTCTTACACCCTGTATGACTTCGTTGTTAAGGGGTGGGTAATCAAACCTGATACTTATTTCTGATATTTTTTTTTCAATCTCCTGAAGATAGGAGAGCAATACACTGTAGATAAACAAACTTCGTAATCTCAGTAATACTTTATACTTGACAAAGTCAGGATTGTAGTAGCCTTGCCATGACATGAGCCACAATATATTTCCCAATTATCAGAAGAACATTATATAAAGTTAGTATTCTTCTCTTCTCTGAAGGAATCAAGTGTAATAACAAGCAAAGAGTATATATTCCTAAGCTATGAGAAGAACAATGATTTGTGGGAAATCAAAGGAGCGGTACATAGAAAGGACGGGTTAGAGACCAAACATTGTATACTTCATTTGGTTGAGTCATCTACAGTTGAATGCATATCCGAGAATGATGGTGGAAAAGCAGCAAAACACAATACTACAGCAGAGCTTAAAGTAGGTGCAAGGTCTGAACAAGTTCTATTATAGTCTAGTTCTGAGTGTTAACTGTAATGCTGCCTCAGCTATAACAAGTTGTTCATGTTGCAATATATTGGTGTTTATGCCCAGCCCAAATGTAACTCTACGTACTGAACAAAATAGGATGTACGAACCTGATTATCAGGTAAAATAGCATATTTTGAGTACTTAGGTTCCACTTGGGCAAGCTCTTTAGCTCCGGCATTTATTAACTCTGCAAATTAAGCTCATTACTCAGGAAAAAAACTTGCAAAAACACTCCCAAAAGAATAACACAAAGCTGCCTACATGATCCTCACTAAGCACTAAGAGGAAGAAACTATATTAAAACACACTCATTGCAGTATTGGCGTATTTTGATAGTCTGGTACACGCTGACATCGATGACTACCGTATACCCATTGCGTTCCGCCTCGTCGAAGCCGGTTCGGAAAAGAAGCTTTATCTGGAGATAGATGTTCAGAAAAAAAAAGTAAGGCATACTATTTGTCACTGGGATAGTGGCTTTCTAGGGAAGAATACAAAGTAATTCTTGCCTGCATAGAAATCATGAACTTTCCTGATTCCCCAGCCCCTTAAAAAGAAAACATCACATATTAGGAACCAGCCTTTCCTGATTTGAAGCAGGTTAAAGAAGACGGCTCTCGGGAATTGGTCCAACTAATATTTTGTTGCTTCATTGATCTATTATTGACAAACATGATAAAGCTTGCCTTAAAAAAACAAAGGAGATACACAAACGAACCTGAGTAGAAAATTTTAGTTCAGTGAATCAGTAAATAGTTTAGATAGAAATGATTTAGATCGGTGAACCAGTGAATTTGCAGCTGCCTATCTGGACCTGAATAAATCAAAAGCTACGTTGTGGGTGATTCTATTTTGCACATGAAAAATCATATAGTGCAGTGCGAGTTTTTATGTTACATTCATATCTTCCAACCATGTCCATCCTCCTTCAGACCTCTGAACATGCTCCTGTTAAGAACATAAATCTTCTTCTTGTATCTGCGCACATAAACCATTAAATGTCCAGGTTTACTTGAAGTGCCGCATCTAATCAAAAGAGAAAATCTGCAACATAAATTACAAATAGCATACGTAAGGTCGTAGGATCTACCTTTGCAAGCAACGAGAAGGGGTGCACTGAGGAATTGTATCAGTGCCATGACCATGCCAACTCGATCGTTGACACAGGAAAATAACCAGCAAATAAGAGTGAGATCACCTCATTCTTAACTCTTCCTCAAGATCTTTCATCTTCTCAGTTAAAAATGGAAACCACGTGAAGCAACAAACAGATAAGCATAGAGGGTATCTTGACATACTTTCAGTTAAGCAACATATTTTCGGTAAGAAAAAGATAATCAGGAACATCATCATGCAGATAGACCGCAGGAAAAAAAATCCCCAGTCAGTAGTGAGATCATCATATACACCAAGACAGAGTACTTCTGAAAAATTCCATAAGTTGTCTATATGGCATGGCAAGCACCAAACAAAAGTACAATATTGTACTGTGGATTCAATTTGTAATTTAGCAAAAAATTGGTAAGTGGTCACTGATAAGCTAACTGCATCCCATATTTTTTTAGCAACTTGTTCTCTATGGACTGCATTGATAACCATCCAGGAGAGAAAGAACACGTCACTAATGCAAACAGGTATGTTAGTTATCTTTTTCTTACCGGAAAGTGTGAGGGCTTAGACTGCATCCTTTCTTTCCTCCTTGATTAACCCAAGGGGGGAGGAGACGGAATGAAGCGACCGTGGTCCCCAGAAGCCGTGACCGTCACTCTTGCCGCGCCTTCAGCTTGCTGCACGCATTGCGACGAGGCCGGGGTGGCTGCTGCTCCCCTCCCCCTGCTGAGCCCGGATCGAGGGTGCGCTCCTCGGCTCGAGCTCCTCCTGTCGAGGCCTCCATCTCTAGCATCCATGGACGCCCAATGAGCAAACATACATATTTCAGAAAATAAAAAGATAACTTGTGGAGAGGAAGGGGATTAGAAAGAGGAACTCATGGGGGACGTGCAACAAGAAGAGATGGGGAATGAGATGGCGAGTACTGTTGTCCTTGCGCCTACCACTCTTCCCATCCCTCTCCTCCATCTCCTCATGCCCAGCTCGACTGCGACCCCGCGCGCTGGCACCTCTGCCTCGACCAACTGCGCCGCCCGAACACAATATCCGTCGCGCCGCCATGACCACGGCCTCCTCCTTGTCCTCCTCACGCATCTCCTTCTGCCAAGCACAAGTGGCGGCGTCGGGGGAGTGGAGGGAAAGAGGAAGCCTGTGAGGGGATTGGGCTGGAGGCGGCGGCAGGGGAGGAGGGCGGGGTCGCGGGGAGCCGGTGAGGGCGAGGCCCAGGAGGCGGCGGCGCCAGGGGAGGAGGCGGGGGTCGCGGGCAGGAGGTGGCGGCGGCAGGAGAGGAGGCGAGGGTGTGGGGGAGGCGCGGGTTAGATTTGGTCACTGCGGGAGACGAGAGGAAAGGAGCGCTCGGGGCCTTATCCATTCCCTCGTCGCTACAGTAACGCGCGCACTGTTCATAGACGACTAAAAGGAGACGTGGCTATAGCCGCTAGTAGGGCGAGTGGCTTCATCTTTTACTATGTAAATCCCATGCACGATTTGGTAGGAGGAAAATTTCTGCACCCGCTGTTCCGCTGCACGCCCCCGCCTCAGATCTCTGGCGACATCTGCTTCCTCCAGCCACCTCCGGCCACCCCGTGTCATGGAGAGCTTCGTCCCGGTGGCTGTTGTGGAGAAAAAGGGGTTGTAGTGGCAGTGGCTTTGTTTTCGGTCGGCCGTGAGGGATGAGGGGGATGCGGCTGCTTTGGCTTTGGTTGTGTTGGATTAGATTCTGGCCAAAGCTAAGATCTACAACTTTCCTACCGATTTTCAATTCGGTCGACGGGAGATTTCCGACGAAGTCGCAAATTTATTTCCGTAGATGGATGTTTGGAGTTCGTCCTCATCTTTGGTGTCTGGTGATTCCGACATAGAGGAGATTCTTTTTGGCGACGATGTCGAGCACATCCTCTTGTTGCATCTTGTCAATAAATTTGAAGCCAGCAGGAAGAGGAAGCACCACGGATCGACGGTCGACAGCCTTTGCATTCCACGTAACCGAGCTCTCGGCCACAAATTTCTCATGAAAGACTATTTTGCTGAGGTACGGACCTCTTCGGCTCATCTCTTCCGTAGGCATTATCGAATGCGTACGCCTCTTTTTGTTCGCATTGTGGAACCTTGTAGCAAAATTGTTGTTTCTTCACCCGCCGTAGAAATGCCACCAGTTTGCTAGGATTTAGTGCATACCAAAAAAATATCAACGGCAATGAGAGTGATAGAATATGGCATTTTGGCCAATTACACTGGTGAGTATCTTCGCATTAGAGAAGATACCATGCTCAAATGTGTGCGGATCTTTGCAACGACATTGATCTAGGTATTTGGTCCTGAGTACCTCCGAGCACCCAATGAGGAGGACGCAAAAAAAAATTGATGGTGATGAATGAAGTAAGAGGATGACTGATGTTTGCTTGAACTACGTGGTTATTTCCCCAAATAGGAAGGGGATATGTTGTAGGGTGGAGACCCTAAGTGAAGATCTTTCACGAATTGAAGGGGAATCCATGAAGAACGCGAAGAACACGAAGAACAAGAGGGGAAATCACAAGAGGAAAACACTCTAGAACAAGTCCAATCACACATCCACTAGACTCACAATCACACAAGATTCACAAAGGTACAATAACAACAATGGGAAAGATACAAGGTAAAGTTCATCCCAAATCCAAAGGAGATGAGGTCTTGATGATCTAGATAGATCTTTCCCTAGAAGGGGTCTTGAATCCCTAGGGATCTTCTCCAATGGAGGCCTTGAACTCCAACGGAGTCTTCTCCCTCAAGAGCAAACCCACAAGGGGAGATACATGAGCTAAGCTCTAATGTATAGT
Organism: Aegilops umbellulata; assembly: GCA_032464435.1. Classification (NCBI taxonomy): domain Eukaryota; kingdom Viridiplantae; phylum Streptophyta; class Magnoliopsida; order Poales; family Poaceae; genus Aegilops; species Aegilops umbellulata. The sequence goes on from CP136055.1 coordinate 534,234,831, forward strand.
TCTAATCTTAGCTAACCCTAAAAACTGAGACAAGCACAAAATATATAGTCTAGGGGCAAAGGGGTATGGGCCTCGGTGGTTACATGGGCTTTTTAGCCAATTCGTAGCGAAACTGGGCCTACCGGACAGTCCGGTGCTAAGGAACGGACAGTCCGGTGAGTATAGATCCATTTTCGGGTGCCACCGGACTGTCCGCTGTGGGGACCGGACTGTCCGGTAGTGCATTTTCAGTGCGACCGGACTGTCCGCTGTGGGGACCGGACTGTCCGGTAGTGCAATTTCTGCACGCTTTGTTCGTTTTCTTCATCTTGACAGCTCCGGTCAGCTCTTGGGTCTTGGGGTCCTTCTCCTTGGCCTCCGGGAAGCTTCCTAGCTGCTTGGTGGTGGTTGCCCTTGTACCTAATGATGCACAACGTTCCATGGTGAGGTAGCACCCAAGTCCAATGGATATTCATGTAAATCTCAAAGAGGAGCGGGTTCACCTTAAGTCTGGTAGGTCCACTTGGGGCTTGAGGTGCTATGAAGGTGTACAAGGAGATGACCGTAGGATGCTCCGCATCAGATGATGCAGCATAGCAACGGTAGGTATTTTCCTCAGTGATGAGACCAAGGTTATCGGACCAGTAGGAGAACCACGCAACACTACGTAAATGGTACCTGCACAGAAAGAACAAATACTTGCAACCCGACATGTTAATGGGGTTGTGAATCCCTTTCGGGTAACAGTGCCAGAAATTGTCAAGTTGACGAGATAAAATTGTACTAGATTAATAGATGCAAATAAAATTTAGTGAGGTATTTTTGGATTTTTGATAATATAGATCTGAAGATAAAAGTTGCAAATAAATAAAAAGGCAAATAGCAAAATAGATATGAAAGTATATGATGAGAAAATAGAACCGGGGGCCGTAGATTTCACTAGTAGCTTCTCTCGAGAAAAATAGCATACGGCGGGTAAACACATTAATTACTGTTGGGCAATTGATAGAACTTCAAATAATTATGACGATATCCAGGCAATGATCATTATATAGGCATCACGTCCAAGATTAGTAGACCGACTCCTGCGTGCATCTACTACTATTACTCCACACATCGACCGCTATCCAGCATGCATCTAGTGTATTAAGTTCACGGAGAAATGGAGTAATGCAATAAGAACGATGACATGATGTTGTACAAGATCTATTTATGTAGAAATAGACCCCATCTTGTAATCCTTAATAGCAACGATACATACGTGTCGGTTCCCCTTCTATCACTGGGATCAAGCACCGTAAGATCGAACCCATCACAAAGCAGCTCTTCCCATGGCAAGAAAAATCGATCTAGTTGGCCTAACTAAACCAAAGATTCAAAGAATAAATATGAGGCTATAAGTAATCATGCATATAAGAGATCAAAAGACTTAAATAACTTTCACGGATAAAAACATAGATCTGATCATAAACTCAAAGTTCATCAGATTCCAACAAACACAAGGCAAAAAGAGTTACATCAAATAGATCTCCAAGAGACCATTGTATTGAGAATCAAAAGAGAGAGAGGATGCCATCTAGCTACTAACTACGGACCCGTAGGTCTAAAGTAAACTACTCACGCATCATCGGAGAGGCACCAATGAGGATGATGAACCCCTCCGTGATGGTGTCTAGATTGGATCTGGGGGTTCTGGAACTTGTGGCGGCTGGAATTGATTTTCGTCGACTCCCGTAGATTTTCTGGAATATTTGGGTACTTATAGAGCGAAGAGGTGGTGCGGGAGGCCAATGAGGTGGGCACAACCAACCTAGGCGCGCCTGGGCCCCCAGGCGCGCCCTGGTGGGTTATGCTCCCCTCAGAGCTCCCCTCTGGTACTTCTTTGGCCCAACAGGTGTCTTCTGGTCCAGAAAAAACCTCCAAGAAGTTTCTCTGTGTTTGGACTCCGTTTGGTATTGATTTTCTATGAAGTAAAAAAAAGCAAAAAACAACAACTCGCACTGGCCATTATGTCAATAGGTTAGTCCCAAAATATGATATAAAGTTGCTATAAAATGATTGTAAAACATACAAGAATGATAATTTAACAGCATGGAACAATAAAAAATTATAGAAATGTTGGTCACGTATCAATGACCGTTCATGCTTGGGAGTGTGGATTGCATGCATTGGAACTGGAAGAACTACCGAAAGACTTGAGTCGGGCAGTACACCGGCCATCAACGCAAAGCCACTATTGTGCTCGAAGTTGTGTCTTCACATGACATGTGCATTTGGAATTTCTTTGGATTGTCAGGGTCTCTCAATTGTATCATTGTATTGCATACACCACATCAGTTTTCGCAGCTAGCTAGTGGAAAAGCTCCAGCTTGCAACTACACCCTCAATGGACATGCTCATACCATGGGGTATTATCTTTCCGACGGTATTTATCCTTCGTGGTCAACATTTGTGAAGACAATTAGTAAGCCGTAGGTGCCGGTCTTTCCATGGTCCTGATCCAACATTGATTCTAGTGTTGGGACATGCTACCTGAGGGAGTCCTGGATTAGGGGGTGTTCGGATAGCCGGACTATACCTTCGCCGGACTCCAGGACTATGAAGACACAAGATTGAAGACTTCGTCCCATGTCCGGAAGGAACTTTCCTTGGCGTGGAAGGCAAGATAGGCGATGCGAATACTCAAGATCTCCTACCATTGTAACCGACTCCATGTAACCCTAACCCTATCCGGTGTCTATATAAACTGGAGGGTTGTAGTCCGTAGGACAGAACAATCATCATACACAATCATACCATAGGCTAGCTTCTAGGGTTTAGCCTCCTTGATCTCGTGGTAGATCTACTCTTGTACTACCCATATCATCAATATTAATCAAGCAGGAGTAGGGTTTTACCTCCATCGAGAGGGCCCGAACCTGGGTAAAAACATCGTGTCCCTTGTCTCCTGTTACCATCTGGCCTTGACTCACAGTTCGGGACCCCCTACCCGAGATCCGCCGGTTTTGACACCGACATTGGTGCTTTCATTGAGAGTTCCTCTGTGTCGTCGCCTTTAGGCCCGATGGCTCCTTTGATCATCAACAATGATGAGGTCCAGGGTGAGACTTTTCTCCCCGGACAGATCTTCGTCTTCGGCGGCTTCGCTCTGCGGGCCAACTCGCTTGGTCATCTGGAGCAGATCGAAAGCTATGCCCCTTGCCATCAAGTCAGGTTTGGAAGCTTAAACTACATGGCGGATATCCGCGGAGACTTGATATTCGACGGGCTCGAGCCACAGCCAAGCGCGCCGCACTATCTCGAGGGGCATGATCTAGCTCTGCCTCCGAACAGTGTCCTGGAGGCCGCACACGCACCGGTTCTGACCCTTAACTCGGGGCCTATTGCACCAATTGAGGATGAGCGGTTGGACGTCACCTCGGGGGCTGCGATCTCAAAGGCGATCAAGCCGAACGCCAGCCCCGCACTCCGCGTGACCCATGATCCCGAAGGTCCGGACTCCTCTCCGGACTTCGAACCCCCCGCGCCCCTGCCAGTCGAAGCCGATTGGGCGCCGATAATGGAGTTCACCGCCGCGGACATCTTTCAGCACTCGCCTTTTGGCGACATCCTGAATTCTCTCAAGTCTATCTCTTTATCAGAAGAGCCCTGGACAGATTATGGTCAGCGAGGATGGGATACGGACGATGAAGAAATTCAAAGCCCTCCCACCACCCACTTGGTAGCCATTGTCGACGATTACATCGACATGCTTGACTTCGGCTCCGAAGACTTCGACGGTATGGATGACAAAGTAGGAGATGAACAGGAACCAGCACCTGTAGGGCGCTGGACGGCCACCTCGTCATTTGACGTATATATGGTGGATGCTCCAAAAGATGGAGATGGCGATCGAACAGCGGGGGGTGACACCTCCAAGAAACAGCCAAAGCGCCGACGTCAACGGCGCCACTCTAAATCCCGCCAAAGCAAAAACGGTGATTCCGGCAAGGGAGATAATACTACCCCGGATAGCCCCGAAGAACACCCAACCCAGCAAGATTCAGCGCAGGAAGATGGAGAAGCCAGCCCTCATGAGAGAGCGGTAGAACGAGAGGTTGAGGATGATAGCTATATGCCTCCCTCCGAAGACGAGGCAAGCCTCGATGACGACGAATTTGTCGTACCATCAGACCCCGCCGAACTAGAGCGTTTCAAACACATGCTTTTAGCCACGGCGAACAGCCTAAAGAAAAATCAGCAACAGCTTAGAGCTGATCAAGATTTGCTAGCTGATAGATGGACTGAAGTCCTTGCGGCCGAAGAGTACGAACTCGAGCGCCCCTCCAAGAATTATCCTAAGCGCAGGCTGCTACCCCGATCAGAGGAGGAAGCACCTACATCACCAGCGCATGACATGGCAGATCGGCCACCTCGCGGCCGCGACAGAGAAGCCTGTCGAACCTCCACCCAAGCCATGCCCCGACGCTGCTCAACCAATTCACAGGAAAATGCGCCAGACCTGCGAGATGTACTGGAGGATAAGGCAAGGCAAACAAGGTTGATCTACGGATCGTGCAAGCGCCCTACGACACGTGACGATGATCTTCACTCCGGACACAATAAATCCGGCCGGGCCGAACACAACAGACATAGCTCTTCCGAGCTGCGTCGTGACATAGCCCAGTACAGGGGCGCCGCACACCCACTATGCTTCATAGATGAAGTAATGGATCATAAAATCCCAGAGGGTTTCAAACCCATAAACATCGACTCATACGATGGCACTACAGACCCGGCGGTATGGATCGAGGATTATCTCCTTCACATCCACATGGCACGTGGCGATGATCTACACGCCATCAAATACCTCCCTCTCAAACTCAAAGGACCGGCCCAGCACTGGCTTAACAGCCCGCCAGCGGACTCAATCGGTTCTTGGGAGGACCTGGAAGCCGCATTCCTTGACAACTTCTAGGGCACCTATGTGCGACCACCGGATGCCGACGACCTAAGCCACATAATTCAGCAGCCAGAGGAATCGGCCAGGCAATTCTGGACACGTTTCCTAACAAAGAAAAACCAGATAGTCGACTGTCCAGACGCAGAGGCCCTAGCAGCCTTCAAGCATAACATCCGCGACGAGTGGCTTGCCCAGCACCTGGGACAGGAAAAACCGAAATCTATGGCAGCCCTCACGACACTCATGACCCGCTTTTGCGCGGGAGAAGATAGCTGGCTAGCTCGCAGCAACAAATTATCAAAGAACCCTGGTAATTCGGATACCAAGGACAAAAGTGGCAGGACACGTCGAAATAAGCAAAAGCGTCGTGGTAGCAGCGACAGCAATGAAGATACGGCAGTCAACGCCGGATTCAGAGGCTATAAATCCGGTCAGCAGAAAAAGCCATTTAAAAAGAATACTCAGGGCTCGTCCAGTTTGGACCGAATACTCGACCGCTTGTGCCAAATCCATGGCACCCCTGAAAGGCCAGCCAATCACACCAACAGGGACTGTTGGGTGTTCAAGCAGGCAGGCAAGTTAAGAGTCGAAAACAAAGACAAGGGGCTGCATGGCGATGACGAGGAGGAGGCCAGGCCGCCGAACAACAATGGACAGAAGGGGTTTCCCCCACAAGTGCGGACGGGGAGCATGATATACGCAACCCACATTCGCAATAAGGAGCGGAAGCATGCGCTACGGGACGTATACGCGATGGAGCCAGTCGCCCCAAAGTTCAACCCATGGTCCTCTTGCCCGATCACTTTTGATCGAAGGGACCACCCCACTAGCATCCGTCATGGCGGCTTTGCCGCATTGGTTCTCGACCCAATCATCGACGGATTTCATCTCACAAGAGTCCTCATGGACAGCGGCAGTAGCCTGAACCTGCTTTATCAGGATACAGTGCGGAAAATGGGCATAGATCCATCAAGGATTAAGCCCACAAGAACGACCTTTAAAGGCGTTATACCAGGTGTAGAAGCCAACTGTACAGGCTCCGTAACACTCGATGTGGTCTTCGGATCTCCGGATAACTTCCGAAGCGAAGAGTTAATCTTCGACATAGTCCCGTTCCACACTGGCTATCACGCCCTGCTCGGACGAACTGCATTTGCCAAATTCAATGCGGTGCCGCACTACGCATACCTCAAGCTCAAGATGCCAGGCCCTTGATGAGTAATCACGTTCAACGGAAACACCAAACGCTCCCTCCGTACGGAGGAGCACACGGCGGCTCTTGCAGCAGAAGTACAAAGCAGCCTTTTTAGGCAACTCTCCAGTCCGGCCGTTAAAAAGCCAGACAATGCCAAGCGCGCCCGGAGTAACCTACAACAAGACCGCCTGGCACGTTCTGAGCAGGCGTAGCAATGCGGCCGCAACCCCAGCCATCGCAACATAGCAAAGCTAGTACCCCGCGCACATAATTACGCCCTTGAAATACCATGGGCACAGGGGAAGGGGCATAATAACGACATGCTCACAATACGGCTTAAAACGTACTAGGGGCTGCCGGATTCTTTTTTACTTTCAGGACTCCACACTTTGGACGACCTATTCGGCAATTCGGCTGCCGCACAAACGATGCAAGATCCAGGGAAGCAGAAAAAGCTACGCCGCATCATGGAACTCTCAGGTGGTCTCTATTACGAGCGGTATATCTGTTTCAAACACAATTATGTGGCCTGCCCCTGGTCAGGACATGTTAAATAGCCTAATATCTTTTTGCTTATTGCACTACTTGTATCGTTTGGCTTTGATAAATAGCCTCTTTATAAACAATGCATAGCTTTTTGCCTATTTTTTTTTTGCATTACTTTCTTTTAATATATATGTTTATTAAATAACATTATCGCACCCGTACACCATGGTACGGCAAACACGCCAGGGGCTTTAGTACCCTTTGATCTGGCGTGAAAAGTCCATACACTTTCACAAGTGCGGCACCCCGAACTTATAGCACTATATGCATCGGCTCCGAATCATGATTTGGGTCAATAGTTGGGTTTGCCCGGCTCCTATGTTTTGGAGCCTTACGTTCCGCTATATCGGCTAAGGTGGCACTAGGAGAACCACTGCGATTGTGCCCCGGTTCAGCTGGGTTATGCACCTCAGTGGAGAAAGCTAAAACTGACTGTCATGATAAGGCGAGAGACCGGCCGCTGTTCGTGAGGTTTTTTCGAGTCCTTAAAGGCTTGTGCCGCTTCGACCGAGGAGCTGGCTCTGTCCGGCCAAAGGCGTGGATAGCGCCCCGAATTCGGTCTTTCGAACTAGGGGCTTCGCCGAAATTTAAAATTATAAAGTTCTATGGCTAAGTGAGAGTGTTCAAGCATTATAGTCCGATTGCCTGGTTCGTTGTGCTGAGCGCCTCCCTCGAAGGACCCAACCATGGGAAAAAGAGCGCTCAGGTTTATCCCGAACACCCAACACTAGCGGCTTGGGGGCAGAAGCCGACGACTGGCCATCTCTCAATTTTTGATAAACGGCCGCACAGAAAATAATATTTTAAATTCCATAAGCATTGCTTAGCGCATATGAACAAGTTTTCAGCGCACAGGATAAACACGAGCGAGTTCATTCAAATATTACATCTCTAGTACATTCATCCGCAATAAAGCGGGCACCGGCAAGAACATCCTTGTAGTAGTTCTCGGGCTTGCGATGCTCCTTCCCCTGCGGTGGCCCGTCCTTCACCGGCTTCTCTCCGTCAAGCTTACCCCAGTGCACCTTTGCACGGGCAAGGGCCCTCCGGGCACCTTCGATGCAGGAGGAACGCTTGATGACCTCAAGCCATGGACAGGCCTCCACCAGCCGCCGCACCAGCCCGAAGTAGCTCCCAGGCAGGGCCTCTCCGGGCCACAGCCGAACTAAGAAGCCCTTCATGGCTTGTTCGGCCGCCTTGTGGAGCTCGACCAGCTGTTTCAGCTGATCGCCCAAAGGCACAGGGTGTCCGGGCTCAGAATACTAAGACTAGAACACTCTCCGTCAAGCTGCCCTCTTCGGCTCGGTAGAATGCGGTGGCGTCAGATACGCTGCGGGGAAGATCCGCGAACGCCCCTGGAGAACTCCGGATTCGGGTAAGTGACAGGTAGTTTACTTTTATATTCCTACTTTGCATTAAGAATGCCTTACCCGCTGCTATCTTTTTCATCTCCTCCAACTCTTGGAGGGCCTTTTGGGCTTCGGCCTTGGCACCCTTGGCGGTCTCGAGGGCCGATGCGAGCTCGGACGCTTGCGCCTTTGACTCAAGCTCCAAGCTCTCATGTTTTTCCATGAGAGCCTGCAGCTGTTGCTGCACCTCGCCAACCTAAGCCCCAAGCCTCTCTCGCTCGGTGCGCTCCTCCGCCGTTTTCTTTTCGGCCTCAGTGAGCGCGTGCTTGAGGGTCGCCACCTCATTTGTGGCCCCTACAATAAGCAGCACGATCCTGTTATTTTTTGCAATCACGCCTCTCTATAGGCAACTTTTTTGTTTGTAGGGTATTTCTTACCTTATTTTTCCTCGAGTTGCCGCTTGGCAAGGCCGAGCTCCTGCTCGGTCCGCCTGAGGTCCTTTTTTAGGACTTCCACCTGTGCAGTCAGTGCGGCGGTGGATAGCAGCGAAGCCTGCATACACATATTGACTCTTTATTGTTAGACTCCTGCGAAAATTAATAGATCCTCTATTCGGCTTTTCTTTTCGAATGCCGAACAGAGCATCAGGGGCTACTGTCTATGCGGTCATATTTTGACATATTTCTACTTACCTCGAAGCCTGTCAGAAGGCTAGCGCAAGGTTCAGTCAGTCCGCTTTTGGCGGACTGAACCCTTCGGATCACCGTACTCATAATAGTACGGTGTTCCTCGTCGATGGAGGCGCCGTCAAGCACCTCCAGCAGATTGTCCGGCACCTCCGGTTGGACGGAGGCTGCCGGCTCAGAAGGCTTGCTCCTCTTGGAAGGAGTTCGCCTACCGCGAACCGGGACTGTTGGACAGTCCGGCACGGCGTCTGGCGCAAAGCCGGACTCGGAGCCCTGGGGGGTCTTGTCCCCTTTACTCCTGGGGTCCGGGAGGTCTCCTTTCGGCTCCTCCAGGACCATCTTCTCCTGCCCCGGAGCTTGTTTTGACGCCACTTCGGCATCGTCCGCAGTGCGGGGGGAGACAGCGGGCGGAACTGAGTTCACATCCGACGTATCCAGGGAGCCGCTCGACGAATCGTCGTGTTTGGCCCGGGGCGGGCTGCATAAATCACATTCGACATTAGGGAGAGTTGTGCATTAAAAGGAATATCATGAGTCACTCTGGTATACGAATACTTACGATTTCGCCGGACGCTTGGCCCTGTCTGGCCACTCCTCTCCGCTCTCTGCGGCGTCGTGGGAGTAGTCCGGCGGAGGGGTCTTCCTCTTCCTAGAACCCTCGGCCTCCCCCGATGGGGCGGCCTTCTTCTTCTTTTCTCCCCCCACTGGGGGGGAGAGCCTTTTTCTTCCTCCTCCTCATTTTCGTGATAGGAGGGCGCTTCAGACTCATCAGACGACGAGTCCGACACCACCAAGTTACGGGCACTCTTTCAAGTCCCGGTGGTCTTCTTCTTCTTGACCTTCTTTTCCGGCACCACGTAAGGTGCCGGAGTTAGCAGCTTCACTAGGATAGCTGGGGCTGGGTCTTCGGGCAGGAGAGCCAGACAGTTAATTGGTCCGGATATCGCCTGCCAAGCCTGTCAAAGGTAAGGGAGTTTAGATCCCGCATAGAGTTAATCTATGAAAAAGAGCTTAATGGTCCTGTCAAAGGCACAAATAGCTTGCCTTGCCAGCGTGACGCTGCGTGCTGTATCCGCGGTCCTCGGAAGCGGATGTGGGGGCTCCGGCGCCTTTGATTAGCACCTTCCAGACGTCTTCATACAACGTGTCGAAGAGCCTGTTGAGGGTTCGGTGCTGCGCCGGGTCGAACTCCCACAAATTGAAATCCCGTCGTTGGCACGGGAGGATCAGGCTAACGAGCATGACCTGGACTATAATGAGCAGCCGGATTGGCTTGTCAACCAGGGACTTGATGCAGGTCTTCAGTCCGGTCATCTCTTCCTCGTTGCCCCATGACAGGCCCGTCTCTTTCCAGGACACAAGCCGCGTGGGGGGTCCGAATCTGAATTCGGGGGCTGCGACCCATTTTGGATCGCGTGGCTCGGTGATGTAAAACCACCCTGCGTGCCACCCCTTTGGGGTCTCCACAAAGGAGCCCTCGAACCAGAGGACGTTGGCTATCTTGCCAGCCATAGCGCCTCCGCACTCCGCTTGGTTGCCGCGCACCACCTTAGGCTTGACATTGAAGGTCTTGAGCCAAAGGCCGAAATTGGGGCGGACGCGGAGGAAGGCCTCACACACGACGATAAACGCCAAGATATTGAGGATGAAGTTCGGGGCCAGATCATGGAAATCTAGGCCATAGTAGAACATGAGTCCCCGGACAAATGGGTGAAGTGGAAAACCCAGTCCGCGGAGGAAGTGGGGAAGAAAAACTACCCTCTCATGGGGCCTTGGGGTGGGGAGAAGCTTCCCCTCCTCAGGAAGCCAGTGCGGAATGTCCTTGGACAGGTATCCGGCTTTCCTTAGCTTTTTTACTTGAGCCTCCGTGACGGAGGAGACCATCCACTTGCCTCCCGCTCCGGACATTGCTGGAGAAAGTTGAGGTGGGAAGAGCGGGCTTGGGCGCTGGAGCTTGAGTGCATGAGAGATGGATTGGCAAAGGAGGAAGAAGGCGTAGGTGAAAAGGTGGATCCTTATCCCCTTATATGGGCGGATGCGGTTATGCGTCCCCACCTACCTAATAAAACTCGCTTGCCTCCCAAGCGCCGTGGTAAATGGCGCGGTTGGGTTACCCACGTCCGTATTGATGAGAATCCCGTTAAAAGGGGCACACGATCTCTGCTTTGACAAGACGTGCCAAGGAAACTGCCTCGCTAAACGCGTTGAGGTGGAAAAGGGAAAACAATTTGTATAAAGAGCTTGGCCGTAGTGTTGTGATGCACTACGGAATACGTCAGCAGATTTGATTTGTGTTAATATTATTCTCTCTATGGCATGATGTGGAAACTTATTTTGCAGAGCCGGACACTATTTTTTGGTGACTACAATCTTCTATGAAGAACTTCGAGGAGGAACCCGCCTTGCAATGCCAAAGACAATCTGCGCGCCGGACTCGTCGTCATTGAAGCCTGGTTCAGGGGATACTGAGGGAGTCCTGGATTAGGGGGTGTTCGGATAGCTGGACTATACCTTCGCCGGACTCCAGGACTATGAAGACACAAGATTGAAGACTTCATCCCGTGTCCGGAAGGAACTTTCCTTGGCGTGGAAGGCAAGCTAGGCGATGCAAATACTCAAGATCTCCTACCATTATAACCGACTCCGTGTAACCCTAACCCTATCCGGTGTCTATATAAACCGGAGGGTTGTAGTCCATAGGACAGAACAATCATCATACACAATCATACCATAGGCTAGCTTCTAGGGTTTAGCCTCCTTGATCTCGTGGTAGATCTACTCTTGTACTACCCATATCATCAATATTATTCAAGTAGGAGTAGGGTTTTACCTCCATCGAGAGGGCCCGAACCTGGGTAAAAACATCGTGTCCCTTGTCTCCTGTTACCATCCGGCCTTGACGCACAGTTCGGGACCCCCTACCCGAGATCCGCCGGTTTTGACACCGACACTACCTCTTGAGCACTGCGTTGGATTTCCTTGAAGAGGAAAGGATGATGCAGCAAAGTAGCGTAAGTATTTCCCTCAGTTTTTGAGAACCAAGGTATCAATCCAGTAGGAGGCTACGCGCGAGTCCCTCGTACCTGGAGAAAGCAAATAACTCCTCGCAACCAACGCGATAAGGGGTCGTCAATCCCTTCACGATCACTTACGAGAGTGAGATCTGATAGATATGATAGATAATATTTTTGGTATTTTTGTGATAAAGATGCAAAGTAAAATAAAAAGCAAAGTAAAAAAGAAAAGGCAATAATAAAGTGATGGAAGATTAATATGATGAAGATAGACCCGGGGGCCATAGGTTTCACTAGTGGCTTCTCTCAAGAGCATAAGTATTTTACGGTGGGTGAACAAATTACTGTTGAGCAATTGAGCATAGTTATGAGAATATCTAGGTATGATCATGTATATAGGCATCACGTCCGAGACAAGTAGACCGACTCCTGCATGCATCTACTACTATTACTCCACTCATCGACCGCTATCCAGCATGCATCTAGAGTATTAAGTTTAAGAAAACAAAGTAATGCCGTAAACAAGATGACATGATGTAGAGGGATAAATTCATGCAATATGATAAAAACCCCATCTTGTTATCCTCGATGGCAACAATACAATACGTGCATTGCTGCCCCTACTGTCACTGGGAAAGTACACCGCAAGATTGAACCCAAAGCTAAGCACTTCCCCCATTGCAAGAAAAACCAATCTAGTAGGCCAAACCAAACTGATAATTCGAAGAGACTTGCAAAGATAACCAATCATACATAAAAGAATTCAGAGAAGATTCAAATATTGCTCATAGATAATCTTGATCATAAACCCACAATTCATCGGTCTCAACAAACACACCGCAAAAAGAAGATTACATCGAATAGATGTCCACAAGAGCGGGGGAGAACATTGTATTGAGATCCAAAAAGAGAGAAGAAGCCATCTAGCTACTAACTATGGACCCGAAGGTCTGAGGTAAACTACTCACACTTCATTGGAGGGGCTATGATGATGTAGAAGCCCTCTGTGGTGGATGCCCCCTCCGGCGGAGCTCCAGAACAAGCCCCAAGATGGGATCTCGTGGGTACAGAAGGTTGCGGCGGTGGAATTAGGTTTTTGGCTCCATCCCTGATCGTTTGGGGATACGTAGGTATATATAGGAGGAAGAAGTACGTCGGTGGAGCAACATGGGGCCCACGAGGGTGGAGGGCGCGCCCTGGGGGGTGGGCGCGCCCCCCTACCTCGTGCCCTGCTCGAAGCTTGCTTGACTTAGGGTCCAAGTCTCCCGGATCACGTTCCCGAAGGTTTCATTCCGTTTGGACTCCGTTTGATATTCCTTTTCTGCAAAACTCTGAAATAGGCAAAAAACAACAATTCTGGGCTGGGCCTCCGGTTAATAGGTTAGTTCCAAAAATAATATAAAAGTGGATAATAATGCCCAATGTTGTCCAAAACCGTAGATAATATAGCATGGAGCAATAAAAAATTATAGATACGTTGGAGACATTGGAGACGTATCAGGACGGCGGTGTCTGCAAGGTCTTCGGGCTAGTCTGATACCCAGTCTGAAAAGGCAAGATCACCACGAGAGTCTGCGGGATACCCTAGATTCCCAAACCTGATGGTTTAGCCTGGGGAGAAGTTCTCGACCTGACAGAGATGTCTGGTCGAATCTGTTGGAAATATGCCCTAGAGGAAATAATATTTGTATTATCATATTTCTGTATTCATAATTAAAGAGTTTATATTCTATGCTATAACTGCTATGATCCTAGAATATGTGATTCAGTGGAAAACTCATATGCACGTGTAGAATGATAAACGATTAAATAAAAGGTTTCTAGTCTTGCCTCTAGGACTAACTCGAGTGATGATGGTGATCATGTTTTCCGGATCTTAGGATATCGTGAGTGTAAAAGATTATCCTAAAACAACATTGAGATTATGATGTTGGAAGAATGATCATATTGAATCGACCCAAACTTGTCTGTTATGAATAGAGTTTATATCATCCGCAATCAATTGTAATAACACAGAGTGTTAACGTGTGATTTTACTCCTTTGACCATGAGAGTCACTTGTAACACGGTGATCATAATGACAACTTATATGTTCATTGAAAAGTTTCACAAGGAACTAGATAGCTTGAGAGTGGGATTTGCTCCTCCAACGATGGAGAGATATTCTTAGGGCCCTCTCTGTGTGCCGACATCCATCATCGTCTGGCCAGACATAGGTGACTATGTCACGGGGATGCCGGAACACGACAACGAGAAAGAAGAACAAAATCGGTAACGACGATAACTGTATAGTGAGCATGTGATGACTCAAGAGGATACAGATGCATCCCGAGTTTTGTAAAGTATCGCCAAGCAAAGGGAACATCATATGATAACCAAAGTTTCACTCAAAGATCATTCGTGTGCTCATATGGGTCGATATGTATCTCCACGGTTCCGCTATCAGTCACTGAATGAAGGGGTTTCGTTCATGTTATGAGTTATCGAACCTCCATGGTCACAAGCTTAAGGCAATCATGATTTGTTGAGTGTCAGTGAGACAGCAATATCAAGGATTTATTTGTGGAACTGTTTCATTAATATTCAAAATAGTTTTTAGAGGAACCGAAAGCGTTTCGGGGTCACGGGAATGGTTTCGGAGAGTATCGGGTAATACCGGGTATTACCGATAATTTATATATAGCGAGAAAATGTTTCTGGGGGTGTTAAATTATATATAATACATTCTAGTAATTGTTAGACGGCTTTATATTTAATTTAATATCAACGAGCCTTAAAAGGCCAAACGGTGGAAGCCATATTGGAAAGGAAGGAGGGAGGACGAATTGGGGAGGGATTCCCCCTCCCCAGGGCAAGCACAAGGGGGGACTCCCCCCCCATTGTGTGGTGCCCCTCCTCTCCTACCAACCTATATACACTAGAGGTTTTGCACATTTTCAACACACAAGGTTTGGAGCCTCCACTAGATCTAGTTATAATTGATCCTAGTTGATCTAATTAGAGCTAGACCTAGATCCTCTAATCCTCGTAATTAGAAGCCCAATCTAGTTCTAACTTCCCTCTAATTCATCGGCGTTGATAAGCTCTGGACGGCAAAGTGCTGCCGGATCATGAAGGTTGCATGCTTGCAACCAAGTAGAGAGGCCGTGCTTTCAGTCTTCGGTTTGAGTCACTGTTCGTGGGCGATTCACGGGATCATTCATCGACAGTTCGAGGGAATCCAACTATGATCTACACCGACACGTTCTTCTTCTTCTACACTCGGTGACGGCAACGATCGTGATCCCAACCCGTAATGCATCTTCATATTGATCTTGGGTGTGCATAGGTGCAAGTTTTTTTTTGTTTTATACTACATTTCCCAATAGAATCGGCGTATAGGACGATGCTGCCAAAGTCGGGACCCACCGGTCAGTCAGGGTTCAGAAGATGGCAAGAGCACCACCAGCCTGACCCGCTGGGAGTCGGCCTCAGGGAGTCGGCTCGTCCCTCCCACGGGTCCCACGTGCCATTAACCAGACGAGACGGGGAGTGGCTACAGTAATCGCCCACCAGGCGGCGGAGCTGTAGCCACGACCCCATGACCAAGCCTGCATCATTAGAGGCGCGGCTATAGTAATCAGCAGCCGGCAAGACCCGCTCACGGCGGATACGGCCTGTCGGCTCCGTACCGGACCAGTCAGCGGGGCCAACTAGCTGGCGGGCCCCGACAGTCAGCGGAGAAGACGGTGGCCCAAGAGACTGACGGTTGGGCACTGCGGCCTAGCCGGATTACCATTGTACCCCTGGGGGTAGGCCTATATAAACCCCCCGGGGCACTCATGCAAAGGGTTCGCATCCATTAGCATTAGACCAGATCATATAGGAAGGAGAGAGCTAGCCTTGCCTTCTCCTACCTCCAGGAAACAGCTCGAGGAGCAACCTTGTATCCCTTTTGCCATAGTGACCATGCGGAGACCCCGCAGAGCAGCAGTAGGGGTATTATCTCCACGGAGAGCCCTGAAGCTGGGTAAGATTCGCCGGCATACATGTCTACGCCTCATCCCGCTTCCAGGCACCGGCGACGTTCTACTCGCTCCCACCATGATAAGCCATCCTTTGGCATATGTCGCACCCAACCCCCGACATTTGGCGCCCACCATGGGGCAAGGTGCACCGTCATCCGGAGATCTGCTCTGGACAGGAACCCTTTTCCTCCCTGGCGAGCGCAGCCAGCCCGGCACGCCAGAAGGAGTGTGTGCCGACGCGCTGCATGGCGCCGAGATCGCCTACGCGCCCAGCTGCCTCGCTGATCTAGTCGGCGAGGTTCGCCTCTCCGATGAGCCTGCATCCGATGCGGGCACTGGCGGCCCCGAGATTCTCCTCGCGGGCCTCCTTGATCAACTCCACGTCGCCGGCGAGCCTGCCGTGGACTTGGAGTCTGAAGGCCCCACCGACCCGATGTTGGTCGATTCCGACACCGCGTCGCTCGATGCATTCCCCACCAACTTGCTGGTCTACGACGAGCCGCTCCCTCACGCGAAGAGCGACGGAAGCACCGTCATAGAGGTGCTCGTCATTGGTCTTGGCAAGCACTCCGGCGGAGGAGCCCATGGCCTACTCGACGCGGCGCTACAAGACCTGACCGCGCCCATTCCCGAAGACGCTGACGCCGAGACACGGGAGGGCGCCGCCTCTAGCTCGCCGAGGGCGCAAAGAAGCTGGCTAGCGTGAGACGCCTGTCAGAGGCCTACCAGCGTGAGATGGATCGCGCTGTGGGCGGCTTAGCGGCTCCGACTGGGCCTAGCCGCCTTGGCGCGGTCCAGCAGCGCGGCGTGGCTATCGCCAATCTGTTCGGGGCAAATCGCCCTGTATACGCCATGCCTGCGGAGAACATCCGAGCCGCCCAGGCGGCGGCGGACGAGCTAGACAACTTCGAGGGTGAGGAGCGTCGCCTGATGACGGAGCGAGTCCAGCGGCTCCTCGACGCGGCTGCTGCACAGAATGAAGCCGGCTGCCACACAGAGGCGCCGCAGTGGCAAAATGACGAACTATCTCCCCGCCGAGACCAAGGCGCGACATCTCGGACGCCGACTGGCGGCGTCCGCGGAAGAAAAGACAAGGAGCCAGCTGCCAACCGCAGTCGGACCCGCGTCACCATCGAGCGCGACTAAGACGGCCGCCCAAGGGCAGTGGAACGGCGGGACGACTGTCCGCCCCCTCCTCCCCGCAAGGAAAGGCGAGTCTCCCCACCGCTCGTTGACCATCCGACTCTCGACGACCGCCTTGGCCGCCGCGAGGGAGTCGGAGAAAACGACGCCCGCCACCGGATCGACCGGCTTCACCGATCCCTGGCGCTGGAAGAAGAGGACGAGATGGGCCCGCCGTGTTTCGGTCCCCGCATTCAAGGCGAGCCCTTCCCAAGAGGGTTTACGCTCCCAAGAGATATGCCCAAATACACCGGCTCCATGAAGCCGGAGGACTGGCTAGTTGACTACTCCACCGCCGTCAACATTGCAAACGGCAACAAGCGTGTTGCCGTGAAGTACGTTCCGCTCATGCTTCAGGGTACGGCCCGGATGTGGCTGCACAGCCTGAAGCCCCATAGCATCAATAGCTGGGTCGACTTCACCAACGCGTTCGTCCGCAACTTCACCAGCACGTACAAGCGACCTCCCAAGCCTCGCTAGCTTTCCTTGTGCGTGCAAGGTCCCAGCGAGTAAACTCGCGACTACCTCACGCGTTGGGCCGAGCCCCGGAACTCTTGCGAAGGCGTGCACGAGGTGCAGGCTATCGAGTACTTCACCGCCGGGTGCAGAGAAGGCACCTTCCTCAAGCACAAGCTCCTCTACGATGAGCCAGAGACCCTCGACGAACTGTTGATCATAGCGGACAAGTACGCCACGACCGACTCCTCCATGAAGGCGGAGATTCAAGTTAGTGCGAATGGCAAAGTGGCTCCTCAGGCTCCCAGAACCCCGACTGGAGATGCCAGTCGGCGACAGCAGCAGAGCGACCACAAGCGCAAAGTCCCACAGCCGGCTTCCAACAGCCGACAGGTGGCGACAGTCGGAGACCAACAGCCAGAGGGGCAGCCTCTGCCCAAGCGTCAGAAGGGTGGCAAGCCGAACTGGTTGACGTCTTTATCCTAGGAGCAGACTTTGGATGGACCCTGCAAGTTCCATAGCGGTGCGAAGCCGTCCAACCATACCACTCGGAAATGCCACTGGCTCACCAAGATCGCCAAGGGAGACGGCCTCTTGCCTCCCCGCCTGCTGGGCAGGCGCCTCCTCCTCCGCCCCAGCAGCAGGCGGTCAGGCCAGTCGGCGCAGTACAAGACGAGTACCCAGAAGAGCACGGAGCCTATGTGGTGTTCACCAGTGTGGCCGACGACTGACGCAGCAGGCAGCTGCAGTGGCAAGAGGTGAATGCAGTAGCATCAGAGACACCAGAGTTCATGCACTGGTCTGAGAAGCCTATCAGCTGGAGCAAGGCTGATCACCCAGAGGTGACGCCGAGTCTGGGTTCCTACGCCTTGGTCTTGGATGCCACCTTCGACACAGACAAGCGGGCAGCTCGCTTCTCCCGAGTTCTGCTAGACGGCGGCAGCAACATCAACATCCTATATAAGGACACCATGGAGAAGTTAGGAATCAAGCAAAGATAGCTTCTGAACAGCCGGGCTGTACTCCATGACATAGTCCCTGGCCTTTCCTGCTCACCAATCGGCAAGATCCTGTAGATGTCCTCTTCGGAGACAAAGATCACTTTCGCCGAGAGTTAGTTTGGTTTGAAGTGGTGGACCTCGAAAGCCCATGCCATGCATTGCTTGGCCGACCCGCTTTGGCCAAGTTCATGGCGGTCCCTCACTACGCCTACCTCAAGATGAAGATGACGAGTTCCAAGGGGATTTTGACCATAGCAAGCGACTACAGAAAGTCGTCCGCCTGTGCGGCTGAGTGCAGTCGGCTGGCCGAGTCCCTGGTGATCGCAGCTGAGAAGCGGCTCCTTGACCGGGTTGTGGCAATGGCCCGCAAGCAGCCGGAGATGTCGCCCAATCCTAAGGAGTCAGAAGTTGAAGGTTCGTTCAAGCCGGCCAAAGAGACAAAGAAGATACCCTTGGACCCGGAGCACCCGGAGAGGTATGCTATCATAGGTGTGAACCTCGACAGCAAATAGGAAGGCAAGCTCGTCGATTTCCTCCGTGAGAATCGGGACATCTTCGCATGGTCCCCCAAAGACATGTCGGGTGTTCCGACAAAATTTGCCGAGCACAAGTTACACATCCGATCTGATGCGAAGCCCGCCAGGCAGCCCTTGCACCACCTGTTAGAAGAGAAGAGAAGAGTTGTTGGAGAGGAGATAGCCCGGCTTCTGGCAGCCGGCTTCATCATGGAAGTATTTTTTTCCAGAATGGTTAGCCAACCCAGTCCTAGTATTTAAGAAGAACAAGAAGTGGCGACTGTGTATTGACTACACAAGGCTCAACAAAGCTTTCCCCAAGGATCCATTTGCTTTGCCGAGGATTGATTAGGTGATAGATTCCAAAGCCGGATGCGAGCTGCTGAGTTTCTTAGATGCCTATTCAGGATATCACGAGATCAAGCTGAACCCAGCCAACAGGCTGAAGACTGCCTTCATCACGCCGTTCGGAGCCTTCTGCTACCTGAACATGACGTTCGGCTTGAGGAATGCCGGCGCCACCTTTCAACGTTGCATGCAGAAGTGCCTCCTCAAGCAACTCAGCAGAAATGCCCATGTTTACAAGGACGATGTGGTGGTGAAGATGGAAAAGCGTGGAACACTCCTGGAAGACCTCAAGGAGACCTTTGAGAACCTGTGCCGATTTCAGGTCAAGTTCAACCCTGAGAAGTGCGTCTTCAGAGTACCAGCCGGCCAACTCCTTGGCTTCCTGGTCTCTGAACACGGCATGGAGTGCAACCCCGTGAAGATCAAGGCCATTGAGAGGATGGAAGTACCCAACCGACTGCTGGACGTGCAAAAATTTACCGGCTGTTTGGCATCCATCAGCCGATTCATCAGTCGGCTGGGCGAGAAGGCTCTCCCCCTATACCAACTCGAAAAAAGTGGAACCACAAGGAGGACGAAGCTTTTCTCCAGTTGAAGAAGATGTTGACTACTCCACCTGTCCTGGCGGCTCCGACTCCTAAGGAGCCCATGCTCCTATACATCGCCGCCACCAGCCGGGTAGTCAGCACAGTTATCGTGGTGGAACGCAAGGAGGAAGGCAAGGTACTACCTGTCCAGAGACCGGTATACTACTTGAGCGAAGTATTGTCGACCTCTAAGAAGAACTACCCCCACTACCCGAAGATGTGCTACGGCGTACACTTTGCCGCCAAGAAGTTGAAGCCTTACTTTCAAGAGCATCTAATCACTGTGGTCTGCACAGCCCCGCTAGCAGAGATCATCGGAAGTCGAGATGCCTCCGGCTGAGTGGCCAAGTGGGCCATAGAGTTGGCCCCCTACACCATCTACTACCAGCCTCATACTGCCATCAAGTCACAGGCGCTGGCCTATTTCCTCGTTGACTAGGCCGAGACCCAGTACCTGCCTCCAGCGCCTGACTCCACCCACTGGCGGATGTATTTCGACGGCTCCAAGATGCGCACCGGCTTGGGAGCCGGTGTCGTCCTCACTTCTCCCAAAGGCGACAAGCTCAAATATGCGCTGCAGATCCATTTTTCCGCCTCCAACAACGTCGCCAAATATGAGGCGCTCATTCACGGGCTCCGGCTTGCCAAAGAACTTGGCATTCGCCGGATCCTGTGCTATGGCGACTCCGACTTGGTGGTCCAGCAGTCGTCTGGCGACTGGGACGCCAAAGATGCAAACATGGCGAGCTACCGCTTCCTTGTATAGCAACTCAATAGATATTTTGAGGGGTGTGAGTTCCTCCATGTGCCAAGAAACGACAACGACCAAGCAGACAACCTGTCACGAATCGGCTCCACTCGTCAAGCAATACCATCCGGCGTCGCCCTTCAGCGCCTCCTCAAGCCGTCTGTCGAGCCATCACTAGAGTCAGACTCCATCTTTGTGTCGGCTCCTCCTGAAGAAGTCGGATCCAACTCAAGAGCTCCAACAGACGACACGAGGATGTCGGCAGACGGCGGATCGCCGCAGTCGAAGCCGGCCCGGGGACTTCAGAACCCGGCCCGGGGACTGCGGCGGCCAGCCCGAAGACTTCGGAACTCGGCCCAGGGGCTGCGCCAATCGGCCCGGTGACTTCGTCAACCCAGCAAGCGGTTGCTAACTCCAGCCCGCCGCCTCCCAGCCCAACCGCCCTCATCCAAATCACAGTTCTGACAGTCGAAGAAATAGCAGCACCCTCATGGGCCCAGCCCATCCTCAAATTCCTGGTGAGCAAAGAATTGCCGACCGATGAGAACTTAGCTCGGCAAGTACAACGCCGAGCAGCAGCCTACACCATAGTCAACAGAGAGCTGGTTAGGCGCAGCGTCACTGGCGTCTACCAGCGCTGCGTAGAACCATAGCAAGGCCAAGCAATTCTCAAAGATATCCATCAAGGCCAGTGCGGCCACCATGCGGCTTCAAGAGCACTCGTCGCCAAAGCTTTTCGACATGGTTTCTTCTGGCCGAATGCCTTGGAAGAGGCCAAGGAGTTGGTCCAAAAATGCAAGGGGTGCCAGAAGTTCCGCTCCAAGCCGCATCAGCCGGCTTCTACACTCAAGACCATCCCCATTGCCTGGCCTTTCGTAGTTTGGGGCCTGGACATGGTAGGACCATTCAAGACGGCACGAGGTGGCCTAACTCACTTACTTGTCGCGGTGGACAAGTTCACCAAGTGGATAGAAGCAAAACCAATCAAGAAGCTGAATGGTCCAACTGCCGTAACTTTCATCCCCGACATCACAATTCGGTACGGCATACCACACAGCATCATCACCGACAACGGCACAAATTTTGCCAAAGGCGCCTTGGCCTGTTTCTGCGCGACGCAGGGCATCCGACTGGACTTAGTGTCCGTTGCCCATCCGTAGTCAAACGGCCAGGTGGACCGAGCAAACGGCATCATCCTGTCCGGCATCAAGCCCCAACTGGCCGAGCCTCTGGAGCGCTCGGCTGGCTGCTGGCTCGACGAGCTGCTAGCCGTCCTCTGGAGTCTACGCACAACTCCAAACAAATCAACCGGCTTCACGCCTTTCTTCCTCGTCTACGGTGCCGAAGCCGTCATCCCAACGGACATAGAATTCGACTCCCAGCGAGTCACCATGTACACCGAGGAGGAAGCGGAAGAAGCACGTCAAGACGGCGTTGATCTGCTGGAAGAGGGCTGGCTGTTAGCACTCAGCCGGTCTAGCATCTACCAACAGAGCCTGCGCTAATACTACAACAGGAAGGTCAGGCCAAGATCCTTCTAGGAGGGCGACCTTGTGCTCCGACTGATCCAGCGAACAGCCGGCCAACACAAGCTGCCAGCGCCTTGGGAAGGCCCTTTCATCATCAGCAAAGTGTTGGGCAACAACTCCTACTACCTGATCAATACTCAGAAGCCCCGAGCATGCAAAAGGGACGACTCCGGCAAAGAGACGGAGCGACCATGGAACGCAAATCTCCTCAGAAGATTTTATAGTTAAAAGCAGTATGTACCACGCTACCTTTTGTATTAAAGTACCAAGACTTCGGGGGCCCTGAAAAGAGCTCGGGGACTACCCTCTTTTATCTATATGATAAGAATTATGCCTACAAGTATGTTGCTTTTTTCATACCGCTTGGCATCGGGTTCGACTAGTCGGCCCGGGGACTTGGCGCCTTGCACTATGAAATGTTTCCTGCAGTCGGACAAGTAATGTGCGGCACCTAAGCCGTCTCCTGTCAGAAGCCGCAGCTCGCAGAACGACTGACTGGTGGGCAGGAGTAGGGTAGAATGGTCGCCCACATGAAAAATGGCTAAGGACTCAAACCATAAACATAGCTTAAGCCGGCTTCCAGCCTTTTTTCGCAAACCGACTCTTGAGCAGTCGGCTCGCCGTCTTCTACTCAAAGTTGCTAAAGAAACTCTAAACAGCCAAGTACTTGCCTTCCCAAAGTAGCCAAGTACTTGCCCCAGCAGCAGTCCATAGAGCGGCTGTCCGACTGGCAAGACGGCAACTGAGGGAAGGCGGCAAAGGAAAAAGCCAAAAGAGCAATGAGCAAAGATATAGAATTTGGATAAATATTTACATAACAGAGGCCCTTAGCCGAATCTTCGAACAGGAGTTCAAAATACACCCCGGAGGTGGAATTGTGTGAATTAACAAAGTTCTTCAAAGACAAATTAAGCAGACAAAACAAAGATAAAGCGGCAGTCTAGGAGGCGGCAGACGGGTTCAGAGGGTCGGAGGAGACGACGGTGTCAGGTGTCAGGGCGGCCGGCTGGTTGGTCTTGGGTTGATCACCTCCGGCAGCAGCCGGCTCGATCGGGCGCGGCTCGTTGCTAGAGGCGCGATCGAGCTGAGGCTGGCCATCCGCCCCGTCTTCTGGTGCCTCCGTCTCGCCTCCGTCCTCTGCATCGCCTTCCTCCTCGACGTTGGAGCCAATCACCTCCGCTGAGTCTTCGCCATAATTCGGGTTCGTCCCGAACCACTCCGGCGGCGCCTCCTCGCCGTTTTCGGCCCGCTCGGGGACGAAGATGCTCGTGTCGGTGTACTCAGCGATCGCCGCCGCACGCTTGACAAGGGCGTCTAACTACCAGCTCCACCTCGGCCTCTGACCGGAACGTGGCTAGCCGGCCTAGGTCCAGCCCCGGATACCACGCCTTGACGAATTCCAAGGCTCGGCGCGCTCCAGCCTGGGCCGAGGAACCCTTCCAGGCCTCAAGACGGCCAGCTGCGACCTCCAGCCAGTCGGCAGTCCGACTGGGAGTGCGCGGAGCCTGCATATCCGGCCACAAGGCGGCGATCACCTGAGCACCGACACGTTAAAGCCGGCGCAACATCCGGTGGGCCAGCCGCAGGTGAGCCTCAATGCTCAGGATCTGCTCATCAAGGGTTCGGGGGGGGGGGGGGCGTCGGCGGCGATCTCTGTGCCTTCCGCCCTCCGCCCTTCACGATCAGCCTCGATGGCTTGGTTGGCAGCCTGCGAGTGGCCAGGGAAGAAGTCTGCCAAGACAAAAGAATGAAGGAAAAGGTCAAAAACAAGAAGTCGGCTCGACCAACAGCCGACGACTTGAAGAAGAAAAACGAGGAGACTTACCATCGACGAGATCCTCGATCCCGTGGAAGACGGAGGTCAGCACCGCCTCCTTGTCAGTCCAGGAGGAGCGCTTGATTGCGAACTCAGGCAGGAGGGCGGTCTCCTTTCCTTCCGCCTCCTCCTGGGCCTTCTTGAGCAGCTCCTTCAGCTCTGCCAGCTGTGCGACCAACAGGTCGCGCTCGGCGGCAATTTTGCTGCACTCCTCTCCCTTGACACGCAGCGCGGTGTTGGCCTTGCCCAATTGCTGCTGCAGAATGGTGTTGGCTTCTGAAGAAAGAAGAAAGAAGGCGTCAGTCGTCAGACAAAAGAAGGTCGCTAGGAAGATCCGGCCCGACTGCTCAGCAGTCGGCCCGAATCTCGGGGACTACAGCTCCCGCGAAGAGGAAAGAAGACTCACTCCGGCTCTTCGATAAGTCGGCAGTCTGCTTGCCCAACTCTTTGACATTGCGGTTGAAGGCGGTGACGCAGAAATTGTGATAGTCCTAAGACAAGCATTTCAGATAAAATTTAGCACTTGGAACTCGCCAATTGGAGTTCTGAGCCGCCTGCTCAGCGGCCGGCCCAAAACTCGAGGACTACACCCAGTGGGTGCGCTGGCGCGCCCCCACAGAGAAAAGCAAGAAACAAAAAACCAAAAGAGGAAATTTACCTGGATGGCTGTCCGCGATGCCAGGTCCGCCTTGGTGCAGTTCTGGAGGGCGTCGCCCTCAGCCCGCAGCTTCGCCTCGACGTCCAGAAGCGCCTGGTTCAGCGGGCCCGTGCCGCCTCCTTGCACCCACCCAGTATGCGCGGCGCTCGTCGCCTCGGCGTCTGAGATGGTCGAGCTGGCGGTGCCGGCCTCCAAGGGGCGCGGCGCTGAAGTGGCCTTCGCAAGACGGCGACGCTTTGGCGAGCTAACTTGAAGGAGCAAGCCCGCCATGACCTCGTGTTCAGTCGGCGGCACCGGCGGGACGCCCGGCTGCTCACCTTGCGCGCTTCCAGACGGCGGCGGCGGCACAACCACGTCCGGCATAAGGGCGTCGCCACCTTCCCGCTCCATGATCGGGTACTCACTGCTGGCTTCTCCTGACTGCCCCGTGAACTCCGGAGGCGGCGGCGCCGGGTGGCGTTGCGCGGCTTCCTCAGCCTGCCGCTTTGCCGCGATGGCGACCTCGGCCTCTTCCAGACTCTTCTTGGCGGAGGCCTCCATCTTCTCCAGGTGGGCGGCCTCCTCCTCTTCGCGCTTCTCCTGCGCGTTCTGCTACGTCGCCTCCCGGAGGTCGGCGACAGGGTCAACCCACCGAGTGGTGCCAGACGTCTCCGCTAACACCATGACGGAGGCGGCGGCGACCCTCTCAATAGTGAGGGGAGCCCTGAAGCAAGGAAAGCAAATAAAGACTCAAGCCAAAAGCTACAAAGAAAAAATAAAGGCAGAAAGATGAAATACTTCGCGGAGACCAGCGGCGGCTTCTTCACTTCCCTACGGAAGCGGTTGGCCATCATGGCCGCCTCGTCCCACTTGGTCGCCGCGGCCGAGCTCTTGGGCTTTTTTGGCGGGCTACCGAACATAGTCGGCACGGCCCGGCGCTTCTTCCCGCCGCCTAGAGTGCCCGGCGTGGCACAGGAGCTCGCGCCGGGCTGGCCGGCTCCTAATTGGTAGCGGGGGGCGACTCCTTCCTCGTCGTTGGTCCAGTCCTCCAGACTGGCCCTGAGCCGCGGGCCGCCTCCTCCCTCGGCATCGTCTTCCAAAGCCGCCGCCCCCAGATCGGGGTCGTCGGTGTCGCTCTCCGCCCGGTCGGTGAGGAACTCGCGGGCCGGCCCCGTGGTGCCGGCTGATGGATGGAGGTGGAGATTCTGACCAAGGCCGACTAGTCAGGTCGGACTAGACAAACTAGGCAATAAAGAAG
Organism: Aegilops umbellulata; assembly: GCA_032464435.1. Lineage (NCBI taxonomy): Eukaryota > Viridiplantae > Streptophyta > Magnoliopsida > Poales > Poaceae > Aegilops > Aegilops umbellulata. The sequence goes on from CP136055.1 coordinate 534,260,626, forward strand.
ACAATTCAAGGAAAGAAGGAAAGAGGCAACTTACTATAGGTGGGGGGTTGGCGCGAGAGTACGGCTCCTTGCCGAACTGCCAGTCCTCCAGGAGCTTGCTATCTGAGAGGTAGTTCACCATGTAGGCCACATCCTTGTGAGGCAGGTCCTTGGTACACATCCGACTCGGATCTCGGCGCCCGCTCATTTGGCATATCATATGGGGCCGACCTTGGAGCGGGAGGACTCCGCGCGCCACGAAGGCAACCAGCAGATCCGGGCCGGTCAGGCCCTCCGCCTGCGTCAGCACTCGGAGTCGCGTGATGGCGCCGGCTCCTGCAGGCGTCAGCGACCTGGCCTGGTATGACCAGTTGGGCAGCCTCCCAGCCGGCGGCCCGGCTACAAAGGCCGGCAGATTGACCCAATCTCCCTCCGCGAAGATGCTCTTCACATAGAAGTACGATCGCTGCCACATCTTCACCGAATTTATCAACTTGATGGCGGGGAAGGGGTTGTCGGCCCCCGACCTCCGCACGGCGATGAATGCGCCACACTAGGCCGGCATGCCGGCGGCCTGGGTGCCGAGCTTGCAATGGAAGAACTCCCCAAAGTTCGATGGTGGGGAGGTGAGGGAGTCCTAGATTAGGGGGTGTTCTGATAGCTGGACTATACCTTCGGCCGGACTCCTGGACTATGAAGATACAAGATTGAAGACTTCGTCCCGTGTCCGGAAGGGACTTTCCTTGGCGTGGAAGGCAAGCTTGGCGATACAGATGTGTAGATCTCCTACCATTTTAACCGACTCTGTGTAACCCTAGCCCTCTCCGGTGTCTATATAAACCGGAGGGTTTTAGTCTGTAGGACGAACAACAGAACAACAATCAAACCATAGGCTAGCTTCTAGGGTTTATCCTCTTGATCTCGTGGTAGATCTACTCTTGTACTACCCATATCATCAATATTAATCAAGCAGGAGTAGGGTTTTACCTCCATCGAGAGGGCCCTTACCTGGTTAAAAACATCGTGTCCCTTATCTCCTGTTACCATCCGCCTAGACGCACAGTTCGGGACCCCCTACCCGAGATCCGCCGGTTTGACACCGACATTGGTGCATTCATTGAGAGTTCCTCTGTGTCGTCACTTTTAGGCCCGATGGCTCCTTCGATCATCAGTAGCGATGCAGTCCAGGGTGAGACTTTTCTCCCCGGACAGATCTTCGTATTCGGCGGCTTTGCACTACGGGCCAATTCGCTTGGCCATCTGGAGCAGATTGAAAGCTATGCCCCCGGCCATCAGGTTAGATTTGGAAGTCTGAACTACATGGCTGATGTCCGCAGAGACTTGATCTTCGATGGATTCGAGCCACAACCGAGCGCGCCGCACTGTCACGAAGGGCATGATTTAGCTCTGCCGCCGAACAGTGTCTTGGAGGCCGCACCCGAGTCAGCTTAGACCCTTAGCTCGGAGCCAATTGCGCCGATCGAGGACGGGTGGTCGGACGCCGCCTCAGAGGTCAAAATCTCTACGGCGATCGAGCCGAACACCAGCTTTGTCCCTTGCGAAGCCCGTGACTCCAAGGTGTCGGACTCCTCTCCCGACTCCGAGCCCCTCACGCCCCTGCCGGTCGAATCCGATTGGGCACCGATTATGGAGTTCACTGCCGCGGACATCTTTCAGCACTCGTCGTTCGGCGATATTCTGAGTTCACTAAAGTCTCTCTCTTTATCAGGAGAGTCCTGGCCGGACTACGGTCAGCAAGGTTGGGATGCAGATGATGAAGAAATTCAAAACCCACCCACCACCCACTTTGTAACCACTGTCGATGATTTAACCGACGTGCTCGACTACGACTTCGAAGACATCGATGGTATGGACGCCGATGCAGGAGACCATCAGGAATCAGTGCCTATAGGGCACTGGAAAGCCACCTCGTCATATGACATATACATGGTGGATGCCCCAAAAGAGGGCGATGGCGATGGAACAACAGAGGATGACCCCTCCAAGAAACAGCCTAAGCGCCGGCGTCAGCGGCGCCGCTCTACATCCCGCCAAAGCAAAAACGGCGATTCCGGCACGGGAGATAATAACACTCCGAACAGTGCCGAAGAAAACCCCCTCCCGCAAAACTCAGCACAGGAGGATGGAGAAGCCATCCCTCATGAGAGAGAGGCAGCCAGAGAGGTCGAGGATGATAATTACATGCCTCCATCCAAAGACGAGGCAAGCCTCGACAATGACGAATTTGTCGTGCCTGAGGATCCCGTCGAACAAGAGCGTTTCAAACGCAGGCTTATAGACACGACGAGCAGCCTCAAGAAAAAACAGCAACAGCTTAGAGCTGATCAAGACTTGCTAGCCGACAGATGGACCGAAGGCCTGGCAGCCGAAGAGTATGAATTCGAACGCCCCTCCAAGAGCTACCCAAAGCGCAGGCTGCTACCCCGATTAGAGGAGGCAGCACCCACACCTACCTCACCAGCGCATGACCCGGCCGATCGACCACCTTGTGGCCGTGACAGAGAGGCCTCACGGCCCTCCACTCAAGCCGCACCCTAGTGCCGCTTTAAAAATACCAAGGCACGGGGAAAGTGCGCCAGACCTGCGAGATATATTGGAAGACAAGGCAAAGCAAACAAGGTCGATCTACGGATCGCGTGGGCGCCCCACGGCACGAGACGGTAATCGTCACGCCGAATACAGTAACTCCGGCCGGGCCGAACACAGTAGACAAAGCTCGCTTGAGCTACGTCGTGATATAGCTCAATACAGAGGTACCGCACAGCCACTATGCTTTACAGACGAAGTAATGGATCATCAAATCCCAGAGGGTTTCAAACCCGTAAACATCGAATCATACGATGGCACAACAGACCCTGCGGTATGGATCGAGCACTATCTCCTCCATATCCACATGGCCCGCGGTGACGATCTACACACCATCAAATACCTCCCGCTCAAGCTTAAAGGACCAGATCGACATTGGCTTAATAGCTTGCCAACAGAATCAATTGGTTGTTGGGAGGACCTGGAAGCCGCATTCCACGACAATTTCCAGGGCACTTATGTGCGACCACCAGACGCCGATGACCTAAGCCACATAATCCAGCAGCCAGAAGAATCGGCCAGGCAATTCTGTACACGGTTCCTAACCAAGAAAAATCAAATCGTCGATTGTTCGGACGCAGAGGCCCTAGCGGCCTTCAAGCATAATATCCGTGACGAGTGACTTGCCCGGCACCTTGGACAGGAGAAGCCGAAATCTATGGCAGCCCTCACGATGCTCATGACCCGCTTTTGTGCGGGAGAAGACAGTTGGCTGGCTCGTAGTAATAACATAACGAAGATCCCTGGTAATTCGGATACCAAGGACAACAGTGCCAGGTCGCGTCGCAACAAGCACAAGTGCCGCATTAACGGCGACAATACTGAGGATACGACAGTTAATGCCGGATTCAGAGGCTCTAAACCCGGTCAACGGAAAAATCCACTCAAGAGAAATACTCCGGGCCCGTCCAGTTTGGACCGAATACTCGACCGCTCATGCTAGATACATGGCACCCCCGAAAAACCAGCCAATCACACCAACAGGGATTGTTGGGTGTTCAAGCAGGCAGGCAAGTTACATGCCAAAAACAGAGACCAGTGGCTACATAGAGACGACGAGGAGGAGCCCCAGCCGCCGAACAGTAGTGGACAGAAGGGAGTCCCCCCACAAGTGCGGACGGTGAACATGATATACGCAACCCACATCCCCAAGAGGGAGTGGAAGCATGCGTTAAGGGACGTATACGCGATGGAGCCAGACGCCCCGAAGTTCAACACATGGTCCTCCTGCCCGATCACTTTTGATCGAAGGGACCACCCCACTAGCATCCGTCACGGCGGATTTCCCGCATTGGTTCTTGACCCAATCATTGACGGATTTCACCTCACTCGAGTCCTCATGGACGGCGGCAGCAGCCTGAACCTACTTTATCAGGATATAGTGCGGAAAATGGGCATCGATCCTTCGAGGATTAAAACCACTAAAACGACCTTTAAAGGCGTCATACCAGGTGTAGAGGCCAACTGTACAGGCTCAGTCACACTTGAAGTGGCCTTCGGATCTCCGGATAATTTCTGAAGCGAGGAGTTAATCTTCGACATAGTCCCGTTCCACAGTGGCTATCACACACTGCTCGGGCGAACGACATTTGCCAAGTTCAATGCGGTACCGCATTACGCATACCTCAAGCTCAAGATGCCAGGCCCTCGAGGAGTCATTACGGTCAATGGAAACACCGAACGCTCTCTCCGTACGGAGGAGCATACGGCGGCTCTCGCAGCGGAAGTACAAAGCAGCCTCTCAAGGCAATTCCCCAGTCCGGCCACTAAACATCCGGACATCGTCAAGCGCGCCTGGAGTAACCTACAGCAAAACCGCCTGGCACGTTGTGAGCAGGCGTAGTAATGCGGCCCCAACCCCAGCCCTCACGAAATTGCGAAACCAGTACCGCGCGCACATAACTACGCTCTGGAAATACCATGGGCACAGGGGGAGGGGCACCATCACGGCACGCCCAAAACACAGCTTAAACCGCACTAGGGGCTGCCGATTTCTTACTTTTTTCTTACTTTCGGGACTTCATTCTTCGGAAGGCCTAAACAGGCAGTACAATCGCCGCACAAACGATGCAAGAACCAGGGAAGCAGAAAGCCACGCCGCACTATGGAACTATAAGGTGGTCTCTATAACGAGCAGTATACCTGTTTTGCATATCATCACACAGTCCTCCCCTGGATAGGACATGCAAATAGTCCCACATTTTGCTTATCGCACCATTTGTATCGTTCTGCTTTGATTGCAGCTTCTTCAAATAAACAATGCATAGCTTTTGTCTATTACTGTATTACTCTTTTTTAAGAATATATGTTCATTAATGACTTGTTGCACCCGTACACTTTGGTACAGCCAATACACCAGGGGCTTAAGTACACCACAACACGGTGTGAGAAGTCCGAACACTTTCACAAGTGCGGCACCCTGAACTTATAGCATTATATGCATCGGCTCCGAATCATGTCTTGGGTCAAATGTTGGGTTTGCCCGGCTCCTATGTTTTGGTACCTTACGTTCCGTTGTATCGGCTAAGGTAGCGCTAGGAGAACTACTGCAATTGTGTCCCAGTTGAGCTGGGCTAAAGCACCTCAGTAGAGAAAGCTAAAACTGACCGTCATGATAAGGCAAGAGCTGGTCGCTGTTCGAGAGGTTTTCGAGTCCCTAAAGACTTATGCCGCTTAGAGCGAGGAGTCGGCTTTGTCCGGCCCAGGCGTGGATAGCGCCCCAAACTCGGTCTTCCGAACACTAGGGGCTTCGCCAAAATTTACAATTATAGAATTCTATGGCTAAGTGAGAGTGTTCAAGCATTATAGTCCGATTGCCTTGTTCGTTGTGTTGAGCGCCTCCCTTGAAGGACCCAAGAATGGGAAAAAGAGCGCTCAAGTTTTTCCCGAACACCCCAGCACTTGTGGCATGGGGGGCAGAAGCCGACGACTCGCCATCTCTCAAATTTGATAAACGGCCGCACAGAAGGCAATATTTTAAATTCGAAAAGCATTGATTAGCGCACATGAACAAGTTTTTAGCGCACAGGACAAAATAAACAAGTTTTACTCAAAAATTACATCTTTCGAGCATTCGTCAGCCATAAAGCGGGCGCCCTCCAGAGCGCCCTTATAGTACATCTCGGGGTGGCGATGCTCCTTACCCGGCGGCGGCTCGTCCTTCACAAGCTTCTCCGCATCCAGCTTACCCCAGTGCACCTTAGCATGGGCAAGCGCCCTACGGGCACCTACGATGCAGAGGGAGCGCTTGATGACTTCGAGCCTTGGAGAGGCCTCCACCAGCCGCCTCACTAGCCCGAGGTAGCTCCCAGGAAGAGCCTCTCCAGGCCATAGCCGAACTATGAGGCCCTTCATGGCCTGTTCGGCCACCTTGTGGAGCTCGACCAGTTGCTTCAGCTGGTCGCTCAAGGGCACAGGGAGTCCGGCCTCACCATATTGAGACCATAACACCTTCTCTGTCGAGCTGCCATCTTCGGCTCGGTAGAATGCGGCGGCATCGGACACGCTGCAGGGCGAATCTGCGAATGCTCCTGGAGAGCTCCGGATTCGGGTAAGTAACAAGTAATTAACTTTCACATGCTTGCTTTGCATAAAGAAAGCCTTACCCGCCCCTATGTTCTTCATCGCCTCAACCTCCTGGAGGGCCTTCTGGGCTTCGGCCTTGGCAGACTTGGCATTCTCAATGGTCGCCGCGAGCTCACGGACTCTCGGGTCTTTGAGTCAAGCTCCAAACTCTCATGTTTTTTCATGAGAGCCTGGAGCTCTTGCCGCACCTCGCCAACCTGCGCCTCATATCTCTCCCGCTCGATGTTCTCCGTGGCCGCCCTCTTCTCGGCCTCGGCCAGCGCCTGCTTAAGGGTCGCCACCTCTGTTGTGGCCCCTACAATAGCCACGTTAGTCCTGTCACTCCTTGCAATTGCACCTTTTTATATTTAAATAAGGTATTTCTTACCTTCTTTGTCCTCGAGCTGCTTCTTGGCAAGGCCGAGCTCTTGCTCGGACCGCTCGAGGTTCTGCTTTAGCGTGTCCAGCTCCGCAGTCAGTGCGGCGGACGCTTGCAGTGAAGCCTGCATACGCATATTGACTTACTTTTGTTAGATTCCTGCGAATCTTATTAGATCTTCTATTCGGCTTTTCTTTCCAAACGCCAAACAGAGCATCAGGGGCTACTGTCTATGCGGTAATATTTTTACATATTTTTTACATACCTCAAAGCCTATCAAAAGACCGGCACATGCACTACAAGAAATATGTCAACTTGTGACCCTCACTATTGGTCACTGAAAGGTCACAAATTTCCATTTACGACCTTTTTGTGACCAAAAACAGAAGGTCAAAAGCTGGCCGTCGTAAGCTGACTATAGCGACCTTTCTTCTGGAATGGTCGCAAACGTTTACGACCAAAAAAAAGGTCGTAGATTTAACGACCAACTGTTTTGGTCACTAGCAATCCAACCACACCACGTCAGATCCACCGTGGCAAGCTGACCTGGCAGACTTACGACCAAATGAAAAGGTCGTAAAATAGAATCAGCCCGGTCCATTTCAGCCGTCTTGATGGGCCAAGCCCAATAATTCAGCCCATTTAAATTTTTTTCTCTTTATTTTGCTTATCTGCATGGGCCTGGCCCAATAATTTGGCCTTTTATTTTCTGGGAATGGAGCCTTTTTCTGATGATTTTTTTTATATTCCACTATTGTTTTGGGCCACAGCCTTTTTAGTCTAGTTCGAATTTGGGCCTTGGCCTTTTTATTTTCTGTTATGCAGCCTTTTATAGTTTTTGTTCTTACAGTCATTTCTTTTTTTAGGCCCAAGCCTTTTTGGTCTAATTCTTGTTTGGGCCTTGGCCTTTTTAGAGCCCAGGTTCTCATTTTGCATAACTATAAACAGAAAGGCCCACAACCCAGGTGCACAAGTGATCCACAAGTGATCCACAAGCCCAGGTGCACAAGTGATCCACATAACTTCACAGAAAATAAACAAAATGATCCACAAGTGATCCAGGTTCACAAGATCACATAACTTGACATATTCACAAGATCACATAACTTCATAGTGCTCTAGTTTAAACAGCAAAATGCAACAGCTCTCAGCTCAGCTCAGCTCAGTTCACAGGTTCAAAATGCAACAACTACCTTAGCTCAAAGACAAAGAGGTTCACAGCACAGCCATCAAACTACCTTAGCTACAAAGAGAGCCATCAAGTGGGCTAACTTCTCTTCCTGTTCTTCAGACTTCTTGTGCAGCAGCTCAAGTTCCTTGTCGCGTGCAGCTTCAGATTCTTCCGCCTTCATCTTGATTGCCGCCAATTATTGTTGCACCAGTTTAGCTTGAAGCTCGGACCTCTCCAGCTTCTGCTCAAGGTCACGAACATGAGCAGCAGATTTGTTGTTCCTAGATGACTGGAGCCAAACATTCCTGAGGAATGTGCTTTGCTTGACTTCGGTCTTGAGGACTTGTTCGACAATTTCGACAGCAGACTTTGGCTCTTCACCTTCTGGTACCGGCGCTTCCTTCATTTTTTCCATCTCAAGCTAGCATATGGAGGAAAATGATAGGCATTAGTGGGAGATCTATTTCACATTTTGCAAACCAAACCAAGCAAGAGAAACCAAACCAGCACACAAATGGATTATTTGAAGTAACCAAACCAGCACACAAAATCTATACAAGAAGATGATGACTAGTGACCTGGAGACATGCAATTGGAACAATATGATCACTTCATTAAGCCTAGAATGGTGGTTCTATATAAGATGGCTTCCCGAGTGAGCCGATCATCAAACTAACATTCAGATCAAATTTCATCATATCATAAAAATGCATCAAATAGCTACAACAAGTTCTGATATCTTTGTTGAACTATCAAGCAACATCAAAGCATGGAACATAGCATGTGTTCTTGACTGGCTCCGAGTCAAACAACATCAAATCATCAAAGCATCAAAGCTGGCTGTGAATCAAACAGGGCAAAGCATGGAGTGACTTACTATAGCAGTCTTGACTGGCTCCGAAAACCCGTGCTTCTAGCTGTTGTGGGTGGCCTTAAACAAGTCAATCGCAGACAACTCCTCACCCTGACGCTCTTCTTTTTGAAATGTTTTTCAACAAAAATCAAAATATTATTCAGCAAGAATCAGAAATGTTATTCAATGAGGATCAAACGGTAAGGTCTCTAGAGAAGAGTTCTCACAGTGGCAAAAATGTGCGCTATGTAGTGCCTGGAACCAGTTCTTTGAGTGTACACGACTTTTTCTCGATTCATCTTGTTCGACAAACAGGTTTCCTACAAAAAAGCATACTGTCAGCATGATCTAGCACTAGCATATCATGTGCAGAACATAAAGTATCAAACAAAGCAGAGACAAACCTTGTGTCTTGGGGTAGACCACATCTCCACCAGAGCTTGCCATTCACCATCCGTTAGATCAGGCACCGGAGACTTAATGCTGACTTTATTTGCGGCTACGGTATCAAAATACTTCTTCTTGATCTAATGGCGTCTGTTCTTTGAATATTTCTGCAGAATATCTTTGCACGAGGTCCTGATGGTCTCCGAGCCCGTGTTCATCTCAAAATTTTCCTACCAAGATAGCAAACAAGGTAGGAACAATATTAGTGATCATGCATAGGTGTAACAGAAAATAGATAGCACATTAACTATGAAACAAGTAGCTTACAGCAACTTTCCCAATGTAGTTCTCCAATAGACTAGCATTTTTTTGTATAGCTTGAAGTGAGGAAGAACCAGAAGATGGCTTTTTGCAACGAGTTCACACTCAGAAGCAAGCTTTGCTGCCTGTAGAGGCTTCTCTGGACGAATCATCCCTTCGGCAATTTGGATAGGCACCTTGCTACCAAGCGACTTGGTGATCCTCTCTAGCCCTTTGCCCTTTCTAAGTCTAGTCTTGGGAGTCATTGCATCTGAAAATGAAACTGAACTCATAGATTAGAATAGAAATCGACAAATGCAGGAATCGACAAAAGCATACATGATCATTCCATTTGGAAAATGCACTAGTAAAAGATAGCATTGCAAAGGTCAACTTTCCTGATTGAAGCACAAGCTGCTGTTCTTCTTCATTGATGAGAGCGTTCCTGTCAATAGAAGGTGCAACAGGGCTGAGGTCTGTGTGGACAGTGCCTGCTTCATCAATGCAGATGGTTCCTGCTTCATCTAGGCAGACAGTGCCATTTCCATCCATGTTGAGAGTGGTTCCTTCATCCATGGGCGGCAACTCATCACCCGTTTGCACCGAGGTCTGAGAGTCCATGCGCAGCATACTTTCCTGATGGTCCGTCGCAGTCGCCATCCTTGCTTTCTGCCTTGTGAGCCTATCAAGCGCAGGTTCATCAGGTTCCAGGATCCTCTTTTTTTGTCCTGGAGCTGGGGCCATCACCCTTCCTGGAGGCATTGCAGGAGATGTTTTTGAGCTCTTGTGCTTCTTGCTGACTGTCTTCTTAACACCAAGCCTCTTCGTCCTAGATCCCTTCAGTGCCTCGTATAAACAGCACGGAAAAAAGCATTAGATCACAAGAGAAATATGTGAGCACAAGGAATAACATAGAATAACAGAACCCCAACCCTCCAAGCAAGATAGAGCTTGCACCTTAACAATCTTGTTGACTACAACATCATCCACTTCCTCTCCATCAATAACTTCATCCTCCTTAGGATTGTACTCTAGGTCATCATTGCTAACTCCACTACCCTCTTGAACCTCATCACTTCTACCTTCTTGTACACCATTTGTTTTCCTATTCATCGACGCTATTGCACCGATGCCAAGGGACTGGAACATCCGATTGTTCCTCATGATATTTCTAGCCCTAACCTTCTCGTACTCGGTGAGAGGCTCTTCTTTGCATGATAAAGGAAACGTAACTATTAGGTGAATGTTTGGAATGCATGGACAGGCAGCCAAACATATCTTATGAAATTTTATTATCATTTAATCCTAGTTATTCAGGTAAGGAAGACTAACAGCACACAGGCACAATTAAGCCAGCTTATTCAGATTGCAGCAATACATTTCACTTAGCATATTAAGACACAGATTTTATGAAACTGGCCACAAGGAGCAAGTTGCATACCAACGGTTGGCGTCATGCTTGACCTTGTCCTCCTTGCCATGGATGATCTTGAGGTGGTGCTTGCAAAATAGAATAAACAACAATCAGATACAACAGGGATAAAGTAAAATGATGCACTTGTATCGATAAAGGAAAGCATTTGGACCATCATGCACATACATGTAATACATGTGAAACAAACTTGATGGATAAACAATACAGTGATCTAGTGTTATTAATTAAGAAAACATGTAAGTGCACTAAACAAGCATGCATGTACACTAGGAGCAAGTAAGCAAAGTGCATAAGTGCTACTAATACAAGCAAGCAAAGTGCTACTGATAGAAACAAGCAAGCAATGAAGGAAACTGAAGAGAAGCAAGCAAGTACTATTGATACAAACCCTAATTAATAAGCAAGCAAGTAGCTTCTTCTCCAAGTTATACTAATACTAGCAAGTACTGCTGATGGAAACCCTAATTAAGCATGTACTGCTGATAGAGCCCACCCCGCGCTCTCTTTCCTTCCCCAGTGCCCACATGATCACATATACATCATGTGGTAAATCTGACAACGTCTCGTGCTAGTATTAGTATAGCACAATGGTCTACAGTATATGATTGGTACTGTGACAACACTATCAGGTACACCATGAATGGCAGATGGACTTAATCATTTAGTATTAGTATAGCTCGCAGGAATGGCAGATCGACTTAATCATTTAGTAATGACTAATGAACCCCATGAATTAACTAGACCAACCCAGAGAGCATATATCACACCTACATGAACTACTCTAGTAGTACAGTGAGCAGAAAGCTTTCTATATGTAAACCAAAGCATGGCAGGAGCTCACAAGATAGAAACCAAACATGAATGGGAACCTACAAACCCTAGATAGCATGGGAACAACAACTACAGAGCTTTAGGTTTAGTGGCGACCATAATCAAGAACAAATAACAGAGTGCCACAGCAAGCAAAACAAATCGAACACCCAAAAAGAATAACATCCTTGTTCTAGCAAATACAAAACAGGGAGAAGGCTTCAAAGGAAGATTTCTCAAAGAACATGTAGCCATTTCTACGAATATGCAAATGGATATCAATACTTCACACAATGGCACAACAATTATAGCACAATAGCTTACTCCAGGTTCTTATTTAACTCAAGAGGTGGCACTAAACTAGCCAAGTAAATTTAAAAGGAATATGCAATATAATCCAAAACTTTTGTACCTGCTAGGGATTCCAAAGAGAAAACTACTACATCATGTTAACTATTAGTATGGCTACAAACAACCTCTTACAGACATCAACTTCAATGTCATCAAGCAAGCAAATCGCTATGACTACAGATTAACAAAGCATAACAAGGATTAACAAAGCAAATGGCTCTAAAGTAATACACTCTGACAAGTAAAGATTAACAAACCATAACAAGGATTGGCAGCAGAGGGAGATGGAGATGGACAAAAACCTGCTTTTGTGGTAGCCGTGCTTGAGTTCCTCCTCCTGATGCTGCTCAATGACCTGCATGACAAACAAGGCCATGGATGAGCTGCCACAGGGCATCCACATGACAACACAAAACATCAAGCAACGACATTGAGAGGGATGCAAAATCAAAATAGAGCATACAAAATCTAGATTAAAGAACCACCTCCCCCACAAAACCCTAACCCCATGAATCCATCCCCATCTCAAAATCACATTACCAATGACATGAACCCTAACCCCATGAACAAGAAGGATATCATCCCATGAATCCTAACCCCATGAATCCATCCCCATCCCCATCCCCATGAAGAAGAACCCTAACCACCAAGAGATCCTAACCCTAACCATCAGGAGATCCTAACCCTAGAAGATGCACCATGAGATGCTAACCCTAGAAGATGCACCATGAGATCCACCAAACCACCAGAAAACCCTAACGAGGGGAGTACCTGTCGTCGTCTTGTAGATGATGCAGCAGTGGCTCCTGTCGCAGTTGTCGCTCGCGTCTACCCTCTTGTCACCACCGTCGTCGATGTAGAGGAGCGGAGCGGCGATTCGTCGTCGGGGAGCAGAGCGGGGCGGGCCGGAGCAGAGGAGGAGGGGCTAGGGTTGCGGGGTGGGGAGAGGGGAGGAGGGATTCGTCGGGGCTGGCAGGTGGGGAATGGAGGGGCGAAGCAGAGGACGGGCGGCGGGGCGGCACGGAGCAGGGGAGGGAGTGGTCGTCGGCGGGGCGGCTCGGGGAGGGAGAAGCTAGGGTTCGTCGGGGAGAGGGGAGGGGAATGGGGAAATTTGGGGAGGGGAGGGGAGGGGAATGGGGAAATTTTGGGAGGGGATCTCGCGTGTTAGTGGGAGAGGGAGTGGTGGGACCCGCCTGGTAGTGGGAGAGGGAGTGGAGGGAGTGGAGGGAAATTTTGGGAGAGGGAAATTTTGGTGGAGGGAAATTTTTGGTGTGGGAGGGAAATCCTTTTGGGTTTGGGTGTAGAAAAAAATAGGGTTTTTTTGTAAACTTTGTAGAAATCATGGTTAAAATCATACCGAGTAGCTCAAGAAAACACCGATATTGCAAGTTTAATATTTTTGCTACTTGGTAGGCCACATTTGATGATGTGACGCGGTGGTCTCCCATTTTTTTGATTTTTTTTGAATTTTTTACGGTGTTTTAAAAAACCGGCCGATTTCGTCGCGGCGGTCGTCCGTGCCTAGGGTTTGAGTCGTGCCAATCTGTTGTCGAATCTTTGATGAAATGCCTACCTGTGAAGCTAAAAAGCATTTTTAGTGAAAATAACGGGCAAGCTATGGAGGACCCGCAGTTCAAATTCCAGCCGGTTCTAGCTGAATCGGCCGAAGGTGGTCCGAATTACCGGGAGTAGCTACGAGGGTCGGAAATGCATGCTTCTTGGCGACCGTCCGTAAAATAGGGTCTACTTTGAGATAGACATGGAATGGCGCCGTTTGGGGTGCCCCTCCTTGTAGCCGCTTCACGAAAAATGCATGTCTTTTGCATTCAAAAAAATGAAAAACGGTTTTTTTTGTTAAACAAGTTGGAACCTCGCCTTGGCAACATTGTTTGCCATCACAAGACGGAGGCATGCGCCCAATTTGGGCATATTATCAGAAACTATTCAACGGATGCGGCCATATCATTGCTAGTTTGGCTTGAAAGCCATGAATCTTCGTTCATGGTAGGTCGTTTTTTAGAACACTTTTTCAAGAAAACGCCGGTATTGCAAGTTTAGTATTTTTGCTAGTTGGTAGCCCACATTTGATGATGTGACGCGGAGGTCTCCCTTTTTTTGATTTTTTTTTGAATTTTTTACGGTGTTTTCAAAAACCGGCCGATTTCGTCGCGGCGGCCGTCCGTGGCTAGGGTTTGAGTCATGTTTTTAGCATTCAAAAAATGAAACTTATATTGTTCCATACATGAGCATGCACAAAAACCCATAATTTTATCTTTCATCCATGAGCATGCATAAAAAATTTCAATTCCCATCGATTACCAAACTGAATATTCATTGTTAAAAACATGACTTGTTTAGATGACACTGTCATACATCATCCATGAGCATGCACAAAATTAAAATTGACATACTTAACATTGACATGTTCATATTACACTAACAAGCTTAAACCTAACATGCTGAACACCTTCTTAACATCTTCACTCCTCCTTCTTCTCCTTCATCAACCTGATGCGCTCAGAGTGGCGAATCCCAACGCGGATGTACTCCTCTACCACAATTGGCATGGTCTTGTCGCCAAGCTGTGGGATTGCAGGCGCCGCCACCATCGCGAGGTCGTCGTCCGCCACCACCATAGCAAGGTCGTCATCCGCCACCACCATAGCAGGGTCGTCGTCAGCCACCACCATAGCAAGGTCGTCATCCGCCACCACCATAGCAGGGTCGTCGTCAGCCACCACCATAGCATGTTCGTCGTCAGCCAGAATAGGCTGCTCCTCGTCATCCCTGCTCTGCTCCTCGTCATCCCCGCTCTACTCCTCGTCGTCATCCCCGCTATGCTCCTCGTCATCCCCGCTGCTGCTCCCATTGCCTGGCCAAATGCAACAAAGTGTGAACATGGTGTTGTCGTCGTGCAGGTAGAGGAAGCCAAAAGAACAGGAAGAAGAGAGGCAGAGAGCTTACTGGCATCTTCGTCGTGCTGGTAGTACATGCGGCACATGGTGTTGTCGAACATCTTCACGGTGAACATGGCGTCGCCGTCGTAGCGGAAGACAAGGAAGTTTCCGAGCTGTAGCTCATGGGCGCGGGCGAAATGCTCCCAGCCGGGCCCTAGGTACATGTGGCCTTTACCATCAAACACCACCAACACTTCCCACAGCCTATGAAGCCCGCTGCCGGCCTCCCGCAGCTTCACTTTGTGGGGCTCACGACCGGTGAGCATCTTCGTAAACTTGTCAGGCAGCCTCTGCAGCGAGGGTCAAGCAGTGGTTAATTGTGGCAATCAAGCACTAGACAGCAGAGTGATGATAATTAAAGAGATGAGTGATGACAAATATACCTGCCTACTGCAAGATTTCTCAAGTACGAAAGCGAAGAACTCGAAACCTTCCAAGCCAGCCATCTCACTTCTCTGAAAAGCAGAATTGTAATTAAACAACAAGTTACCATAAACAAGACTGGACATAAATAGGAACAGAACCAAGTTTATGATGGCAAAAGTGATAAAAATGAGAAGAGCAATGCACTTGTGGATATTTATGAGAGCAAAAGTGAGAAAAAAAGCAATGCACTTGTGAACATTTGGAATACTACTACTCTATCTACAATGGACCATATCTACCCATGTGCCCATGTCTACTATAAATGGCAAACACAGCATCAGGATCATATCTACTATAAATGGACCATATCTACAATGAACCATATCTACTATAAATGGACCTTATCTTCCCATGTGCTACATTTTGTTAGAACCCAGCACTTAAGAACTGAACCCTAGATTCTCAATTTAAACACACCTACCCAATACAGTCATGTACAAAACGGAACAGCTTTCAGTTCTGTACAAAACTGAATTTAACACTAGAATTTCAGAGATTCAGAGCTATTGGCTTAATTTGCTTTGCTAGGGTTTATATAGCCAAAGGCCACTGGAGGCTAGATCCCCTACAAGTTTAACTACTCCAGTGTGCCGCTGCATCTTTTTAGACAAATATAAACATGTTTATTTTAAAAACAAACAAACAAAATTGGAAAATACTAATACACTTGCAACATTATAAGTGTTGGCATCATTTTTCCCCCTTTCAGTCTGCCTTTTCTATTTCTGATGAATTCTACGTCACTGTGAAGAGAACCACAGGGAAACTAGCATACCTAGCAAGGTAGCACCACACAACTGAACATGGCCAAAAGGGACCTAAACCTAAATGCCTAATTCAGTCTGCAAAATCCCTCTGAATGTGGTCCAATCGCTCGATAGTTGGGCACGCGCAGGCACAATACAAGCTCCAGTATACCACAATTTCAGTAGGGACGCGCGCGCAGGCGCAATACGAGTAACTCCTAAATCAGCATGCTTGTTGGCCTTGTTGGCCTTGTCAACAAAGAACAAAGCAAAGCAAATCAAAGAACACGGGAGGAACAGAACGGACCTGGGGGGACGGCGACTGCTTGAGCTTGTCGGTGTCGTGGATGGTGCCTCCTCTTGATCTACTACTCTATCTACAATGGAACCCTAATCAGCATGCGCCGGGGAACCCTAATCTAATCAATAGGAAGGACTCGGCGGATTCATACCTTAGGAGGCTGTCGCTGTCGATGGAGGAGTGGTTCGCCAGGGAGGTCGTCACCGTCGATGGAGGAGAAGGGGATGGCGGCGGCGGAGAGGAGGAGTGGGTCGAGTGGATAATGGAGAGGAGGAGCGGGTCAAGTGGACATGAGGAGTGGGGAAAAGAGTGGGTCCACTTGTCAGCGAGTTCTGTTTTGATATATTGAAAAGGGTTGGCATAGAGTACAAAACCAACAGCCTCTAACTAGCCCAGTGGTAGAAAAACAGTGGAATAAGCGGCAGGTCGTGGGTTCGAGCCCCCGCTCGCCCAATATTTTTTGGTAGCTCAGGGGAAAAGGGTAGAGTGGGTAGAGTAGCAAAATGGCCCACTTGTCAGTGAGTTGGTCTAGTGTCCCACTTGTCAGCGAGGT
This sequence comes from Aegilops umbellulata, assembly GCA_032464435.1. Lineage (NCBI taxonomy): Eukaryota > Viridiplantae > Streptophyta > Magnoliopsida > Poales > Poaceae > Aegilops > Aegilops umbellulata. The sequence continues at coordinate 534,277,445 of CP136055.1, forward strand.
CTGTGTTTGATACTTGACTGGTTTGATGATTTGAAAAGAGATGGCATAGAGTGGACGACCAGTAGCCTCTTCCTAGCCCAGTGGTCGAAACACAGAGAAATAAGCGCAGGGTCGTGGGTTCGAGTCCCCGCTGGCGCATATTTTTTGCTCACAATGAAATGGGTTCAATTCTGACCAAAATTCAGTTAAAATAGCTACAAGACAACATTCTGACCAAAACAACTACAAGATGATCACAACAACTACTAAATGATCACAGCAACTACAAGACAACATTCTGACCAAAACTTGAACTAAAGATGTTCAAAAAATCTTCTGTATGATCATTTTGCAATCTTTTGCATTACAAGACAACATTTTGACAGCAAGCATAACAGCTACAATAACATCTCAATTCAGGTCAAAACAGCAAGCATAACATCTCAATTTTGCTGCTGGAATCTTAAAGCACTATTGCTACAACCATCAGGATCATCATTTTGCTACAACCATCAGGATCATCATCTTGCTACAACCATCAGGATCATCATTTTGCTCCTAGAATCTTCAAGGATTTTTCTACCTGAAGAGAAGATTGATCACATCAGGTCACCAGTCCCATAGATACCAAAACAAAGAACATTAAGTAATAGTATTTACCTTTGCCAGTCCATTCGCTACTCATCGTCGTCGATACGAAAACAAGGAACTCTATGCCCACTCCTGTTTTCCTCATCATCACTACAATATTGCAGGATAGTATGATCAGTCCGGTTTTCCTCATCCTCGCTTTCATGTCCATCCTCTACCACCTTTCTTCTTTTCTTGATGCCTTCAACTATTGTAGCACCAACGATCACACATTCCCGGTCCCTTAGCACTCTGCTTTGCACCGGAACTTCCATAGAGTCATCATCAGCTTGCAACGGAACTTCCATAGAGTCATCATCTTGGTATGTTAGTCCACCATCACCGGGGCCCTTTTCCACTTCAGTTTCAGTCACACTCCACAAGTGTCTGTGCTGAATTTTTTGCACAACTCGCCATTTTCCGTGCAAAAGAGTGTCTGGCAGATAAAACACCATTGTTGCTTGTGTTGTTAGAATAAAGGGATCACTCTTATACCAGCACCTTGCAGTGTTGATGCTTTTGAAGTGGCCATCATATTTGACAAAAGAGTCTCTCCTCTTCTTACTACCAAGCTCAAACCAGTCACAGCGAAATAAGACAACCGAGCGATGGATGCCTCCACTAGAGTTGTACTGCAACTCTACGATGCTTCTCAACTGACCATAGAAGTCAATGATCTCACCATCATGTGACCCCTCAGTGACGATTCCACTATGTTGTGTCTTCCTTTTTTCCTCGCGGTCAACGGTGTGGTAACGGACACCGTCAGCAATGCATGCTGAATACACTCTCACTCGCTTATCCGGTAAGCATGCCAAAGCAAATAGATCATCACTGACCTTCTTCTCCTCATGCAACTTTCCAATCTGCACAAATAAACCATTTAGCAAACAATGGTATTTAACAATGGGTGAATAACACAGAAAACATAAAACATGTGGCTAAAGATCTCACATGATTCTTAAACCACTTAGCAAACACCTTGGCAACCCTTTTATCAACATTGATATTGCTTTCTTCCTGATTTAACTCTTCCTTGCATTTCCTGCAATGCCAACAAAACATATAACGTACTCGATATATGGTAGAACCTCGGCGCAATTGCTGAGCACAAACAAAACCATCTTGTCATACTCATCACTAGCCTCCAAGTATTGTGAGGCTCCAAGAAAGTTCACACCATGGTTGAAAACAGAGACATCACCACTTTGCGAATCAGACCGCTCTCTATTTCTTCCTGGCCGGTTCCATCTTGTTTCCACATCACCAAAGTATCTAGAGCAAAAAGTCAAGCACTCGTCAACGACATATGCTTCAGCAATAGAACCTTCAGGTCTTGCCGTGTTTCGCACATAACGCTTACAAGTAAGTAGCCTTCTTTCGATTGGGTACATCCAACCGTATTGCACAGGGCCTCTAAGCATTGCCTCTTTGGGTAAGTGCACCGCCAAATGGACCATCACGGTGAAGAAAGCTGGAGGGAAAATCTTCTCGAGCTTGCAAAGAATAATTGGGATTTCTTTTTCAAGTCTTTCCAGGACAGTTAACTTGAGGGTTTTGCAGCACAGTTCTCTAAAGAAATTTCCCAGCACAGCAACCGCTTCATATATATCCTTGTGCATGATTCCTCGGAGGCCCGCCGGTAAAATCCTTTGGAGGAGGATGTGACAATCATGGGTTTTCAGTACTGAAAGCTTGAATCCATCAGAAGTAACACACTTTGCTAGGTTAGCAACATAACCATCTGGAAATTTCACCGCTCTTAGGAATTCACAGAATGCAAGCTTTTGTTCTTTATTCATTGTATACCATGCATGTGGAATTTCAAATGAATCTTCATCTTCATTGTGCTGTAGATCCAAATCTTCTCTTATGCCCATGTCCTCCAAATCAAGCCTAGAACTAACCGTGTCCTTTGTCTTCCCTTCAATGTTCAGAAACGTCCCTAGCAGATTCTCGCATATGTTTTTCTCAATGTGCATTACATCGAGATTATGCCTTAATTTCAGATCAGCCCAGTATGGCAGGTCCCACAAACAAGACATCCGGTCCCAACATTGACCTTCCTCACGCTTTCTTTTCTTCGCCAGCTTTCCTGGTCTCACATCTTTCACCTTTTCAAGTTGCTGCTCTAGCTCTTCTTTAGTGAATTCAGCTGGCTTGTCACGGGTTTCATTCTCACCATTAAAATCTTTGCTTCTTCGCCAGCGATGGTTTCGGTGAAGAAAGCGGCGGTGCCCAATATAGCAGATCTTGCTCCTTATTCTCTTTGAGCAAGGGTTTTTGTCACAATGGACACAAGCCTGATAACCTGCTGTGATCCTCCCAGTCAGAGTGTGCAGAGCCGGGAAATCATGGATGGACCATATGATCGCAACACATAGATTGAACTTTTCTTCCAGACTCAAGGCATCGTATGTAGGTACACCAGTCCAGAGTTGGAGAAGTTCTTCTACGAGGGGCTCCATAAAGACATCAAAATCCTTTCCTGGATAATCTGGACCCGGGATAAGCAATGACATCATGAAGTTGGACTGATCCATGCATGCCCATGGTGGCAGGTTGTACGGCACCACAAAAACTGGCCACATGCTATAAGACGTGCTCATGTTCCCAAACGGATTAAACCCATCTGTGGCAATGCCAAGTTTTATGTTCCTTGGATCTGCAGCAAAATCTAAATGTATACGGTCAAACTCTTTCCATGCTTCTCCGTCCGCTGGATGGCTCAGCTCATTGTCCACAGGTTGCCACTTCAGCTTGTGCCATTGTACCTCACGCGATGATTTCTTAGAGATGAACATCCGCTGCAGCCTTGGTATCAAGGGAAAGTGCCTCAGTACCTTCTTCGGTATTGACTTCTTCCAATCAGCATCTTTCCACCTAGATGCATTGCATTTTGGACAGTTGTCATGCTTTGCTAAATCCTTCCGAAACAAGACACAGTTATTTGGGCACACATGTATTGACACATAACCTAACCCCAGCCTGCGGATTATGCTCAATGCTTCATCATAAGATCTGGGAACACAACTATCAGGGAATTGCAAGCTCAAAAGACAGAGTATTGCATTGAATGCGGCATTGCTAATCCGGTAGAAAGACTTGATGTGGAGTAACTTCACGGTGAAGGTAAATCTTGAAAATTTACCCCCTTAATGAGTTGCGCGCTTTGCCTCCTCTAACACCTTAGCAAACAACAATTTCTGTCCATCAGCACGATCTTCAGCATCGTACAAATCCTTCAATAGATCAGGAATCCTATCATCTTCATGCCCATCCTCTTCCTCCAAAACAGCATTATCTCGCAAAACCTTTTCCATGAAATCAATGCCAGCATCACCACCACCCATCATATGAGGGGCCTCTGTATCAGCTTCAAAATGTTGCGGTTGTCTGTCTAAAGGTTCTCCATGATATCTCCATCTATCATATGTGCTGGACATCCCATTAAGAAGCAGATGATCTTCCACTCTTCCTTGAGCCATTCTTGGACGGTTGAGGCATTCACAACATGGGCAAAGAATGTGAGCATCGTTGGCAAAATTTGCCCGAACAAATGCCATAAAATCATCAACTCCTTTCATATGTTCTTTCGAAAACTTTCTAACTCCTTTTCTAATCCATCTTCTGTCCATCTGCCAAAGACAACAAATTGTTGCAACTTAGCAAATCAATTTCAGTGCATCAAAATTAATTAATGAAAATGGATGGAAGTAATGGAAGCTAAAATTCCATAAAATAAGGTAGGCACCCAAGTTTATATGCTAACTGCCTAAGCACAACATTCAGCTATTTCCAATTTCTCACTACTTTAGTCCAGTCCACATGGTTTACTGATTTCACATGGAGCAATAAAAAGTAGTTCAAATGGAAATACAGATTTCACATGGGAGAAAAGAAAAGCTAACTAAAACATGATGGTTCACAAAGAACAGAGGTGGTTAAACAACCAACAATAACAATATATGCTGCCACTAAGAACTATTTTGGTTAAACCACCAACAATAACACCACTATCAATTTACATGAATGCCATTTCCAAGATTGCATCAAATCTACATCAATGAGAGTTTTCCTAGTTTACATATAATCTACATCAATATTCAGGTCCTTTCACAGATTTGAGGCTGAAATTTCAGAGGTGTAACATCAAATCTACATCAACCCCAGGATCCTGTTTCAGGGAAAGACCAACTCGAGCTCTGTTCTATTGATTGCTGACAACATAATTTACCGGTAACAATTGACTGAATTCCAAAAGAATTCTTAACAATTTCATCAACAACAATTCTCCTAATAATTTCATCAACAGAAATTCTCTTCACAATTTCTACCAAATTCATCAATGACATTTCCAAGAGATTTTTCCAAGCTTACAACAAACCTACATCAAATCACTCTATATGTGTGTGTGGAGATTCTCCTAACAAATCTACATCAAATCATTGACATCAACAGAGAGGAGAGGGGGGAAGGAGAGGGGTGCATACGTGGGCGAGGTCTGCTTGCGGCGGTGGCGAGTCCCCCATGCTCGGCGGCGGCGAGTCCCCCATGCGTGGGCGACGCGAGCGGCGAGGTCGTCGTTCCTGTCGTGGGCCCCGCCCCACCTCCGCCCCTGCAGGTTGCTTCCACCGCGAGGCCGTGGGCGAGGTCACCTGTAGCGAGGTCGTGGGCAAGGCGAGCGACCCCTGCTGGTTGCTTCGGCCGCCGGCCCCGCCTGCCGCTCTTGTCTGAGCGACCCTTGCTGGTTGCTTCCGCCGCCGCCCGCCGCCACCTGGTTGGAAGACCTAGAAAAGCGCTAAGTGTTGCGCTGTTCGATGCCACCCGCCGCCACCTGGTCGGAAGGCCCCACTTGTCACTGATATGAGAGAGCCCTGGTTTTGTATAGTATATAGAAAATTACCCACACATTAGCAACAATCCCACTCTAGCCCAGCGGTACCGAACGAGCGAGCGAGCGAGCGCCAGGTCGTGGGTTCGAGTCCCCGCTAGCGCACATTTTTTAGGAATTAAAGCGCACATTTTTTTAGGGAATTAAATGCTCGCTCACCCACCTGTCAATGGCTCACCCACCTGTCAAATGGTTCCCGACTGTCAGTGTTGCTCTGTTTGATGCCACCCGGTCGGAAGGTCCCACTTGTCAATGATACGAGAGAGCCGTAGTTTTATATAATGTATAGATAAATTCCCATACCTGAGCAACTGTCCCTCTCTAGCCCAGCGGTAGCGAACGAGCGAAGCAAGCGCGAGGGCGTGGGTTCGAGTCCCGCCTCGTGCCTCTTTTTTGGGCGAATTAAGCACTCGGCCCCACCTGTCAAATGGGTCCTACATGTCAGTGTGTGCCCCCTCTGTTGTTGAATATTAACATTTAAACAAAAATGACACCTAGACAGTGACACATAAGCGAGGTTGGTGAGGTGGCTGCCTAATCATCCTAATTCATTCAAACTCAAGTGTAGTGACCATGTTATATTGGTCGTCATCAGCTAGGCGTGAGGCAGTGGACAGTGCTTCCTGCTTTACGACCATTTCCTCTAATGGCATTATGACCTTTCTGACCAAAATGGTCATTATGGTTTAGGGTTTAGAGCCCCCCAGAAAGCTTTTGACCAATTGGTCTAAAATGGTCATAAATTTATGACCAATTCTTCGAGGGTCACTGACAGAAGGTCATAAGTTGACATATTTCTTGTAGTGAAGCTTCGGTCAGCCCGCTCTTGGCGGACTGAACTTTCTGAATCACCGCACTTATAATGGTGCAGTGAAGCTTCGGTCAGCCCGATGGAGGCGCCTTTAAGCACCTCCAGCAGATTGTCCGGCGCCTCCGGTTGGATGGGGGCCACCGGCTCAGAGGGCTTGCTCCTCTTGGAAGGAGGTCGCCCGCCGGACTCTGGAACCTTTGAAGGTTCTGGAGCGGTGTCCGGCCTAGGGCAGGACTTGGAGCCCTTAGAGGTTATATCCCCTTGGCGCCTGGGGTCAGGAAGGTCGCCTTGCGGCGCCTCCGGGACCACGTCCTCCTGGCTTGGAACCTCTTGGGACGCCACCTCGGCGTCATTCGTAGGGCGGGGGGAGGTAGCCGTCGGAAGAGAGTTTATGTTCGACGAGTCCAAGGAACCGCTCGATGACACGTCGAGCCGGTCTTTGGGTGGACTGCATAATCATATTCGACGTAAGGAAAAGCTATGCAGTGAAGGAATACTATGACTTACTCTGGTATCCGGATACTTACGATTTCACCAGGGGCTTAGCCCTGTGCGGCCACTCCCCTTCGCCGTCATCGGCGTTGGTGGAGTAGTCCGGAAGAAGGGTTTTCCCCTTCTTGGACCCTCCGGCCTCCCTAGTTGGGGCGGCCTTCCTTTTCTTTCCTTCCCCCGCTGGAGGGGGAGGGATCTCTTATTCCTCCTCCTTGTCTTCACGGGAGGATTGCGACTCGGAGTTTTCAGACAACGAATCCGACACCACCACACGTCGGGCACTCTTTCGAGTCCCCATGGCCTTCTTCTCCGGCACCACATAGGGTGCCAGAGCCAGCAGCTTTGCCAATAGAGCGTCTGCTGGGTCTTCGGGCAAAGGAGCCGGACAGTTGATCTGTCCGGACTTCGCCTGCCAATCCTGTCAAAAGAAAGGGAGCTTAGATCCCGCATAAAGTCAAACTATGAAAAGCTAAAATACCCTGTAAAAGGTAAAAATAGCTTACCGCACTAGCGTGACGCTGCGTGCTGAATCCGTGATCCTCGGTAGCGGATGCGGGAGACTCGGCGCCCTTGAATAGCACCTTCCAGGCATCTTCGTACATCGTGTCGAAGAGCCTGCTTAGAGTTGGGTGTTGCGCTGGGTCGAACCCCCACTGGTTGAATGCCCGTTGTTGACACGAGAGGATCCGGTGGATGAGCATAACCTGGACTACGTTGACAAGTTTAAGCTTCTTGTTCACCAGGGTTTGGATGCATGCTTGCAGTCCAGTCACCTCTCCTTTGTTGCCCCACGACAGGCCCATCTCTTTCTAGGATGTGAGCCGCGTAGGGGGTCCGGATCGGAACTCGGGGGCTGCGACCCATTCAGGGTCACGCGGCTCGGTGATGTAGAACCACCCCGATTGCCACCCATTCAGGGTCTCCACGAAGGAGCCCTCGAGCCATAGGACGTTGGGCATCTTGCCCACCATGGCGCCTCCGCACTCCGCCTGGTTGCCGCGCACCACCTTTGGCTTGACATTGAAAGTCTTGACCCATAGGCCGAAATGGGGGCGGATGCATAGGAAGGCCTCGCACACGACGATAAACGCCGAGATATGGAAGACAAAGTTTGGGGCCAGATCGTGGAAATCTAGGCCATGGTAGAACATGAGCCCCCAGACAAATGGGTGGATAGGGAAGCCCAGTCCACGGAGGAAATGGGGGAGGAACACCACCCTCTCATGGGGCCTTGGGGTGGGGACGAGCTGCCCCTCTTCGGGAAGCCGGTGCGCGATGTCGTTAGACAAGTATCCGGCCTTCTTTAGTTTTTTGATGTGTCCCTCCGTGACGGAGGAAACCATCCACTTGCCTCCCGCTCCGAACATGGTTGGAGAAGGTAGAGGTGGGGAGTGCGGACTTGGGCGCTGGAGCTCGAGTTTGCGGAAATGGATAGGCAAAGGAGGAAGAAGGCGTGGATGAGAAAGGTGGATCCTTATCCCCTTATATGGGCGGACGCAACTACGCGTCGCCACCTGCCTGGTAAAACTCGCTTATCTCCCAAGCGCTGTAATCAATGGCCGGTTGGGTTACCCACGCCCGTATTGATGAGAATCCCGGAATAAGGGGACACGATCTCTGCTTTGACAAGACGTGTCAAGGAAACCGCCTCGCATAACACGCTGAGGTGAGGTAATGAAACGATTCGAATAAAGGCTTGGCCGTGGTGTGATGTCACGCTGTGGAATACGTCAGCAAATTAGATTTGTGTAAATATTATTCTCTCTATGGCAATATGTGGAGACTTATTTTACAGAGCCGGACACTATCCTTGTGTTCGAAATCTTCTATAAAGTACTTGGAGGAGGAACCCGCCTTGCAATGCCGAAGACAATTTGCCCGCCGGACTCGTCGTCATTGAAGCCTGGTTCAGGGGCTACTGAGGGAGTCCTGGATTAGGGGGTGTTCGAAGAGCCGCACTATACCTTCGGCCGGACTCCTGGACTATGAAGATACAAGATTGAAGACTTCGTCCCATGTCCAGAAGGGACTTTCCTTGGCGTGGAAGGCAAGCTTGGCGATACGGATGTGTAGATCTCCTACCATTGTAACCGACTCTGTGTAACCCTAGCCCTCTCCGATGTCTATATAAACCGGAGGGTTTTAGTCCGTAGGACGAACAACAAAACAACAATCATACCATAGGCTAGCTTCTAGGGTTTAGCCTCCTTGATCTCGTGGTAGATCTACTCTTGTACTACCCATATCATCAATATTAATCAAGCAGGAGTATGGTTTTACCTCCATCGAGAGGGCCCGAACCTGGGTAAAAACATCGTGTCCTTTATCTCCTGTTACCATCCGCCTAGACGCACAGTTTGGGACCCCCTACCCGAGATCCGCCGGTTTTGACACCGACAGGAGGACTCCGAGGAAGCTTTCGCACATGGCGACAAAGGCAGGTAGCAGCACCACCGTATTGGGCGTGAGGTGGTGCGGCTGGAGGCCGTAGAACTCGAGGAAGGCGCGGAAGAAGCTGCTCGCCGGCAGGCCTAGGCCGCGCAGGCAGTGCGAGCGGAAGATGACCCGCTCGCCCTCCTGCGGCGCCGGCGAGATCTCCCCCTTTGGAGCAAGACGCACCCGCATGTAATCTTTACCGCGGAGCCGACGCGTCTTGGGGAGGAAATCAATGTGGTCGTTATGGACCTCCGAGCCATCCCAGGTGCCGGAATGCACCGAAGTGGGCGCGGCGGCCGAGGAAGAGCTCATTGTGGGCGGTCGTCGCAGCGCTCGACGAGGCTCCGGGCGCGGTGGTGCGAAGAAGAAGAAGAAGCAAGGAGAAGTGTGGAGGAGGGGCGCGCATGCTCTGCCGCTCCCCCTCCTTCCCCTACTTATAGCCTCATGGGCTGCGAAGCCGAGGGGGTGGTCGTGGGATTTACGACGCCACGACCCCATGACCCCCCACATATATCGCACGGAGTTAATGCGCGCGGTAACTCCGTGGGAACGCCAACCGTCCGTCACAGACACAACGGATCCGCTCACACGTTGAGGCACGGTAGTGGCGGGCCCCGCCCGAAGATCTGTCCCGTCACGCGCGTGTGCAGGCAGACTGGCCTGGCCGGGCGCTGCCACGTGACAGGCTCAAATCGGGCGGCGGCCTGGAAGCTTAGCCAGGACGCTGCCTGGTTCCCGCCGGGGCGTTCGAAATACTGAACGAGTCATAGTTGGGCGAGTCTGACTCCTTCTAGTCGGCCCGACGGAGGTCAGACAAAATCCGAGTCTCGGGCTCCCGGAGCGAGAAACTATTGAGGCTCCATGGCTGATCATCCACGGTGCCTCACCAGCTTCGGGGACTACTGTCGGAGTAATGGGCCACGAGTAGGCTAACCCTAAGCCCAGAACCTTTCAAGACATCGGGGCAGGCCGCAGCCCTCAAAGATGCCATGATGAAGAGCTGTCCTCTAGAAGCCGGCCGGAACCACGGCCGGCTCCCCCTCGCGGCCGAGTCCTGAGGGCGAGTTCAAGACGCACCGACTCCAGCCTGGCGGCTTCTAGAGAAGCCGGCTTCCAGGAGTTGGCCCACGGCGCCAACGAATACCCAAGCCTACGTCAAGAGGGATGAGATAGGGAATGGCTACAGTAAAGCCCACACCCTCCTCTTTCCAGGGGCAGGTATTGTTGGGGAACGTAGTAATTTCAAAAAAATTCCTACGCACACGCAAGATCATGGTGATGCATAGCAACGAGAGGGGAGAGTGTTGTCTACGTACCCTCGTAGACCGAAGCGGAAGCGTTGACGCAATGTAGAGGAAGTAGTCGTGCATCTTCCCGGTCCAACTGATCCAAGCACCATTACTCCGGCACCTCCGAGTTCTTGACACACGCACAGCTCGATGATGCACCCCGGCCTCCGATCCAGCAAAGATTCGGGGAGGAGTTCCGTGAGCACGATGGCGTGGTGACGATCTTGATGTTCAACTGTTGCAGGGCTTCGCCTAAGCACCGCTACAATATGATCCAGGTGGAATATGGTGGAGGGGGGCACCGCACATGGCTAAGGAACGATCACGAAGATCAAATTGTGTGTTCTAGGGGTGCCCCCTGCCCCCGTATATAAAGGAGTGGAGGAGGGGAGGGCCGGCCCTCTCTATGGCGCGCCCTAGGGGAGTCCTACTCCCACCGGGAGTAGGATTCCCCCTTTCCTAGTCCAACTAGGAGTCCTTCCATGTATTAGGAGTAGGAGACAAGGAAGGGGAAGAGGGAAGAGAAGGAAGGAGGGGGCGACGCCCCTCCCCCTAGTACAATTCGGACTAGCCAATGGGGGGGCGCGCGGCCTGCCTCTCCCTCTTCCCTAAAGCCCAATAAGGCCCATATACTTCTTCCCCTGTATTCCCGTAACTCCCCGGTACTCCCGAAAATACCCGAACCACTCAGAACCTTTCCGATGTCCGAATATAGTCGTCCAATATATCGATCTTTACGTCTCAACCATTTCGATACTCCTCGTCATGTCCCCGATCTGATCCGGGACTCCGAATTCCTTCGGTACATCAAAACTCATAAACTCATTATATAACTATCATCGAAACCTTAAGCGTGCGGACCCTACGGTTCGAGAACAATGCAGACATGACCGAGACACGTCTCCGATCAATAACCAATAGCGGGACCTGGATGCCCATATTGGCTCCTACATATTCTACGAAGATCTTTATCGGTCAGACCGCATAACAACATACGTTGTTCCCTTTGTCATCGGTATGTTACTTGCCCGAGATTCGATCGTCGGTATCCAATACCTAGTTCAATCTCGTTGTCGGTAAGTCTCTTTACTCGTTCCGTAATACATCATCTCACAACTAACATATTAGTTGCAATGCTTGCAAGGCTTATGTGATGTGCATTACCGAGAGGGCCCAGAGATACCTCTCCGACAATCGGAGCGACAAATCCTAATCTTGAAATACGCCAACCCAACAAGTACCTTTGGAGACACCTGTAGAGCTCCTTTACGTTGTGACGTTTGGTAGCACACAAAGTGTTCCTCCGGCAAATGGGAGTTGCATAATCTCATAGTCATAGGAACATGTATAAGTCATGAAGAAAGCAATAGCAACATACTAAACGATCGGGTGCTAAGCTAACGAATGGGTCATGTCAATCACATCATGCTCCTCATGATGTGATCCCGTTAATCAAATGACCACTCATGTCTATGGCTAGGAAACTTAACCATCTTTGATCAACGAGCTAGTCAAGTAGAGGCATACTAGTGACACTCTGTTTGTCTATGTATTCACACATGTATTACATTTCCGGTTAATACAATTCTAGCATGAATAATAAACATTTATCATTAAATAAGGAAATAAAGAATAACTTTATTATTGCCTCTAGGGAATATTTCCTTCAGGTATGGCCACAGTGCCCCGTACCCGCGGAGATCTCCGTCCGGTGCGGGACTGTTGCCATGTCGGCCCTGACATCAGCACCCGTAGGCAGAGTCCTACGCGCACGATGGCCTGTCTGTACGGCCCTGGGGCGACGGGACCCACCGGTCAGCAAGGGTCCAGAAGACGGCAAGAGCACCACCAGCCGGACCCGTTGGGAGTCGGCCTCCGGGAGTCGGCTCGTCCCTCCCACGGGTCGCACGCGCCATTAACCACACGAGACGGGGAGTGGCTACAGTAATCGCCCATCAGGCAGCGGAGCTATAGCCACGACCCCATGACCAAGCCTGCATCATTAGAGGCGCGGCTACAGTAATCAGCAGCCGGCAAGACCCGCTCACGGCAGACACGGCCTATCGGCTCCGTACCAGACCAGTCAGCGGGGCCCACTGGCCGGCAGGCCCTGGCAGTCGGCGGAGAAGACGGCGGCCCAAGAGACTTACGGCTGGGCCCTGCGGCCCAGCCGGATTACCATTGTACCCCTGGGGGTAGGCCTATATAAACCCCCCGGGGAACCCATGCAAAGGGTTTGCATCCATTAGCATTAGACCAGATCATATAGGAAGGAGAGAGCTAGCCTTGCCTTCTCCTACCTCTAGGAAACAGCTCGAGGAGGAACCTTGTATGCCCTTTGCCATAGTGACCATGCGGAGACCCTGCAGAGCAGCAGTAGGGGTGTTATCTCCACGGAGAGCCCTGAAGCTAGGTAAGATTCGCCGGTGTACATGTCTACGCCTCATCCCGCTTCCAGGCACCGGCGACGTTCTACTCACTCCCACCATGATAAGCCATCCTTTGGCATATGCCGCACCCAACCCCCGACAGTATCCACGGGTTTACACATGGTCGGTTACAATCTAGGAATAAACATGTCGATCATTTGAATGTGGCTTGAAGTGTATGCCAAGTCTTCGGAGGATTCCATCTTGACTACGCTGAGGGCCAGGGAATGCGTGGCCCATGCTTCAGTTGTTGGCATTGGGAAATGTGGTAGAAAACAATAAATTCCTACGATCAAACCAAGAACACTATGAAGATGCATTAGCAGTTTAGATCATTACCAACTCCGAGTTGCAGTAGAAGAAGAGTCGGTGTAGATCGTACTTCAAGTCCACCGTCCATGACGATCCCTCGAACAAAAGACCGAAAGCATGGGATCTCTATAGTTTGCGAACGTACATGCTTCATGATCTGGCAGCGCTTCACCGTCTAGAGATAATTGTTGCCTAAGAATTAGAGGGAGAAGATTAGAACCACACGTTGCCGCTAATTATGAGGATTAGAGAGAAATAGATCTAGCTCTAATGTGATCAACTGGAACTGGAACTAGAGAACTAGAGGAGGCTCCAAAACTTATGTCTACAAAGGCCAAAATCATCTAGTATATATAGATTGAAGGGAGAGGGATTTATGGACGACTTGGGGGGATGTTTCTCTCCTCTTGCTCCGGCCTAGAGCCTGGTGAAGTCCAACTCCACCTCCCCAATTCGGCCTCCCCTTTGGGCACCTCCACTAATGGGCCTTAGGGCCCATTAACTCTCCCCAAATAGGCATTTTCTTTACTCAGCCCATTGACTATAAATAAATACCAGGGTCATCCTAATCAGTTAGTGCCGTTCATAATTTATATTTAAGTCCTTGGAAACAATCTCCACCTATATATCAATTTTCGTTATTACCCGGCACCCCGAAACTCTTCCGTTGACTCCAAAATGCTTCTGTTTCTCTTCGAAATATTTATAATATTAACACAACTATTTAATGAATATTTATAAAAAATCTTACTCCACTAACACTAAATAGATCATGATTCCCTTAAGCTTGTGACCATGTAGGTTCGGTAAAACATAGACATGAACGAAACCCCTTTCATCTAATGTTCAATAGCGGAACTGTGGACATCCATATTTATCCCTATGAATACATGAATGAAATTACAGTGAATCTTTCGTTATCATGTGCTTCTCCCTTTGCTTCTCGATACTTTACAAAACCAGAGGGGATATATATTAGTATCCTCTTGTGTCATTCTCATGCTCGCCATACCGGTCTCCTCGTTATCTGTTTCGTTCTTATTTCTCGTTGACATGTTCTGGCATCCCCGCAACCTAGTCACATGTGTCTGGCTAGATAATGGATGTCGTCACACCGAGAGGGCCCTAAGAATATATGTCCATCTTTGGTGGAGCAAAATCCCACTCTTGAGCTATCTAGTCCCTTGTCAGGCTTTCCGATGTACCTAAAAGTTATAGTTCTGATAACTGTGTTACAGATGGCGTTTGCGGAAACCCAAAGTCTATCGTACGGTAAGAAGTGACTATGATACTCTAATGATCTAACTAACTAAAGCATATGTTACTCTCCATGTTATAACAATTGAGGTGCTCAAAGTATAACAAACAAGTTGGGTCTATACAATATTGTTCTTCCAACATCATATTCTCGAAGTTATTTTTGGACTATCATTACACTTAACGATATCCAACGATCTGGAAAACATGATCACAAACAACACTTGTGCTAGTCTTAGATGCGAGACTAGGAATTATGTTTTATCGTCTATTATTGCACACATGCATATGAGTTTTCCATTGAATCGCATATTCCAGGATCATAGTACACTACTAGAGAAAACCTTATACACAGAACTTTAGCAGTAACGCTTGTTAAAAAAGGGCGCTACTGCTACACAGCAGTAGCGCGTGCAGAATAACCATGCTGCAGATACATATATAGCAGTAGCGCGTCCCATGGTAAAAGCGCTACTACTAAAATTCCCACCACTAAGCCGATAGGCTACACATAGTAGTAGCGGTCTTCTATAAATAGCGTTATCGCTAATACTGTTGTAGCAGCGCGTTTAGGTGTAACGCGTTACTGCTAATGAAAATAAAATAAAATGAAAAATAAGTAGAAAAGTAATAGAAAAATGAGAAAGGAAAAAATAAAATGTAAAGAAAAATAAATGAAAAAAGGGAAAAAAGGAGAAAGGCATAGCAGTAGCGCGTTTCTGAAAATGCGTTGTAGCTAACTTAGCTATAATGTCGTTTCAGAAACGCGCTACCGTTATGTTTCACTTAACCAGCGGTTTCCCGACCCCCCCGGCCACCACTTCTCCCCCAAATCCCTCGCCCCACTTCACCGCCGTCTCTACAAATCACCGTCGCCCCACATCGCCGTCGTCTCCTGCCGGCGCGGACGCCCGCAACCTCACAGTCTCCCCCCGAGGCTGCCCTCATCCTTACCACCGCCGCTCGAGGCCGCCCTCAGCCTCACTGCCGCCGCCCAAGGCCGCCCTCGACCTCATCGTCGCCGCCCTCGACCTCACAGCGGCGGAACTCGACCTCACCGACGCCCGAGCCAGCCCAGGACCGCCGCTGCCCGAGCCCGAGCCCGCCCTCCGCGCCCCTGCATCTGTCGCCAAGCACCTCCCCGCCATCGTCTCTCCCCTCTCTGTAAGCCCCCCACCCCTCCCCCACCACTCCTCTCTCTGCATTTTAGATCAAAAATTAGTAGAGCAAAAGTTAGTTTATAGCAAAAATTTTAGTTTGGAGCAAAAGATGTTAAGTAGTAGATGTTGGAGCAAAAATTAGTTTAGAGCAAAAAAATTGGTTTACAGCAAAAGTTAGTTAGGGCGGTAGGGTTTAATTAGGGTTTTTGTTTTCATAGATGTTTTTTAAAAGAAAAAATCAAGAAAATGTTGTAGCAGTGCTGCTTGTAGTATATAGTGATACTAGTAGATGTTAATTAGGTTAGGGTAATAGTGGTACTAGTAGATGTTAATTAGATGTTTTTTAGTTAGGGCAGTAGGGTTTTTCTAGGTTAATTAGGTTAGTAGTGCTGCTAGTAGTAGTGGTACAATAGGTTAATTAGGTGAAGTTAAATGAATGACCTAAATGAATGAAATTAGTAGTTAACTAGATTCTTGCCTTTCATCATTATAGAGCACTAAAGTTAACTGAATTTTGTTCTATTAGTAGTTAAATGAATTTTCTTCTACACTTAGTTTTTTAACTAGCTTGTGAAATTTGGACATGTATATTTGGACATGTGGTTGCTCGTGTATATTTGGACATGTGTTGCGGAGTCGAAGATGGATATTTGAACACTGTTTCCAGGGAATAAAGCCGAGAGGCCTATGTTTTGCCGGAATGTTGATTCATTTCCGTTCTGGCAAATTTCATGTGCTCGATTTGTCCACTTTTTACCAAAGGTGATGCCAAAATTTTCTGTGAATTTCGGCATGACTTGTGCTACAAACTAGGGCATATCGAGTGCCCGAGATTAGTCGCACCGAGAAGGAGTCAACGTTCCTGCAAAACATAGGCCTTCTATGTCATTATTCATTTTATTAGGTCTAGAATAAATTAATTAGATTTAGTCGTAGGAAACATGGCTAGCAATGATGAATGACAGGGTTCTGGTGATTCCGATGATGTCTACCTCGCGGCAAACGAATTTTTGAGCCTTACCGATGATCAACGGATGTTGTTGCTGGGCCCACCTGTCGCATCGGGGACTAATACCGACATGTAGACCGACGATGAGGCTGAGACCGGCACCAAGACCGGCACCGACACCGGCGCCGAGACTAGCGGAGCCGGTCTAGAACTGATAGCAAAGAGGCCACAACGCCCAAACCAACTCATGACTACTAGACTGATGGTCATGGAGATGGACGACGACATTTTTGAGCCAATAGCGCCCGAGGAAGCGCGATCGTGCTACGGCAATCAAATAGGTTGCATCGTATGGACAACCGCCACCATCAACGATGAGAAACTACAGAAGATAGATAATATGAGGCCCTCCCTCCTAAAGAAGCTGCACTAGATGTTCTTTTTCTCAGGCCGGAATGAAAAGGATTATAAAGATCCAGACAAGGACCCGACAATGAAGAAGATAAACAAACACGCCATGACCAAGTTTAGCGACACGTTGGCCGCGGAGAAAACAAGGGTGAAACATCGGATCGTCAACAAAAAGGAACCCTACACCGAGATTGTAAAGGATAATCCGACAATCACAAAAGAGCAGTTTGAAATATTCAAGGCGGCTTGCGAGGCCGAAGCTGCTAAAAAAGTCGAAGTACATGAAGGGGCTTCAACAGAGGAACATGGGGCGCCACCACAGAGGGAGTCCTGGACTAAGGGGTCCTCGGGCGTCCGGCCTGTTATCCATTGGGCCGGACTGATGGGCTGTGAAGACATGAAGGCCGAAGACTGTACCCGTGTCCGGATTGGGATCTCCTTGGCGTGGAAGGCAAGCTTGGCGACCGACTATGAAGATTCCTTCTTATGTAACCGACTCTATGTAACCCTAGATTCCCCCTCGGTGTCTATATAAACCAGAGGGGTTAGTCCGGAAAGGAGATATACATTACCATAGTCATATAGGCTAGACTTCTAGGGTTTAGCCATTACAATCTCTTGGTAGATCAACTCTCGTAATACTCATATTCATCAAGATCAATCAAGTAGGAAGTAGGGTATTACCTCCATAGAGAGGGCCCGAACCTGGGTAAACATCGTGTCCCCCGTCTCCTGTTACCATCGATCCTAGACACACAGTTCGGGACCCCATACCCGAGATCCGCCGGTTTTGACACCGACATTCGTGCTTTCATTGAGAATTCCATTGTGCTGTCGACGAAAGGTTCGATGGCCCCTTCAATCATCTATAGTGACGTTGTCCAAGGAGGAACTTTCCTCCCCGGACAGATTTTCGTGTTCGACGGCTTCGTATTGCGAGCCAACTCGCTTGGCCATCTGGAGCAGATCGATAGCTACTCCCCTGGCCATCAGGTCAGATTTGGAAGCTTGAACTATGTCACGGATATCCGTGGAGACTTGATCTTACATGGATTTGAGACCGCGGTGATCGCTCCCCTCGCTCCGATGAACATGACCTAAATCTGTCATCGGACCAGGTTCTCGAGATGGTTCCTGTAACTGCTACGACCTTAGATCCGGAGTAGTGCGCACCATCCGAAGACACGGAGTCTGCGGCGTTGGAGCTGCACATAGACTCACCACCAGGTAATAGCAGCGTCAACGGAATTCCAGACTCATCTCCGGCAATAAGTTCCAAACATCGCGCGCCCCCGGACACCGAGTTGGATCGGCTATCAATCATCGAGTTCAGCGCCGCAGATGTCTTCCAACACTCGCCCTTCGGCGATGTGTTGAATTCATTAAAAAACCTGTCCCCGATGAGGGACTCACGGCCAAACTATGTCCGGTTCGAGCTAGAGGCTGATAATAGAGAATTTCGCTCCCACCCGGCACCCACTTCATAGCCACTGCCGAGGACTTAACCGACATGCCCGCTTCTGGCTTCGAAGACATTGACAGTATAGACGACGATGCCGACAAGGAGCAAAGCCAAGACCCGCCATTCATCAGGCGTGGGACGGCCACCCCTTCATATGACGTGAACATGATCGATACACTTAAAAAGTTTCGCGGCAATGACAAGGGAGATCCGGTCGAGAATAAAGCTCCTGAGACAAAGTCTAAATTCCGGTGCCCCAAACACCGCTCTAGGTCACGCCGCATCATCGATGGCACTGGAGAAAGTAGTACTCCGGACGGTGCCGAAAGCAATGAAGACCCTGTGGAAGCGATATCCGAGCAGGAGGAACAGGAAAACGGGCAAGCCAGCCCTGATGAACAGGCCCTGCCCAGCGACGGTTCGGAGGACGACAACTACCTTCCAATCTCCGAAGATGAGGCAAGCCTCGGCGACGAAGACTTCATCGTCCCCGAAGAGCGCTTTGAGCAGTAGCGCTTCATGCGCAGGCTAATAGCTACGGCAAGGAGCCTGAAAAAGAAGCAGTAGCAGCTTCAAGCTGACTAAGACCTACTCAACGAGAGATGGACCAAAGTCCTAGTCGCCAAAGAATACGGCCTTAGTGGCCTAGCCAAAAGCTACCCAAAGCACAAATCGCTATACCAGTCCAATGACAGGGCGTTGGAGCCCTTACCATCGACACGCAATGTGGCAGGTGGCCGACAACTCTGTGTGGATAAAGAGGCAACTCAAGCCAAACACCAGAACACCCCACCTCGCCGTAAAGGCAAGAACAACGCAGGTCATGATTACCCAGACGACCTGTAGAGGGACTTGGACAACAGAGCAAGACATGCAAGACCGATCTACGGATCGCGAAAGCATGCTTCGACACACGACGATGGCTACCTATTCGGACGTGTCAAACCTCGCCATGACCGAGTCGAAAACCGCAAAGGGACTCCTTCGGAGTTACGTCGCAGTGTGTCCCAACATAGAGGCGCCGCACACCCGCTTTGCTTCACTGATGAAGTAATGGATCATGAATTCCCGAAGGATTCAAAACCGTCAATATTGAATCATACGACGGGACAACCGATCCCGCGGTATGGATAGAAGATTTCATCCTCCACATCCATATGGCCCGTGGAGACGACATCCACGCCATTAAATACCTCCCACTAATACTAAGAGGGCCATCTCGTTACTGGTTAAACAGCCTGCCTGAAAATTCCATAGGCAGCAGGGAGGACTTGAAGAGGCTTTCCTCGATAACTTCCGAGGAACATATGTCCGGCCACCGGATGACGATGACCTAAGTCACATTGTCTAGCAACCCGGAGAATTAGCCAGGGAGCTCTGGACTTGGTTCTTTGTCAAAAAGAACCAAATCATTGACTGTCCAGACGCGGAAGCCCTTGCGGCTTTCAGACACAGTGTCCAGGACGAATGGCTAGCACGCCACCTCGGCCAAGAAGGACCTAAATCCATGACAGCCCTCACTACTCTGATGACCCGCTTTTGCGTGGGAGAAGACAGTTGGCTCGCTCGTAGAAGCAATAGCGCCAGCAACCCCGGCACCTCCGAAATCCGAGACGGCAATGGAAAGCCATGACGAAACAAAAACAACAACCGCAATGACAATGAAAGATCATGCGACACAGCGGTCAACGCCGAATTCAGCAACCCTAAGCCCGGTCAGCGGAAGAAGTCATTTCAAGGCGAATCGAGACAAACCATCCAACCTGGACAGGATATTGGACTGACCCTGCCAGATTCACGGCCACCCCGATAAACCAGCTAATCATACCAACAGAAACTGTTGGGTCTTTAAACAGGCCGGCAAGCTCAACACCGAACACAGGGGGAGGAGGCCGCCAGGCGACAGGGATGACGGAAAGGTTCACCAGTGAAACACTGGGGGTCAGAAGCAATCTCCACCCGAGGATCAACTACTCCTAGAATGGAAATAGCAACCCGGCTTCCGCCGCCCACTCCATACACCTACAAAATTCGTACCGCACATACATCATTATGCACTCAAGATACCATGGGCATTGACAGAAGCATAATACGGACAAGCCTGCAAGCACTCCAGTAACATTTTTTATTTACTTTCCTTTTTATTTTTTCTTCCTTCGCTATCCTTTAAAAACAGGTGACGGACAGGATAAACATCTGAAACTGGCTCTATCGAAGTCCGGATCCGTACACTCACCTAAGGGGCTACTTCCATCAAGGGTTCCCCCCACCGAGGACCGGCGGCGCAGACGTGCGACAGGAGGTCCAAAATAACTTTTTGTAGACTGCACTCTCTATTTCTTGAGCCTGTACTATGCATGTTCCTCCGCCTCCAACCCCGAGCATGTCAAATAGCCGAGAGGATGGATTTTATATATATCATAAGTAATCATTGGCATATCACTTAGTTCCCAGTAAACAATATCCGAACTAATCATCCGTATTGTTTCTCGAACAAATATGGCTCCTACAGTTATTTCACAGAAATACCTTGGCATAACCTGCCAGGGGCTCGGTGTGGGAACAAATGAGTTGCCATTAAAAGTCCGAACAGCTCTATAGCATACTTCGGCGTTGCAAGCTTGGCCTTATATGCATCAGCTCCGAATCATTGTCTTGGGTCAATACTTGGGTTGCCCGGCTCCTGTGCTTGCTACCCTACGTTCCCCTCTATTGGCTAGGGTAGTAAAGGGAGAACTACTGCGATTGTGCCCTGGTCTAAACCGGACGAGCACCTCAGTAGAGAAAGCTGAAAACTGACTATCATGATGCGGCGAGAGCTGGTCAACCACTTGACGACTTCTTGGAATCTTTAGCGATTCTCCGTGTCACTGATACGTCTCCGTCATATCTACTTTTCCAAACACTTTTGCCCTTGTTTTGGACTCTAACTTGCATGATTTGAATGGAACTAACCCGAGTTGACGTTGTTTTCAGGAGAATTGCCATGATGTTGTTTTATGTGCAGAAAACAAAAGTTCTCGGAATGACCTGAAACTTCACGGAACCTCTAGTTAAAAATAAAAAAATCCTCGCCAAAGATGAATACCAGGGGGCCCACACCCTGTGCACGAGGGAGGGGGGCGCGCCCCACCTAGGGCGCGCCCCCCTACCTCGTGGGCCCCCTGGAGCTCCTCCGACACCAACTCCAACTCTATATATTTGCTTTCGGGGAGAAAAAAATCAAAGAGAAGAAATCATCGTGTTTTATGATACGGAGCCGCCGCCAAGCCCTAAAACCACTCGGGAAGGCTGATCTGGAGTCTGTTCGGGGCTCTGGAGAGGGGAATTCGTCGCCGTTGTCATCATCAACCATCCTCCATCACCAATTTCATGATGCTCACCATCGTGCGTGAGTAATTCCATCGTAGGCTTGCTGGACGGTGATGGGTTGGATGAGATCTATCATGTAATCGAGTTAGTTTTGTTAGGGTTTGATCCATAGTATCCACTATGTTCTGAGATTGATGTTGCTATGACTTTGCTATGCTTAATGCTTGTCACTAGGGCCCGAGTGCCATGATTTCAGATCTGAACCTATTATGTTTTCATGAATATATGTGAGTTCTTGATCCTATCTTGCAAGTCTATAGTCACCTACTATGTGTTATGATCCGGAAACCCCGAAGTGACAATAATCGGGACCACTCCCGGTGATGACCATAGTTTGAGGAGTTCATGTATTCACTATGTGCTAATGCTTTGTTCCGGTTCTCTATTAAAAGGAGGCCTTAATATCCCTTAGTTTCCATTAGGACCCTGTTTCCACGGGAGGGTAGGACAAAAGATGTCATGCAAGTTCTTTTCAATAAGCACGTATGACTATATTCGGAATACATGCCTACATTACATTGATGAATTGGAGCTAGTTCTGTGTCACCCTATGTTATGATTGTTACATGATGAACCGCATCCGGCATAATTATCCATCACCGGTCCAATGCCTATGAGCTTTCCATCTACTGGTTTACGCTTATTTACTTTCCCATTGCTACTGTTACAATCACTACAAAACACCAAAAATGTTGCTTTTGTTTTCTTTACTTTTGTTACCGTTACCACTACTATCATATTACTTTGCTACTAAATACTTTGCTGCAGATACTAAGTTATCCAGGTGTGGTTGAATTGACAACTCAACTGCTAATACTTGAGAATATTCTTTGGCTCCCCTTGTGTCGAATCAATAAACTTGGGTTGAATACTTCTCCCTCGAAAGCTGTTGCGATCCCCTACACTTGTGGGTCATCAAGACTAATTTCTGGCACCGTTGCCGGGGAGCAGAGCTCTATTCTTTGAGTCACTTGGGATTTATATCTGCCGGTCACTATGAAGAACTTGAAAGACGCTAAGGCAACAATTTATCCCTCAACTACGAGGGGAGGTAAGGAACTGCCATCTAGCTCTGCACTTGATTCACCTTCTGTTATGAGTAAGCTTGCGACACCTAAACCTGCTTCTGTTAATTGTTCTGATATGTCGCATGTTATTGATGATGCCACTTCTGCTATGCATGATACTTATGATGAAACTACTTCTATGCTTGATACTTCTGTGCCACTTGGTGAATTTCTTGATGAAGAAATTGCTAGGGCTAGAGAGAAAGAAATTATTGAAACTGAAACTTTTGATGAAAGTGATGGTGAAGATAGGCCTGTTATTCCTGAAGGTTATGTTTTTTATCTGGAATCTTCTGCCGCTATTCTAGCTTGCAAAGATAGATATGAACTCAAGAGGTTATTAGCTTAATGGAATAAGCAATCTCTTAGAGATAGAATGAAACCTGACCCTGCTTTTGCTACTTCACCTATTTGTGTTCCCGATAAGGATTATGAATTCTCTGTTGATCCTGATATAATTACTTTGGTTGAATCTGATCCTTTTCATGGCTATGAATCTGAAACTGTTGCGGCACATCTTACTAAACTAAATGATATAGCCACCCTGTTTACTAATGATGAGAGATCACGCTACTTTCATATCCTTCAAATATTTCCGTGCTCATTAAAGGGTGATGCTAAGATATTGTTTAATTCTCTTGATCCTAGTTGTGTGTGTAGTCCCTAGGATATGATTTATTACTTCTCTGCTAAATATTTCCCTGCTCATAAAAGACAAGCTGCTTTAAAGGAATTATACAACTTTGTGCAAATTGAAGAAGAGATTCTCCCACAAGCTTGGGGGAGGCTTCTCAAGTTACTTAATGCTTTGCCTGATCATTCTCTTAAAAAATGAAATACTTGATATATTTTATAATGGACTAACCGATGCTTCCAGAGATTACCTGGATAGTTGTGCTGGTTCTCTTTTCAGGGAAAGAACACCGGATGAAGCTGAAATTCTATTGAATAATATGTTGACAAATGAAAATAATTGGGCACTTCCTGAGCCAGCTCCTGCTCCAATTACTGAGCCTATTCCTAAACCAACTCCGAAGAAGAGAGGTGTTCTATTTCTCAGTCACGAAGATATGCAAGAGGCAAAGAAATCTATGAAAGAAAAAGGTATTAAAGCTGAAGATGTTAAGAATTTACCTCCTATTGAAGAAATACATGGTCTTAATTTACCGCCTGTTGAAGAAGCATATGATCTTGATCCATTACCTATTGAATAACCTCCCGATCTTGATAACCCGACACAGATAGTAAAGGTAAATTCTCTCTATAGATTTGATGAAGGTGATATTCCTCACTATAAGTCTGCTAGACAATGCTTAGAAGAGTTTGATAATTTTATTGTCAAATAAGAAAATTTTAATGCTTATTTTGGTAGACAATTAAAACAAAATGCTTATATGATCAAACAATTGGGTGATTATATGGCTAATATTAGAGGTGAACTTAAACTTGTTAGCAAACATGCTTCTGTGTTTACCACTCTAGTGGAACAAGTACTTAAGGCCCAAAATGATTTGCTAATGAAATGAATAGTAAGAAAAATGATTATGCTATTAGAGTGGCTACTAGAACTGGTAGAATGACTCAGGAACTTTTGTATCCTGAAGGCCACCTAAGAGAATTGAGCAAGATTCTCAGAGAAATAATATTGATATACCTAGTTCTTCTAAAAAGAATAAAAAGAAAAATGACAGGACTTTGCAAACTTCTAGTGAACCTATTGCTGAACCACCTGAGAATCCAAATGATATATCTATGTCTGATGCTGAAACACAATGGTAATGAACATGAACCTAATGAAAATGCTAATGATGATGTTCATGTTGATGATCAACCTAGTAATGATAATGATGTAGAAATTGAACCTGTTGTTGATCTTGATAACCCACAATCAAAGAATCAACGTTATGATAAGAGAGACTTTGTTGCTAGGAAACATGGTAAAGAAAGAGAACCATGGGTCCAGAAACCCATGCCTTTTCCTCTCAAACCATCCAAGAAAAAGGATGATGAGGATTTTGAGCGCTTTGCTGAAATGATCAGACCTATATTTTTGCGTATGCGATTAACTGAAATGCTCAAAAGGAATCCTTATGCTAAGTATATGAAAGATATTGTTACAAATAAAAGAAAGATACCAGAAGCTGAAATTTCCACCATGCTTGCTAATTACACTTTTAAGGGTGGAATACCAAAGAAACTTGGAGATCCAGGAGTACCTACTATACCATGCTCCATTAAAAGAAACTATGTTAAAACTGCTTTATGTGATCTTGGAGCCGGTATTAGTGTTATGCCCCTGTCTTTATATCATAGACTAGATTTGAATAACTTGACACCTACTGAAATATCCTTGCAAATGGCTGATAAATCAACTGCTATACCTGGTGGTATTTGTGACGATGTGCCTGTTGCAGTTGCAAATGTTACTATTTTAATGGACTTTGTTATTCTTGATATTCTCAAGGACGATAGTATGTCTATTATTCTTGGAAGACCTTTTCTGAATACTGCAGGTGCTGTTCTAGTGCTTTATTCTTTGCAAATTTGTTGCATAGGTGACCATGTTCTTGAGCTTGCATGTCAAATTTATATGGTTCCAAGTAGTCTTAATGCATGATATAGACTCTAGGCACTTGTAGGAGTAGTTACTATCAATTTTGTTGAGCTTGGTTCACTTTTGTTTGAAGTTACTAAAAAATTCAGAAAATTTTCAGAGGAAAGCAATATGCTTAGGAAAATGTTCCAAGGTGGTTCTTCAAGGAAGCAAGGACCCAGGCTTGCAATGCGTGATGCCGATGAGGAGCCCCCAAGGGACGCTCCAGTGCGGCCCTGTGAATGGCCGTCAGAAAATTTTATGGATCGAGCGGGAATCAAAGAGGAATTTAACGCATATTTGCGTAACGCCGATCTTGTGGACTTTGAGGCAGACAAATGTCCACAGTACCATCAACTTACTAGCTCATTTGTTTGGAGGTTTGAATTTTCATCTTCGCGTAATTCTCCTACTGTCGTGTTTGATCTTTATGGCAAATCTTATACCATGGACTTAGAGGATTTTACTTCTGCTTGCAAACTTCCACAATGGGGTAGTGCTAGTGATCCCCGTAAATCTGAATTTAGAAACTTTCTTGCTAGTATAACTGTGGGGGAATCTAGAGATATAACACAAGCTACTATAGGGAGCATTCACTTTCCTGCTATACATTATTTTGCTCTCTTCATAGGTAGGTGCATAAATGCTAAGGATGAAGCATGTCACATGTGTGTCCCTGACCTTAGCATTCTCAGGAGTGCTGTGTTAGGAGACCAATCTTATCATATGGGAGCCATTGTAGCGCGTAGGTTGCATCATAATAGATATAATGAAGATTTCTTTGGAGGAATTTATGCAACCCACTTAGCTAATTTTCTTTAGGTGGATGTTCATGAGTGTGATATGGAGCTGCCTCCTGCTTGTTTAGATTTTAATTCTATGGCCTCCCACCAGTTTGTCGAAAGGAATGAATCACCTCTCTTATATCGACTAATCTTTGACAAACAGCGTGTTGTCCGTATTACTCTCTCAGCTCCTGCCTTCTTTGATTCTCAGACAAAAGGAAGATATATTATTACCAGAGAGGAGGCAGATGAGTACGGGAGGAGAGCGGAGGCAGCCCGACGCCAAGCTGCATCTCAGGAGGCGATAAATGTTGCATCTCAGTACGACCCCAGCTACACCTATGGGTATCTGCCAGGCCATCCCTGGCAATAAACCAACTTAGGCCAAAAGCCTAAGCTTGGGGGAGTACGTATTTCTCACCGACATTACATTTATGTTCACACACTCACTGCTAGATGTCGGTGCTTGAGGGAGTCCTGGATTAGGGGGTATCCGGAAAGCCGGACTATATCCTTTGGCCGGACTGTTGGACTATGAAGATACAAGATTGAAGACTTCGTCCCGTGTCCGGATGGGACTCACCTTGGCGTGGAAGGCAAGCTTGGCAATACGGATATGTAGATCTCCTTCTTTGTAACCGACTCTGCGTAACCCTAGCCCCCTCCGGTGTCTATATAAACCGGAGGGTTTAGTCCGTAGGACAAGATACAACAATCATACCATAGGCTAGCTTCTAGGGTTTAGCCTCTTCGATCACGTGGTAGATCAACTCTTGTAATACCCGTATCATCAATATCAATCAAGCAGGAGTAGGGTTTTACCTCCATCGAGAGGGCCCGAACCTGGATAAAAACATCGTGTCCCTTCTCTCCTGTTACCATCCGCCTACACGCACAGTTTGGGACCCCCTACCCGAGATCCGCCGGTTTTGACACCGACATTGGTGCTTTCATTGAGAGTTCCTCTGTGTCGTCATCGTTAGGCTTGATGGCTCCCTCAGTCATCAATAGCGATGCAG
Source organism: Aegilops umbellulata (assembly GCA_032464435.1). NCBI lineage: Eukaryota > Viridiplantae > Streptophyta > Magnoliopsida > Poales > Poaceae > Aegilops > Aegilops umbellulata. Next base: position 534,304,792 of record CP136055.1, read on the forward strand.
TCCAGGGTGAGGCTTTCTTCCCTGGACAGATCTTTGTATTCGGCGGCTTCGCACTGCGGGCCAACTCGTTTGGCCATCTCGAGCAGATCGAGAGTTACGCCCCTGGCCATCAGGTCAGATTTGGAAACCTGAACTACACGGCTAACATCCGCGGAGACTTGATCTTTGACGGATTGGAGCCCCTGCCGAGTGCGCCGCACGGTCACGATGAGCATGATTTAGCTCTGCCATTGGGCAGTGTTCAGGAGATCGCGCCTGCAACCGCTCCGACCCTCAATTCGGAGCCTACCACGCCATCCATGGACGAGTGGCTAGACCCCGCCATGGAGGCCGCAGTCTCAGCGGCAATCGAGCTGAATACCAACTTTACCCTTCACGAGAGCCGTGACTCCAAACAGCCGGATTCTTCTCCGGCCACGGACTCCGAAAAGCCTGCACCCGTGCCTGTCAAAACCGACTGGGCGCCCATCATGGAGTTCACCTCCGAGGATATCTTTCATCACTCGCCCTTCGGCGACATACTAAACTCATTAAGGTCCCTCTCCTTGTCGGAAGAAACCTGGCCGAACTATGTCCGGCAGGATTGGGATGCGGATGGCGAAGAATTCGTCGCCCACCCACCACCCACTTAGTAGCCACTGTCAATGATTTAACCGACATGCTCGACTTCGACTCCGAAGACATCGACGGGATGGATGACGATGCAGGAGACGAACAAGAACAACTACCCACAGGGTAGTGGACATCCACCTCATCATATGATAGATATATGGTGGACACACCCAAAGAAGGCAATGGCGATGGGACAACGAGCAATGACACCTCCAAGAAGCAACCCAAGGGCCGACGTCAGCGGCGCAGCTCTAAGTCTCGCCAAAGCAAAAGTGGTGATACCGGCACAGGAGATAATAACACTCCGGATAGTGCCGAAGATAACGACAACTCGCTCCTGCAAGATTCAGAGTGGGGGGCGGAGCAGCCAGCCCTCCCGAGAGAGCGACAGACGAAGAAGCGGAGGATGATAATTACAAGCCTCCCTAAGAAGATGAGGTAAGCCTCGACGATGACGAATTTTTCGTGTCGGAGGATCCCGTCGAAAAAGAGCGCTTCCAGCACCGGCTTATAGCCACGGCAAATAGCCTTAAGAAAAAGCAACAGCAGCTTCGAGCTGATCCAAATTTGCTAGCTAACAGATGGACTGAAGTCCTGGCGGCCGAGGAATATGAACTCGAACGCCCCTCCAAGAGTTACCCAAAACGCAGGTTGCTACCCCAGTTAGAAGAGGAAGCATTAAAACCTACATCCCCAGCGTATGATACGGCTGATCGGCCACCTCATGGCCGTGACAGAGCGGCATTTTTGCCGAAGGCCTAGCTGGCACCGCGGCGCCACTCAAATAAAAAGGCACGAGGAAATACGCTAGACCTGCGAGACGTACTGGAGGACAAAGAAAAACATGCTAGATCGATCTACGGATCACGAGGGCGCGCCACTACGCGAGATGATAACCGTCATGCCGGATACAGTAAAAGTAAATCCGGCCGGGCCGAACACAGCAGACAAGACTCATATGAGCTGCGTCGCGACATAGCTCAGTACAGAGGCGCCGCACACCCCCTATGCTTCACAGATGAAGTAATGGATCACCAAATCCCAGAGGGTTTCAAACCCGTAAACATCGAATCATACGATGGCACAACAGATCCTGCGGTATGGATCGAGAACTACCTCCTGTATATCCACATGGCCCGCGGTGATGATCTACACGCCATCAAATACCTTCCACTCAAACTCAAAGGACCAACTCGGCATTGTCTGAATAGCTTGCCAGCTCAATCCATTGGTTGTTGGGAAAATTTGGAAGCCGCATTCCTCGATAACTTCCAGGGCACTTATGTACGACCACTAGATGATGATGACTTGAGCCACATAATTCAGCAGCCAGAGGAATCAGCCAGGCAATTCTGGACACGGTTCCTAAGCAAGAAAAATCAAATCGTCGACTGTCCGGATGCCGAGGCCCTAGCAGCTTTTAAGCATAACATCCGTGACGAATGGCTTGCCCGGCACCTTGGCCAGGAAAAGCCGAAATCTATGGCAGCCCTCACGACGCTCATGACCCACTTTTGTGCGGCGGGAGACAGCTGGCTAGCTCGCAGCAACAACATATCAAAGAACCCTGGCACTTCGGATACCAAGGATAACAATGGCAGGTCACGTCGCAACAAGCACAAGCGCCGCATCAACAGTGACAATACTGAGGATACAACAGTTAATGCCAGATTCAGAGGCTCCAAACCCGGTCAGCGGAAAAAACCATTCAAAAGAAGCACTCCGGGCCCGTCCAGTTTGGACCGAATACTCGATCGCTCGTGTCAAATACACGGCACCCCTGACAAGCCAGCCAATCATACCAACAAATATTGTTGGGTGTTCAAGCAGACAGGCAAGTTAAATGCCGAAAACAAGGACAAGGGGCTACACAGCGATGACGAGGAAGAGCCCCGGCCGCCGGACACCGGAGGACAGAAGAGGTTCCCCCCACAAGTGCGTACGGTGAGCATGATATACGCAACCCACATCCCGAAGAGGGAGCAGAAGCGTACGCTAAGGGACGTATATGCGTTAGAGCCAGTCGCCCCAAAGTTCAACCCATGGTCCTCCTGTCCGATCACATTCGATCGCATGAACCACCCCACTAGTACCCGTCATGGCGGATTCTCCGCACTGGTCCTAGTCCCAATCATCGACGGATTTCACCTCACTCGAGTCCTTATCGACGGTGGCAGCAGCCTGAACCTGCTTTATCAGGACACAATGCGCAAAATGGGTATAGACCCCTCAAGGATCAAACCCACAAAAACGACCTTTAAAGGCGTCATACCAGGTGTAGAGGCCCATTGTACAGGCTCAGTCACACTCAAAGTGGTCTTCGGATCCCCGGATAACTTCCGAAGCGAGGAGTTAATCTTTGATATAGTCTCGTTCCGAAGTGGCTATCACGCACTGCTCGGGCGAACCGCATTCGCGAGATTCAATGCGGTACCGCATTATGCATACCTCAAGCTCAAGATACCAGGACCTCGGGGGGTCATCACAGTCAATGGAAACACAGAGCGCTCTCTCCGAACGGAGGAGCACACTACGGCCCTCGCAGCAGAAGCGCAAAGCAGCCTCTCGAGGCAATTCACCAGTTCGGTGATCAAACACCTGGACGTCGTCAAGCGTGCCCGGAGTAATCTACAGCAAGACCGCCTGGCACATTCCAAGCTTGCATAGCAATGCGGCCCCCACCCCAGTCCTATCCAAATGGCAAAATCTGTGCCACGCATACATAATTACGCATTAAAAATACCATGGACATAGGCGGGGAGGGGCATGACTATGGCACGCCCAAAAAATGCGGCTCAACCGCACTAGGGGCTTCCCGCTTTATTATTCTTTCTCTCTTTCAGGACTTTACTCTATGGAAGACCAGTCCGGCAGTCTGATTACCAGACACACGGTACAAAAACCAAGAGGCAGCAAGCTACGTCGCACCATGGAACTTCCAGGCGGTCTCCGATAACGAGTGAAATACCTGCTTTAAAGTACCATTCCTCAGCTTGCCCTCGGTGGGGACATGTCAAATAGTCCTACTTTTTGCTTATTACACTACTTGTACCATTCTGCTTCGACGCACCTTTTTGAATAAACAATGCATAGCACTAGTCTATTACTGCATTTTCTATTCTTCCTTTATTTATATATACATATATTCATTCATGACATTCAGCACCCGTACACTCTAGTATGGCCGATACGCCAGGGGCTTAAGTACCCCATAATACAGCGTGAGAAGTCCGAACACTTTCGACAGTGCGGCACCTCGAACTTATAGCACTATATGCATCAGCACTACTAGGAAAAGGGCTATAGATATGATTGATACTAATGGCGCACCATGGAAGTAGTGCGCCACTAGTATATACTAATGGCACACCTGCTTGTGATACGCCATTAGTGTGGAAGACACTAATGGCGCACCAGAAACAGGGTGCGCCACTAGTGTTAAATTTTTTTTCCATTTTTCCATACATACTAATGGCGCATCAGGTCGAAGTGCGCCATTACTAGTTCTAACTAGTAATGTCGCACCAAACAAGCAATGCGCCATTACTGTAAATTTTTTTATTCTTTGTTTTGCAAAAATACTAATGGCGCATCGTTTCACAGTGCGCCATTACTGTCGTACCCTTTACATGAGGATTCCCCCCTCGATCTCGATTCCCCCCTCCATCTCGATGTCGATCCCCCTCCATCTCGATCGCTATCCCCCTTCATGTCGATCTCGATCCCACTCACACCCTCTCCCGCTAGCTCCACCGCCGCCGACGACCCACCGCACCCTCCCCCGCTCCACCGCCGCCGACGAGCACCCCCCGCACCCTCCCCCGCTCCACCGCCGCTGAAGAGCACCCCCTGCACCCTCTCCTGCTAGCTCCGCCGCCGCCAACGACCCACCGCACCCTCCCCCGCTCCACCGCCGCCGATGACCCACCGCACCCTCCCCGGCTCCACCGCCGCCGCCGATGATATTTTCAAATAACAAATTTGATGATACTTTTTAAAAAATTATTTACTGTTTTTATAAAAAATTATTATTGTTTCATATTCATATTCATTTTCTAAAAATAATAATAATAAAGTGTAGACTACAATTGTTGTTAAACAACACTTATTACTGTTTTTATAAACAAATATTACTGTTTCATATTCATATTCATTTAAAAAAATAATAAATAAACATACTAATGGCGCACCGGTCAGGAGGTGCGCCATTGCTATCTAAAAAAAGATTTCTAATGGCGCACCTCTCGTGCGAGCGCCATTGCTATCTAAAAAAAAGATTTCTAATGGCGCACCGCTAGGTGGTGCGCCATTAGTAATCTTCCCCCATAACTAGCCCGACCCCTTCGTCCCTCCCTCTCGCCAGTTCCACTTCCGCCCGCTGCCCCGACCCACGCCGCCGCCGCCCCCGCGCCTCCGCCGCCCCCGCGCCCCCCACCACTGCAGCTCCTGCCCTGCCCTCCGTCACCGTCGCCGACAGCCCCTGCCCGCGCCCCCATCGCCGTCTTCGAGGAAGGGCTCGGGGAAGCAAGAAGGCGCCGCCGCCTCCTCGACGCGCTGCCTCCTCCTCGACGCACCGCCTCCTCCTCGACGCGCCGCCGCCCGCCGCCTCCTCGACGTCGGCGCCCTCCAACGGCAGCCTGCCGTTATCCCACAGGTGATTCCTCACCTCTCCCCCTTCCCCTCCTTCCCCCTAGGCTACCTTCTGATGTGTTCTAGGGTTTGATTCCTAGCTATATATTATTTGTAACACTTAGGAATGATGATCACTGAATTTGTTCCTTTCCTGTCATTTGTAGCATCGTTCACCAAAGTGTCTGATTTGTTTGGTAGGAATCACGGGCTAGATAGCATGGTATGGTATGACTGTATGAGGTTACCAGATTGAGTGAAGCTAACCGGGGGACCTGCTCCTGACATCCAGTCTTCCATTCATTTTTTGTGGTAGAATGTTGAGGCTTTAGTGGTTGCAATCAACGTGCATTGTAATTAGTGGTTGCATTTTCTTTTCTCCTGGGTGGGCATTCAGGGAAAGTGGTCTCACACACTCTGGTTTGGGCAGACACAAGTTCTGATGCGTCCGCTTAGGTCTGCAAACACGATTGATACGCTAAAAAAACACGATTGATATAAATCCTTTGGTCTTGGAGGAATGATGCAACATTGCCAGAGTATTTGCTTTTCTAACTTTTGCTCGGCACTTTTGAATCAATGACAGCAGCACGGCTGCCTTTCTTTTAAAAAACTGTTCAAAAGAAGGATGTGGTTGACAAAATTGTTTCTTTTGTTTCGATAGAAAAAAAGATTGCTCTGTTTCTGCTTGCTGCATTTGACAGGATCATGTTCTTTCAGATCAAAAGTTCATAGTATCATTAGTTGAATCTGCAGATTTATTTTCTCTCTGAAAAAACTGACCTCCCTTTTCAGTTCAAAAGAAAAGATTACAGTGAACAATGATCCAATTGGTATCACACTTGTTTTAGTAAGTGTATAAAAAAGATATCATCAAACAAATCCTATAGTTATTGTCTCTGTTCATGCTTATCTCTGCACAAATAGTTGTTGCAACGGGCTATTGGAACTTTCGATGCTCAAAACTTGCTTCCATGCTCTGCTTCAGATAGCACACAGACAAGATACTACTCCATATACTACTAATACTACTATTGTATTTCATTTCAAAGTTCAAAATGCTGGTACTGAGATTTTCATTTCCAATGAGTGATGTTTTTCCTAGACGCAGAAAAATAGTAGTAGCCATGTACTAGGAGTGCATTTTTTTTCTAGGGTGATGGATAAATCTAGTGAGTACTGCATTTCAGTTAACTGTTATGGACAATTGTCAATTTTCTGTAATGATGATGGAACATTATAAAGCATTAACTGTACTCCAGTGTATATGAAGGATACAAAAAAATTAGCAACTTCTCTGATTTTATAAAGTTGTTCTTATAGGGGTGAAACTTCACTTGTTTTTAGGCTAGTGCAGGGTGTTGCTTTATTATTCTGTCATCATTTCTAACTATGTCACAAATAAATTGTTCCTTCTTCTTTATTTGACAAGTAATGACTTGCAAAGATGATGATCATCTTGCTAGTTTGTTGGGTTTTGCCTCCGACCATTGTGTCGTGATGAATTTGCAGGTACCCCGAGAGGCCCTTGAGATTGCCGGAATGTCGATTAACTTCCGTTCTGGCTAATTCGGGTACTCCATATGTCCTATTTTCAGCAAAGGTCATGCTGAAATTTTCTGTGATTAGTGCCAAGTGTTTATGTAAAAAAGAATAGCAGGGATATTTTACAACTCTTGTGTGTGTAGTTGCTTGTTTTTACTGTAGTTGTGGCTGCTTTCTTCTTGTATCATAAAAATATCTCTTCTGCTGCTTATCAGAGATGGCGGGAAGCAGCCACCACCGCTCTACGACACCATAGTACGAGTTGGATGCTTCCGAGTTCTTCACTATCATACTTGGGACTTCAGTATTATCCATGACGCAGGTATATAAAACGAGAGATCTCCCCTTCACCCATCTCATTATGATATCTGTTGTTTGCCTACATCACTCATTGTCCCAAACTGCAGAGGCTGCCTGACAGTTTTAAGAACATGCTGATGGGTGAAGATCCGCCAAATAATGTGAAGGTGCGACAGGCCGGCAGCGGGTTTCGCAGGCTGTGGGATGTGGAGTTGGTGATCAAGGAGGACCATATGTACTTGTCTTGTGGGTGGGAGAAGTTCTACTGTGCCTACGACCTGCGGCTGGGTTACTTCCTTCTCTTCAGGTACGACGACGACGCCACCACGCTCATCATGAATGTGTTCAACGCGACTATGTGTCGCATGCGCTACGCTGAAGATTATGATGCCGGTACGTTCTGCCTCTTCTTATTCCTCTACATTTGGCTTTGTCTCACATCGATTGTTAACGGTCATTGCTGCATTTGGACAGGTAATGGGAGCAGCAGCAGCGACAATGGCTACAACCAAAGCAACATCGACCATGGCTGTAGCGAAAGCAGTAGCGACCATGGCTGTAGCGAAAGCAGCAGTGATTCTGGCTGTAGCGAAAGCAGCAGCGATTCTGGCAGCAGCATAGACAACAAGAAGGATGATCCGGACTGGAGTGCGGGAGAAGAGGAGCAGAGTGGGGATGAGGAGCTGCAGGATGATGATGGGCATCAGGCTGATGATGACCTAGCACTGGTGGTGGCTGACCAAGGGCAAGAGATGGTGGTGGCTGACCATGGGCAAGAGATGGAGGTGGCTGAGGATGACCTAGCGATGGTCGTGCCTAAAGGTGGCCTCGCGATGGTGGTGGTGCCTGACAATGAACACGCACCGGTGGTGGCGCCGGCGATCCCACAGCTGGGCGACATGACCACGCCAATTGAGGTAGAAGACTACATCCCACTGCCTCCACCACCTCCACCGCCTCGCCGCTCTTGGCGCATCAGGCTGAGGAAGGAGAAGGAGAAGAACAATGCATGAGAACTGAAACTTTTGTGAATTGATGGATAACGGTGTTGGATGAACAATGTGAAACTTTTGTAATATGTAACGATGGAACTATGTGTTGGCTATGTATGTATATATGATGGAACTTGTGTGTTGGCTATGTATGTTATATGGATGCTTGTTGTATATATATGTGTTGGATATCTCATAGGTGAAATAGTGACCTGAGATTAAGAAAAAAAAATTAAAAAAATTGTTACTAATGGCGCACTATCATGTGGTGCGCCATTAGTATAGCAGACACTAGTGGCGCACCATGGGCAAAACTAATGGCGCACGGCTTGGTGCGCCATTAGTATACCAGAAACTAATGGCGCACCAGCGGTGCGCCATTAGTAATAAATACTAGTGGCGTGGTACTAATGGCGCACCGGTGGTGCGCCATTAGTAGGCAAAACCGATGCGCCATTAGTAGGCCTTTTCCTAGTAGTGAGCTCCGAATCATGTCTTTGGTCAAATGTTGGGTTTGCCCGGCTCCCATGTTTCGGTGCCTTACGTTTCGCTATATCGACTAAGGTAGCACTGGGAGAACTACTGCGATTGTGCCCCGGTTCATCTGGGCTAGCACCTCAGTAGAGAAAGCTAAAACTGACTGTTATGATAAGGCGAGAGATGGTCGTTGTTCAAGAGGTCTCGAGTCCCTAAAGACTTATGCCGCTTCGAGCGAGGAGTCGGCTTTGTCCGGCTTAAGGTGTGTATAGCGCCCCGAATTCGGCCTTCCCAACACTAGGGGCTATGCCAAAATTTAAAATTGTAGACTTCTATGGCTAAGTGAAAGTGATAAAGCATTATGGTCCGATTGCCTTGTTCGATGTGCTGAGCACCTCCCTCAAAGGTCCCAACAATGGGAAAAGAGTACTCAGGTTTATCCTGAACACCCCAGCACTCATGGCATGGGGGCAGAAGCCGACGACTGGCCATCTTTCAGATTTGATAAAACAGCCGCACAGAAGGTAATATTTTAAATTCAAATAAGCGTTGCATAGCGCATATGAACAGGTTTTCATAACACAGGATCACACGAGCAAGTTCACTCAAATATTACATCTTTGGAACACTCATCCACCATGAGGCGGGCACCCTTCAGGACACCCTCATAGTACATTTCAGGGTGGCGATGCTCCTTGCCCTGCGGTGGTCCCTCCTTCACCACCTTCTCAGCGTCCATCTTGCCCCAGTGCACTTTAACACGGCCAAGCGCCCTGTGGGCGCCCTCGATGCAGACGGAATGCTTCACGACTTCAAGCCAGGGGCAGGCATCCACAAGCCGTCTCACCAGGCCGAAGTAGCTGTTTGGAAGGGCGTCGACAGGCCACAGCCGGACTATAAGACCCCTCATGGCCTGTTCGGCGGCCTTATGGAGCTCGACCAATTGCTTCAGCTGGTCGCTTAAAGGCACCGGGTTATCAGCCTCAGTATACTGAGACCATAACATCTTCTCTGTCGAGCTCCCCTCCTCGGCCCGGTAGAACTTTGCGGCATCCGACACGCTGCGGGGCAAATCTGCGAATGCTCCTGGAGAGCTCCGGACTCAGGTAAGTAACAAGTAATTTACTTTCACATGCTTGCTTTGCATAATGAATGCCTTACTCGCCGCTATCTTCTTCATCGCCTCAATTTCCTGGAGGGCTTTCTGGGCTTCGGCATTGGCATGCTTTGTGCTCTCGAGTGCCGCGGCAAGCTCGAACTCTCGCTCCTTTGAGTCAAGCTCCAAAGCCTCGTGCTTCTTCACGAGAGCCTGGAGCTCTTGCTGCACCTCGCCCACCCGTGCCTCTTGGTTCTCCCGCTCGGTGCGCTCTGCGGCCGCTTTGTTTTCGGCCTCGGATAGCGCTTGCTTCAGGGCCGCCACTTCGGCCGTGGACCCTGGCACATTCATGATGATCCTATCATTTTGCAACCACATCTCTTTATATATATATATATGTATATATATATATAGACGAGGCATTACTTACCTTGGTTCTCCTCGAGGTGCTTCTTGGCAAGGCCGAGCTCTTTCTCGGACCGCTCGAGGCTCTGCTTCAGTGCAGCGACCTCTGCAGTCAGTGCGGCAGAGGTCACCAGCGAATCGTGCATACGCATATAGACATACTTGTATTAGACTCCTGCGAATGTTATTTTGATCCTCTATTCGGCTTTTCTTTATGAACGCCAAACACAGCATCAGCGGCTACTGTCTATGCTGTAATATTTTCCTCTATTTTAAATACTTACCTCAAAGCCTGTTAGAAGGCTGGCACAGGCTTCAGTCAGTCCGCTCTTGGCGGACTGAACCTTCTTGATCACTGCACTCATAATAGTGCGGTGCTCCTCATCAATGGAAGCGCCGGTAACCGCTCCCAGCAAGTTGTCCAGTGCCTTTGGATGGGCAGATGTCACTAGCACAGGCGGCTTGCCCCTCTTGGAAGGGGGTCGCCTGCCGGAGTCCGGAACCACTGGAGGTTCCGGTGCGGTGTTTGGCCTAGCGCCAAACTTGGAGCCCTGGGGAGCCTTGCTCCCTTTGCGCCGAGAGTCTGGAAGGTCGCCTTGAGGCGCCTCCAGGACTACCGCCCCTCGACTTGGTGCCCTTTGAGACAACACCTCGGCGTTGTCCGTAGGGCGAGGGGTGGTGGCGGTCGGATCCAAAGAACCGCTCGACGAGGATACGTCGATACGGGCCCGGGACAGACTGCATAACCATGTCCGGCGTTAGGAGAAGCTGTGCAATTAAACTATGCCACGGGTTACTCTGGCATCCGAATACTTACGATCTCGCCAGGGGCTTGACCCTGGGTGGCCACTCGTCTTCGCTGTCAGCGGCGGTGGCGGAACCGTCCAGAGGAAGGCTACTTCCCTTCTTGGACCTCCCGGCCTCCCCAGTTAGGGCGGCCTTCCTTTTCTTGTCTTCCCCGGCCGGAGGAGAAGAACCTTTATCCGCCTCCGCCTCATTCTCACGGGAGGAGTGCGTCTTGGAGTTATCGGACGATGAGTCCGATACCACCTGGCGTCGGGAACTCTTCCGGGTTCCCGTGGCCTTCTTCTTGATCTTTTTCTCCGGCACCTCGTAAGGTGCCGGAGTCAGCATCTCCGTCAGGACAGCGTCCGCAGGGTCTTCGGGCAAAGGGGCCAGGCAGTCAATCTGCCCCAATGTCTCCACCCACTCCTGTCAAAGACATGGAAGCTTAGATCCCACACATAGTTAAACTATGAAAAATAAATACCCTATAAGAGATAAAAAAGCTTACCGCGCCGGCTTGGCGCTTCGCGCTGAGTCCGCGATCCTCGGTGAGGGGAGGGGGAACCTCGGCGCTCTTAAACAGCACCTTCCAGGCGTCTTCGTGTGTCATGTAGAAAATCTCGCTCAGAGTCTGGTGCTGGGCCGGGTCGAACTCCCACAAATTAAACGCTTGTTGTTGACATAGGAGGATCCGGCGGATGAGCATGACCTGGACTATGTTGACAAGCTTGAGCTTCCTGTTTATCATGTTTTGGATGCAGGTTTGGAGTCCTCTTAGCTATACCGGACTACCCCAGGGCAGGCCCTTCTCTTTCCAGGAGGTGAGCCACGTGGGGATTCCAGATCGGAACTCGAGGGCCGCCGCCCACTTGGGGTCGCGCGGCTCGGTGATGTAGAACCACCCACTACTAGAAAAAGGGCTATTGATGATATGTACACTAATGGCGCACCAGACATGTGGTGCGCCATTAGTATATACTAATGGCACACCATGTGTTGGTGCGCCATTAGTGTGCAAATACTAATGGCGCACCACATCCATGGTGCGCCATTAGTAAAAAAAATTAATTTTTTCAAAACTACTAATGGCGCACCACTCCCACGGTGCGCCATTAGTAATTTGGCCCAAACATTCCCCCGAATACCCCCCCCCCCTGGACCACCTTTTCAGTTTCAAAAAAAATAAAAGAAAATGATAGAAATGTCAAAAAAATAAAAGAAAATAAGATTTCCATGTGATATGTGGTCTAGTTGTTAGCAAAATTTACAAACATGAATTTTCGACTTTTTTTGCAAAATCTCTCGAGAATTTGTAAAAATGGGCATAACTTTTGCATACGAACTCGGTTGAAAAAGTTTTTTATATGAAAAATCATCTACTCGAAAAGTTACATCCGAATTTAACCGGGGGGACCCAGTTAAACATTTCCAAAATCCTCAAAAACCTAACAGAAAAAAGATACGGGGCTTTTAAGATCTAGAGAGGCAAAAAAATTCAAACTTACTAATGGCGCACCTGCCCATGGTGCGCCATTACTATCTTCCCGCTTTCAAAATTAAAAATAAGTAAAACAAGTAAAAAAAGTTACTAATGGCGCACCTGACCATGGTGCGCCATTAGTATCTTCCCGCCCTCAAAATTCAAAATAAATCAAAAAAATAAAAAAAAAGTTACTAATGGCGCACCTGCCCATGGTGCGCCATTAGTATCTTCCCGCCTTCAAAATTCAAAATAAATCAAAAAAATAAAAAAAAGTTACTAATGGCGCACCTGCCCATGGTGCGCCATTAGTATCTTCCCGCCTTCAAAATTCAAAATAAATCAAAAAAAAATTACTAATGGCGCACCTGCCCGCGGTGCGCCATTACTATGCCATATATATGGCTAGGCGTGGTCCTCTCCTCCTTACCTCTTCATTCTTCTCCTCCACTCCACCTCTCCTCCACTCCATCTCCTCCTCTCCTCCACTCCATCTTCCCTTCTCTCCTCCACCATACTACCCTCCTCCTCTTCGGCGACCTCCTCCTCCTCCTCTCCGGCGACCACCTCCTCCTCTCCGGCGACCTCCTCCTCCCTCCTCTCCTCCCCGCCCCTACCCTCAAGGTTTCTCCTCCCTCCTCTCCGGTGAGCTCCTCCTCCCTCCTCTCCGGTGAGATCCTCCTCCCTCCTCTCCGTTGAGCTCCTCATCCCTCCTCTCCTCCCATCCCCTCATGGTTTCTCCTTCCTTCTCTTCGATGCTCCGGTGAACTCCTCTCCGGCGACCTCCTCCTCCTCTCCGGCGATGTAGGCGAGCGCCTCTCCGATGACCTCCTCCTCCTCCTCCTCTCCGACGAACTCCTCTTCGGCAAAAGAACACGGCAAAAGAACGTACAAGATCCAAAAACAGGAACAAATTTTGAAATAATATCGTGCCAAAAAACGAGCAAAAAAAGAGCAAAAAATGGGCAAAAGAATCACGATCCAGATCCAAATTCAAAATTCAAAAATAGCAATGGTGCACGGTGGGGGTTAGACGTTGCGCCACTACTATTTTCCTGCCTTCAAAATTCAAAAATACTAATGGCGCACCGTGGCCTATACTAATGGCGCACCAGTGGCCTATACTAATGGCGCACCGTGGCCTATACTAATGGTGCACCAGTGGTGCGCCATTAGTAAAAAATACTAGTGGCGTGATACTAATGGCGCACCAGTGATGCGCCATTAGTAGGCAAAACTGGTGCGCCATTAGTAGCCCTTTTCCTAGTAGTGACCCCGATTGCCACCCCTTTATGGTCTCCACATAGGAGCCCTCGAGCCATGTGACGTTGGGCATTTTTTCCACCATGGCGCCTCCACACTCCGCCTGTTGGCCGCCCACCACCTTCGGTTTGACATTGAAGGTCTTCATCCATAAGCCGAAGTGGGGCTTGATGCGAAGGAAGGCCTCGCACATGACAATAAACGCCGAGATGTTGAGGATGAAGTTCGGGGCCAGATCGTGGAAATCCAGGCCGTAGTAGAACATGAGCCCCGGACGAACGGGTGGAGAGGGAATCCCAGTCCGCGGAGGAAATGGGTAAGGAATACTACCCTCTCATGGGGCCTGGGAGTGGGGATGAGCTGCCCCGCATCAGGGAGCCGGTGTGCGATGTTCTCGGACAAGTATCCGGCCCCCCTCAGCTTTTCGATGTGTTCCTCCGCGATGGAGGAGACCATCCACTTGCCTCCCGCTCCGGACATTTTTGGAGGAGGTTGAGGAGAAGAATGTGGACTTGGGCACTGGAGATCGAGTACGCACGAATGGATGAGCAATGAGGAAGAAGGCGTGGGTAGAAAAAGGTCAATGCTTATCCCTTTATAAGGGAGGACGAAACTATGCGCCCCCCACCAACCTGGTAGAATCCGCTTGTCCCCCAAGCGTCGTAATTGATGGAACGGTTGGGTTACCCACGTCTGTATTGATGAGAATCCCGTAATAAGGGGACATGATCTCTGCTTAGACAAGACGTGCCAAGGAAACCGCCTCGCGAAACACGCTGAGGTTAGTTGTGAAAAGAAAATGATTCGAATGGTGACCTGGCTGTGGTGTGATGATGCACTGTGAAATACGTCAACAGGATTAGATTTGTGGAATATTATTCTCTCTGCGGTTGTATGTGGCACTTGTTTTGCAGAGCCAGACACGATCCTCGTGTTCAAGACTTTATGATGTATTCGGAGGAGGAACCTGCCTTGCAATGCCGAAGACAAATCTGTGCGCCGGACTCATCGTCATTGAAGCCTGGTTCAGGGGCTACTGAGGGAGTCCTGGATTAGGGGGTATCCGGACAGCCGGACTATATCCTTTGGCCGGACTGTTGGACTATGAAGATACAAGATTAAAGACTTCGTCCCGTGTCCGGATGGGACTCACCTTGGCATGGAAGGCAAGCTTGGCAATACGGATATGTAGATCTCCTTCTTTGTAACCGACTCTGCGTAACCCTAGCCCCCTCCGGTGTCTATATAAACCGGAGGGTTTAGTCCGTAGGACAAGATGCAACAATCATACCATAGGCTAGCTTCTAGGGTTTAGCCTCTTCGATCTCGTGGTAGATCAACTCTTGTAATACCCATATCATCAATATCAATCAAGTAGGAGTAGGGTTTTACCTCCATCGAGAGGGCCCGAACCTGGGTAAAAACATCGTGTCCCTTGTCTCCTGTTACCATCCGCCTAGACGCACTGTTCGGGACCCCCTATCCGAGATCCGCCGGTTTTGACACCGACAGTGCTCATACTCTTTCACTGTAATATCCATGCTAGTTTATTTTCTTTTTCCTACTTTCTTCTTGTGTGTTTAATAAACCTTAAGAAAAACAAAAAAATAGTAGTAGTTTACTTCTCTGCTGTAGTAATAACAATTAAAAATAAAACCCAAAAAGATTTCCCGTTCTTCTTTTGCTTGTTGGGAGCTTTCCCGTGTAAATAGTTTTTATTTCTTTTCTTTTCTTTGGGGGTTGATAGGAGAAGACCATAATTAAACTGTTGAAGTGGCTCTTATATGCATTATTGTTGATTTAACCAAGAGCCCATATTGCCTTGTCTTCTCCTGTTTATTGAATGCTCGCAGATTCCAGCTTAGTCCAATGCACGTGCACGCTTATTATTATTCACCTCGTTCGGTCGTGCAAGTGAAAGGCAATTATGATGATATATGATGGACTGGCTGAGATGAGAAAAGCTGGTATGAACTCGACCTCTCTTGTTTCTGTAAATATGATGAGTTCATCGTTCTTGATTCAACTTATTATGAATAAACATGTTTGCAATGACAATTAGAGATCATAGTTGCTCGTGCCATGCCTGATTAGCTATGAGTTATAATGGTTTACCTTGCGTGCCAACATGCTATTAAAATGGTTGTGATGTGGTAGTGATGTGGTATCCTCCTTTGAATGATTTAAGTGACTTGACTTGGCACATGTTCATGCATGTAGTTGAAAACAAATCAACATAGCCTTCACGATATTTATGCTCATGGTGGATTATATCCTACTCATGCTTGCATCCAATGTTTATTAATTTTAATGCATGTTCATTGCTGTTGTCGCTCTCTAGTTGGTCGCTTCATAGTCTTTTGCTAGCCTTCACTTGTACTAAGCGGGAATACTGCTTGTGCATCATATGAGTCCACCATATCTTCCTATATGCGGTATTTACCTGCCATTCCAAGTAAATTTGTATGAGCCAAACTCTAAACATTCAAATAAACATTCTGTTTTGTATGCTCGAATAGCTCATGTATCAACTAGGGCTGCCCCTATCTTCCATGTTAGGCGGGTTATTCTCAAGAGGAGTGGACTCCGCTCCTCATTCACGAGAAAATGGCTGGTCTCCGGGATGCCCAGTCCCATGCTTTATGCAAACTAAATCAAAATAATTGCAAACAAAACTCCCCCTGAGACTGTTGCTAGTTGGAGACACTCGTTGTTTCGAGCAAGTCATGGATTGATGTTTGTTGGTGGATGGGGAGTATAAACTTTACCATTCTATTTGGGAACCGCCTATAATGTGTGTAGCATGGAAGATATATATCACCATCTCTTAGTTGTTATGTTGACAATGAAAGTATGCCGCTCAAAATATTATTTATCTCTATTTCAAAACCGAGCTCTGGCACCTCTACAAATCCCTGCTTCGCTCTGCAAAGGGCCTATCTATTTACTTTTATGCTGAGTCATTACCCTCTTATTAAAAAGCACTAGCTGGAGAGCACAGCTGTCATTTGCATTCATTACTATTAATTTATATTTGGTATGACCATGATTGGATCTCTTTTACCATGAATTACAATATCTAGTCAGTCCTTGATCTTTAAAGGTGCTCTGCATTTATGTTTTGCGGTCTCAGAAAGGGCTAGCGAGATACCATCTTGTTATATCATATTATGATTGTTTCGAGAAAGTGTTGTCATCCGAGGTTTATTATTATGGCTCGCTAGTTGATTATGTTATTGAAATGAGTAAATATGAGACCCGAGAATTATTGCAAATATGTTCAATCATAATCTTTGCTGAAAACTTGAATGCTGGCTTTACATATTTACAACAAAAAGAGCAAACAGAGTTTGTAAAAGTTTTTCTTTATTACTTTCAGTTTGTCAACTGAATTGCTTGAGGACAAGCAAAGGTTTAAGCTTGGGGGAGTTGATACGTCTCCATCGTATCTACTTTTCCAAACACTTTTGCCCTTGTTTTGGACTCTAACTTGCATGATTTGAATGGAACCAACCCGGACTGACGCTGTTTTCAGCAGAATTGCCATGATGTTGTTTTATGTGCAGAAAACAAAAGTTCTTGGAATGACCTGAAACTTCACGGAACCTCTAGTTAAAAATAATAATAAATCCTCGCCAAAGATGAAGACCAGGGGGCCCACACTCTCTCCACGAGGGTGGGGGGTGCCCCCCCCTAGGGCGTGCCCCCTACCTCATGGGCCCCCTGGAGCTCCTTCGATGCCAACTCCAACTCTATATATGTGCTTTCGGGGAGAAAAAAATCAAGGAGAAGAAATCATCGCATTTTACGATACGGAGCCGCCGCCAAGCCCTAAAATCTCTCGGGGGGGCTTATCTGGTGTCCGTTCGGGGATCCGGAGAGGGGGATTCGTCGCCGTCGTCATCATCAACCATCCTCCATCGCCAATTTCATGATGCTCACCGCCGTGCGTGAGTAATTCCATCGTAGGCTTGCTGGACGGTGATGGGTTGGATGAGATCTATCATGTAATCGAGTTAGTTTTGTTAGGGTTTAATCCCTAGTATCCACTATGTTCTCAGATTGATGTTGCTATGACTTTGCTATGCTTAATGCTTGTCACTAGGGCCCGAGTGCCATGATTTCAGCTCTGAACCTATTATGTTTTCATGAATAAATGTGAGTTCTTGATCCTATCTTGCAAGTCTATAGACACCTACTATGTGTTATGATCCGGCAACCACGAAGTGACAATAATAGGGACCACTCCCGGTGATGACCATAGTTTGAGGAGTTCATGTATTCAATGCTTTGTTCCGGTTCTCTATTAAAAGGAGGCCTTGATATCCCTTAGTTTCCATTAGGACCCCGCTGCCACGGGAGGGTAGGACAAAAGATGTCATGCAAGTTATTTTCCACAAGCACGTATGACTATATTCGGAATACATGCCTACATTACATTGATGAATTGGAGCTAGTTCCGTGTCACCCTATGTTACGATTGTTACATGATGAACCGCATCCAAAATAATTATCCATCACCGGTCCAATGCCTACGAGCTTTCCATATACTGGTTTACGCTTATTTACTTTCCCGTTGCTACTGTTACAATCACTACAAAACACCAAAAATATTGCTTTTGCTTTCTTTACTTTTGTTACCGTTACCACTACTATCGTATTACTTTGCTACTAAATACTTTGCTGCAGATACTAAGTTATCAAGGTGTGGTTGAATTGACAACTCAACTGCTAATACTTGAGACTATTCTTTGGCTCCCCTTGTGTCGAATCAATAAATTTGGGTTGAATACTTCGCCCTCGAAAGCTGTTGCGATCCCCTACACTTGTGGGTTATCAGTCACACGAGGGATCTCTTTTAGATCGAATATGTAAGGCACCATACGCCGCATACACACCAGGGTCTATGTCGTAGCCCCACAATAAAACTCCTATGGCTAAGTGAAAGCGTTAGCGGTCGATAGTCCGATTGCATGGTTCACCGCATTATCACCTCCTTCATGGACCAAGACGTTGGATAAAGAGTGATTAAATGCCTTTCCGAACACCCATGTACTTTCTACGAGGGGGGTGAAGCCGACAACTGGAAAACTTTCAGATTATATCAAAATGGCCGCACAGGAGGAATTCAAGCTTTCAAGCAAAACATAAATAGATTAACTATAAAATTGTCTCTTACAATTTTCATACACCTCAGTCGAACATTATGTCTTTCAAGCACTGACCCTCTATAAAGCGGGCGGCCCTAGGAAATCTTCAAAATAATGCTCCGGCTTCGGGCGGTCCTTGCCTTTGGGTGGACTCTTTGTCGCAACATCGTTGGCCCTCATCTTCCCCCAGAATGTTTTGACTCGGGCAAAAGCCATCCGTGCACCCTCAATGCACGATGATCGCTTCACAGCATTGATACGCGGCACCGCATCAACCAGCCTCTGCACCAAACCGAAATAGCTATTCAGAACAGGCTTGGTTGGCCACAACCGGATTACGACATCCTTCATGGCAGCATCGGATATCCTATGAAGTTCGGCCCATTGGGACATCTGTTCATTGAGCAACAGAGGGCACTTTGATGCGCCAAATTGCGACCAAAAAAGCTTCTCCGCTGCATATCCATCTCGCGCTTGGTAATACTGCACCGCATCGGCAGAACTCTTCGGCAAGTACAGGAACTCATCCGGAGAACTCCATACTTGGTTAAGCTGGGCATAGTTCGGGTCACCGAACTTAGTTTGTAGCAGAAAGGGCTTTCCAACCGCAATCTCCCTCCCCTGTTGAACCTCCTGACGGGCTACTCTGGATTCCGACCACACTGCTCTAGCCTCTTGCAAGGCCTTGTCCAGATCAGCCGTTAAGGCTTTACTCTCCTTCTCTAGAAATTCACAGCGGCCGGTAGCATTCTCCAGTTCGAGTGCCATCATGGATATCTTCTCCTCGTTTTGGCACCGTGCAGCTTGTTCAGCTTTTAATTCGGCCGATGCCTTTTCGGCAGCAGCATTGCTACGACGGGCCTGCTCCTTGGCCCGGGCCAGTTCCACTCAAAGAACTTCAACGGCGGCAGCACCATCTGCAGCCATGCATATTCGAGCATCTAAATCTCAGCATCATGCTTATACCACAAAAAAGTATGAGGATTGCCCCGAATACATACCTTGCGACTCGTCAAGACGCATATTGATCAAAGCAAGATCATCCCCTGCCACATCAAGCTTCCACTGCAACTCGGCAATTTCCATAGTCCGGGAAGCGGCCAAGGGGGAAGCAGCCTGTGTTCAAAGTTGATTAGGTTAGTCCTCAAACGATCCTTTTCGATCCTACGTTTTGCTTCCCAGTGGAAGCCAACCCGAGTATCACGGGCTACTACCTATACACAGGCGCATCTTTGCAAATAAAACATTGCTGAAAACATTATGTCACAAACCTTGAAGCCCTTAATTAGGCTCATGAAGGCTTCATTTAATCCGCTCTTCGCGGACGAAATATTTTCAATCGCTGTACCCATCAAGGTACGCTGTTCCCCCGAGACAGATGCTTTTCGCAACATGTCCCGCAACATATCTGGAGTCCCCGGGTCTCCGGAAGCTGCTCCAAGAGCACAATCATCCTTTGAAGGAATCTGTGCACCCGTCTCCAAAATCACTGTAATTGTGAACCAGACAGTCTGGGGCCTTTGTTATCATCAGCCCCGGAATCCCGGAGGGTCGGTGGTCCACCTTCGGGTACTGCCTCTTTTGTCCCCTGGTCTAAAGGGACCCTCCGCGATGACACTTCAAAGTCATCCGCCTTATTGGGCGAGGAGTTTGGAGGAGGTGTCTCGCTCTCCATCATCTCTGGGAGGAGACTCCCTGAAGAAGAGGATCGCCCAGAAAAATTATGTGCCGACCTGTAAAAATGCATAAATGCGGTACGTATATCTTCGGTAACAACAACGGAGCGGGACGCTATCAAAGTACTTCGGATTCTTTTACGGTTTGGCTGAGGGCTTGTCCCCTTGTTGGAGCTGTTCAACGGCGCCAGTTTCCAAACACAAGCCGCTCGACGGTGGCATCTTGCCCTTTTTGGAAGACCGACCCTCCCAATCTTCGGAGGCGGCCCTTTTCCTCCTGCTGGGAGAAGGGATACTGGGTCCTTTTCCGCCTCCGTCTTCGGGCGAGGAAAGGTCGATTTCTCTGGACTCAGTGTCCGACTTATCTCTAGAACCAAGGTCATCTTGGATCTTCTCGCCCTCCCCTGCCGGGGCCTGGTATGGCACCGAGGCCAGCATCCTTGTTAACACGGGAGTAGCTGAGTCTTCGGGAAGGGGAGCCGGACACCTAATCTGTTCCACCTTGTTTATCCAGCTGTGAAAAAGGATGATATTCTTGGTATCTTGCCACTTGGTATCTGATTATAAGGTATTCGGTAAAGGGTACTTACCAGGGTGTCCGGATGGTTACAATCTTGGTCGACATCTTCGGTGGTGTCCGGCCATTGCCTTTGTTTCCCGAAGAATAATCTCCACATTCCTTCGTGCATAGTGTAGAAGAAGTGCTGAAGAGTCCGCGGCCCCTTTGTATTGAACTCCCACAGGCGGAGAGGCCGTTGCTGGCACGGCAGGGTCCGACGAACTAGCATTACTTGAACGATGTTGGCTATGTCTATGTCCTTCTCAATGAGTCTACGGATGCGACATTGCAGAGTTCGCACATCATTCCCAATCCAGCCCCTTGTTAATCCACGATGCAAGCTGAATTGGGGGGCTGGATCGGAATGCAGGTGCAGTTTCCCACTGCTACCTCTTGAGCACTGCGTTGGATTTCCCCGAAGAGGAGAGGATGATGCAGCAAAGTAGCGTAAGTATTTCCCTTAGTTATTGAGAACCAAGGTATCAATCCAGTAGGAGGCTACGCTCGAGTCCCTCGTACCTACACAAAAACAATAGCTCAACGCAACCAACGCGATTAGGGGTTGTCAATCCCTTCACGGTCACTTACGGGAGTGAGATCTGATAGAGATGATAGATAATATTTTTGGTATTTTTTATATAGAGATGCAAAGTGAAAAGTAAAAATGCAAAGTAAAAAGCAAGCAAGATTAAAGTGATGGAGATTAATATGAGGAAAATAGACCCGAGGGCCATAGGTTTCACTAGTGGCTTCTCTCAAGAGCATAAGTATTCTACGGTCGGTGAACAAATTATTGTTGAGCAATTGACAGAATTGAGCATAGTTATGAGAATATCTAGGTATGATCATGTATATAGGCATCACGTCCGAGACAAGTAGACCGACTCCTGCCTGCATCTACTACTATTACTCCACTCATCGACCGCTATCCAGCATGCATCTAGAGTATTAAGTTAAAAACGGAGTAACGCCTTAAGCAAGATGACATCATGTAGAGGCATAATTTCATGCAATATGATAAAAAAAACCATCTTGTTATCCTCGATGGCAACAATACAATATGTCCTTGATGCCCCTTCTGTCACTAGGTAAGGACACCGCAATATTGAACCCAAAGCTAAGCACTTCTCCCATTGCAAGAAAGACCAATCTAGTAGGCCAAACGAAATTGATAATTCGAAGAGACTTGCAAAGATAACCAATCATACATAAAAGAATTCGGAAAAGATTCAAATATTATTCATAGATAGACTTGATCATAAACCCACAATTCATCGGTCTCAACAAACACACCGCAAAAAGAAGATTACATCAAATAGATCTCCACAAGAGAGGGGGAGAACATTGTATTGAGATCCAAAAAGAGAGAAGAAGCCATCTAGCTAATAACTATGGACCCGAAGGTCTGATGTGAACTACTCACACTTCATCGGAGGGGCTAGGATGATGTAGAAGCCCTCTGTGATGATGGCCCTCTCCGACGGAGCTCCGGAATAGGCCCCAAGATGCGATCTCGTGGGTATAGAAGGTTACGGCGGTGGAGTTAGGTTTTTGGCTCCGTATCTGATCGTTTGGGGGTACGTAGGTATATATAGGAGGAAGAAGTACGTCGGTGGAGCTCCGAGGGGCCCACGAGGCAGGGGGCGCGTCCTAGGGGGGTGGGTGCGCCCCCCACCCTCGTGGCCGCCTCGAGGCTTTCTTGACGGAGGGTCCAAGTCTCTTGGGTCTTATCTGATAAGAAAATTTGGCCGCCTCGAGGCTTTCTTGACGGAGGGCCCAAGTCTCCTGGGTCTTATCTGATGAGAAAATTACGTTCCCGAAGTTTTCATTCCGTTTGGACTCCGTTTGATATTCTGTTTCTCCGAAACTCTAAAATAGGCAAAAAAACAACAATTCTGGGCTGGGCCTCCGGTTAATAGGTCAATCCCAAAACTAATATAAAAGTGGAAAATAAAGCCCAATATAGTCCAAAACAGTAGATAATATAGCATGGAGCAATCAAAAATTACAGATCGGAAGATTTGGTGAGGGATCCTTTCAGCCAAACGGCGCTAGCAAGCTTGCTCACTGTAGCACCGCCACACTCGGCCTGCTCCCTCTCTACCACTCGCGGCTTCACATCGAAGGTCTTAAGCCACCACTACAAGAAATCTGTTAATACATGACGGATTTCTCATGACGTTCTCAGAATCTGTCATCATCGATGACGGTTTCTTTCGGTTTGTCATGAAAACCGTCATGATGAGAATTCACTGCAAACAGTAGCAGCGCTTACTACTAGCATAGAGGTACCGTCACGGAAACTGTCATGTATCGAGTTGGGCCTAGCCTTCTCTTCTTTGTACATTTAATTCAGACCGTCATGGATGGTTTGCGCTGATGTGGCTTGGGTGCCCTTGTTTGCATGGCTCGGCTCGTGCTAAGATAAATTAAAAAGAAATCTATTAACACTAATTAACAAGGTAATAGGCCACATTTCTCTCAAAAAAGTAATTAGGCCACGTCAGCCCGCCGGGGTTTGGTCGTGAGCGACCTTATTCAGCGGCGGAGATGCATCGGCAGGCAGGCCATGGAGCGACGATTAAGTCTACTAGGAGGAAGCTGTCACTCGAGCGATCCTAGGAAACCAAGCGGGGCACTGGTGGTTGTTCTAGAAGAACGCCGATGATGAGATTTGCGGCAGCGCTCTCGCAGCCAGGATGCAGAGGAGGCTACAAGGCATGGGAAGGCTAGCTAATGGGCTCAGAGGAACCTTGGGAGGACTAGGAACTCGAATTCGTGCTCGGTTTCGACAGCCAGCGTCCCTAGAAACGACAGTGACATGGCAGGCAGTGGTAGAGGCCGGGCAAGACACTGTTGAAGTGCTCTGTTCAGGGCAACAGAGGTCGATTCAATCTTCCTGGACGTTCAGCGCGCAGCGGCGGTGCTCGAAGAAAACATGGGGCGACGATTTGAGGTCTTTGTCGACACAGGTGGAGGATGGTGGCGACTGCGCACTCGCGGACACACTCAGGAAGACAAGATGGAGAGCAGGATGAGGTCGAGAATGTGAGGGGAAAGGAAGAAAAGGCCGAGAGGGATCCAGCGCGGGTGTGGGGGGGGCACGTCGAAGCAGGAGCTGGCAACCTCCGCATGCGCGTGCGACTTTATCTCTGCCAGAGGTTGAAGATGACCCCGGGCAGGTCGGGCTGTGCCTAAACTACTAGGCTAGGTGAGCAATTATTTCTCTTTCTCTTTCTCTTTAACTATTTCTGTTTAATTTAATTCACACTAGTTTGAAATTCCAAAGTGATTCAAACAAGTTCTAATTCTTCTGAGTATTTAAATGTAGCATATTAAGTGCTTTCCAAGGTTACATGTTAATTTTATTAATTTTAAACTTATATTATTTATACTATGTATATAATCCAATCCAAATACATTATGGATTAATTATAGAGTCCAAAGAATTTCCTATAAAAGTTCCAGAAAACTAGGCTGGGACCCGCAATAGTTTATATGGGCCCATGCCTTATTCTTAGTGTTTTAGAAAGGCTTTCTGTAATTTTTGGAAAATATTTAGTGGTTTTCACTTTAATAAAATAAGTGTTTGAATTAATGGTCCATTCAAATAATAAATAATTCATCTTTTCTCCGAAAAATGAATAAAAAATAAAAAATATTTAGAAAAATGTTCTCTACGTATTCTTGTGATTTTATTCATAAATATTAAACTTTAAGTGCATGAAAATTTTGGCAGAAATGTGTTCAAAATTCCTACTTGTGTTGACGAGTCTATGTTCAGGAATTATCCGAGCAAATAAGAAGAAGTCCAAGCACCAGGGTGCCAAGATTCAACCCATACATGGAGCATAATTGTTTTTATTTGTACAAAATCCAAATTGAGTCTGAAAATATGAAAATTGGTATGCTTTCATGATATGCCCCTAGTTATTGTGGTAAACGTTTGAGAAGATTTCGCAATTTTTTGGTGTACAATGCTTGGAAAATGGAACATCTATGAGTAGGAATCATGGTGGCAAGAGGGAACAAGTCGGGTTTGAAGATGAAGTGTGAGTTACCATTATTTGACCTTGAAACCTTTTATACACTCAACAGAAACCATCACATGTTCCATGTCAAAATTTGGCATTTGGGGGGTTTGTTTGCATTAAAGACATTAAGTGCATTTCTATGTATTTAACGGATATAATTCAAATTTGAACAACAACTAGATGGAAAAGTTGGCAAAATGAGTTCATATCCTACTTGTGCCAATGAGTATATGTTTAGGTATTATCTAGGAAAACAAGAGGAATTCCAAACAGCATGGTGCCAAGACTGGACCCCCCACATAGAGCATAATGGGGTGAGAAGGTATGTTGGAAGGCTCAACTCTGGATGAAAATCTCGCATCAACCTTGTCGACGCTAGCGGCAATGGCGTCTGTGGATGTCGTTATCCTTCTTGAAGGATCTGTTGTGGATCTTGCTATACCTCGGCTTCTCGGGTCTCATGGTCTTTGGGTGAAAACCTAATATTTGGCTATGCCAAATCGGGTGATGGTGGTGTCTGCGACATTGCTTCCTCCTTGGAGGCATCACATTGGAGACCTCGACGACTGCCTTCGAGGGTGTGCGTGGCTGTAGGTGGAGCTTGGGTTTGTGTGGTTATCAGGGGAGTAGCTGGTAGCTGGCCATTGGCCGGTGGTTGCGACTTGTGGTGCTCCAGACCTAGTTTAGCTAGTGTTTTGCCCGTTTGTTAGGATTTTAGCTTGGTTTTCCTTTAATTAACAGAGCGGTCTCTTTGTACCATATCTCTCTGATCAATGAACATAACAACTCTCCTACTATCGCTTAAAAAAACATAACAACCATCAGCGATGGCACTGAAGGATAGATGTTGCACTTCTCAGTATGGATGGATCGTTCCGGGCGTGCGAGGCTTTTTTCATCCATTGCAACACACATACACATTTGCTAGGTGTAGGCCATAGCTAGGGAAGGGCATATGTCATGTCCAGCTCCAAGAGATAAGTTATAAAACTAATAGGCAATGACTTGCAATGGCATGGTTGAGTGGTAATTGTGTGTGCTGTGGCCGAGATCATCCTCACCTTGGCATTGAACATGTTCGAGCGCATTGCGGTGAAGTGAACATGGCAACTATGGCAATAAGGACGAGGCGCTATGTTCAAATAGATCTTTATCAGACAAAATGTTCAAATAGATAGCATGGACATGTGGAAGGGACTTGCGTCGCGTTTACTGTATTTGGAGCATGCAATTTTTTCTCGCATTCTGAACACGGACATGTTTACTAGTTAAAACTTGTATTCGGATTTGTCATAATAATTTTTGAGATTTACTTGTAATTAAAATGTCAAACAAAGAAATAGAAAAGAAATACGAAAATTAGTACTGAGTAGTACTACAGTAAGAAAACAACAACAGAAAATAAAAGAAACTAAAAAACCTTTTGGACCATCCGAACTTTGGTACTGGGCCGAAGGCAACGAAAGTCCACTAGGGTTCCTAGACATATGTATCCAGCGTAATTCAAATCCTGCGCTCTGATTGGTCCATTGGACCCTCCCATGGATCATAGTGTATCCACCGTTGAGCGCTCCAAGATCCAACGGCACACACTCATCCCCCTCGCTATCTTCTTTCTCGCCCCACCCCCGCCACCGGCTCGTTTTCCATGGACTGTCTTCCTGATCTCCGTGCTCCTTCACTCCACCCCTCGGATTCCAATACAAGGCGGCTGGCGCACTTTGTGCCGGTTCGCCGATGTGCCCCCCCCAGCAATAGCAGCGCTATTAGTAGCTGCAGCCTGCGCGCCACGCTCCTCTTCCCGTAAGAGCTTCCCTGATCCGTCGCCGAGGAGCTCAGCCGACCCGTCACTGAGGACGCTGCGCCGACCCCTCGCCGGGGTGCCGTGTCATGGTGGTTGCCAAGACAATGGGAACAAGGCCGGCGATGTCGAGGCTCCCGCCGTTCTGTCCAGTGGTGCCGCACTGAACCAGCGAGGCGCCTGGTCAAGTTGAGCGGCGACGGCTGGGGGCTACCTCGTGCTGGGCCGCTGCTGCCCACCCGTCGGCGCGACGCCCGTGTTCATCTCCTTTGCTGTCCTCGCCATTACATTATTCGTCCAGCTCGACACTGTGTGAGCCGTTTGTCGATTCAGATTTGCCCCTTTCATTTTTGCTTCGGATTATCCCCTCGCTTTTGCTTCTGATTATGCAAGACCTCTTATTTGCAGGCAACGGCTGTTCCATGGCGTCACTATGGGTGGAGACGGTCACTGAACAGGAACATTGGTCGAGTCAAGGCCATGGTGGATAGTGGATACGGCGTCTCCCTCTGAAGATTTTAGCGGATACAGGCAGTTCTCGGGCCAGCAAAGTGTTGAGATGAACCGTGGTGGTTGCAGTGTAGTATAGCTCTGGCACTTGTTTGTAATTTTGTGTCTTTGGGTCTTTTTTCCTTTTGTGGTATTGTGATAAGTCTGTACCTGGTCTTTTTCCTTTTTTCTTAATTTTTTATTTTCTGATATGTTTATGCAATTTCCTTTTTTGTTTAATAATGAAATTAGCGGTAAAATTTTCTTATTGACTCCAAATTTCCATGGACAAGGGAAATGAGTTATGGGCTAATTTCATGAATCTAACTATTGGGGCTTGGCCCAACCTGGAATTTAATGGGCAAAAATTCTTATGGGGCTGATCACAACATGGGCCAATAGTATTGGACAAAGCTGAAACTTAGTGGGCCAAAGTTTGAATTGGGCTGACTATTACATGGGCTGCCATGTCAGATCCATGTTGGTTGCCATGTCACATGATGACGTGGAATGTATGATTAACGCCGTTATCTAACAGGAATCTGTGACAGTCAAGAACTGTCATGGATCCATGACGGTTTTGGCGATTCGTCAAGGACTGCATGGTGATCAAATTATGACGCGATATACATGACGAATTTCAGGTCTGTCATGGACAACCTACCACGACGGTTTTCTGCACATATGTGACAGTTTGGTTCCGTCATGGATTAACACATTTCTTGTAGTGCACAAACCGAAGTGCAGAGGAATTCGGAGGAAGGCTTCGCACGTGACAATAAACACCGAGATAAGAAGAATCGAGTCCGGGGCAAATCATGGAAATCTAGCCCGTAATAGAATATGAGCCCTCGGAAGAAGGCATTAAGAGCAAACCCCAACCCGCGGAGGAAGTGGGACACGAACACGACCCTCTTGCCGGATCTGGGGGTGGTAATAACGTGCCCCTCGGCAGGAAGCCGATGATGGATTTCAGCAGTCAGGTACCTTGCCGCCCGAAGCTTTGCAATATCTTCCTCCATGACAGAAGAAGCTACCCACCGGCCTTGACGGCTGGATCCGGACATGATTGGGGCTTGTGGCGATCAAAACCCGGGTGTTGGAACTCGGGGGGGCGGGGGTTGAGGAAGAGGCGGGCGTGGAAGAAAAAGACGGGTCTGTACCCCTATATAAAGGCTGCAAATATAAAACGTCTCCCCTTAGGCTTCAAAAAATCGCTTGTTTCCAAGGAGTTGTACCCAAGCGATGGTTGGGTTACCCACGTCCGGGTTGACAGGAATCCCTTAAAAATGGAGGAACGATCTCCGCTTGGATAAGACGCGCCAATAAGACCACGTCCTGGGACGTGGGGTGACGGACCGGCTAAAACGGTTCGCAAATAATGGTCGAGCAGGCGTGATGTCATATTACCAAAAGGTTGTCGGTGGATTGAGCTCGTGAAATATTATATCCTCTGCAGTTGTGTATACAGGTCCGGATACAATCATTACATCTAAAGTCAACTAGGAGTTCGGAAGGGGGAACCCGCCTTGCAATGCCGAAGACAATCTGCACGCCGTACTCCTCGTCATTGAAGCCAGGTTCAGGGGCTACTGAGGGAGTCCTGGACTAAGGGGTCCTCGGGCGTCCGGCCTATTATCCATTGGGTCGGACTGATGGGTTGTGAAGACATGAAGGCCGAAGACTATACCCGTGTCCGGATTGGGCTCTCCTTGGCGTGGAAGGCAAGCTTGGCGACCGACTATGAAGATTACTACTTATTTAACCGACTCTATGTAACCCTACATTCCCCCTCGGTGTCTATATAAACCAAAGGGGTTAGTCCGGAAGGGAGATATACATTACCATAGTCATATAGGCTAGACTTCTAGGGTTTAGGCATTACGATCTCGTGGTAGATCAACTCTTGTAATACTATATTTATCAAGATCAATCAAGCAAGAAGTAGGGTATTACCTCCATAGATAGGGCCCGAACCTGGGTAAACATCGTGTCCCCTGTCTCCTGTTACCATCGATCCTAGACGCATAGTTCAGGACCCCCTACCCGAGATCCACCGGTTTTGACACCGACAACCACCTTGGAAGTCGTGGTTACAGCGGGAAGAGGTCCATATGGGCCAAGGAGGACGCGGAATGGGAAAGTATGGGCATCCCACACCCCTTGGCAGACTTCACCGTCCCGCAGGAGCGTGACGTCCTCAGGGCACGACACCATTGGGACTCAGTCAAGAAGGTTTTCAAGATGGACCAGATCATGACGGAGTTCATGAGACTACTGGTAATTTTAGTTTCTGATCAATTCGACTGCACGTTTAGTCATATTTGTAAACGATCCTTGTTCCTTTTGCAGAGAGAGCAGCACAGGATTGCGTCTGAAGCGACTCGCCGTCTGATGCGTTGGCGAGGCCCAAGTGGGACACCCATTCAACCAGGCGTTGAACATTTTGAAACGACTCCCGGTGGACACTCGGCCATCATATGGACGCGTGCACGGGGCCACGTGGAAGAAGTACTACCATGAGACCACGGAGGAGAGAAAGGAAAGACGGAGGTTAATTGAAGAAAACATCGACAAGAAGGTTGAGATTGCAGTTGAGAAGAAATCATCTGAGACAGTCGCAACAGCGGTAGCTGCCGCAAAACAGGTGGTTGCAGATATGTTTACTGTCTTGGTTTCAGACGTTTTCAATTGGAGCAGGCAAAATCCAGAAAAAAATACAGCGAACTTTCCCCTTGCTGACTTCTTCGGGAGCAGCTCGACTAGCATTGCACTAGCACCTACACCTGCACCTGCTCCCGCACCGGCTCCGGCACCAGACGTGCTCGGCGGTGCTTTGTCTATGGCTGAGCCCGACGCCCTCACGGTATCTGTCACACCGGCCCTCTTCAATAAATGTATAATCTCCCGTTTCCTTTGCCTTTCGGATGTGTCATGTCGCAGACATGTCTTTGCAGGCCGACGTAACCCCGTGCACCATATTGTACACCATCGGCGACCAGAAGGTGGACGTGGGGAAGAAGACGATAATGAAGCCGAAAGAACCATTGTTCCACGGCTGGCCAATCACCCCGAACGTTTGCAAGGTTTTCATGGCTAGTGTCAAACCAGGCCACGAGATTTTGGCTCCTCTGGTACTGGGGGGGATGACGACGAGACCCCACTATCGGTGTCAAAACCGGCAGATCTTGGGTACGGGGTCCCAAGCTGCGTGTCATGGATCGATGGGTAATAGGAGACAGGGGACACGATGTTTAACCAGGTTCGGGCCCTCTTAATGGAGGTAATACCCTACTTCCTGCTTGATTGATTTTGATGAATATAGAGACTACAAGAGTTGATCTACTCGATATCATATGCTCACTACTAGAATCAGCTTCTTTGCCAATCGCCCATGGCGGACGGCAAAGGCATGGATCACGGACGACAAACTTCTTTGCCGTCCGCCAGCAGACGGCAAACTGTCCGTCTGAACACGTGCCAGCAAAGGCCTTCTTTGCCGTCCGCATCCTGGAAAAGGACGGCAAAAGATTGTGTCGTCCGCCGTTGGTGGTGGCCAGCAGACGACAAAGATCGTGGACAGCATTGAGGTGGGGTGAGAGCCGTTAGGGGTTAACGGTGTGCTTTGCCGTCAGCCAGCGGACGACAAAGAGGCTAAGGTCTTTGTCGTCCGCTGGTTGACAGCAAAGTGCTCAAACATGCTAGTCCCAGGAATCACAGGTAGCTGCCACGTGGCATGTTTGCCGTCAGCTAGCTGGCGGCAAAGAGCCTGTATGTCCCTGTTTTTAATTTAATTCATTCAATTTGACAGCAATTCATAGATATACATATATACACAACAAGCATATCCAACGCACAAGTTTCATCATATATACATACATAACCAACACATATATAGTTCCATCCTTACATATTACAAAAGTTTCACATTCATCCAACACCGTTATCTATCCATCCATATAACAAGTTCCAACCATGCAAGTTCATTGATACAAAATAAAAGCACAAATGGAAAAGAAGCACTACATCCATGCAAGCTTCCGTGAATTAAAACAAATCTGCAGAATGATAAACAAGATCTTAGAAGAAGAATAAGAAGAAGAAGAAGAAAATGAAGAAGAAGAAGAAGAAGAAGAAGAAGAAGAAGAAGAAGAAGAAGAAGAAGAAGAAGAAGAAGAAGACTATAATATGTAAACTATCTAAAACTTTTTATTTTCTAAAACTATATCTAATATCTAAAACAGAAAAGAAAAAAAGAAATGGCAGAAAAGGGTGTGTGGAAGTGGAAGAGGGGGCTCACTGTGGGGCGGCAGGACGGCGGGGAGGGGCGGCGACGGGCGGGAGGGGGACGGTGATGGGGCGGCAGGACAACGGGGAGGGGCGGCGACGGGCGGGAGGGGGCGGCGATGGGGCGGCAGCACGACGGGGAGGGGCGGCGACGGGTCGACAGGACGGCGTGGAGGGGCGGCGACGGGCACAGGGGACGGGGCGGCGACGGCGGGCTGGTTGGTGAGAGAGAGAGAGAGCGATTCAACGACGGGGGGAGGTTAGCGATTCAACGCCATGCCTGGGTGGGGCCCCTACCCTCTTTGTCGTCAGCCTAGCGGACGACAAAGAATTGTTTGCCGTCAGCCAGCGGACGACAAAGAAATGGCAGACGGCAAAGAACTGACCTAGCCACAGCCTTGCGTCTATGGGCCCACAAGGTTCTTTGCCGTCCGCGAGCTGACGGCAAAGTACTAGCTGATGGCAAAATAACATGATCCAGCAGCTATTTCTTTGCCGTCTGCTTTGTAGAAACTGATGGCAAAGAAGTGGCAGACGGCAAAGAAGTGGATTCCAGTAGTGGTTGTGGTCTAAACCCTAGAGGTATGATGAGTAATGTCATAATGATCTAGTATATATCTTTCGACTAGCCTGGCCTCGGCTTATATAATGTACCAGAGGCCTAGGATAACAAGAGTCCTAGTCGAATACGCCAATGGAGAGGAGTCCTTGTCTTGATCACCAAGTCTTGTGGAATCTTCCTCGTGTATACATCGGCTGTCCGAACTGGCCCATGAGTAAACGGCCATGGGGGTCCTTGGCCCAATCCAACTAATCGGGAGATGATGTGGTGAGTACCCCCTAGTCCAGGACACCGCTAGTAGCCCCCTGAACCGGTCTTCAAGTTGGGGAAGCTCCCCGATTCTTCCGAACTGTTCTTCATCTTCGATCGTCGGTGTTGAAAACTGGTTCAACAAATCATCTCATCTTTGATCTCGAGGATCACCGAAGTGAATCCGAAGAGTTTACATATCGGGTATCCGAGGAGCCCCTTTAAGTTCTCGGCCTTTATCAATACCTTGTTATTTTTACGCCCACCTTGGGTTTCAAGTGTTTCCCGTGCGGCGGTGTCCTCTCATGTCCGAGCTCGAAAGCCGGACTGCATTTGAGGTATCTTTTGCAGCCGAGCACCACCGCCAGACTGCTTGCGATCTCCAACGCCAGAATGTATCCGAGCTCTAACGTTGGACTATATCCGAGGTGTCATAGATTACCTCGTTCTTTGAAAAAGTTAAAAAAGGTTCAAACAAGCTTAACGCCGGAGATGCCCTCTATGGAGGCAGCCACTTGCAACCAAGCTTTATGCCGGAGTGCTTCCAAGGTATCTTTTGCAGCCGAGCACCAACGCCAGACCACTTCCAAGCTCCAACGCCGGAATGTATCCGAGCTGCAACGCCGGACTATATCCGAGGTGGTGCACCACCTTGGCCATGGGCTGATTTTTACGAATTTAATTCCGAATTGTGCAATGTAATCTCTGTCAAGATGTATAGCCAGTAACCCTCAAGGTGCGTGGTGGCCTAATATCCGGGATGCACCTAAAGGAAAAAATCAAACCGCTGACCCCTGTAGCCCCTGAGACTCAGGTCGATTCATAAAATCAGCCTGAGGATCAATTCCCAACTCGGCAGCATACTTAGGAATAGAAACGCAATGTATTATATTAGAGGAAATAGTGATCAATGAACGGGCCCCTGAGAGAGGGTTGTGAGAAATCGCCGTGATATATAAGCTTGTTGCCGGATAAGTCCCAGATGGTACTTACTATTGTCCGAAGAAGCGCTTACCCATAGTTCGGCCATGCCGAACACTGAGCACTTTGAATTCTCTGCATTGAATAAGCAATGCAGTACCCCCGAGACACTGGTCGGGTGGCAACACCAGATCAGGGGATCTATGTGCCCCTTTAATATTTATAAATAATGAGAGCGAAGCCCAGTAGCCCCAAGCCTTAATGTGGGCACAGGTGGCCGAATTAAGGATCGTTATCCGTTTGAGAGAACATGTTGTTGTGTTTAACACAAACTTCTCGGAAAGAGAATAAAGATCTCTTAAAGGAGCTTAGAGCTCGTCGAAATCCGATCTTGCCATGGTAGGCCCCAAGGGGTTTAAAAGATGGATTACTGTAAATGGATTTTACTCGCAATTTTTATGTGTAATGATTCTATGTACCCTAGTACTGTACATCATTAATGCTCGGATCCGCATTGTACAAAACTTTGCCGATCGACCATCGGCTTCCACCTCCTCGGCCAGTAGCCGAGGAGTGTTTGTCCTACTTTATAAAGCCTTTATGAGGGCAAAGATTTACGACAAACAAGGCAATCCGGCCATACGGTTTTATAAACAAAGGTACGCAGAGAGATATGTTATATTATTATTTAACATAAGAAATGTCTTCCAAAGAAAATAATCCCGCTATCGGTTCCTTTCTTTGGGTTGTCATGCTAAGCATGATCATGAAACCCCAGCTCCGATCAATGTGGGAGCAAAATATTGAGGATTTAGTTTGGGGAAAGTTCCCAAACTATGTGCTCTTTAGCGAACCTAAATTTTTACTTCCGTCGTTGCCGACCAATTATATCTTTTAAGATGGCTAGCTTTCGGCTTCACCCAGTCTGAGGTACTAACCCGAATGACCCGGTAGTAACAATCACAGAGGTGCTCCCTTTACCGCCTAACCGAACAATCGGGAACTTAGGGGTAAGCACAGGAGCCAGGCCACCCAGCTTGGCAAAAATCTTAAGTCAAATTGATGCATATGTATGGCTTTATAATGATAATTACGGAAGACAACGCTCGTATAATGAATACAAACGCTGATGATATATGTTTATTGTGACCTCGTTGCGACCATTTATCATTTGAAAGTGGCCCATCGTCGGCTTCTACCCCTTTGTAGATGCTACATAGGGTGCTTCCGCAATAATAAGACAACCCTTAGCCGACGTCTCGGTGCCCGAAGGTGGTTGTGTTAGGGGAAACAAGGCAATCTGATGTGTGGGCTTTATAACTTTCACTTAGTCCTAGGAGCTTAAAGTTGGAGGCCAGCTGCTAGCCCCTGGTTAGTGTTCTACAACCAAGGTCAAGCCGTAAACACTTCGGCCAATGTTATGAGCAACCCGTCATTTAACACGGGGTGACCTCTATCAATCTTATAGTTTAATACAGTCATGGGATTGCTGACAAGTTTACACTTATTGTGACAGTCAGTTTTCGGCTTTCTCCAATGAGGCGCTTAACCATGCTAGTTGGAAGCACAATCGTAGTGGTTCTCCCTTTGCACACCTAGCCGAACGAAGTGGAACATAGGAGGAAAGCACAGGAGCCAGGCAACCCAACTATTGACTGAAGACACAATTTGAAACCAATGCATATATAGCAATATCCGAGAATGTTTTTGCCGAATCTCTAAAGGTGTCCAACGTTGCACTGTGAGACTTATGCTGGAAACACACAAATAGTTTAAAAGTGCCATAGGCTTGGAAAGCCAAAAACTTATGTAAAAGCTTGACGTCCGGACTAAACCGAGATTTTGGTGCCAAATCAGAAATTGGTCTTTAGAAAAATTGTGCTTCTGTCGTGCTTTAACATGACACTTCCAATCTCAAGACTTCAAGCGGGTAAGCCTACGGATTCAAGCTCCTTATCCCGAAGGCGGAGTGCTTCTCAGAGGCTAGTTTAGCGAACTAAACTCGAGCGGCTTTAGAGAGAAGCTAGGCTATCCGGCTATTGACCATACACTCGAGTCGAAAAAGGAGCGGTAGAAAAAGACTTTGTAACGACCAAGAAGAAAACACATTATTGTAGAATGGCTCATACTAATTTAAGAGCCCCCAAGTGACTTGAGTAAAATAATTTTATGTATAATGATTGTATGTACCGAAGCACTTATATCATATATGTGTTCACCCGAACTTTAAACGTGTCTTAACCGACCGTCGGCTTGTCCCTCTTCGGTCAAGGGCCGAAAAGTGTTATGTACTCCACCTATCGAGAATATCAACAGTGTTTCCGATAACCAGTCAATTAGGCCATAAGGCTGTAACAGACAATGCGCGCTCAGGGAACTTATGCCATATTACCGACAAAGTGTAAGAAGCATCTTTGAAGAAAATAGTAGCCCCACCGATACCTTTCTTCGGTTGCTCATTGTTACTATGAGACTTGTGCAATAGATTTTTTGTACTCATTAGTTCCGTTGTGTGCCGACCATGATTGAAAATAATAAGAGAGCTAGCTTTCGGCTTCACCCAGTCAAAGGTCCGAGCTCGGATGACCCGATCGTGACAATCGAAGAGGTGCTCCCTTTACTCCCTAGCCGAACAATCGGGAACGTAGGGGTAAACACAGGAGCAAGGCAACCCAGCTTGCGGAACACTTAAGTAAACATGGTGCATATTGTTGCATAATACACGAACAAGGAACGAAGCCATACAAGTATAATCATATGCAAGAGGAAAGGCTTCATAAAGGAAGCCCCCAAGTAAACGGGGTATTTGAACTAGTGCTTTACAAAGAAAGTTTTGACAAGGAAGTTTCTTCACAAACAACTTTTTGCAAAAAAAGTATAATGCCTGGTCGAACTGAACAAAATTTAAAACTGAAAGTCTTTGAGCATGAAAGCGACTTAGCTGGCTAATGTGCTCGGTGTTGATGACGCGATTCGGGCTTGTGGCGGGACGAAGATGCCCATTGATCTGTGACGGATCCGACAAGGTTCGCAGTCCTCGGCATAGCTGAGGTCCCAGCCCCCAAGCCCGAGTTGTTCGAGCAAGGAGTTCAGTACTGCGAAGTAGTGACACGGCTTGGCCGATGTGGTGAGGCGAAGCCCCCAGTCTAGCCGAACTGGCGGAGTTGGTCGGCAAGGTGACAATGAAGCCCCCACGCCAGTCAACCTGTTCGACATGGTGGACGTCAGTTCGACGAAGCGATGACGCTGCGCGGCCGATGTGGCGAGATGAAGTTCTCGGTCCAGTTAAGATGGTGAAGCTGTGATCGGCGGATGCCGAAGTTTAATGCAGGTCAGCTGGTGATGCTGAAGTGACCGTGTAACGCAGTCAAAATCGATTACCTGCACAAATAAAATAGTGCGGTCCAAAAAATAATATATATATATATATATATACATATATATATATAATCCTTGCATAATTGCTTTAGCAAAAATAATTTATTTAAGGAGATTTGGCCTGGCATCGAACCCAATGTCGATGCAGGGCGTCGGCGTGACGCAATGAAGGCGTGACAAAGCCTGAATTTGCAGGGCGTTCCGGGCTCTAGATGCGGCATTCGCCGAACAGCAGACGGGAAACGGACCGAACCATCGCGCAACCATCGTTAATTCGGCCATTATTTGACAGACCTGTGTACATATGATGAAACAAACCAGAGTAATAATTTTTCAAAAAATAAACCCAAGAAATAAAAAATTACTAGGATTAATTCGGCCATCATTATCTGTTGTAGCAATCTGAGAAAAGGTTACTCCCAAAATTGGGACTTGATCCGCACACCCATTGCCTGATGAGCGATGGAGCGGCGGCATGGCGATGCTGGCAAAGGTTGGCTTGCCGAGGCAAAGCCCCCGGTCCAGCTAATGTGAAGAAGCTAGTCGGCGGGTGACGTCGAAGTCTCCGGAGTAGGTTGATGAAGAGATGGTGAAGCCCCCGGTCTAGCTAAGGTAACAGAGCGGGTAGGTAAGAAGACGTTGCAGCTGCCATGTCAGCCGAGGTGTTGAAGCAGTTCGGCGTGATGGACATCGGCTTGAAGAAGCAACAGTGCAGTCATGTTGGCGCTGGTAATAACTTGTGACGCGGTCAAAGCCGGATTGATTAAGTGACCGAACGGCGATGCCGGTGTGCCCATTCCGTGTAATCCGTGGGGTGGCGTTGTTGGTGATGATTTATCCTTCGCTATGCCGAACTCTTTTTCGGCTCGCCGAGATGATGATCCGAAGAAGATGAGCTTGGCTCAACAAAGCGACGACGTGTCTAGCGCAGGTCGGTAGCCGTGGAGCAATGTTAGCGGACTAGTTTGACACCAGCGTGATGATGAAGAGTACCTCAGAGAAGGCTTGAAATTTTATGGGCACGTATTAGGAACAACGCACAATAACCTAGAAAAAATTCCTTTAAAAAGGTTGTCCAATATCACATTCATAAAGAAACATGAATTCGGGTCGGAGCCGTATTCGCGCAGAAAACATATCAGAAAATTGGTCCACTCATCGGAAGGTTCCCGGAGTTTGAACCATCAGTTCGAGCTGAAATTTTGAGGGGTGGTAGGTATGGGAATTCCGTAGCAGATGAACGGTTTGATCTTCCAAAGGACCTCCGAGCTTGGCTCTGGAGAGCACGCTCTAAACTCGTCCAGATTCCTATCCAGATTTGACAGGGCTCTGGTATATTGTAGATTGCTGGAGATTCCTCCATCGGAACTCGACAAAATTTTGCATGGTTGTTGTAGACTTAATTCCGCACAATTCCACTAAAGCAATCGTCAAAACGACACTCGAGGAGGCAGTGGCAGCGGATACAAATTCGTTGTCCAGAAAAACAGCACGGTCACTCGAGGGCAGTGTGGACGTTGAGCCCCCGAGCTCCATGGATGATTCCTCCATGATCTTGACACAGATCGGAGTTGATGTTGATGAAGGCCCTCGTCCAAACTTGATGATTGGAGGTATGGCACAGTCCTCCGTCAAGCCAAGGTGACCAGTCAAGGCGGCGACAAAGACGCCGATGTCGCAGTTGATCTGCAGGCGAGCCATTGATCCTTTTGCCAATCACACAATGAAAATCTCAATGAAAGCACCATTGTCGGTGTCAAAACCGGCAGATCTCAGGTAGGGGGTCCCACGCTGTGTGTCACGGATCGATGGGTAATAGGAGACAGGGGACACGATGTTTACCCAGGTGCAGGCCCTCTTAATGGAGGTAATACCCTACTTCCTGCTTGATTGGTCTTGATGAATATAGAGATTACAAGAGTTGATCTACCTCAAGATCATATGTTGTGGTCAAAATCCTAGAGGTATGATGAGTAATGTCATAATGATCTAGCATATATCTATCGACTAGCCTGGCATCGGCGTATATCATGTACCAGAGGCCTAGGATAACAAGAGTCCTAGTCGAATACGCAAGTGGAGAGGAGTCCTTGTCTTGATCACCAAGTCTTGTGGAATCTTCCTCTTGTATACATCGGCTGTCCGAACTGGCCCATGAGTAAACGGCCATGGGGGTCCTCGGCCCAATCCAACTGACCGGGAGACGACGTGGTGAGTACCCACTAGTCCAGGACACCGTCACCCACAGCGGCTTGGTGATTGCAATGGGTGGGTCTTGTTGTGGCCAAAGAGTCAGCTTCGTCTGGAGGCGGCCGGGAGCACACCCACGAGCACGCAGTTAGGTATGGAAATCAACACCCCACCTACCCAATTAGCGTCTGTTGTCGTGCTGGGTGATAGCGGACGGGGTGAGGAAGAGGCTCCATTAGTCGCTGGTGACGTCGCCATAGATGAGGATGAGGATGTCGATGACACTGAATAGTACCTCAATACTGGCGCCTACTTAGGGTTTGAGTGTCATGAGTCGGTGCCTGAATTGCTGCCTTCGGAGGCTGAACATATTATAGACGACCTTCCGGTAGCAAATAAGCCAAGGAAGAGACCGAGGAAAGGCAACAAAGCTGCTTCTATGATCTAGCCGCCTCAGCAGCCTCGGGTTCAAGACTGTATAGATATCCCCGGTGTGGCAAAATGGCATATCCCCGGTGAACCAATCCTACCTAAAGCAGTGTTAGGGGTCAGATTCGGCGATCTAAGGCCTCACCGCCTTGAAAAATCCAGGATACCCACTGTACGTGGTTAACGTGCCGCGGCAATTATCGTACGTCGACACATTCCCCGCGGAGAAGTTCTTCCTTTGATTTTATTACATCTTCGACATGTTTAACTTGAAGAAGCTAGATTTTACGTTTGTCCGCCTTTATACCTTGCACATGAACTATCTCATCGGGGTTGAACAGATACCTCATATCTGTGTTGCTGACCCGTACTTCATGCACGAGGGCTTCTTGGGAGTCTGCGCAAAGCACCATGAATACGCGAGGTAATTCATCGTCAATTTCATGCTCGCCAATAAGGACAAGGAGGCGATTCTTGTGCCTTATCATCCCATGTAAGTCACCCGCGCGGATATCCTTCCTTCGATTTCAATCATTCATTTGCACGGTGGAGGTTAATTAATTTGAGGTGTACTTATTTTGCGCAGCGGCGGGCGCACCATCCTCATCATCCTCTACCCCCGATTCTCCCACGCTCTTTACTCGGACTCGTCGAAGAACATTAACAAAAAGGATTACACCCACATCAAGTCTGTTCTCGACAGTGCTATGTTTTACTACGGCGCACGGGGTGGAGAGATCAAGGACAAGAAGAAAAGGGACGACAGGCCCGCCTTTGGCCATAAGATCGACTTCTGCTGCATCCAGTAACCGAGTGATTCTCTTAATGGTGGATTCTATGTCCTACACCACATGCTGGAGTACAGACGGGATCACCAGAACCTTCGCATGTCACCTACATCTAGCGATGCCCATATTCTGTAATGGGCAAAGAACTTAGGAGATATCGAGGATCATCGACTTCGAGCTGAGTTCTATCAGATCCAGCGCGGACTTTCCTAAATCATTATGAAG
This sequence comes from Aegilops umbellulata, assembly GCA_032464435.1. NCBI lineage: Eukaryota > Viridiplantae > Streptophyta > Magnoliopsida > Poales > Poaceae > Aegilops > Aegilops umbellulata. Next base: position 534,345,115 of record CP136055.1, read on the forward strand.
GAGGTCGTTGAAAAAACAGGGATGTTCTACGAAGAAGGAAAAATGTCGCGGGAAGACGTCCGAACACACGTAGTCGTTCAGCGTCTGGACCTGAAGTCTTTCACTAGGCTCGGGGACTATCTCCCTAACATGGATGGATGACACAACATGTTGGAGTGATTGTCGATATATGACAATGTGTCCATTTAGTCCATACTTTATGTATGAAGAAACTTTGAGTTATGCACGATGAAACTTTATTTGTGATGTAATTAAACCATCCTCCTCAACTAGCGAAGATAACTCTAGTTAGGGCATTTTGGGTATGATGAACTTCATTGTTTATGCTTATGATATGTTGCTTCTATTTTTGCAAGTCTGTCTTTTTCTGTTGCTCAACTATATATGTTGCATATCATCGACTCATGTGAAGATGCAGGTGCATAGATGATCGATGGCGAAGAAGTGCTATGCCAGGAGTATACGAGGAGTGGCCAGAGTGTCAGGCCCAGGTGTACTGGTTTCCGGTTTCCGAGCGACAGCCAGTAGTTAGTTTAGGTTCATGCTAAAGCGAGAGAAGGATACGAACTCATGTACTGCATAGTTCTGCTCTCACTCATAGTGATAGCTTTTCTCGCGTATATCATTGTTTAGATGGATGACGATGTAGTTGCAAGTAATTGAGACTTGTATCGCTATTTTTGAGATGATGACCAGAGACCATTTTGTGTTGGATGATGATTATGATGATGACATGATTTGATGCTATGATTACATTTGTATGTGTATGATATCCTAAATATTATTGTATAAAGCTTGTTCAAATACAAAACAAATATGCAGAAAAAAACAAAAACTAATAAAACTAACAGCAGCGAGGGGAAAAAGTTAGCATCAGCGTGCTCTTACCAGTAGCGCGCCCAAGTTGAAAGCGCTGCAGCTCTTAGCAGTAGCGAGTTGAAATAAAGCTCGCTACTGCTAGCCACGTGTAGCAGTAGAGTGCGTCAGAGCGTGCTACTGATACATGTTAGCTGTAGCGCCGTATCAGTAGCGCGGAACACCGCGCTACTGATACACCAAATACCCGCGCTCCTGCTAGGCTTTTCCCTAGTAGTGGTAGTTAGAGCATATAATGTAAACTCTCATTGTAAACACGGAAATATAATAATAAAATATTATTGCCTCTAGGGCATATTTCCGACAGACTCCCACTTGCACTAGAGTCAATAATCCAGTTAGCACTTTTTTAACACCAATGGAAATCTGGTGTATGCCTATGCTTTCCTTGTGGTATAGCCTTCATCCTGTCAGATCTTGACAATTTCAGATCCACGTGTACCATTTACATTTCTATGCATCTATCACATGCTTTCACAAGAATTCATAATTTGTGTGAAACTATCTTTGCATATGTTGAATCACTGGCAGAACCTCTATTCCTTAAGCTGAGCTATGGAACCACTATTTAGAACAATTTCCCATTGGCACAAACTATCTAGAAACCATACCGATTTCATAAATGAACTTTTGATTAAGCACCCTCTAATGTTTCTTCTAAAACGAAAACATACTCAGTCTTTGTTATAGAATTCACCACATTAACTATCTTGGATCAATTCCAACTTACTGTGCCACCAAATATTGTATAACACAAATCACTTAATTGAAATAAAAAATTACTTGGAGCACCAATGAAGATTTTATCGATGTACTACTCACAACGAGCTTGTATTTATGTAACTCCTTACAAAAATATCTTCATTTTCTCTATATGCGAGAAACATGTCGTCAGTACTTAATGACATTCTCACTGTATGCAAGAAACATGTCATCCGTACTCCATTATTCTTGCTTCAGATCATCATATGATCTCTTGAAGTTTGCACACTTACTAGCATCCTATGGATTGAAAAAATTACCTTGGGCCATATCGCATATACAACCTTGGTTTTATTTCCATCTCATGGAAATTATTTTTGGCATCCATCTATTATATATAATAATTGAAATATTTAGTAATTGTTAGTTTAACCTGAATTGACTTTAAGTTTTGCAATGATGAGACAATCTCATCATAGTCAACACCTTGATCTTGTCATAAACTATTTGTAACAAGTCAAGCATTATAAAACATTTTTTATCTTTCGTCAGTTTATAGATCCATCACTATACTTTAGAATCGAAGACTTTCAGAGGGTTTAACATGTTCTGAACTTGAACTATGGATATTATCTCGGACTATTTTTGCATATAGCCAATTTCTAAGTAAGGGCCCATCAACGCTTCTTTGTGTATTATATGTTCATTGTTTGTTCAATAATATCTCGTCTGCATACATGAAGGTCTGCACGAGTTTGCCCAACCTATATAGTTCAGCTGCAAGTTCGACCAGAGTCTTTATATCTCATGTAGAGGCTTTCGTATTAGTCATGGTAGGAAATCCTGGAACTACTTCCAGTGTTTCTTTCCTTTTCACCTGATGTTGAAGATTCTATAATCTGGTCGAGTTGCACTTACCTCCCACTCACTCTTTTGCAAAAAACATTTTCTTCAATTTACCGCACTCTATAGTAAAACACTTTGCCTCAGTGTAGTGATAGAGGAATACCCAACCCTTTGGGATGACATATGAAGTACCATTTATAAACTCGTAAACATATTAATTATGTCTTGTATTTCGAAATGTTAAGAAAGGACTAAATGGTATTGGGATACAATATCATATCTTATATGGTGTCATTTCAACAGATTTGATGGCGCTCTTTTTTCAGTGTAAAAGCAACTGTATCTAAAGAGTCACATTTAAAATGTATAATGGCAAATTGATTAATGTCATCTTTGATCGCACCATGTCATACATATCTTGATTACATTAACTCAAAACACTCTACTCCTAGCAGCGTTCTGGGAGGTGCAAGCTATAAAATACTTTTGACAACTGATCAGACATCCGCTAAGCTTGTAACTTCAATATTCATTTCTCCAATCCAATTGTAAAAACATAAATGCCTTGTTACATTAATTTCTACTTCAAACTGAAAACCTTTTGAAACATTTCAGAGGATCCAACTCTATGTCTCAATAAATATAAATATCTACTTGATTCATCCTTGAAGATAGATAAATCCACTGCTTACAAAAACACTTATTGGACTGCATACATCAATATGCATATTTTCACGATGATCCCTCGAATAAAAGACCGAAAGCATGCCTCTCTATAGTTTGCAAGTGACACGCTTCACGATCAGGCAACGCTTCGCCTTCCAAAGCTAATCATCGCTGGAGAATTAGAGGGAGAAGATTAGAGCCACATGGGGCCTCTAATTATGAGGATTAGAGAGAACTAGATCTAGCTCCAATTGGATCAAATAGAACTAGAACTATAGAAATAGAGGAGGCTCCAAAACTTGTGTCTACAAAGGCCAAAGTCCTCTCGGATATATAGGTTGAAGAGAGAGGGAGGGGTGGCCGACTAGGTGAGGGGTTTCCCTCCCCTTGCGCTAGCCTAAGGGCTGGTGGAGTCCAACTGCACCTCCCCAATTCGGCCTCCCATTTGAGCGCCTCCACTAATGGGCCTTAGGGCCGATTCACTCTCCCCTAATAGGCCTTTTCATATCTTATTTAGCCCATTGACTATAAATAAATTACAGGGGCCTCCTAATTATATTAGTGCCCTTTATAATTTATATTTAAGTCCTCAAAAATAATTTCTTCCTACATATTAATTACCAGTATTACCAGGTAAACCCCGAAACTCTTTTGGTGACTCCGAAACACTTCCGGTTTCTCTCAAAACTATTTCTATTAATGAAACTATTTCATGAACATTTTCTCATAACTTTTACTCCACTAACACTCAACAAATCATGATTCCCTTAAGCTTGTGACCTATAGGTTTGGTAAAACATAGACATGAACGAAACCCCTTTCGTCCAATGATATATGGTGGAACCGTGGACATACATATCGATCCCTATGAATACATGGATGACAGGTTATCATGTGCTTCTTCCTTTGCTTGGCGATACTTCACAAAACCTAATGTGAGATATATCAGTATTCTCTTTGAGTAATTCTCATGCTCACTATACCGGTCTCCTCGTTACTAGTTTTGTTCTTAATTCTCGTTGACACGTTCCAGCATCACCGTGACCTAGTCACCTGTGTCTGGCTAGATGATAATGGATGCTATCACGCTGACAAGGAACTAAGAATATCTCTCCATCATCGAAGGAGCAAACGCCACTCTTGAGCTATCTAGTCCCTTGTCAAACATTCTGATGTACTTGAAATTTTTCATTATGATCACCGTGTTACATATGATGTTTGAGCAACCCTAAAGTCCAGCGTATGGTAAGAAATTACTACAATACTCTCATGGTCTAAGGAACTAAATCATATGTTAAATGTCTGTGTAATAACAATTAACTTGTGATGATAGCATCTCAAAGTATAACAAACAAGTTGGGTCAATTCAATATGATAATTCTTCTCATGTCATATCTCAAAGTTGTTCTGGTACTATCGTTACACTTAACTATATCACAAGATCCAGAAAACATGATCACAAACAACACTTTAGCTAGTCTTAGAGGCGAGATTAGGAATCACGTTTACCGTTTATCATTCCACACGTGCATATGAGTTTTCCACTGAATCGCATATTCTAGGATCATAGCAGTTATAGCATTTAATTATAAAAATGGAAATAATAATACTCCCTCTGTATCGGTGCATAAGTCATCTTACATAGTGCACCACGACCAAGGTGGAGTGGAAAACGAGAGAACTTAATGTTTATTCGCTAATTAATACCATTGCATGCAATGAACAGACCACTGCATGTCGTGCTAGGTAGTATCAAGTCAATAAAAACATACACGCCCCACGTCTCTTATTGGTTGATTCATTTATTCATTTCAAGAAACAAGAAAAACGAGGTGGGAGTTAATGCATCGTGCCTAAGTGTTTTGTGATCATTTGGTTTTTGTAATGTGACTAATGCACTGGTACAGAGAGAGTAAAATATTATTGCCTCTAGGCATATTTTAAATAGTTGGCGGGTCCTTGGCCCGGCCCATGAATGATAGGTAGACGTGGTGTGCACCCACTAATCCAGGACACTGTCAGAGGGTGTTGGGAAACGTAGTAGAAAACAAAAAAAATCCGCCCTACGATCACCAAGGAACAATTTAAAGATGCATATGGGATTTGGATCAATGATCGTTACCAACTCCGGAGTGCAGCGGAAGTAGACGAGTAGGTGTAGATCGTACTTGGAGTCCCTCGTACTATTGATGACAATCCCTCGGATGGAAGATCGAAAGCACGGCTTCTGTACTTGGTTGCAAGTGTTCTGTCTTCACAATATGCAAGTGCTTCGCCGTTCAAAGCTAACCGTTGCTAGAGAATTTGAGGGATGAGATTAGCACCACACTAGCTTCTAATGATGAGGATTAGAGGAACTAGGTCTAGCTCTAATTAGTCAACTAGGACCAACTAGAACTAGAACTAGATGAACTAGAGGAGGCTCCAAAACTTGTGTATTTCAAAGAGCCCAAAACCTCTAGTACATATAGGTTGGAGGATGGGAGAGGGGTACCACAAGGGGGAGGAAACCTCCCCCCTTAGGCTGGCCAAGGAGTGGGATTCCTACTCCAATTCGGCCTCCCCTTGGCCTCGAAAAATGCTAAGGGGTGGAGCCTCCCCTGTTAGGCCCTTGTGGCCCAATTAACATTCCACCACTTGGCCTTTTAAGGCATGTTCATATTCAATTAAATATAAAAGCCTCCTAACAATTACTAGAGCCTTTTATATGTAATTTATCATCACCGGGAAGATTTTCCACCTATATAATATTTATCTGGAAGATTTTCCATGCTTCGGTTCCTGTTGGAACTATTCTGGATATTAATGAAATAATTCCACAAATAAATCCTCGATACTCTCTTACTACTAACACTACAGATCATGATTACCTTAAGCTTGTGACCTCGTAGGTTCAGTAAAACATAGGCATGAACGAAACAACTTCGTTGAATGACCGATAGCGGAATCGTGGACGTCCATATCGATCCCTATGATTACAGAAATGACATTCGAGTGGACCTTTGGTTATCATGTGATGTTCCCTTTGCTTCGCAATACTTTATAAAGCCCGAGGTGTGCCGGTATCCTCTTGAGTCATGCACATGCTCACTATACCATCATTCTCGTTACCATTTTGTTCTTTTTTCTCATTGAAGTGTTCCGACATCCCTGTAATGTAGTCACCTGTGTCTGGCCAGACGATGACGGATGCCGTCACACCGAGAGGGCCTTAAGAATATCTCTCCATAACCAAAGGAGAGAATTCCACTCTCGAGCTATCTAGTCCCTTGTCAAACTTTTTGACGAACTTGTAAGTTGTCGTTAAACTACAAAAAGACACGTCCATAACATTTTGGGCCGAACGAAAAAAAATTATGTCATGCTTATGACACTTCTATGATGATAATTGTGACAAAACCCGGTATCATCATAGATGTGGTGGGCTCCTACTTCTATGACAAAAAATCATGACAAAAAATGGGCTTTTCGTCCTGGGCGGGCCGAAGACGCAGCTACATGACATTCTTTGGGCCATCCATGACGAAAAAACCATGGTAGAAGCAAGGGCAAGGAAAATATCGGGGTGTTCCCGGTTACGGTGGGTGGTCGGGGCCGAGCGATGCATGGAGGTTTGCGTGTTTCTCTCGTACATGTACGCACGTGTGTGCGAGGCGTTGCGCTCTAACTGAACCCCGATCGATCCCTTACTATTAATTGTACCCGAGTGATTCCTTCGGTACTGGTGCAAACTGAAGCTGATCGACCCTACCTCTTGATGAACAGTGAGCGTTGTTGGGGGGGTTGGATGAACAGTTCCCCATGGGGCGTTGGATGAACAGGACCCCGTGGTAGTAGAGGTCATTGCTGCTGGATGAACAGGACCATGATCGAGCCGGTTGGGGGTGGACGAACAGGACCCCGTGGAGGGCTGGATGAACAGGACCCCATGGAGGGTTGGTTGAACAGTAGCCAGTGGAGGGCTGGATGAACAGTAGCCCGTGGAGGGGTGGTTGAATAGGACCCCATGGAGAGGGCTGGTTGAACAGTAGCCGGAGAAGGAGCGGTGGAGGTTGGATGAACAGGAGCCCGTGGATGAACAGTCGCAGGTGGAGGCTGGAGGAGGTCGACAGTGGATGAACATTAGCCCGTCGAGGTAGTCGACGGTGGAGATGAACAGTATCCGGTGGACTCTCGTTTTGCGGTACGCCAAACCCCTCCCGATGAATAGGACCCCCCTTTCGACAGTAGCGCTCCAACACAAGTTTGTTTCCTCCGTTTTGTGGTACGCTACACCCCTCCCGATCAAAAGGACCCCGCTTTGATCATAGGAGGTCCAAGAGAAGTTCGTTTCCTCCGTTTTGCGGTATGCCAGACCCCTCCCGATGAACAGGATCCCGTTTCGACCGTGGCCGATCGAACACAAGGCTGTTTCCTTCGTTCTACGGTAATCAAGGCCTCCTTTCGATCGGCTGTTTCGTCCAAGCCGGTTGGCTCCCGATGAACACGACGACAACACAGTTTCTCCGTTCTGACCCAGCCATGTACACGAGCCCTGGCCGTACGTATGCGCGAGTAGGCGTTCGAGACCCCGCCCGTACGTACGTATGTGCCCATATTTGCTTTCTTGCACCCTGGCCGTTTATGCACGTGTACATGCTATGTGCACGCCTCTAGTACGACACGTGCCCTTCCTTACTCGGCCACGGTTCATCGCTGCAGCCTGCAGACAGACTGATCAACCAGTATGTATGTACACGTTCGTGACCAGACAGACAACGCTACGTACGCTTTGAGCGGGTGGGTCCCAGCGGTTAGGGAGGATAAGGACGCACTTCCTTGCGTGCGAAGATATAGCTGCTTGGTCCCAGCTGTCAAGGGGAGGAATCGTTTTTATTTTGCGAGTAATAATGAGGCACTTCCTTGTGTTCGAAGATGTAGCTGGTGGGTCGAGCTGTCAGCCTCACCACCTAAAGTCCTCTTCTGATGGCTGTCCTCCATTGACCACGCCGCGCCGAGAGCACCAAGGCGGTGGATGACAGCGAGGCCTAGGAAGGAAACAACGCGAAGGAGGGGAAGACGCGGAAGTGGATGCCCACGTGGAGGGGAGTACATGGGTTGACTGCTTCGGCTGCAATGTGAGGCTGCTGTCGCCGGACAATAATAGGAGGTGTGGGTGAGAATAGAGCAATGGCATGGCCTGCACTGGCAGCACAGCCGGACATGGGAGGCAGGAGCAGGCGGCACGACCGGTGCTGGTTTGGGCGGCTGGAGCAAGAAGATCAGAGGTTGAAGAAGCACGACGGTCGTTGGATGGACGTCATACGATCATTGCAGCTAGAATCATTTATATTGAGTAAGCTGCCAAAGCCCATGGTACGCGTCAAATGAGTAGGCCCACAGGTCAGCCTCCGAAATGGTGCACCCCAGATGTCAGGGGGCAATCATTTTTTGGGCCACTGAAGAAAGAATATCCGAGATTGAAAAAGAAGCATGGCATCCGTTGGATGGACATCCAACGCCTACTGCTGCTAGAACCGTGTGTTGATAATAAGTTGACAAAGCCTTGCATACGCGTCAACTTAGTTTTTTTAGGGGACGCGTCAACTTTGTAGGCCCACAAGTGTGTGGTAGAGAACATATAGCCCATTTGCGATTTGTAAGAATGTACATCCCATTTTTGAATTCTAATTGAATTTACTACAGCCCATTTACAGATTGTTAAAAGTGCATCCCATTTTCTAGCTAGGATAACGTTTAATAATTTCAACCAACCGCTCAGAACAAAATTTAATAAAATTCACCACATTTTGATGGGATCCGAAATATTTTTATCCCAAAATTTCTAGTCGGATTAAAAATAATTTCAAAATAAATTTGTACTATGTAAAAATCCAACAAAATATTGCGCGCGCACCAATTAATGAAATAAAAAATTTGAAAATCCAAAAATAATATTTTTTAAAACTAATTACGTGTTTATTGCATTTTTTATAGTTACTGCCCAGTTTTTATAATTACATACCATTTATTATTTCTTAAAGCCTATTTTTCTTAAGCCTAATGCATCCCTCCTAGAAAGATTTGCAGCCCAGCGGGGCGGAGAATAACAAGTTGACCTAGCGTGGGTATTCCTCAAAAAAGTATAGCTGGGCTAGGCATTTTCAGCTTGAAAAAATTTAATATCTGGACTGGATATCTGTCCTGGGCTCGATGGGCCACAGCCCGCCCAGTTAATACCCTGCTCTCCTCTGAACAACAACAAAAACATCGCTCATCCCTAAAAAAACATCGATCAAGAAAAACTCAAAAACACAAATATTGCTCGAGCTGCTTGGTCCCAGCTGTCGGCCGCTCCTTGTGCAATTCTCTTGTTTATTGACTACATAGATTGACAATGGTGTGGGATCGTGATGTCAGGAAACCAGGAGGAAGCAAAAAAAATATAGTTGTACTACTACTAAAATTGACACTTATTTTGGAACAGAGACAACTAAAGAAAAAATGATCCATGCAGTCCCTAGCCCTTGAATTGTAAACCCTAACCACACTTCAATTTGCTGGCAACGTTGGAGCTTCCCAAGAAATGAAGTTTGCAACCCTTTGACCATCGGATCATTTTGTGCAGTTTCACCAAAATTGAGATGAGCATCCCTGTGGCATAGAAATTGAAGAAGCGTGATTAGAGTAAGATTACTGGGACTAGTTGATGAGGCATAAACTCACCACAAAGGCGGTACGTAGAAGACAGTAGAGGTATGTGCGAGGCAAAGAAGTAGAGAAATATCCACATGGAGTGATGTGGGCAGCTGGGGCAGTGGTGCAAGCCGGTTGTAAGGAAGTTGTACCTGAGGGACGTCGGGACGTAGCTCAACCTAGAGGAGGGCAGTGGGAGGCGGCAACTGCCCATGTCGCGGAAGTGAGCAAGGTATGAAGGCGACCTCACTGGCTTTGTGAGAGAGAACGACGGGGACCCCTGTTCGGCACATGCCGACGGTGGGTTTTCACCGTCGGCGACGGCGACAACATCTACACTAAGCATCTACCCCTTCCCCCAGCGGACGTGATCCGCCCGGATGTTAGAGATGTGGTCACAATCATTTTTGTGAGGGAGTGTGAAGAGAACAGCCCCAGCAAGCAACCGTGTAGGCTCGTCCTGGATATGTATATAGTGGAGCGGTTTCCTTTTTTCTCCATATGAACCTATTTATATTGCATACGTGCCACTGAAGAAAAAATCTTTATTTATAAATGACACGACACCGTACATGTGTGGTTCCTGACCCTCCATTATTTATAAGTGAGTAACTACTACTAGACGCATCAAATTATCACGTGGGCTGCATCATCTTACAGAAATGAGCTCCACCGTGTCACGTGTGTGGTTGGGGAAGACGCAAAGAGTGCTACTAGTACACTATGTGCGTGGGTGTGTGCACCTCTTCTCTTCGAGCATGGTTATTAAAGCTATAGCCCACTATTGTAATACTACGCGGTTATTATATATGGGTAAAGAGTATAGGCAGTAATAATGACTAATAAGCCGTGAAATCACGAGGCCCACCTTTCTCTATGTTTGACCAAGGAAGCAGCCATAATTTCACTCCTTGTTGAATATCCATCCATTGCTACCTCCGAGAATAATTAAAAATCCGCTTCTACCTCCATAGCATGGATAGCCATGTCAATCACGACGCGGAAATATCATTCACTGATACAATAGGGTTGGATCTAAGGGTGGTGATTTTTTCACTTTGTCTCTTTCTCTTGTTGTCTCATTTACTCATTTTACATAGGAGCACGTGTAGAGGATTGCTATTCCTTTCAATGGGACTTCCTCATGGGGTTTAAGACTAAGCAGCTCCGAATTATGCCCGCTGCCCACCACTCTGAATCGTGCCATCTATGATAGGGAGTAGTCCCATTGCAACAATGAGGTCCACTAGGTCTAGCACGTCCTGTAAGAAGATATTGTCACGCAAAACATACATCTTGTTGCCTTCTTCCTCGTATAGTATGTACCACAGGTACGTACTACTAGTACTACTACTACTCGTTCTCCTATAAACCTTGTGCTTGGCATCTCCAAAATATTAACCTTGCGCTTGTCTCTTCGCCTCTTCGGGAAATCGAGCAATAATGGTACTGCAGTATATATCATTCTGGCTATCGGATACCGAATGAATTGCTGCACGTCCACCACGTGTGCGAGGGTCGAGGGGCGATGGAGTACATACGGAGCAAAATGAGTGAATCTACACTCTAAAATACGGCTATATACATGCTTGATACGTCCATTTCGCATCATGCTTTTGTATTGATATTTATTGCATTATGGGCTGTTACTGCACATTATGTCACAATACTTATGTCTATTCTCTCTTATTTTAGAAGGTTTACATAAGGAGGGAGAATGCCGGCAGCTGGAATTCTGGGCTGGAAAAGGAGCAAATATTAGAGACCTATTCTGCACAACTCCAAAAGTCCTGAAACTCCACGGAAGTGATTTTCAGAATATATAAAAAATATTGAGCGGAATAAGTTCACCAGAGGGGGCCCCACCTGACCACGACGGTGGGGGGCGCGCCCTACCCCCTGGGCGCGCTCCCCTGCCTCATGGGCCCCCTGTTGGCCCTCCGATGCCCATCTTCTGCTATATGAGGTCTTTCGTCGAGGAAAAATTGATAAGCAACCTTTCGGGACGAGACTCCGACGCCACGAGGCGGAACCTTGGCGGAACCAATCTAGGGCTCCGGCAGAGCTGTTCTGCCAGGGACACTTCCCTCCGGGAGGGGGAAATCATCGCCATCGTCATCACCAACGCTCCTCTCTTCGGGAGAGGGCAATCTCCATCAACATCTTCACCAGCACCATCTCCTCTCAAAACCCTAGTTCATCTCTTGTATCCAATTCTTGTCTCCAAGTCCGGGATTGGTACTAGTAGGTTGCTAGTAGTGTTGATTACTCCTTGTAGTTGATGCAGTTGGTTTATTTGGTGGAATATCATATGTTCAGATACTATATGAATATGAATACCCCTCTGCTTATGAACATGAATATGCTTTGTGAGTAGTTTTGCTTGTTCCTGAGGACATGGGAGAAGTCTTGCTATTAGTAGTCATGTGAATTTGGTATTCGTTCAATATTTTGATGAGATGTATGTTGTCTAGACTCTAGTGGTGTTATGTGAACGTCGACTACATAACACTTCACCATTATTTGGGCCTAGAGGAAGGCACTGGGAAGTAATGAGTAGATGATGGGTTGCTAGAGTGACAGAAGCTTAAACCCAAGTTTATGCGTTGCTTCGTAAGGGGCTGATTTGTATCCATATGTTTCATGCTATGGTTAGGTTACCTTAATACTTTTGTTGTAGTTGCGAATGCTTGCAATAGAGGTTAATCATAAGTGGGATGCTTGTTCAAGTAAGAACTGAACCCAAGCACCGGTCCACCCACATATCAAATTATCAAAGTACCGAATGCGAATCATATGAACGTGATGAAAACTAGCTTGACGATATTCCAATGTGTCCTCGGGAGCGCTTTTCCTTATATAAGAGTTTGTCCAGGCTTGTCCTTTGCTAAAAAAAGGATTGGACCACCTTGCTGCACTTTATTTACTTTTGTTACTTGTTGCTCGTTACAAATTATCCTATCACAAAATTATCTGTTACCACTTATTTCAGTACTTGCAGAGAATACCTTGCTGAAAACCGCTTATCATTTCCTTCTGCTCCTCATTGGGTTCGACGCTCTTACTTATCGAAAGGACTACGGTAGATACCCTATACTTGTGGGTCATCAAGACTCTTTTCTGGCGCCGTTGCTGGGGAGTGAAGCGCCTTTGGTAGGTGGAATTTGATAAGGAAAAATTTATATAGTGTGCTGAAATTTACTGGCACTTGTTACTATGGAAATTAATCCTGTGAGGGGCTTGTTCGGGGTATCTTCACCCTGACCAGTAGAGCAAAGAGTTGCTCCTCAACCTACTGAACCTACTGAAAATGAAATTGTTCCCTTTGAAGTTCCTTCGGGTATGTTAGAAAAACTGCTAGATAATCATTTTACAGGAGATGGAACAAAGCATCCTGATGAACACCTAATATATGTGGATGAGGTTTGTGGATTATTTAAGCTTGCTGGTATACCCGATGATGTTGTTAAGAAGAAGGTATTCCCTCTATCTTTGGAGGGATATGCATTGACATGGTATAGGCTATGTGATGATACGAGGTCATGGAACTACAAACGATTGAAATTGGAATTTCATCAGAAGTATTATCCTATGCATCTTGTTCATCGTGATCGCAATTATATATATAATTTGTGGCCTCGCGAAGGAGAAAGCATCGCTCAAGCTAGGGGGGAGGCTTAAATCAATGTTATATTCATGCCCCAATCATGATCTCCCAAGATAAATAATTATTCAAAGTTTTTATGCTCGGCTTTCTGATAACAATCGCACCATGCTCGATACTTCTTGTGCTGGCTCTTTTATGACCAAGACTATTGAATTCAAATGGAATTTATTGGATCGAATTAAACGCAACTCTAAAGATTGGGATCTCGACGAAGGTAAGGAGTCAGGTATGACACCTAAGTTTGATTGTGTTAAATCTTTTATGGATACCGATATTTTCTGTAAGTTTAGCACTAAATATGGACTTGACTCTGAGATAGTAGCTTCTTTTTGTGAATCTTTTGCTACTTATGTTGATCTCCCTAAGGAGAAGTGGTTTAAATATCATCCTCCCATGAAGTAAAAGTAGCTGCACCTATTAAAATTGAAGAAAAGACTGTCACTTATAATGATCCTATTGTTCCTACTTCTTATGATGAGAAACCACCTTTCCCAGTTAGAATAAAGGATCATGCTAAAGCTTCAACTGTGGTTCGTAAAAGTAATATTAGAACTTATACACCTCCTGAGCAAGTTAAAGTTGAACCTAATATTGCTATTGTTAAAGATCTCTTGTCTGATAATATTGATGGGCATGTTATTCAATTCTGCGGTGAAACTGCTAGAATTGCTAAACTTGGTGTTAAGGATAAACATAGACTTGTGGTAGGCGTGCCTGTTATTTCTGTTAAAATAGGAGATCATTGTTATCATGGCTTATGTGATATGGGTGCTAGTGCTAGTGTTATACCTTATGACTTATACAAATAAATTATGCCTGACATTGCACCCACTGCGTTAGAAGGTATTGATGTTACAATTAAACTTGTCAATAGAGATACTATATCAGCAGTGGGAATTGTTAGAGATGTTGAAGTCTTGTGTGGAAAAAACTAAATATCCCGCTGATTTTCTTGTTCTTAGTTCCCCACAAGATAATTCTTCTATGATTTGAGGCATTACTTTTGGGATGACCCACATCTTTAAAAAGAAGGAGTAGATGGTGTTATTAGACGTTGTGTACCTGAGCATGAACAGGAACAGATCCTACGCAAGTGCCACTCCGAAGCTTATGGAGGACACCACGCGGGAGATAGAACTGCACATAAGGTATTGCAATCCGGTTTTATTGGCCCACTCTCTTCAAGGATGCCCGTAAGTTTGTCTGATCTTGTGATGAATGTCAAAGAATTGGTAATATTAGTAGACGTCAAGAAATGCCTATGAACTATTCACTTGTTATTGAACCATTTGATGTTTGGGGCTTTGATTATATGGGACCTTTTCCTGCCTCTAATGGATATACACATATTCTAGTTGCTGTTGATTACGTTACTAAGTGGGTAGAAGCTATTCCAACTAGTAGTGCTGATCATAACACTTCTATTAAAATGCTTAAAGAAGTTATTTTTCCAAGGTTTGGAGTCCCTAGATATTTAATGGCTGATGGTGGTTCACATTTTATTCATGGTGCTTTCTGTAAAATGCTTGCTAAGTATGATGTTAATCATAGAATTGCATCTCCTTATCACCCACAGTCTAGTGGTCAAGTAGAATTGAGTAATAGAGAGCTCAAATTAATTCTGCAAAAGACTGCTAATAGGTGTAGAAAGAATTGGTCCAAGAAACTTGATGATGCATTATGGGCCTATAGAACTGCATATAAAAATCATATGGGTATGTCTCAGTATAAAATGGTTTATGGAAAATCATGTCACTTACCTCTCGAACTAGAACATAAGGCATAGTGGGCTATTAAAGAGCTCAACTATGATTTCAAACTTGCCGGTCAGAAGAGGTTATTTGATATTAGCTCACTCGATGAATGGAGAACCCAAGCTTATGAAAATGCCAAGTTGTTTAAAGAAAAAGTTAAAAGATGGCATGACAAAAGGATACAAAATCATGAGTTTAACGTAGGTGATTATGTATTGCTATACAACTCTCGTTTAAGATTTTTTGCAGGAAAATTTCTCTCTAAATGGGAAGGCCCCTACATTATCGAGGAGGTCTATCGTTTCGGTGCCATAAAAATCAACAACTTTGAAGGAACAAATCCGAAGGTGGTGAACGGTTAAAGAATTAAACATTATACCTCAGGTAATCCTATAAATGTTGAAACCAATATTATTGAAACCGTAACCCCGCAAGAATACATAAGGGACACTTTCCAGAATGTTTCAGACTCCGAAAAGGAATAGGTATGTGGTACGGTAAGTAAACCGACTCTAAAACAATTTTTAAGGCAATATTTCTCCGTTTTGGAATATTTAGAAAAATAGAAAAATAAGTAGCAGTCCGGGAAGGACACAAGGGCCCCACAAGGGTGGAGGGTGCGCCCTACCCCCCTGGGCGCGCGCCCCTACCTCGTGGGCACCTCGTGTGCCTTCTGGACTCCGTTTTCTTGCACGATACGTATTTGGTCGGTAAAAATTCATTATATATTCTCCCGAAGGTTTTGACCCCCGTATCATGTAAATATCTTTTGTTCTTGTTTCGGGCTGATTTTCTGACAGATCTAGATTATCATGACGTCCCCAAGTGCCTCCAAGGACAAGTTCTTCGGGAAGGTCATCAACCCTTACCTCGCGGAGGTGCTGCGACACCCTCAAACCATTGAGTTGCGTGATGGGTTGCTGCACATCCGCGATGAAGAGGGACCGAAGGGGACCGGAAGCACGGAGAAGAGGCTCGAAGCAGTGGAGCAACAAGTTTTCAAGTGTCAGGGGATGGTGGAACATGGACTAAACTCCAACCATATGATGATCACGGAGTTCAATAGCAACCACAAGTTGGATGCCCACAACATCGGGGAGGTCATCTTCAAACTTCATGACAAGATCGAGCAACTTCAAGCCCGAATCTATGACCTGCAAAACTAAAACTGTGAGTATGAATATAGATTCAAAAGGATGAGTTTGGCTGCAGATATGAGGATCCCGGAAACTCGATCATCCTTCTATGATGGCGAGCCTATGCCTTGAAAGATGGACGACAAGCCCGCATCATCGACAACACTTCCACCTTCTTCACCAACTAAGGAGACATAATCACATGGGTATGGGCACTCCCCTTGGCAACTGTCAAGCTTGGGGGAGGTGCCCCGGTATCGTATCACCATCACACTCCTACCTTTACTATTTTTTTAGTTCGATCCTATTAGTAGTATCTTGATCTAGTAGAATAAAGTTTATGGCATGATCAAGTCTTGAGTTTGGCTTTATGATCTCTCTATGTAATCGAGTCCGTGAGCTATATATAATAAAGATTAGTGTTGAGTCAAGGGCTTGATTATTTTGCCATGATCTTGAGTGAATAAAAGAAAAGAGAAGAAAAAGAATAAAAAGAAACAAATAGTTCATATTGATCTTATTGAGAGTGATGATTTCACATAAAAAGAGTATGATGATTAAAAGTTGTTGGGAGTTGGCAGACATAGCTTTGGTCATCGTTGCAATTAATATGAAGTAATAAGGAAAGAGAGCTCTAACATATAAATATATTATCACTAACATCTCTTATGATTGGGAGCACTCATTAAAATATGACATGCTAAAGAGTTGATGTTGGACAAGGAAGGCAACGTAATGGGTTATGTTTTCTTATATCTGAGATAAAGTATGTTGTCATGGATCATCCAAAATGTTGAGCTTTCCTTTCCCCCTCATGCTAGCCAAATTCTAGGCACCAAGTAGAGATACTACTTGTGCTTCAAAATCCCTTAAACCAATTTTGCCATGAGAGTCTGATAACCCACAAGTATAGGGGATCGCAACAACTTTCGAGGGTAGAGTATTCAACCCAAATTTATTGATTCGACACAAGGGGAGCCAAAGAATATTCTCAAGTATTAGCAGCTGAGTTGTCAATTCAACCACACCTGGAAACTTAGTATCTGCAGCAAAGCGTTTAGTAGCAAAGTAATATGATAGTGGTGGTAACGGTAACAAAAGAGCAATGAAAGGGAAGTAATATTTTTGGTATTTTGTAGTGATTGTAACAGTAGCAACAGAAAAGTAAATAAGTGTAAACCAGTAGATGGAAAGCTCGTAGGCATTGGACCGGTGATGGATAATTATGCCGGATGCGGTTCATCATGTAACAGTCATAACATAGGGTGACACAGAACTAGCTCCAATTCATCAATGTAATGTAGGCATGTATTCCGAATATAGTCATACGTGCTTATGGAAAAGAACTTGCATGACATCTTTTGTCCTACCCTCCCGTGGCAGCAGGGTCCTAATGAAAACTAAGGGATATTAAGGCCTCCTTTAGATAGAGAACCGGAACAAAGCATTAGCACATAGTGAATACATGAACTCCTCAAACTATGGTCATCACCGGGAGTGGTCCCGATTATTGTCACTTCGGGGTTGCCGGATCATAACACATAGTAGGTGACTATAGACTTGCAAGATAGGATCAAGAACTCACATATATTCATGAAAACATAATAGGTTCAGATCTGAAATCATGGCACTCGGGCCCTAGTGACAAGCATTAAGCATAGCAAAGTCATAGCAACATCAATCTCAGAACATAGTGGATACTATAGGGATCAAACCCTAACAAAACTAACTCGATTACATGATAGATCTCATCCAACCCATCACTGTCTAGCAAGCCTACGATGGAATTACTCACGCACGGCGGTGAGCATCATGAAATTGGTGATGGAGGATGGTTGATGATGACGACGGCGACGAATACCCCTCTCCGGAGCCCCGAACAGACTCCAGATTAGCCCTCCCGAGAGGTTTTAGGGCTTGGCGGCGGCTCCGTATCGTAAAACGTGATGATTTCTTCTCCTTGATTTTTTTTCTCCCCGAAAGCAAATATATAGAGTTGGAGTTGGCGTCGGAAGGTCTCTGGGGGCCCACGAGGTAGGGGCGGGCCCTAGGGGGGGGGGGCGCCCCCACCCTCGTGGACAGGGTGTGGGACCCCTAGTCTTCATCTTTGGCAAGGATTTTTTATTATTTATTATAAGATATTCCGTGGAGTTTCAGGTCATTCCGAGAACTTTTGTTTTCTGCACATAAAACAACATCATGGCAATTCTGCTGAAAACAGCGTCAGTCCGGGTTAGTTCCATTCAAATCATACAATTTAGTGTCCAAAACAAGGGCAACAGTGTTTGGAAAAGTAGATACGACGGAGACGTATCAGAGTCCACCATACCTACCTATGGATTGAGTAAGATCCTTCAAGTAAGTTGTCATCGGTGCAAAGCAATAAAAATTGCTCTAAATATGTATAATTGATTGGTGTGGCGGAAATGAGCTTTATACGATCTTGTGATGTGGAAGAAATAAAAGCGACGGACTGCATAATAAAGTTTCATATCACAAGTGGCAATATAAAGTGACGTATTTTCGCATTAAGATTTTTTGCATCCAACCATAAAAGTGCATGGCAACCTCTGCTTCCCTCTGCGAAGGGCCTATCTGTTACTATTATCTTCTACCTTATGCAAGAGTCATGGTGATCTTCACCTTTTCCCTTTTACATTTTATCCTTTGGCAAGCACAGTATGTTGGAAAGATCCTGATAGATATATCTAATTGGATGTAAGGGAGCATGAGTTATTATTGTTGACATTACCCTTGAGGTAAAAGGTTGGGAGGCGAAACTATAAGCCCCTATCTTTCTCTGGGTCCGATTAAAACTCCGTAACCACAAGTATTGCGTGGGTGTTAGCGATTATGAAAGACTAAATGATAGTTGAGTATGTGGACTTGCTATTAAGCTCTGACATAGACTCTTTCTGAAGTTATGATAAATTGCAATTACTTTAATGACTGAGATTATAGTTTGTTGGTTGTCAATAAAGCTTATGATTCATACTTTTTGCATTGTGAATAGATCATCACTTTAACATAAGAAATCATATGACAATATCCATATATGTTGCTGTTATGAGAATAATCATGATGCCTTCATGTCCTATTTTATTTTTATCGACACCTCTGCCTCTAAACATGAGTTCATATTTACCGTTATCGGCTTCCGCTTGAGGACAAGCGAGGTCTATGCTTGGGGGAGTTGATACGTCCATTTTGCATCATGCTTTTATATTGATATTTATTGCATTATGGGTTGTTACTACACATTATGTCACAATACTTATGTCTATTATCTTTATTTTACAAGGTTTACATAAGGAGGGAGAATGCCGGCAACTGGAATTCTGGGCTGGAAAAGTAGCAAATATTAGAGACCTATTCTGCGCAACTCCAAAAGTCCTGAAACTCCACAGAAGTGATTTTCAGAATATATAAAAAATATTGAGCGGAAGAAGTTCACCAGAGGGGGCCCCACCTGGCCACGAGGGTGGGGGGTGCGCCCTACCCCCCTGGGCGCGCCCCCTGCTTCGTGGGCCCCTTGTTGGCCCTCCGATGCCCATCTTCTTCTATATGAGGTCTTTCGTCGAGGAAAAATTGATAAGCAACCTTTCGCGACGAGACTCCGCCGCCACGAGGCGGAACCTTGGCGGAACCAATCTAGGGCTCCGGTAGAGCTGTTCTGCCGGGGACACTTCCCTCCGGGAGGGTGAAATCATCGCCATCGCCATCACCAACGCTCCTCTCATCGGGAGAGGGCAATCTCCATCAACATCTTCACCAGCACCATCTCCTCTCAAAACCCTAGTTCATCTCTTGTATCCAATTCTTGTCTCCAAGTCCGGGATTGGTACTAGTAGGTTGCTAGTAGTGTTGATTACTCCTTGTAGTTGATGCTAGTTGGTTTATTTGGTGGAAGATCATATGTACAGATCCTATATGCATATTAATACCCCTCTGATTATGAACATGAATATGCTTTGTGAGTAGTTACGTTTGTTCCTGAGGACATTGGAGAAGTCTTGCTATTAGTAGTCATGTGAATTTGGTATTCGTTCGATATTTTGATGAGATGTATGTTGTCTAGCCTCTAGTGGTGTGATGTGAACATCGACTACATAACACTTCACCATTATTTGGGCCTAGAGGAAGGCATTGGGAAGTAATAAGTAGATGATGGGTTACTAGAGTGACAAAAGCTTAAACCCTAGTTTATGCGTTGCTTCGTAAGGGGCTGATTTGGATCAATATGTTTCATGCTATGGTTAGGTTTACCTTAATACTTTTGTTGTAGTTGCGGATGCTTGCAATAGAGGTTAATCATTAGTGGGATGCTTGTTCAAGTAAGAACTGAACCCAAGCACCGGTCCACCCACATATCAAATTATCAAAGTACCGAATGTGAATCGTATGAACATGATGAAAACTAGCTTGACGATATTCCCATGTGTCCTCGGGAGCGCTTTTCCTTATATAAGAGTTTGTCCAGGCTTGTCCTTTTCTACAAAAATGATTGGGCCACCTTGCTGCACTTTATTTACTTTTGTTACTTGTTGCTCGTTACAAATTATCCTATCACAAAACTATCTGTTACCACTTATTTCAGTACTTGCAAAGAATACCTTGTTGAAAACCGCTTCTCATTACCTTCTGCTCCTCTTTGGGTTCGACACTCTTACTTATCGAAATGACTACGATAGATCCCCTATACTTGTGGGTCATCATTCCTCCATCAAGTGGACAACCAGTACATGTGTCATATTACCAAGTGGGCTGCCTTTTCTACAGAAATGAGCTCCACCGTGTACCCGCGCGGGTGTGGTTGGGAAAGAGACAGGAGTACGTGCGTCGTGCATGCACCTCTTCTCTTTGTGCACATCTCCCACCTACGTGGGTGTGTGTGAGAGAGAAACAAACCTAGACAGATGGTGTGTGCATTCGTGAGTGCTTTTTGTTGGGGGGTGTTATTTCATGAATGTATTTGTGGGAATATGTGTCGATGATATCTCAAACAAAAATTTGACACATGCAGTGTGTGTGAAATAGAGGCCTATCTATCTCATATATAGAGGGGGCGATCCACGAGAAGAGAGGGAGGGGTCGTAGATATCGATAGAGTCGAAGAGAGGATCAAGTGGGTGGGTGCAAGATTGATTAAGAGAGCCATTGAAATTGTGTGTGTGCAAGTCAAAGATATAGGGAGACTAACCTACCGGAACGTCAGAGGGCACAAGGCAAGTTTGTGTGTGGCAGGGAGACATGACTAGAGCGCTTGATGTATCGCGGTGTGTGTGGTGGGGGGGGGAGGGGGAGGCAGAGACCTAACTAGAGAGGTAGAACGACTCGTATATGTCTTGAGAAGGAGAGACCCAACCAGGGCCGGCCCTGGGGCATGGGCAGGGGGGCGACGGCCTAGGGCCCAGCCCAGGGAGGGGCCCATGATGTAGTGCACATATATAATATAGCCAAGCAAAAATAGGTGAGAAAAAAATTTATGAGAGAAGAAAAACGAGATGAGGTAGGCCCATCAGATAGTAGGTAGCGATTAGCGAAGCGTCACGCACGCCGCACGGCAGGGCCGCTCGTTTCGATTGTGAAACAAATCAATCAAAGATCTCGCGGACGCCTCGCACGTCTGTTCGTCCACTCATCGCTGTGGTCTCCTCGGTCACCGCTGTGCGCGTCGCCCGCCGTGCGGCAATCTAGCAGCCGCAGCCCGCAGCAATACGTATACGTATGTATGTGAGAAGTGAGTGCAGCCCACAGCAGTACATATATGTATCCATGACTAACCCTCTGTACCATGTTCCTGATCCATCCCTGCAAACCCCAATTTCAGTAATTTCTTTTATTTTTTAGAACGTATTCAACTATTCATGCATGATCCATCCTTTAATTTCAGTGTACACGAAGTTCCAAATTTTAATGTATAGTTTTCGAATTCAATCTTTCATAGTATGCATTCAACCATCCTTTTTTTTGTCATTCTATGCACATGTCTAGGGTTCCAATCATTCAAATCATCCGACCTATAAATTTCTAATTCCTTGAATAATTTTTCCTTCATAATATTAGGACATTAGCCCGCCATGTTGCCTAAGAAGCATTTGTCAGTTGCTCAAACAAGGAGAAAAAAGATAGAAAGGGATCTGAAGATTCAACAACTGAAGGGTACTTATATTATTGTTGTCGATGGAGTCAGTTGAATTTGGTTCTTATTTGAGGTAATCATATCATGTTACTTTCAATTTTCTATCTTTTTAGTATTTCTGTCGTAATATGGCATTGTCCAACAATTATTATGTTTAAGTTTATGTACCACACACGCGCATACATATATATGATCTTAGGACATAGGGGCACATGGCATCGAGTTCGCCTAGGGCCTCCCGAAACACAGGGCCGGCCCTGGACCCAACTATGTCTTGAGGGAGATCGGTCGACATCCACACATAAGTGAAGGACGGGAAATAGGTTGGGACAGAGAGACACTAGTGCAGAACCGGGCAATAGCACCGGTTCGTAAGGCCCTTTAGTGCCGGTTCCACAACCGGCACTAAAGTTTGGGCACTAAAGCCCCCCCCCTTTAGTACCGGTCCAGCACGAACCGGTGCTAAAGGGCAACCACGTGGCACGAGCCAGCTCCGGGGGCCGGGAGCCCTTTAGTACCGGTTGGTAACACCAACCGGTACTAAAATGTTTGGGGGGGTTTTGGTTTTATGATTTCTTTTTCATTTAATTTTGTGTTTTCCATTTTAATTCTTTTTCGTTTGCTTATATTTTACGATACTACACATTGTACACGTTATGCATATATATATATATATATATATATATATATATATATATATATATATATATATATATATAGATCATCAATGTCTCACAAACCACCATATTAATTCACACATACACACATGTATAGCTATATATACAATTTCTCGTACATATGCATGTTGCCTTCGGAGCCAGTTTGCATTAGCCTAATTGGTGCCTTCGGAGCACGATGAAAAATTGGAAGTGGTTCATGACCTGGTCGATGGGGGCGGTAGTGGGTAATAGTATCCTCCCTTCGGATTTATGACCTGGTCGAGCAAAAATCCCGCTATTTCCTCTTGAAGTGCTTGTACACGCTCCGTATCTAGGAGCTTGTCCCGCACCTCTGTGAACTGTTAAGAAGGAGATCAATATGCATGTGTATTAGTTGTGTGACTAGATATCGATAATGGTGCACAAATTGTGAATAGTGTTCTGACAAGCGTACCCATTCCTGTCTTTGAGATCTGCTCCTTTCGGACGCCATCATGCGAATGTTCTCGCAAACGCAGTATGCACACAGATCAGTCCCCTGCGCCTGCTTTATGGCCTTTACGAGAATGGAATTTAATTTGATCAGATAATAATTAATCAAGCATGATAATATTAAAAAGATGGCAGCTAGTTACCACACTACTTAATTACTTACCCTGGGTCGAAGCCATCTCAGCTGTCGTTTCCATTCGCCTTCCGTTTTGCTGATGAACCTTGCCCAAGCCCTGCCCGCCGACAAAGAAAATGAATAAAGGGGTTATTAAATAGTTCATATCATGAAATGACGAACTAAATAGGCCGAGATATATAGTTAATAATGATTGAAATTACCTGTTGACTATCCCAAACAAGATGTTGTAGTCACTATTTTCTGAGAGTAGTGAGTCCAGTATTTCAACTGTTCCTTCGTCAACTTTAATGATACACAAGATCCAGTGAAATCTGCATGCACACATCTTTGCATGTCTTAATTAAGCGGGCATATATATGTAAGCAAAAACATGTAGCTAGCTAGCTAGTAGGCAAAAACAGAGAATTCGTAGTACAAGAAAGTGTGACTCACTTGAAGTTGTAAGGAAGTAGTACATCTTCATTGTATTTGAGGCGCTTCAAGAACTCGAACATGCTGTCCTCTACCTTCTTTTTATAATAGTCGCTTATATTCCATGTGTATTCATTAACGGTGTTTGGGTCAATGAACCCAATGCCATAGCGTCCACCTTTTTTTATTTCATACATCTTCATCCTGCATAATACCACAGAAAAGAATATAGTGAGGATAATTATAGGTAATGATTGATCAAAAGGATCAATACAGCTAGCTTGAGACTTAAATTACAGAAAGAAATCACTTACAGACAATAGCAACTGACGATAGATTTGTCGAGTGCGTCCTGATTGTATAACTGAAACAGTTCAGAATACTCAACGGTCCCAGGTTTCTCATGGTAGTAATGATCCTTGTTGACTTGCACCATGAGGGACTGTCGATTGGATCTCTTGGTAATGTCCATGTACCATTGATGCAATTCATACATTCTCGTTGGGAGCTTCTTGACATCTTCTGGCTTGACCAAAGGTTGGCCCCGGACATATTTCCGTTTTATTTCCTCCTCTGTAAGCACAGGCATGTCCTCAATCTCGAGGAGTTGTCCAACAGTGATCTTGAGTTCTTCAGCCTGCGTTATATGCTCCTGGGTTATTACCACATCGCCCACCTGGGGAACGTAAACTGTTTGCCCACAATAATATTGGCCGCGCGTACGGTCACGTGTTGTTGGCGGCATTACAAGCGGGGGGGTCGGTTGCGCCCACTGTTCTCCAAGCTGGGCAACGGTTCTCCCGCATTTTTTGACAGCTGCTTGTTGTTTGCTCGAGCTCGAGCTCGCCTCCTTCTGTAGACGTTGTCGATGTAACTTCCTGTTGTGGCGCTCATAGTCTGTGTCAACAGGCTTAGGAGCTGGTGGTTCAGCCATACGAACGAAGTGGTCAAGAACTTCCACAGGCACTTTCTCCCTTGGCGGCGGTGGCGGTTTCGGTCCAAAATGGGCATGGACTTCTGCCCACACTATGGCATTGGTTTGCTCCTTGGTCCTGTCGTAAGCCCTCTCAGGAAGAGGAGTACTGAGGTTTGGACCATATTTATATCGCTTGCCTCCGCTTGTACTTCATGTACTATGACCTCGACTGGTACCACTACGCACCATAGCTGCGGGGTGTCTTTTCATGGATTGCTGAGGAGGCGGAGACGGCTGACGGGGCTGAGTTGGATGAGGAGGAGTGTCCTGAAGCTGTGCCGGACTTGGAGGAGGAGTGGCCTGACACTTTGCCGGACTTGGAGGAGGAGTGGACGTCTGACGCTGTGTCGGACTTGGAGGAGGAGTGGCCTGACACTTTGCCGGACTTGGAGGAGGAGGAGTGGCCTCACGCGTTGGTGGACTTGGAGGAGCGGGAGTCTGCTGACTCGGTGGCGGACTTCGACGAGGAGTCGGGTGACACGGTGTCGGTGGCCTTCGAAAGATGATGCAATCCTTTCTCCATAGGATGATACGATGTTCGGCATCTCCGAGTGTGTGCTCCTCGTCACCTCCAGGAATGTCAAGCTCTAGCCCCGAATATTGGTCCACCACCTCATCAACCACGACACGAGCATAGCCTGCTGGAATCGGGTTGCAATGGAAGGTTGCATCGGGGGAATTTGTATAAGCAACGCCGTCCGCCACCTTCATGGATATGTTCTTCATTTTGAAGTGTAGCTCGCAGTTAGTGTTCTCCGTGATGTCATCCACGGGGTATCTATCCAGCACTGCATCGCCCGAGGCGGAACCCACGCTGCTTCTCGGCATGGATGGGGCGGTGCTATCCAATGCTGGATCATCCGCTAGCTGCTGCAGCTGCTGAGACCTCCTTTTCTGGCTAAGTGAGTCGATCTGCTCCTGCTGCCGCTGGAATTTAACAGCCAATTCCGCTTGACTTGCTTCTAGGCCTTGAAGGCGTTCATAGTTCCGCTTCCTCTGCTCCTCCTCCATCTTCCTCTTCTTCTCCTCCGCAATCTTCTTTCTCGCACGGGTTCTGTAGTCGGCGTTCCAGTCGAAAACCCCTCATACCACGGAATAGCGCCCTTGCCTCGTGTTCTTCCCGGGTGTTCAGGATTTCCCAGGGCACGCGTAAGCTCGTCGTTCTCTCTGTTGGGCTGGAACACCCCTGATCGAGCCTCTTCTATTGCAACAAGTATCGCATCGTCGGCTCCATTCAGACATGCCTTCGTCGAAACATTGCCTGTCTTCGGGTCCAACTCCCCCCCATGCGCATAGAACCAAGTCCTGCACCTGGGGGGCCAGCTCTTAGTAACCGGAGTGACACCTGCATCCTCCATCTCTTTCTCAGACTTATCCCACTTAGGCATTGCCACCGCGTTGCCACCTGGCCCCAGCTTATGGAACTTATCCTTATTTTCGACATTCTGCTTGTTTATTCTCGACCGTTCCTTAGCTAATTCTGAATCCTTGAATTTCACGAAATCGTCCCAATGAGCACTTTGATTCTCTAGTATCCCCTCGAATACTGGTGTCTTCCTTCCTCCCTTGACGTACTTCTCCCACGTTGTTCTCTTGTGGTTCTTGAATGCAACCGCCATCTTCCTAAAAGCAGCGTCCTTGACTTTCTGCACATCTGCTTCTGTGAAATGATCTGGTAGGGTGAAATGTTCCATGAGAGTATCCCAAAGCAGTTTTTTTTATTCTCGTCGACAAAAGTAACATCTGGACGTGGCTTTGCTGGCTTTCTCCATTCTTGAAGGGAGATCGGGAGTTGGTCCTTCACAAGAACTCCGCATTGAGGAACGAACTTGTCCGCAATCTTCTTAGGCGCTAATGGTTCGCCATTAGGTCTGAATGCCTCGATATTGTACTTTACGCCCTCCTTCAACTTTTTGTTCGGGCCTCGTTTCGTCCTTTTGCCTGAAGATTTGCTCGTCCGGATGGCTGAAAGAAGAAAGATCGATTCGTTAATATATCTTCAACTCATTTAAAACATGCGATGATCACCAGATTCCTGCTTATATAAATATATATACCTCGCCGGTGTTTGTTGTTTCAGGATCAACATGTTCTTCATCATCGTCATAATCGTAGTTCATGACTTCATCAATTCGGTCGTTGTGATCGAATATCATATCACCCTCTCCCGTGTTGTTTAGAAATTCGGAGCCGTCAAAATCTTCTTCATTCTGATCATCATCTGGCCCGCGTATCATATCGAACATGGTCTGTTCTCTGTCTCTGTCGGTATTGTCCGCCATAGCTTTTATTTAACTATGCCAAAAGAAATATAAAACAATTTAGTATAATCTCGAATAATAGATATAATCTCGAATACATCGTCTCGAATAATAGATATAATCTCGAATACATCGTCTCGAATAATAGATTTAATCTCGAATACATCGTCTCGAATAATATATAATATTGAATAGTACATCACTGGCTAGGTAGCTAATTAAAGATCGAATACTACAGAAGAATCTAGGACACTCGCGGTTCCTGCGGCGCGGGCGGTGGACACCCAAAGAGAAGGAACCCTCACAGGATCATAGCTGAAGTGAGATCCCTGAAGAAACTGCCACGTATTGGAGAACCTGCCGCCCTCTAACGCAACCATGTAGCGATGGACGTGCTCGTCCTCCTCCCTGACACGACGACGTACCACCTCCGGCGGGGCCGGCTCCCTCCGCACCGAAACTGGCCCACGCGAACGCCACCAAACGAGATCAGGGTCGACGACGGGACCCGGGGCCGGGTTCCTCATCAAGCGGAGGGCCCCTCCAGGCAGCACCTCCCAGTGCCAGCCCGGCGGAGCCCAGTCCCGGACATGGGTCAGCTGGACGTCGTCGCGGACGTGTCGACGGCGAGGATGCGGGCCGGGCATCGTCGACAACAAATACTAGCTATATGCCCGCAAAAAGTAACATTTTTTTAATGATTGGATTTTGATAACTAAAATTTCTAACATTTCTATAACATTTCTAACAATCCTATATATAACTAACATTTCTATAACATTTCTAATATTTCTATAACTAAAAAAAGAAAAAATCTAACTTTTTTATAACTATTTCTATAACTAAAAAACAGAAAAAATTCTAACAATTCTAACTTTTTTATAACTATTTCTATAACTAAAAAACAAAAAAAATCTAACAATTCTAACTTTTTTATAACTATTTCTATAACTAAAAAACAGAAAAATTTCTAACAATTCTAACTTTTTAATAACTATTTCTATAACTAAAAAACAGAAAAATTTCTAACAATTCTAACATTTCTAACAATTCTAACATTTCTAACTATTCTAACAATTCTAACATTTCTAACTATTTCTAAAAAACAGAAAAATGTCTAACAATTTCTAAAAAATAGAAAAATCTATAACTAAAAATGTATGTGTGTGTGTGCGCCCGCTCACCGGCCGGCGAGGCGAGAGGCGACGGGGGGCGGCGATGGGGGGCGCGCGACGACGGGGACGGCTACGAGCGCGGCGACGACGGGGCGGCGGCGACTGGGACGGGGACGTACGGGCCGGGGCGGCGACGGGGACGGGGACGTACGGGTCGGGGCGGCGGTGACGACGGGGACGGGACGACGGGGACGGGGCGGCGACAGGGGCGGCGACAGGGCGGCGACGGGGGCGGCGGGCGACGGTGCAGAGGAGAAGAAGCAGAGGGAGAGATGAAAACTGACGAAATTTTCGTAAGTGTTTCTTATATAGGAGGGGCCTCTAGTACCGGTTGGTGGCTCCAACCGGTACTAAAGGCCTGTTTTGGCCAGGCCAAGCGGCGGGAAGCGACCCCCTTTAGTACCGGTTGGTGGCTCCAACCGGTACTAAAGGCCCCCCCTTTAGTACCGGTTGGTTCCACGAACCGGTACTAAAGGGGGTGCGCTGCCAGGCGAGGGGCACAAAAGTTTAGTCCTACTTCGCTAGCCGAGGGGCACTCACACCTGCTTATAAGCCCCGTCGTCGCTGCTGTCTCGAGCTCCTCTCTTAAGCAGGCCTTCTGGGCCTACCTCTTCTGCGGTGCCCTGTTGGGCCTACTGGGCTAGCGGGCCTGCATCCTGGCCCAACTTGAATTTGGGTTTCTAGTCGTATGCAGGCCGCTGTGGCCCAGTAGGTGGGCTTTTTTTCTTATTTTTTTTGCTTTATTTATTTTTTTGAATAACTTAACTTTGAAAATAGATTTTTCAGTGATTCTTTTTTCTTATGTTTAATATTAGTGTGTTTTATCATTATATTCAATTTGGTAATGCTTAGGTTATTTAAAAAATGAAATGCCTTTGTAACGGATGAGTTTTCGTCCGAAACCCTGATACTTCGAAACAGATTGTCCATTTTGTACACGAAGTGCATCCAGTTTTTGCGGTAACCCTCTCTACTTTTTTGCACATGCTATGTGCGTGAAATTATGATACCATGCCAACTTTCAACCTTTTCTGAGTTCATTTGAAATGCTTTTCAATTTCAGGGTCATTTAGCTGAAAAATCAGTAAATGCATGAAAGAATTTGCTTGCACATAAAATTTCTTCGCGTTTCAAATGCCAAAACACATAACTAGCTACCCTAACTATTACAGAGATCCCTCCTGGGTGTGAAACACAGAAGAAAGTGATGATAGTTAAGCCGATCACATTCCAGATCTTTGGGTGTGAAACTTTTTCTTCGCGTGTGTCCCTTTGCGTCGTAGCCATGGAAAATCTTCACCATTTAACGGGATGCTTGGGTCAATATTCACTGTGAATGGAGCAATTTCATTAAACTTTTCATAATCTTCTGACTTGTTTGTCTTGTCATCCACTCCCACAATGTTTCTCTTCCCAGAAAGAACTATGTGCCGCTTTGGCTCATCGTATGATGCATTCGCTTCCTTATGTTTTCTTTTTCTTGGCTTGGTAGACATGTCCTTCACATAGAAAACCTGTGCCACATCATTGGCTAGGACGAATAGTTCGTCTGCATACGCAAGATTGTTGAGATCCACTGTTGTCATTCCGTACTGCGGGTCTTCCATTACCCCGCCTCATGTCATATTGACCCATTTGCACCGAAACAAAGGGACCTTCAAACCACGTCGATAGTCAAGTTCCCATATGTCTTGTATATAACCATAATATGTTTCCTTTCCCGTCTTGGTTTCTGCATCAAAGCGGACACCACTGTTTTGGTTGGTTCTCTTCTTATCTTGGGCGATCGTGTAAAATGTATTACCATTTATCTGGTACCCTTTGAAAGTCATTATATTCGAACATGGTAACTGGGACAGCAAGTACAGGTCATCTTCAATAGAGGTGTCATGCATGGTACGTGCTTGCAACCAGCTGGCGAAACTCCTGGTTTGTTCACGTGTAATCCAGTCATCAGACCGCTCCGGGTGTTTGGAGCGTAGCAAATTCTTGTGTTCATCCATATACGGAGCCACCAAGGCGGAATTCTGTAGAACTGTGTAGTGTGCTTCAGTGAGAGAATGTCCGTCCATACAAATTATTTGTTCCCCTCCTAGCGTGCCTTTTCCATCCAGTCTGCCCTTATGCCGCGATTCAGGAGCACCAATCGGCTTAAGGTCAGGAATAAAGTGAATACAAAACTCAATGACCTCTTCATTTTGACGGCCCTTGGAGATGCTTCCTTCTGGCCTAGCACGGTTATGAACATATTTCTTTAAGACTCCCATGAACCTCTCAAAGGGGAACATATTATGTAGAAATACAGGACCCAAAACGTTAATCTCTTCGCATGGGTGAACTAGGACGTGCGTCATGATGTTGAAGAAGGATGGTGGGAACACCAACTCGAAACTGACAAGACATTGCACCAAATCATTCTGTAACCTTGGTATGATTTCTGGATCGATTACCTTCTGAGAGATTGCATTGAGAAATGCACATAGCTTTACAATGGCTAATCGAACGTTTTCCAGTAGAAGCCCCCTCAATGCAACCGGAAGCAGTTGCGTCATAATCACGTGGCAGTCATGAGACTTTAGGTTCTGGAACTTTTTCTCTGCCATGTTTATTATTCCCTTTATATTCGACGAGAAGCCAGACGGTACCTTAATACTGAGCAGGCATTCAAAGAAGATTTCCTTCTCTTCTTTGGTAAGAGCGTAGCTTGCATGACCCTGATGTATGCCGTCTTTTCCGTGCATACGTTGTTGGTCCTCCCGTGCCTCAGGTGTATCTTTTGTCTTCCCATACACGCCCAAGAAGCCAAGCAGGGTCACACAAAGATTCTTCGTCACGTGCATCACGTCGATTGCGGAGCGGACCTCAAGGTCTTTCCAATAGGGCAGGTCCCAAAATATAGATTTCTTCTTCCACATGGGTGCGCGTCCGTCAGCGTCATTCGGAATAGGTTGTCCACCAGGACCCTTTCCAAAGACCACCTTCAAATCCTTGACCATATCATGTACATCAGCACCAGTACGGTGGCCAGGCTTCATCCGGTGATCCGCCTCACCTTTGAAATGCTTGCCTTTCTTTCTTACGGGATGCCTGCTCGGACGAAATCGACGATGTCCCAGGTACACATTCTTATTAGCCAAATATATACTGTCAGTATCGTCCAAACAGTGCGTGCATGCGCGGTATCCCTTGTTTGTCCGTCCTGAAAGGTTACTGAGAGCAGGCCAATCATTGATGGTCACGAACAGCAACGCCTTTAGGTCAAATTCTTCCCACATGTGCTCATCCCACGCACGTACACCTGTTCCATTCCACAGTTGTAGGAGTTCTTCAACTAATGGCCTTAGGTACACATCAATGTCGTTGCCGGGTTGCTAGGGCCTTGGATGAGCACTGGCATCATAATGAACTTTCGCTTCATGCACAACCAAGGAGGAAGGTTATACAAATATAGAGTCACAGGACAGGTGCTATGGTTGCTGCTCTGCTCCCCAAAAGGATTAATGCCATCTGTGCTTAGACCAAACCATACACTCTTTTCGTCATCTGCAAACTCCTTCCCGTACTTTCTTACGATTTTTCTCCACTGCGACCCGTCAGCGGGTACTCTCAACTTTCCGTCTTTCTTACGGTCTTCTTTGTGCCATCGCATCGCCTTGGCATGCTCTTTGTTTTGGAACAAACGTTTCGACCGTGGTATTATAGGAGCATACCACATCACCTTGGCAGGAATCTTCTTCCTGGGGCGCTGGCCTTCGACATCACCAGGGTCATCGCGGCTGATCTTATAGCGCAATGCACCACATACCGGGCAAGCGTTCAAATCCTCGTACTCACCGCGGTAGAGGATGCAATCATTAGGGCATGCATGTATCTTCTGCACCTCTAACCCTAGAGGGCAGACAACCTTCTTTGCTTCGTACGTACTCTCGAGCAATTCGTTGTCCTTTGGAAGCATATCCTTTATCATTACCAGCAACTTTCCAAATCCCTTGTCAGATACACCATTCTCTGCCTTCCATTGCAGCAATTCCAGTGTGGTGCCCAGCTTTTTCTTGTCACCTACGCAATTCGGGTACAACAATTTTTTGTGATCCTCTAACATGCGCTGCAACTTCTTCTTCTCCAAATCACTTGCGCAGTTTCTCTTTGCATCGGCAATGGCCCGACCTAGATCATCAACGGGCTCATCTGATGCCTCTTCTTCAGCTTCTTCCCGCATTGCCGGCTCAGCTTATTCCCGCATTACCGTCTCAGCTTCTTCCCCCATTTTTGTATCATCGTATTCAGGGAACCCCATGGCCAGGATAGCTGTCGTCGTCCTCTTCTTCTTCATTGTCTTCCATCATAACCCCTCTTTCTCCGTGCTTGGTCCAAACATTATAGTGGGGCACGAAACCGGACTTAAACAGGTGGAAGTGAATGGTTCTTGACTTAGAGTAATTTTGACCATTCTTACAGACAGCACATGGACAAGGCATAAAACCATCCGCCCGCTTGTTTGCCTCAGCCGCAAGCAGAAAAGTTTGCACGCCATTAATGAACTCGGGAGAGCATCGGTCATCATACATCCATTGCCGGCTCATCTTCATTACACAACACCGAATAGACCAAATTAATAAAAGTTCATACATAAAGTTCATACAACACTTAAATGCAACAAACAAATAACTGTCTAGCTAAAGCATTTAAATGCAACAACAAATGCGATCAAGATCGCAACTAAGGTAACAATGGATCCAACAGCATAATGATACCAAGCCTCACTATCGATGGCATATTTTCTAATCTTTCTAATATTCAAGTGCATTTTCTCCATCTTGATCTTGTGATCATCGAGGACATCGGCAACATGCAACTCCAATTCCATCTTCTCCCCCTCAATTCTTTTCAATTTTTCTTTCAAGTACTCGTTTTCTCTTTCTACTAAATTTAACCTCTCGACAATAGGGTCGGTTGAAATTTCCGGTTCACATACCTCCTAGAAAAAAATTCTATGTCAACTTGATGGGCATAATTTGTCATAAACACGAAATGCAACTAGTTTTAAAAGAGAATATATATACCACATCCGAATCATAACAAGGACGAGGGCCGACGGGGACGGATATCAAAACCATGGCACTATATGTATAACAAACAACGTACGGGTAAGATAATTATACGAGTAACTAGCTATATATCCAAATCACACAAACATCAATTTTTATATAAAATTTCATGAAGAAAGAGGCTCACCACAAGGTGGTGCCGGCGATGGGACGGTGCGGGCGATCGACGGTGGTTACGACGGAGATTTAGAAGGCACTAAGTAAACCACACCTACATATGCAACCTAAGTGTTATTTTTGACCTCAAATTGCATATAAATCAAATACTAGCACATATATATATTTCCTCCCAAATTACTAAACTCACAAATTAATCACTATATAAAGCATTGCAAGAGTAAATCTAGCAATGAGAGATGAAAGGACAAAGTTGCTAACCTTTGTGATCATTTCAATGGATGGGGGCCTTCAAATCTTGACAAAATTTGGGCAAAATGTGTGATGAGCTCGAGAGGAAGAGGGGAAGAACAAAGAGGAGAGGGGAAAGGGGAAGAACAGAGCGAGCTCGGGTGGACGAAGGGTTTATGTAGGAAGACCTTTAGTACCGGTTCGTGCCAAGAACCGGCACTAAATGGGCTGGAGGGGCCCCATTCTGACAACATCCTGCCACCACTCTCATTAGTACCGGTTCATGGCATGAACCGGTGCTAAAGGTTCGCCACGAACCGGTACTAATGAAAGCGGCCCGGCTAGCCATTGGAACCGGCACTAATGTACACATTAGTGCCGGCTCAAATACAAACCGGCACTAATGTGCTTCACGTTTGACCCTTTTTCTACTAGTGATAGAGAGAGAGGAGAGAGAGAGGGAGGGAGTGCTGGATGGGTGATGGAGTTGCTTCTCGAAGATGGTGGGAGAGGCCTACTAGAAAAACTGAGGGTAGAATTGCAATATTATCAATAAGAATGGGGATGTGTTTCTATGTGTGCGTGTGCGTGATATATGTGTCGGGACGCATGCATGGATGATGAAGGGGAACCATGTGTTTGGTAAGCAAACCTAACTAGATCGGTAGATCAATTGTTGTTTGTCGGAGGAAGGGAGAGACATAACTAATGAGGTAGATCGATCGACGCGTGGGGAAAAACGACCTAGATAGCTATATGTATAGCGGGAGATTGGTCGGTGTACATTCATTTGTTAGAGGCAAATAAGGCCAACTGAGACGGATTGACAGGGAGAATGGACCTAGGAGGTTGTGCCAGAGGCCTAGCTACTAGCTAGATCGGAAAGGAGTGTGCGATTCTGAGATCGATGGAAAGAGGGGCGATAGTTTACTCGTGTGTGGGACCGTGTGAGAGACATGAGGCATGGACATAGAAAGGAGGAGATGGAAGGTGCATGTGTATGTTGTAGGCAGACATCGCTGGAGAGGTTTATCGATCGGTGTGTGTAGGAAAGGAGTTGTGGAGACTGTGGGAGAACGACCTAAAGAAAAAAATGAATGTGCGCGATGGATAGAATGCTGAGGGAGGGGCAGGGAGAGGAGGGCGTGTCCATGTGATGACCCACAAGTATAGATGATCTATCGTAGTCCTTTCGATAAGTAAGAGTGTCGAACCCAACGAGGAGCAGAAGGAAATGATAAGCGGTTTTTAGTAAGGTATTCTCTGCAAGCACTGAAATTATCGGTAACAGGTAGTTTTGTGATAAGGTAATTTGTAACGGGTAACAAGTAATGAAAGTAAACAAGGTGCAGCAAGATGGCCCAATCCTTTTTATAGCAAAGGACAAGCCTGAACAAACTCTTATATAGAGAAAAGCGGTCCCGAGGACACATGCGAATTATCGTCAAGCTAGTTTTCATCACGCTCATATGATTCGCGTTCATTACTTTGATAATTTGGTATGTGGGTGGAACAGTGCTTGGGTGTTGTCCTTTCTTGGACAAGCATCCCACTTACGATTAACCACTATTGCAAGCATCCGCAACTACAAAATAAGTATTAAGGTAAACCTAACCATAGCATGAAACATATGGATCCAAATCAGCCCCTTACGAAGCAACTCATAAACTAGGGTTTAAGCTTCTGTCACTCTAGCAACCCATCATCTACTTATTACTTCCCAATGCCTTCCTCTAGGCCCAAACAATGGTGAAGTGTCATGTAGTCGACGTTCACATAACACCACTAGAGGAAAGACAACATACATCTCATCAAAATATCGAACGAATACCAAATTCACATGACTACTTATAGCAAGACTTCTCCCATGTCCTCAGGAACAAATGTAACTACTCACAAATCATATTCATGTTCATAATCAGAGGGGTATTAATATGCATAATGGATCTGAACATATGATCTTCCACCAAAGAAACCAACTAGCATCAACTACAAGGAGTAATCAACACTACTAGCAACCCACAGGTACCAATCTGAGGCTTTGGGACAAAGATTGGATACAAGAGATGAAATAGGGTTTGAGAGAAGATGGTGCTGGTGAACATGTTGATGGAGATTGACATCCTCCCGATGAGAGTATAGTTGGTGATGACGACGGCGATGATTTCCCCCTCCCGGAGGGAAGTTTCCCTGGTAGAACAGCTCTGTCGGAGCCCTAGATTGGTTCCACCAAGGTTCCGCCTCGTGGCGGCGGAGTTTCTTCCCGAAAGCTTGCTTATGATTTTTTCTCGGACGAAAGACTTCATATAGCAGAAGGTGGGCACCGAAGGTCTGCCAG
Organism: Aegilops umbellulata; assembly: GCA_032464435.1. Lineage (NCBI taxonomy): Eukaryota > Viridiplantae > Streptophyta > Magnoliopsida > Poales > Poaceae > Aegilops > Aegilops umbellulata. Next base: position 534,381,486 of record CP136055.1, read on the forward strand.
GGAGCCCATGAGGCAGGGGGCGCGCCCAGGGGGTAGGGCGCGCCACCCACCCTCGTGGCCAGGGTGTGGGCCCCTTCTGGTACTTTCTTCGCTCAGTATTTTTTATTAATTCCAAAAATGACGTCCGTGAAGTTTCAGGACTTTTGGAGCTGTGTAGAATAGGTCTCTAATATTTGCTCCTTTTCCAGCCCAGAATTCCAGCTGCCGGCATTCTCCCTCTTCATGTAAACCTTGTAAAATAAGAGAGAATAGGCATAAGTATTGTGACATAACGTGTAATAACAGCCCATAATGTGATAAATATCAATATAAAACAATGATACAAAATGGACGTATCAACTCCCCCAAGCTTAGACCTCGCTTGTCCTCAAGCAGAAGTCGATAACGATAAATATGTCCACATGTTTAGAGATAGAGGTGCCGATAAAATAAAATACGGACATGAGGGCATCCTGATCATTCTTATAACAGCAACATAAGAGGATATTGTCATATTATTTCTTATGCTCAAATAATAATCTATTCACAACGTCAAGTATGAAACAGAAACTTCATTGAGAACCAAACAACTGTAATCTCAGTCATTTAAGCAATTGCAATTTGTCATAACATCGGAAAGAGTCAATATAAGAGCTTTCAGCAAGTCCACATAGTCAACTATCATTTAGTTTTTCACAATTGCTAACACTCACGCAATACTTATGGGTATGGAGTTTTAATCGGACACAGAGTAAGATAGGGGCTTATAGTATTGCCTCCCAACCTTTTACCTCAAGGGTAATGTCAACAATAATAATTTATGCTAACTTACATCCAATTGGATATATATATATATATATATATATATATATATATATATATATATATATATACATATAAAATCTTACGATCATTTCATAATTAAATTACGTTTGGAATTCAAATAGTTACATTTCTATTGATTCACTACGTAAAATTTGACATAAGAAAACAGAAATATAGGTCATGAGACAAGAAAATTTGCAGTTTATGTGTATTTTACACTATGTTTTTACGTCTGTAATTTTACATAACATAAAATATTTTTTACGACGATTATATTTTCTTACGGTCTCTTTTTACGTCGGAAATAAGACAAAACTTACGAAACGTAAAATTATGGTGCACTGATGGTAAAATAGAGGGGGGTGAAGAATAACTATTCCTCACCCAGGGTGATGAATAGTCAATCCCTATATATATATATGTATATATATGTATATATACAAAGGTTGTCATGTGCTTTTAGGGTTGGATGCACGAAATCTTAATGCAAAAGAATGTCACTTTATATTGCCACATGTGATATGGACTTTTATTATGCAGTCTGTCGCTTTTATTTCTTCCACATCACAAGATCGTATAAAGCTTATTTTCTCCACACTAATAAATCATACGTATTTAGAGAGCAATTTTTATTGCATGCAACATGACAACTTACTTGAAGGATCTTACTCAATCCATAGGTAGATATGGTGGACTCTCATGGCAAAACTGGTTTGAAGGATATTCGGAAGGACAAATAGTATCTCTACTTGGTGCAAAGAATTTGGCTAGCATGAGGGGGAAAGGCAAGCTCAACATGTTAGACGATCCATGACAATATACTTTATTTCAAATATAAGAAAACATAACCCATTACGTTGTCTTCCTTGTCCAACATCAACTCTTTAGCATGTCATACTTTAATGAGTGCTCACAATCATAAAAGACGTCCAAGATAGTATATTTATATGTGAAAACCTCTCTTTCTTTATTACTTCCTATTAATTGCGACAATGACCAAAACTATGTTTGTCAACTTTCAACAACTTTTATTCATCATACTCTTTATATGTGAAGTCATTACTCTTCATAAGATCAATATGATTTCTTTATTTCTTTTTATTCTTTCTCTTTCTTTTATTCCCTCAAGATCATAGAAAAATAATCAAGCCCTTGACTCAACACTAATCTTCATTATATATAGCTCACGGGCTCGATTACATAGAAGGATCATAAAGCAAAACTCAAAACTAAATCACACTTAAACTTTATTCTACTAGATCAAGATATTACCAAAAGGATTGAACTAAGAAAAAAACGGTAAAGATAGGAGTGTGATGGTGATACGATACCGGGGCACCTCCCCCAAGCTTGGCAGTTGCCAAGGGGAGTGCCCATACCCATGTGATTATATCTCTTTTGCTGGTGAAGAAGACGGTGGTGATGATGGATAGTCGCACATCGAGCGTAGGAGATCCTCCAATTTTCGGATAATGCCCTTGAGTGCGATGATATGCTCCTTCAACAAAATAGTTTTCATGTGTGAGATACTTGTTTTGTATATTAGCTAACTCAATCATCTTGAAGGCTTCGATCTCAGTTGGGGTAAGAAGATTGTGATCAAGTTGAAGGATGTCTTCTTCTTCTACTGTCGGGGCTTGATCCTCCGTGGCCTTCTTGATCCCATCATCCTTGTTGATCTCCATGGGTTCTTCCCTCTTCATCTGTATCTTCATTAGCCAACCATCATTGTCACCATTGTTGGATGAGGGGAACGACATGATGCCTGGCCTTGACAACTCTGGCAGAAAACAGCTTGAAACAAAAATAGAGGATTTTTGTGTGGTATGGTGGTCAAAACCTTCGGGAGATTATATAATGAATTTTTATCGACCAAAAGAAGTATCTTGCAATAAAACGGAGTCCGGAGAGCACACGAGGTGCCCATGAGGCAGGGGGCACGCACAGGGGGGTAGGGCGCGCCCTCCACCCTCGTGGATGCCTCGTGTCCTTCCCAGACTACTTCTTATTTTCCTATTTTTTTCTAAATATTCCAAAACGGAGAAAAAATTCCATTAGAACTGTTTTGGAGTTGGTTTACTTACCGTACGACATACCTATTCCTTTTCGGAGTCTGAAACGTTGTGGAAAGTGTCTCTTATGTATTCCTCCGGGGTTACGGTTTCAATAACATTAGTTTCAATATTTATAAGATTACCTGAGATATAATGTTTAATTCTTTGACCGTTCAGCACCTTCGGTTTTGTGCCTTCAAAGTTGTTGATTTTTATGCCACCGGAGCGATAGACCTCCTCGATAACGTAAGGACCTTCCCATTTAGAGAGAAGTTTTCCTACAAAAAGTCTTAAACGAGAGTTGAATAGCAACACATAATCACCTACATTAAACTCACGCTTTTGTATCCTTTTGCCATGCCATATTTTAACTTTCTCTTTAAATAGTTTGGCATTCTCATAGGCTTGAGTTCTCCATTCATCAAGTGAGCTAATGTCAAATAACCTCTTCTCACCGGCAAGTTTGAAATCATAATTGAGCTCCTTAATGGCCCAATATGCCTTATGTTCTAGTTCGAGAGGTAAGTGACATGCTTTTCCATAAACCATTTTATAAGGAGACATACCCATAGGATTTTTGTATGTAGTTCTATAGGCCCATAATGCATCATCAAGTTTCTTGGACCAATTCTTTCTAGATCTATTAACAGTCTTTTGAAAAATTAATTTGAGCTCTCTATTAATCAATTCTACTTGACCACTAGACTGCGGGTGATACGGAGATGCAATTCTATGATTGACATCATACTTAGCAAGCATTTTACGAAAGGCACCATGAATAAAATGTGAACCACCATCAGTCATTAAATATCTAGGGACTCCAAACCTCGGAAAAATAACTTCTTTAAGCATCTTAATAGAGGTGTTATGATCAGCACTACTAGTTGGAATAGCTTCTACCCACTTAGTAGCGTAATCAATAGCAACTAAAATATGTGTATACCCATTAGAGGAAGGAAACGATCCCATATAATCAAAGCCCCAAACATCAAATGGTTCAATAGCAAGTGAATAATTCGTAGGAATTTCTTGACGTCTACTAATATTACCAATTCTTTGACATTCATCACAAGATAAGACAAACTTACAGGCAAAACGGTCCCATATAATCAAAGCCCCAAACATCAAATGGTTCAATAACAAGTGAATAATTCATAGGAATTTCTTGACATCTATTAATATTACCAATTCTTTGACATTCATCACAAGATAAGACAAACTTACGGGCATCTTTGAAGCGAGTAGGCCAATAAAAACCGGATTGCAATACCTTATGTGCAATTCTATCTCCAGCTGGTGTCCTCCATAAGCTTCGGAGTGACACTTGCGTAGGATCTGTTCCTGTTCATGCTCAGTTATACAACGTCTAATAACACCATCTACTCCTTCTTTACAAAGGTGTGGGTCATCCCAGAAGTAATGTCTTAAATCATAGAAAAACTTGTTCTTTTCCTGGTATGTGAAACTAGGTGGTATAAATTTAGCAACAATGTAATTAGCATAATCAGCATACCATGGAGCGGTGCGAGAAGCATTTATGACAGCTAATTGTTCATCAGGAAAGCTATCATCAATAGGTAGTGGGTCATCAAGAACATTCTCTAACCTAGACAAGTTGTCTGCAATGGGGTTCTCACCTCCCTTTCTATCAATAATATGCAAATCAAATTCATGCAGCAAGAGAACCCACCTAATAAGTCTAGGTTTAGCATCTTTCTTTTCCATAAGATATTTAATAGCAGCATGATCAGTGTGAACAGTTACTTTAGAAACAACAATACAAGGTCTGAACTTATCACAAGCAAATACAACTGCTAAAAATTCTTTTTCAGCAGTAGCATAATTTCTCTGGGCACTGTCTAGAGTTTTACTAGCATATTGAATAACATTTAATTTCTTATAAACCCTTTACCCTAGAACAGCACCTACAGCATAATCACTAGCATCGCACATAATTTCAAAGGGTAAATTCCAATCAGGTGGCTGAACAATAGGTGCAGAAATCAATCCTTTCTTAAGTAATTTGAATGCTTCTACACAATCATCATCAAAGACAAAAGGAATATCTTTTTTTAAGAGATTAGTGAGAGGCCTGGAGATTTTAGAGAAGTCCTTAATGAACCTCCTATAAAAACTGGCGTGATCAAGGAAACTTCTTATACCTTTAATGTCCTTGGGACACGACATCTTTTCAATAGCATCAACTTTAGCTTTATCAACTTCAATACCTTTTTCAGAAATTTTATGCCCCAAGACAATACCTTCATTAACCATAAAGTGGCACTTCTCCCAATTCAAGACAAGGTTAGTTTCTTCACATCTCTACAAAACTCGATCAAGGTTGCTCAAGCAATCATCAAAAGAAGTTCCGTAAACGGAGAAATCATCCATGAAAACCTCAACAATCCTTTCACAAAAATCAGAGAATATAGCCATCATGCATCTTTGAAAGGTAGCAGGTGCATTGCATAAACCAAAAGGCATACGTCTATAAGTAAAGGTACCGAAAGGGCAAGTAAAAGTGGTCTTTTCTTGATCCTCTTTTGACACAGGTATTTGAGAGAAACCGGAATAACCATCTAGAATGCAAAAATGTGTATGTTTGGATAATCTTTCTAGCATTTGATCAATAAAAGGTAAAGGGTAATGATCCCTTTTAGTGGCTTTATTTAATTTGCGGAAATCAATTACCATTCAATTCTTTGTGGGATCAATTCATCTTTATCATTAGGAACAGCAGTAATACCTCCCTTCTTAGGGACACAATGGACAGGACATACCCACTAACTATCAGCAACGGGATAAATTATACCTGCCTCTAGAACCTTTAGTATTTCTTTCCTTACCACTTCTTTCATCTTGGGATTTAACCATCGTTGGTGATCAACAACTGGTTTAGCGTCTTTCTCCAATTTTATTTTGTTCTGGCATAGAGTGGGACTAATGCCCTTAAGATCATCAAGAGTATATCCAATAGCAACACGGTTCTTCTTCTTCAGAGTTTTCAATAATTTCTTTTCTTCATGCTCTAAAATGTTAGCACTAACAATAATAGGATATATCTTCTTTTCATCAAGATAAGCATATTTAAGAGTATCAGGTAATGGTTTAAGCTCAAACACAGGATCACCCTTGGGTGGAGGAGGATCCCCTAGGATTTTAATAGGCAAGTTGTGCTTCAGAATAGGTCCCTGTTTAAAGAACACTTCATCTATTTCCCTTCTTTCACTCATAAACATATCATTTTCATGGTCCAGCAAATATTGTTCTAAACGATCATTAGGAAGCACGGCAATAGAAGAAAGACCAATAATTTCATCTTTACTAGGCAATTCCTCATCACGGGGTTGTCTACGGAATTTAGCAAAGTTAAACTCATGAGACATATCTCCCAGGCTGATAGTAACAACATCCTTTCCGCGGTCTATCCTAGCATTAAAGGTATTCAAGAAGGGTCTACCAAATATGATGGGACAAAAGCTATCTTGTGGGGAACCAAGAACAAGAAAATCAGCAGGATATTTAACTTTCCCACACAAGACTTCAACATCTCTAACAATCTCGATTGGTGAAATAGTATCACTATTGGAAAGCTTCATTGTAACATCAATTTTTTCTGTCTTAGGAGGTGCAATATCATGCATAATTTCTTTGTATAAGGAATGAGGTATTGCACTTGCACTAGCACCCATATCAAATAAGCCATGATAACAATGATCTCCTATTTTAATAGAAATAACAGGCATGCCTACAACAGGTATTTCTTATTTTTAGTATCAGGTCTAGCAATTCTAGCAGTTTCCTCACATAAGTAAATAACATGCCCATCAATATTATCAGCCAAGAGATCTTTAACCATAGCAATACTATGTTCTACTTTAATTTGCTTAGGGGGTTTGGGTGTCTTAATGTTACTTTTATTGACCACACTTGAAGCCTGAGCATGATCCTTTATTCTAACAGGGAAAGGTGGTTTCTCAATATAAGCAGTAGGAACGACATGATCATTATAAGTGATAGTCTTTTCTTCAACTTTTATAGGTGCAACTACTTTTACTTCAATGGGAGGATTATATTTAAACCACTTCTCCTTTGGGAGATCAACATGAGTGGCAAAGGATTCATAGAAAGAAGCTACTATCTCAGAGTCAAGTCCATATTTAGTGCTAAATTCACGGAAAACATCGGTATCCATAAAATATTTAACACAATCAAACTTAGGTGTTATAACTGACTCCTTACCTTCGTCGAGATCCCAATCCCATTTGAATTCAATAGTCTTCATCATAAAAGATCTAGTACAAGAAGTATCAAGCATGGAGCGATTATTGAGAGCAAGTCGAGCATAAAAATTTTGAATAATCATTTCTCTTGAGAGCTTAGGATTGGGGCATTAATATAACATTGACTTAAGCCTCCCCCATGCTTGAGAGATGCTTTCTCCTTCGTGAAGCCAAAAATTATATATAAAATTACGATCATGATGAACAAGATGCATAGGATAAAACTTCTGATGAAATTCCAATTTCAGTCGGTTGTAGTTCCATAATCCCATATCATCACATAGCCTAAACCATGTCAATGCCTCTTCCTTCAAAGATAAAGGGAAGACCTTCTTATTGATAACATGCTCGGGCATACCTGCAAGCTTAAATAATCCACAAACTTCATCCACATAGATTAGGTGCAAATCGGGATGTAATGTTCCATCTCCTGTGAAAGGATTAGCCAGCAGTTTCTCTATCATACTCGAAGGAATTTCAGAGTAAACATTTTCAGTAGTTTCAGTAGGTTGAGGAGCAACTATTTGCTCTACTGGTTGGGGTAAAGATACCCTGAACAAGCCCCTCATAGGATTACTTTCCATAGTAACAAGTGACAGTAAATTTCAGCACACTATATAAATTTTTCCTTACCAAATTCCACCTACCAAAGGCTCTTCCCTCTGCGGCAACGACGCCAGAAAAGAGTCTTGATGACCCACAAGTATAGGGCATCTATCCTAGTCCTTTCGATAAGTAAGAGTGTCAAACCCAACGAGGAGAAGAAGGAAATGATAAGTGGTTTTCAGTAAGGTATTCTCTGCAAGCACTGAAATTATCGGTAACAGGTAGTTTTGTGATAAGGTAATCTGTAACGGGTAACAAGTAATGAAAGTAAACAAGGTGCGGTAAGATGGCCAATCCTTTTTGTAGCAAAGTACAAGCCTGGACAAACTCTTATATAGAGAAAAGCGCTCCCGAGGACACATGGAAATTATCGTCAAGCTAGTTTTCATCACGCTCATATGATTCGTGTTCGTTACTTTGATAATTTGGTATGTTGGTGGACCGGTGCTTGGGTGCTGTCCTTTCTTGGACAAGCATCCCACTTACGATTAACCCCTATTGAAAGCATCCGCAACTACAAAATAAGTATTAAGGTAAACCTAACCATAGCATGAAACATATGGATCCAAATCAGCCCCTTACGAAGCAACTCATAAACTAGGGTTTAAGCTTCTATCACTCTAGCAACCCATCATCTACTTATTACTTCCCAATGCCTTCCTCTAGGCCCAAACAATGGTGAAGTGTCATGTAGTCGACGTTCACATAACACCACTAGAGGAAAGACAACATACATCTCATCAAAATATCGAACGAATACCAAATTCACATGACTACTTATAGCAAGACTTCTCCCATGTCCTCAGGAATAAACGTAACTATTCAAAAATCATATTCATGTTCATAATCAGAGGGGTATTAATATGCATAATGGATCTGAACATATGATCTTCCACCAAATAAACCAACTAGTATCAACTACAAGGAGTAATCAACACTACTAGCAACCCACAGTTACCAATTTGAGGCTTTGGGACAAAGATTGGATACAGGAGATGGACTAGGGATTGAGAGAAGATGGTGTTGGTGAAGATGTTGATGGAGATTGACCCCCTCCTGATGAGAGGATCGTTGGTGATGACGATGGCGATGATTTCCCCCTCCCGGAGGGAAGTTTTTCCGGCAGAACAGCTCTGCCAGAGCCCTAGATTGGTTCCGCCAAGATTCCGCCTCGTGGCGGCGGAGTTTCTTCCCGAAAGCTTTCTTATGATTTTTTCTCAAACGAAAGACTTCGTATAGCATAAGATGGGCACCAGAGGCCTGCCAGGGGGCCCACGAGGCAGGGGGCACGCCCAGGGGGTAGGGGCGCCCCCACCCTCGTGGCCTGGGTGTGGGCCCCTTCTGGTACTTTGTTCGCTCAGTATTTTTTATTAATTCCAAAAATGACTTCCGTGAAGTTTCAGGACTTTTGGAGCTGTGTAGAATAGGTCTCTAAAATTTCTCCTTTTCCAGCCCAGAATTCCAGCTGTCGAAATTCTTCCTCTTCATGTAAACCTTGTAAAATAAGAGAGAACTAGTGTTGTGACCCGCGCATTTGCGCGGCTAGATTTGTTTGTACATGAGGTGCATATTTATATTATAAAAGTATATTATGTTGTTGGTTAATGCCTTGGTCTAAGTAGACCATGTGATCATTGCGATCAGTAGATTTTAATGAAAATTTAAATATTAGCACCTAATATTGTCCATCTATTATCTTTATAAAACATCATATTGTCGCCATAATTTGTTACAGCTACCATCATTTCTTTTGGAGGAGGAATTAACATCATATTGTACGCATATAGTTTAGTTTTAGACAAAAGTGTTTTCTAATATCTTTGCCGCACTCTCTTTGGTATGTATATGGAGACGTCTATGTTCAATCAGCGTAGAGAGTTTCTTGTTTGGTCTGTGGTACCGCGCCATGACCGAGCCATATAATTATGTGAATTCAACCCAGAAACTACATCCTTTTTATTTATTGTAACTACATTTTTTTGCTGGGTGGTCCGACTCCTCCCCGTGTTTTTTGTCCGAACAGGACTGTTCATTGTTTGGCTGCTGTACTTTCTTTATTTGGGCTGCCGTTCTTTACAATATCAATATCACAATGTTAGCTTATATCTGATTGGGCAATATCTCAAATTCTCAATGTAAGCTTATATCTGATTGGGTGGAAAGGCATATAATAAGCAAGTCGAACCAAAGTCTGGTTGAACATTTGGTACGTGACATGTGACATGTTAAACTGTTTGTACGTGATAGTATTTATTTATATGTAACACTATATCTTTTATATCTCAACCGTTAATTTCTAATATTGACCGTCAAGATAATGTAATCTATATGGAAAACCTTGACAATTTAATCTATTAGGTTTGCTTGTATGACGTCAGATTTTTTTTAGCTTTAATCTTCCATGTTGTACCATAAAAAAAATTCCTTGCGCCGGACAACATGCTTTTCTTTCGTACAGACAGCTGATTCTGTGTTTCTATTAAATTTTTGGATGACAGAATTTTTCCTAACAAACCACTTTACATTTCAAAGATAACTTTCCATCTGATTCCAAGTCTCCCGAAATGAATTTTTATTTTGTCTGTGGTGCACTAAAATGAGATCTTACACATTCAACCATGTAGAATTTGACTTGATATAAAATTGTAATTTGGTAATATTAAGCCCACAATTCATTCATTGCCAATAGTATTTTGAGTGCAGATCATCAATTATGGGGAGAAGCATTTCATCCATACGTAGTATTTTCTTTCTACTTTCCCGGAAAAAGAAGTATTTTCTTTCTACTGAAGTTTCTGTTTGTTTTCATTTTATCTTCTCTATCCTACAATCATTTGGTTTGCTTGCATCACGCGGTTTTTTTTTTAATTTTAACCTTCTATATTGCAGCATATTTTTTTTTGTTGGGCAGTATGCTTTGCTTTCATATGAACCCTTTGATTCATTGTATTTTTATTAAAATTTTAGAGGATCAGAATTGTTCCTAACAATTCGCTTTATATTTCAAACATATTACATCTGACTAAAAAAGCATGGAATTAAAATTTGTTTTCTCTGTGGTGTAATATATTTTTTACAATGTCGACCTTGCAGAATTTGAGTTGATGTCAAATTATAATTATATGTTTTGTTCTATTAACCATGCAAGTTGAAAGAGGCTCTAATTTTGGCAATATGCAAGTATATATGCCGTACAAAGTAAATTCCACGCGCATTGAGCTCAGTCTGATTAATATGATAAGGACATATGCTTTACGCATGAGGTGCTTCATACGGACGTCTTATCATGCATGTATCTATTGAAGCCTGGTCCTATCAGTGTTAGAAAAGAAGCACTAAAGAATCAAGCTGGGCAAATACTGCTTGACGTACATACACTGGCACTCAAACTAATATGTAGTGTACTTAAAAAAAAAGATATACACAAAGGGCCTCTATTCCAGACTCCACTTTTTAGCGTCCGTTCCGGACTCCACTTGGGCTTTTGGCCCACTGGGAGTTTTTGGATGTACATGATGTCAGTCTCCTACACATACACGGTACATCCAATAAATCACATCTCTAATTAGCTTTCCTCTCCTACACGTCTCCTTCCTTTTTTTTTGAGAATCCACGTCTCCTTCTCTTATAGTATGTCATTCTGATTGCACCTTTTCCATCTAATATGTAATACGTGACAGATTTTTCATGTCCAAAAAACATCTAGACATGTAGACTATATTTTGTATGTAACGCTGACATCTTTAAATCTTGACCGTTTATATCTAAAATTAATGGTTTAGATAATTTTAACATATGTGGACGAACGTGATGGCTTGTTTGCCTCTTGTCTTAATTATATAATAGATAGGCATAAGTATTGTGACATAACGTGTAATAACAGCCCATAATGCGATAAATATCGATATAAAAACATGATGCAAAATGGATGTATCAACATGCACGAGAGAAAGTTAGTGCTAGATACAAAGGTTAGAGGATTGTGTGAGTGTAAGAGACTAACAAAGATCATAATTTGATATGAAAGTGGATTCATATATTTGAATAGGAGATCATAGTGTTATAAACATATGCATGCATCAATATAGCGGTTATACGCATGCTGTGGTTTTGCACATGTTATACCATAATGTGATAATGCATGGTGTTTGCAACTCACAGCTAAATATCGAACAATCTAAACCATACTATACATCGAACAATCTCAAATTTTATTTGAATTTGTGATAATGTGTGGCGTTTGTAGCTTACTCCTAAATATCGAACAATCTAAACAATGCTATATATCGAACAATCTCACATTTTATTTGAATTTGTGGTAACTAGCGGTGTGACCCGCGCATTTGCGCGGCTAGATTTCTTTAAAATGTGTTTTTATATCTAAATTAGCATTGAGATGTTGTCATAGGATGGTAGACTTGCAAGCTTATAGAATTATATTGAAATGCATAATGCAGAAACTCGTTTATCAAAAATAATTTTCGCCAATATATGTATCATGAGAAAATATTAGTAGACTAAGGTGATGTGTTTTATCGTGTGTGATAAGTCCTATTGGCAACATATTCGATGCATGACAATGGGAAGTCATATAATTTTGGTCCAGCCATGCCATTCCAAGCTATATTGGTGGTTGTTGCTTAGCTATCTAGCATAATATAAAATTATTTGTGTATTCAACAAAAAAATGCCAAAATAACTTCATTTGCTAAATTATGGCATATCTATATATTTGATACATAGAGGCTGTGATGTTGAAATAGTGTAAAAAAGTTTGTTATCCTAGCATCCATACGTATAGTCCTCTTGCACCATTTTGTTATTTTGCATTAAGAGTTGTATTAGCTGCTTTCGTGCGGTTAGAATTGCTAGTCATAGTTTCACTATAAAGAAAAGGGTAATTGAAGTATAATTTATATCTTCACTCTTCAGTCCCGCATTCGTGCGGTTAGAATTGCTAGTCATTTTTTTGTTTGTTGATGTTATTTTTCTCCATATCTTTTTTTATTTTATCTATCACCGCGTGCTAATTTATACTAAATGTCAAAATGTGCATTTGATAAATACATGATTAAACTTTTACAAATATTTCCATTCTTTCATAAAATTGCTCTTTATTTTCTTATCCGACGTGTGTTGTCTTTGCACCCAATATATTTTTAGGATTTTTTCACTGAGAAGTTCCAATCACTGATGATATGTTCATGCATTTTGTTATGTGTACCATGACATGCCTTGCCTATAACACTTTTTGTTTTGATTTTTACAATATAACACAAATAATTCCATTTATTCGTATCTTAATGCAATTTTCTGTACCAATTTCTATGCTCTCAGGTAAATTCTCATTTTGTACCAATTGGATGACCTTTCTCATGTGTCCGGTATGTCCAACATCGTTGAAGCTATTGGATGTTTTGGTGGGTTGGCGTTAGATGCACGTGAACCTCTCTGGGTTCAGTATGGCTAGTGCAAAAAGAAAAGTATGGCTCGTGCATGTATAGTCCCTTGTAGACTGAAAGATTTATGCATGACATTCTACTCCTTGCAGAGTCACTTGTTTCCTTTGTAATACCACCTAAGTGATCCGGTCTGTACATGTTTCCATGATCCAGTCTCCACCTCCATACTTGTCAGCTTTGTACATGTCAATAATAGACTTGATTTTAAAATCATTGGAATATATATTTTTAGCACGTACGGATGAACCTGATGGCTAACCTCATTAAATTCGGCGTACTTACACGATTATCTTAAGTTTGAAAGGGTTGTTTGAAATGCGTCCTTTTTTGTCGAACAAAAAAAAATATGAATAGTTTTAACTGCATAAAATAAGCACATCCTAATAGGTCAAACAGGAGATTTTTAAATAATGGAAAATTTTACCACTCCATCTCTAACAGTGTAGTTCTCCTGCTTATTTTGTAATAAGATATATCTCAATATTTCCTCCCTCTGATCCTTTCATCTGCTCATAGGAGAGCTCAGTAACAGTATACATGTATATTATTTATAATTAATGGTCAATAAACAATTGACCTACTGTACAAAATCAGTTAATCACTGTGTGGCATCCTATAATTAACTCTAGCTACCATCTCGTCCAAGTCTTCAGCTGCCAGATTGTTACACCGACTGACAATGCATTTTACTGGTGAAAATTTGTTATCCTTGACACATCTTCGATGACACTTTTGACTCAACATGACGTCTTTGACAAATAATTAAATGTCTCCTCTAAAATCATGGGATAATAAATCTGGACCTAAGCAAAAGAGAGAGTTTTTTTCGCTATTGTTGTATTCTCATCTAGTCTTTGCATAGATGCCGAGATCTTACGTGCTCATTTTGAATCCATCTTTTCATCATGCACGCAAAGCCATGAGCTCGTGTAAGTTGGGTGTACTGGATAGAGGCATGGATGGTGGACGCTAAAAGCTAATCTTGGTTGCTTGCCGGCGAACTCATCCGAATTCAGTGTGCTGGTGCGAGGCCCTGCGAGGCCGCACAGCCGGTCCATGCCTTCTTGAGGCTAGCTGGTTGCTCTGCATGCCTTAGAGAGGTTCTTTGGGTCCCATAATCAAATAATTCTGCTCGTGATTTTGGAGAAAAATAGAGCCTGCTTCTGCTCGCGATGCAGCAGCCGCGTACGTCGGAATAGGATGCAGATGCACATATTATCTCCCATGAGTTTTTTATTTCTGCAGGGATCTCCCGTGATTTATTAACCATGTTATAAGCAAAACAAAAGAGGTGGTTGTTTTGGTTATTTGGCTCTTTCCTTTTCTAACACCGTAATTTTTTCATTACTGAATTTTATCTCCTGGCTATTTTTCTTTCATGACGTTGTCTCTTTCCTTCTATAACACCATGATTTTTACTTTTCCTAATTTTATCTCTTGATGATTTTTTTCTAAACCATCTCCTGACTATTTATAGCAAGGAAAAAATCGCTGTGAACTTATCTCGTACGTGGTCAGGGATCTCCCGTGATTTATTAGCTATGTTAATAAAAAAGAGGTGGTTTCTTTGGTTACGTTGGCTCCTTCCTTTTCTAACACCGTGATGTTTGTGTTTCCGAATTTAATCTTCCAACTATTTTGCTTTGGTTACGTTGTCTCTTTCCTTCTCCAACAACCTGATTTGTATATTTCCTAATTTAATCTCGTGACTATTTAAGGCAAAAAAGGCAGCGCAGGTATGTCTGGCGTGCATGATTTTTTCTCTCTTATTAGAGTCTAAACCGAAATTGATAACTTGTTTCTTGTTTGGTTGCTTTTTCACCACCGATCCATGTACGTGACATACCTCATAGGTGCAAAACAATGCACACACATATTATTTGTATGTAACGTTTACATCTTGAAATCTCAACCGTTTAAATCTAAAATTAATGGCTTAGATAATTTAATCTGTGTGGATGGACGTGACGTCTCGTTTTACTTCTGTCTTAATTATATAATAGATAGATGTGTGGCGTTTGCAACTCACATCTAAATACTTGTAGGCGTAGGGGGCGGGGCACTATACATTATGTGATAAACACATTATACATATGAGACATGGTTTATAATATGAAGATCTAGCTAGAGCTTGAAATGTAGCGTGATTTGAAAACAATATAAAGTGGATTCAAAAAATCGAGTTCGAGTTCATATAGTACACATAGTTCATATCTAACTCGACAGTAATCATGTGGTGTGCTGTGAAGATAATACACAAATGATGGTTTAACTCGGCAATCATGATGATTGTAGATCTTATTAAAATAGAGAAACGAATTCAAATGGTCTGACTTCACAACAATCATGATTGTAGATCTTATTCAAATAGATAAACAAATTCAAATTTAGTTCATATTGAAGCGGTAGTATATACGTTTCGAATGCACTAAAACATTCATTTGCGTAGCAGATTGCATGCATTATACACGTAGCGAAATATTATAATTGAACATAACATGAATTGAAAGTTTTGAATGACATTTGCAGTGCGAATTGATTTGGTACAATACATCGGACTAAACTCTCTTGTGTGGTGCGAATTGATTCCGTTTTTGTTTTTTCGTCGACGGAAGTGCGAATTGATTTGCTACAGTACACGTTAGGCTTGTCCGAAAATTTCAACCCGCACCTTGTTACCCCGAAATATTTAAGATATATCTTTGTCTCGTTGTGCTCTGAAACTCCCTCCATCTCAACCCGCACCTTGCTATCCCAAAATTACAACGTGCGCGAAAATACCACCTCCTGCGAAATCCCGACACGCGAAATGCCCGTGATACCCCTGAACCGAAAGAACCGCCTAGCTCAAATCGGTGGGGGTACTTTTGTAACTTACCCCACATTTCGGACAAGCGCGTCCCTAAGCCATGGTTCCGCACTCCCATCCCATCCACCCACCCATTCGTACAACGAAGCCACGTAATCCGGTGAAGCCCCACACCCTCCTCCGTCCGCCACCCAACCAGAGCCTCTTGCCCGACAACATCGTCCAGAGCAACACCTCGACGTCCCTCATTGATGTCTACTACACAATCTTATTCTTGTAGACGTTGTTGGGCCTCCAAGTGCAGAGGTTTGTAGGACAGTAGCAAATTTCCCTCAAGTGGATGACCTAAGGTTTATCAATCCGTGGGAGGCGTAGGATGAAGATGGTCTCTCTCAAGCAACCCTGCAACCAAATAACAAAGAGTCTCTTGTGTCCCCAACACACCCAATACAATGGTAAATTGTATAGGTGCACTAGTTCAGCGAAGAGATGGTGATACACGTGCAATATGGATGGTAGATATAGGTCTTTGTAATCTGAAAATATAAAAACAGTAAGGTAACTAATGATAAAAGTGAGCGTAAACGGTATTGCAATGCGTTGAAACAAGGCCTAGGGTTCATACTTTCACTAGTGCAAGTTCTCTCAACAATAAAAATAACTGGATCATATAACTATCCCTCAACATGCAACAAAGACTCACTCCAAAGACACTAATAGAGGAGAACAGACGAAGAGATTATTGTAGGGTACCAAACCACCTCAAAGTTATTCTTTCGAATCGATCTATCATAGAGTTCGTACTAGAATAACACCTTAAGACATAAATCAACCAAAACCCTAATGTCACCTAGATACTCCAATGTCACCACAAGTATCAGTGGTATGATTATGCGATATGCATCAAACAATCTCAGATTCATCCATTCAACCAACACATAGAACTTCAAAGAGTGTCCCAAAGTCTCTACCGGAGAGTCAAGACGAAAACGTGTGCCAACCCCTATGCATAGGTTCATGGGCAGAACCCGCAAGTTGATCACCAAAACATACGTACATGATATCCCATTGTCACCACAGATACGCACGACAGGACATATATCAAGTGTTATCAAATCCTTAAAGACTCAATCCGATAAGATAACTTCAAAGGGAAAACTCAGTCCATTACAAGAGAGTAGAGGGGGAGAAGCATCATAAGATCCAACTATAATAGCAAAGCTCACGATACATCAAGATCGTATCACCTCAAGAACACGAGAGAGAGAGAGAGAGATCAAACACATAACTACTGGTACATACCCTCGGCCCTGAGGGTGAACTACTCCCATCTCGTCATGGAGAGCGCCAGGATGATGAAGATGGCCACCGGTGAGGGATTCCTCCTCCGGCAGGGTGCCGAAAGAGGGTCCCGATTGGTTTTTGGTGGCTACAGAGGCTTGCGGTGACAGAACTCCCGATCTATTCTGCTCCCCGATGGTTTTAGGGTATACTGATATATATAGGCGAAAGAAGTCGGTCAGGGGAGCCACGAAGGGCCCACGAGGGTGGAGGGCGCGCCCCCTACCTCGTGCCTTCCTCGTTGCTTCCCTGGCGTGCACTCCAAGTCCCCTGGATTGCTTCCGTTCCAAAAATAACTCTCCCGAAGGTTTCATTCCGTTTGGACTCCGTTTGATATTCCTTTTCTTCGAAACACTGAAATAAGGGGGAAAAACAGGAACTGACACTGGGCTCTGGGTTAATAGGTTAGTCCCAAAAATGATATAAAAGTATCTAATAAAGCCCATAAACATCCAAGATGGATAATATAATAGCATGAAACAATAAAAAATTATAGATACGTTGGAGACGTATCAGCATCCCCAAGCTTAATTCCTGCTCGTCCTCGAGTAGGTAAATGATAAAAACAGAATTTTTGATGTCGAATGCTTCTTAGCATAATTCTCAATGTAAATCTTTTTATTGTGGCATGAATATTTAGATCTGAAAGATTCAAGATAAAAGTTTAATGTTGACATAAAAACAATAATACTTCAAACATGCTAACCAAGCAATTATGTCTTATCAAAATAACATAGCCAAGGAAAGCTTATCCCTACAAAATCATATAGTTAGGCTATGTTTCAATATTGTCACACAAACGTTCTCATCATGCATAACCCCAATGACAAGCCGAGCAATTGGTTCATACTTTTAACGCGCTTCAGCCTTTTCAACTCATACGCAATGCAGGATCGCAAGCCATGGATATAGAACTATGGGTGGAGTAAGGTATAATGATGCGGGTTATGAGAGAAGACAAAAAGGTAGAAAGTCTCACATCGACGCGGCTAATCAATAGGCTATGGAGATGCCCATCAATTGATGTCAATGAGAGGAGTAGGTGTTGCCATGCAACGGATGCACTAGAGCAATAAATATGTGAAAGCTCAACAAAAGAAACTAAGTGGGTGTGCATCCAACTTGCTTGCTCACGAAGACCTAGGGCATTTTGAGGAAGCCCATCATTGGAATATACAAGCCAAGTTCTATAATGAAAAATTCCCACTAGTATATGAAAGTGACAACATAGGAGACTCTCTATCATGAAGATCATGGTGCTACTTTGAAGCACAAGTGTGTTAAAAGGATAGTAGCATTGTCCCTTCTCTCCTTTTCTCTCATCATTTTTTTATTTTTTATTTTTTTATCTGGCCTTTTCTCTTCTTCTTTTTTCTTTATGGCCTCTCCTTCTTTTCTAGTCCGGAGTCTCATCCCGACTTGTGGGGGAATCATAGTCTCCATCATCCTTTCCTCACTGGGACAATGCTCTAATAATGATGATCATCACACTTTTATTTACTTACAACTCAAGAATTACAACTCGATACTTAGAACAAAATATGACTCTATATGAATGCCTCCGGCGGTGTACCGGGATGTGCAATGACTCATGAGTGACATGTATGAAAGAATTATGAAAGGTGGCTTTGCCACAAATACGATGTTAACTACATGATCATGCAAAGCAATATGACAATGATGGAGCGTGTCATAATAAACGGAACGGTGGAAAGTTGCATGGCAATATATCTCGGAATGGCGATGGAAATGCCATAATAGGTAGGTATGGTGGCTGTTTTGAGGAATATATAAGGGGCTTTATGTGTGATAGAGCGTATCATATCACGGGGTTTGGATGCACCAGCGAAGTTTGCACCAACTCTCAATGTTTGAAAGGGCAATGCACGGTACCGAAGAGGCTAGCAATGGTGGAAGGTTGAGAGTGCGTATAATCCATGGACTCACATTAGTCATAAAGAACTCATATACTTATTGCAAAAGTTTATTAGCCCTCGAAGCGAAGTACTACTATACATGCCCCCAGAGGGATAGATTGGTAGGAAAAGACCATCGCTCGTCCCCGACCGCCACTCATAAGGAAAGCAATAAAAGAAAACCTATGTGTCAACATTGCTACACAACTTTTATCATGCGTGCATGCTACGGGACTTGCCAACTTTAACACAAGTATTTCTCAATTTCACAATTACTCAACTAGCGCACTCTAATATTGTCACCTTTATATCTCAAAACACTTATCAAATATCTAACTTCTCATGATATTCAATGAACTCAATATGGAAGATTAATTTCACAATTAAAGCAAATTACCATGTTCTTTAAGACTCTCAAAATAATATAATTGAAGCATGAGAGTTCATCTATTTCTTCAAAATAAAACTACCGCCGTGCTCTAGAACATATAAGTGAAGCACTAGAGCAAACAACAAACTACTCTGAAAGATGTAAGTGAAGATCAATGAGTAGTCGAATAATTATGTAACTACGTGAAGACTCTCTAACATTTATGATTTTCAGATCTTGGTGTTTTATTCAAACATCAAGAAAATACTAACAAAATAAAATGACGCTCCAAGCAAAACACATATCATGTGGTGAATAAAAATATAGCTCCAAGTAAAGTTACCGATGAACGAAGACGAAAGAGTGGATGCCTTCCGGAGCATCCCCAAGCTTAGGCTCTTGGTTATCCTTGAATATTACCTTGGGGTGCCTTGGGCATCCCCAAGCTTAGGCTCTTTCCACTCCTTATTCCATAGTCCATCGAATCTTTACCCAAAACTTGAAAACTTCACAACACAAAACTCAACAGAAAGCTCGTAAGCTCCGTTAGTATAAGAAAATAAATCTCCACTTTTGGCACTGTAATGAACTCATTTTAAATTCATATTGGTATAGTATCTACTGTATTCCAACTTATCTATAGTTCATACCCTCCGATACTACTCATAGATTCATCAAAATAAGCAAACAACACGTAGAAAACAGAATCTGTCAAAAACAGAACCGCCTGTAGTAATCTGTATCAAACGCAAACTTATGGAGCTCAGAAAAATTCTACCAAAATAGTACGACCTAGACAATTTGTTTAATGATCTGCTGCAATTGGAATCAGTATTTTATCACATCCTGGTGATTTTTAACAATTGTTTTGTTGAACAGAAAGTTTCTGGAATTTTCAGCAAGATCAAATAACTATCATCCAAGAAGATCCTATAGGTTTAACTTGGCACAAACACTAATTAAAACATAAAACCACATCTAAACAGAAGCTAGATGGATTATTTATTACTAAACATAAGAAAGCAAGGAACTAAAATAAAATCGGCTTGTCTCCCAACAAGCGCTATCGTTCAACGCCGCTAGCTAAGCATGATGATTTCAATGATGCTCACATAAAAGATAAGAATTGAAACATAAAGATAGCATCATGAAGAATATGACTAGCACATTTAAGTCTAACCCACTTCCTATGTATAGGGATTTTGTGATCAAACAACTTATGGGAACAATAATCAACTAGTATAGGAAGGCAAAACAAGGATAACTTTAAAAATTTAAGCACATAGAGAGGAAACTTGATATTATTGCAATTCCTACAAGCATATGTTCCTCCCTCATAATAATTTTTAGTAGCATCATGAATGAATTCAACAATATAACCAGCACATAAAGCATTCTTTTCATGATCTAATTGCATAGAAATTTTACTACTCTCCACATAAGCAAATTTATTCTCATCAATAGTAGTGGGAGCAAACTCAACAAAATAACTGTCATGTGAAGCATAATCCAATTGAAAATTAAAATCATGATGACAATTTTCATGGTTATATTTATTCTTTATAGCATACGTTTCATCATAATAATCATCATAAATAGGAGGCATGCTTTCATCATAACAAATTTGCTCATCAAAACTTGGGGGACTAAACATATCATCTTCATCAAGCATAGCATCCCCAAGCTTGTGGCTTTGCATATCATTAGCATCATGGGTATTCAAAGAATTCATACTAACAACATTGCAATCATGCTCATCATTCACATATTGTATGCCAAGCATTCTATGCAATTCTTCTTCTAGTAATTGAGCACAATTTTCCTTCCCATCATTTTCACGAAAGACATTGAAAAGAAGAAGCATATGAGGAACCCTCAATTCCATTTTTTTGTAGTTTTCTTTTATAAGCACTCACCTCCCCGGCAACGGCGCCAGAAAAGAGCTTGATGTCTACTACACAACCTTATTCTTGCAGACGTTGTTGGGCCTCCAAGTCCAGAGGTTTCAAGGACAGTAGCAAATTTCCCTCAAGTGGATGACCTAAGGTTTATAAATCCATGGGAGGCGTAGGATGAAGATGGTCTCTCTCAAGCAACCCTGCAACCAAATAACAAAGAGTCTCTTGTGTCCCCAACACACCCAATACAATGGTAAATTATATAGGTGCACTAGTTCGGCGAAGAGATGGTGATACAAGTGCAATATGGATGGTCGATATAGGTTTTCTAATTTGAAAATATAAAAACAGCAAGGTAACTAATAATAAAAGTGAGTGTAAACGGTATTGCAATGCGTTGAAACAAGGCCTAGGGTTCATACTTTCACTAGTGCAAGTTCTCTCAACAATAATAACATAATTGGATCATATAAATATCCCTCAACATGCAACAAAGAGTCACTCCAAAGACACTAATAGAGGAGAACAAACGAACAGATTATTGTAGGGTACGAAACCACCTCAAAGTTATTCTTTCGGATCGATCTATCATAGAGTTCGTACTAGAATAACACCTTAAGACACAAGTCAACCAAAACCCTAATGTCACCTAGATACTCCAATGTCACCACAAGTATCCGTGGGTATGATTATACGATATGCATCAACCAATCTCAGATTCATCTATTCAACCAACACATAGAACTTCAAAGAGTGTCCCAAAGTCTCTACCGGAGATTCAAGACGAAAACGTGTGCCAACCCCTATGCATAGGTTCATGGGAGGAACCCGCAAGTTGATCACCAAAACATACATCAAGTAGATCACGTGATATCCCATTGTCACCACAGATACGCACGGCAAGACATACATCACGTGTTCTCAAATCCTTAAAGACTCAATACGATAAGATAACTTCAAAGGGAAAACTCAATCCATTACAAGAGAGTAGAGGGGGAGAAGCATCACAAGATCCAACTATAATAGCAAAGCTTGCGATACATCAAGATCGTATCACCTCAAGAACACTAGAGAGAAAGATCAAACACATAGCTACTGGTACATACCCTCAGCCCCGAGGGTGAACTACTCTCTCCTCGTCATGGAGAGCGCCGGGATGATGAAGATGGCCACCGGTTAGGGATTCCCCCTCCGGCAGGGTGCCGGAACAGGGTCCCAATTTGTTTTTGGTGGCTACAGAGGCTTGCGGCGGCGGAACTCCCGATCTATTCTGCTCCCCGATGGTTTTAGGGTGTGCCTAGGGGGGTGGGCGCGCCCCTACCACGTGCCTTCCTCGTTGCTTCCCTAACGTGCACTCCAAGTCCCCTAGATTGCTTTCATTCCAAAAATAACTCTCCTGACGGTTTCATTCCGTTTGGACTCCGTTTGATATTCCTTTTCTTCGAAACACTGAAATAAGGGAAAAACAGGAACTGGCACTGGGCTCTGGATTAATAGGTTAGTCCCAAAAAAGATATAAAAGTGTTTAATAAAGCCCATAAACATCCAAGATAGATAATATAATAGCATGAAACAATAAAAATTATAGATACGTTGGAGACGTATCACTCATCCACCGTACCGGATGAGGATCCATCATCGATCTCGTTGTCCCGCCGGTTCAGCCACCCCGTCCTCCACCTCCAAGGAGCTGCCCCGATGTTCCCCTCATATTTCGCGCCACCTCCATTCCCACACCGCCGTCCTCACCTGCACCACCGGAAGAGCAGCATCATCACCGTTTCCTTGGATGAAGCTGAGGCCTAATCGGTGCCACCAAGGAGGTTGTACACTAATCACCGCATTTCCTTCTTGATTCGATCTCACGGTGCTGCCGGCGCTCGGTCTCGAGACGACATGGCGCGGCTCCATCCATGGAGGCGTCGCCGGCCACTTCCTCCACGGGGTCGCTCCCTCGGCGGCAACGTCCACATCAGTAGGAGCTGCTGCTGCTTTAGCTCTCGCTCGCGGTGCTGCTCTTCTCTTGCTCTCGGTCCCCTGCCCTGGTCTGCTCTTGCTTGTGCTGCTGTCACTCTTGCTTGTGCTGCTGCTCTCGCTCTTGCTCTTGCTTTCGCTGCTGCTCTACTCTTGCGCGCGTTGTTGCTGCTCTAATCTTGCACGCGCTGCTGCTGCATGACCAGCAGATCCTGCTCTCCCTCGAGCCCCTGCAGCTGCTACCCAAGATGCTACGACACGACCAGCTACCCCGACTCTTGCACACGCTGCTGCTGCTACTGCTTTTCTGCTACTAGTGTGTTCAGTTTCAACAGTAAAATTCAGTTTCGACAGCAAAATTCAGTTTCGACAGTTAAATTCAGTTTCGGCAGTTAAATTCATTTTCGACAGTTAAGTTCAGAGATGAGCAGATGGTGTATTTTACATCTAGCACTTTGTGGTTACGTATTTTACGTCATCTATTGGAGATGTTATTAGAATTACACTCAGGTTAATGTCGTCTCTCTTGTCCTGCTTCAGCCTCGCCGTCGTACAACTCACCGGCGCTGCTCCAATGACGAAACCCTCCATCACAGCGGAGTAGTACCCCGGGCTCCAACTCAAGATGCCTAAGATCTTCTTCCCCTCCTTCGACAGCCAAATCAACCGGAGCATCCTCACCGACCAACCCAATCACGCTGAGATCGACATGGCTTCGCCAAAGAGGTTGTACACTTGTTGCATCGCTTTTTTACTCTACATGTTATATATATATATACATATATATATTATCCACTGAGCACACGTAGTAATGTGAAATACGATTAGTTTCTCCTACTATAAGACAAGTAGTTAGGTACCAGGCAACTTAGCTATCCGTGATGGACTCTCTTGAACGCCATCATTATTTATCTCTGTGCGTTTGAGCTGTGCATTAGTAGATGAGCTCGGGAGTTGAGCTAGTAGGGCAGTGGCCTGGGTCCAAAGTAGTAGAAGTAGCACAGAAACACTTTTTGAGTGTAGGTTTTTCCTGCTCATGCCTGCCTACTAGAATCGCCAGTGCTTTAAAGAAAAACTAAAGGAAAAACATAGGAATTTGAAAGTTTCCTACGCTACTACTATTCATGCATTTGGTTCAAAGGAATGGAGCAAAGGAAAACTGTAGGATTTGTTCCTTTAGTGTCTCCTTGAAAGAAAAACCGTAGGAATTTTAGTATCAACTTGTCCTCCTTTTCAAATTCGTATTCATGAAGTACAAGACTAAGAGATAGTAGCATAATAGCATTATAACCACACATTTTCTTGTGGTTTGACTTAATCTCACCTAAGGATGAAAACGGAGAGGAAACAGACGGAACTGAGTGCTATCATATTTGTTTTCATATTTTTTTGCAGAAGCGGAAACGAATATAGAAACCCCGGAAATGAATACGGAAACAGATATTATCAGAAATGAACACGGAGTGAATACAAAGCGGATACGGAAACTGAAATAGGCATTGATCGGAACTTAAAACACCTTGAATCGTAGACTGAGGGAGTCCTGGATTAGGGGGTGTTCGGATAGCCGGACTATACCTTCAGCCAGACTCCAGGACTATGAAGATACAAGATTGAAGACTTCGTCCCGTGTCCGGAAGGATCTTTCCTGGCGAGGAAGGCAAGCTAGGCGTGAGGATATTCAAGATCTCCTACCATTGTAACCGACTCTGTGTAACCCTTACCCTATCCGGTGTCTATATAAACCAGAGGGTTGTGGTCCGTAGAACAACCATCATCATACACAATCATACCATAGGCTAGCTTCTAGGTTTTAGCCTCCTTGATCTCGTGGTAGATCTACTCTTGTACTACCCATATCATTAATATTAATCTCGCAGGAGTAGGGTTTTACCTCCATCGAGAGGGCCCGAACCTGGGTAAAATAAAGTGTCCCTTGTCTCCTGTTACCATCCGACCTTGACGCACAGTTCGGGACCCCCTACCCGAGATCCGCCGGTTTTGACACCGACATTGGTGCTTTCATTGAGAGTTCCTCTGTGTCGTCGCTTTTAGGCCCGATGGCTCCTTTGATCATCAACAACGATGAGGTCCAGGGTGAGACTTTCCTCTTCGGCGGCTTTGCTCTGCGGGCCAATTCGCTTGGTCGTCTGGAACAGATCGAAAGCTACGCCCCTGGCCATCAAGTCAGGTTTGGAAGCTTAAACTACACGGCAGATATCCGCGGAGACTTGATCTTCGACGGGTTCGAGCCACAGCCAAGCGTGCCGCACTACCTCGAGGGGCATGATATAGCTCTGCCTCCGAATAGTGCCCTAGAGGCCGCACACGCACCGGCCCCGATCCTCGACTCGGAGCCCGCTACGTTCTTTGAGGATGAACGGTTGGACGTCACCTCGGGGGCTGCGATCTTGAAGGCGATCGAGCCGAACGGCAGCCCCGCACTCCGCACGGCCCATGACTCCAAGGAGTCGGATTCTTCTCCGAACTCCGGGCCTCCCGTGCCCCTTCCGATCGAATCCGATTGGGCGCCTATAATGGAGTTCACCGCCGCAGACATCTTTCAGCACTCACCTTTCGGTGATATCCTGAATTCTCTCAAGTCTCTCTCTTTGTCAGGAGATCCCAGGCCGGACTATGGTCTGCGAGGTTGGGATTCGGACGACGAAGAAATTCAAAGCCCACCCACCACCCACTTCATAGCCACTGTCGATGATTTAACCGACATACTTGACTTCGGCTCCGAAGACTTCAATGGTATGGACGACGAAGGAGGAGACGAACAAGAACCAGCACCTGTAGGGCGCTGGACCGCCACCTCGACATATGACATATATATGGTGGACACTCCAAAGGATGGAGATGGCGATGGAACAGCGGGGGATGAAACCTTGAAAAAACAGCCAAAGCGCCGACGTCAACGGCGCCGCTCTAAATCCTGCCATAGCAGAAACGGTGATTCCGGTACGGGAGATAATACTACCCTGGATAGCGCCGAAGAACACCAAATCCAGCAAGATTCAGCACAGGAAGATGGAGAAGCCAGCCCTCATGAGAGAGCGGCAGAGCGAGAGGTTGAGGATGATAACTACATGCCTCCCTCCGAAGACGAGGCAAGCCTCGACGACGACGAATTCGTCGTACCATCAGACCCCGCCGAACAAGAGCGTGTCAAACGCAGGCTTCTAGCCATGGCGAATAACCTAAAGAAAAAGCAGCAACAGCTTAGAGCTGACCAAGATTTGCTAGCTGACAGATGGACTGAAGTCCTTGCGGCCGAAGAGTATGAACTCGAGTGCCCCTCCAAAAATTATCCTAAGCGCAGGCCGCTACCACAATCAGAGGAGGAAGCACCTACATTACCAATGCATGACATGGCAGACCGGACACCTCGCGGTCGCGACAGAGAGGCCTGTCGAACCTCTAAACAAGCCATGCCCCGGTGCCGCTCAACTAAGGCACGGGAAAATGAGCCAGACCTGCGAGACGTACTGGAGGATAAAGCAAGGCAAACAAGATCGATCTATGGATCGTGCAGACGCCCGACGACACGTGATGATGATCTTCACTCCGGACACAATAAATCCGGCCGGGCCGAACACAACAGGCATAGCTCTTTCGAGCTGCGTCGTGACATAGCCCAGTACAGGGGTGCCGCACACCCACTATGCTTCACAGATGAAGTAATGGATCATAAAATCCCATAGGGTTTCAAACCCGTCAACATCGAGTCGTACGATGGTACGACAGATCCGGCAGTATGGATTGAGGATTATCTCCTTCACATCCACATGGCACGTGGCGACGATCTACACGCCATCAAATATCTCCCCCTCAAGCTCAAAGGACCAGCCCGACACTGGCTTAACAGACTACCAGCGGACTCAATCGGTTCTTGGGAGGACCTGGAAGCCGCATTCCTCGACAACTTCCAGGGGACCTATGTGCGGCCACCGGACGCCGACGACCTA
Source organism: Aegilops umbellulata (assembly GCA_032464435.1). Taxonomy (NCBI): domain Eukaryota; kingdom Viridiplantae; phylum Streptophyta; class Magnoliopsida; order Poales; family Poaceae; genus Aegilops; species Aegilops umbellulata. The sequence continues at coordinate 534,408,974 of CP136055.1, forward strand.
AGCCACATAATTCAGCAGCCAGAAGAATCGGCCAGGCAATTCTGGACACGGTTCCTAACAAAGAAAAATCAGATAGTCGATTGTCCGGACGCAGAGGCCCTAGCAGCCTTCAAACATAACATCCGCAATGAATGGCTTGCCCGGCACCTGGGACAGGAAAAGCCAAAATCTATGGCAGCCCTCACGACACTCATGACCCGCTTTTGCGCGGGCGAAGATAGCTGGCTAGCTCGCAGCAACAACTTATCAAAGAACCCTGGTAATTCGGATACCAAGGACAAAAGTGGCAGGACACGTCGAAATAAGCAAAAGCGCCGCGTTAGCAGCGACAGCAATGAGGATACGACAGCAAATGCCGGATTCAGAGGCTATAAATCCGGTCAGTGGAAAAAGCCATTTAAAAAGAATACCCAGGGCCCGTCCAGTTTGGACCGAATACTCGACCGCTCGTGCCAGATTCATGGCACCCCCGAAAGGCCAGCCAATCACACCAACAGGGATTGTTGGGTGTTCAAGCAGGCAGGCAAGTTAAGAGCCGAACACAAAGACAAGGGGCTGCATAGCGACGACGAGGAGGAGCCGAGGCCGCCGAACAACAATGGACAGAAGGGGTTTCCCCCACAAGTGCGGACGGTGAACATGATATACGCGACCCACATTCCCAAGAGGGAGCGGAAGCGTGCGCTACGGGACGAATACGCGATGGAGCCAGTCGCCCCAAAGTTCAACCCATGGTCCTCCTGCCCGATCACTTTTGATCGAAGGGACCACCCCACTAGCATTCGTCACGGCGGTTTTGCCGCATTGGTTCTTGACCCAATCATTGACGGATTTCATCTCACAAGAGTCCTCATGGACGGCGGCAGTAGCCTGAACCTGCTTTATCAGGATACAGTGCGGAAAATGGGATAGATCCATCAAGGATCAAGCCCACAAGGACTACCTTTAAAGGCGTCATACCAGGTGTAGAGGCCAATTGCATAGGCTCTGTAACACTTGATGTGGTCTTCGGATCTCCGGATAACTTCCGAAGCGAAGATTTAATCTTCGATATAGTCCCGTTCCGCAGTGGCTATCATGCCCTGCTCGGACGAACCGCATTCGCTAAATTCAATGCGGTGCCGCACTACGCATATCTCAAGCTCAAGATGCCAGGCCCTCGAGGAGTAATTACGGTCAATGGAAACACTAAACGTTCCTCCGTACGTAGGAGCACACGGCGGCCCTCGCAGCGGAAGTACAAAGCAGCCTTTCAAGGCAACTCTCAAGTCTGGCCGTTAAAAAGCTGGACAATGCAAAGCGCGCCCGGAGTAACCTGCAACAAGACCGCCTGGCACGTCCGGAGCAAGCGTAGCAATGCGGCCCCAACCCCAGCCATCGCAACATAGCGGAGCTAGTACCTCGAGTACACAATTACGCCCTCGAAATTCCATGGGCACAGGGGGAGGAGCACATTAACGGCATGCTTACAATACGGCGTCAAACATACTAGGGGCTGCCGATTTTTTTTTACTTTCAGGACTCCACACTCTGGATAACCTGTTCGGCTTTGCTGCCGCACAGACGATGCAAAACCCAGGGAAGCAGACAAAGCTACGCCGCATTATGGAACTCTCAGGTGGTCTCTATTTCGAGCGATATATCTGTTTCTAAATTCTGCGGCCTGCCCCTGGTCAGGACATGTTAAATAGTCTAATATCTTTTTGCTCATCGCACTACTTGTATCGTTCGGCTTTGATAAATAGCCTCTCTATAAACAATGCATAGCTTTTCGCCTATTTTTTGCGTTGTCCTCTTTTAATATATATGTTCATTAAATAAACATGATCGCAACCGTACACCATGGTACGGCAAAACACGTCAGGGGCTTCATTACCCTTCTATCTGGTGTGAGAAGTCCGTACACTTTCACAAGTGCGGCACCCCGAACTTATAGCACTATATGCATCGGCTCCGAATCATGATTTTGGTCACATGTTGGGTTTACCCGGCTCCTATGTTTTGGTGCCTTACGTTCCGCTATATCGGCTAAGGTAGCACTAGGAGAACCACTGCGATTGTGCCCCGGTTCAGCTGGGTTAAGCACCTCAGTGGAGAAAGCTAAAACAGATTGTCATGATAAGGCATGAGACCGGTCGCTGTTTGAGAGGTTTTTCGAGTCCTTAAAGACTTATGCCGCTTCGAGCGAGGAGCTGGCTATGTCCGGCCAAAGGCGTGGATAGCACCCCGAATTCGGCCTTCCAAACTAGGGGCTTCGCCGAAATTTAAAATTATTAAGTTCTATGGCTAAGTGAGAGTGTTCAAGCATTATAGTCCGATTGCCTGGTTCGTTGTGCTGAGCGCCTCCCTCGAAGGACCCAACTATGGGAAAAAGAGCCCTCAGGTTTATCCCAAACACCCCAGCACTAGTGGCATGGGGGCAGAAGCCGACGACTGGCCATCTCTCAATTTTTGATAAACGGCCGCACAGAAAATAATATTTTAAATTCAATAAGCATTGCTTAGCGCATATGAACAAGTTTTTAGTGCACAGGATACAAACGATCGATTTCATTCAAATACTACATCTTTAGTACATTCATCCGCGACAAGGCGGGCTCTGGCAAGAAATTCCTTGTAGTAGTTCTCGGGCTTGCGATGCTCCTTCCCCGGCGACGGCCCGTCCTTCACCAGCTTCTCTCCGTCCAGCTTATCCCAGTGTACCCTCACACGGGCAAGGGCCCTCCGGGCACCTTCAATGCAGGCGGAGCGCTTGATGACCTGAAGCCATGGACAGGCCTCCACCAGCCGCCGCTCTAGCCCGAAATAGCTCCCAGGCAGGGCCTCTCCAGGCCACAGCCGAACTAGTAAGCCCTTCATGGCCTGTTCGGCCGCCTTGTGGAGCTGTTTCAGCTGATCGCTCAAAGGCACAGGGTGTCCGGCCTCAGAATACTGAGACCAGAACACACTCTCCGTCGAGCTGCCCTCTTCAGCTCGGTAGAACGCGGCGGCGTCGGATACGCTGCGGGGAAGATCGGCGAACGCCCCTGGAGAACTTCGGATTCGGGTAAGTAACAGGTAGTTTACTTTTATATTCCTACTTTGCATTAAGAATGCCTTACCCGTTGCTATCTTTTTCACCTCCTCCAACTCTTGGAGGGCCTTTTAGGCTTCGGCCTTGGCACTCTTGGCGGTCTCAAGGGCCGACGCGAGCTCGGATGCTTGCGCTTTTGACTCAAGCTCCAAACTCTCATGTTTTTTCATGAGAGCTTGCAGCTCTTGCTGCACCTCGCCGACCTGAACCCCAAGCCTTTCTCGCATGGCGCGCTCCTTGGCCGTTTTCTTTCCGGCCTCAGCCAGCGCCTGCTTCAGGGTTGCCACCTCGGTTGTGGCCCCTATAATAAGCAGTACAATCCTGTTATTTCTTTCTGCAATCAAGCCTCTCTATAGGCACCTTTTTTCTTTTTTTAGGGTATTTCTTACCTTCTTTCTCCTCGAGCTGCCGTTTGGCAAGGGCGAGCTCTTGCTCGGTCCGCCCGAGGTCCTTTTTAAGGACATCCACCTGCGCAGTCAGTGCGGCGGTGGACAGCAGCGAAGCCTGCATATGCATATTTGACTTTTGTTTGTTAGACTCCTGCGAAAATTACTAGATCCTCCATTTGTCTTTTCTTTCCGAACACCGAACAGAGCATCAGGGGCTACTGTCTATGCGGTAATAATTTGACATATTTTTACTTACCTCGAAGCCTGTTAGAAGGCTAGCGCAAGCTTCAGTCAGTCCGCTCTTGGCGGACTGAACCCTTTGGATCACCGTACTCATAACAGTACGGTGCTCCTCGTCAATGGCGGCGCCCTCAAGCACCTCCAGCAGATTGTCCGGCGCCTCTGGTTGGACGGAGGTCGCCGGCTCAGACGGCTTACTCCTCTCGGAAGGAGTTCGCCCACCGCGGACCGGGACTGTCGAGTCTGGCGCGGTGTCCGGCACAAAGCCGGACTTGGAGCCCTGGGGGGTTTCATCCCCTTTACTCCTGGGGTCCGGAGGATTGCCTTGCGGCTCCTCCAGGACTATCTCCTCCTGCCCTGGAGCTTGGCGGGACGCCACTTCGGCGTCGTCCGCCCTGCAGAGGGAGACAGCGGGCGAAACAGAGTTCACGTCCGACGAATCCAGGGAGCCGCTCGACGAATCATCGAGTTCGGCCCGGGGCGGGCTGCATAAATTACGAGCGATATTAGGGAAATCCGCGCATTAAAAGAATATCATGAGTCACTCTGGTATATAAGTACTTACGATTTTGCCGGACGCTTGGTTTTGTCCGGCCACTCCTCTCCGCCCTCTTCGGCGTCGTGGGAATAGTCCGGCGGAGGGGTCTTCCTTTTCCTGGACCCCTTGGCCTCCCCCATTGGGGTGGCCTTCTTCTTCTTTTCTCCCCCCGCTGGGGGGGAGAGCTTTCTTGTTCCTCCTCCTCGTTTTCACGAGAGGAGAGCGTCGCGGATTCGTCAGATGACGAGTCCGACACCACCATATTGCGGGAACACTTTCGAGTCCCGGTGGTTTTCTTCTTCTTGGCCTTCTTCTCCGGCACCACGTAAGGTGTCGGAGTCAACAACATCACTAGGAGAGCTGGGGCCGGGTCTTCGGGCAGGGGAGCCGGAAAGTTAATTGGTCCGGATATAGCCCGCCAAGCCTGTCAAAGGTAAAGGGAGTTTAGATCCCACATAGAGTTAATCTATGAAGGAGAGCTTAACAAACCTGTCAAAGGTATAGATAGCTTACCTCGCCGGCGTGACGCTGCGAGTTGTATCCGCGGTCCTCGGAAGCGGATGTGGGGGACTCGGCGCCTTGGGTCAGCACCTTCCAGACGTCTTCATACGTCGTGTCGAAGAGCCTACTGAGGGTTTGGTGCTGCGCCGGGTCAAATTCCCACAAAGTAAAATCCCGTTGTTGGCACGGGAGGATCCGGCGAACGAGCATGACCTGGATCACATTGATCAGCCGGATTCGCCTGTTCACCAGGGACTGGGTGCACGTTTGCAACCCAGTCACTTCTTCCTCGTTGCCCCATGACAGGCCCGTCTCTTTCCAGGACATGAGCCGCGTGGGGGGTCCGGATCTGAATTCGGGGGCTGCGACCCATTTTGAATCACGCGACTCGGTGATGTAAAACCACCCGGCTTGCCACCCCTTTAGGGACTCCACAAGGGAGCCCTCGAACCAGAGGACGTTGGCTATCTTGCCAACCATAGCGCCTCCGCACTCCGATTGGCTGCCGCGCACCACCTTGGGCTTGACGTTGAAAGTCTTGAGCCAAAGGCCGAAATGGGGGCGAACGCGGAGGAAGGCCTCACACACGACGATAAACGCCGAGATGTTGAGGACAAAGTTCGGGGCCAGATCCTGGAAATCCAGGCCGTAGTAGAACATGAGCCCCCGAACAAATGGGTCAAGTGGAAAGCCCAGTCCGCGGAGGAAGTGGGGAAGAAAAACTACCCTCTCATGGGGATCTGGGGTAGGAAGAAGCTGCCCCTTCTCAGGAAGCCGATGCGGGATGTCCTTGGACAAGTATCCGGCTTTCCTTAGCTTTTTTACTTGAGCCTCCGTAATGGAGGAGGCCATCCACTTGCCTCCCGCTCCGGACATTGTTGGAGGAGGTTGAGGAAGGAAGAGCGGACTTGGGCGCTGGAGCTTGAGTGCGTGAGAGATGGATTGGCAAAGGAGGAAGAAGGCATAGGTAAAAAGGTGAATCATTATCCCTTTATACAAGCGGGTGCGGTTAGGCATCCCCACCTACCTAATAAAACTCAGTTGCCTCCCGAGCGCCGTGGTAAATGGCGCGGTTGGGTTACCCACGTCCGTATTGATGAGCATCCTGTTAAAAGGGGCACACGATCTCTGCTTTGATAAGACGTGCCAAGGAAATCGCCTCGCTAAACACGCTGAGGTGGAACAATGAAAACAATTTATATAAAGAGCTTGGCCGCAGTGTTATGACGCACTTCGGAATACGTCAGCAGATTTGATTTGTGTTAATATTATTCTCTATATGGCAATATGTGGAAACTTATTTTGCAGAGCCGGACACTATTTTATCTTCTTGAAGAACTTGGAGGAGGAACCCGCCTTGCAATGCCGAAGACAATCTGCGCGCCGGACTCGTCGTCATTGAAGCCTGGTTCAGGGGCTACTAAGGGAGTCCTGGATTAGGGGGTGTTCGGATAGCCGGACTATACCTTCAGCCGGACTCCAGGACTATGAAGATACAAGATTGAAGACTTCGTCCCGTGTCCGGAAGGATCTTTCCTTGGTGTGGAAGGCAAGCTAGGCATGCGGATATTCAAGATCTCCTACCATTGTAACCGACTCTGTGTAACCCTAACCCTATTCGGTGTCTATATAAACCGGAGGGTTGTGGTCCGTAGAACAACCATCATCATACACAATCATACCATAGGCTAGCTTCTAGGGTTTAGCCTCCTTGATCTCGTGGTAGATCTACTCTTGTACTACCCATATCATCAATATTAATCTAGCAGGAGTAGGGTTTTACCTCCATCGAGAGGGCCCGAACCTGGGTAAAATAAAGTGTCCCTTGTCTCCTGTTACAATCCGACCTTGACGCACAGTTCGGGACCCCCTACCTGAGATCCGCCGGTTTTGACACCGACATAGACAAATACACACAAAAACAAACAAATTTAATGAGTTGTTAACATGGCTACAAAATAATATCATTATGTTAGCAACTTAGCATAGTATTGTAGTAGTACCGGACAATTGCATATAGGGTCAAGCTGAGTACATGTGTGGTAGTAGAAGTTGGGCCTTAGATCCATTCTACTAATTCTGTCATTGTGTTATCTTTGGTGGTTGGGCTATAAAGCAGCTAGTGATCTATAGTAAAAACAGAAATTCCATATTCACGGATACGGAAAGTTCCATTTCCATGCATGTTCCACCGGAAAAGACCGTTCCGTTTTTGTTTCCATTTCCACATAAAAAATTCCATTTCCACTTCCGTTTTGCAAATTTCCATTTCTGTTTTCATATTTCCTCTCCATTTCCATTTTTTTCTCCGGAAAAACGGAAAGTTTCCACTCCATTTTCATCCCTAATCTCGTCATGCTTCTTTGCATCCTATGATCTTCCAATTCTTGTGAACCAAACACCCAGATTGGCAGAAATCATGTGTTTTTAAATTCTCTGTTTTGCACGTGCATCCCTATCCTATTACTGTGTATTTCCTATCCCTGCGTTGTTAGAATCCTCCAATTCAAACGAACCCTTACAGAATTACTACTCTTACAGATAGTTGTCAAAGAAAACCTTGTGTGGTTTGTCCCGCTCCTGCTGTGCTATTGTCCATCCTAGATCAGCTGCTCCAACGACAGAAGGGTCCAGCATAGCAGGGATCCGGCCTCTAGACTATCTTTCGCCACCTCAGATCTTCTTCCCCCGCCGCCGGCAGCCACGACAACTACATTACCATCATCAACTGAGCAGATGACCTCGAGGACTACACGGATTCGCAACAAAGGTTGCACTCTTTCGTGTCTACTTACGTTATGCATCGCTTAATATTACATGCTATTTTATTGTCCCGTTCACCGATTAGACTCTGAGTCAGCTCCAAATCAATGGTCAAACTTGAGTTTTTTAATGGTTGTGGGGTACATGTCGGGGCCACAATCAATAGTATCTATCTACTATCTGGTTAATCTCTGGTGTCTACTATAAGTTTCATGTTGGGTGGGAAACAAACAGTAAAGAAGCCATTATCTGTATTTTTTACCTGAAGCCATTATCTGCCTGCTATCAATAGTTTTGGGTCTATGCACAAGTTGCTACCATCACTCTGGATTTCTGCATGCACTCCTTACATAATCTCACTATGTTTTATTCCTATGCATGTCAGTTATTGTACACAATGGAACTGAACATGTAGAGCAAAAGAGATGAGCCTTGCGTGGCAATAAAATTTCATGCAGACGTCGCTCCATGGTAGGCGCAAAGGCAGCCCCCCTCCACCCATTTCGCATTGTAATTGAGAGTAAGATAACTATTTTGAGGGGGATTCAGAAGGAGAAGACCACTCCTATTTACCCCCTGAGGTCTTCGCTCTAACTTGGCATGCTGATGTAGGTTATATCATGCATATGGTGCCTAGCATTGCTTACTTATACATCAAATATGTCATCTACTTAGTTTAGACATGCTTTGTGTGAATGCCATATGTTTAGTTTCTTCATCATACACGTGAATTATGCAACGTCATCTTGTTTAGCCAGGTATCATATATGTGAATTTTGCAATGTCATCCTGCTTAGCCAGTCATCTTATATGTGAATTATATCAGCCATCCGTTTTTTCTTACGTATTACATTTGTCAACAATGTTAGTACATTCAACTACTCTTCGTGTGCATCAGCCTTTGACACGGTGATGGAAAATTCTCGAGTGAAAATAAGGTCTTCAGAGCAGACTATGCTATCTAACGAAGCGCATATCTCGCTGGTTACGGATAGATCCTTAGAGGAGGATTCAGAGACAGATGACCAGTCCTATCCCCCCCCCCCCCGAGGTGTACGCTCTGGGTTGTGTTGCTCATATGGTGCATACGGTGTCTTGCATTGCTATGTCATTTGATTAGTTTAGACATGCTTTGTGTGAATGCCACCTGTTTAGTGTCTAATTACCATATATGTGAATTATGTATTGCCATCTTGTTGCAAGACATTATACATGTGAATTATGCAATGCTATCTTGTTGCAAGGCATTCTATATGTGAATTATGCAATGACATGTTGTTTAGCCAATCATCATATATGTGAATTATATCATGCTATCATTTTTTTGTATTACGTGTTCCATTTCTCAACAACGTTTGTATATTCAACTACTCTTCCTGTGCATCAGTCATTTGAAGCAGTGATGGAAGTATCCATAGTGAAAACAAGGTATTCAGAGCAGACAATGCTACCTGCTGAAGCAGACATCTTGCTGGTTACAGAGAGATTATCAGAGGAGGATTCAGAGACTGATGACCAGTCCTATTTCCCCCCTGAGGTCTATGCTCAAACTTGGCAGGGTTATATTACTCATGTCATGCATGTAGTCTTGCATTGCTTAGTTTTTACATCATATATGGATTGCCATCTGCTTACTTGCTTACTATATAAATCATATATTTGAATTTATCATGCCATCATGTTTACATACACAACATCTATCTGAATTATGGCATGGCAACCCATTTAATAAAGACATCATATAGTTATATCATCTCATCATGTTTAGTGTTTACAGTCATCGTATTTTGAATTATGTCATTATATCCGTGAATTATATCATGCTATCATGTTTCCATAGGCGGCATGTATGTGAATTATGGCATGCCAACATGTTTAATAAATACGTTATATAGTTATATCATGACATCCTATTTACACAGTCATCATATTTTGAACTATGTCTTTCCATCTTTTTTAGTTAGCCATCATATATGTGAAATTGTATCATGCTATCCTGTTTAGTTAGCCATCATATATGTGAAATTGTGTCATGCTATCCTGTTTGGTTAGACAACAAAAATGTGAATTATTTCATGCCCTCTTTTATTCCCCACTATCCATTGCACCTGTCTATCATACAATGTCTGTACATTCAATTATTTTTCTTGTTTATTAGTCATTTGAATTGGAGAGGGTGATGGTAGTATCTAAGGGAGTAACAACACGGTCTTCAGAAAAGATAGTGCTACCAGTTGATGCAGATAGAACCATCATTGTACTTGCCCAAGAACCAGCCCCACCACACATAACCCAGACTCCCGCAGATTGTACCCTACCCAGTTGGACAGAGAACCAGCTACACCCCTTCTAACCCCAACCCCAGCAGATAGTAACCCAGGTCCAGTTGACACAGCACCGTCTCCACCACAGAGCACCCAAACATGAGCAGTTAATAAGGGAACTGCAATGCCCAAAGCACGAGGACCACCACTCTGAATCCCAACTCAACGCTTAAAGCAGAAGAAGAATTGTTCTTAGGTCAGGTTCTGTAGCTATGGTTCATACCAATGTTGTGGATATCGCTTATCGGGAACTTATCGGTCAACCCATGATAAGCGGTAAATCGGCTAGTTTATCAGCATATCGGCCTATTTATCGGCATATCGGCCGATTTATCGGCCAATTTATCTTATCGGTTAGACAATGGTAAGCGATAGATCGGCCGATTTATCGGAATATGAGAAGATATCTTGAACAATGGTTCATACTCCTTTGCTCTTGCATCACTGTATTTACTCATACCAACTATTTTCAAATTTGAAGGATGGAATTGAAACTCCAATGGCGCAACAGGTATGTTTTAAACCTGTTTCTTTAACTAGTTTGCCGTTGTAACTTGCTCTATGTTGATTTCAGTTTCAATTGAATAAACAGTTATGTTCTCATGTCATGCACATTACAAGTGTTGTTATTGATCTATAGTTTCCCACACTTATATTCTGTCTATTCTGCTTTGTCTTGAACAAATATTATTTGAACTATGTCTCTATCTTGATTTGGCAACAAAAACTAGAATGATATAGACCATAAAGTGACCATGGTAGATAGATATATGTTTGTTTCATGTTGTTATCCTGTCCACTTTACTACTGAACTGATTTACCAAAATAAGTTTCATATACAACGTGGTAAACCTATGATGTGCCTGCTTGTTCTCTTTTAGAATGCAAAGAAAATATTGGAGAACAGTACCCCGTTATGCAATGGTAAAGGAAGTAATGCAGATAAGGTTCAAGATAGTGAGACATCCCTATTGGTCTCCAAGAAAGCTGATAAAAACTATCTTGACAATAGTGAGAGAACCCAAAAGTCATGTCTTGATGTAGTGTTCGAGTTACTGGCTACTACTACTGGCACAAGCTCTTCGAACTTGCTGCCAGAATCAGTTCGTCTTGTTGAGTCTCAACTTCAAGTTGAAAGACATCAATCAGATGTGCTGCGACAGGAAGCTGAAGGACTAAGGAAGTCCCTGCAGAATTCAGATGCATACTTTCTGGTGCAACAACAAGCGCTGGAGGATTTAAGCGCCAAACAAGAGAAAGTTAATAAGCTTGCTAAACATCTTGCCAGCATTATGGGTACCCAGGATTGTTTCTTGAGCTCTTCTGAAGTGGTTTCAGTTCTGGACTTGTTTTGCTGCGGCGTTTATTTGCACTGGTCGCCAACTTTGACAACCAGTGTATATGATATGCTGCTTTGTTCCCTATATTTGCACTGGTGGTAAACTTTGATGCACAGTGCATGTAATATGTGTAATAGCCATGATAGCCTAGCATAAGTTGCTTGCTTATTTATTTCCTTGTTGTCTTGTTTATTTGTTTGCTTGTAGTCAGTGCATTTCTTTTTCCGCGGTTTGCTACTGGCCGCAATAACCTATTTTTTAAAACTAGGCCACAATAACCATGGGCTGCATATTTACTGTAGTTACCATGGGCCTCCTACGGGCCGTAGAAATAATGGGTCTTCTACGGGTCGTAGCATCAATGGGCCTTCTACGGGCCATATATATGATCGATCGGCCAAACATGGGCCAATAACAGACCGCATTATGGGTCGTAAACGGGGTAGATTTGGAATCGTCCGTTCATGGGCCGACCATAACGGGTCGTCGTTAATCGGCCGTATTTGATGATGCTATGAAAACGGCCCAACAGATTAACGGGCCCCAAACGGGCCGATTGTAACCACGGGCTGAATTTGGCCCACAAGCAGAAAAGGCCAGTAACGGATCGTAAGTAACTGAATGCTGGAAATGAGCCCAAGAATAAAAGGGCGCTGAGAAGGCCGAAAGATAACACGGGTTGGAAATGGCCCAATGGAATAATGGGCCGTTAATGGGTAAAAGGCGGCACACTGTTCATTGCGGGCCAGATTAACCACAGGTCGTTAATGGGCCAATAGTTACAAATGGCCTCGTATGGGCCGAAAGAAATCATGGGCCATACATGGGCTAGAAGTTACAACAGGCTGGAATCATATTGGACGGCCCAGATGAAGCTACTAGGCTTAATTCCGATAGGCCGTAACGGCTCGCGAGTTAGCGGGTCGTAAATGGGCTATATACGAACAGGCCGTTAACAGGCTTTCCGCGGGCCGGCCCTTTACCTTTTGACCAAGTCAAACGGGCCAGCCTTTTCGCCGGAATGGGCCTTTGTTGGGCCGTGCCACGTGTCGACGTATCATAGGCACCTCCTGTCCAATGAATGGATGACATCTGTCCCAACGGTGAGCCAACACATGTTTCCTTCGGCGAATGAGAATTTTACACGTGGAAAATCCTCATCGGTCCCGGCTGTTAACGGGTTATCGGATCCAAACCCGGACCCGATAGCTTAACGGCGTCCCATTACGGTGGATGCCACATGTCGGTTACCCTTGACGAAAACACTTCCATGATGCGCCATTTATCGTCATGGAAGTGGACACTTTCGTGATGATAATTTTGGTAATGTCATGGAACACTTCTATGATAGCACAGGTATGACTATCTTGATTTTGTCATAAAATCTTCATGGATGTACATGCATGACAGAAAACTTGACCTACTGTGACAAACACGTATCATCACGGAAGTGTATTTTTCTTGTACTGTTATGATCACCTAGTTACAGATAACGTTTGAGCAACCCCAAAGTTCATCATACGATAAGAAGTGACTGCGATAGTATCATGGTCTAAGAAACTAAATCACACGTTAACACTCCGTGTTATAACAATTGATTTCAGATGATATTATCTCAAAGCATAACAAACAAGTTGGGGTCGATTCACTATGATCGTGCTTATAATGTCATATACTCTCAATGTTGTTTTAGGAATATATCCTAAGATCCGGAAAACATGATCACCAACAACACTTAAGCTGGTCTTAGAGGTAAGACTAGGAACCTATTCTTTACCTTTTATCATTCCACATGTGCATATGAGTTTTTGACTGAATCGCATATTCCAATATCATAGCAGTTATAGCATGAAATGTAAACTATTAATTATGAACATGGAAATATAATAATACAATATTACTGCCTCTAGGGCATATTTCCAACAGGGGACTTCTACAAAGTCGGTTTGGACCTAAAACATGAGACCTCCTCGGACTCTAGGGCTAAATGCCACGGATCCTAGCATTCGCGTAAACTCCACGGACTCCCGCGTCTGGCATAGGGGTAGATGTCGTGAACCCAGACATCTAGTGCTACTTGTGAACTGCGTTGGAATTTCCCTGAAGAGGAGAGGATGATGCAGCACAGCAGAGATAAGTATTTTCCTCAGTTAAGAACCAAGGTTATCAATCCGGTTGGAGAACCACGCAACACCTCGTTAGCAACACCTGCAAACAAACAAAAAATCCTTGCAACACAACGCGGACAAGGGGTTTCCAATCCCTCGACGGTTACGTGCAAGATTAAATTGTATGGTTTGATAGATAGATTGAACAAAAATACAAATAAAATAAATAAAGTAAAATTGCAGCAAAGTATTTTAGGATCTATATATGAAAAGTAGACCCGGGGCCATAGTTTTCACTAGAGACTTCTCTCTTGAAAATAGCATACGGTGGGTAAACAAATTACTGTTGGGCAATTGATAGAAAAGCGAATAATAATGACGATATCCAAGGCAATGATCATGTATAAAGGCATCATGTCTGAGACAAGTAGACCGACTCCTATATGTAGCTAATACTATTACTCCACACATCGACCGTTATCCACCATGCATCTAGAGTATTAAGTTCATAAAGAACGGAGTAACACCTTAAGCAAGCTGACATGATGTAGACAAAGTAAACTCACGCATGAATAAACCCCATCTTTTTATCCTTAATGGAAATGATACAAATATGTGTCATGTCCCTTTCTGTCACTGGGATTAAGCACCGCAAGATCGAACACATTACAAAGCACCTCTCCCATTGCAAGAAAAACCAATCTAGTTGGCCAAACCAAATCAGTAGATCGGAGAGAAATACGAAGCTATAAGAATCATGCATAAAATAGTTCAGAGAAAACTCAAATAATATTCATGGATAAATTTGATCATAAACTCACAATTCATCGGATCCAACAAACACACCGCAAAAAGTAATTACATCGGATAGAACTCGAAGAACATCAAGGAGAACATTGTATTGAAGGTCAAAAATAGAGAGAGAGAACCATCTAGCTACTAATTATGGACCCGTATGTCTGTGGTAAACTACTCACGCATCATCGGAAGGGCGGCAAGGTTGATGTAGAGCCCCTCCGTGATCGAATCCCCCTCCGGCAGAGTGTCGGAAAAGGCCTCCAGATGGGATCTCGTGGTTCTGGAACTTGCGGCGGTGGAAAAAGTATTTTGGCTGGCTCTCTATTTGTTTCTCGATTTTAGAGAATTTATAGAGGCGGAGTTAGGTCAAACGGAGCCACATGGGCCCCACAAGCCACCAGGGCGTGCCCTACCCCCTGGACGCGCCCTGGTGCCTCCTGGGCCACTAATGCATCTTCTCTTCCCTCCCGAAGCTTCCAAGGCCTCTTATGTCCAGAAAAATATCTCTAAAAAGTTTCGTCGCATTTTGACTTCGTTTGGTACTGATATTCTGAAAAACCAAAAATAGGCAAAAAAACAGCAATTGGCAATGTGCACTAAGTTAATAGGTAAGTCCCAAAAAATGATATATAATTTCTTGTAAATGTATGTAAAATATCCAATATTGATACTATAATAGCATGGAACAACAAAAATTATAGATACATTATTGAAGACGTATCATCTAGCCCCTGCCTTCCATGCAACCCCTTTGTGCATCGACCTAAGGCCTCGTGGGCCTTACTCCTTGGCCCAACCAAGGTGTCCTCGCACTAGGGACCCTTTGAATTTATCTGGAAGGTTCCATAACCTTCTGGAAATCACCGAAAGTTACTAGAACCTTCCCGGGACCTCCTAGAATATTTATGGGAATAACCGAAACTCTTTCGAAGCCCATTCTCTTATTCTCCTTAGTTCTCTAACGAACCACAAAACTTCCTTTCGTTCAATTATCAACAATGGAACCGTGAACATCCATGTTGACCCCTACACTCACGCAAATGATATTCGAGTGAACCATTGGTTATCATATGTTATTCCCTTTGCTTCACGATATGTTACAAAATCTGAGGTGAAATATATCGGTATCCTCTTGAGTCATTCTCATGCTCATTATGCAGGTCTCCGTGTTACCAGTTTTGTTCTTCTTTTTCGTTGTCGTGTTCCGACATCCCTGTGACCTAGTCACCCGTGTCAGGCCAGACGATGATGTATGCTGTCACACCGTCAGAGCCCTAATAATATCTCTCTATTGTCGGAGGAGCAAATCCCACTTTTGAGCTATCTAGCCCCTTGTCACACTTCTCGATGAACCTGAGAGGTGTCGCTATGATCACCATGTTACAGATAACGGTTGAGCAAACCGAAAGTTTCTTGTCTGTTATGAAGTGACTACGGTACTCTCATGCTCTAAGGAACTAAAGCATACATTGACTCTCCGTGTTATAACTCATAGACATGTGACGATAACATCTCAAAGTATAACAAAAAAGTTTGGTCAATTCAATATGATTGTTCTACTAACATCATACTCTGAAAGTTGTCTGGCATCCTCGTTACACTTAATAAAATGCCCATGATCAGGAAAACATGGTCATCACACAACACTTGAGCTAGTCCTAGAGGCTAGACTAGGAATCCAGTTTTACCGTTTATAACTCTACACATGCTTATGGGTTTTCCTCTTAATCACATATTCAAGAATCATACCGGTTATAGCATAGAGTATAAACGTCTAGTTATAAACATGAAAATAAATAATACAAATATTATTGCCTCTAGAGCATATTTCCAACAGTGCCTACCTATGTCGCATGTATGGATTATGGGTGTGGAAAGTAAAGAAGGGACCGCAAGTGAGAATGAGAGGCATACCGCGGGTATTTATGAAAAAAAATCTATTATTTGGCTATAACCCCCTGTGGATTGCATGTGGATGTGATGATGGTCAACGTGCCACGTGAGTAGTACACATGATCTGAACTGTTTACCACATTCGATGAACACCTTACAAACTTTTAGAATTCACATACGCATTTTCTTTTGAAGTTTTAAGACTAGTTTGAATTCCATCTGATAATTACGGTGCCTTGGATGCAACTCACCCCTCCAATACCATCATATACTAGGTAATTAGGTCTGCTTTTTTAAGGGAAATACATTTTTTTCTTGAGAAGATATTGAGTGAGGTCTGCTTTTTTTTTTCCTTTTTAGATCAGGTAGATCTACTAAGGGCATGGCCAACGCGTCGTCCCAAAGGTGATGCCCCGCCAGCCAACTAGGATCGGATGCCATCATGGCAATAAAGCTATAGCCTGAAGGTGACAGGTGATTCCTGCAGAGGAGGCGGCTTCCTCGAGCGAAAAAGCGGGAGAAGTGATGAAAAAGCGAGAGAAAGAGAGGAATGGGGAGGAAAGAAACTGGTTCGAGATCGCGACCATGGAGGGCCACGAGCTCGGAAACATGACCATGCCCGGGGGCGCAAGCTTGGGATTGTGGGCATGGCGGTTCCGGCCGACCTAAAGCAAGCGAGATTTGGGGAAATCGAGCTCTTCCCTGTGGGAGTCCCGCATCGGTCAGATCTGAAATAGGGGCAGAATTTTCTTACGTGGAGAAATACAAGAGCTTCACCAAATCTCATCTCGATTTGTTAGAGAGAAGCGAGATTGGAAATTTCCTGCGGGTTTGGAGCAGATGGATAGCTGAATCAAGCGATGAATGGGCAAGATTTGGGGAAGAATGCACACAGAGATAGACGGTTCGAGAAGAGAATAGCTTGCACAGGGAGGACGTGGGCCCCAGTGAGTGGTGGCCTTGGGTTAGTGCGTTGGAGATTAAAAATCAAACCTATAGCCTCGTTTATTTTTTGATCTACATGGACAACGGGGCAGCACCAAGGTGATGCCACCATTGTACATGCCCTAATGGCAGCGTGGGCACACGGTGCTTTGGGGCCAACCTGTCCGAAGTTTCCCGAGCGGGGCCAACACCATGAGGTCCATGGTACATGGTCCAATGTCGTAGGGTCGACTGGCCTAAACACACGTTGATGGACTTGTCCTTCCGTTTGTTTCGAGCGGTCCACTGGCATGTCGGCGGTCGGCCGCAGGAGCCATCACCTTCTTTTGTCCGATTCCGCCTGTCTAGACTCGTCATCACGCCCTCTTTACTCGCAAGTCACAACAACGACGATAATAACAGCTCATTCATCCGTTCGCGCGCGCTCGCCCGCCCTGCCACCGGCAAAAGCAAAGTCACACCACCGAGGCAGCCGAACCACACGTCACGCACGCCAACGTCTACGGTGACACACTCGCAGCATAAGAGACAGGGGCGAGACGTGCTCTCACTTGCGACGAGAGGCGAGACGTCGCGCGCGCCAGGGCGGTCACAGTGGAGGTGTGGAGCTGAGACTGAGCAGAGCTAGCTAGTCAACGATGGGCTTTAACCTGCTGGTGGCGTTCGCGGCGGCGAGGGGCTTCGTGCAGGTGTTCCACCTGTCGGCGCCGCCGCAGTCGCCACTCAACCTCTGGCTGCCGCTCGCCCGCCACCTGCCCGAGGCCTGTGCTGTCGTCTACGGTGCGCTCGCCGCCCACCTCGCATGGCTGCGCCGCGCCTATACGCGCGGCCGCACTGTCGCCGCAGCCGCGACGACGTCAACGTCCTCCGTCAGGCGCTGCTCGACGTCGCCTACTGATCTTTCGACATGCAGCAGAGCGCCGCGGGGTAGTGTTGCTCTCGCTCGCTGCTTCTAGTGCTTTGTGGCTTACGAGTTAGGACGTTGTGTTTCTGTTTGTTCTCTTGGTTCTATGTTCATCTATCTGTTGACACCAGATTTTGGCATGACCAAGAACTTAATTAAGAAGGCTTTAAATGAAGAAGTTCTTAAAGTAATAAAGTTTCGTATCGTCAAAAGGAGAAACTTTGATATTTGGGCAATAGCTATCCGGTCTCATCTCTAAGGCCGAAGTTACGTTTGAAGTTCTGAGATTTTGTATCCAGAACATTATTCGACTGATTACGCCCTCAATACTGCCTCGTATGGAAAAGTGATCAATACGGATTGCTTTGTCTCGTCGAGACAATTGATTTTGATATAAAATCATCCAAATCCAAGTTCGTATGCAAAAGTTAGAGCCAAAACAGTGCAATGTTGCAAAAAATGATGGAGATGACCGGACGCCCAAACCCTCATGTTGCTACCGGACTGTCCGGTAATTGGGACCAGACTGTCCGGTCTGGGGCGAGAAACACGTCAAAACCTTCTGTTGTGACCGGACAGTCTGGTCCGGTAAAGCGGACAGTCCGGTCCAAACCGAAATTGTGTATCTTTACGAATCTGATGATTGCCGGGGCAATTAGGCCTTCAAGATGACCTTGAATAAAAAAAATGTTCAACATGAAAGTTGTTCGTCTTGTCGAAACGGTCAAGATTGCTTTTGGGCTCTTTTCCATCAAAGATCGTTTACTGCCACAAAAAGAACCCGCAAGGTGCAGCCAGTTTAAACCGAACAGTTTTGGGAAGTTCGGATAAGACCAATCCGAATTTGACTAGGGTTTTGGACGTGAATCCAAGCCTTTTCCTTGCACGGAAAGTCCAGCCACCTCTTATATACCTAAGGGGTGACGGCCGATTGATCAACAACACACAATCGAACAACTCATCTACTGTTTACCCTAGTTTTACATCTCTCCCTGGTTCTTTCTCCCTCGTTCTTCATTCGTTCTTCGTGTTGAAGGGCAGCGATCCTCGAGGCTCTAGGGGCGGGCGAACCGACCTAGGGCAGCACATAGCTGCCGCGCGTCCAGACGGGGTCCCTCCCGGGCGTGTGGGGTTTTGGGTGCTCAAAAGCACCCGCCGGATTGCCTGCGTACCGCACTTCCGGACGGGTCTCCTTCGACGTGAGCTGCGGTGCATCACCCTCGGCGTCGGAGGTACACGGTGACGTGTTCGTGTGCGAACACACTTTTTCATGCCCCCTGTTTTTCGGCAAACTTGTGCGCCGAAAAATAACTTGCACGATGCTTTTTCTGAGGATGATGTCAACACTCCATCGGCCATTTTATGTGCTTCGGGTGATAATTTCTATATCGGCCATGTTTATGCTTAGGGCAAAAATTCTATATCGGCCATTGATTTTAACTTCTTGTTACATCATACCATGGAACCGATTACCACCAATCGGCTTTAAAGAGATGGGAGTGAACCCGTTCCTCGTAGCACTAAGGAAATCAAACTCCGAGAGGTCACGCGCTGTTAAGCAAGTAACATCAGGATGATTCCAATCCACGGATGCATCGGCCAAAGCAACACAAGCCGAAGTATCCGCGTGAATGACTTCTACCTCATCATCGACCCATTGTATTAAGAATTGATGCATGGTAGATGGAACACATTGGTTAGCATGAACCCAGCCGCGGCCTAATATAACACTATAGTTGCCTTGCACCTCGGCGATGAAGAATGTGGTGGCCAAAGTTTTACTTCCCACGGTGAGTTCCATGCACATCACTCCTTTGGCCTCTGTTTTTTCTTTTCCCTCAAATCCATTAAGTACCATATTGGTCTTCATCAATGCATCATCATCTAACCCCAACTTCTTGAATACTGAGTAGGGCATAAGATTTACCACGGCACCACCATCAACGAGCATCCTAGCAACCGGCGATCCGTTAATATGACCTTTGAGGTACAATGGCTTCAAGTGTTTCATCGGTTCTTTTGGCTTCTCGAAGATAGCATTCTCAGGACCAAAATCCAGTTGGGCTACCTCCCCTTCTTCACCTATAGCACGAAACTCGGCAGGTAAGTAATATACCATATTAATATCCATACCTTCCCGAAACGGCGTAGATTCATAATCCACCATCTCATCTTCATCTCATAACGTGTATATTGGGCTTAAATATTCATCAATTGAAGGGGATGTTTCAGGTGATGCGGATGATGTAATAGGGGTCGCACCATCCTCTTTTGATGGTGAAGGTGTTGCTGGAGCTAATGCAGAAGCATCTATGTTTCGTTTTTTAGGCCTCCACACTTGTTTTGTGAGTGCCATGGGCCAAACTTCACTTAACAATTCGTCCCTTTGCCTCTCCTCTTTGTGCTCTACCTTCTCGTGGTTCCTCATGCGGTGTAATCTCCTTTTCATGGTCTTGGTTAAACCGGGAGGACACCATTTAGGTTGAGTATATTTGGGATCCCTTGGTTTAGCTTTGCGTGTGCTCGCCTCATGATCATTCACCATGGAACCCTGCTGAACAATAACAATATCACCATTAGAAGTAGCCAGATTACCAACAACCGGCTTTTCGATCTCCTTTTGCTTGTCGCATTCTGCAATTTCCGCATTAGGTGACTTAACACGCCACACTTTTTTCTTGGCCTTGCTTGGAGAAATTTTTGTTGGCCGATTAGCATCATAGCTCAAACAGCCTTGCGTGGAATAATAAAGTCTCGTGCGAGCAGGCCTTCTAGGTGCTGCCCGCCCCAT
Source organism: Aegilops umbellulata (assembly GCA_032464435.1). NCBI lineage: Eukaryota > Viridiplantae > Streptophyta > Magnoliopsida > Poales > Poaceae > Aegilops > Aegilops umbellulata. The sequence continues at coordinate 534,429,581 of CP136055.1, forward strand.
ATGAAAAGCATAAGGGGCCATTGGGGGCTGCTCCCATCCTCCACTGAAGCCTCTCATGTAATATGGCGCATAGGAGGGTTGTGACATCCATGGTGTCGGTGCCCATGACCCATATGGCCTTGCATAGCATCGAAACTCTTGCTCCGGGGCAATCTTTAACGTTTTGAATGTGATGACCGATTAGAGCTAGAACCGGCCGCTTGACTTGCATATTTGGATAGTAACATATCAAAAGTTGGCCTGATTCTCTTGCGCTTAGCTTCACTCTTTCCCCACTTGCAACTTCTGAATTCTTGGGCTTGATAAATTTAACATGAGTATCTTCTTGTACTTGTGGTTGCCCCCCGAGTGTAGGATTTTTTATGGTGATCTTCAATACTTCCTTGCCATCGGGTTGCTTATCAAGCACAACCTCTCGTCCCAAGACTTTGTCGCCCTCCTTGCCTTTCCTGGGTTCACCAATAAGAACATTATCTTTATTAGCAGATTTGCCTATGCTAGGCCGAATCAACATTTTCTTTCCCTCCAAGTCCATGGTGTTTATCGGGAAGGGTTGTTTATCAACTTGCATCTCAGAAAAATTCAAGCGTCCATCATTAATGGCCGATTGTATCTGTCTTCTGAAAACATTGCAATCATTAGTAGCATGAGAAAATGAATTATGATATTTGAAATAAGCACGCCGTTTCAGCTCCTCAAACGGCGGTATGGTGTGTGATATTCTAATCATCTTATCTTGCAAGAGAGCATCAAATGTTTTATCACATTTTAATATATCAAAAGTAAACCTCACCTCCTCATCACAATTCTTGCGAATCGGCTTAAGAGCATTGCACATATAGGGTTTGGCCTTTGAGGACCAAACAAATTCAGTAGTATAGACATCAACCTCCTCGTCCGAATTATCATCATTATGTTCAACCATATGCATTCTAGGACGATCGGTTGTAGACCTATGGACCTCTACTTCGACTCTCTTGGGCCAAAGCTTTTTGTAAGCCTTGATTAATGCTCAAAAACTCATAACTTTCTAGCTTATCTTTAATGTGAGTTTTCAAACCATTAAGAACAAGATCCGCCAAGTCTCTCTCAGTTATCACTAAGCTATAACATCGGTTTTTTATATCTCCAAAACTCTTGACATAATCGGTGACCGATTCATCATGTTTTTGCCTAACCGATGTAAGATGTGACAACTTTAGCTCATTATCACTGCTATAAAAGTGATCATGCAACTTTTTCTCTAATTGCGACCATAAGAGAATTGAACCATGCGGTAAAGCAGCAAACCATGAAAATGCGGTGCCAGTTAAAGACAAGGGAAATAAACGCACTTTCAACTCTTCCATGGAACCTACTTCACCCAACTGTGCTATATACTAACTCATACGCTCCCAAATCGTTTTCGTACCCTCACCACTAAATTTAACAAAATCAGGAACCTTATAACCTTGACGGTAAGAAATTGCATCGAAGTGTTCAGGATAAGGCTTTTGGTACACACGACTCTTTACTTTCGACTTGTTTCCGAAAGTTTCTAGAAATATCTTATGCAAATCCTCCCTTAATTTTGCTAAAATTGGATCCGAGGTAGATGAAGATGTTTGTGGCAATGACATAGGAGCAACCTGAGTACTAACTATTGGTGCAACTTGTGGGATGGGCGCCGAACCATAATTCGGCGGAAGACCAAACATGCTTGCGCCTATGGATGGTGTGACAAAGTGATTCAGCGTTGACGCCGAATTGGGCACACTCATAATACGATTAGGGTATGTAGGTGCAACCACATGCTGGTTGGTTTGAGTAGGGTAAAAATTCAACGGCATATTATATTGTTGTTGCATAGGTGGTGCCGATGAAATAGGTAAAATTGGACTAGGGTTTTCAGATATACCAACAGTACCACTAGATGATGGATGCATATTTTTTTGAGCATTAGCACTAGCCACAAAAGAATTGTATGCCATCACATTACCCTTACTAACAAGGCTTTCAATAACAGCTACTTGCTATGGAGAAAAAACTTTACTCACAGTGATCGCATCTTGTCCGTCGATGAGGCGAGGAAAATTGACGTTTCCAGCCGGAGCGATGTTGCCTTGACGGTCCTTCTTGAAACTTGAAAGAAACGCTTCCAAATCCTCCTCCTCGCGCTTCTTCTTGAGAGCCTCAAAAGCCTCTTCACGCTGCTTCTTGCGCGCTTCGTAGGCTTGGCGATGTTCATCCGATAGTTCATCAAGACTGGGCTTAATGATGTTATCAGCATCAACTTCTGAGGGCTTGGGGAGATTATACATGGTTGATGATGATTCTTGATCTTTCGTCCCCAGCGGAGTCGCCAAAAAGTGTGTTCGCACACGAACACGTCACCGTGTACCTCCAACGCCGAGGGTGATGCACCGCAGTTCACGTCGAAGGAGACCCGTCCGGAAGCGCGGTACGCAGGCAATCTGGCGGGCGCTTTTGAGCATCCAAAACCCCACACGCCCGGGAGGGCCCCCGTCTGGACGAGCGGCAGCTATGGGCTGCCCTAGGTCGGTTCGCCCGCCCCTAGAGCCTCGAGGATCGCTGCCCTTCAACACGAAGAACGAACGAAGAACGAGAGAGAAAGAACAAGGGAGAGATGTAAAACTAGGGTAAAAAGTAGATGAGTTGTTCGATTGTGTGTTGTTGATCAATCGATCATCACCCCTTAGGTATATAAGAGGCGGCTGGACTTCCCGTGCAAGGAAAAGGCTTGGATTCACGTCCAAAACCCTAGTCAAATTCGGATTGGTCTTATCCGAACTTTCCAAAACTGTTCGGTTTAAACTGGCTGCACCTTACGGGTCCTTTTTGTGGCAGTAAACGATCTTGGATGGAAAAGATCACAAAAGCAATCTTGACCATTTCGACGAGACGAACAACTTTCATGTTTAACATTTTTTGATTCAAGGTCATATTGAAGGCCTAATTGCCCCCGCAATCATCAGATTTGTAAAGATACACAATTTCGGTTTGGACCGGACTGTCCGCTTGACCGGACCAGACTGACCGGTCACAACAGAAGGTTTTGACATGTTTCTCGCCCCAGACCGGACAGTCTGGTCCCAATTACCGGACAGTCCGGTAGCAACAGGAGGTTTTGGGCGTCCGGTCATCTCCATCATTTTTTGCAACACTGCACTGCTTTGGCTCTACTTTTTGCATATGAACTCGGATTTGGATGATTTTTATATCAAAATCGATCGTCTCGGCGAGATGAAGGCAATCCATATAGATCACTTTTCCATATGAGGCAGTATTGAGGGCGTAATCAGCCAAATAGTGTTCTGCATACAAAATCTCAGAACTTCAAACATAACTTCGGCCTTAGAGATGAGACCGGATAGCTATTGCCCAATCAAAGTTTCTCCTTTTGACGATACGGAACTTTATTACTTTGAGAACTTCACCATTTGAAGCCATCTTAATTAAGTTCTTGCTCATGCCAAAATCTGGTGTCAACACTATCTTTCCCGGGGATTGCGTGATTTGCACTTGTAAAATTGATTTGTAAACAGAGATGAATTCTGCTAGAACAAAGATGAATTATTCAAAGAACAGTCCAAAGTAATGCAAAAAAAACAATGAAAGGATAAAAGGGTTCATAGGGATCATACTACACGATGTTGTTGAAGAATGGGGATGCCTTTGCCTTCTGGGTCTTCTTAGAATTGACTTGGAGATTCCTTGGTTGTCATCCCCAAGCTTGAATCTCAAATCCTCCTAGGCTAATAACCTTGATTCTGATGGCAATCCTAATGAAGTAAACTATGGTCTAAATACAACTTAAATGAAATTCTCAGTCCCGGTTAGTCCATAAGTAATCATAAATTGGTTTTCCTGTTGTAGGTATAGGATGTCAACGTGGTGTAATAGTAGCTACAGTAAAGAACACAATCATATACTCTCTTGATCAAACACATACCGGACAATATGCTATTATGTAGCAAATATAAATCTTGCACAAGAATCTGTCGAAACAGACCGTTGGACAGAGACATAATTATGGATCATTTTTTTTGTTACTCACAAATTCTAAAAGCAATAACATAGATAATAGACATATGTGGCTCTGTTCAGTAAAAAGCTCGAAAATTTATCATGCTCTTGGCATTCTCACAAATGCTTACAAGAACAGCAAAACTGGAAAACGGAACAACACTACCAACATAGCCTAAACATTCAAGATAATAGTACAAATTATCACTTCATAGAAATAAAACAAGGAACGAACTTTGTTACATTAGCATAGCAAGTTCTACATTATTCAAACAAAAACAAAAGATAATTAACTAATTGGTGTGTCCCACAAGTGTTTTCCTTAATGCCTTTTAGCTAGGCATGGTGTTTTTGGATGATGATCAAGTCTTACCATCTCCACTTCCAATGGAGCCATCAATTCCAAACATAACCTCATAACCATTTTTATTGTTCTTTGGGAAGTGTTCTCATCCTTTACTCATAGAAATTCATATTTTTATAGTTTGTTCCTTCATGTCATGTTAATAACAACCGCTAAAGTTCCTAGAAAAGGTCTTTCTGATATAATTGCACATAGGGGATTAGGTTCCATATCCATAAAAACAAAATCTAAAGGGACATAATTCATATCAGGAACCACAAGAATGTCTGCAATGGAACCACAACTGACATTTAGTAGGATGTTTCAACCCAAGTGCTTCATATAATTCTTAGGCATTGTGGACACACTTGCAGCAAGACCAGATAATGCATCACAATTAAAGTTATTGAGACTAATATTTATAGTTGTTTTCCAACCATCTTCCAACTTCCTAGGGATCATGGCTTCTCTATTATAGTTCTCCTCCTTAACATGTAAAATAATTTCAACAATGTATCTAGTGAATTGATTTCTTTGATCTAATGAGGAACATTTCAACTTTAAAGCTTCTACATCATTGGCGATAGTTTCCGCCTTGTCAAATAAAACTCTCAACCTATCAAACTTTTCTGCAAAACTTATGTTCAATTCTTTTTGGGAAGTGATAAATAATTTAACCATTGTTTGTAGACCAGTGGGTGTTTGATTACTTACATAAGAGTTACTTAAAGGAATATGATAATTGTTTCCATAAGGATTGTTGTTGAAATTATTTCTAGCACCCATGACTTCCTTCCTTGCCCGCATCTCGCCCAAAACAAACCTAAAGTGATAGATGGGCACTCATAAATGAGAAGATTCGCCTAGTTATGCCTTAACTCGGCCATTTGTGGACCAATACGTGTGTCACTTGATGTTAAAGCACTTTGCATAGTGATGGCCATAAGAGGAGTCATATCACTACTTGTCGGTGTTTCTAGGCATGAGAGGAGCTAAGAAACGAGGGAGCACCTCATGGTGACGAACAAGGAGGCCATATTCTTCACGTTATGCGACAGATAGCCCCCGACCCAATAAGCGCTCCCTGCAGTAGCTCGACTCCTTCACTTGAAAAAAAACGTCTTCGTATAGCGTGTAGAAAATCATCAATGTGCTTTGTTGCCATAAAAACTAGCAGCTATCTTGCTTCGGAACAAAGGTCTACCGGTTACACATTAAAAAAGTTTGTTAATTTAAAAATGTCCACCAAGGTTTAAAATTAGATCATTAATTTTTAATAAGTATTCAAGAATTTCAAAATTAATCATGATTTTAATTTTTTTGTAAATTTTAGAAAATGTTCATGAATTTTAAAAATGATAGAATTTCAAAAAAAATCATGGATATAGAATGTATTCGCAGATAAAATAGAAATTAAATAATAACAAGACAAAAGAGAAAACAAACAGAAAAGAGGGTGAAAGAATGTTGGATGGAAACCTATAGAAATAATAACCAACAGATAAGAACAAAAGTCGTTGAGAAATAAACCAGGGAAAAGGTTAATGGAAATCACTACTATCGAGATGGTGCCAAAAGCTCCTATTGGGCCGACCCATCACGGTCGCAAATATATTTTGGCTACTCTTCTACACAATGGACATAGAATAGAAAATTCTGACGGGCATGCGATGATTTGTTCTCCCTCTGTAAACTAATATAAGATCTTTTAGACCGCGGAGTACTTAGGTGGAGGAAGGCAGTCCTTATGCACACATCACATATGCATGATACATAGTTGTTCGGTTTAGGGAATAACTGCTTCAATCTGTTCACTTTGGCTAGCTAGGTCGTCGAACCACATGGATATATGCACCGATTTTCTAATTACTTGAGTCTCTTCTCTTTCATGGGAGAAACGTATTTCTTTCCAATTCGGACCAAAACCAGAACTATATTACATCAGGTTACAATGAAGCAAGTCTCAACAATATATGACTCAAATAGGGGGAGGGGGGTTCTCCATGCTGCGATAGGACAAGCATGTCTCCAAATTAAGGTAAGACTCGATCGATGTCACTGGCACCAAAGAACTACAGAACTATGGTTCGTCATCTTGTGTTGTTTTCCTCTCCTTCATCGGAAACTACTAGGGCGTGGGGTGGTGGTGGTACTGGCATCTGGCCTTTCGTGATGAAGAAAACGAAGAGAGGACTCTCGTGGCACATGTCCACGCCGAAGAAAACAAAGCTAGTTTACAAGCCGCAAATCAAAGAAGGTAGGGTATAGGCTGAGTATCCTTTAGAGGAGCAAATTGGCTCCTTCAAAAAGGCCGTTTCTAACAGGTCCCTTAAATCTAACAAAGTAAAAAAAATGCAAAATTCATTTAATTTTGTGCCACCGACATAAACTGCACTACTAAATTATTTTATTAAATGCCATTTTTGTCACATACATCATTAATTCATCGCTAAGAGAACCGATCCAAAGAAAATTTACACATTTCAATAGAAACACAACTTCCTAGCTGCTTCTACTAGTCCGACCAATACTGTTACTCTTTGCCTTAACTGCCCATACTTTTAATTTTCTCTATTAGCTTCTCAAGCTTGCACACTTTTTTCTTCTTGGTCTCCTCAAACTTGTACATTGCATCATCTCTAGTCTCATCTGTAGCAAGTAGTGCATGAACATCTAGCAAATTTATCGCTATCAATAGATCAATGTCTCTTCTTCCCAATACCATAACTTGCATCCACCCTACATACAACTTTGAGCAAACGATGAGTTTCAATTGCGACAAATCCGAAAAACAACTGTACCAAATGGCACTCCTTTTGTTCTTTTCGCACTTGTAGAACACCCATTCGGGATGTTTCGGTGTGCTCGAAACGAGCCGCAACACCAGCCATGGGTACTATTCACACTTGATGACCGGCATGGGCGAGCCATGAGCTGTTGGGCAAGTGCTGAGCCTGGCCGATGGTCGAACGTGAATGAGTTAGTGGTCAGTCAATATGTGAGATGTGAGCGCCAAGAGGTGGTGCGGAGCTTTTTAGGGGGCTGCGCGGTTCAGTCCTTGTCGAATCATCCAAATGCGACAATGCTAGTGAGTGAGTCCGGCGAATCTGGTGACCATCGTAGGTCTACCACTTAGCCCCCGCCGCCAACGAGAACCAACCAAATCAAGGTGGGGAGGAGCGTCGCGGTGGCTGGCGGAGGCAAGTAGGGCGGTGTCGGAATGGATGCAGCGCCGGTTGGGGTGGATGCAGCTGAGGAGGAAGGGTGCAAATCACTCTGTGTCAGAGATGATTAAATTAAGAGTTGGGAGGGCCGAGGAGGATAATTTTTACTCCTACAGCCTTTTAGGCGATCAGTTAAGTCCAATTTAGAGGGAGGAAAGTGAAAATATACTCATCTAAAGCTTTTTAGGGGATCGGTTAGAGATGATCTAAGGAATCAAACTTGCCACGGCGCCCCACTGCACAACCCGTGCCAACCACTCAACCCGGTGGAGTTAGTTGTGTATAGAAAGGATAGGTCGGCCTCGTCTAGTTCAAACCAACATACTCGTGGGTTTACAAGGGTTATAGTCAGTTGGTCTATTGTCCACATGTTAATTTTTTTACCTTTTTCTAAATTATAAAGAAGGTAAATTATAATCACAATAATAAAAAATATAATATATATGCGTTATAAACAATATACGTACAAATAAACAACTTGCTTCAAAAAATTGTTCATGTAATTTAAAAATGTTCACATAACTAAATTAATATTGATGAATTAAAAAAAAATATTTAACTATAATAAGTTTTTAAATATTTAATAAGAATATTAATAAATTTCTAAAATTTCTTACTCATATTTAAACACTTTATTAAATACTCTTATGGTCATAATAATAAGAATATTTAATTTAAAAAATTGATTAAATATTTAATAAGAATATTAAAAAAATAAATTATGGTCATAGTAATAAGAGGATGTAATTAAATAAATTTCCATATGTATTAAAATTGTTCATATTTATATTGAAATATTCATGTAGTACATAAAGTATTCATGCTTTTAGAAAATATTTATGTGGTTTTAAAAAAATTGTGTGTTTGCCAAACGATATTTTGTTAATCAAAATTATTTATGTAAAAATAATTATGAGCCTAGTGTGGCCCGAGACTATTGACCCTCAAATGAAGACTTCTTAAAATTTATATACACATTTATAATTCATAAAAATGATTTCACTTACGTGAGTATTTTTAGAATAATATGAACATTTTTATAAAGCATGTTATTTTTTATGCATATTATTTATAACAAAAATAATATTCTATCTTTATATTTATTACTATGACCATAATTTACATATTTTTATAGACAACCATAATTTACATATATCATAAAATTTTCTCAAAGAAGGCAAAACTGACATGTGGAGTATGGGCCGGTTAGAATGCAGCCCATTTAAACCCCACGAGTGTATTCTGTTAATGACATAAATTCTGTTTATCCATTCTAGACAAGAAGCATCGGTCGATGAAGTGGTTAGCTGAAAGTTTTCGAACTAATATTCTGTATTCGACGACCGGAAACAACAAAGTGATATGTGGTAAGTTCAAGCACCAATGGTATATTTACCTCATCTGCTGATCGAATTAGTTAGTTGTCAATCTGTTTTAGCTAATGTTATCTCTGTGAGTACTCCAACTATTGCCATGTCCTTTAATCTTGCAATAGATGGGATGAAACTCCATCTGGTGCTTTGTCCTTTAAATCTTGGAACAGATGGATGATTTGATGGCTTTGTCCTAGCTCATCCCTTTCTTTGGTGTGCTTGTAATCAAGTACACTCTTGTCAGACTCACAAATTATAGCAAGGCCTTATTGCATTACTTTAATTATATCTTGAATAATGTTGTATGCTTGATAAGAAGACAATAATTCATTCAGTGGCTAAGAAATAATAACTCATTTAGAGGCTAAGATAGCCACAACTCCATTAGAGAAATATACCCATTACCATCCCCCCCCCCCCCTTGCTGGAATGATGCCTCATATGGTTCTCGCAAAATTATGTTCCCCTCGCTCACATCTATCTTATGTGTGCATAATTGCCTACCTTGTTTATTTGATTATTCATTCTATTCTATCAAATGATATTTAATGGGGGTAATGCTTCTTGGAAAACGATTTTTCATTTGTCTCATCGAAGTACACAGAGTGTGATCTCTTTATGTCCTCTTATTTTGTCTCAATGCATGTTATCACTGGATAATTATCTGATGATGCTTATTTCCAGTTTACAGGAAAAGTTTAATGCAGGCAAGCTGCAAACAAGAGGAAATATTCAGTGACATTAAAGTGTGTGTCTGTAACTTTGAATAGGCTAGGCTTAATTCACAACAAGTCAGATGTGCAAGAGTTTAACGCAGGGGCAGTTAATGGGACACTTAATTCACTGCAGCACTTGCGTGAACACTTCCATGGGCCGGTCCAGTTTAGCACTCGCTCGTTGACACTCGTTGTACGAGAGAAACGCTCGCATGTATTATTTTTCTCTTTACTCTACAGAATAGCAATAATTATTAGTTTAAAAAATGTATGGCTACTAGTTTATTGAGGATATAAAAAGTAGTATAAAATAATAGAATTTTTGCAGTGGAAAAGCGTTCACGAATTGCACACAATGTTCATTAATGTGCAATCACTTCATGAATTTAATAAATGTTCATCCTTTTAAATTGTTTGTGAGATTAAATAATAATAAAGAGTTTTAAATATATTGACAAATTTGAAAATACTAACGAATTTAAATATATATTTGTTAACTTAAAACATTTTCATGATTTTTTTAAAATATCAGTGGATTATAAAATCATCACAATTTTAAAAAATACCCAGGAATTCTCTAAAATGGCATGAATTTAAAGATATTTACAAATTTAAAAAATGGAATATATTTAAAATCATTAATCACATATGAAGAATAAAATATTAAAGAAAAAAAGAAAACTAAAAAAGCGGAAATAAACCAAAATAAGAAACACAAGAAAAGAAAAGGAAAATCTACGCGTGGAACCCTCTAGTAACTTTCACATAACTGGGTGGGCAAACCATCCTGTGATATATTCGTTATGTTTCACCTTATTGAGATATTTTCTAGCTTCGGTTCTAGACTGCTGTGATGATGAATGTTCAAGTTAAGTCTTGGCTTCGGCTTGCGTTCTTATTGCTCAGATGCAGAGGCCGAGGGTGATCCTCCTTCTCTAAAAAAAGAAGAGGAGTATTATATGGTTTCTCTTGAAGTCGGAGAAACCCCTTTTGCTAAAAAAAACACGGATGGAGGAGTGTGCGCCTCATACTGAATCCGCACTGATAGTGCCAAATAAAATTTTATGGAGTTAACTGCTGGATAGATGTATTCGGCGAGTTTTTCTTTTTGAGGGGATTCGGCGAGTACTATGTCTTCGGCGAGTACTATGTAGTCTTGTCTTCGAGTGTTGGTCCAACATCTAGCGCACTCGCAATTAAAGCCCAAGAGATGCATTACACGGCTCGGGCCCATTTGTTTTGTGGTGCAACTATGTCTTCCTTTTCAGTGTTTTCTTCTTCTTTTTTTCAGCGTAACGCTTGCATTTTCTTTGTTTTTCGTACATATACTTATATTTCAAAAAATGCTCTCTCTCTCTCTCTCTCTCTCTCTCTCCCTCTCTCTCTCTCAAACTATTACCACGCATTACTATAAAAATATTCGGCCAATCTAAAAAGTTCGTTATCATAGTTTTCAAATTATTTACAAAACTGTTCAGAAAATTTTAAATAATTTCATGATACATTTAAAAATAAGTACCACAAAATTAAAAGGTTTTTATACGTATTAGTGAAAATGTTGGTACAATTAGAATATTCATGTGTTTACATAATATGGTAATGACATTTACAAAAATGTTGATCCACTGTAAAAACATGTTCGAGTAATTTTGGAATTAATTTCATAACATTTAAAAAATTGCTTATAACACTTTAAAAAATGTTCGCACATTCCAAAAAAAAATGTTCACGATATTTTTGAAAAAATAATCAGCGTGTGTCTAACATGCTTTTGGGTAAATGTTCAATGTGTACTTGAAAATTATTCAGTTGTGCATCAGATTAATATTCAACATGTATACGAAAAATGTTAAACATGTAATGAAAAAGGTCAACATGTATTTGAAAACAAACGAAAATCAAAGAGGAAAAACAAAAAATAACCTTGATAAAACCAGTACACACAAACACACACACAAAACCCGGGCAAAACTGTCATAAAACTGACAGAAGGTCCCCAAAACCAAGTGTGTATTGGTTTTAGAAGCTTCAAGGTCCAACACTATTGGCTGGCCCATCAGAGCGAATGATGTACGCGAGACCACTATGGGACATAACACTGGTGATCAGTTCATGCTCACAAGTCAATTTGTGGACAATCTAAAAAAAGGTTAGTTTGTGATCACCAATTGCGATGTATTAGGGCACTTGAAATAAAAGTCAATGAGGGTAGAGTAGAGCAAGCAACCGTTTTCCTCTCTCAACGTGAACTGCCACCCAAGGTCTCCTTCATGCCACTACCTCAGTCTCACTACTCTACCTGGTGTGGCCTCATCCTTGGCTAGAGGAGTGGGGAGCGCATCTTTTTTTCCTTAGTTCTAGTAGGTCCTTATGTTTTGGTTCACATGCGGAATTAGCGAGGTGGCGGCGTTGATGGCGCCTTCTAGCCTCCCACTTTCTCCATGACGCCCGATTTAGCATCGAAGAAGGGCCTGTGAGGACATTTGTTGCCAGATATGTTGGCCCTCTTGACAGTTTATGTGTTTGTCAGGAGGAGCAAGTTGTTGGCTCTTTGTGTGACGATCTAACATCTTCTTTTGATTTTTATGTGGCGTGGCCTGATTTCTCAAACCCAATCGACTGGTGATGAATGATTGCAATCCTGTGATGCATAGGATGGTGCCCCGATCGACGTTCTTTCGGTGATGGTTATTGCGGCCTTCAAAGCCTGGTATGACGAGGTTGTTTGCAACGGTCATAGAGGAGGCTCGTGGTGGCAGCGCTAGCGTCCAACGTGTATGACTAAGGGGTACACTAGCGGTTCACTGCTTCCATCTAGCATCGGGGTAGTGGCTCTGATAGTATGGTGGATACTACAGTCTGACTCATATCGTGCAGCGGTAACGACCAGATCTGCACAGAGACATGGGCGCCCTCCTGTGTACCGTGGAGGTTATCTGAGGTGGAAAGACATCTCACCAATATTCTAGTGTCTTTTTGAAGGAAATATGCCCTAGAGGCGATAATAAAGTTATTATTTATTTCCTTATATCATGATAAATGTTTATTATTCATGCTAGAATTGTATTAACCGGAAACATAATACATGTGTGAATACATAGACAAACAGAGTGTCACTAGTATGCCTCTACTTGACTAGCTCGTTAATCAAAGATGGTTATGTTTCCTAACCATAGACAAAGAGTTGTTATTTGATTAACGGGATCACATCATTAGTTGAATGATCTGATTGACATGACCCATTTCATTAGCTTAGCACCCGATCATTTAGTATGTTGCTATTGCTTTCTTCATGACTTATACATGTTCCTATGACTATGAGATTATGCAACTCCCGTTTACCGGAGGAACACTTTGTGTGCTACCAAACGTCACAACGTAACTGGGTGATTATAAAGGAGCTCTACAGGTGTTTCCAAAGGTACATGTTGGGTTAGCGTATTTCGAGATTAGGATTTGTCACTCCGATTGTCGGAGAGGTATCTCTGGGCCCTCTGGGTAATGCACATCACATAAGCCTTGCAAGCATTGCAACTAATGTGTTAGTTGTGAGATGATGTATTACGGAACGAGTAAAGAGACTTGCCGGTAACGAGATTGAACTAGGTATTGGATACCGACGATCGAATCTCGGGCAAGTAACATACCGATGACAAAGGGAACAACGTATGTTGTTATGCGGTCTGACCGATAAAGATCTTCGTAGAATATGTAGGAGCCAATATGGGCATCCAGGTCCCGCTATTGGTTATTGACCGGAGACGTGTCTCCATCATGTCTACATTGTTCTCGAACCGTAGGGTCCGCACGCTTAAAGTTACGATGACAGTTTCATTATGAGTTTATGTATTTTGATGTACCGAAGGTTGTTCGGAGTCCCGGATGTGATCATGGACATGACGAGGAGTCTCGAAATGGTCGAGACATAAAGATTGATATATTGGAAGCCTATATTTGGACATCGGAATCGTTCCGGGTGAAATCGGCATTTTACCGGAGTACCGAGGGGTTACCAGAACCCCCCGGGGGGTTATTGGGCCTACATGGGCCTTGAGGGAGAAGAGAGAAGGAGGCAGGAGGTGGCCGCGCGCCCCTCCCCTTCCTAGTCCGAATAGGACAAGGGAAGGGGGGCGACGCCCCCCCTTTCCTTCCCCTCTTCCTCCTCTTTCCCCCCTTCTCCTTCTCCAACTAGGAAAGAAGGGAGTCCTACTCCCGGTTGGAGTAGGACTCCCCCCTGGCGCGCCCCTCCTTGGCCGGCCGCCCCCTCCCCTTGGCTCCTTTATATACGGGGGCAAGGGGGCACCCTAGAACAAACAAGTTGATCTTCGTGATCGTTCCTTAGCCGTGTGCGGTGCCCCCTCCACGATATTACACCTCGGTCATATTGTAGCGGTGCTTAGGCGAAGCCGTGCGACGGTTAAACATCAAGATCGTCACCACGCCGTCGTGCTGACGGAACTCCTCCCCGAAGCTTTGCTGGATCGGAGCCCGGGGTGCGTCATCGAGCTGTACGTGTGTCAAGAACTCGGAGGTGCCGGAGTAATGGTGCTTGGATCGGTTGGACCGGAAGACGTACGACTACTTTCTCTACGTTGCGTCAACGCTTCCGCTTTGGTCTACGAGGGTACGTAGACAACACTCTCCCCTCTCGTTGCTATGCATCACCATGATCTTGCGTGTGCGTAGGAATTTTTTTGAAATTACTACGTTCCCCAACACTTTTTGGTCTGGCGTGGATTATTGAAGGATGGGACCATCGAACGACCTATCATCAGGATGTTGACTTGAACGCCGCTTCATGCTCGGGGTGAATTTTTTTTGCCCTGATCTTTATTGATCAACCTTAGCAGCGACGAATTTTCATCGTTACTCTGTTGAAGGCGTTGCCAGTATGAAAATCCCTGTTAAAACCATCTCCGGTCAGACGTGGCAACAATGGCATGAGGAGTTCATAGTGTTGATGTGGAAGAGTTCAACTTATTCATTGCTGTTATCTTTATATTTTCTATAATTTTCATTGTGGTTACCTCTGTTATGTACTCTATTTAATACTTAATAATATTACATGTGTGCATCACGATGACAAAGAGGCCGATGTATGTACCTCATTTTGAAAAGAAAAAAAAACTTAACGTACAGGCTTGTAATTGTGTTATGTGTGACTTTGGTTTCCGAGTTTCTATTTTCTAGTTTCAAGGTTGGGAAATCGTCACACATTGTCCCCTGCGTGTGGGATGCACTCTTTTCTCCGTCTTGTGAACTGCCGGCCATGTCTGCAGTGCACGGTGAGATGACTTCATCTTCTTCCTGATACGAGGCACGAGACGCCGGCCATACAGATTATTCAACGAAGCGGGGGAGGTTGCATATGAATGCCGAACCCATCTGAGATAGCTCTCTATCCCTATCCCTTGGCATGTACCATGCCTCCTCATCCTTCCTCTCGGTCAGCTCCCCGTCTCCGTTGCCACCCCTTAGGCGTAGTCGTTTTGGTTTGCTCCAGCATCTCAAATAGTACAACACTAGCGTTTTTCATTGAGGGATTCATCTATTTTTCCATGGCAAGATCAGAGTGAACTTCGTTGTGAAGTTATATAGAGGGAGCAACATCAGAAAAGAAGTTAACGCCCATTCATGCAAACAGTGTGCCAGCTCTCACTCACATTTTGCTCATCAACTCATCTTACTGTTATGATTGGTGTTCTATCTTGATCATACCAAATGTGTTTGCCAATGAATCAGCTATACACTCATGCTTCGAGCATGAGAGCCATAATATAATAAATCATGCTTACTGTGTTACCTACACGAAAGCTGTTATACACCAGTGGTGTCAGAGAAAACTTCTATACACCACACCAGGCATGGAGTTTACAACCAGCAACGAATGTCTACTCCCTCATTAACTTAATAGAATACATTTTTTTGACACTGTTATAGTGTAAAAAATGGGCTTATATTAAGTCATGGAGGGAATAAGTGTTTTTCTTTTTTTTAGCCTTTTCCTCTTCAGGTCTGTGGCATGTCGGCACGTTCGTCATCATCATGTCATTCATAACTGTATTCACCCGGTGCATGATATCATATAGATAATAAAAGGGAGACTTAGGTTGCATTATGCATTAATTGAAGACAACACTGTGCAACACCCACAATCGAAAAGAAGATGATTAAGATATTTTACATTCCAAAAAAATCTGATCGAAACATAAACAGCATTGGAAATACAACGGCTAAATGGTTTGCAACTTCACTATCCGCTATCTAGTGAGTTGGCACATCTATCACTCAGTAAATCAAAAAAAAAATTAAAACAAGGCAAAAGATTTGACATTTTCATTGATTAAGAAGAAGAGAATTGCCCGTTTAATTGATGGAAAACCGGCCTAAAACCGATACAACACAACACACATGACATGGACAGCACCGGCCAACCTGACCACCGACATGGAACATAATCCACGACAGCGCATGCCAACAGATGGCCACACGCGCAAGCAACCGACAGCTCCGACTTCGACGACGAGCAACAGAAGGGAAATATGCAGGACTTGCGCCGACCGTGCCCTCCGCAAACGACTGCCGAGTGTCTGTCATCGTCACCACCTGGACTAGCTCCAACGCAACTCCGACTTCAAAGCAACCAAGCAACCACAGAAGAGCACCTCAGACACGCATGGAAGAACCGACTACCGAAGACCACACCGCGACCCAAGATCCTCTCGACGACATCATCGTTGCCAAATAGAAATCAGCGCCCCGCCTCAGCAAACCACACGGCGAAGATGCCGTCATTGACGGCGAATGCCATCATCCACCAGTCTCTCAGTCATAGCCGGCTCCGAGACGATGCCCCCAAGGAGGAGAAAGACGCTAAGACGCCTCCATCGCCCGATCCAGCGGATCTGAGGTTTTCCTCCAAAGCCAAAGCCATGGGTAGAAGGAGGAGCACCTCCGCGACGACGCTTCCAAGAAAGATCACGGTACCCGCAGGCGCCGTTGTTATCGGCTCCGGACTAAATCATAAATGTGTACCTGTGGGAGTAATCAATGGCGTATTCACCATGGAACACACCACTGGTAACGTGTCAAAATACCAGTGATGCGCGTGAGGTAATGCCACTGGTAGCCGGACAGGGCCTACCTTGAATAAGAGTTTAAAGGATAAGGGCATGGCGTCTCTCACACGAGCTGATATGAGATTAAAGGATAAGGGCATGTTGAACGCTTCGGCCCTTGGGAGTTGGGATACCGGCACGTCTAGATGGATGGACACCCCCTATCCAGCCAGGTCATCCGCAACGACGATATTTACAACAGCTCATCAGTTGGCGCTTGCAACCGGGGAAGGCCGCAACCTCCGGCCCGGCCGCCAGCAAAGTCGAAATGGCACCGGCATGCCAGCGACGAGCCGTCACATCACCATTCCGAAACTGTGTTCGTTTCTGGAGCCGCACCGAAGCGTCTAGAGGCGCATGGGGATCGGCAACGAGACGTCACTTGCGAGCGAGTACGTCCAACGGTCCAGTGGCCTGATGGAACTTTGGAGGTAGGCGTGTGCGGCAGGCAGGTAGTCGAGCTAGTTACAGTGACAGGAGTTCACCATATTGTGTGTGTATTTATTTGACATACCAAATATTACATATCTGGGAAAAATGGTATAGCTTTCAGTTATTTTTTTTGATGGAGATATAGCTTTTTATTAATTTCGCCAGGCCTAAGAAAGCTTGACTTAGCCAGAGCAAGGAGAACGTGCCCCTGCTACAGCTGAGAATCTCTCGAGACAGTTCCTTCCCGGCCCGATCCCGGATCCTCTCCGCCGGCAGCGCTCGTCGGAGGAGTGATGGGGGAGGTGCTCGGCGTGTTCTTGTACATAGTAGCTGCAGGTCCAGCTTCCGTTCTGGTGTGTTGGGCATGATGCCTAGGACTGGCGATATGCCGATGAGGAGCGCGCCGCCTGCGCGAACGAGCAGCGCATGGTGGCTAGCGGCGATGCTCTGGTTGAGGGCGGTGGCTTGGTGCTACTCGCTGCTGCGTGATTCATCGTCGGCGCATCCTCCAATAAGCTCGGTTGCTGCCATGATTTGGAGAAGGATTCGTCCCCTTCCTCTGTTGCTTCAAGCTGCCATGGAGGTGGATGGAGCGACGGTGATGCTAGAGGCCCTACAAGTCCGCACTCGGCTTCAGCTTTCTCGGCGGCGGCACGTTCGGCGTCGGTGGACGTGATGATGATGAGGGCGACGCAGACGTAGAGGAAGTAGCGGATTGAAAGTGAGCAGTCGTGTAGTCGCTGCCCAAAAACCTATTCGCCCTTCACCCGTACAGGAACCCGAAGGGCGTGGTTTTGGAAACCTGCTCTCCCGTCGACCGTGTACGCGACGGACGGGATGGAGTCACCGGCCGCAACAGCAAAGGAACGACGGTGGGTGTGCGCGTGAGCAGATGTGATCTGTTCATGGCGGCTAGGGTTAGGGGGCACCGCACACTTATATGGCTCGACCCACGTCCGAGTCCGTGACAGCCCACGATCCGACGTCTCAGATCTTTACCCAGCTGTCAGAGAACTCTTCTTTAGTGAATGGCAAAAATAAGCGCGTATGTGTGAGCTCGGTTCGGTTCAATCCCGCAACCCGCGTCGGGTCGTGGCGAGGCGTGGCGTGGCGAGGCGGGCGGTGGAGGAGGAGTGCGCGAGGGCGTCATCTCTTCTCAAGCTCCAATAGCATGTAGAAGAGAAACCCTTATAAGGAGGTCCAACTCCTCTTCCACTTTCGGGGTGGGACTAAACTTCTCACTCCACCTAGTGCCAATAAACTCACATGGGCCCTTAGAGATTTTTCAGAAATTGCTATATGGGCCTAGAGCCCATCTCAAATTTCAGCAATCCCCCACCAGATCTCGAGGGCCCATTGTGTCCTCTGTTGCAATTGTTGTTTCGATATACCAGTGTTTCAGTGAAGACCTGTTAAGGTTGAACTTCACCTAGAGCAAGTAGGTACACTCCTTCACAACTGAACAATGAACTATGCTTTGAATTGTCAGTTTGGCGTAAAGAAGTTTCACTACATGTCTTACTAGTACTAGGCTGCCGAAGGCTGACCCCTCGGGTGGAGCATATAAGTCACACTCCTGGCCTATTCATGAGCTTACTAGAGATCACCCCAATCTCATAGATTGTGACCAGCAGTCGGGCTCACATAGGTGTGTTCCTCCAAAGATCACTCTGTAGGATAGCATCTTGCTTATATAAGCTTCGGAACACATTAAGACAATAGTCACCCTACCATACAGTATTGAGAGTATTGCATCTCCAACGGAGTGGGTTAGTATAGTTACTCTCCTCAGTTCACCACTGGCTTGTTTTCCCAGGTCCTAATTCACGGGATCTCCGATCACATAGGTTGGGTTACTACCATGGCAACTCATGTGGGTCTCATACCCATCTCCCTCGATGCACTATCTATCACAACACGTGATAGCCCTTTTATAAAGGGATCTGCCAGATTCTTAGCCGTATGGACATACTCCAACGCTATCACTCCGGAGTTTCTTAATTTTGGGACATCTTATAATCTCATTCTTATGTGTTGGTTGGACTTCATGTTGTCCCTTGAACTTTTCACCTTGGTGATGACAGTCTGATTGTCACAGTTTATAAAGATACCCGGAACCGGTTTATCAACCAATGGCAAGTCCATCAAAAGATCTCGAAGCCATCCTGCTTCAACACCAGATGTGTCTAGTGCTGTTAATTCTGCTTTCATTGCCGATCCCGTTAAGATCGTTTGCTTGCAAGACTTTCAGGAAACAGCGCCACCTCCAAGAGTAAACATATACCCAGTTGTGGCCTTCATGTCATCAGCATCAGAGATCCAATTCGCATCACTATACCCTTCAAGTACCAACGGGTATCCGGTATAGTGAAGTCCATAGTTCATAGTACCTTTCAGATAGAGCATAACTCTCTCAACAACATGCCAATGTACATCACCCGGTTTGGAAACAAACCGGCTCAGTTTGCTCATCGCAAACGCGATGTCAGGCCTCGTTGCGCTCGCTAGGTACATCAGTGAACCAATGATTTTAGAGTATCTCAATTGATCTTTAGCCATGCCTTGAGACTTTCGAATCAACACGCTAGGATCATATGGTGTTTGAGATGGTGTGCAGTCCGAATATCCAAAACGACTCAACACCTTCTCAGCATAGTAGAATTGCAGAAGTGTAATCCCACCCTCATTATCTCTCAGTAGCTTGATGTTCAATATAACATCAGCCACACCAAGGTCTTTCATCTCAATGTTCTGAGATAGAAACGACTTGACCTCCTCAATGACTTTGAGGTTGGTTCCAAATCAGTATGTCATCAACATACAAGCATAGTATAACTCCTTCACCCCCACCATGGCGATAGTATACACATTTGTCAGCTTCATTAACGATGAAGCCAACAGATGTCAGAGTTGTATTAAACTTATCATGCCATTGCTTAGGTGTTTGCTTCAGGCCATATAAAGATTTCGACAACCTACACACCTTTCTTTCCTAACCATCTATCACAAAGCCATCTGGCTGTTACATATAGATTTCCTCATTTAGCTCTCCATTCAGAAAAGCCGTCTTAACATCCATCTGATGGACGAGAAGACCATGCGAGGCCGCCAACGAGAGTAATACTCGAATGGTGGTCAGTCTAGCCACAGGTGAATAAGTATCAAAGAAATCTTCCTCTTCTTTCTGGTCATAACCCTTGGCCACAAGCCTAGCCTTGTACTTTCCAATCGTACCATCAGGCCTAAGCTTCTTTTTGAACACCCACTTACATCCCAATGGTTTGCAACCATAGGGACGCTCAGTGATCTCCCATGTCCCGTTAGCCATGATGGAATCCATCTCGCTACGGACCGCATCCTTCCAGTAGTCAGCTTTTGGAGAGGCATACGCTTCTAAAATAGAAGTGGGAGTATCATCCATGAGGTACACGAAGAAATCATCACCAAAGGTCTTTGCAGTCCTTTGTGCCTTGCCCCTACCAAGGGTTTCCTCGTCATCCTCCTCAGGATTTTCATCATGTGTTTGTTCATAATAATCCATAGGAATGGCAGGCTCAGGAGTCTCCTCAGATTCCTGTCTAGAAGTGCTTTGCATATCTCTCATAGGAAAATATCCTCAAAGAATGTAGCATCCTTAGACTCCATAATTGTACCAACCTTCTGGTCAGGTACCTCAGATTTCACTACTAGAAATCTATAGCCAAAGCTGTTCTTAGCGTAGCCCAAATTAACACAGTCCACAGTCTTTGGTCCAAGCTTACGCTTTTTGGGGATCGGCACATTGACTTTCGTCAAACAACGCCAAGTACGCAAGTACGAGAGTGTTGTCCTTCTCTTTGCCCATTTCTCATAGGGAGTGATCTCACTATCCTTTGTCGAAACTTTATTCAGGACATGACATGCCGTCAATATAGCCTCCCCCCACCATGCCTTGGATAAACCCGATGTATCTAACATGGCGTTAACCAAATCAGTTAGAGTACGGTTTTTCCGCTCGGCAACCCCATTTGACTGGGGTGAATAGGGAGGCATCCTCTCATGAATAATGTCGTGTTCTGCATATAAGGAATCAAACTCACTCAAGAAGTACTCTCCACCACGATCTGACCGGACTCGTTTAATTTTCTTTTCAAGTTGATTCCCAACTTCTGCCTTATAGATTTTAAAGTAGTGTGGAGCCTCATCTTTAGTATTTAACAGATATACATAGAAATATCTAGTGGAATCATCTATCAATGTCATGAAGTATTTATTTCCACCTTTAGTCAACACACAATTCATCTCACAAAGGTCAGAATGTATGAGTTCTAATGGTGCCAAGTGTCTCTCCTCTGCGGCCTGGTGAGCCTTGCGAGGTTGCTTAGCTTGCACACAGGAAAGGCACTTAGAACCTTTGGCTAAAGTGAATCTCGGGATTAAATCCAACTTAGTTAGCTGCGTCATAACACCGAAACTAATGTGATAAAGACGTGAATGCCAAACTTCAGATTCATTAACATTCGAATGAATATGGTTCACGACTTTATTACAAAAATCTGCGAGGGAAAGGCGGAACATCCCTCCGCTCTCATAACCTTTTCCAACAAAGAGTCCATATTTCTTAACAACTAATTTATTAGACTCGAAAACCAACTTAAACCCTTCTCTACATAGAAGAGAGCCACTAACGAGGTGCTTCTTGATGGCGGGGACATGCTGCACATTCTTCAGCTGCACAATCCTTCCCGAAGTAAACTTCAGATCGACCGTGCCAACACCATGAACATAAGCACTCGCGCCCTTCCCCATCAATACAGACCCGTGGCCTGTGACCTGGTAAGAAGTGAACAATGAAATGTCAGCACACACATGAACACCTGCACCTGTGTCCACCCACCAATCGGTGGGCTGAAACACTGAAAAACAGTAAATAAATTACCATACCCAGATGCACCATTCTCATTGTTACCCACAATCATGTTGACAGACTTGGAGTCTTGTCCTGACTTCTTGTACTTGTTTGGGCACTTGGTGGCCCAATGTTCAACCGAACCACAAGTAAAGCAGCCCTCATCCTTCTTGTTCTTCTTGAAGGTCTTCTTACCCTTCTTCTTAAAGTCGGTATTGTATTGGACACAGTTCTTTCCCTTGGGCTTGTGGGAGTTGAAGTTCCTTTGGTTCACCATGTTGGCGACAGAAGTCCCTTCGTCCCCTTTTCCGTGCGAGTCCTTTGCCCTTGAATTCTGCTCAACACTTAGATGGCCAATGACATCCTCCATAGAGAATTCACGCCTCTGATGTTTCAGAGTGGTGGCAAAGTTCCTGCAGGAATTAGGGAGCTTAGCGATTATGCATCCCGCGACAAACCTGCCTGGTAACTCGCACTTAAGAAGCTCAAGCTCCCTAACAATGCATATTATCTCATGAGCCTGCTCCAATACAGGACGGTTTTCAACCATCTTGTAATCGTGGAACTGCTCTATAATATACATCTCGCTCCCAGCATCGGCGGCCCCGAACTTAGATTCGAGCGCCTCCCACAAGTCCTTGGCGGCATGCACATGTAAATATGTGTCGACCAGTTTATCTCCGATCACGCTAAGAACTGCTCTGAGGAACACAACAGTGGCCTCCTTGAACACCTTCTCCTGTTCATGAGCAATCGTTCCCGTGGAGACACCGGTGATCCAGAACACCTTCATAGCCATGAGCCATAAAGTGGTTTTAGTCTGCCAATGCTTAAAATACGTACCGGTAAACTTATCCGGTTTCAGTGCAGCAGCAAAGCCACTTGACGAAAAATTCCTACACATATTAGGTTTTTGGATTGCTGGGTAAAAAGGCAATTTTTCGACTAATTTAATCCATAGATAAATCACTAGCATGTCATTGACTAATTGATGATGTACTGACTCTGATCTAAACATGCACGTACTAAGCAAACACTGCTAGTACTGCTAATACGAAAATAAATAGGAGCCGGATAAACGTGGTATACCCTCCAGTAGGCCATGCAGACGCCGCGGCGGTGGTGGCGGCAGCAGCATCCTCGGCGGCCTTCTTGTTGGCTTCAGCGTTCTCGGCGGCGGCACGTTCGGCGTCGGTGGACATGATGATGATGAGGGCAACGCAGACGTAGAGGAAGTAGCAGATCGGAAGCGAGCAGTCGCGTAGTCACTGACCAAAAACCTATTCGCCCTTCACCCGTACAGGAACCAGAAGGGCGTGGTTTCAGAAACCTGCTCTCCCGTCGACCATGTACGCGGCAGACGGGATGGAGTCATCGGCGGCAGCAGCAGCAAAGGAACGACGATGGGCGTGCGCGTGAGCAGATGTGATCTGTTCGTGGCGGGTAGGGTTAGGGGGCACCACACACTTATATGGCTCGACCCACTCCGAGTCCGTGACAGCCCATGATCCGACGGCTCAGATCGTGGCCCAGCTGTCAGGGAACTCTTCGTTAGTGACTAGCAAAAATAAGCGCGTAAGTGTGAGCTCGGCTTGGCTCAATCCCGCAACCCGCGGCGCGGCGCGTCGTGACGAGGTGTGGTGAGGCGGGCGGCGGAGGATGAGTGCGCGAGGGCCTCATCTCTTCTCAATCTCCAATAGCATGTAGAAGAGAAACCCTTATAAGGAGGTCCAACTCCTCTTCCACTTCCGGGGTGGGACTAAACTTCCCACTCTACCTAGTGCTAATAAACCCACATGGTCCCTTAGAGATTTTTCAGAAATTGCTATATGGGCCTAGAGCCCATCTCAAATTTCAGCATTCGGAGCATATCAGCAGCGGCAGATCAGGTGGAGCTATGGAGCCCGCTGGCAGCCGGCCTTCCACACCATGTCGTTGCCCCATCTTGCCGAATGGTTGCCGTGTATTTCCTCCCAGCCAAAGAGCGATAGGGGAGGCAGATGCATCTTCTATCTGGAGTTCGAAGCGGTTCCAAGCTGCTGCGATTGTCTCGTCGCCCCAAGTGGTGCGTCCCCGGCGACGACGAGCCTACATCCAGGAGGAAGATGTTGTGGACCTGATTGCAATTTCCAGTTCCAGTTTAGGGTCCTTCTTGTCAAAAATCAAGGGCTTAGGTGTTTTTTTTTCTTTTATGTGAGTCTTTGTGTGGGCTTGGTGTTGTAACCGTTGAAGTTTTAATGAAGATCTAGGCCCTTCGTAGCCTTTCCTGTTCAAAAAATAAAGAAAGCTTGACTTAGGACATCTCCAATGGCAACCCGCAAATTTGCTTCCGCATCCGTCAGCGGGCAGGGGACCAGTCCACGGATACGGATACGGGAGGCCACCATCCTATGCCAGCCACATACATGTCAAACAACTTTTCAACAAACAGATGAAATTCATGCAAATTCGGCCAGACTTCATACAAGCATTATGGATTTCATACAAACATGACGGATTTCATACAAACACACATGATTTCATTACATTTCGAACATCTAGAAAAAAAGACCCGACCCTAAACCTATCCTACGGCGGCGGCGGCCGGTGTCCAATCATGTGTTGTCCTCCATCCGCCGTCTCCATGAGCACCGGCGATAAGACCGATGAAGTGAAGGTGCGATCTCCGGCGAGGAAGAGTAGACCATAGAAGACAGACAGGCCCACATGGGACACGAGGCCCTGCTGCCTCCCATGGCCAACTCATCCTCGAAGGAGTCTGCGACCTGTCCGTCGCCGGTTGACGTGAGGTCCATGATAGAAATGGTGGCGCCGACGCTGTCCTCGTAGGAGGCTCAACTGGTGTTCTTCTCGTCCGCTACCGCCTGCAACTGTGCCTCCATGGCAGCCACTTTTTGGCGAGCGGTGGCTTGAGCGCGGACAGAATCATAGATGGCACGCTGCTCCGTGACAAAGTTGGGGTTCGTCGCGGCCATGGCCGCCACAGCCTCCTCGCTCTCCCGCTCACCGTTGATCTCGCCCTCCGCCAGCCGGTGCTGCTCCAGGAGGAGCAGGTTGTACCATTGTTCCTCCCGCGCCTTCTGGAACACCGACAAAGGCGCCAGCACATGCTGCACCTCTGCCATGGCGGCGTTGTAGTGTGCCTACGCTTACTTCATGGTGAAGCCGATGTGCACAGGAGGCATAGGAGCCAGGGCGGCGGCATCGGAGCCCGTCTCTAGCGTGGTCTCGTCCTCGTCAATGGAGACCTCGGGCGAGCTGGCCCGCAAGCCGGACTCGATCCGCCTAGCACGGCGGCTTTGCCAAGCGTCGACAGGGGCGGCTATGGTGTGCTTCATCTCTATGGAAAGGCTCTCCCACAGATCTTCACGCCTGTAGTGATGGTGGATGCAGTGCAAGGGAGGAGGATGGGGAGGGGCTTGTGTGGTGGTGTGGAGTTAGCCGGGTGTGGCCGCCTTTATATAGCGGATTCCGGTGAGGCGAGGCATCCGAGTGCGTCAATGTGCGGCGCTGGAGTGGGTTTCTCGGCCGGCAAGCCTGGTTAATGCAGCATACGGACAAACAACAGCATTGAACGGGCATGATAGATATCCGACCGATACACGACCTCGTTGAATGGCTTCCGCTGTTCGGACAGCGCAGTCCGGACGATTGCTGGGGTGTATCGGTCCGCCTTGGAGATGCCCTTAATAGGGTCTGTTCTGTAGAAATGAGGAGACATTACAAAACTTAAAAAATATTCCAATTTGGCACCGGATCCACACACTTTATCTAACTACTATATTGTGTAGCAGTTCTGGATGTTTGAACCCAAGCAATAGAATGCAATTTCTAACTTTGATTAGACCCATCTAATCGCCCAGGATGCTTGAATTCATGGCTACAGTACAAAGCACAATTTTCGCTATGTCGTTCTAGAAACATATGTTTTTAGGATCCCACAAAGCTTTATTAAGACGCCTGAATGTTTACAGGAATGAATACAGGGTCGTCGGGCTTGCCCAACCACACATGGCGATCGAACCCTAGGGATAAAGCAAACATTGCGAGATTATGAGCCTCGACATTTGAGGTTCTATACTCATGGCTAAAGTCGCACACTTGAAACTCTCTAGCTCTAGCAATTATCTCACTAACTACTGCACCAAAAGTGGCACTACTACCTTCCCTGATCGCATCAACTAGCACTTTACAATCTAAAGCAAGTGCAAACTTTTGAATATATAGGTCTTCTACGAAAGTTTGGCCTTCTCGAATGGTGAGGTATACGAGCACTTGCGGATCAATGATGTTGTTGAAAGCCACCACTGGGGCTCCATGCAAAGCCCCTATCTCATCTCCACATATAGCACCCACGACACCAAAAGTTTCAGCTGGCGACACCGAAAGGCCAGCCAATCACACCAACAGGGATTGTTGGGTGTTCAAGCAGGCAGGCAAGTTAAGAGCCGAACACAAAGACAAGGGGCTGCATAGCGACGACGAGGAGGAGCCGAGGCCGCCGAACAACAATGGACAGAAGGGGTTTCCCCCACAAGTGCGGACGGTGAACATGATATACGCGACCCACATTCCCAAGAGGGAGCGGAAGCGTGCGCTACGGGACGAATACGCGATGGAGCCAGTCGCCCCAAAGTTCAACCCATGGTCCTCCTGCCCGATCACTTTTGATTGAAGGGACCACCCCACTAGCATTCGTCACGGCGGTTTTGCCGCATTGGTTCTTGACCCAATCATTGACGGATTTCATCTCACAAGAGTCCTCATGGACGGCGGCAGTAGCCTGAACCTGCTTTATCAGGATACAGTGCGGAAAATGGGATAGATCCATCAAGGATCAAGCCCACAAGGACTACCTTTAAAGGCGTCATACCAGGTGTAGAGGCCAATTGCATAGGCTCTGTAACACTTGATGTGGTCTTCGGATCTCCGGATAACTTCCGAAGCGAAGATTTAATCTTCGATATAGTCCCGTTCCGCAGTGGCTATCATGCCCTGCTCGGACGAACCGCATTCGCTAAATTCAATGCGGTGCCGCACTACGCATATCTCAAGCTCAAGATGCCAGGCCCTCGAGGAGTGATTACGGTCAATGGAAACACTAAACGTTCCTCCGTACGTAGGAGCACACGGTGGCCCTCGCAGCGGAAGTACAAAGCAGCCTTTCAAGGCAACTCTCCAGTCTGGCCGTTAAAAAGCTGGACAATGCAAAGCGCGCCCGGAGTAACCTGCAACAAGACCGCCTGGCACGTCCGGAGCAAGCGTAGCAATGCGGCCCCAACCCCAGCCATCGCAACATAGCGGAGCTAGTACCTCGAGTACACAATTACGCCCTCGAAATTCCATGGGCACAGGGGGAGGAGCACATTAACGGCATGCTTACAATACGGCGTCAAACATACTAGGGGCTGCCGATTTTTTTTTACTTTCAGGACTCCACACTCTGGATAACCTGTTCGGCTTTGCTGCCGCACAGACGATGCAAAACCCAGGGAAGCAGACAAAGCTACGCCGCATTATGGAACTCTCAGGTGGTCTCTATTTCGAGCGATATATCTGTTTCTAAATTCTGCGGCCTGCCCCTGGTCAGGACATGTTAAATAGTCTAATATCTTTTTGCTCATCGCACTACTTGTATCGTTCGGCTTTGATAAATAGCCTCTCTATAAACAATGCATAGCTTTTCGCCTATTTTTTGCGTTGTCCTCTTTTAATATATATGTTCATTAAATAAACATGATCGCAACCGTACACCATGGTACGGCAAAACACGTCAGGGGCTTCATTACCCTTCTATCTGGTGTGAGAAGTCCGTACACTTTCACAAGTGCGGCACCCCGAACTTATAGCACTATATGCATCGGCTCCGAATCATGATTTTGGTCACATGTTGGGTTTACCCGGCTCCTATGTTTTGGTGCCTTACGTTCCGCTATATCGGCTAAGGTAGCACTAGGAGAACCACTGCGATTGTGCCCCGGTTCAGCTGGGTTAAGCACCTCAGTGGAGAAAGCTAAAACAGATTGTCATGATAAGGCGTGAGACCGGTCGCTGTTTGAGAGGTTTTTCGAGTCCTTAAAGACTTATGCCGCTTCGAGCGAGGAGCTGGCTATGTCCGGCCAAAGGCGTGGATAGCACCCCGAATTCGGCCTTCCGAACTAGGGGCTTCGCCGAAATTTAAAATTATTAAGTTCTATGGCTAAGTGAGAGTGTTCAAGCATTATAGTCCGATTGCCTGGTTCGCTGTGCTGAGCGCCTCCCTCGAAGGACCCAACTATGGGAAAAAGAGCCCTCAGGTTTATCCCAAACACCCCAGCACTAGTGGCATGGGGGTAGAAGCCGACGACTGGCCATCTCTCAATTTTTGATAAACGGCCGCACAGAAAATAATATTTTAAATTCAATAAGCATTGCTTAGCGCATATGAACAAGTTTTTAGTGCACAGGATACAAACGATCGATTTCATTCAAATACTACATCTTTAGTACATTCATCCGCGACAAGGCGGGCTCTGGCAAGAAATTCCTTGTAGTAGTTCTCGGGCTTGCGATGCTCCTTCCCCGGCGACGGCCCGTCCTTCACCAGCTTCTCTCCGTCCAGCTTATCCCAGTGTACCCTTACACGGGCAAGGGCCCTCCGGGCACCTTCAATGCAGGCGGAGCGCTTGATGACCTGAAGCCATGGACAGGCCTCCACCAGCCGCCGCTCTAGCCCGAAATAGCTCCCAGGCAGGGCCTCTCCAGGCCACAGCCGAACTAGTAAGCCCTTCATGGCCTGTTCGGCCGCCTTGTGGAGCTGTTTCAGCTGATCGCTCAAAGGCACAGGGTGTCCGGCCTCAGAATACTGAGACCAGAACACACTCTCCGTCGAGCTGCCCTCTTCAGCTCGGTAGAACGCGGCGGCGTCGGATACGCTGCGGGGAAGATCGGCGAACGCCCCTGGAGAACTTCGGATTCGGGTAAGTAACAGGTAGTTTACTTTTATATTCCTACTTTGCATTAAGAATGCCTTACCCGTTGCTATCTTTTTCACCTCCTCCAACTCTTGGAGGGCCTTTTAGGCTTCGGCCTTGGCACTCTTGGCGGTCTCAAGGGCCGACGCGAGCTCGGATGCTTGCGCTTTTGACTCAAGCTCCAAACTCTCATGTTTTTTCATGAGAGCTTGCAGCTCTTGCTGCACCTCGCCGACCTAAACCCCAAGCCTTTCTTGCATGGCGCGCTCCTTGGCCGTTTTCTTTCCGGCCTCAGCCAGCACCTGCTTCAGGGTTGCCACCTCGGTTGTGGCCCCTATAATAAGCAGTACAATCCTGTTATTTCTTTCTGCAATCAAGCCTCTCTATAGGCACCTTTTTTCTTTTTTTAGGGTATTTCTTACCTTCTTTCTCCTCGAGCTGCCGTTTGGCAAGGGCGAGCTCTTGCTCGGTCCGCCCGAGGTCCTTTTTAAGGACATCCACCTGCGCAGTCAGTGCGGCGGTGGACAGCAGCGAAGCCTGCATATGCATATTTGACTTTTGTTTGTTAGACTCCTGCGAAAATTACTAGATCCTCCATTTGTCTTTTCTTTCCGAACACCGAACAGAGCATCAGGGGCTACTGTCTATGCGGTAATAATTTGACATATTTTTACTTACCTCGAAGCCTGTTAGAAGGCTAGCGCAAGCTTCAGTCAGTCCGCTCTTGGCGGACTGAACCCTTTGGATCACCGTACTCATAACAGTACGGTGCTCCTCGTCAATGGCGGCGCCCTCAAGCACCTCCAGCAGATTGTCCGGCGCCTCTGGTTGGACGGAGGTCGCCGGCTCAGACGGCTTACTCCTCTCGGAAGGAGTTCGCCCACCGCGGACCGGGACTGTCGAGTCTGGCGCGGTGTCCGGCACAAAGCCGGACTTGGAGCCCTGGGGGGTTTCATCCCCTTTACTCCTGGGGTCCGGAGGATTGCCTTGCGGCTCCTCCAGGACTATCTCCTCCTGCCCTGGAGCTTGGCGGGACGCCACTTCGGCGTCGTCCGCCCTGCAGAGGGAGACAGCGGGCGAAACAGAGTTCACGTCCGACGAATCCAGGGAGCCGCTCGACGAATCATCGAGTTCGGCCCGGGGCGGGCTGCATAAATTACGAGCGATATTAGGGAAATCCGCGCATTAAAAGAATATCATGAGTCACTCTGGTATATAAGTACTTACGATTTTGCCGGACGCTTGGTTTTGTCCGGCCACTCCTCTCCGCCCTCTTCGGCGTCGTGGGAATAGTCCGGCGGAGGGGTCTTCCTTTTCCTGGACCCCTTGGCCTCCCCCGTTGGGGTGGCCTTCTTCTTCTTTTCTCCCCCCGCTGGGGGGGAGAGCTTTCTTGTTCCTCCTCCTCGTTTTCACGAGAGGAGAGCGTCGCGGATTCGTCAGATGACGAGTCCGACACCACCATATTGCGGGAACACTTTCGAGTCCCGGTGGTTTTCTTCTTCTTGGCCTTCTTCTCCGGCACCACGTAAGGTGTCGGAGTCAACAACATCACTAGGAGAGCTGGGGCCGGGTCTTCGGGCAGGGGAGCCGGAAAGTTAATTGGTCCGGATATAGCCCGCCAAGCCTGTCAAAGGTAAAGGGAGTTTAGATCCCACATAGAGTTAATCTATGAAGGAGAGCTTAACAAACCTGTCAAAGGTATAGATAGCTTACCTCGCCGGCGTGACGCTGCGAGTTGTATCCGCGGTCCTCGGAAGCGGATGTGGGGGACTCGGCGCCTTGGGTCAGCACCTTCCAGACGTCTTCATACGTCGTGTCGAAGAGCCTACTGAGGGTTTGGTGCTGCGCCGGGTCAAATTCCCACAAAGTAAAATCCCGTTGTTGGCACGGGAGGATCCGGCGAACGAGCATGACCTGGATCACATTGATCAGCCGGATTCGCCTGTTCACCAGGGACTGGGTGCACGTTTGCAACCCAGTCACTTCTTCCTCGTTGCCCCATGACAGGCCCGTCTCTTTCCAGGACATGAGCCGCGTGGGGGGTCCGGATCTGAATTCGGGGGCTGCGACCCATTTTGAATCACGCGACTCGGTGATGTAAAACCACCCGGCTTGCCACCCCTTTAGGGACTCCACAGGAGCCCTCGAACCAGAGGACGTTGGCTATCTTGCCAACCATAGCGCCTCCGCACTCCGATTGGCTGCCGCGCACCACCTTGGGCTTGACGTTGAAAGTCTTGAGCCAAAGGCCGAAATGGGGGCGAACGCGGAGGAAGGCCTCACACACGACGATAAACGCCGAGATGTTGAGGACAAAGTTCGGGGCCAGATCCTGGAAATCCAGGCCGTAGTAGAACATGAGCCCCCGAACAAATGGGTCAAGTGGAAAGCCCAGTCCGCGGAGGAAGTGGGGAAGAAAAACTACCCTCTCATGGGGATCTGGGGTAGGAAGAAGCTGCCCCTTCTCAGGAAGCCGATGCGGGATGTCCTTGGACAAGTATCCGGCTTTCCTTAGCTTTTTTACTTGAGCCTCCGTAATGGAGGAGGCCATCCACTTGCCTCCCGCTCCGGACATTGTTGGAGGAGGTTGAGGAAGGAAGAGCGGACTTGGGCGCTGGAGCTTGAGTGCGTGAGAGATGGATTGGCAAAGGAGGAAGAAGGCATAGGTAAAAAGGTGAATCATTATCCCTTTATACAAGCGGGTGCGGTTAGGCATCCCCACCTACCTAATAAAACTCAGTTGCCTCCCGAGCGCCGTGGTAAATGGCGCGGTTGGGTTACCCACGTCCGTATTGATGAGCATCCTGTTAAAAGGGGCACACGATCTCTGCTTTGATAAGACGTGCCAAGGAAATCGCCTCGCTAAACACGCTGAGGTGGAACAATGAAAACAATTTATATAAAGAGCTTGGCCGCAGTGTTATGACGCACTTCGGAATACGTCAGCAGATTTGATTTGTGTTAATATTATTCTCTATATGGCAATATGTGGAAACTTATTTTGCAGAGCCGGACACTATTTTATCTTCTTGAAGAACTTGGAGGAGGAACCCGCCTTGCAATGCCGAAGACAATCTGCGCGCCGGACTCGTCGTCATTGAAGCCTGGTTCAGGGGCTACTAAGGGAGTCCTGGATTAGGGGGTGTTCGGATAGCCGGACTATACCTTCAGCCGGACTCCAGGACTATGAAGATACAAGATTGAAGACTTCGTCACGTGTCCGGAAGGATCTTTCCTTGGTGTGGAAGGCAAGCTAGGCATGCGGATATTCAAGATCTCCTACCATTGTAACCGACTCTGTGTAACCCTAACCCTATTCGGTGTCTATATAAACCGGAGGGTTGTGGTCCGTAGAACAACCATCATCATACACAATCATACCATAGGCTAGCTTCTAGGGTTTAGCCTCCTTGATCTCGTGGTAGATCTACTCTTGTACTACCCATATCATCAATATTAATCTAGCAGGAGTAGGGTTTTACCTCCATCGAGAGGGCCCGAACCTGGGTAAAATAAAGTGTCCCTTGTCTCCTGTTACAATCCGACCTTGACGCACAGTTCGGGACCCCCTACCTGAGATCCGCCGGTTTTGACACCGACATAGACAAATACACACAAAAACAAACAAATTTAATGAGTTGTTAACATGGCTACAAAATAATATCATTATGTTAGCAACTTAGCATAGTATTGTAGTAGTACCGGACAATTGCATATAGGGTCAAGCTGAGTACATGTGTGGTAGTAGAAGTTGGGCCTTAGATCCATTCTACTAATTCTGTCATTGTGTTATCTTTGGTGGTTGGGCTATAAAGCAGCTAGTGATCTATAGTAAAAACAGAAATTCCATATTCACGGATACGGAAAGTTCCATTTCCATGCATGTTCCACCGGAAAAGACCGTTCCGTTTTTGTTTCCATTTCCACATAAAAAATTCCATTTCCACTTCCGTTTTGCAAATTTCCATTTCTGTTTTCATATTTCCTCTCCATTTCCATTTTTTTCTCCGGAAAAACGGAAAGTTTCCACTCCATTTTCATCCCTAATCTCGTCATGCTTCTTTGCATCCTATGATCTTCCAATTCTTGTGAACCAAACACCCAGATTGGCAGAAATCATGTGTTTTTAAATTCTCTGTTTTGCACGAGCATCCCTATCCTATTACTGTGTATTTCCTATCCCTGCGTTGTTAGAATCCTCCAATTCAAACGAACCCTTACAGAATTACTACTCTTACAGATAGTTGTCAAAGAAAACCTTGTGTGGTTTGTCCCGCTCCTGCTGTGCTATTGTCCATCCTAGATCAGCTGCTCCAACGACAGAAGGGTCCAGCATAGCAGGGATCCGGCCTCTAGACTATCTTTCGCCACCTCAGATCTTCTTCCCCCGCCGCCGGCAGCCACGACAACTACATTACCATCATCAACTGAGCAGATGACCTCGAGGACTACACGGATTCGCAACAAAGGTTGCACTCTTTCGTGTCTACTTACGTTATGCATCGCTTAATATTACATGCTATTTTATTGTCCCGTTCACCGATTAGACTCTGAGTCAGCTCCAAATCAATGGTCAAACTTGAGTTTTTTAATGGTTGTGGGGTACATGTCGGGGCCACAATCAATAGTATCTATCTACTATCTGGTTAATCTCTGGTGTCTACTATAAGTTTCATGTTGGGTGGGAAACAAACAGTAAAGAAGCCATTATCTGTATTTTTTACCTGAAGCCATT
Organism: Aegilops umbellulata; assembly: GCA_032464435.1. NCBI lineage: Eukaryota > Viridiplantae > Streptophyta > Magnoliopsida > Poales > Poaceae > Aegilops > Aegilops umbellulata. The sequence continues at coordinate 534,463,389 of CP136055.1, forward strand.
ATCTGCCTGCTATCAATAGTTTTGGGTCTATGCACAAGTTGCTACCATCACTCTGGATTTCTGCATGCACTCCTTACATAATCTCACTATGTTTTATTCCTATGCATGTCAGTTATTGTACACAATGGAACTGAACATGTAGAGCAAAAGAGATGAGCCTTGCGTGGCAATAAAATTTCATGCAGACGTCGCTCCATGGTAGGCGCAAAGGCAGCCCCCCTCCACCCATTTCGCATTGTAATTGAGAGTAAGATAACTATTTTGAGGGGGATTCAGAAGGAGAAGACCACTCCTATTTACCCCCTGAGGTCTTCGCTCTAACTTGGCATGCTGATGTAGGTTATATCATGCATATGGTGCCTAGCATTGCTTACTTTATACATCAAATATGTCATCTACTTAGTTTAGACATGCTTTGTGTGAATGCCATATGTTTAGTTTCTTCATCATACACGTGAATTATGCAACGTCATCTTGTTTAGCCAGGTATCATATATGTGAATTTTGCAATGTCATCCTGCTTAGCCAGTCATCTTATATGTGAATTATATCAGCCATCCGTTTTTTCTTACGTATTACATTTGTCAACAATGTTAGTACATTCAACTACTCTTCGTGTGCATCAGCCTTTGACACGGTGATGGAAAATTCTCGAGTGAAAATAAGGTCTTCAGAGCAGACTATGCTATCTAACGAAGCGCATATCTCGCTGGTTACGGATAGATCCTTAGAGGAGGATTCAGAGACAGATGACCAGTCCTATCCCCCCCCCCCGAGGTGTACGCTCTGGGTTGTGTTGCTCATATGGTGCATACGGTGTCTTGCATTGCTATGTCATTTGATTAGTTTAGACATGCTTTGTGTGAATGCCACCTGTTTAGTGTCTAATTACCATATATGTGAATTATGTATTGCCATCTTGTTGCAAGACATTATACATGTGAATTATGCAATGCTATCTTGTTGCAAGGCATTCTATATGTGAATTATGCAATGACATGTTGTTTAGCCAATCATCATATATGTGAATTATATCATGCTATCATTTTTTTGTATTACGTGTTCCATTTCTCAACAACGTTTGTATATTCAACTACTCTTCCTGTGCATCAGTCATTTGAAGCAGTGATGGAAGTATCTATAGTGAAAACAAGGTATTCAGAGCAGACAATGCTACCTGCTGAAGCAGACATCTTGCTGGTTACAGAGAGATTATCAGAGGAGGATTCAGAGACTGATGACCAGTCCTATTTCCCCCCTGAGGTCTATGCTCAAACTTGGCAGGGTTATATTACTCATGTCATGCATGTAGTCTTGCATTGCTTAGTTTTTACATCATATATGGATTGCCATCTGCTTACTTGCTTACTATATAAATCATATATTTGAATTTATCATGCCATCATGTTTACATACACAACATCTATCTGAATTATGGCATGGCAACCCATTTAATAAAGACATCATATAGTTATATCATCTCATCATGTTTAGTGTTTACAGTCATCGTATTTTGAATTATGTCATTATATCCGTGAATTATATCATGCTATCATGTTTCCATAGGCGGCATGTATGTGAATTATGGCATGCCAACATGTTTAATAAATACGTTATATAGTTATATCATGACATCCTATTTACACAGTCATCATATTTTGAACTATGTCTTTCCATCTTTTTTAGTTAGCCATCATATATGTGAAATTGTATCATGCTATCCTGTTTAGTTAGCCATCATATATGTGAAATTGTGTCATGCTATCCTGTTTGGTTAGACAACAAAAATGTGAATTATTTCATGCCCTCTTTTATTCCCCACTATCCATTGCACCTGTCTATCATACAATGTCTGTACATTCAATTATTTTTCTTGTTTATTAGTCATTTGAATTGGAGAGGGTGATGGTAGTATCTAAGGGAGTAACAACACGGTCTTCAGAAAAGATAGTGCTACCAGTTGATGCAGATAGAACCATCATTGTACTTGCCCAAGAACCAGCCCCACCACACATAACCCAGACTCCCGCAGATTGTACCCTACCCAGTTGGACAGAGAACCAGCTACACCCCTTCTAACCCCAACCCCAGCAGATAGTAACCCAGGTCCAGTTGACACAGCACCGTCTCCACCACAGAGCACCCAAACATGAGCAGTTAATAAGGGAACTGCAATGCCCAAAGCACGAGGACCACCACTCTGAATCCCAACTCAACGCTTAAAGCAGAAGAAGAATTGTTCTTAGGTCAGGTTCTGTAGCTATGGTTCATACCAATGTTGTGGATATCGCTTATCGGGAACTTATCGGTCAACCCATGATAAGCGGTAAATCGGCTAGTTTATCAGCATATCGGCCTATTTATCGGCATATCGGCCGATTTATCGGCCAATTTATCTTATCGGTTAGACAATGGTAAGCGATAGATCGGCCGATTTATCGGAATATGAGAAGATATCTTGAACAATGGTTCATACTCCTTTGCTCTTGCATCACTGTATTTACTCATACCAACTATTTTCAAATTTGAAGGATGGAATTGAAACTCCAATGGCGCAACAGGTATGTTTTAAACCTGTTTCTTTAACTAGTTTGCCGTTGTAACTTGCTCTATGTTGATTTCAGTTTCAATTGAATAAACAGTTATGTTCTCATGTCATGCACATTACAAGTGTTGTTATTGATCTATAGTTTCCCACACTTATATTCTGTCTATTCTGCTTTGTCTTGAACAAATATTATTTGAACTATGTCTCTATCTTGATTTGGCAACAAAAACTAGAATGATATAGACCATAAAGTGACCATGGTAGATAGATATATGTTTGTTTCATGTTGTTATCCTGTCCACTTTACTACTGAACTGATTTACCAAAATAAGTTTCATATACAACGTGGTAAACCTATGATGTGCCTGCTTGTTCTCTTTTAGAATGCAAAGAAAATATTGGAGAACAGTACCCCGTTATGCAATGGTAAAGGAAGTAATGCAGATAAGGTTCAAGATAGTGAGACATCCCTATTGGTCTCCAAGAAAGCTGATAAAAACTATCTTGACAATAGTGAGAGAACCCAAAAGTCATGTCTTGATGTAGTGTTCGAGTTACTGGCTACTACTACTGGCACAAGCTCTTCGAACTTGCTGCCAGAATCAGTTCGTCTTGTTGAGTCTCAACTTCAAGTTGAAAGACATCAATCAGATGTGCTGCGACAGGAAGCTGAAGGACTAAGGAAGTCCCTGCAGAATTCAGATGCATACTTTCTGGTGCAACAACAAGCGCTGGAGGATTTAAGCGCCAAACAAGAGAAAGTTAATAAGCTTGCTAAGCATCTTGCCAGCATTATGGGTACCCAGGATTGTTTCTTGAGCTCTTCTGAAGTGGTTTCAGTTCTGGACTTGTTTTGCTGCGGCGTTTATTTGCACTGGTCGCCAACTTTGACAACCAGTGTATATGATATGCTGCTTTGTTCCCTATATTTGCACTGGTGGTAAACTTTGATGCACAGTGCATGTAATATGTGTAATAGCCATGATAGCCTAGCATAAGTTGCTTGCTTATTTATTTCCTTGTTGTCTTGTTTATTTGTTTGCTTGTAGTCAGTGCATTTCTTTTTCCGCGGTTTGCTACTGGCCGCAATAACCTATTTTTTAAAACTAGGCCACAATAACCATGGGCTGCATATTTACTGTAGTTACCATGGGCCTCCTACGGGCCGTAGAAATAATGGGTCTTCTACGGGTCGTAGCATCAATGGGCCTTCTACGGGCCATATATATGATCGATCGGCCAAACATGGGCCAATAACAGACCGCATTATGGGCCGTAAACGGGGTAGATTTGGAATCGTCCGTTCATGGGCCGACCATAACGGGTCGTCGTTAATCGGCCGTATTTGATGATGCTATGAAAACGGCCCAACAGATTAACGGGCCCCAAACGGGCCGATTGTAACCACGGGCTGAATTTGGCCCACAAGCAGAAAAGGCCAGTAACGGATCGTAAGTAACTGAATGCTGGAAATGAGCCCAAGAATAAAAGGGCGCTGAGAAGGCCGAAAGATAACACGGGTTGGAAATGGCCCAATGGAATAATGGGCCGTTAATGGGTAAAAGGCGGCACACTGTTCATTGCGGGCCAGATTAACCACAGGTCGTTAATGGGCCAATAGTTACAAATGGCCTCGTATGGGCCGAAAGAAATCATGGGCCATACATGGGCTAGAAGTTACAACAGGCTGGAATCATACTGGACGGCCCAGATGAAGCTACTAGGCTTAATTCCGATAGGCCGTAACGGCTCGCGAGTTAGCGGGTCGTAAATGGGCTATATACGAACAGGCCGTTAACAGGCTTTCCGCGGGCCGGCCCTTTACCTTTTGACCAAGTCAAACGGGCCAGCCTTTTCGCCGGAATGGGCCTTTGTTGGGCCGTGCCACGTGTCGACGTATCATAGGCACCTCCTGTCCAATGAATGGATGACATCTGTCCCAACGGTGAGCCAACACATGTTTCCTTCGGCGAATGAGAATTTTACACGTGGAAAATCCTCATCGGTCCCGGCTGTTAACGGGTTATCGGATCCAAACCCGGACCCGATAGCTTAACGGCGTCCCATTACGGTGGATGCCACATGTCGGTTACCCTTGACGAAAACACTTCCATGATGCGCCATTTATCGTCATGGAAGTGGACACTTTCGTGATGATAATTTTGGTAATGTCATGGAACACTTCTATGATAGCACAGGTATGACTATCTTGATTTTGTCATAAAATCTTCATGGATGTACATGCATGACAGAAAACTTGACCTACTGTGACAAACACGTATCATCACGGAAGTGTATTTTTCTTGTACTGTTATGATCACCTAGTTACAGATAACGTTTGAGCAACCCCAAAGTTCATCATACGATAAGAAGTGACTGCGATAGTATCATGGTCTAAGAAACTAAATCACACGTTAACACTCCGTGTTATAACAATTGATTTCAGATGATATTATCTCAAAGCATAACAAACAAGTTGGGGTCGATTCACTATGATCGTGCTTATAATGTCATATACTCTCAATGTTGTTTTAGGAATATATCCTAAGATCCGGAAAACATGATCACCAACAACACTTAAGCTGGTCTTAGAGGTAAGACTAGGAACCTATTCTTTACCTTTTATCATTCCACATGTGCATATGAGTTTTTGACTGAATCGCATATTCCAATATCATAGCAGTTATAGCATGAAATGTAAACTATTAATTATGAACATGGAAATATAATAATACAATATTACTGCCTCTAGGGCATATTTCCAACAGGGGACTTCTACAAAGTCGGTTTGGACCTAAAACATGAGACCTCCTCGGACTCTAGGGCTAAATGCCACGGATCCTAGCATTCGCGTAAACTCCACGGACTCCCGCGTCTGGCATAGGGGTAGATGTCGTGAACCCACACATCTAGTGCTACTTGTGAACTGCGTTGGAATTTCCCTGAAGAGGAGAGGATGATGCAGCACAGCAGAGATAAGTATTTTCCTCAGTTAAGAACCAAGGTTATCAATCCGGTTGGAGAACCACGCAACACCTCGTTAGCAACACCTGCAAACAAACAAAAAATCCTTGCAACACAACGCGGACAAGGGGTTTCCAATCCCTCGACGGTTACGTGCAAGATTAAATTGTATGGTTTGATAGATAGATTGAACAAAAATACAAATAAAATAAATAAAGTAAAATTGCAGCAAAGTATTTTAGGATCTATATATGAAAAGTAGACCCGGGGCCATAGTTTTCACTAGAGACTTCTCTCTTGAAAATAGCATACGGTGGGTAAACAAATTACTGTTGGGCAATTGATAGAAAAGCGAATAATAATGACGATATCCAAGGCAATGATCATGTATAAAGGCATCATGTCTGAGACAAGTAGACCGACTCCTATATGTAGCTAATACTATTACTCCACACATCGACCGTTATCCACCATGCATCTAGAGTATTAAGTTCATAAAGAACGGAGTAACACCTTAAGCAAGATGACATGATGTAGACAAAGTAAACTCACGCATGAATAAACCCCATCTTTTTATCCTTAATGGAAATGATACAAATATGTGTCATGTCCCTTTCTGTCACTGGGATTAAGCACCGCAAGATCGAACACATTACAAAGCACCTCTCCCATTGCAAGAAAAACCAATCTAGTTGGCCAAACCAAATCAGTAGATCGGAGAGAAATACGAAGCTATAAGAATCATGCATAAAATAGTTCAGAGAAAACTCAAATAATATTCATGGATAAATTTGATCATAAACTCACAATTCATCGGATCCAACAAACACACCGCAAAAAGTAATTACATCGGATAGAACTCGAAGAACATCAAGGAGAACATTGTATTGAAGGTCAAAAATAGAGAGAGAGAACCATCTAGCTACTAATTATGGACCCGTATGTCTGTGGTAAACTACTCACGCATCATCGGAAGGGCGGCAAGGTTGATGTAGAGCCCCTCCGTGATCGAATCCCCCTCCGGCAGAGTGTCGGAAAAGGCCTCCAGATGGGATCTCGTGGTTCTGGAACTTGCGGCGGTGGAAAAAGTATTTTGGCTGGCTCTCTATTTGTTTCTCGATTTTAGAGAATTTATAGAGGCGGAGTTAGGTCAAACGGAGCCACATGGGCCCCACAAGCCACCAGGGCGTGCCCTACCCCCTGGACGCGCCCTGGTGCCTCCTGGGCCACTAATGCATCTTCTCTTCCCTCCCGAAGCTTCCAAGGCCTCTTATGTCCAGAAAAATATCTCTAAAAAGTTTCGTCGCATTTTGACTTCGTTTGGTACTGATATTCTGAAAAACCAAAAATAGGCAAAAAAACAGCAATTGGCAATGTGCACTAAGTTAATAGGTAAGTCCCAAAAAATGATATATAATTTCTTGTAAATGTATGTAAAATATCCAATATTGATACTATAATAGCATGGAACAACAAAAATTATAGATACATTATTGAAGACGTATCATCTAGCCCCTGCCTTCCATGCAACCCCTTTGTGCATCGACCTAAGGCCTCGTGGGCCTTACTCCTTGGCCCAACCAAGGTGTCCTCGCACTAGGGACCCTTTGAATTTATCTGGAAGGTTCCATAACCTTCTGGAAATCACCAAAAGTTACTAGGACCTTCCCGGGACCTCCTAGAATATTTATGGGAATAACCGAAACTCTTTCGAAGCCCATTCTCTTATTCTCCTTAGTTCTCTAACGAACCACAAAACTTCCTTTCGTTCAATTATCAACAATGGAACCGTGAACATCCATGTTGACCCCTACACTCACGCAAATGATATTCGAGTGAACCATTGGTTATCATATGTTATTCCCTTTGCTTCACGATATGTTACAAAATCTGAGGTGAAATATATCGGTATCCTCTTGAGTCATTCTCATGCTCATTATGCAGGTCTCCGTGTTACCAGTTTTGTTCTTCTTTTTCGTTGTCGTGTTCCGACATCCCTGTGACCTAGTCACCCGTGTCAGGCCAGACGATGATGTATGCTGTCACACCGTCAGAGCCCTAATAATATCTCTCTATTGTCGGAGGAGCAAATCCCACTTTTGAGCTATCTAGCCCCTTGTCACACTTCTCGATGAACCTGAGAGGTGTCGCTATGATCACCATGTTACAGATAACGGTTGAGCAAACCGAAAGTTTCTTGTCTGTTATGAAGTGACTACGGTACTCTCATGCTCTAAGGAACTAAAGCATACATTGACTCTCCGTGTTATAACTCATAGACATGTGACGATAACATCTCAAAGTATAACAAAAAAGTTTGGTCAATTCAATATGATTGTTCTACTAACATCATACTCTGAAAGTTGTCTGGCATCCTCGTTACACTTAATAAAATGCCCATGATCAGGAAAACATGGTCATCACACAACACTTGAGCTAGTCCTAGAGGCTAGACTAGGAATCCAGTTTTACCGTTTATAACTCTACACATGCTTATGGGTTTTCCTCTTAATCACATATTCAAGAATCATACCGGTTATAGCATAGAGTATAAACGTCTAGTTATAAACATGAAAATAAATAATACAAATATTATTGCCTCTAGAGCATATTTCCAACAGTGCCTACCTATGTCGCATGTATGGATTATGGGTGTGGAAAGTAAAGAAGGGACCGCAAGTGAGAATGAGAGGCATACCGCGGGTATTTATGAAAAAAAATCTATTATTTGGCTATAACCCCCTGTGGATTGCATGTCGATGTGATGATGGTCAACGTGCCACGTGAGTAGTACACATGATCTGAACTGTTTACCACATTCGATGAACACCTTACAAACTTTTAGAATTCACATACGCATTTTCTTTTGAAGTTTTAAGACTAGTTTGAATTCCATCTGATAATTATGGTGCCTTGGATGCAACTCACCCCTCGAATACCATCATATACTAGGTAATTAGGTCTGCTTTTTTAAGGGAAATACATTTTTTTCTTGAGAAGATATTGAGTGAGGTCTGCTTTTTTTTTTCCTTTTTAGATCAGGTAGATCTACTAAGGGCATGGCCAACGCGTCGTCCCAAAGGTGATGCCCCGCCAGCCAACTAGGATCGGATGCCATCATGGCAATAAAGCTATAGCCTGAAGGTGACAGGTGATTCCTGCAGAGGAGGCGGCTTCCTCGAGCGAAAAAGCGGGAGAAGTGATGAAAAAGCGAGAGAAAGAGAGGAATGGGGAGGAAAGAAACTGGTTCGAGATCGCGACCATGGAGGGCCACGAGCTCGGAAACATGACCATGCCCGGGGGCGCAAGCTTGGGATTGTGGGCATGGCGGTTCCGGCCGACCTAAAGCAAGCGAGATTTGGGGAAATCGAGCTCTTCCCTGTGGGAGTCCCGCATCGGTCAGATCTGAAATAGGGGCAGAATTTTCTTACGTGGAGAAATACAAGAGCTTCACCAAATCTCATCTCGATTTGTTAGAGAGAAGCGAGATTGGAAATTTCCTGCGGGTTTGGAGCAGATGGATAGCTGAATCAAGCGATGAATGGGCAAGATTTGGGGAAGAATGCACACAGAGATAGACGGTTCGAGAAGAGAATAGCTTGCACAGGGAGGACGTGGGCCCCAGTGAGTGGTGGCCTTGGGTTAGTGCGTTGGAGATTAAAAATCAAACCTATAGCCTCGTTTATTTTTTGATCTACATGGACAACGGGGCAGCACCAAGGTGATGCCACCATTGTACATGCCCTAATGGCAGCGTGGGCACACGGTGCTTTGGGGCGAACCTGTCCGAAGTTTCCCGAGCGGGGCCAACACCATGAGGTCCATGGTACATGGTCCAATGTCGTAGGGTCGACTGGCCTAAACACACGTTGATGGACTTGTCCTTCCGTTTGTTTCGAGCGGTCCACTGGCATGTCGGCGGTCGGCCGCAGGAGCCATCACCTTCTTTTGTCCGATTCCGCCTGTCTAGACTCGTCATCACGCCCTCTTTACTCGCAAGTCACAACAACGACGATAATAACAGCTCATTCATCCGTTCGCGCGCGCTCGCCCGCCCTGCCACCGGCAAAAGCAAAGTCACACCACCGAGGCAGCCGAACCACACGTCACGCACGCCAACGTCTACGGTGACACACTCGCAGCATAAGAGACAGGGGCGAGACGTGCTCTCACTTGCGACGAGAGGCGAGACGTCGCGCGCGCCAGGGCGGTCACAGTGGAGGTGTGGAGCTGAGACTGAGCAGAGCTAGCTAGTCAACGATGGGCTTTAACCTGCTGGTGGCGTTCGCGGCGGCGAGGGGCTTCGTGCAGGTGTTCCACCTGTCGGCGCCGCCGCAGTCGCCACTCAACCTCTGGCTGCCGCTCGCCCGCCACCTGCCCGAGGCCTGTGCTGTCGTCTACGGTGCGCTCGCCGCCCACCTCGCATGGCTGCGCCGCGCCTATACGCGCGGCCGCACTGTCGCCGCAGCCGCGACGACGTCAACGTCCTCCGTCAGGCGCTGCTCGACGTCGCCTACTGATCTTTCGACATGCAGCAGAGCGCCGCGGGGTAGTGTTGCTCTCGCTCGCTGCTTCTAGTGCTTTGTGGCTTACGAGTTAGGACGTTGTGTTTCTGTTTGTTCTCTTGGTTCTATGTTCATCTATCTGTTGACACCAGATTTTGGCATGACCAAGAACTTAATTAAGATGGCTTTAAATGAAGAAGTTCTTAAAGTAATAAAGTTTCGTATCGTCAAAAGGAGAAACTTTGATATTTGGGCAATAGCTATCCGGTCTCATCTCTAAGGCCGAAGTTACGTTTGAAGTTCTGAGATTTTGTATCCAGAACACTATTCGACTGATTACGCCCTCAATACTGCCTCGTATGGAAAAGTGATCAATACGGATTGCTTCGTCTCGTCGAGACAATTGATTTTGATATAAAATCATCCAAATCCAAGTTCGTATGCAAAAGTTAGAGCCAAAACAGTGCAATGTTGCAAAAAATGATGGAGATGACCGGACGCCCAAACCCTCATGTTGCTACCGGACTGTCCGGTAATTGGGACCAGACTGTCCGGTCTGGGGCGAGAAACACGTCAAAACCTTCTGTTGTGACCGGACAGTCTGGTCCGATAAAGCGGACAGTCCGGTCCAAACCGAAATTGTGTATCTTTACGAATCTGATGATTGCCGGGGCAATTAGGCCTTCAAGATGACCTTGAATAAAAAAAATGTTCAACATGAAAGTTGTTCGTCTTGTCGAAACGGTCAAGATTGCTTTTGGGCTCTTTTCCATCAAAGATCGTTTACTGCCACAAAAAGAACCCGCAAGGTGCAGCCAGTTTAAACCGAACAGTTTTGGGAAGTTCGGATAAGACCAATCCGAATTTGACTAGGGTTTTGGACGTGAATCCAAGCCTTTTCCTTGCACGGAAAGTCCAGCCACCTCTTATATACCTAAGGGGTGACGGCCGATTGATCAACAACACACAATCGAACAACTCATCTACTGTTTACCCTAGTTTTACATCTCTCCCTGGTTCTTTCTCCCTCGTTCTTCATTCGTTCTTCGTGTTGAAGGGCAGCGATCCTCGAGGCTCTAGGGGCGGGCGAACCGACCTAGGGCAGCACATAGCTGCCGCGCGTCCAGACGGGGTCCCTCCCGGGCGTGTGGGGTTTTGGGTGCTCAAAAGCACCCGCCGGATTGCCTGCGTACCGCACTTCCGGACGGGTCTCCTTCGACGTGAGCTGCGGTGCATCACCCTCGGCGTCGGAGGTACACGGTGACGTGTTCGTGTGCGAACACACTTTTTCATGCCCCCTGTTTTTCAGCAAACTTGTGCGCCGAAAAATAACTTGCACGATGCTTTTTCTGAGGATGATGTCAACACTCCATCGGCCATTTTATGTGCTTCGGGTGATAATTTCTATATCGGCCATGTTTATGCTTAGGGCAAAAATTCTATATCGGCCATTGATTTTAACTTCTTGTTACATCATACCATGGAACCGATTACCACCAATCGGCTTTAAAGAGATGGGAGTGAACCCGTTCCTCGTAGCACTAAGGAAATCAAACTCCGAGAGGTCACGCGCTGTTAAGCAAGTAACATCAGGATGATTCCAATCCACGGATGCATCGGCCAAAGCAACACAAGACGAAGTATCCGCGTGAATGACTTCTACCTCATCATCGACCCATTGTATTAAGAATTGATGCATGGTAGATGGAACACATTGGTTAGCATGAACCCAGCCGCGGCCTAATATAACACTATAGTTGCCTTGCACCTCGGCGATGAAGAATGTGGTGGCCAAAGTTTTACTTCCCACGGTGAGTTCCATGCACATCACTCCTTTGGCCTCTGTTTTTTCTTTTCCCTCAAATCCATTAAGTACCATATTGGTCTTCATCAATGCATCATCATCTAACCCCAACTTCTTGAATACTGAGTAGGGCATAAGATTTACCACGGCACCACCATCAACGAGCATCCTAGCAACCGGCGATCCGTTAATATGACCTTTGAGGTACAATGGCTTCAAGTGTTTCATCGGTTCTTTTGGCTTCTCGAAGATAGCATTCTCAGGACCAAAATCCAGTTGGGCTACCTCCCCTTCTTCACCTATAGCACGAAACTCGGCAGGTAAGTAATATACCATATTAATATCCATACCTTCCCGAAACGGCGTAGATTCATAATCCACCATCTCATCTTCATCTCATAACGTGTATATTGGGCTTAAATATTCATCAATTGAAGGGGATGTTTCAGGTGATGCGGATGATGTAATAGGGGTCGCACCATCCTCTTTTGATGGTGAAGGTGTTGCTGGAGCTAATGCAGAAGCATCTATGTTTCGTTTTTTTAGGCCTCCACACTTGTTTTGTGAGTGCCATGGGCCGAATTTCACTTAACAATTCGTCCCTTTGCCTCTCCTCTTTGTGCTCTACCTTCTCGTGGTTCCTCATGCGGTGTAATCTCCTTTTCATGGTCTTGGTTAAACCGGGAGGACACCATTTAGGTTGAGTATATTTGGGATCCCTTGGTTTAGCTTTGCGTGTGCTCGCCTCATGATCATTCACCATGGAACCCTGCTGAACAATAACAATATCACCATTAGAAGTAGCCAGATTACCAACAACCGGCTTTTCGATCTCCTTTTGCTTGTCGCATTCTGCAATTTCCGCATTAGGTGACTTAACACGCCACACTTTTTTCTTGGCCTTGCTTGGAGAAATTTTTGTTGGCCGATTAGCATCATAGCTCAAACAGCCTTGCGTGGAATAATAAAGTCTCGTGCGAGCAGGCCTTCTAGGTGCTGCCCGCCCCATATGAAAAGCATAAGGGGCCATTGGGGGCTGCTCCCATCCTCCACTGAAGCCTCTCATGTAATATGGCGCATAGGAGGGTTGTGACATCCATGGTGTCGGTGCCCATGACCCATATGGCCTTGCATAGCATCGAAACTCTTGCTCCGGGGCAATCTTTAACGTTTTGAATGTGATGACCGATTAGAGCTAGAACCGGCCGCTTGACTTGCATATTTGGATAGTAACATATCAAAAGTTGGCCTGATTCTCTTGCGCTTAGCTTCACTCTTTCCCCACTTGCAACTTCTGAATTCTTGGGCTTGATAAATTTAACATGAGTATCTTCTTGTACTTGTGGTTGCCCCCCGAGTGTAGGATTTTTTATGGTGATCTTCAATACTTCCTTGCCATCGGGTTGCTTATCAAGCACAACCTCTCGTCCCAAGACTTTGTCGCCCTCCTTGCCTTTCCTGGGTTCACCAATAAGAACATTATCTTTATTAGCAGATTTGCCTACGCTAGGCCGAATCAACATTTTCTTTCCCTCCAAGTCCATGGTGTTTATCGGGAAGGGTTGTTTATCAACTTGCATCTCAGAAAAATTCAAGCGTCCATCATTAATGGCCGATTGTATCTGTCTTCTGAAAACATTGCAATCATTAGTAGCATGAGAAAATGAATTATGATATTTGAAATAAGCACGCCGTTTCAGCTCCTCAAACGGCGGTATGGTGTGTGATATTCTAATCATCTTATCTTGCAAGAGAGCATCAAATGTTTTATCACATTTTAATATATCAAAAGTAAACCTCACCTCCTCATCACAATTCTTGCGAATCGGCTTAAGAGCATTGCACATATAGGGTTTGGCCTTTGAGGACCAAACAAATTCAGTAGTATAGACATCAACCTCCTCGTCCGAATTATCATCATTATGTTCAACCATATGCATTCTAGGACGATCGGTTGTAGACCTATGGACCTCTACTTCGACTCTCTTGGGCCAAAGCTTTTTGTAAGCCTTGATTAATGCTCAAAAACTCATAACTTTCTAGCTTATCTTTAATGTGAGTTTTCAAACCATTAAGAACAAGATCCGCCAAGTCTCTCTCAGTTATCACTAAGCTATAACATCGGTTTTTTATATCTCCAAAACTCTTGACATAATCGGTGACCGATTCATCATGTTTTTTCCTAACCGATGTAAGATGTGACAACTTTAGCTCATTATCACTGCTATAAAAGTGATCATGCAACTTTTTCTCTAATTGCGACCATAAGAGAATTGAACCATGCGGTAAAGCAGCAAACCATGAAAATGCGGTGCCAGTTAAAGACAAGGGAAATAAACGCACTTTCAACTCTTCCATGGAACCTACTTCACCCAACTGTGCTATATACTAACTCATACGCTCCCAAATCGTTTTCGTACCCTCACCACTAAATTTAACAAAATCAGGAACCTTATAACCTTGACGGTAAGAAATTGCATCGAAGTGTTCAGGATAAGGCTTTTGGTACACACGACTCTTTACTTTCGACTTGTTTCCGAAAGTTTCTAGAAATATCTTATGCAAATCCTCCCTTAATTTTGCTAAAATTGGATCCGAGGTAGATGAAGATGTTTGTGGCAATGACATAGGAGCAACCTGAGTACTAACTATTGGTGCAACTTGTGGGATGGGCGCCGAACCATAATTCGGCGGAAGACCAAACATGCTTGCGCCTATGGATGGTGTGACAAAGTGATTCAGCGTTGACGCCGAATTGGGCACACTCATAATACGATTAGGGTATGTAGGTGCAGCCACATGCTGGTTGGTTTGAGTAGGGTAAAAATTCAACGGCATATTATATTGTTGTTGCATAGGTGGTGCCGATGAAATAGGTAAAATTGGACTAGGGTTTTCAGATATACCAACAGTACCACTAGATGATGGATGCATATTTTTTTGAGCATTAGCACTAGCCACAAAAGAATTGTATGCCATCACATTACCCTTACTAACAAGGCTTTCAATAACAGCTACTTGCTATGGAGAAAAAACTTTACTCACAGTGATCGCATCTTGTCCGTCGATGAGGCGAGGAAAATTGACGTTTCCAGCCGGAGCGATGTTGCCTTGACGGTCCTTCTTGAAACTTGAAAGAAACGCTTCCAAATCCTCCTCCTCGCGCTTCTTCTTGAGAGCCTCAAAAGCCTCTTCACGCTGCTTCTTGCGCGCTTCGTAGGCTTGGCGATGTTCATCCGATAGTTCATCAAGACTGGGCTTAATGATGTTATCAGCATCAACTTCTGAGGGCTTGGGGAGATTATACATGGTTGATGATGATTCTTGATCTTTCGTCCCCAGCGGAGTCGCCAAAAAGTGTGTTCGCACACGAACACGTCACCGTGTACCTCCAACGCCGAGGGTGATGCACCGCAGCTCACGTCGAAGGAGACCCGTCCGGAAGCGCGGTACGCAGGCAATCCGGCGGGCGCTTTTGAGCATCCAAAACCCCACACGCCCGGGAGGGGCCCCGTCTGGACGAGCGGCAGCTATGGGCTGCCCTAGGTCGGTTCGCCCGCCCCTAGAGCCTCGAGGATCGCTGCCCTTCAACACGAAGAACGAACGAAGAACGAGAGAGAAAGAACAAGGGAGAGATGTAAAACTAGGGTAAAAAGTAGATGAGTTGTTCGATTGTGTGTTGTTGATCAATCGATCATCACCCCTTAGGTATATAAGAGGCGGCTGGACTTCCCGTGCAAGGAAAAGGCTTGGATTCACGTCCAAAACCCTAGTCAAATTCGGATTGGTCTTATCCGAACTTTCCAAAACTGTTCGGTTTAAACTGGCTGCACCTTACGGGTCCTTTTTGTGGCAGTAAACGATCTTGGATGGAAAAGATCACAAAAGCAATCTTGACCATTTCGACGAGACGAACAACTTTCATGTTTAACATTTTTTGATTCAAGGTCATATTGAAGGCCTAATTGCCCCCGCAATCATCAGATTTGTAAAGATACACAATTTCGGTTTGGACCGGACTGTCCGCTTGACCGGACCAGACTGACCGGTCACAACAGAAGGTTTTGACATGTTTCTCGCCCCAGACCGGACAGTCTGGTCCCAATTACCGGACAGTCCGGTAGCAACAGGAGGTTTTGGGCGTCCGGTCATCTCCATCATTTTTTGCAACACTACACTGCTTTGGCTCTACTTTTTGCATATGAACTCGGATTTGGATGATTTTTATATCAAAATCGATCGTCTCGGCGAGATGAAGGCAATCCATATAGATCACTTTTCCATATGAGGCAGTATTGAGGGCGTAATCAGCCAAATAGTGTTCTGCATACAAAATCTCAGAACTTCAAACATAACTTCGGCCTTAGAGATGAGACCGGATAGCTATTGCCCAATCAAAGTTTCTCCTTTTGACGATACGGAACTTTATTACTTTGAGAACTTCACCATTTGAAGCCATCTTAATTAAGTTCTTGCTCATGCCAAAATCTGGTGTCAACACTATCTTTCCCGGGGATTGCGTGATTTGCACTTGTAAAATTGATTTGTAAACAGAGATGAATTCTGCTAGAACAAAGATGAATTATTCAAAGAACAGTCCAAAGTAATGCAAAAAAAACAATGAAAGGATAAAAGGGTTCATAGGGATCATACTACACGATGTTGTTGAAGAATGGGGATGCCTTTGCCTTCTGGGTCTTCTTAGAATTGACTTGGAGATTCCTTGGTTGTCATCCCCAAGCTTGAATCTCAAATCCTCCTAGGCTAATAACCTTGATTCTGATGGCAATCCTAATGAAGTAAACTATGGTCTAAATACAACTTAAATGAAATTCTTAGTCCCGGTTAGTCCATAAGTAATCATAAATTGGTTTTCCTGTTGTAGGTATAGGATGTCAACGTGGTGTAATAGTAGCTACAGTAAAGAACACAATCATATACTCTCTTGATCAAACACATACCGGACAATATGCTATTATGTAGCAAATATAAATCTTGCACAAGAATCTGTCAAAACAGACCGTTGGACAGAGACATAATTATGGATCATTTTTTTTGTTACTCACAAATTCTAAAAGCAATAACATAGATAATAGACATATGTGGCTCTGTTCAGTAAAAAGCTCGAAAATTTATCATGCTCTTGGCATTCTCACAAATGCTTACAAGAACAGCAAAACTGGAAAACGGAACAACACTACCAACATAGCCTAAACATTCAAGATAATAGTACAAATTATCACTTCATAGAAATAAAACAAGGAACGAACTTTGTTACATTAGCATAGCAAGTTCTACATTATTCAAACAAAAACAAAAGATAATTAACTAATTGGTGTGTCCCACAAGTGTTTTCCTTAATGCCTTTTAGCTAGGCATGGTGTTTTTGGATGATGATCAAGTCTTACCATCTCCACTTCCAATGGAGCCATCAATTCCAAACATAACCTCATAACCATTTTTATTGTTCTTTGGGAAGTGTTCTCATCCTTTACTCATAGAAATTCATATTTTTATAGTTTGTTCCTTCATGTCATGTTAATAACAACCGCTAAAGTTCCTAGAAAAGGTCTTTCTGATATAATTGCACATAGGGGATTAGGTTCCATATCCATAAAAACAAAATCTAAAGGGACATAATTCATATCAGGAACCACAAGAATGTCTGCAATGGAACCACAACTGACATTTAGTAGGATGTTTCAACCCAAGTGCTTCATATAATTCTTAGGCATTGTGGACACACTTGCAGCAAGACCAGATAATGCATCACAATTAAAGTTATTGAGACTAATATTTATAGTTGTTTTCCAACCATCTTCCAACTTCCTAGGGATCATGGCTTCTCTATTATAGTTCTCCTCCTTAACATGTAAAATAATTTCAACAATGTATCTAGTGAATTGATTTCTTTGATCTAATGAGGAACATTTCAACTTTAAAGCTTCTACATCATTGGCGATAGTTTCCGCCTTGTCAAATAAAACTCTCAACCTATCAAACTTTTCTGCAAAACTTATGTTCAATTCTTTTTGGGAAGTGATAAATAATTTAACCATTGTTTGTAGACCAGTGGGTGTTTGATTACTTACATAAGAGTTACTTAAAGGAATATGATAATTGTTTCCATAAGGATTGTTGTTGAAATTATTTCTAGCACCCATGACTTCCTTCCTTGCCCGCATCTCGCCCAAAACAAACCTAAAGTGATAGATGGGCACTCATAAATGAGAAGATTCGCCTAGTTATGCCTTAACTCGGCCATTTGTGGACTAATACGTGTGTCACTTGATGTTAAAGCACTTTGCATAGTGATGGCCATAAGAGGAGTCATATCACTACTTGTCGGTGTTTCTAGGCATGAGAGGAGCTAAGAAACGAGGGAGCACCTCATGGTGACGAACAAGGAGGCCATATTCTTCACGTTATGCGACAGATAGCCCCCGACCCAATAAGCGCTCCCCGCAGTAGCTCGACTCCTTCACTTGAAAAAAAACGTCTTCGTATAGCGTGTAGAAAATCATCAATGTGCTTTGTTGCCATAAAAACTAGCAGCTATCTTGCTTCGGAACAAAGGTCTACCGGTTACACATTAAAAAAGTTTGTTAATTTAAAAATGTCCACCAAGGTTTAAAATTAGATCATTAATTTTTAATAAGTATTCAAGAATTTCAAAATTAATCATGATTTTAATTTTTTTGTAAATTTTAGAAAATGTTCATGAATTTTAAAAATGATAGAATTTCAAAAAAATCATGGATATAGAATGTATTCGCAGATAAAATAGAAATTAAATAATAACAAGACAAAAGAGAAAACAAACAGAAAAGAGGGTGAAAGAATGTTGGATGGAAACCTATAGAAATAATAACCAACAGATAAGAACAAAAGTCGTTGAGAAATAAACCAGGGAAAAGGTTAATGGAAATCACTACTATCGAGATGGTGCCAAAAGCTCCTATTGGGCCGACCCATCACGGTCGCAAATATATTTTGGCTACTCTTCTACACAATGGACATAGAATAGAAAATTCTGACGGGCATGCGATGATTTGTTCTCCCTCTGTAAACTAATATAAGATCTTTTAGACCGCGGAGTACTTAGGTGGAGGAAGGCAGTCCTTATGCACACATCACATATGCATGATACATAGTTGTTCGGTTTAGGGAATAACTGCTTCAATCTGTTCACTTTGGCTAGCTAGGTCGTCGAACCACATGGATATATGCACCGATTTTCTAATTACTTGAGTCTCTTCTCTTTCATGGGAGAAACGTATTTCTTTCCAATTCGGACCAAAACCAGAACTATATTACATCAGGTTACAATGAAGCAAGTCTCAACAATATATGACTCAAATAGGGGGAGGGGGGTTCTCCATGCTGCGATAGGACAAGCATGTCTCCAAATTAAGGTAAGACTCGATCGATGTCACTGGCACCAAAGAACTACAGAACTATGGTTCGTCATCTTGTGTTGTTTTCCTCTCCTTCATCGGAAACTACTAGGGCGTGGGGTGGTGGTGGTACTGGCATCTGGCCTTTCGTGATGAAGAAAACGAAGAGAGGACTCTCGTGGCACATGTCCACGCCGAAGAAAACAAAGCTAGTTTACAAGCCGCAAATCAAAGAAGGTAGGGTATAGGCTGAGTATCCTTTAGAGGAGCAAATTGGCTCCTTCAAAAAGGCCGTTTCTAACAGGTCCCTTAAATCTAACAAAGTAAAAAAAATGCCAAATTCATTTAATTTTGTGCCACCGACATAAACTGCACTACTAAATTATTTTATTAAATGCCAATTTTGTCACATACATCATTAATTCATCGCTAAGAGAACCGATCCAAAGAAAATTTACACATTTCAATAGAAACACAACTTCCTAGCTGCTTCTACTAGTCCGACCAATACTGTTACTCTTTGCCTTAACTGCCCATACTTTTAATTTTCTCTATTAGCTTCTCAAGCTTGCACACTTTTTTCTTCTTCGTCTCCTCAAACTTGTACATTGCATCATCTCTAGTCTCATCTGTAGCAAGTAGTGCATGAACATCTAGCAAATTTATCGCTATCAATAGATCAATGTCTCTTCTTCCCAATACCATAACTTGCATCCACCCTACATACAACTTTGAGCAAACGATGAGTTTCAATTGCGACAAATCCGAAAAACAACTGTACCAAATGGCACTCCTTTTGTTCTTTTCGCACTTGTAGAACACCCATTCGGGATGTTTCGGTGTGCTCGAAACGAGCCGCAACACCAGCCATGGGTACTATTCACACTTGATGACCGGCATGGGCGAGCCATGAGCTGTTGGGCAAGTGCTGAGCCTGGCCGATGGTCGAACGTGAATGAGTTAGTGGTCAGTCAATATGTGAGATGTGAGCGCCAAGAGGTGGTGCGGAGCTTTTTAGGGGGCTGCGCGGTTCAGTCCTTGTCGAATCATCCAAATGCGACAATGCTAGTGAGTGAGTCCGGCGAATCTGGTGACCATCGTAGGTCTACCACTTAGCCCCCGCCGCCAACGAGAACCAACCAAATCAAGGTGGGGAGGAGCGTCGCGGTGGCTGGCGGAGGCAAGTAGGGCGGTGTCGGAATGGATGCAGCGCCGGTTGGGGTGGATGCAGCTGAGGAGGAAGGGTGCAAATCACTCTGTGTCAGAGATGATTAAATTAAGAGTTGGGAGGGCCGAGGAGGATAATTTTTACTCCTACAGCCTTTTAGGCGATCAGTTAAGTCCAATTTAGAGGGAGGAAAGTGAAAATATACTCATCTAAAGCTTTTTAGGGGATCGGTTAGAGATGATCTAAGGAATCAAACTTGCCACGGCGCCCCACTGCACAACCCGTGCCAACCACTCAACCCGGTGGAGTTAGTTGTGTATAGAAAGGATAGGTCGGCCTCGTCTAGTTCAAACCAACATACTCGTGGGTTTACAAGGGTTATAGTCAGTTGGTCTATTGTCCACATGTTAATTTTTTTACCTTTTTCTAAATTATAAAGAAGGTAAATTATAATCACAATAATAAAAAATATAATATATATGCGTTATAAACAATATACGTACAAATAAACAACTTGCTTCAAAAAATTGTTCATGTAATTTAAAAATGTTCACATAACTAAATTAATATTGATGAATTAAAAAAAATATTTAACTATAATAAGTTTTTAAATATTTAATAAGAATATTAATAAATTTCTAAAATTTCTTACTCATATTTAAACACTTTATTAAATACTCTTATGGTCATAATAATAAGAATATTTAATTTAAAAAATTGATTAAATATTTAATAAGAATATTAAAAAAATAAATTATGGTCATAGTAATAAGAGGATGTAATTAAATAAATTTCCATATGTATTAAAATTGTTCATATTTATATTGAAATATTCATGTAGTACATAAAGTATTCATGCTTTTAGAAAATATTTATGTGGTTTTAAAAAAATTGTGTGTTTGCCAAACGATATTTTGTTAATCAAAATTATTTATGTAAAAATAATTATGAGCCTAGTGTGGCCCGAGACTATTGACCCTCAAATGAAGACTTCTTAAAATTTATATACACATTTATAATTCATAAAAATGATTTCACTTACGTGAGTATTTTTAGAATAATATGAACATTTTTATAAAGCATGTTATTTTTTATGCATATTATTTATAACAAAAATAATATTCTATCTTTATATTTATTACTATGACCATAATTTACATATTTTTATAGACAACCATAATTTACATATATCATAAAATTTTCTCAAAGAAGGCAAAACTGACATGTGGAGTATGGGCCGGTTAGAATGCAGCCCATTTAAACCCCACGAGTGTATTCTGTTAATGACATAAATTCTGTTTATCCATTCTAGACAAGAAGCATCGGTCGATGAAGTGGTTAGCTGAAAGTTTTCGAACTAATATTCTGTATTCGACGACCGGAAACAACAAAGTGATATGTGGTAAGTTCAAGCACCAATGGTATATTTACCTCATCTGCTGATCGAATTAGTTAGTTGTCAATCTGTTTTAGCTAATGTTATCTCTGTGAGTACTCCAACTATTGCCATGTCCTTTAATCTTGCAATAGATGGGATGAAACTCCATCTGGTGCTTTGTCCTTTAAATCTTGGAACAGATGGATGATTTGATGGCTTTGTCCTAGCTCATCCCTTTCTTTGGTGTGCTTGTAATCAAGTACACTCTTGTCAGACTCACAAATTATAGCAAGGCCTTATTGCATTACTTTAATTATATCTTGAATAATGTTGTATGCTTGATAAGAAGACAATAATTCATTCAGTGGCTAAGAAATAATAACTCATTTAGAGGCTAAGATAGCCACAACTCCATTAGAGAAATATACCCATTACCATCCCCCCCCCCCTTGCTGGAATGATGCCTCATATGGTTCTCGCAAAATTATGTTCCCCTCGCTCACATCTATCTTATGTGTGCATAATTGCCTACCTTGTTTATTTGATTATTCATTCTATTCTATCAAATGATATTTAATGGGGGTAATGCTTCTTGGAAAACGATTTTTCATTTGTCTCATCGAAGTACACAGAGTGTGATCTCTTTATGTCCTCTTATTTTGTCTCAATGCATGTTATCACTGGATAATTATCTGATGATGCTTATTTCCAGTTTACAGGAAAAGTTTAATGCAGGCAAGCTGCAAACAAGAGGAAATATTCAGTGACATTAAAGTGTGTGTCTGTAACTTTGAATAGGCTAGGCTTAATTCACAACAAGTCAGATGTGCAAGAGTTTAACGCAGGGGCAGTTAATGGGACACTTAATTCACTGCAGCACTTGCGTGAACACTTCCATGGGCCGGTCCAGTTTAGCACTCGCTCGTTGACACTCGTTGTACGAGAGAAACGCTCGCATGTATTATTTTTCTCTTTACTCTACAGAATAGCAATAATTATTAGTTTAAAAAATGTATGGCTACTAGTTTATTGAGGATATAAAAAGTAGTATAAAATAATAGAATTTTTGCAGTGGAAAAGCGTTCACGAATTGCACACAATGTTCATTAATGTGCAATCACTTCATGAATTTAATAAATGTTCATCCTTTTAAATTGTTTGTGAGATTAAATAATAATAAAGAGTTTTAAATATATTGACAAATTTGAAAATACTAACGAATTTAAATATATATTTGTTAACTTAAAACATTTTCATGATTTTTTTAAAATATCAGTGGATTATAAAATCATCACAATTTTAAAAAATACCCAGGAATTCTCTAAAATGGCATGAATTTAAAGATATTTACAAATTTAAAAAATGGAATATATTTAAAATCATTAATCACATATGAAGAATAAAATATTAAAGAAAAAAAGAAAACTAAAAAAGCGGAAATAAACCAAAATAAGAAACACAAGAAAAGAAAAGGAAAATCTACGCGTGGAACCCTCTAGTAACTTTCACATAACTGGGTGGGCAAACCATCCTGTGATATATTCGTTATGTTTCACCTTATTGAGATATTTTCTAGCTTCGGTTCTAGACTGCTGTGATGATGAATGTTCAAGTTAAGTCTTGGCTTCGGCTTGCGTTCCTATTGCTCAGATGCAGAGGCCGAGGGTGATCCTCCTTCTCTAAAAAAAGAAGAGGAGTATTATATGGTTTCTCTTGAAGTCGGAGAAACCCCTTTTGCTAAAAAAAACACGGATGGAGGAGTGTGCGCCTCATACTGAATCCGCACTGATAGTGCCAAATAAAATTTTATGGAGTTAACTGCTGGATAGATGTATTCGGCGAGTTTTTCTTTTTGAGGGGATTCGGCGAGTACTATGTCTTCGGCGAGTACTATGTAGTCTTGTCTTCGAGTGTTGGTCCAACATCTAGCGCACTCGCAATTAAAGCCCAAGAGATGCATTACACGGCTCGGGCCCATTTGTTTTGTGGTGCAACTATGTCTTCCTTTTCAGTGTTTTCTTCTTCTTTTTTTCAGCGTAACGCTTGCATTTTCTTTGTTTTTCGTACATATACTTATATTTCAAAAAATGCTCTCTCTCTCTCTCTCTCTCTCTCTCCCTCTCTCTCTCTCAAACTATTACCACGCATTACTATAAAAATATTCGGCCAATCTAAAAAGTTCGTTATCATAGTTTTCAAATTATTTACAAAACTGTTCAGAAAATTTTAAATAATTTCATGATACATTTAAAAATAAGTACCACAAAATTAAAAGGTTTTTATACGTATTAGTGAAAATGTTGGTACAATTAGAATATTCATGTGTTTACATAATATGGTAATGACATTTACAAAAATGTTGATCCACTGTAAAAACATGTTCGAGTAATTTTGGAATTAATTTCATAACATTTAAAAAATTGCTTATAACACTTTAAAAAATGTTCGCACATTCCAAAAAAAAATGTTCACGATATTTTTGAAAAAATAATCAGCGTGTGTCTAACATGCTTTTGGGTAAATGTTCAATGTGTACTTGAAAATTATTCAGTTGTGCATCAGATTAATATTCAACATGTATACGAAAAATGTTAAACATGTAATGAAAAAGGTCAACATGTATTTGAAAACAAACGAAAATCAAAGAGGAAAAACAAAAAATAACCTTGATAAAACCAGTACACACAAACACACACACAAAACCCGGGCAAAACTGTCATAAAACTGACAGAAGGTCCCCAAAACCAAGTGTGTATTGGTTTTAGAAGCTTCAAGGTCCAACACTATTGGCTGGCCCATCAGAGCGAATGATGTACGCGAGACCACTATGGGACATAACACTGGTGATCAGTTCATGCTCACAAGTCAATTTGTGGACAATCTAAAAAAAGGTTAGTTTGTGATCACCAATTGCGATGTATTAGGGCACTTGAAATAAAAGTCAATGAGGGTAGAGTAGAGCAAGCAACCGTTTTCCTCTCTCAACGTGAACTGCCACCCAAGGTCTCCTTCATGCCACTACCTCAGTCTCACTACTCTACCTGGTGTGGCCTCATCCTTGGCTAGAGGAGTGGGGAGCGCATCTTTTTTTCCTTAGTTCTAGTAGGTCCTTATGTTTTGGTTCACATGCGGAATTAGCGAGGTGGCGGCGTTGATGGCGCCTTCTAGCCTCCCACTTTCTCCATGACGCCCGATTTAGCATCGAAGAAGGGCCTGTGAGGACATTTGTTGCCAGATATGTTGGCCCTCTTGACAGTTTATGTGTTTGTCAGGAGGAGCAAGTTGTTGGCTCTTTGTGTGACGATCTAACATCTTCTTTTGATTTTTATGTGGCGTGGCCTGATTTCTCAAACCCAATCGACTGGTGATGAATGATTGCAATCCTGTGATGCATAGGATGGTGCCCCGATCGACGTTCTTTCGGTGATGGTTATTGCGGCCTTCAAAGCCTGGTATGACGAGGTTGTTTGCAACGGTCATAGAGGAGGCTCGTGGTGGCAGCGCTAGCGTCCAACGTGTATGACTAAGGGGTACACTAGCGGTTCACTGCTTCCATCTAGCATCGGGGTAGTGGCTCTGATAGTATGGTGGATACTACAGTCTGACTCATATCGTGCAGCGGTAACGACCAGATCTGCACAGAGACATGGGCGCCCTCCTGTGTACCGTGGAGGTTATCTGAGGTGGAAAGACATCTCACCAATATTCTAGTGTCTTTTTGAAGGAAATATGCCCTAGAGGCGATAATAAAGTTATTATTTATTTCCTTATATCATGATAAATGTTTATTATTCATGCTAGAATTGTATTAACCGGAAACATAATACATGTGTGAATACATAGACAAACAGAGTGTCACTAGTATGCCTCTACTTGACTAGCTCGTTAATCAAAGATGGTTATGTTTCCTAACCATAGACAAAGAGTTGTTATTTGATTAACGGGATCACATCATTAGTTGAATGATCTGATTGACATGACCCATTTCATTAGCTTAGCACCCGATCATTTAGTATGTTGCTATTGCTTTCTTCATGACTTATACATGTTCCTATGACTATGAGATTATGCAACTCCCGTTTACCGGAGGAACACTTTGTGTGCTACCAAACGTCACAACGTAACTGGGTGATTATAAAGGAGCTCTACAGGTGTTTCCAAAGGTACATGTTGGGTTAGCGTATTTCGAGATTAGGATTTGTCACTCCGATTGTCGGAGAGGTATCTCTGGGCCCTCTGGGTAATGCACATCACATAAGCCTTGCAAGCATTGCAACTAATGTGTTAGTTGTGAGATGATGTATTACGGAACGAGTAAAGAGACTTGCCGGTAACGAGATTGAACTAGGTATTGGATACCGACGATCGAATCTCGGGCAAGTAACATACCGATGACAAAGGGAACAACGTATGTTGTTATGCGGTCTGACCGATAAAGATCTTCGTAGAATATGTAGGAGCCAATATGGGCATCCAGGTCCCGCTATTGGTTATTGACCGGAGACGTGTCTCCATCATGTCTACATTGTTCTCGAACCGTAGGGTCCGCACGCTTAAAGTTACGATGACAGTTTCATTATGAGTTTATGTATTTTGATGTACCGAAGGTTGTTCGGAGTCCCGGATGTGATCATGGACATGACGAGGAGTCTCGAAATGGTCGAGACATAAAGATTGATATATTGGAAGCCTATATTTGGACATCGGAATCGTTCCGGGTGAAATCGGCATTTTACCGGAGTACCGAGGGGTTACCAGAACCCCCCGGGGGGTTATTGGGCCTACATGGGCCTTGAGGGAGAAGAGAGAAGGAGGCAGGAGGTGGCCGCGCGCCCCTCCCCTTCCTAGTCCGAATAGGACAAGGGAAGGGGGGCGACGCCCCCCCTTTCCTTCCCCTCTTCCTCCTCTTTCCCCCCTTCTCCTTCTCCAACTAGGAAAGAAGGGAGTCCTACTCCCGGTTGGAGTAGGACTCCCCCCTGGCGCGCCCCTCCTTGGCCGGCCGCCCCCTCCCCTTGGCTCCTTTATATACGGGGGCAAGGGGGCACCCTAGAACAAACAAGTTGATCTTCGTGATCGTTCCTTAGCCGTGTGCGGTGCCCCCCCCACGATATTACACCTCGGTCATATTGTAGCGGTGCTTAGGCGAAGCCGTGCGACGGTTAAACATCAAGATCGTCACCACGCCGTCGTGCTGACGGAACTCCTCCCCGAAGCTTTGCTGGATCGGAGCCCGGGGTGCGTCATCGAGCTGTACGTGTGTCAAGAACTCGGAGGTGCCGGAGTAATGGTGCTTGGATCGGTTGGACCGGAAGACGTACGACTACTTTCTCTACGTTGCGTCAACGCTTCCGCTTTGGTCTACGAGGGTACGTAGACAACACTCTCCCCTCTCGTTGCTATGCATCACCATGATCTTGCGTGTGCGTAGGAATTTTTTTGAAATTACTACGTTCCCCAACACTTTTTGGTCTGGCGTGGATTATTGAAGGATGGGACCATCGAACGACCTATCATCAGGATGTTGACTTGAACGCCGCTTCATGCTCGGGGTGAATTTTTTTTGCCCTGATCTTTATTGATCAACCTTAGCAGCGACGAATTTTCATCGTTACTCTGTTGAAGGCGTTGCCAGTATGAAAATCCCTGTTAAAACCATCTCCGGTCGGACGTGGCAACAATGGCATGAGGAGTTCATAGTGTTGATGTGGAAGAGTTCAACTTATTCATTGCTGTTATCTTTATATTTTCTATAATTTTCATTGTGGTTACCTCTGTTATGTACTCTATTTAATACTTAATAATATTACATGTGTGCATCACGATGACAAAGAGGCCGATGTATGTACCTCATTTTGAAAAGAAAAAAAAACTTAACGTACAGGCTTGTAATTGTGTTATGTGTGACTTTGGTTTCCGAGTTTCTATTTTCTAGTTTCAAGGTTGGGAAATCGTCACACATTGTCCCCTGCGTGTGGGATGCACTCTTTTCTCCGTCCTGTGAACTGCCGGCCATGTCTGCAGTGCACGGTGAGATGACTTCATCTTCTTCCTGATACGAGGCACGAGACGCCGGCCATACAGATTATTCAACGAAGCGGGGGAGGTTGCATATGAATGCCGAACCCATCTGAGATAGCTCTCTATCCCTATCCCTTGGCATGTACCATGCCTCCTCATCCTTCCTCTCGGTCAGCTCCCCGTCTCCGTTGCCACCCCTTAGGCGTAGTCGTTTTGGTTTGCTCCAGCATCTCAAATAGTACAACACTAGCGTTTTTCATTGAGGGATTCATCTATTTTTCCATGGCAAGATCAGAGTGAACTTCGTTGTGAAGTTATATAGAGGGAGCAACATCAGAAAAGAAGTTAACGCCCATTCATGCAAACAGTGTGCCAGCTCTCACTCACATTTTGCTCATCAACTCATCTTACTGTTATGATTGGTGTTCTATCTTGATCATACCAAATGTGTTTGCCAATGAATCAGCTATACACTCATGCTTCGAGCATGAGAGCCATAATATAATAAATCATGCTTACTGTGTTACCTACACGAAAGCTGTTATACACCAGTGGTGTCAGAGAAAACTTCTATACACCACACCAGGCATGGAGTTTACAACCAGCAACGAATGTCTACTCCCTCATTAACTTAATAGAATACATTTTTTTGACACTGTTATAGTGTAAAAAATGGGCTTATATTAAGTCACGGAGGGAATAAGTGTTTTTCTTTTTTTTAGCCTTTTCCTCTTCAGGTCTGTGGCATGTCGGCACGTTCGTCATCATCATGTCATTCATAACTGTATTCACCCGGTGCATGATATCATATAGATAATAAAAGGGAGACTTAGGTTGCATTATGCATTAATTGAAGACAACACTGTGCAACACCCACAATCGAAAAGAAGATGATTAAGATATTTTACATTCCAAAAAAATCTGATCGAAACATAAACAGCATTGGAAATACAACGGCTAAATGGTTTGCAACTTCACTATCCGCTATCTAGTGAGTTGGCACATCTATCACTCAGTAAATCAAAAAAAAAATTAAAACAAGGCAAAAGATTTGACATTTTCATTGATTAAGAAGAAGAGAATTGCCCGTTTAATTGATGGAAAACCGGCCTAAAACCGATACAACACAACACACATGACATGGACAGCACCGGCCAACCTGACCACCGACATGGAACATAATCCACGACAGCGCATGCCAACAGATGGCCACACGCGCAAGCAACCGACAGCTCCGACTTCGACGACGAGCAACAGAAGGGAAATATGCAGGACTTGCGCCGACCGTGCCCTCCGCAAACGACTGCCGAGTGTCTGTCATCGTCACCACCTGGACTAGCTCCAACGCAACTCCGACTTCAAAGCAACCAAGCAACCACAGAAGAGCACCTCAGACACGCATGGAAGAACCGACTACCGAAGACCACACCGCGATCCAAGATCCTCTCGACGACATCATCGTTGCCAAATAGAAATCAGCGCCCCGCCTCAGCAAACCACACGGCGAAGATGCCGTCATTGACGGCGAATGCCATCATCCACCAGTCTCTCAGTCATAGCCGGCTCCGAGACGATGCCCCCAAGGAGGAGAAAGACGCTAAGACGCCTCCATCGCCCGATCCAGCGGATCTGAGGTTTTCCTCCAAAGCCAAAGCCATGGGTAGAAGGAGGAGCACCTCCGCGACGACGCTTCCAAGAAAGATCACGGTACCCGCAGGCGCCGTTGTTATCGGCTCCGGACTAAATCATAAATGTGTACCTGTGGGAGTAATCAATGGCGTATTCACCATGGAACACACCACTGGTAACGTGTCAAAATACCAGTGATGCGCGTGAGGTAATGCCACTGGTAGCCGGACAGGGCCTACCTTGAATAAGAGTTTAAAGGATAAGGGCATGGCGTCTCTCACACGAGCTGATATGAGATTAAAGGATAAGGGCATGTTGAACGCTTCGGCCCTTGGGAGTTGGGATACCGGCACGTCTAGATGGATGGACACCCCCTATCCAGCCAGGTCATCCGCAACGACGATATTTACAACAGCTCATCAGTTGGCGCTTGCAACCGGGGAAGGCCGCAACCTCCGGCCCGGCCGCCAGCAAAGTCGAAATGGCACCGGCATGCCAGCGACGAGCCGTCACATCACCATTCCGAAACTGTGTTCGTTTCTGGAGCCGCACCGAAGCGTCTAGAGGCGCATGGGGATCGGCAACGAGACGTCACTTGCGAGCGAGTACGTCCAACGGTCCAGTGGCCTGATGGAACTTTGGAGGTAGGCGTGTGCGGCAGGCAGGTAGTCGAGCTAGTTACAGTGACAGGAGTTCACCATATTGTGTGTGTATTTATTTGACATACCAAATATTACATATCTGGGAAAAATGGTATAGCTTTCAGTTATTTTTTTTGATGGAGATATAGCTTTTTATTAATTTCGCCAGGCCTAAGAAAGCTTGACTTAGCCAGAGCAAGGAGAACGTGCCCCTGCTACAGCTGAGAATCTCTCGAGACAGTTCCTTCCCGGCCCGATCCCGGATCCTCTCCGCCGGCAGCGCTCGTCGGAGGAGTGATGGGGGAGGTGCTCGGCGTGTTCTTGTACATAGTAGCTGCAGGTCCAGCTTCCGTTCTGGTGTGTTGGGCATGATGCCTAGGACTGGCGATATGCCGATGAGGAGCGCGCCGCCTGCGCGTACGAGCAGCGCATGGTGGCTAGCGGCGATGCTCTGGTTGAGGGCGGTGGCTTGGTGCTACTCGCTGCTGCGTGATTCATCGTCGGCGCATCCTCCAATAAGCTCGGTTGCTGCCATGATTTGGAGAAGGATTCGTCCCCTTCCTCTATTGCTTCAAGCTGCCATGGAGGTGGATGGAGCGACGGTGATGCTAGAGGCCCTACAAGTCCGCACTCGGCTTCAGCTTTCTCGGCGGCGGCACGTTCGGCGTCGGTGGACGTGATGATGATGAGGGCGACGCAGACGTAGAGGAAGTAGCGGATTGAAAGTGAGCAGTCGTGTAGTCGCTGCCCAAAAACCTATTCGCCCTTCACCCGTACAGGAACCCGAAGGGCGTGGTTTTGGAAACCTGCTCTCCCGTCGACCGTGTACGCGACGGACGGGATGGAGTCACCGGCCGCAACAGCAAAGGAACGACGGTGGGTGTGCGCGTGAGCAGATGTGATCTGTTCGTGGCGGCTAGGGTTAGGGGGCACCGCACACTTATATGGCTCGACCCACGTCCGAGTCCGTGACAGCCCACGATCCGACGTCTCAGATCTTTGCCCAGCTGTCAGAGAACTCTTCTTTAGTGAATGGCAAAAATAAGCGCGTATGTGTGAGCTCGGTTCGGTTCAATCCCGCAACCCGCGTCGGGTCGTGGCGAGGCGTGGCGTGGCGAGGCGGGCGGTGGAGGAGGAGTGCGCGAGGGCGTCATCTCTTCTCAAGCTCCAATAGCATGTAGAAGAGAAACCCTTATAAGGACGTCCAACTCCTCTTCCACTTTCGGGGTGGGACTAAACTTCTCACTCCACCTAGTGCCAATAAACTCACATGGGCCCTTAGAGATTTTTCAGAAATTGCTATATGGGCCTAGAGCCCATCTCAAATTTCAGCAATCCCCCACCAGATCTCGAGGGCCCATTGTGTCCTCTGTTGCAATTGTTGTTTCGATATACCAGTGTTTCAGTGAAGACCTGTTAAGGTTGAACTTCACCTAGAGCAAGTAGGTACACTCCTTCACAACTGAACAATGAACTATGCTTTGAATTGTCAGTTTGGCGTAAAGAAGTTTCACTACATGTCTTACTAGTACTAGGCTGCCGAAGGCTGACCCCTCGGGTGGAGCATATAAGTCACACTCCTGGCCTATTCATGAGCTTACTAGAGATCACCCCAATCTCATAGATTGTGACCAGCAGTCGGGCTCACATAGGTGTGTTCCTCCAAAGATCACTCTGTAGGATAGCATCTTGCTTATATAAGCTTCGGAACACATTAAGACAATAGTCACCCTACCATACAGTATTGAGAGTATTGCATCTCCAACGGAGTGGGTTAGTATAGTTACTCTCCTCAGTTCACCACTGGCTTGTTTTCCCAGGTCCTAATTCACGGGATCTCCGATCACATAGGTTGAGTTACTACCATGGCAACTCATGTGGGTCTCATACCCATCTCCCTCGATGCACTATCTATCACAACACGTGATAGCCCTTTTATAAAGGGATCTGCCAGATTCTTAGCCGTATGGACATACTCCAACGCTATCACTCCGGAGTTTCTTAATTTTGGGACATCTTATAATCTCATTCTTATGTGTTGGTTGGACTTCATGTTGTCCCTTGAACTTTTCACCTTGGTGATGACAGTCTGATTGTCACAGTTTATAAAGATACCCGGAACCGGTTTATCAACCAATGGCAAGTCCATCAAAAGATCTCGAAGCCATCCTGCTTCAACACCAGATGTGTCTAATGCTGTTAATTCTGCTTTCATTGCCGATCCCGTTAAGATCGTTTGCTTGCAAGACTTTCAGGAAACAGCGCCACCTCCAAGAGTAAACATATACCCAGTTGTGGCCTTCATGTCATCAGCATCAGAGATCCAATTCGCATCACTATACCCTTCAAGTACCAACGGGTATCCGGTATAGTGAAGTCCATAGTTCATAGTACCTTTCAGATAGAGCATAACTCTCTCAACAACATGCCAATGTACATCACCCGGTTTGGAAACAAACCGGCTCAGTTTGCTCATAGCAAACGCGATGTCAGGCCTCGTTGCGCTCGCTAGGTACATCAGTGAACCAATGATTTTAGAGTATCTCAATTGATCTTTAGCCATGCCTTGAGACTTTCGAATCAACACGCTAGGATCATATGGTGTTTGAGATGGTGTGCAGTCCGAATATCCAAAACGACTCAACACCTTCTCAGCATAGTAGAATTGCAGAAGTGTAATCCCACCCTCATTATCTCTCAGTAGCTTGATGTTCAATATAACATCAGCCACACCAAGGTCTTTCATCTCAATGTTCTGAGATAGAAACGACTTGACCTCCTCAATGACTTTGAGGTTGGTTCCAAATCAGTATGTCATCAACATACAAGCATAGTATAACTCCTTCACCCCCACCATGGCGATAGTATACACATTTTTCAGCTTCATTAACGATGAAGCCAACAGATGTCAGAGTTGTATTAAACTTATCATGCCATTGCTTAGGTGTTTGCTTCAGGCCATATAAAGATTTCGACAACCTACACACCTTTCTTTCCTAACCATCTATCACAAAGCCATCTGGCTGTTACATATAGATTTCCTCATTTAGCTCTCCATTCAGAAAAGCCGTCTTAACATCCATCTGATGGACAAGAAGACCATGCGAGGCCGCCAACGAGAGTAATACTCGAATGGTGGTCAGTCTAGCCACAGGTGAATAAGTATCAAAGAAATCTTCCTCTTCTTTCTGGTCATAACCCTTGGCCACAAGCCTAGCCTTGTACTTTCCAATCGTACCATCGGGCCTAAGCTTCTTTTTGAACACCCACTTACATCCCAATGGTTTGCAACCATAGGGACGCTCAGTGATCTCCCATGTCCCGTTAGCCATGATGGAATCCATCTCGCTACGGACCGCATCCTTCCAGTAGTCAGCTTTTGGAGAGGCATACGCTTCTAAAATAGAAGTGGGAGTATCATCCATGAGGTACACGAAGAAATCATCACCAAAGGTCTTTGCAGTCCTTTGTGCCTTGCCCCTACCAAGGGTTTCCTCGTCATCCTCCTCAGGATTTTCATCATGTGTTTGTTCATAATAATCCATAGGAATGGCAGGCTCAGGAGTCTCCTCAGATTCCTGTCTAGAAGTGCTTTGCATATCTCTCATAGGAAAATATCCTCAAAGAATGTAGCATCCTTAGACTCCATAATTGTACCAACCTTCTGGTCAGGTACCTCAGATTTCACTACTAGAAATCTATAGCCAAAGCTGTTCTTAGCGTAGCCCAAATTAACACAGTCCACAGTCTTTGGTCCAAGCTTACGCTTTTTGGGGATCGGCACATTGACTTTCGTCAAACAACGCCAAGTACGCAAGTACGAGAGTGTTGTCCTTCTCTTTGCCCATTTCTCATAGGGAGTGATCTCACTATCCTTTGTCGAAACTTTATTCAGGACATGACATGCCGTCAATATAGCCTCCCCCCACCATGCCTTGGATAAACCCGATGTATCTAACATGGCGTTAACCAAATCAGTTAGAGTACGGTTTTTCCGCTCGGCAACCCCATTTGACTGGGGTGAATAGGGAGGCATCCTCTCATGAATAATGTCGTGTTCTGCATATAAGGAATCAAACTCACTCAAGAAGTACTCTCCACCACGATCTGACCGGACTCGTTTAATTTTCTTTTCAAGTTGATTCCCAACTTCTGCCTTATAGATTTTAAAGTAGTGTGGAGCCTCATCTTTAGTATTTAACAGATATACATAGAAATATCTAGTGGAATCATCTATCAATGTCATGAAGTATTTATTTCCACCTTTAGTCAACACACAATTCATCTCACAAAGGTCAGAATGTATGAGTTCTAATGGTGCCAAGTGTCTCTCCTCTGCGGCCTGGTGAGCCTTGCGAGGTTGCTTAGCTTGCACACAGGAAAGGCACTTAGAACCTTTGGCTAAAGTGAATCTCGGGATTAAATCCAACTTAGTTAGCTGCGTCATAACACCGAAACTAATGTGATAAAGACGTGAATGCCAAACTTCAGATTCATTAACATTCGAATGAATATGGTTCACGACTTTATTACAAAAATCTGCGAGGGAAAGGCGGAACATCCCTCCGCTCTCATAACCTTTTCCAACAAAGAGTCCATATTTCTTAACAACTAATTTATTAGACTCGAAAACCAACTTAAACCCTTCTCTACATAGAAGAGAGCCACTAACGAGGTGCTTCTTGATGGCGGGGACATGCTGCACATTCTTCAGCTGCACAATCCTTCCCGAAGTAAACTTCAGATCGACCGTGCCAACACCATGAACATAAGCACTCGCGCCCTTCCCCATCAATACAGACCCGTGGCCTGTGACCTGGTAAGAAGTGAACAATGAAATGTCAGCACACACATGAACACCTGCACCTGTGTCCACCCACCAATCGGTGGGCTGAAACACTGAAAAACAGTAAATAAATTACCATACCCAGATGCACCATTCTCATTGTTACCCACAATCATGTTGACAGACTTGGAGTCTTGTCCTGACTTCTTGTACTTGTTTGGGCACTTGGTGGCCCAATGTTCAACCGAACCACAAGTAAAGCAGCCCTCATCCTTCTTGTTCTTCTTGAAGGTCTTCTTACCCTTCTTCTTAAAGTCGGTATTGTATTGGACACAGTTCTTTCCCTTGGGCTTGTGGGAGTTGAAGTTCCTTTGGTTCACCATGTTGGCGACAGAAGTCCCTTCGTCCCCTTTTCCGTGCGAGTCCTTTGCCCTTGAATTCTGCTCAACACTTAGATGGCCAATGACATCCTCCATAGAGAATTCACGCCTCTGATGTTTCAGAGTGGTGGCAAAGTTCCTGCAGGAATTAGGGAGCTTAGCGATTATGCATCCCGCGACAAACCTGCCTGGTAACTCGCACTTAAGAAGCTCAAGCTCCCTAACAATGCATATTATCTCATGAGCCTGCTCCAATACAGGACGGTTTTCAACCATCTTGTAATCGTGGAACTGCTCTATAATATACATCTCGCTCCCAGCATCGGCGGCCCCGAACTTAGATTCGAGCGCCTCCCACAAGTCCTTGGCGGCATGCACATGTAAATATGTGTCGACCAGTTTATCTCCGATCACGCTAAGAACTGCTCTGAGGAACACAACAGTGGCCTCCTTGAACACCTTCTCCTGTTCATGAGCAATCGTTCCCGTGGAGACACCGGTGATCCAGAACACCTTCATAGCCATGAGCCATAAAGTGGTTTTAGTCTGCCAATGCTTAAAATACGTACCGGTAAACTTATCCGGTTTCAGTGCAGCAGCAAAGCCACTTGACGAAAAATTCCTACACATATTAGGTTTTTGGATTGCTGGGTAAAAAGGCAATTTTTCGACTAATTTAATCCATAGATAAATCACTAGCATGTCATTGACTAATTGATGATGTACTGACTCTGATCTAAACATGCACGTACTAAGCAAACACTGCTAGTACTGCTAATACGAAAATAAATAGGAGCCGGATAAACGTGGTATACCCTCCAGTAGGCCATGCAGACGCCGCGGCGGTGGTGGCGGCAGCAGCATCCTCGGCGGCCTTCTTGTTGGCTTCAGCGTTCTCGGCGGCGGCACGTTCGGCGTCGGTGGACATGATGATGATGAGGGCAACGCAGACGTAGAGGAAGTAGCAGATCGGAAGCGAGCAGTCGCGTAGTCACTGACCAAAAACCTATTCGCCCTTCACCCGTACAGGAACCAGAAGGGCGTGGTTTCAGAAACCTGCTCTCCCGTCGACCATGTACGCGGCAGACGGGATGGAGTCATCGGCGGCAGCAGCAGCAAAGGAACGACGATGGGCGTGCGCGTGAGCAGATGTGATCTGTTCGTGGCGGGTAGGGTTAGGGGGCACCACACACTTATATGGCTCGACCCACTCCGAGTCCGTGACAGCCCACGATCCGACGGCTCAGATCGTGGCCCAGCTGTCAGGGAACTCTTCGTTAGTGACTAGCAAAAATAAGCGCGTAAGTGTGAGCTCGGCTTGGCTCAATCCCGCAACCCGCGGCGCGGCGCGTCGTGACGAGGTGTGGTGAGGCGGGCGGCGGAGGATGAGTGCGCGAGGGCCTCATCTCTTCTCAATCTCCAATAGCATGTAGAAGAGAAACCCTTATAAGGAGGTCCAACTCCTCTTCCACTTCCGGGGTGGGACTAAACTTCCCACTCTACCTAGTGCTAATAAACCCACATGGTCCCTTAGAGATTTTTCAGAAATTGCTATATGGGCCTAGAGCCCATCTCAAATTTCAGCATTCGGAGCATATCAGCAGCGGCAGATCAGGTGGAGCTATGGAGCCCGCTGGCAGCCGGCCTTCCACACCATGTCGTTGCCCCATCTTGCCGAATGGTGGCCGTGTATTTCCTCCCAGCCAAAGAGCGATAGGGGAGGCAGATGCATCTTCTATCTGGAGTTCGAAGCGGTTCCAAGCTGCTGCGATTGTCTCGTCGCCCCAAGTGGTGCGTCCCCGGCGACGACGAGCCTACATCCAGGAGGAAGATGTTGTGGACCTGATTGCAATTTCCAGTTCCAGTTTAGGGTCCTTCTTGTCAAAAATCAAGGGCTTAGGTGTTTTTTTTTCTTTTATGTGAGTCTTTGTGTGGGCTTGGTGTTGTAACCGCTGAAGTTTTAATGAAGATCTAGGCCCTTCGTAGCCTTTCCTGTTCAAAAAATAAAGAAAGCTTGACTTAGGACATCTCCAATGGCAACCCGCAAATTTGCTTCCGCATCCGTCAGCGGGCAGGGGACCAGTCCACGGATACGGATACGGGAGGCCACCATCCTATGCCAGCCACATACATGTCAAACAACTTTTCAACAAACAGATGAAATTCATGCAAATTCGGCCAGACTTCATACAAGCATTATGGATTTCATACAAACATGACGGATTTCATACAAACACACATGATTTCATTACATTTCGAACATCTAGAAAAAAAGACCCGACCCTAAACCTATCCTACGGCGGCGGCGGCCGGTGTCCAATCATGTGTTGTCCTCCATCCGTCGTCTCCATGAGCATCGGCGATAAGACCGATGAAGTGAAGGTGCGATCTCCGGCGAGGAAGAGTAGACCATAGAAGACAGACAGGCCCACATGGGACACGAGGCCCTGCTGCCTCCCATGGCCAACTCATCCTCGAAGGAGTCTGCGACCTGTCCGTCGCCGGTTGACGTGAGGTCCATGATAGAAATGGTGGCGCCGACACTGTCCTCGTAGGAGGCTCAACTGGTGTTCTTCTCGTCCGCTATCGCCTGCAACTGTGCCTCCATGGAAGCCACTTTTTGGCGAGCGGTGGCTTGAGCGCGGACAGAATCATAGATGGCACGCTGCTCCGTGACAAAGTTGGGGTTCGTCGCGGCCATGGCCGCCACAGCCTCCTCGCTCTCCCGCTCACCGTTGATCTCGCCCTCCGCCAGCCGGTGCTGCTCCAGGAGGAGCAGGTTGTACCATTGTTCCTCCCGCGCCTTCTGGAACACCGACAAAGGCGCCAGCACATGCTGCACCTCTGCCATGGCGGCGTTGTAGTGTGCCTACGCTTACTTCATGGTGAAGCCGATGTGCACAGGAGGCATAGGAGCCAGGGCGGCGGCATCGGAGCCCGTCTCTAGCGTGGTCTCGTCCTCGTCAATGGAGACCTCGGGCGAGCTGGCCCGCAAGCCGGACTCGATCCGCCTAGCACGGCGGCTTTGCCAAGCGTCGACAGGGGCGGCTATGGTGTGCTTCATCTCTATGGAAAGGCTCTCCCACAGATCTTCACGCCTGTAGTGATGGTGGATGCAGTGCAAGGGAGGAGGATGGGGAGGGGCTTGTGTGGTGGTGTGGAGTTAGCCGGGTGTGGCCGCCTTTATATAGCGGATTCCGGTGAGGCGAGGCATCCGAGTGCGTCAATGTGCGGCGCTGGAGTGGGTTTCTCGGCCGGCAAGCCTGGTTAATGCAGCATACGGACAAACAACAGCATTGAACGGGCATGATAGATATCCGACCGATACACGACCTCGTTGAATGGCTTCCGCTGTTCGGACAGCGCAGTCCGGACGATTGCTGGGGTGTATCGGTCCGCCTTGGAGATGCCCTTAATAGGGTCTGTTCTGTAGAAATGAGGAGACATTACAAAACTTAAAAAATATTCCAATTTGGCACCGGATCCACACACTTTATCTAACTACTATATTGTGTAGCAGTTCTGGATGTTTGAACCCAAGCAATAGAATGCAATTTCTAACTTTGATTAGACCCATCTAATCGCCCAGGATGCTTGAATTCATGGCTACAGTACAAAGCACAATTTTCGCTATGTCGTTCTAGAAACATATGTTTTTAGGATCCCACAAAGCTTTATTAAGACGCCTGAATGTTTACAGGAATGAATACAGGGTCGTCGGGCTTGCCCAACCACACATGGCGATCGAACCCTAGGGATAAAGCAAACATTGCGAGATTATGAGCCTCGACATTTGAGGTTCTATACTCATGGCTAAAGTCGCACACTTGAAACTCTCTAGCTCTAGCAATTATCTCACTAACTACTGCACCAAAAGTGGCACTACTACCTTCCCTGATCGCATCAACTAGCACTTCACAATCTAAAGCAAGTGCAAACTTTTGAATATATAGGTCTTCTACGAAAGTTTGGCCTTCTCGAATGGTGAGGTATACGAGCACTTGCGGATCAATGATGTTGTTGAAAGCCACCACTGGGGCTCCATGCAAAGCCCCTATCTCATCTCCACATATAGCACCCACGACACCAAAAGTTTCAGCTGGCGACACCGATGCGTCGACGTTGATTTTCATAAGACCCGCCGATGGAGGTAACCAATGATTGGTTTTGCTGCTATTACCACATGTGGTGCATTCCTCGATGTTGTCATAAAATCATTGTCCCGAAGATAATAGGAGACAAACTAATCCATAGAAAACGGTGTTTTGAATATATCCTCGTGTATGGCCTTCCTCCTAGCACCCCATATTGACCATAGAGTCACAGTCATCAATGCGAGATGATAAGACGGGAGAGATTCATTCATAGCAAACAACCAGAGCTTGGCATCTTCTTCTATGGTCATGATCATATGTCTACCATCTCTTCGTAGGATAGCGCCCATACACTCCTTGATGCAGAACAATTATGAGAGAATGGCACCAACTATCTGGAGCTCCGCATAAAGGGCAAACGCATGACGTGGCCATATTTCTGTGTTGCAACACATCCGTCATAGGTAACAAATGTTCTGCTAGACGCCAAGTGAAAATTCGAAGTTTGGATGGGACCGGAGTCTTCCAAAGAGAGAGCCATCCATTTGGTTTTGTTGTGGAGTTTGAGACATCTTCTCTTCCCTATAACCAAGCTTCCCTCCCCAAATTTGTCTTAACTATCATCCTGTATACAAAATGGATAGAAAAATTACCCTTCGTATCCTCATGCTAGGCCCAAAAATCCTCCACAATTGTAGTGCATAAAGGGATCTTGATGATTGCTTCCACATCCAGTGGGACGAAGATGTCCCTAACCATATCCTCCCGCCAACTCGCAGAAGTGTAATCAATCAAAGCTGGAACTAGCTGCGGTGGGTTTGCGATCCTTGAAATGATCGGCCTCATTAGGACACTCCTTGAAATCCAGTTGTGTGTCCAAATATTTGTGGAAGCACCATTTTCAGTTCTCCTTATAATGCCCTGTCGCAAAATATCCCTTCCGTCAAGAATGGCACGCCAAACTTGAGATGGGCATCGTCCTAGATCAGCCTCCAAGAATGAGCAAGAAGGGAAATATGCTGCCTTAAGTTTTCGTGCACTTAGAGAACTTGGTTCATTCAGAACGCGCCATGCTAATCGAGACAAAAGTGCAAGGTTGAAGATTTCTAGATCACGAAATCCTAGTCCTCCCAGATTCTTCGGCAGTGTCATCACATCCCAAGCTACCCAACATGGTTTCCGTCGTCCCCATGTACTGCCCCACCATTGTCTGATGGTGGATGTCACACTCCCGCAAATCCCTCGAGGTAACCAAAAACAAGACATTGAATATACAGGGATAGCATGTGCCACTGACTTTATGAGAACTTCCTTCCCTATAGCATACATTAATTTTTCATACAACCTTTAACTTTCTCCCACACTCTATCTCTGAGATATTTGAAAGTGTCATTTTTTTACTGCCCAACATCTGTTGGCACGCCAAAATATTTGTCACTCAAAGACTTATTTTGAACATTTAGAGTATTCTTTACTTTTTGTCGCAAAGTGTCAGGACACCCTTTGCTAAAGAAATAGAAGACTTCTCATGATTTATCCATTGTCTAGATGCTCCACAGTAAGTATTAAGCAGGTTTGAAACCTCATTAGCACCCTCAACACTTGACTTAAGGAGCAACAAGTTGTCATCTGTGAATAAAAGGTGATTCACTACTGGAGCGGTCGGAGCCACCTTTATACCACCGAGCACAGATGACTAAGAACTGTTTTTGAAAGGCACGAAAGGCCCTCTGCTGCAATTAAAAACAAGGGGAAATGGGATCTCCCGAACGAATACCTCTGGTTGGGTTGAACTGCTCCAATCTCTCTCCATTAAAATAAACTGAAAATGTAATTGAGGAGATCATGCTCATTACTGTTTTAATCCACTAAGGTGCAAACCCCGGCTTGCCCATCATAGACTAGAGATATGGCCACTCTAGTCTATCATATGCTTTCATCATATCCAACTTCAAGGCACAAAGGCTATTGGACTTTAATTGGCTCCTCTTCATGAAATGTAAACATTCATAAGCACAAATAATATTGTCTGTTATTAGGCTCCCAGGCACGAAAGCAGATTGTTCATCGGATATAATGCCAGGCAATATGATCTTCAATCTATTAGCCACAACCTCCAAAGCTATCTTTTAGAGCACGATACATACATAGACCAATATGTCTCAATGATGCTTTCGGCGCTCTCCTCTCCTTTTACTATCTGTAGGACTGCATTTGTTACCTCATCGCCACAAATATCCCAATGCCTTTGATAAAAGTGTGCAGGGAATCCATCAGGGTCTAGGGCCTTGGTGGGGAACATTTTGAAAGGAGCATTCTTTACCTCATCTCTTGTATAGTGGGGACATGTTAGAGCACCTCATAGACCCCTTGGATCCCCTCCGAGAAATATAGATTACTGTACAACTCCGTCACCATTTGTTTCAATTCAACTGGGTCCTCAATACTGATTGCTTGTATCACCTCCCCGGCAACGGCGCCAGAAACTTCTTGATGTCTACTACGCAACCTTCTTCTTGTAGACGTTTTTGGGCCTCCAAGTGCAGAGGTTTGTAGGACAGTAACAAATTTCCCTCAAGTGGATGACCTAAGGTTTATCAATCCGTGGGAGGCGTAGGATGAAGATGGTCTCTCTCAAGCAACCCTGCAACCAAATAGCAAAGAGTCTCTTGTGTCCCCAACACACCCAATACAATGGTAAATTGTATAGGTGCACTAGTTCGGCGAAGAGATGGTGATATAAGTGCAATATGGATGGTGGATATAGGTTTTTGTAATCTGAAAATATAAAAACAACAAGGTAACTAATGATAAAAGTGAGCGTAAACGGTATTGCAATGCTAGGAAACAAGGCCTAGGGTTCATACTTTCAATAGTGCAAGTTCACTCAACAATAATAACATAATTGGGTCATATAACTATCCCTCAACATGCAACAAAGAGTCACTCCAAAGCCACTAATAGCGGAGAACAAACGAAGAGATTATGGTAGGGTACGAAACCACCTCAAAGTTATTCTTTCCGATCAATCCATTGGGCTATTCCTATAACTGTCACAAATAGCCCTAGAGTTCGTAGTAAAATAACACCTTAAGAGACACATCAACCAAAACCCTAATGTCACCTAGATACTCCAATGTCACCTCAAGTATCCGAGGGTATGATTATACGATATGCGTCACACAATCTCAGATTCATCTATTCAATCCAACACAAAGTACTTCAAAGAGTGCCCCAAAGTTTCTACCGGAGAATCAAGACGAAAACGTGTGCCAACCCCTATGCATAGGTTCATGGGCGGAACCCGCAAGTTGATCACCAAAACATACATGAAGTGAATCACGTGATATCCCATTATCACCATAGATACGCACGACAAGACATACATCAAGTGTTCTCAAATCATTAAAAGACTCAATCCGATAAGATAACTTCAAAGGGGAAACTCAATCCATTACAAGAGAGTAGAGGGGGAGAAGCAACATAAGATCCAACTATAATAGCAAAGCTCGGGATACATCAAGATCGTATCACCTCAAGAACACGAGAGAGAGAGAGAGATCAAACACATAGCTACTGGTACATACCCTCGGCCCCGAGGGTGAACTACTCCCTCCTCGTCATGGAGAGCGTCGGGATGATGAAGATGGCCACCGGTGAGGGTTTCCCCCCTCCAGCAGGGTGCCGGAACAGGGTCCCGATTGGGTTTTGGTAGCTACAGAGGCTTGCGGCGGCGGAACTCCCGATCTATTTTGTTCCCCGAAGTTTTTAGGGTATATGGATATATATAGGAGGAAGAAGTACGTCAGGGGAGCCACGAGGGGCCTATGAGGGTGGAGGGCGCGCCCAGGAGGGTGGGCGCGCCCTCCTGCCTCGTGCCTTCCTTGTTGCTTCCCTTACGTACACCCCAAGTCTTCTGGATTTCTTCCGTTCCAAAAATAACTCTCCCGAAGGTTTCATTCCGTTTGGACTCCGTTTGATACTCATTTTCTGCGAAACACTGAAACAAGGGAAAAACAGGAACTGGCACTTGGCTCTGGGTCAATAGGTTAGTCCCAAAAATAATATAAAAGTGTTTAATAAAGCCCATAAACATCCAAAACAGATAATATAATAGCATGGAACAATCAAAAATTATAGATACGTTGGACACGTATCAATATCGAAGGCAATGATCATGTATATAGGCATCACGTCCAAGATTAGTAGACCAACTCCTACCTGCATCTACTACTATTACTCTACACATCTAACCGCTATCCAGCATGCATCTAGTGTATTAAGTTCATGGAAAACAGAGTAATGCAATAAGAACGATGACATGATGTAGAAAAGATCTATTCATGTAGGAATACACCCCATCTTGTTACCCTTAATAACAACGATACATGTGTGTCATGTCTCTTTCTATCGCTGAGATAGAGCACCGCAAGAACGAACCCATCACAAAGCACCTCTTCCCATGGAAAGAAAAATCAATCTAGTTGGCCAAACCAAACCAAAATTTCAGAGAAGAAATATGAGGCAGTAACAACCATGCATATAAGAGTTCAGCAAAGACTAGAATAATATTCATGGATAGAATTGATTATAAACCTACAATTCATCGGATCCAAACAAACACACCGCAAAAAGGAGTTACATCAAATAGATCTCCAAGAACATCGAGGAGAACACTGTATTGAAGA
This sequence comes from Aegilops umbellulata, assembly GCA_032464435.1. Taxonomy (NCBI): domain Eukaryota; kingdom Viridiplantae; phylum Streptophyta; class Magnoliopsida; order Poales; family Poaceae; genus Aegilops; species Aegilops umbellulata. The sequence continues at coordinate 534,507,389 of CP136055.1, forward strand.
TCAAAAATAGAGAAGAAGCCATCTAGCTACTAGCTACGGACCCGTAGGTATGTCGTAAACTACTCACGCATCATCGGAGGGGCAACAAGGATGATGAAGAACCCCTCCGTGATCGTTGCCCCCTCCGGCAGAGTGCCGAGAAAGGCCTTTAGATTGGATCTCGTGGTTATGGAACTTGTGGCGGTTGGAAAACTGTTTCATCAACTCCCATAGGGTTTTGGAATTTTAGAGTATTTATAAAGGCAGTGATCAGTGGGGAAGCTTTCCGTGCGCTCCACTACCCACCAGGGCATGCCTGGGGCCTCTAGCGCTCCCTGGTGCCAAGTGGGCCCCACGGGCCTCCTCATGTGTGCTCCTTTTGCTCCATGGGTGTATGATGTCCAGAAAAAAATCTTGAAAGTGTTTCGTTGCATTTGGACTTAGTTTGGTATTCATATTCTATAAAGTAAAAAACAAGCAAAAAACAACAACTGGCACTGGGCACTATGTCAATAGGTTAGTCCCAAAAAATGATATAAAGTTGCTAGTAAATGAATATAAGACATCCAAGATTTATAATATAACAACATGGAACAATAAAAAATTATAGATGCGTTGGAGACGTATCAGCATCCCCAAGCTTAATTCCTGCTCGTCCTCGAGTAGGTAAAAGATAAAAACAGATTTTTTATGTGGAGTGCTGCCAAACATGTTCATCATATATTCTTTTCTTTTGTAGTATGGACATTTGGACTTTAGATGATTCAAACAAATAGTCTATAATTGACATGAGGACATAAATACTCAAGCATATCAACAAGCAACCATGTCTTTCAAAATGTCAACACTAAAGAAAGCTATCCCTAACCCATTATGCTCAATCATTGATCCATTTATGCAACACACTCAAATATTAGCTATGCCCACTACACAAGTATGATAATAGTATTCCCTAGTTGGTGCTTTATAAGAGAATATGGAGACTCAATAAAAATAAAAATTGCATAAAAGTAAATAGATATGACCTTCGTAGAGGGAAGGAGAGATTTGTAGAGGTGCTAGAGCTCAAAGTTTAAATTGAGAGATAATTTTTTTAGAGGCATGCTTTTCCTGTCAACGAAATCGACCGATAATTCCAATACTTTCCATGCTAGATAAATCATAGGAGGTTCCCAAACATAAAATAAAGTTTATTCCTCTTTCCACCATTCTTTCACAATCCATGGCTAGCCGTATCCGCAGGTGCCTTCCATGCCAACACTTTCCAAGGAAATTATCATTGACAACATAAAAAAAATGTTTTCATTTCGGGACTAGGCATCCTTATTACCGCCACACTCTCGTGCAATGGAAAGTGAATAAAGACTCATCTTCGAGAATAACATAATTAGCATGGAAAATATTGGCCACCCACTGCCGCTTCATGAGCGGTACGGGCACACAAAAAGGAAATTCATTTTGAAAATTAGAGTTGGCACATACAAATTGACTTGGAACGGCATGGAAATACCGCATATAGGTAGGTATGATGGACTCATTTGGCACAACTTGGTTTAAGGAGTATTGATGCACAAGTAGTATTCTCGCTTAGTACAAGGAAAGGATAGAAAATAGATTGAGAAGCAACCAACCAAAAAAGTAAAACTATCATAAACGAGCATTACACATAACTAACACTACTAGGAAAAGGCATGCTAGTGGCACACAGATTTTGCCTTCTAATGGCGCACTACTGGTGCGCCACTGGCATCACGCCATTAGAATTAAATTCTAATGGCGCACGTCTGGTGCGCCATTAGTATCTGGTGTTCTAATGGCGCACCGCCTAGTGCGCCATCAGTATAGCCTTCAGTGCGCCATTAGAATGCCTCCCAGGGGCCATATGTACCCATGTGCTTTGGAATTCTAATGGCGCACCAGTGGATGATGCGCCGTTAGTGTGATTATCACAGTGCGCCATTAGTGTCTTGTGTGGTGCGCCACTAGTATGAATATTAGGGATTTTTTTCATTTCTGATATTTTCACAGGTTACAGAATATATTATTGGACAGAATATAGACAGCAGCACACATCAACAACAGATTCATCGAATACAATAGAAGATTAGTCTCCAAATACAATTCATCATATTAGTCTCCGAATTCAAAAGACCGAACAAAGATAGAACATTACAAGTCTCGAGACCGCGAGTAGCGAGTTTGTCTTCACATTACAAGTCGATATCGATCATCTAAACTACCATCACATAGAAGAGAGTTGCGGTCAACACAATGAGCATCATCGCGATGAAACTGGTCTTCATCCGGTTCCTCCAACGCTCCCTCCTCTCTCTCGCTAGATAGCAGGCGTATCTAGATTCCGCCTCCGCCCTAGTGGTGTACCCTTTGTAACTGTTACCGCTGAAACGGTGAACCTGTCTCCGACACTCCTCCCAGTCGTCGTAGACTCCGGGAACCTTACCCTTGTACACGACATACGATGGCATCTCTATGCACAAGCCAAACAACAGACAACACATAAGCAATATATAAGTATGCAACAAAAGGATCGAAAGAGAAAAGCAAGACATTAATAGCACGATTCATGGTCCTACGAATAAATAGCATCGATTACATCTAAGTTGAACGACTGTCCAAACCAAAGAGACATACAATTCATTAAACTTTAATTACAACATGAGCCAATCAATGTTTCAGAACTACACATAGCATCACTACTTTTGACTCGACTCATGGGACCGGAGCGTGGATGAAGCCGCCGTCTGTCGTGATGGTCATGAAATCGCAGGCGTTGTCAGCCTGCATTTGTAGCGTTGTGTCTATATCACTGTTGGACGGTTGATTTCTGAGGTAGAACTGCCCCGAGGTATGAAGGACATCTTGATGGATGATTTCCGCCAAGTCCGACTGGATGCGAAAGAATGCTTGTCTGATGTCCGCGTCCTGGATTGCCGACAAGCTCGCGGCCCAATCTTTGAGATTATCTGGTAGCAGAAGGTGATGATGGTATCCTTCTGACCGCCAGGCGGCTGCTTGACGCAGGAGAATGTCATCAAGAACTTTCTTGATATTTGTGTAGTCCATCTTGGAGTCACGGTTCGGGTCCAAATACGTGGCCATGGAATATTTCGGGCTTAAGAGGATGAGTGTGCAATGTGTGTCACTGCACAGAACACAGAATGTTAGAAAAAAAAGTACGATCGAATTCTAAAAAATCATATGTTACGGAGCGGATGATCCTGATGTGATCCTGATGTAGTTTTTCTACTACAATTCTCTCCAGGTAGCAAAATGCATGAGACTTTGGTGATGAAGAGGCAGATGGTGAAGATACAATGCAAAATCTGGTGCCATTTTGGCTGATGGTGAAGATACAATGCATTAAAACTCAGGTGCCATTTTGGCTGATACTTTGGTGCCATTTTGGTGGCATTTTTTTGCTGTTTTGGCTGATGTTGTTTTGGTGCTGTTTTGGTGCCATTTTGGATGGCTGCAGTGACTGTTTTGGTGCCATTTTTGTTCTCTTAATATGGTTGCAGTGATCATTAATTTTAGAGCAAAATATGGCTGTTATTTTTTTCAGAAACAGGAGAAACCAAAGGGCCCACGTCTCCCCTCTAGAGTTTTCGAGGGCCAAACGGCAGGACTTTTGAGTTTTCGAGGCAACTCCCCACGTCTCCTCTCCACTGGCAACTCCCCACGACGCAGGTAACTCCCCTCCTATTCCATTGCCGCTCCATCTTCCTCCCTCTGCTTCCCTCCTCATTCCATTACCGCTCCATCTTCCTCCCTCTGCCTCCCTCTGCCTCCACCATCAAGCAACTCCCCTCTGCCTCCACCATCGCTGGCCAGGAGGGCAATGGCGGAGGAATCATGGAGCAACTCCCCTCCGTCTGCCAAGAGAATGGCGGAGGCATCATGGAGCAACTCCCCTCCGTCTGCCACGCATCACCATGGTGAGGCGTCTGGCAAGGAGCCGCTGGTGGTCGACGACGACGTTCCGGTCCCCGGGCAGAAGCAGGACTACACCGTGCCGCTCATGGTTGATATCCACCTGAAGGAGAAGCTGGATGTCGTATGCACCAGCAATCCAGACGAAGCCGGCAAGAGGATCTGCGAGATCAGGAGGAGGCTCGGCGGCATGCTTTCTCGGTCGATCGGCGTTGATGTCGAGTATACCAGGGAAGACGAACCTCCACAAATGGCTGCAGTTCTGCAGTTATGCGTGGAGAATCTCGTCCTGGTATACCACATCACAGCGGCAACCAAATGGTAAAAACATCCAGTTCTGAAGTTCTGAAGTTTCGTTCTAATTAGTAGTTTCTGAAGTTTCTGAAGTGGATGCAATAGTTCTGAAGTTCTGAAGTAGATGCAATACTAGTTCTGAAGTTCTGAAGTTTCTGAAGTTCTGAAGTTTGTGTCTAATTAGTAGTTTCTGAAGTAGATGCAATAGTTCTGAAGTTCTGAAGTAGATGCAATACTAGTTCTGAAGTTCTGAAGTTTCTGCCTAATTAGTAGTTTTTGAAGTTTCTGAAGTAGATGCAATAGTTCTAAAGTTTTGAAGTAGATGCAATACTAGTTCTGAAGTTCTGAAGTAGATGCAATACTAGTTCTGAAGTTTCTGTCTAATTAGTAGTTTCTGAAGTTTTTGAAGTAGATGAATTTGATGCACCAGATTAATTTGATGCAGGCCCAAGGAACTCCGCCCGCTCCTGCAGGAGAAGAAGCTGTACACCTTTGTTGGCTTCTCCATTGGAGGTGACAAGGAGAAGCTGAAGTTCTCTGGTTTGGAGATCAACCCCGACAAGTACGTCGACATGCAGCGCAAATGGAGAGTTCCAAACAATGGAAAGAAGTGGCAGTCTTTGGCTGAGTTTGCAGCCAGCCTCATCCACCCATCCTACAAGGAAATGAGGCAGAAGATCAACAAGAAATTGGACCACAAACTATGGGGGGGCAGCCCACTGCCAAACAACCTCATCGAGTACGCAGTGAAAGATGCGTACGTCACCTACGAGGCATGGAAGAAAATCGAAACCATCAAAGAAGGTTTGAAGCAATGGCAAGAGGCGGAGGATCATTGGGATGGCCCCTACTACTGGGGATATTGAGTTGTTTCTGGTATTATGTGTCTCATTTTGTAGTTATGTGGTTGAACAAGTTTGCTTTTGTTATGTTGAACAACTTTTCTTTTGTAATGATGAACACGTTTGCTTTTGTTATGTTGAACAAGTTTGCTTTTGTAATGATGAACAAGTTTGCTTTTGTTATGTAGTTATGTGATTGTTATGATGCTGGTGCAGAACACTTATGGTTGTGATGTGATGCAAAATCCTTCAAGTTCTGGTGATCATTTAGTTCAAGTTTTGGTCAGATCATGCAGAATGCTGTTTAGAAGTTTTTGTGATAATTTAATAGTTTTTTTGAACTGAAGATGCTATTTTAACTGAATTTTGCTTCAACTGAACCCATTTCATTGTGAGCAAAAAAAATGCGCCAGCGGGGACTCGAACCCACGACCGTGCGCTTGTTTCACTATGTTTCACTATGTTTCATTTAGGTTCTCATCGACATCGAGGCACCCTATAGAAGCCAAGGTTTCATCATTTAGGGTTTGTCGACGCCGAGGCACCCTAAATGCTAAGTTAAGTTTTCATCATTTAGGGTTTATCGATGCCGAGGCACCCTAGGTTGGGCCTAATCACTTGGCACTAATCACTTGGCTCTATTGCCACATATGCAGCAAGAATGGCGGGGCAGTTGATCCTACTTAACTAAGTACTAAGATACCCCGGCCCATGCATTAGTCGCAAGTACCCCATATGTCCTATTTTTAGCAAAGTCATGCTAAAATTCACGGAAAATTTCAGCATGACCTTTGCTGAAAATAGGACATATGGAGTACCCGAATTTGCCGGAACAGAAGTTAATCGACATTCCAACAAACTCAAGGGCCTCTCGGGGTACAGCAGCAGCATCACAAGTTCACAAAATTCCTAAGTAGTACAACAGCTGCATCACAAGTAGTACCAATGAACATATAGTCCAGCACATTCTTAATTTGTTTGTCAAAGTGTTAGTAAGCATCACCCCCAGAATGTGCATCCCTTGATTCCCTTCTCACCAGCAAACCACACTAATGCTCTAACTAGTGTACATAATTCATTCACCATGATCACATTTTCTTTTCTTTATACAGAAGCCTTTCACTATAACTGTCTGATCCTAGCAAAGACATGCATGACACATAACCACTCCCACAAAACCTGCAGAAGTGCAATAACTGAAAAGGCTGAAGTTCTCAGCATGAAGAATCACACAACACAGCACCTACATTATGATGATACATTATCAACTGCAGACCTGAATGCATGCAATTCGGCCTTTCCCAAGCAGTGATGGTAACTGAAAGTATAACAACTAAAAACGTTGCTCTACTGTATGTGTCCAATAGTGCCATCATAACAGAACTCGGAAAACTTTTCCCAAGGAATGAGAGAAACTAAAAGTAGCAAGTAAAAACCCTGCTCATCATAATAGAGCTTGGAAAATTTATAGGTCAGATTACACAAAAGTACTGATGCAAGCAGTACTGTACACAAAACTTGCAAACTTACAAGCACTGTTGCAACTTAATTAAGCTACTGGAGTAAGTGAATCAACTGCACTTAATTAAGCTACTGGAGTAAGTAACTCCATGGAGTACTCACTGGAGTACGACTAAATTTTCACGAGTACTTCTCTAGCATAAGCAACTGCTGACAACTTTCATACTCCAATGAGCAGTGGGTACACAATTCATAGTTTGTACAACACAATTCATACTTACTATTAAGTGGCAGTTCTTCATACATACTCCTATATTATACAATAGCAAATATCACATGTTTCAGATGGTTTTCTAGCAAGTATTTTCCAGAAAAGTGGATTGGTGGCACACAATTGCTACACTCAGTCGATCTACCTAGCATTATCAGCATGGATACCATTGAGACATGAACAGAAACTGGGGTACATGCGCTGTCCTGCGGTGGTTGAGGAGTTGGATCCGGCAGCGGAGCCCAAGGGGGGTCGTCGGAATGGCGCCTGCGACAACGCCGGAGACGAGGAAATGGGGAAGGGAAGGGAAATCCGATGAGACGACAGCAGGGAGCGAACGAAAGGAGAGGAAAGGCGGATCCTTTAGTACCTGCTCGTTCGGGTCCTCGCTTGCCGCGGTCGAAGGAGAGCAGGGGCCGGTGGCGGAGGACGGCAGGGGCAGGCGGGGTGGGTGCGTCGGGGCCGCGCTCGCCGGCTGCTGCAGGGGCCGGAGGAGGCCCTCGCTCGTCGGAGGGAGGAGGAGAGGAGAGGAGCGGGCGGCGCACGCTCGGCCGATCCCGTTTGGGGGGCGCGGGGGCGGCAGGGGTGGAGTCGCCGACGGCGTGCAGGCACGGCGGACGGAGGGGGTCGAATGGGGGATCTGGCAAGGGAGGGAGGGAGGCCACAGTGCGAGGAGAATAGGTGGAGTGGGGGAGGGTTGTAATGGCGCACCCCCCAGGTGCGCCATTAGAATTTTGTTTTAGTTACTAGCCCGACTGGTCAGGTTATATCCCACCTAACCCTATTTCCATCAGAACATGCCCATTAGCTTGACTGGTCAGCACGCAGCACACACAGTAGGAGGTCCTGGGTTTGATTCCCAGGCTCCCCAATTTTTGTTTTTATGCATTTAAAATACTGTTTGATATTTATTTGTGTTTAAATATGTTCAAACTTGTTTAAATCATAACAGTAATATTTTTTTATAAAAACAGTAATAATTTTTTTAAAAATATCATCAAATTTGTTATTTGAAAATATTTATGAATATGAAAAATATCATTAAATTTATTATTTGAAAATATCATGCGTTAAAATGTTGTTTGATATTTATTTGTGTTTGAATATGTTCAAACTTGTTTAGATCATAACAGTAATTTTTTATAAAAACAGTAATAATTTTTTTAAAAAATATCATCAAATTTGTTATTTGAAAATATTTATGAATATGAAAAATATCATTAAATTTATTATTTGAAAATATCATGCGTTCATGTGTCGGCGGCGGCGGCCGGTGGAGCGAGGGAGGGTGCGGTGGGTCGTCGGCGGCGGTGGAGTAGGGGAGGGTGCGGGGGGTCGGCGGCGGCGGCTGGTGGAGCGGGGGAGGGTGCGGTGGGTCAGCGGCGGCGGCCGGTCGAGAGGGGGAGGGTGCGGTGGGTCGGCGGCGGCGGTGGAGTAGGGGAGGGTGCGGGGGGTCGGCGGCGGCTGGTGGAGCGGGGGAGATGGTGCGGGGCCGGGTGCTCGGCGGCGAGGGGGACCGGATATAAAAAAATAAAAAAATAAAATAAAAAAAGAATAAAAAAGCTATATATTCTAATGGCGCACCGTGGCACAGTGCGCCATTACTGGTTTAAACTAGTAATGGCGCACTGTGCCACGATGCGCCATTAGTAGTTTTGCAAAAAAAAATAGTAGTGGCGCACTATGTGGCCGGTGCGCCATTACTATTTAGCACTAGTAATGGCGCACCGCGCCATGATGCGCCATTAGTATGTTTGGAAAAAAAACTTTGTTACTAGTGGCGCACCTTGTGCCAGGTGCGCCATTAGTGTCTTCCACTCTAATGGCGCACCAGCACATGATGCGCCACTGCTATATAGTAGTGGCGCACCACATGACAGGTGCGCCATTCGTGTCCATTCCATCTATAGCCTTTTTCCTAGTAGTGTAACATTGAATAATGCACCACAAGTAGGATATAACTTCATTGCATAACTATTGACTTTCGTGCTTGCATAGGGTATCACAAACCTTAACACCAATATTCTTACTAAATCATAATTACTCACCAACATGACTCACATATTACTATCTCCATATCTCAAAACTATTACAAGGAATCAAGTTTATAATGTCCAATGATCTTCATTAAAGTTTTTATTATAACCCCCTTGAATATCTATCACATTGGGACTAATTTCGTTTATTACCACTGCTATTAGCAAGCTCTCGGACCATTTTAAGTGAAGCACGAGAGCACAAATATTTCTTCAAAATTTTCAACTCCCAAAATAATCTAAGTGAAGCATGAGAGTATTTCTTTGAAAATTTACCAACTCTCAAAACAATCTAAGTGAAGCATGAGAGTATTTCTTCAAAAATTAAACCACCACAGTGCTCAAAAAGGTATAAGTGAAGTACTAGAGAAATTCCATATCTCGGAAAATTTAAGTAAAGCACATAGAGCAATTCTAACAAATTATAGCATCATTATGGCTCTCTCAAATAGGTGCTTCAAGCAAGGATGATTGTGACAAACTAAAAAGAAAAACAAGCAATAATACAAGACGCTCCAAGCAAACTCATGATATGTGATGAATAAAAATATAGCTCCAACTACAATTACCGATGGTCGTTCGAAGAAAGAGGGGATGCCTTCTAGGGCATCCCCAAGCTTAGTTGCTTGGTACTCCTTTAATATTACCTTGGGGTGCCATGGGCATCCCCAAGCTTAGACCCTTTTCACTCCTTATTCCTTCATCCATCGTGATCTCACCTAAAACTTGAAAACTTCAATCACATAAAACTTAACAAAACCTTCGTGAGATCCGTTAGTATAATAAAGCAAATTGCCACTCTAAGTACTATTCCAAACCCATTCATATTTTATTATTGCATTATACCTACTGTATTCTAACTTTACCATGGCTTATACCCCCTGAGACAATCCATAGATTCATCAAAATAAGCACACGATGCAACAAAAACAGAACAATTTGTAGTAATCTATACTTTAACCATACTTCTGTAACTCCAAAAAATCTAAAAATACGGATAACGTAGGAAATTCATCTATCAATCTTGTGTACAAGATGCAGAATTTTTTGTCGCTACAGTGATTTTCGACAATTTTGCTAATGGACGCAAAAGTTTCTATTTTCCAACAAGATCAAATCAACTATAACCCAAACCATCCTAAAGGATTTACTTGGCACAAAAATAATTAAAACATGGAAAACACAATCATTATAGAAGTATAGTTGTGTATTTATTGAAGAACAGAAAGAAAAAAAATCTCATAGATAACTATTGGGTTGCCTCCCAACAAGCGCCGTCATTTTACGCCCCTAGCTAGGCATAATGCATAGACTCAAGTATTGTCATTTTTAGTTTTTGCTTCATAGGTTTCCCTCATGATTGATTCGTATGGTGGCTTAATTATAGTTCTAGGTAAGTGTTCCATACTCTTTCTCGATGGAAATGGAAATTTAATATTCCGTTCTTTCATATCAATCACGACAACTATAGTTTGTAAACACGGTATACCAAGTATGATGGAACAAGACGGATTGCAAACAATATCAAGAACAATAAAATGTATGAACACATAATTTCTATTTTCAATAATAAGAACATCATTAATTCTTCCCAAAATCTTTTTAATAGTAGAATTCGCCAAGTGCAAATTAAGAGAACATTCTTCCAACTTGGTAAAACCTAGCACATCACATAGATATTTCGGAATTGTGGAAACATTAGCACCCAAATCACATAAATCATTGCACTCATAATTTTTTTATCATCTTGACTTTAATGGTAGGTTCCCATTCATCATATAATTTTTTAGGAATTGAAATCTCTAGTTCCAAATTTTCTTCTAAAGCTTTCATCATCGCTTCTACAATATGTTTAGTAAAATCTTTGTTTTGTTCATAGGCATTGGGTGAATTTAGCATGGATTGCAACAAATAAATACATTCAATAAAAGAACAACTATCATAATTAAATTCTTTGTAATCCAAAAGAATGGGCACATCACTAGTTAAAGTTTTTACCTCTCCAAACCCACTTTTATCAACTTTTTCAACAAGATTTTCACCCTTCGAATTATGGGGATACCTTATAGCTAAAATTGACTCTACTTCAGTCCTGTTATCATCAAGTTTAATATTATTAAACAAGGAATCAATAGAAGAAATACCAATCATCTTAACATCTTCATCATTTTGGTGAAAGAAATCAGGCGAAAACGCTCTTTCTAAAAATTCTCTTTTAGCCCTAAGCATAGAGGTTCTTTTCTTACTTTCATCCATAGAAACATATAAAGGTTTAATTGATTAATTGACATCAACCTTAGGTGGAAAATTTTTAATCTTGAGATTTTCTACATCATGAGTAATTCTATCAATGCCTCTATACATATCAGCAATCATATACAATTTTTCTTCTATCGTAGTGTTGAAAACTTTTTGAGCATTGATAATTTTTTTAATATTACTCTCAAGACCATGGTGCATCATATAATTATTACTATTATTATTATTATTATTATTATTATTATTATTATTATTATTATTATTATTATTATTATTATTATTATTATTATTATTATTATAAGACTTATAATAGGAATTGCCATAGTTATTAGAGGAATTTCCAGGAAACGGCCTAGGATTAAAATTACCTCTATAAGCATTGTTATTAAAATTGTTTCATGAGAAAAAATTCACATCTACGGGACCATTATTTTGCTCAGTCAAAGTAGACAAAGGCACATCATTAAGATTAATAGGAGCATTTTTACTAGCAACCAACTTCATAAGTGCATCAACTTTTCACTCAAAGTACTATTTTCTTCAATAGAATTCACTTTTTTACTAGTAGGAGCTCTTTCGGTATGCCATTATATATTGATTAATTTGCCATAATATTATGAAGTAATTCAGTAGCTTCACCCAAAGTAATCTCCACAAAAGTACCACCCGTGGCGGAATCTAAAAGATTTCTAGAAACAAAGTTCAATCCCGCATACAAATTTTGCATAATCATCCATAGATTTAAACCATGAGTAGGACAGTTTCTTAGCATTAATTTTATTCTTTCCCAAGATTGCGCAACATTTTCATGCTCAAGTTGCTTAAAGTTCATAGTTTCATTTCTAAGGGAAATAATTTTCACGGGAGGAAAATACTTAGTAATAAAAGCATTTTTGCACTTATCCCAAGAATTAATACTATTTCATGGCAAAGATCAAAACCAAAATTTTGCACGATCTCGCAAAGAGAAAGGAAATAATTTTAATTTCACAATATCATTGTCCTCATCTCTTTTCTTTTGCATAACACACAATTCTATGAAAGTGTTTAGATGGGACGCGGCATCCTCATTAGGATTATCAAGAAATTGCTCTTTCATAACAAGATTCAACAAAGCACCATTAATATCATAAGACTCCACACTAGCGGATGGGAGCATCAATAGGAGTACTAATAAAATCATTATTATTAGTATTGAAAAAATCACACAATTTGGTATTTTCTTGAGACATCGTGACTACGCAAACAAGATCATCAGCAAATAAAAGATCAAACAAGAAAAAGACAAACGAAAAATATTTTTGTATTTTTGAAAAAAAATAGAAGTGAGGGAGATGAAAAGGAGAGCCAAATGGAAAATAAAGTAATTACAAGGAGATGAGAGTTTATACATAGATACTTGATAGATGTTGATGATGTCTCCCCGGCAACGGCGCTAGAAATTCTTCCCGATTGCTTGTATCTGCGTTGGTACTTCCCCGAAGAGGAGAGGCTGATGCAACACAACAAAGGTAAGTATTTCCCTCAGATATGAAACCAAGGTTATCAATCCAGTAGGAGAACCAAGCAACACTATGTAAACAGCACCAACACACAAACAACAAATACTTGCAACCCAACGCGTAAGAGGGGTTGTCAATCCCTCCCTCATATTCAGATAGATTAACTTGTATGAGATGTGATAAATAGATCTAACTAAAACACAAAATAAAACAAATAAAGCAAAAGTGCAGCAAGGTATTTTTAGATTTAATATGATAGGAAACAGACCCCGGGGGCATAGTTTTCATTAGAGGCTTCTCTCGAGAAAATAGCATACGGTGTGTAAACAAATTACTATTGGGCAATTGATCAAAAAGCAAATAATCATAATGATATTCAAGGCAATGATCATGTATATAGGCATCACGCCAAGATTAGTAAACCGTCTCTTGCCTGCATCTACTACTATTACTCCACACATCGACCGCTATCCATCATGCATCTAGTGTATTAAGTTCATGTAAAAACGGAGTAATGCTATAAGAACAATGACATGATGTAGACAAGATATATTCATGTAGAAATAAACCCCTTCTTGTTACCCTTAATAGCAACGATACATGTGTGTCATGTATCTTTCTATCACTGAGACTGAGCACCGCAAGATCGAACCCATCGCGAAGCACCTCTTCCCATGGCAAGAAAAATCAATCTAGTTGGTCAAACCAAACCAAAATTTCGGAGAAGAAATATGATGCTATAACAATCATGCATATAAGAGTTTGGCAAAGACTCAAATAATATTCATGGATAGAACTGATCATTAACCCACAATTCATCGGGTCCCAACAAACACACCGCAAAAAGGAGTTTCATCAAATACATCTCCAAGAAAATCGAGGAGAACATTCAATTGAAGATCAAAAAGAGATAAGAACCCATCTAGCTACTAGCTACAGACTCGTAGGTCTGTGGTTAATGATGTCTACTACACAACCTTCTTGTTGTAGATGTTGTTGGGCCTGCAAGTGCACAGGTTTGTAGGACAGTAGCAAATTTCCCTCAAGTGGATGACCTAAGGTTTATCAATCCGTGGGAGGCGTAGGATGAAGATGGTCTCTCTCAAGCAACCCTGCAACCAAATAACAAAGAGTCTCTTGTGTCCCCAACACACCCAATACAATGGTAAATTGTATAGGTGCACTAGTTCGGCGGAGAGATGGTGATACAAGTGCAATATGGATGGTAGATATGGGTTTTTGTAAACTGAAAATATAAAAACAGCAAGGTAACTAGCGGTAAAAGTGAGCGTAAACGGTATTGCAGTGATAGGAAACAAGGCCTAGGGTTCATACTTTCACTAGTGTAAGTCCTCTCAACACTAATAACATAATTGGATCATATAACTATCCCTCAACATGCAACAAAGAGTCACTCCAAAGACACTAATGGTGGAGAACAAACGAAGAGATTATGGTAGGGTACGAAACCACCTCAAAGTTATTATTTCCAATCAATCCGTTGGGCTATTCCTATAAGTGTCACAAACAGCCCTAGAGTTCGTACTAGAATAACACCTTAAGACACAAATCAACCAAAACCCTAATGTCACCTAGATACTCCAATGTCACCTCAAGTATCCGTGGGTATGATTATATGATATGCATCACACAATCTCAGATTCATCTACTCAATCCAACACAGAGTACTTCAAAGAGTGCCCAAAGTTTCTACCGGAGAATCACGCCGAAAACGTGTGCCAACCCCTATGCATAGGTTCATGGGCAGAACCCGCAAGTTGATCACCAAAACATACATCAAGTGGCACGTGATATCCCATTGTCACCACAGATACGCACGTCAAGACATACATCAAGTGTTCTCAAGTCTTTAAAGAGTCAATCCGATGAGATTACTTCAAAGGGAAAACTCAATCCATTACAAGAGAGAAGAGGGGGAGAAGAAACATAAGATCCAACTATAATAGCAAAGCTCGCGATACATCAAGATCATGCCAAATCAAGAACACGAGAGAGAGAGAGATCAAACACATAGCTACTAGTACACACCCTCATCCCTGAGGGAAACTACTCCCTCCTCGTCATGGAGAGCGCCGGGATGATGAAGATGGCCACCGGTGAGGGTTCCCCCCTCCGGCAGGGTGCCGGAACAGGGTCCCGATTGACTTTTGGTGGCTACAGAGGCTTGCAGCGGCGAAACTCCCGATCAAATCTCTCTTCTGGAAGTTTATGATACGTAGGTATATATGGGTGCAAGGGGTACGTCGGTGGAGCTGCGGGGGCCCCATGAGGCAGGGGGGCGTGCCCCAGGGGGGTGGGCGCGCCCCCCACCCTCTGGCCAGCTCCCGTATCTTCTAACATAGAGTTCAAGTCTATCTGGTGGCTTTCCTTCCAAAAATAACTTCTCCAGTTGATTTCGTTCCGTTTTGACTTCGTCTGATATTCCTTTTCCTCGAAACACTGAAATAGGCGAAACAGCAAATCTGGGCTGGGCCTTCGGTTAATAGGTTAGTCTCAAAAGTAATATAAAAGTGGATAATAAATCCCAATATTGCCTAAAACAGTAGATAATATAGCATGGAGCAATCAAAAATTATAGATACGTTGGAGACGTATGAAGCATCCCCAAGCTTAACTCCTGCTCGTCCTCGAGTAGGTAAATGATAAAAAAGATAATTTTTGATGTGGAATGCTAGATGGCATAATTACATTGTAATTCTTCTCAATTGTGATATGAATATTCAGATCCAAAAGATTCAAGACAAAAGTTCATATTGACATAAAAATAATAATAATTCAAGCATACTAATAAAGCAATTATGTCTTCTCAAAATAACATGGCCAAAGAAAGTTATCCCTACAAAATCATATAGTCTGGCTATGTTCCATCTTCACCACATAAAGTATTTAAATCATACACAACCCCGATGACAAGCCAAGCAATTGTTTCATACTTTAACATTTTCAAAACTTTTTCGATCTTCACGCAATACATGAGCGTGAGCCATGGATATAGCACTATATGTGGAGTAGAATGGTGGTTGTGGAGAAGACAAAAAGAGGGGAAGATAGTCTCACATCAACTAGGCATATCAACGGGCTATGGAGATGCCCATCAATAGATATCAATGTGAGTGAGTAGGGATTGCCATGCAACGGATGCACTAGAGCTATAAGTATATGAAAGCTCAACAAAAGAAACTAAGTGGGTGTGCATCCAACTCGCTTGCTCACGAAGACCTGGGGCATTTTGAGGAAGCCCATCATTGGAATATACAAGCCAAGTTCTATAATGAAAGATTCCCACTAGTATATGAAAGTGACAACATAGGAGACTCTTTATCATGAAGATCTTGATGCTACTTTGAAGCACAAGTGTGGTAAAAGGATAGTAGCATTGTCCCTTCTATCTTTTTCTCTCATTTTTTTATTTTTTTATTTTTTATTTTTTTGTTTGGGCCTTTTCTCTTTTTTTATGGCCTTTTTTTCTCTTTTTTTATTTTTCGTCAGGAGTCTCATCCCGACTTGTGGGGGAAATAGTATCCATCATCCTTTCCTCACTGGGACAATGCTCTAAAAAATGATGATCATCACACTTTTATTTTTCTTACAACTCAACAATTACAACTCGATACTTAGAACAAAGTATGACTCTATATGAATGCCTCCGGCGGTGTACCGGGATATGCAATGAATCAAGAGTGACATATATGAAAGAAATATGAATGGTGGCTTTGCCACAAATACGATGTCAACTACATGATCATGCTAGCAATATGACAATGATGGAGCGTGTCATACTAAACGGAACGGTGGAAAGTTGCATGGCAATATATCTCGGAATGGCTATGGAAATGCCATGATAGGTAGGTATGGTGGCTGTTTTGAGGAAGATATATGGTGGGTGTATGATACCGGCGAAAAGTGCGCGGCATTGGAGAGGCTAGCAATGGTGGAAGGATGGGGGAAAAGTGCATATAATCCATGGACTCAACATTAGTCATAAAGAACTCATATACTTATTGCAAAAATTTATAAGTTATCAAAGCAAAGTATTACGCGCATGCTCCTAGGGGATAGATTGGTAGGAAAAGACTATCTCTCGTCCCCGACCGCCACTCATAAGGAGGACAATCAATAAACACTTCATGCTCCGACTTCGTTACATAATGGTTCACCATACGTGCATGCTACGGGAATCACAAACTTTAATGCAAGTATTCTTTAAATTCACAACTACTCAACTAGCATGACTCTAATATCACCATCTCCATATCTCAAAACAATCGTCAAGCATCAAACTTCTCTTAGTATTCAACACACTCATAAGAATTTTTCTTTTATTAATTTGTATGCCTAGCATATTAGGATTTTAAGCAAATTACCATGCTATTTAAGACTCTCAAATAATATAAGTGAAGCATGAGAGTTCATCTATTTCTTCAAAATAAAACTACCACCATGCTCTAAAAGATATAAGTGAAGCACTAGAGCAAACAACAAACTACTCCAAAAGATATGAGTGAAGATCAATGAGTAGTTTAATAATTATGTAACTATGTGAAGACTCTCCCATTTAATAATTTCAGATCTTGGTACTTTATTGAAACAGCAAGCAAAGCTAAAGAAAATAAAAATGACGCTCCAAGCAAAACACATATCATGTGGTGAATAAAAATATAGCTCCAAGTAAAGTTACCGATGAACGAAGACGAAAGAGGGGATGCATTCCGGGGCATCCCCAAGCTTAGGCTCTTGGTTATCCTTGAATATTACCTTGGGGTGCCTTGGGAATCCCCAATCTTAGTCTCTTGCCACACCTTATTCCATAGTCCATCGAATCTTTACCCAAAACTTGAAAACTTCACAACACAAAACTTAACAGAAAACTCGTAAGCTCCGTTAGCGAAAGAAAACAAAACACCACTTCAAGGTACTGTAATGAACTCATTCGATATTTATATTGGTGTTAAACCTAATGTATTCTAACTTCTATATGGTTTATAAACTATTTTACTAGCCATATATTCATCAAAATAAGCAAGCAACACAATGAAAATAGAATCTGTCAAAAACAGAACAGTGTGTAGTAATCTGTAACTAACGCAAACTTACGGAACTCCAAAAATTCTAAAATAAATTGGTGGACCTTAGGAATTTGTCTAGTAATTATATGCAAAAAAGATCAACTAAATAGCACTCTCCAGTAAAAAGTTCTAGCTAATCTCGTGAGCGCTAAAGTTTCTGTTTTTTTACAGCATGATCATAAAGACTTCACCCAAGTCTTCCCAAAGGTTCTACTTGGCACAAACACTAATTAAAACATAAAACCACATCTAAACATAATATAGATGGATTATTTATTCCTAAACAGAACCAAAAAGCAAGAAACTAAAATAAAATTGGGTTGCCTCCCAACAAGCGCTATCGTTTAATGCCCCTAGCTAGGCATGATGATTTCAATGATGCTCACATAAAAGAAAAGAATTGAAACATAAAGAGAGCATCATGAAGAATATGACTAGCAAATTTAAGTCTAACCCACTTCCTATGCATAGGGATTTTGTGAGCAAACAACTTATGGGAACAATAATCAACTAGCATATGAAGGCAAAACTAGCATAACTTTAAAATTTTAAGCACATAGAGAGGAAACTTGATATTATTGCAATTCCTACAAGTATATATTCCTCCCTCGTAATAATTTTCAGTAGCATCATGAATGAATTAAACAATATAACCAACACCTAAAGCATTCTTTTCATGATCTACTAGCATAGAATTTTTATTACTCTCCACATAAGCAAATATCTTCTCATGAATAATAGTGGGAGCAAACTCAACAAAACAACTATCATGTGATTGAAAATTAAGATCAAGATGACAAGTTTCATGGTTGTCATTATTCTTTATAGCATACGTGTCATCACAATACTCATCATATATAGGAGGCATGCTTTCATCATAGTAAATTTGCTCATCAAAGCTTGGGGGACAAAAAATATCATCTTCATCAAACATAGCTTCCCCATGCTTGTGGCTTTGCATATCATTAGCATCATGGATATTCAAGGAATTAATACTAACAGCATTGCAATCATGCTCATCATTCACATATTTTATGCCAAGCATTCTATGTAATTCTTCTTCTAACACTTTGGCACAATTTTCTTTTCCATCATACTCACGGAAGATATTAAAGAGGTGAAGCATATGAGACAAACTCAATTCCATTTTTTGGTAGTTTTCTTTTATAAACTAACTAGTACTAAAACAAGAAACAAAAAGATTCGATTGCAAGATCTAAAGATATACCTTCACTTACCTAGCCTCCCCGGCAACGGCGCCAGAAAAGAGCTTGATGTCTACTACACAACCTTCTCCTTGTAGACGTTGTTGGGCCTCCAAGTGCAGAGGTTTGTAGGACAGTAGAAAATTTCCCTCAAGTGCATGACCTAACGTTTACCAATCTGTGGGAAGCGTAGGATGAAGATGGTCTCTCTCAAGCAACCCTGCAACCAAATAACAAAAAGTCTCTTGTGTCCCCAACACACCCAATACAATGGTAAATTGCATAGGTGCACTAGTTCGGCGAAGAGATGGTGATACAAGTGCAATATGGATGGTAGATATAGGTTTTTGTAAACTGAAAATATAAAAACGCAAGGTAACAAGTGGTAAAAGTGAGCGTAAACGGTATTGCAATGATAGGAAACAAGGCCTAGGGTTCATACTTTCACTAGTGCAAGTTCTCTCAACAATAATAACATAATTGGATCATATAAGTACCCCTCAACATGCAACAAAGAGTCACTCCAAAGCCACTAATAGCGGAGAACAAGCGAAGAGATTATGGTAGGGTATGAAACCACCTCAAAGTTATTCTTTCCAATCAATCCGTTGGGCTATTCCTATAAGTGTCACAAGCAGCCCTAGAGTTCGTACTAGAATAACACCTTAAGATACAAATCAACCAAAACCCTAATGTCACCTAGATACTCCAATGTCACCTCAAGTATCCGTGGGTATGATTATACGATATGCATCACACAATCTCAGATTCATCTATTCAATCCAACACAAAGTACTTCAAAGAGTGCCTAAAAGTTTCTACCGCAGAATCACGACGAAAATGTGTGCCAACCCCTATGCATAGGTTCATGGGCGGAACCCGCAAGTTGATCACCAAAACATACATAAAGTGGCATGTGATATCCCATTGTCACCATAGATACGCACGGCAAGACATACATGAAGTGTTCAAGTCTTTAAAGACTCAATCTGATAAGATTACTTCAAAGGGAAAACTCAATCCATTACAAGAGAGAAGAGGGGGAGAAGAAACATAAGATCCAACTATAATAGCAAAGCTCGCGATACATCAAGATCATGCCAAATCAAGAACACGAGAGAGAGAGAGAGAGAGAGATCAAACACATAGCTACTGGTACATACCCTCAGCCCCGAAGGAAACTACTCCCTCCTCGTCATGGAGAGCGCCGGGATGATGAAGATGGCCACCGGTGAGGGTTCCCCCCCCCCTCCGGCAGGGTGCCGAAACAGGGTCCCGATTAACTTTTGGTGGCTACAGAGGCTTGCGGTGGTGAAACTCCCGATCTAATCTCTTTTCTGGAAGTTTTACGATACGTAGGTATATATGGGAGCAAGGGGTACGTCGGTGGAGCTGTGGGGGCTCCACGAGGCAGGGGGCGTGCCCCAGGGGGGTGGGCGCACCTCCCCGCCCTCGTGGCCAGCTCCCGTATCTTCTGATGTAGAGTCCAAGTCCATCTGGAGGCTTTCCTTCCAAAAATAACTTCTCTAGTTGATTTCGTTCCGTTTTGACTTCGTCTTATATTCCTTTTCCTCGAAACACTGAAATAGGCATAAAACAGCAAATGTGGGCTGGGCCTCCGGTTAATAGGTTAGTCCAACAAGTAATATAAAAGTGGATAATAAAGCTCAATATTGCCTAAAACAGTAGATAATATAGCATGGAGCAATAAAAAATTATAGATACGTTGGAGACGTATCAGTTAACTACTCATGCATCATCGGAGCAGCAACAAAGGATGGTGAAGAACCCCTCCGTGATCGTTGCCCCCTCCAGCAGAGTGCAGGAAAAGGCCTCTAGATTGGATCTTGTTGCTCTGGAACTTGTGGCGGTTGGAAAAGTGTTTCGTCGACTCCCCTAGGGTTTTTGGGATTTTAGAGTATTTATAGAGGCGGAGGTCGGTGGAGAAGCTTCTCGTCGGCTCCCTAGGGTTTTTGCTTCGAAGACCCTCAATGCTCACACTAGGCGCTAGGTTCCAACCCTCCATTATTGTTTCTTGCCATGATTCATGAGACTCCCACATTACCTCATACCGAAAATTGGGTTTCGGTGGGATATATGGTTCTTCCAATGTCAGCAAAATAGGGCCATGATTAGATGACGCTATCGTCAAGTGAGAGAGGTGTGCCATGGGGTACAAGTGACACAATCAGATGTTGCCAAAGCCCTGTGCAGCCTCACACGAGTGTACGTGCCACCCGAGACTTTTTTCTTAAAAGTCCAAACATGGACTTCATAGCCTATATCTGTGAATCAGCACTGACCCCTTTGTTGGATTACAGATGGGCTTGGACCCATATTAGACAATAATTCATGGTCAATCCCTAAGGCCCATTTAGGTGCATGGCAAGTGATGGCAAGTTTAGTACCGTACTGCTAGTGGAGTGATTGTGAGACCTCTTTATAAGGGTTGCTCCACCACATGCCATTTGGAGCTTGGGAAGAGGAGCTGTACTCGTGCGGTCCTCCTCCTCGACCGCTCGCCTCACCACAACGCGTGCAGCAGGTTGCGGGAACAAGCCAAGCCTTATTTTTGTTCGCCAGGAATGGTCAATTAATCTCGAATTAATTGATGAGTTGCTAAAGTAGTGCCACTGTCCAAGACATTGGAACATGGGTTGTTTATGGACTCGGTCATGGGAAGCCTATATAAGGAGGCGCGTGTCAGTGGAGTGAACCCTAAGTCACTCACTTCCTCCTCCACAATCCTAGCCGTGATCTAGTGTTCCTCCCTCTGTGCTGCTTCCGGTGATCCCATCCTGACGACCGCGTGCACTGTTGATCAGGAGACAGGTGCCTTCGAAACCCTGTTGTTCGAGATCCTGCCTGGGAGAACATCAATAAGGTTTTGGGGAGCGTCTCGACGCGACTGCTGTCGATCCATCCCTGTCTCCGTCCTCCTATGCCTCCACTACTTCCCCTGCATCGACACCATGGTCGAAGATATCGCCGCCAAGAAGAAGATCATGGACAAAACCAAAGCTGTTGTTGCCGCTACTGCGTTGGCATGGCCAACCGAAGGGTATGATTTGTCCATCCCTCATTTACTTGTTCTTGTGCTAGCCGTATATGATGTGTTCATAGATGTTTTTATTCTATGTACTATACGTGCTCGTATGCTTAGGTATTGGTATAAGTTGCATACCATGATTGCCATGTTTACTCTATACTCGTGGATTAGTCTAATGTGATGGATTACAGAGTACAAGATGATCTACCTCGAGATCGTATGATTGTGTTCTAAACCCTAAAGCTGGTAATCGTGTCTCTAAAGACTAAACCTTGTGGCTTATATATCCACCGGGGGTACCTAGCTAGGTTACACGTATGGTCGATTGCCAACGCGCCGACTATAGAGCTATCCTTGAAGTACACGCCAAGTCTTCAGAGGTTTCCATCTTGATCACACCGAGGTTCATAGCTTCGATTATCCTTTCCTTTAGTGATCGGCGGGCCATAAGCCCGGCCCATGGACTTCAAGTCGTATAGGTTAATACCCCTTAATCCAGGACATTATCAAATAGGTCACTTCACAGCCACATTCCATTGTGGTGAAACTTCATAGTGGTGTTGGAAGCCCCCAATTAAGTTGTGAAGAGAGCTCCAACCTTGGTTTTAAAGGTCCGGTCGCTGCCTTCAAGGGCACCACTAGTGGAATCACGAGATCTTGCATTGTGCGAGGGCATGAGAAGAATAAGGTGGTCCTGGTGACATCTTGTGGAGCATTGTGCCTCCTTACCTCTCTAACGGAAACTTACCTCCCCCAACGAAGGGAACTTCGGCAACACATCCTCGTCCCCATCGACTCCACTTACAATTACTTCATGCCTTTACTTTGTGCAAGCTATTATCTTGTGTTTACCATGTGCTTGCATTTGTTGTTGTTGTTGTTGTTGTTGTTGTTGTTGTTGTTGTTGTTGTTGTTGTTGTTGTTGTTGTTGTGCTTATCATATAAGTTGTCCACCTAGTTCTATATCTAGACAATCTACTTTCTTGTTGAGACTTAATTTGTTAAAAGAAGTTAAAAATTGTTAGCCGTCTATTCACCCCCCCCCCCTCTAGTCAACCATGCCGATCCTTTCAATATGACTGGAGAGGTTCTTATTAGCTTGCTGATAGTTACTTCTACTAGTCAAGTGCTTCTATCCAATATTTGCTCTAATAAATAGTAAAAGTGAGGAATACAACAGAGAACCCCGACCAACTTCTGGAACCAATGGCCTAATTGGTAATTTGATCAGTTTAAAATATTTCGTTCATTCATTTGTTTTGAACTTCTCTTCATTAATGTGCTTTTCTATCATGTATTCTACAATTTAAACTGCCATGCCTGTCTTTTGAACCAGCTACCTTATATGTAATGCATCATCTAACTAGGTGTACGGCTGAGTGCTACTCCCCAAAGTTAATCTACTATCACCTCTAATGGTTTTCGGCTAGCTTACTGTATTTATGAATATGTCATCAGTTTCATCTCCATGTGTCTAGCTGTATTTATGAATATGTATCAGTTTCATCTCCATGTGTCACACTGAGGACCAAAAAAGCTAGTGTGTTTCCTACCTGGCACCACAGGCACACTGAACTTGTTGATTTTGTAGCCTCGTCGCAGCAGAACCAGGGGAGTAGCGTCGGTAGGATCTAGGAGGAGCACCTGTGTGGGATCCGTTGCGGGTAGGTATGCCCCTCTCCTCCCCACCCTCTCGGTCCATTGCCTCTCTTTGTTTTTGAATTTTGCACCGAAATTGTGAGGTGAGGATAAAAAAGATACAATGATTACTGGCGTCGACAATGACAACGAAGAATGGCTCGGCATCTGGGACAGTGGACGCATTGAGCTCGAGGCAAAGATCAGCCACTCCACATCCACGATCACTTTTTTCCCTTCTTTTTGTGGAGATGATTTCAATACTCTTTATCAATGTGATGTTAGAACCAAGATGCATGTGCTACTCACTCCATCAAGTGTGTAATGAACTTTCAATTTTGTTCTTGATGATAAAAAATCATTGGTTTATCCTGGCTCCCTATTGTTTAATATGCCTATGATGCGATAATACTACATACTACAAAAGTAAAAAATCAAAGGGGTGCCTCCCACCTGGCACCGCCAAGCTTCCACTCAGGCGCCTCAACCGGTAGTATTGTAGGAAAGGCGCGCAATTCCTTCAGTTGGAACGGAGCAGAGCTTCACTGTAGGGCCCGCCATAGTAAGGCAAAGAGCGTGCAATTCCCTCTAATCGGAAGGCGGTGGAGACTCCACCGTATAGGTGGCACTCTTCATTTTTTCCAACGAACTACCCTTCTCTTCCAAATAAATTAGACGTGTCTCTTCTTTGCTCTTCAGTTAACACATCAAGATGGGGAGCGAGATTCTCCTTTTCAGATTTCTTATCGGGGCCATAGCTATCACCGGAGGGCAACCACAGGACGAGGAACAGAAGCACCAAGTGGATACTACAAGATACGTGTAAAGGGCACTGGAACTCACTTTGGTTTGCTCCAACATTTTAATACAACGCTAGAGTATTTCTTCAGGAAATTCATCTGTTTTTCCATGCCAAGAATTAGAGTAAACTTCGAAGTGACTTGTGAGATTATATAGAGGGTGCAACCATACAAGCGTAATAGAAAAAACAAGTTAATGCCATTCATGTACAATGTATGCCAGATCCTTCACGCTCATCAACTTATCATCAGAGCATCCTACTGGCATGATTAATTGGTATCCGGCCTTGATCGTACTAAATACTCCTTCCGTCCCAAAATAAGTGACTCGACTTTGTATCAAGGGAGTAGCTATGGCAAACCGGCTGCGCACCCATGCCTGAGGGGTGAGAGGCACGAATCAGTGATGTAGATCATGCAGCTGTTATACTCGCACCAACAAATATCTAAGATTCCCTTGATATTTTACCCTCTTTTCCCTTCACATAGTGAGACATGGGCACAATCTCCAAGTTACATCATTGACATGGGACTTAGATGTGCAATACTTTGGTACATCTAGATGGGTCATAATTATTGCACATCTAAATAATTTAATTAAACATAAAACACAAAAGAAAATACCAGACGCATGATACCAATAACATATGATTTAAATGCGCAATACTTAGGGCACATCTAGATGTGCTTTAGCAAAACAGAAAAGGTATATTGGTAATTTTTAGTCATGGTTAATTCTTCGTATATATATATATTTTTCGTTCTGGTCTGCCTTTGTTTGGAGTGCCTCCAATCTGTCCTAGATACCACGTTCGCCGTACCGTGAAGTTCACAGCTGGAATCTTCTCGTGAACAAATAAAATATCCATGTTCGATTGTGATTTTGGAGTAAAATTGATCGGCCGTCCGAGTCAGCAGGAGGACCAGGAGCGGTCACATCTTTATCCTTTTCTGTCCATGAACATCATAACGTGCGATCATAACGGCACACCTATACGTTGCGTGGCACGTCATCATGTTGTGTAATGATCGGCAGGGTTCTGGGTCTTTAATACAGTAGAGACTCGCAACGACGTTACCACCAGTTGGCGCTCGTACCCGGGGAAGGCCGCAACCTCTCGCTCGAACGGCAGCAGCAAAGCTGTCGCATCACCATTCCGAATCACAGTCGTTCGTCTGTTTGTTGTGCTTGCCTGCT
Organism: Aegilops umbellulata; assembly: GCA_032464435.1. Lineage (NCBI taxonomy): Eukaryota > Viridiplantae > Streptophyta > Magnoliopsida > Poales > Poaceae > Aegilops > Aegilops umbellulata. Next base: position 534,532,961 of record CP136055.1, read on the forward strand.
GCAGCAGGTAGCACTAGCCGGTGCGCGCACGCCACGGGCGGCAGTCGGCGAAGCATCAAGCTTTACGAGCCGGCACGCACGGCCGGGTGGGGATCGGCATCGATCGATAGCGAGCGAGGACCTCGGCGTGGAGCTGTGGTATAAAAATACGCACCGGTGCTTTAGAAAAATTTGATTTTTTTTTTAAGCACCTAGCATTGTACAAGGCCTTACAATGCTTGCTCGTTTGTCTTCCGGAGGGTCGCATCATCTACACATTGGTTCTGCATTGATATGTAAATGGAGATCGATGGAATCTGCTAGAAGTGTTGGATTCTGCCAGAATATTGTTTTAAACCGGATTTGCCTCGTGTATTAGTTAAGAGAGGAGTAGAGAGTTTATTACAACAACCACACACAGGCACACACAAAAAGTTTACTCTCCTGGTGTTATATGCCCCAACTTTTTTGCACCAGCTGTCACCCAAAGACGCTCCTTTGAATGAGTTAAGTAAGATCGTAGGAGGAGCGCTCTTGATGCGGAAGACCCTAGCATTTTTTTCATTTCGAATGGTCCAACCTATGAGCATGGTGAAGGGACAACATGGCCTTCCTGTTCGCGTTTGAGTAGTCTGATCGTTTTGTCCACCACTCCTTGACGGAGGTCTCCTGATGCCAATCATCAGTGTTGATGTTCTCAACGTGTAGCCGATCGTTCGCCAAGTTCCAAAGGCGCTTAGTGAACCGACATTTGAACAAGAGGTATGCCCCGGATTCTTGCTCCCGCTTGAAGATAGGACAAAGACCACAATTTGGCCACCCTCTCTTGGCCAATCTATCGGCCGTTTAAAGTCTATCTTGAGTGGCCAACCAAGCTAAGAACTCGACTTTAGTGTGCCTAGGGATATTCTTGGCCAGAATTTTCTTATGACCGCATTGCACGCCAATTTCAGTGTCGGAATTTTCTTGCATTATTAAACATACCATTAATTTTCTCAAAAGAATAATTTGCATGGGCTATAGAGCAGTTGAATTACGATGAATAGATGGATGGGCAACTCGGTCAATCAACAGACAGTCTTAGTTCGGTCAATTTGTTCATCTCAACGAGGAAAAGTTCATCCTATGCAGAATAGTTCATCAGTAAAAGGCGGGACTAGAGACTACATACATTGCACGCCATACTGTAGGAGTGATGTACTATTCATTCAGTTGGAAGGGAGTAGAGCTTCAACGTAAGGCACCACATAATCACACAAAGGGCGTGCAATTCCTTCTAGTCGGAAGGCAGTGGAGACTCCCTTGATTTTCCAGCGAGCTACCTGTTTCTTCCAAATAAATTAGGCTTGTGCGTCTCTTCTATGCTCTTCACTCAACACATCAACATGTGAAGAGAAGAGTTTGTTTTCTTCCATATTTCTTATCGCGGCCATACATATCGCAGGAGCACATCCGGATTGCAAGGAACAGAAGCATCACATGGATACTGCAGCATAAGTGTAAAAGGGACTAGAACTCGCTTTGGTTTGCTCCAACATTTCAAATACAACGCTAAGGTATTTCTTCGGGAGATTCATCTGTTTTTTCATGGCACGAATCGGAGTAAACTTTGCAGTGACTTGCGGGATTATATATAGGGTTCAACCGTGCAAGCGTTCACGAAAAATAAGTTGATGCCATTCATGTACAATGTGTGCCAGCTCCTTAACGCTGGTCGACTTATTTTCAGGTCATCCTACTGTCATGACTAAATATGTGATTTGGCGATCCGGCGGTGCACCCATGCCAGAAGGGTGAGGCATGAATCAGTGATGTAGATCGATCATGCAACTGCAGCAACAAATATCCAAGATTTCCTTGATAGTTTACCCGTTTTGCTCTTCACATGGTGGCAGATCGGTACGGTACGTCCCCGTCGTGGCGTTATCCAAATCTGACCAAGTTGTCGGCCTTGTACTGATCCGCAACGACAACAAAATGGGGAGGTCCATCCCGCTCTCGCTCGCACCCGGGGAAGGCTGCACCCTCGTCGCGTACGGCCCCGCCCAGCCCAGCCACCGGCAAAAGCGGAGCCACACCAGCGCGGCAGCGACACGCCATCAGTCCGCATTTGCTTTCTTGCCTCCTCACTTCATCAGCGCCGCAACGCCAGCAGAGGGCGGGGCTCGCGCGGCTGCACAGTCCACAGCACGCGGCGGCGGAGTGGAGTCGAGCTAGCTGGTGGCGATGGGGATCCACCTGCTGGCGTTCGCGGGGGCGAGGATCTTCGTGCAGGTGTTCCAGGTCTCGGCGCCGCTGCTGTGGCCGCTCAACCTCTGGCTGCCGCTCGCGCGCCGCCTGCCCGAGGCCTGCGCCGTCGCCCGCGCCGCGCTCGCCGCCCACGTCGCGTGGCTGCGCCGGGCATGCCGTCCCGGCGCCCCCGTCTGGAGCCGCCGCGACGACGGGGTCTACCGCCGGGCGGTGCTCGACGTCGCCTACTACTGAGAGTCTGAGACGCTGGAGCCGTTCGAGACTCGGAGGCAGTAGCAGTGATTGAGTTTCTCAAGTAAATTAGAGTAGTGGTTCATTTCAGTTTGTTCCTTTTTTAGGATAGGGAGAACGGTTTTTTAGCACCGGGGGCCTAGGCACCCCCTTATCTCACCGTTGGTCCAGATTCCAGCTCATAGAGATATGTGTCATTTACTGTAGCGAGCAAACAGTTGTACTGTTTGATAAACGCAGTGGTCGGATGTATTTCAAACGGAGCTAGGCCTAGACTGAGGCTATGCGTGTAGGTTTGATTCCTCCTAGTAAGGAGACGTGGACATGACATGTCGCACGATGGTACATAAAAAAACAAAAGTGTTAAACGTGTCGCTCGCGATTCAAAATACGAGTGCCTGCTCATTTGGAAGGTACACTGTACACCACAAGTCATTTGGAAAACGTGTGTATGTAGTGCTAGTTACGGCTGCATTGATCACGTCCCTGCGTCCAAATAGTCCCCATTGGCTAGCTAGGTACGGTGGAGTTCGTGAGGCAGAAGTACTTTCTATCAGTTGCTGAAAGGAGAATGATATGTGGGGCCGATTTCAGTGTGCTGACAGTTATCATAGAGTATTCACTGTCGCCGGCCGGTGTGTGTAAAAAATGAGCCTCCTGGACCCTGTGTGACCCGTGATCACCGTCTGCATGCTGTCCCTTCAAGCATCGCTTTAACATCGTAGACATCCTGCCAGGCCTACTCCTGCCAAATCTATTCCTCCCTGCTCTCTCCCTCCTGTCGCTGTCTGCCGCCTTAAAAAAGCCAGAAATTACACCGAGCCTGCTAAACGACGGCAGCTGCACAGTCGCTCGCGCAAATCATAACCGCATCTGGACGGACGAGATTATAGGGTGCCGGGGCACCCGGGTGCTGTCGCACCTTTTCGTTAGGATATTTTGGTTTTCTTTTTCTTGGGCTAGCTAAATTAGCTGCATGCTTGTGTCTTCCGAGCAATGCCTGGTGTGAGTGTGGGTTGTAATTAACCAGGATTTGCAAATAGTACAACTGTACAAGTGATTTGTTCATCCACGCTTCTCATGCGGAATTTTGGTGACGATGAATACAGTAGAATGCTAGCTGCCACCGGCGATTTCCAGATCCGTCCATTGAAAGCGCTAGACTACGACATGCTTCCCGCGCATTTTTATCCACACAGTTGGGATGTGATGAAGACTGAAATTATAAAGGCGGTAACACTTTTTTTTCAGACACCAGGGGAATTCAGGCCGATTGCCTTCCTATGGTTCTATAATATTGTGGCGAAGTGCTTCGTGAAGTGATTAAGGCCGATTTCATTCGCGAAAGAATAGTATTAAGGCCAATTTTCTTGTTTGCAAAAACAAAAAATCCAAGTACATTTGCTCCTCATTGTCTTTCTCTCATTACTGATAGTGCATTGATCGAATGCTTTCATTATCTGGAACACTGCACAAGGAAAATTGTCGCAAATAAGTTACATTTATCCAAGACTTATGATTGTGTGGATTGGGCATTTTCGGAGAAAACAATTTTAATGTTGGGCTTCACTCGGTGGTGGGTTAATTGGATTATGGCCTATGTAATCATGGGGGTATGTGGTCCAATTTAATGGATTCATGCTCAAGTTACCGTGTCAACCCATGGTCCAAGACAAGGTGGTCGGTACTCTCCTTTTTATTTTTCATTTTATGGTTGGCGGGCTTTTGCCCAAGGTAGTATAGGTTGATCATATTTTTCCCGTGAGAAAATGTCATTGAGATTCTCAGAAATCTCATCTCCTGTTCGCGATGGATGTTCTTGTGTTAAGAGGAAATGGTTGTATGGATAAGAAGAACAAAAAGTGCAATATTCCAATGGTCAAGGCGTCCGGAGCATAGGACAAGAAGGACAAGGCGAAAGAGAAAGACACTGAGGCAGATATAAAGGAGATGATGCATTCATATCTGGAAATGTACAAGAAGTCACACACGCGGAAAGTGATTGAGGAGATATGTCCCTTGATAGAGGCTACTATTTGCATATTTCTTGGAAGGCTGCTCATCGATGCATATCCGTTTACAAGAGTTTTCATGATCTTGGGTATGTCGTCTTTGCACAGAACAAGGCACATCCGATGGCTTAGACGGCGGGCCTTGATACCTATCTTTTGTGGTTTTTGCTAGTTCTTTCTCAATTAACCAAGCTTATAGGGTTTTAGATCTGGTTTTCCTCATTAACAAGATTAACTCTATTTTTTTATGGTGGTGAAGGAATCCCTACTCTGAGGTGTCAGTAAAAGAAACAATGATGATGACATGTGCTCGTTCAGCATTCACTCTAAAAAAAATTGTAGTCTAAACAATGGTGATGATAGGTGTTAGTAAAATCCTCCCCTCCTGCCACAAAATAAACTTATGCGATCGGGTCGTATGCACCATACCTGAAGACCCACATCCACATGCGGACACCTGAAAAACCAAATCTCAGAGCAGCAACCATCGTTCCCCTTTGCCAAACCCTAATTTTTGTAGCCTAGCGCCGATGTCCGCCGGTGCAACTCCCCAGCTCGGCGCGCTCCATCCCCGCCAAAAACGACCATGTTTGGTGGCAGTCCAGCTTGCGTCCCCGCTCTACTAGTTGCCACATCTGCCCATGAGCATGCTCTCCCTTGCTCATGGTGCTCCATCCCTATTGGAAACGACCACGTTCATCGATGACTGAGATCACGGCACTGCCCCAGAAGCTTGTCCCCGTCAATGAGTAGACGTAGAAGTTGTGGGAGAGGAGGTTCCAGTTGAGAGGTTGTCATGTATGTTATTTGGTGCCTTTTGCTGCCGTCGTCGGGCCATCCCATATTTTGTACCATCACCGGCGAGATGGGAAGAGGTGACTATGATTTTTCTAGGCCCCGTGAATTAGGGTGTGCCAAAATTTGGAAATGATGACCTCTGCTTTGAGATTCGGTTCGCCAACTGTCGTGGGCGGAGGATGGTCTCCCGTTTGGGCGTATGACCTGGTTGTATAGGATTTTTTTCCCCTATTGCCATTTGTTGCCTTGGAAATATGATCAGCGCATGTACTAGTCTAAATATGTTGCTGTTTCCGCACAAAAAAAACGTTGCTGTTGGAAACAGCATGTAACTTTCTTTTTTGCATGAAGGAATTTTATCAACCCCGCAAAAAAGAAGAAGGAAATAGTAGGAAACTATGTTGCCGACTTCTTCTCTTGTCGACTGGCCGACTCACCTCCAATTAGGCCCGGCCGACCCGCCAGCAGTAGCAGGAGACGTCATGTTACTAGTCACCATGTCTATCCGTCTCAGCGGGCGCCAACGACATCACAAGGTCGTTCCCGGGGAAGGCCGCAACCTCCCCGGCAAAAGCATAACCACACCAGCGCAGCAGCCACACAACGCCATTCCGACCTCCGAACCAACCATCACATTCTTTTGCTCGCCGACGCCGCGGCACCGCGCAAGCGCAGGGTGTTGGTCAGCGTCTCAGGGCTCTCGGCGATGGGGATCCACCTCCTGGCGTTCGCCTTCGTGCAGGTGTTCCAGGCTTCGGCGCCGCTGCTGTGGCCGCTCAACCTCTGGCTGCCCCGCCACCTCCCCCAGCTCTGCGCCGTCGTCTCCGGCGAGGTCGCCGCCCACGTCGCCTGGCTGCGCCGTGCCCACGCGAGGCGCCGCGACGACGACGAGGAGGGCCGCCGCCAGGGGCTGCTCTACACCGTGTACTGAGATATTCAGACCGGACAGTTTCTTCACTTTTGACGTTTAGATTATTTTTCGAGCGCTAACTGCGGAATGTCGATGTATGTTTTTTTTGGATTTGATTATGTAGTACTATGTAAGTTACTAGTATCGATCTGTGAATATGAACAGATTCTGCTAGGACCGGCTGATTCTGTCGGGATTGATGGCTTTGTTTTGCTCCAGCTAGCATCTCAAATAGTAGTACAACTTTACAGTTGTTCTTCAGGAGATTGCTTTGTTTTTCCCTGCCAAGAACTGGCCAGAAGTAAACTGCCTTGTGAGATTATCCATTCATGTATACAATGTGGCAGCTCCTTCACGCTCATCTACTTTGTCGGTTCAGTCAATTCGAGAAAAGAGAAGGTAGTGTTCAGTCGCGATCATACTGTGCGTTGCCGAGTCAGCTGCACCACCATGCTTCAACTTGAAGCATGAGAGGCATTAGTTAGTGGAGCGGGTCACGCACACTACATTAACAGATATCTAAAATTACAACCGGGGTCCTAAAAAAATGGCAAAATGTACTGAGCAACTGATAGTTCATAGGTAAATTACAGTGCCTTATCTGGCATGGTGAAGGCTGCTAAAAGTTTTTAAGGATTTTGCTCTTGTTGACTGTCCCGTGGGTCTCCTCCAACTGTTCAGCGCAATTTGTCCGCTGAATGAAATAAGACAGTGTTCATTTTTCTATAGCAAGATGGCCTAACTTCTTAGCATTCGTAACAGACTTCACCTTCTTCTCAACCGCCCGAACTTATGAGCGAACCTTGAACTTCTAATTACAGAAATTAAAATTTCCCTCTACATCACACACGGTTGTTGTTGTTGTTGTTGTTGTTATTGTTGTTGTTGTTGTTCCTTTCAATGGACCTGTGTAATTTCAATCAATGAGGGTAAAAAAAAATGCGACAGTGCATGCCGAGCTGTTACATTCATTAGTCCGGGCAGGCCAGTAGGCTAGTTAAACAACATATCACGTTGCTTTGATCTGAAAACTTCATACTTTCTTGTCCTTATTTGGTTATTCAACATATCTCTGAACCTAAACTACATCATGAACAGACAGCTCGATGCGTGAAAACCTAGCAAATCCTATTACCCTAGGGAACTACATCAACATACAAGTAAAGTGGAGTCCAGTAGCACGGAGACGCAGTGGCGGAGCCAGGAAAATCCAATGGGAAGGGCCAAACGTTGCTAAACCTAATTGGGGAGGGCCAATCCATTGAAATACTCTGTTTTGACAGCAAAAAATTCTGTATTTACACTAGTATTAGTCTTAAACCAGTGACATTAGGGGGGGCCAGGGCCCCTGCTGGTCCCCCCTGTCTCCGCCACTGTGGAGACGCATCGTCCTCTACTTGTTGCATGCACGCGATGCCAACGGCTCCAACCTAAATGTCGGCAGTCTCAAATCATTTCGGCCAACCTTCCTCTGTCTTCCGAATTGCATTTTATGTGTCAAACAATGCAGTTATTTCTTTGCTTTGGTTTGCTCCAATGTCTCAAATACAATAGTAGAGTTCTTTTTTTGGAAGTTCAGTTCACTTCCTATGGCACTATGGCAAGAACCAAACCAGCTTTCTTCTTAGATTATATAGATGGGACAAGTGTAAAACAAAAGAAGTTGAATTTATATTCATGTATACATTGTGTTAGCTCATTCACTCGCGTATACTTGTCAGTTCATCCGACTATTTTGAGTTACTACTGTGCAGTCTTGATCATACTAAATATATATGTGCATTGGTTAGTCAGCTACACACACACATGCTTGAAGCATGCCAACAGAATACCTCGCGGACAGGAAAATGGATGCATGAAAACCTGGCGGAATCCCATTTTTTCCAACACTGGGTACCGCTACATTCCCAGAAGCATACAAGTAGCGTGGAGTTCACCTCATTCATGTATAAGTGGAGGGAGGGAGCAAGTATATAAAAGAAGTTAACTGCTTCCATTCATGTATACTATGTGCCAGCTCCTTCACGCTCAATCTACTTGTCGATTCGTCCCACTGTCGTGATTAACTAGTATTCAGCGAATTTGAAAGAAAGAAAAACTAGTGCTCAGTCGAGATCATCTAAAGTATGTGTGTACCTGAGTCGGCTACACCACCATGCTTGAACTTGAAGCATGACAGGCATTCATATTTTCATGATGGGTTCTAGTAATACTCATTTGGTATTGTAGATTTTGATACATTTTTATATAAATTTTGTGAGGCACAAAAGAAAAGTTTGGCTTTGAAAGAAAAATTCAGCAAGCCTTATAAGAAACGAAACGGCAAGGGTATGTTCTGATAAATTTCTGCCATGTTCATACTTCATGATTATTTTGTCGACTGGATTTGTTTTGAGTCTTGAGTCGAGTGAGAGGTCCTAGTAGGACCCACTATTTTTGTCTTACGGAAATGTTAACGCCCACACGTGTCGGCGTTAACCATCTCGACCACACGCATTCATCACCGTCCAGTACTATATGCACGAATCTTGACACAATCTGGTTGATTTTTTCTGGCACGTAGGACAAGGCGTGTGTGTGGTGTGTGACATAGTTCGCCCACACATTCGTTTTACCACACGGAGGGGCCGGTGTGTGGGCGTTTAGCAGTTCACCCACACACCAGTTTTCAGTCACGCACAAGGGCTGATGTGTGGGCATTTGCCATCTCGCCCACACGCTCGTCTCCTCTCCCACACGTAAGCTGCTAGTTGCCATGTGTTTTTGCAGCGCACATGGCAACTGCCTCTAGTGTGCTTTATAACCAGGTGGTAACTCTTTTTTTTTATCCGAGTTGCCATGTGTTTTTGCAGGGTACACGGCAACTGCCTAGTGTGCACGTAAGCAGATGGCAACTGTCTTTTATCGAGTTGCCATGTGTTTTTGCATGGTACATGGCAACTGCCCCAACGTGCACGTACATGGCAATTGCCTTAACGTACACGTAAGCATATGACAACTCTTCCTTTTTACATGGCAACTGCCCTAGCATGCTTGTGAGCACATGGCAACTCTCTCAACTGCCTAGTGTTAGTATGTGTCAACTCCTAAAGTTATGAAATCATGGCAATTACATTATATCAGAGCATACATGGCAACTGTAGTTGAGCAACCATGGCAACTGCAGTTGTCCGACATGGCAACCGTAGTTCAGCGACATGGCAATTGCAGATAAACGGACAAGGGTCTGGACCATGGCAACCGCGGGCGCGCGGTGGGCGTCACACGTCGCGTGTGGGACCAGAAGGGTACGAGGCCTGACATACGGGCGTGTGGGCGTTATCAACTTCGCCCACACGCCTACAATCTCCGGATTTACCATCTTTCTGCCGTTGAATAGAGTTCATCTGACGGTTAATACTCGATATTGTTAAAGTATATTGCCCGTCTCTCTTCATCACTTCGGACTTTTGGATGAGTTGGCTGAAGCATGAATTCAATATGGTATCAATGATAGGAGGTCTTGAGTTCAAGACTCTGCCAACACAATATTAAAAATAAAGATTCCGCGGCCTACATAAATCCCACGTCTAAGTACTAAATAAGCCTAGACGCGAGAGGGGGGGTGGGAGTGTTGAAGTATATTGTCCGCCTCTCTCCATCAGTTCAGACTACGCGAGACGGGGGGTGGGGGTGTTGAAGTATATATATTGCCCGCCTCTCTCCATCAATTCAGACTTTTTGATGAGTGAACCGAAGCACGAAATCAATATATATATTATTCATACAATATATATAAAAGTATATAAAAAAGGGAAAATTTTGTTTTTGCCACTCTAGATTTTGCCAATTTTCATTATACCACTCTAGATTTTGACAGTTCACTTTTGCCACTCTTAGTTTTTGACAATTATCACAATTGCCATCTTGTGGCAAAAGTGAAATAATTTTATTTCATTTTTGCCACTCCTAGCTTTTGAAAATTATCACAATTGCCACTCTGAAAATTTTGCTTTTGCTACCGGAATGGCAATTGTGATAATTGTCAAAAACTAAGAGTGGCAAAAATGAAATGTCAAAATCTAGAATGGTATAAGGAAAATTGGCAAAATCTAGGGTGGCAAAAACAAAAAATTTCCCTATAAAAAATGATTCTCGATTCTATTAAAACTTTCTTACAGGTGCAATGCATGGGAGGATTCTCAATTCCTTGCACTACTGAGTAGATTACCGGTTTTCTCAAAAAAAAAAAAATAGGTGTGTGTAATTGAGCGAATGAATTAGAATGTATAGTTGGACGGGAAACTCAAAGTACAGCAAGTTAGTTCATCAAAAACCAGGCAGGGCACATACTATACGTAATTGGAATACGCAATACATGTACGGTACACGTATCCTAGGCTATTTGTACTGAAGATACATGTAAGAGGGGTGTTGTACTCGCTTTGGTTTGCTCCAATATCTCATATACATACCCTATTGAGGTTTTCTTCAAAAGATTCATCTATTTTTAACCAGAGTAGACTTGGTAGTGACTCGTGACATTATATAGAGGCAGCAAGCGGAAGAAAATTAAGTTAGCCCTCGTTTATGCATACATTGGGTGCCAGTTCCTTCTCTCACATCTACTTGCCCGGTCATGATTAACATGTTATCCAGCCTTGATCATACTAAATATGTGCGTTGGTGAATCAGCTACACGCCGGTGCCTGAAGCATGAGAGGCATGGCTCTGGTGTAAGGCAACAAATATCTAAGATGGGATTTCCTAAAAAGATTTCCCCGTTTTGCCCTTCGCATAGTGCCATAGTGGCAAGTCGGCACGTCCTCATCATCGTGCTATCCAATCTGACCAAGTTGTCGGGCCTTGTACTAATCCGCAACGACAACAGAGGAGGGAGGTCGTTCGCTCTCGTATCCCCCGAGGCTAAATTTCGTGTTTTGACCATTTTTCAAAACTTGATCGAGATTTAACCCTGTTTTATAATTTTTTTGAGATCTGATCTTTTTACCGTCAGGGTCCATGGCGGTATACGATATAACAGCCTACCGCCAAGGTCTCTGACGGTAGGGTTGCACACTCTATTGAATTTTTTTCTAAGTATGAAACACAATGCATGCTCGCACCTATCGCCGGACACCTTGACGGTAGGGTTGTACAGTCTAGCGTCAGTCTGTTTGGTGGTAGGATGTTTCCTACCGCCAAGGTCCCTGTCGGTAGGTTGTTACACCTACAGCCATAGATCCTGGTGGTAGCAAAAGAATCAGATCCCGAAATTTTTACAAATTGTGATCAGATCTTGATTAACTTTTGAAAAATGATCAAAACATAAAATTTTGCCGGGTGTGTCTAGGGCACATCTAGATGTGCTCTAGTTATTGCACATCAAAGTGACTCAATCAATCTAGAAAGAAAAAGAAAAAAGACTAACGAAAATGATTGCATGAATCTTCACATAAAATCATTGGCATAGAATTTAAATGTGCAATACTTATGACACATCTAAATGTGCTTTAGCAAAACTGAATTTTGCTCCCCGGATCCTCGAAGGCTGCACCCTCATCACGTACGGCCTCGCGCCAGCCCAGCCACCAGCAAAAGCGGAACCACACCAGCACGGCAGCGCCACACCACCAGCCCGCATTAGTTTCTTGCCACAGAACCGCAACAGTACAACCTGGGGCTTGCACTGCCCCATAACACACGGCGACGGAGGTGAGTCAAGGAGAGGCGAGCTACTTCGTGGCGATGGGGATCCACCTGTTGCCGTTCGCCGGGGCGAGGATCTTCGTACATGTGTTCCATGTCTCGGCACCGCTGCTGTGGCCGCTCAACCTCTGGCTGCCGCTCGTGCGCCGCTTTCCCCAGGCCTGCGCCGTCGCCCGCGCCGCGCTCGCTGCTCACGTGCCTGGCTGCGCCCTACATGCCGTCCTGGCGCCCCTGTCTGGAGCCGCCGCGACGACGGGCTGACGGGGTCTACCGCTGGGCGGTGCTCCGAAGGAAATATGCCCTAGAGGCAATAATAAAGTTATTATTTATTTTCTCATATCATGATAAATGTTTATTATTCATGCTAGAATTTTATTAACCGGAAGCATAATACATGTGTGAATACATAGACAAACATAGTGTCACTAGTATGCCTCTACTTGACTAGCTCGTTGATCAAAGATGATTGAGTTTCCTAGCCATAGATATGAGTTGTCATTTGATTAACGAGATCACATCATTAGAAGAATGATGTGAGTGACATGACCCATTCAGATAGCTTACCACTTGATCGTTTAGTTTACTGCTATTGCTTTCTTCATGACTTATACATGTTCCTATGACTATGAGATTATGCAACTCTCAATTACCGAAAGAACACTTTGTGTGCTACCTAACGTCACAACGTAACTTGGTGATTATAAAGGTGCTCTACAGGTGTCGCCGATGGTGTTCGTTGAGTTGGCATAGATCGAGAATAGGATTTGTCATTCCGATTGTCGGAGAGGTATCTCTGGGCCCTCTCGGTAATGCACATCACTATAAGCCTTGCAAGCAATGTGACTAATGAGTTAGTTACGGGATGATGCATCGCGGAACGAGTAAAGAGACTTGCCGTAACGAGATTGAACTAGGTATTGAGATACCGACGATCGAATCTCGGGCAAGTAACATACTGATGACAAAGGGAACAACGTATATTGTTATGCGGTTTGACCGATAAAGATCTTCGTAGAATATGTAGGAACCAATATGAGCATCCAGGTTCCGCTATTGGTTATTCACCGGAGACGTGTCTCGGTCATGTCTACATAGTTCTCGAACCCGTAGGGTCCGCACGCTTAAAGTTCTGTGACGATCGGTATTATTAGTTTTTTTGTTTTGATGTACCGAAGGTAGTTCGGAGTCCCAGATATGATCACAGGCATGATGAGGAGTCTCGAAATGGTCGAGATGTAAAGATCGATATATTGGACGACTATGTTCGGACACCAGAAGTGTTTCGGGAGGTTTCAGATATATACCGAGTACCGGGAGGTTACCGGAACCCCTCGGGGAGTATATCGGGCCTATGGGCCTTAGTGGGAGAAGAGGAGCGGCGACTAGGGCAGCCGCGCCCCCCTCCCCCTCTAGTCCGAATTGGCCAAGGAGGGGGGGGGGGCGGCGCCTCCCTTTCCTTCTCTCCGTTCCTTCTCCTCTCCTACTCCTACTTGGAAGAGGGGAGTCCTACTCCCGGTGGGAGTAGGACTCCTCATGGGGGGCGCCATAGGAGTCCGGCCCCCTCCCTCTCCTCCAATCCTTTATATACGGGGAGGGGGGCACCCCTTGGAGACACAACAATTGATCATTGATCTCTTAGCCGTGTGCGGTGCCCCCTCCACCATAATCCACCTCGGTCATATCGTAGCGGTGCTTAGGCGAAGCCCTGCTTCGGTAGCTTCATCAACACCGTCACCACGCTGTCGTGCTGACGAAGCTTTTCCCGAAAGCTCTACTGGATCGTGAGTTCATGGGACATCATCGAGCTGAACGTGGAGGTGCCGTACGTACGGTACTGAGGATCGGTCGATCGTGAAGACGTAGGAATACATCAACCGCGTTGTCATAACGCTTCCGCTTACGGTCTACGAGGGTACGTAGACGACACTCTCCCCTCTCGTTGCTATGCATTGATAACCCACAAGTATAGGGGATCAATCGTAGCCTCTTTCGATAAGTAAGAGTGTCGAACCCAACGAGGAGCTAAAGGTAGAACAAATATTCTCTCAAGTTCTATCGACCATCAATACAACTCTACACACGCTTGACGTTCGCTTTACCTAAAACAAGTATAAAACTAGAAGGGCTTTGTAGGTGTTTTTTGGATAGGTTTGCAAGAATATAAAGAGAATGTAAATAAAAAGTAGGGGCTTTTTAGATAAAGACACAATAAAGGAAATATAGCGAGTGTGGAAAAGTGGTGGTAGGAGTTGCGAAATTGTTCCTAAGCAATTGACTACTTTACTAGACCGATAGCAAGTTTTACGTGGGAGAGGCCACTGCTAGCATGTCATCCCTTACTTGGAATTCTATGCACTTATGATTGGAACTATTAGCAAGCATCCGCAACTACTAACGCTCATTAAGGTAAAACCCAACCATAGCATTAAGATATATTGGTCCCCCTTCAATCCCATATGCATCAATCTCTATGCTAGGTTGAAGCTTCTGTCACTCTTGCCCTCCAATACATAGTCCTATCAACATACAACTAGCCCTATGGTGTGATCCACGCGCGCGCTCATCTGATGGGCACCAAAGGACAACAACATAACCACAAGCAAATTAAATCAATCATAGCAATTCATCAACCACTAATAGGACAACAAAAATCTACTCAAACATCATAGGATGGCAACACATCATTGGATAACTATATGAAGCATAAAGCACCATGTTCAAGTAGAGGTTGCGAGAGAGTGGACCGCTGTAGATAGAGGGGGGGAAGGTGATGGAGATGTTGGTGAAGATGGCGGAGGTGTTTGTGTAGATCACGGTGATGATGATGGCCCCCGGCGGCGTTCCGGCGCCACCGGAAGAGAGGGGGAGAGAGCCCACTCCTTATTCTTCTCCCTTGGACTTCTCCCTAGATGGGAGAAGGGTTTCCCCTCTGGTCCATGGTATCCATGGCGTGGGAGGGGCGAGAGCCCCTCCGAGATTGGATCTGTCTCTCTCTCTGTTTCTGCGCTCTCAGATTCTGCCCTGGTACCGTTTCTTTTATACCCGGAGATCCGTAACTCCGATTGGGTTGAATCTTTCGCCTAGATTTTTCTCATAAAATTAGCTTTCTTGCGGCAAAAGAAGAGCATCAACCGCCTTACGGGGTGCCCACGAGGGTCTAGGGCGTGCCCCTGCCTCGTGGCCCCCTTGGGCACCATCTCGCGTTGATTTTACTTCCCAAAAACCATAAATATTGCAAAATAATTCTCCGTCCGTGTTTATCCCGTTTGGACTCCGTTTGATATAGGGTTTCTGCGAAACATAAAACATGCAACAAACAGGAACAGACACTGGGCACTGGATCAATATGTTAGTCCCAAAAATAATATAAAAGTTGCCAAAAGTATATGAAAGTTGAATAATATTGGCATGGAACAATAAAAAATTATAGATACGACGGAGGCGTACCAGCATCCCCAAGCTTAATTCCTGCTCGGCCTCGAGTAGGTAAATGATAAAAAGATAATTTTTGATGTGGAATGCTACCTAGCATAATCTTGATCATGTATCTAATCATGGCATGAATATTAAGATAGAGTGATTCAAAGCAATAGTCTATCATTTGACATAAAAACAATAATACTTCAAGCCTACTAATAAAGCAATCATGTCTTTTCAAAATAACAAGGCCAAAGAAAGTTATCCCTACAAAATCATATAGTCTGGCTATGCTCCATCTTCACCACACAAAATATTCAAATCATGCACAACCCCGATGACAAGCCAAGCAATTGTTTCATACTTTTGACGTTCTCAAACCTTTTCAACTTTCATGCAATACATGAGCGTGAGCCATGTACATAGCACTATATGTGGAATAGAATATGATGGTAGAGGTTGTGTGGAGAAGACAAAAAAGGAGAAAGTCTCACATCAACTAGGCGTATCAACGGGCTATGGAGATGCCCATTAATAGATATCAATGTGAGTGAGTAGGGATTGCCATGCAACGGGTGCACTAGAGCTATAAGTGTATGAAAGCTCAAACTTAAACTAAGTGGGTGTTCATCCAACTTTCTTGCTCATGAAGACCTAGGGCATTTGAGGAAGCCCATCGTTGGAATATACAAGCCAAGTTCTATAATGAAAATTCCCACTAGTATATGAAAGTGATAACTCAAGAGACTCTCTATATGAAGAACATGGTGCTACTCTGAAGCACAAGTGTGGTAAAAGGATAGTAACATTGCCCCTTCTCTCTTTTTCTCTCATTTTTTCTTTTTTTCTTTTTTGGGCCTTCTCTTTTTTTGGTCTTTCTCTTTTTTTATTTTTTTATTTTTTTATTTTTTCGTCCGGGGTCTCATCCCGACTTGTGGGGGAATCATAGTCTCCATCATCCTTTCCTCATTGGGGTAATGCTCTAATAATGATGATCATCACACTTTTATTTACTTACAACTCGATACTAGAACAAAGATATGACTCTATATGAATGCCTCTGGCGGTGTACCGGGATGTGCAATGATCTAGCGTAGCAATGACATCAAAAAACGGAAAAGCCATGAAAACATCATGCTAGCTATCTTACGATCATGCAAAGCAATATGACAATAAATGCTCAAGTCATGTATATGATGATGATGGAAGTTGTATGGCAATATATCTCGGAATGGCTATGAAAATGCCATAATAGGTAGGTATGGTGCCTGTTTTGAGGAATATATATATATTGAGGCTTATGTGTGACAGAGCGTATCATATCACGGGGTTTGGATGTACCAACGAAGTTTGCACCAACTATCAAGGTTGGAAAGGGCAATGCACGGTACCGAAGAGGCTAGCAATGATGGAAGGGTGAGAGTGCGTATAATCCATGGACTCACATTAGTCATAAAGAACTCATATACTTATTGCAAAAGTTTATTAGCCCTCGAAGCAAAGTACTACTACGCATGCCCCTAGGGGGATAGATTGGTAGGAAAAGACCATCGCTCATCCCCAACCGCCACTCAGAAGGAAGACAATCAATAAATACCTCAGGCTCCAACTTCGTTACATAACGGTTCACCATACGTGCATGCTACGGGAATCACAAACCTCAACACAAGTATTTCTACTAATCCACAACTACCCACTAGCATGACTCTAATATCACCATCTTTATACCGCAAAACTATTGCAAGGAATCAAACATATCATATTCAGTGATGTACAAGTTTTATGTAGGGTTTTATGACTAACCATGTGAATGACCAGTTTCTGTCATCTCTCTAAATAGATATAAGTGAAGCAAGAGAGTTTAATTCTTTCTACAAAAGATATGCCCATGCTCTAACAAATACAAGTGAAGCAAAAGAGCATTCTACAAATGGCGGTTTTCTATGTAAAGAGAAACAGGCAATCGAAACTTCAAATGATATAAGTGAAGCACATGAAGCATTCTATAAAGCCATACTCAAAAGATATAAGTGAAGTGCAAAGAGCATTCTATAAATCAACCGAGGACTATCTCATACTAGCATGGTGCGTAAAAGAAAAATGAAAGCTAAATGCAAAAGACGCTCCAAGATTTGCACATATTGCATGAACAAAACGAATCCGAAAACATATCGATACTTGTTGAAGAAAGAGGGATGTTGTCGGTGTCAAAACCGGCGGATCTCGGGTAGGGGCCCCCGAACTGTGCGTTTAGGCGGATGGTAACAGGAGACAAGGGACACGATGTTTTTACCCAGGTTCGGGCCCTCTCGATGGAGGTAAAACCCTACTCCTGCTTGATTAATATTGATGATAGGGGTAGTACAAGAGTAGATCTACCACGAGAACAGAGAGGCTAAACCCTAGAAGCTAGCCTATGGTATGATTGTTGTTGTCCTATGGACTAAACCCTCCGGTTTATATAGACACCGGAGGGGGCTAGGGTTACACAGAGTCGGTTACAATGGGAGGAGATCTACATATCCGTATTGTCAAGCTTGCCTTCCACGCCAAGGAAAGTCCCATCCGGACACAGGACGAAGTCTTCAATCTTGTATCTTCATAGTCCAACAGTCCGGCCAAAGGTTACAGTCCGGCTATCCGGACACCCCCTAATCCTGCACTCCCTCAGTAGCCCCTGAACCAGGCTTCAATGATGATGTGTCCGGCGCGCAGATTGTCTTCGGCATTGCAAGGCGGGTTCCTCCTCCGAATACTTCATAGAAGATTTTGAACACGAGGATCGTGTCCGGCTCTGCAAAACAAGTTCCACATACCACCGTACAGAGACACTACAAGAAATATGTCAACTTGTGACCACCACTATTGGTCACTGAAAGGTCACAAATTTCCATTTACGACCTTTTTGTGACCAAAAACAGAAGGTTAAAAGCTGGCGGTCGTAAACTGACTATAGCGACCTTTAAAAGAAGGTCGTTGAACCCTTGACCTTTTGTTTTGGTCGCTGGCTGTCTGCCCAGGCCACGTCGGATCCGACGTGGCAATCTGACGTGGCAAAATTGCGACCAACTGCAAAGGTCACTGACAAGATTCAGCCCGGTCCATTTCGGTGCTTTAGATGGGCCGAGCCCAATAATTCAGCCTATTTGTGTTTTTTTTTCTATCAATTTTTGGTCAGGTTCATGGGCCAAGCCCTACAATTCGGCCTTTTTTATTTTTTGGGCTTAGGCCATTTTGCATTCCGTTTCATTCAGCCTTTTGTTTTTGTTTTTCATAAATGCACAATATTCCAGTCCACTATTGTTTGGGCCATAGCCTTTTTAGAGCCCAAATATTATTCGATCCAATAGACGAACATTCAGCCTTTTTCATTCACAGATTTCAATTTTACACATTTCAACAGCAAACAATAAATAATTCTCACAATTAAATGATCAAATCCAAAAATCACTCTATGAAACTCAGAACAGCACATCTGCATGATCCATCAAGATGTACATACAATCAGAAACACAAAACTATTGTGGACATCTCCAAGCTTCTTCTGATCTTCAGTCACAGCAACAGCCACCCCGGTCGCTTGCCTCGCGCTGGCAAAACTTGACATGAAGGATGAACTGGAGCTGTAGTAACATCATGTATCTTGGAAAGGGAAGGACTGCTAGCAAATAGCACATATTCATATTTTATTACTGTTCCAAGGCAGCAGTATATATGTATGTTGCATCACATAGCTACAGAAACCATATCATGAGTAAACTAAGCATTTGCAAAAGTAGAACCAGGTTCTCTCAAGGATTGTAGCCTTTCATATATTTATGATATGTACTTCCTACATTATCATTTCACTCTAATCCTACCTGACTAAACTAACAAGTGCTCAGATTACTAGTAAGCTGGGTGCAAATTTATCCACTCCATATGACAGTAAATCTAAGAGGTGGCAATCAATGGTCCAACAATGCAATATAGAAGCTCAGTTGCAATAAATAACTACAGACCTACATCAGCTCAAAGTGGCAGTAGCTCAAAAACAAGCAAAACAACTGTTGATAAGCAAAGGCAAAAGGCTAAAACACATGTTTGGCCAGAAGAACTAAAAGCTAAATCATGTCATTTCAGCGAGAATGACTTATGCAGTTATAGGTAAAATACAAAACTAGCGGCCTAGAAAGCACGTCGGCAAGTTACAGATAATTGATCAATGATAGAGCTAGACGGCGGTCTGCGCAAGCTGGAGACGCCTCTCGACTGGCGACGTACATGTCCAGGTAAACTATCCAGCAGCGTGTAGTAGAGCACCTGCACCCTACATCCACACATATACGAATCATTCAACACGCCCATCAACAAGAAAGGAGATCGAGATTTCAAAGTGGGGAGGAAGCAACTAACCATCCAAAGAAGACGGGCCAGTTATAGATGGAGAGTTAGGCACGCTTGAGTGTGGACGCCATCGCTGCTGCCGTCATCTGGATCAGGGTGTCAGGGAGGAAGCAATCCGAAGCAAGAAGAACTTAGAAAAATGAAAAGTATCAGCAGCCAGAAGCATGTAAGCAACAGTACTGGATAATCTGTTGCTGCATATAAATACTGAATTACATAAGCTAATTTCAGGGACCATAATGGCGCATCAAGTGCAGTTCAATTTCATGCATGTATCAGATGAAATGAAGCAATAGCAAAGCTACGATTCACCTGAAACTATTCCTACTTAATTACTTATGCCAAGTGACAGGACATCTAGAGGAATGAACAGACTTGTCACACAGCGAGCTCCACAATGGAAAGAAGCTAGCACAAAAAACTGAGTCTTCTTAGTGAATCAACTCATTACTGAATCTTCTCAGTGAATCAACTAGTACTACAACCAAATTCAGTGAATTAAGCTACTCCATTTTGAAGTACTGCTCGAGTGCTCAAACATGAAGATATACAAGTACTACAGGTTTCTCGAAGGCGTAGAATCGACCTAGCGTGTCACAAGAGACATATTAGTACATTTTGTTGGTAAGGCAAGGAAACATATAGCACTATGTACCGCAGCTAGAGAATTATGCCCAGTTCACTTCATTTGGAGTTAATAAACTCGATAACTGTCACTGGCAGTAAGACACCACTACTACAAGAACTATTGTAGTAGTTGAGGAAGAAGATTTTAGTACAGTACTACTACACATGTGTACTAACTAGTAAGTAATAGGATACACACAAGTAACTAGGTGTAGTAGTAGAAGGGACCTAGATAATACCCAAGACACGTACTGCTAGTAAGTTGCTGTTATGGGTGAGACAAGAGAGCAGGTGGTACTCTGTGGTGCTGCTAGGAAGGGAATTATGGCCACTCAAAATAAATTAACAGTGAGTAGTCGATGGAGTGTCACCAGCAGCAAGATAGCACTACTCTTCTAGTACTCCAGCAAGAAGAATAAAGTATATAATACACATGCAAGGCATTTAGCTGGAGAATACATAACCAGGATTAGAAAAGTAGAGCATAAATGGGCAGTTTGGCATTTGCTATGCTGTACAGCATTGGGCTGCTGAATTTAGTTACTTATGCAGAATCTTCCCTGATTCGAGTAAACTTATTGTTATGGCTCTAAAGAGGTTAGCACAGCCAACTCCATTTGGTTGGGCTGATGGCTTGGCAGCGGAGCTGCTTGCATGTTCTTCTGGAAGCTCATGCCCTTGAGGTCCACTCGCGGACGGCGGGGTCGATCACGTCCTTGTACACCTTGTCCTGCCCTTGCACATACACCTCCTGCACCCACCCACACACACATTCATTCATTCAGCAGCATCACCAAGTGTATGCATGCGTATGGAGCAGAGCAGAGGAGAGGATTCATGGAGGAGTACCTGCCATCTGAATGGGTAGACGAAGGAGTAGCCGGCCTTCTTGTCGATGACCGGCATGAACTTGCCGTCCGCCGCCGCGACTGTGCAGTACCTTTGTGGGGGCTAGCCGGCGCCATGGCCCTGACGGTGGCAGAGAGCAGCCTCCATGCCGGCGTCTTGGCGGTCGGGGAAGGGAGGCCGAGGCCATGGCCGTGGAGGGAACTCGTCGCCGGCGAGCACGATGGAGTGCAGGCACTTGGCCCTGTCCTCCTCATCCAGCGGGTACGGCAGGGACGCGCCCGCGAGGGCGTACAGGTCGGGGAAGACGCAGGCCCCAGCGGCGCCGGCCTCGGCAGCGACCTTGCGGAGCGAGCCGCCGGCGCGGGAGGAGTTGAGGCGGCCGAGGTCGAGCCCGGAGCCGATCCCCGACGGTGCCGCCTCGAGGGCCTGCCGGTGCGCGCGCGCGAAGGGCCGCGCTGGTGCGCCCCGCCCGCCCGCCGCCTCGTCTACATGCAGCGGTGGTTGGATCTGGATGGGGATGGCCGTGTGGCTGTGGTGTAGCGAGCAGAGGTGGCGGAGGCGATGGAGAAAAGGGAGCGTGAGCAGCAGCAGCGAAGGGGATAAGGGTACAACGCCATGGCGGGCCGGCGAGGAAGGGGCGGAGGCGGCGGCGAGGTTCTTGGCCGGAGAAGGGGAGGAGGGGAAAGGTGGGAGGAAATCTATGGGCTGGTTGCGGCGGGCGGGCGGTGGTTTTGCACTAGAGGTAGATAGCACTAGAGGAGATGGGGATGAGGTGGGAGGGAAGCGGAGAGGAGGGGGAGAGGCCACCGGTGGCAAGGTTTGGGAGGGAGGCGAGGGGGGATGGGATCGGGGTGGGCGGCGGCGGCGATGTGGGAGACGAGGGGAGCGAGATCTGGATCGAGCGAGGAGAGGGGGGTTGCTAGGGTTTGGGTTGGGTTGGGTTGAGAGGGGACCTGAGAGACGTTGGATTCGTCGGATGTGGACGGTCCAGATCGGCTAAGGGGGGTGATCCGCGTGAAGAGCTCTGATTGGTTTAGAAAACTTATGATTTAGAATAGTTTCTATGTACTAAAACTAGGAGGGTTTTGTGAAGCAACCATCAAAAATATTTTGCAAAATGGCACAACTAAAATTTTCTATCAATTTGGAGCATATTTTATGGATGATAGCCAGTTTGCATGCAATTTTTTTATCTTTGTAGCTATTTTTAATCATTATTCGAGTGCCCAAAATAAGTTTTTTTGTGAAGGGCCTACCAAATAATTGTTGAAAAATTGTACCAAATCATTTTTATAAAATACTAGGACATATTTAAACAACAATTTACCAAATTGTTGGGTGTCAGAAGTTTTAATCCACCTCTGGTGAAAAAGACAAATTCCGCCGATTCAGTTGGAAGCGGGTCAAATTTGAACTGCAGCTGCCTCATAGTTTGCTCTTTATTTTTTCCAAAAATCATTTCTAGGTACATAAGTATCTATTTAATCAGAGAAACACCAAAAAAATTCCAAGATTCAACCACTAGCTAGGAACGGTCATTCCCGCCGTTTTGACCGCATTTTGAAACGGGCATAAAAAATTCAAAAAAAATCAAAAAATTGTGAAACCTTCGCATTGTGTCATCATATGTGGCCAAGTTCCTAGGAAAAATAATAAACTTGTAATACGACAATTATTATAAAAAAGTTCTCAGAAACGAGCTATCATGTGTGGAGATCAATGGCTTTCAAGCCAAATGATCAATCTTATGGCCACATCCATGGCATAGTTTGTTCAAATGATCTCATATTGTGCACAAGAGTGCATATTGGAATGGCAAACAATGTTGTCTAAGGAAGTTTTCATTTTCGTTGGACGAAAAAACCATTTTCCATTTTTCAAGTGCCAGAAAGGAGGTTTTTTTGTGAAGGAACTACCAAATAATTGTTGCAAAATTGGACCAAATCATTTTTATAAAATAATAGGCCATATTTAATGCAAAATTGACCAAATGGTTGGGTGCAAACAGTTTTGATCCACCTCTCGTGAAAAAGACAAATTTCCGCCGATTCAGTTGGAAGCGGGTCAAATTTGAACTGCAGCTGCCTCATAGTTTGCTTTTATTTTTTCCAAAAATCATTTCTAGGTACATAAGTATCTATTTAATCAGAGAAACACCAAAAAAATTCCAAGATTCAACCACTAGCTAGGAACGGTCATTCCCGCTGTTTTGACCGCATTTTGAAACGGGCATAAAAAATTCAAAAAAATTCAAAAAATTGGGAAACCTTCGCATTGTGTCATCATATGTGGCCAAGTTCCCAGGAAAAATAACAAACTTGTAATACGGCAATTAATATAGAAAAGTGTTCTCAGAAATGAGCTATCATGTGTGGAGATCAATGGCTTTCAAGCCAAATGATCAATCTCATGGCCACATCCATGGCATAGTTTGTTCAAATGATCTCATATTGTGCACAAGAGTGTATATTGGAATGGCAAACAATGTTGTCTAAGGAAGTTTTAATTTTCGTTGGATGAAAAAACCATTTTCCATTTTTCGAGTGCCCGAAAGGAGGTTTTTTTGTGAAGGAATTACCAAATAATTGTTGCAAAATCGGACCAAATCATTTTTATAAAATACCAGGCCATATTTAATGCACAATTGACAAAATGGTTGGGTGTAAAATTTTTTGATCCACCTCTCGTGAAAAAGACAAATTTCCGCCGATTCAGCTGGAAGCGGGTCAAATTTGAACTACAGCTGCCTCATAGTTTCCTATTTATTTTTTCCAAAAATCATTTCTAGTTACATAAGGACCTATTTAATCATAAATACATGGTTTGGTGGCGATACGTCGAGGTTTGGGCGGCGGCCGAGGGCCCCAATTTTAGAGCGCGTAAACTCGCATGCCCGCCGCGTGGTCACCGCGTGACCGTGGTGTTGCCATGTGTTCTGGGCAGCCTAGTCATGTCTAGTGGGTTGAGCACTCCCCGGGTAGGTGCTAGGAAGAAAATTACAACATAAGATCCTCACGAGGAGACCGATCGATGCTCAAACATGAATTAGCAGCCAAGTGTTTGATTAGCTGTACGGGAAATGTACATGGCTAATGGGCGTGAGTTTTGGCTGAGGATGATCAATTACTAAGAAGATCGTCTTCACAAATTTTCAGCTCAAAAGGAGGAGCTTAGGTGGTACTTGCTTTGCAAACCACCACACTGGACATAAATACGAATGTTGAAGCTCGGCTCAAAATAATGAATGGATTGAGCTGGCATTTGGTGGAGGTTGGTTATTTGGGCATAGGAAAGCACTGTAGAAAATGGATACTATTTGGACATGCCAAAGTGGTACTTCCTTCACAAACTGTTACTCTGAATAGAATAGGAAAATGAATATTTTTGAACTAGGCAAGGAAGGTTTTTACATATTTGACGAAGATATGACCAAAGAATTTATGAGATTTTTTTGGGAATTTTGGGAATGACAGAAATATAGGTTGCTTCACAACTTAGGGCAAAAACTGCCACATGGACATGCCACATAGGCAAAACTGATGAGGTGGCGCCTAGTCATAGCAACCCACCACAATTTACAAGGCTATGACCAATATTGGTCGTTAACAACTAGAAATAAGGCAGCGGACTAGCGCTGTTTGCTTTATGACCTTTTCGTGTGAGGAAATTACGACCTTTCTGACCAAAATGATCGCAATGGTTTAGGGTTTGGAGCCCCTCGAACAGCTTTTGACCAATTGGTCTGAAATGGTCATAAATTTATGACCAATTCTTCGAGGGTCACTGACAGAAGGTCATAAGTTGACATATTTCTTGTAGTGAGAGAGAGAGTAACATTTTCACAAATCTAATCTGCTGACGTATTCTACAGCATGACATCACACCACAGCCAAGCCTTCATTCAAATCGTTTTTTACTGTCCCACCTCAGCATGTTTTGCGAGGCGGTTTCCTTGGCACGTCTTGTCGAAGCAGAGATTGTGTCCCCTTATCACGGGATTCTCATCAATACGGGCGTGGGTAACCCAACCGTGCCATTGATTACGGCGCTTGGGGGATAAGCGAGTTTTACCAGGCTGGTGGGGACGCATAGTTTCGTCCGCCCATATAAGGGGATAACGATTCACCTTTTCATCCACGCATTCTTCCTCCTTTGCTCATCCATTTTCGCACACTCGAGCTCCAGCGCCCAAGTCCGCATTTCCCACCTCACCCTTCTCCAACCATGTCCGGAGCGGGAGGCAGGTGGATGGTCTCCTCCGTCACGGAGGGACACATCAAGAAGCTGAGGAGAGCCGGATACCTGCCCGACGACATCACGCACCGGCTCCCAGATGAGGGGCAGCTCATCCCCACCCCCAGGCCTCATGAGAGGGTAGTGTTCCTTACCCATTTCCTCCGCGGACTGGGATTACCTCTCCACCCATTCGTCCGGGGGCTCATGTTCTAATATGGCCTGGATTTCCATGATCTGGCCCTGAACTTCATCCTCAACATCTCGGCGTTTATCGTCGTGTGCGAGGCCTTCCTCCGCATCAAGCCCCACTTTGGCTTATGGCTGAAGACCTTCAATGTCAAGCCGAAGGTAGTGAGCCGCCACCAGGCGGAGTGCGGAGGCGCCATGGTGGGCAAGATGCCCAACGTCACATGGCTCGAGGGCTTCTTCATGGAGACCATAAAGGGGTGGCAATCGGGGTGGTTCTACATCACCAAGCCGCGTGACCCTGAATGGGCAGCGGCCCCCGAGTTCCGATCTGGCATCCCCACGCGGCTCACCTCCTGGCAAGAGAAGGGTCTGTCTTGGGGTAGTTCGGGAGAGCTGAGCGGACTCCAAACATGTATCCAAAACATGGTGAGCATGAAGCTCAAACTCGTCAACGTAGTCCAGGTCATGCTCATCCGTCGGATCCTCCCCTGTCAACGACGGGCTTTCAACTTGTGGGAGTTTGACCCGGCCCAGCACCAAACTCTGAACAGGCTCTTCGACACAACACACGAAGATGCCTGGAAGGTGCTATTCAAGGGTGCCGAGGTTCCCCCTCCCACTACTGAGGATCGCGGATTCAGCGCGAAGCACCAAGCCAGCGCGGTAAGCTGTTTTACCTCTTACATGATACTTGTTTTTCATAGTTTGACTCTATGCGGGATCTAAGCTCCCATACCTTTGATGCTTCTTTTGCCCGGACAGATCGACTGTCCGGCTCCTTTTGCCCGAAGGCCCAGCAGACACCCGTTTGGCGGAGCTGCTTGTTCCGGCACCTTACGTGGTGCCGGAGAAGAAGGCCACGGGAACCCGAAAGAGTTCCCGGCGCCCGGTGGTGTCGGACTCGTCGTCCGATGACTCCGAGGCGCACTCCTCCCACGAAGACGAGGAGGAGGAAAAAGAGGCTTCTTCCCCTCCAGCAGGGGGAGAAAATAAAAGGAAGGCCGCCCCAACTAGGGAGGCCGGAGGGTCCAAGAAGGGAAGGACCCTCCCTCCGGACTACTCCACCAACGCTGCCGACAGCGAAGAGGAGTGGCCGCCCAGTGCCAATCCCCTGACGAAGTCGTAAGTATTCGGATACCAGAGTTACTCATAGCGTTCCTTTATTGCACAACTTCTCCTGACGCCAAATATGATCATGCAGTCCGCCCTGAGCCCAGCTCGACGTGTCGTCGAGCGGTTCCTTGGGTTCATCGGATGTGAACAGTCTTTCACTTCCGGCCTCCTCCTCCCCTCACCCTACGGACAATGCCGAGGTATTGTCTCAAGGGGTTCCAAACCGAGGGGAGGTATGCCTGGGGGCGCCTCAAGGCGACATCCCGGACTCCCGGCGCAAAAGAAGCAAGGCTCCCAAGGGCTCCAAGTCCGGCCCTGGGACGAACACCACACTGGAACCTTCAGTGGTTCCGCACTCCGGCAGGCGCCCCCCTACTAAGAAGGGCAAACCTACCACGTCGGTGACCTCCGTCCAACCGGAGGCACCGGATAACTTGCTGGAGGTGCTTAACGGCGCCTCCATCGACGAGGAGCACCGCACTATTATGAGTGCAGTGATCCAGAAAGTTTAGTCCGCCAAGAGTGGGCTGACTGAAGCTGGTGCCAGCCTTCTGACAGGCTTTGAGGTATGTAAAAAATATATGAAAATATTACCGCATAGACAGTAGCCCCTGATGCTCTGTTTGGTGTTCACAAAGAAAAGCCGAATAGAGGATCTAATAATATTCGCAGGATTCTAACATAAATATGTCAATATGGGTATGCAGGCTGCGCTGCTGACCTCTGCCGCATTGACTGCGGAGGTCGATGCGTTGAAACAGAGCCTCGAGCAGTCTGAGAAAGAGCTCGGCCTTGCCAAGAAGCAGCTCGAGGAGAACCAAGGTACGTAAAGCCTTGTCTATGTGTGTATAAAAAGATGCAGTTGCAAAAAATGATAGGATCATTATTAATGTGCTAGGGGCCACGACCGAGGTGGCGACCCTGAAGCAAGCACTATTCGAGGCCGAAGATAAAGCGGCCACGGAGTGCAGCGAGCGGGGGAATCAAGAGGCGCGGGTTGCCGAGGTGCAGCAAGAGCTCGAGGCTCTCGTGAAAAAGCATGAGAGTTTGGAGCTTGACTCGAAGACTCGCGAGTCCGAGCTCGCTGCGGCCCTCGAGAGCGCCAAGGCTGCCAAGGCCGAATCCCAAAAAGCCCTCCAGG
The DNA here is from genome assembly GCA_032464435.1 of Aegilops umbellulata. Taxonomy (NCBI): domain Eukaryota; kingdom Viridiplantae; phylum Streptophyta; class Magnoliopsida; order Poales; family Poaceae; genus Aegilops; species Aegilops umbellulata. The sequence continues at coordinate 534,560,787 of CP136055.1, forward strand.
AAATTGAGGCGATAAAGAAGATAGCGGCAGGTAAGGCCTTCATTATGCAAAGCAAGCATGTGAAAGTGAATTACTTGTTACTTACCCGCGTCCGGAGCTCTCCAGGAGCATTCGCAGATTTGCCCCGCAGAGTGTCCGATGCCGCTACCTACTACTGGGCCGAGGAAGGGAGCTCGACTGAGAAGGTGATCTGGTCTCAGTATGCTGAGACCGGACTCCCGGTGCCCTTGAGCGACCAGCTGAAGCAACTGGTCGAGCTCCATAAGGTGGCCGAATAGGCCATGAAGGGTCTCATAGTCCGGCTGTGGCATGGAGAGGCCATGCCTGGGAGCTACTTCGGGCTGGTGAGGCGGCTGGCGGATGCCTATCCGTGGCTTGAACTCATCAAGCGCTCTGTCTGCATCGAGGGTGCCCGTAGGGCGCTTGCCTGTGCTAAAGTACACTGGGGCTAGATGGATGCTGAGAAGCTGGTGAAGGACGGGCCACCGCAAGGCAAGGAGTATCGCCACCCCGAGATGTACTATGAGGGCGTCCTGAAGGGTGCCCGCCTTGTGGCGGATGAATGTTCCAAGGATGTAATATTTGAGTAAATTTGCTCGTGTGATCCTGTACACTGAAAACTTGTTCATATGCGCTATGCAATGCTGGTTTGAATTTAAAATATTACCTTCTATGCGGTCGTTTATTAAATCTGAGAGATGACGAGTCGTCGGCTTCTGCCCCCATGCCACGAGTGATGGGGTGTTCGGGATAAACCTGAGCACTCTTTTTCCCATTCTTGGGTCCTTCGAAGGGAGGTGCTCAGCACAACGAACAAGGCAATCAGACTATAATGCGTTATCACTCTCACTTAGCCAGAGAATTCTATAATTTTAAATTGCGGCGAAGCCCCTAGTGTTCGGAAGACCGAGTTCGGGGCGATATACACACCTAGGCCGGACAAAGCCGACTCCTCGCTTTAAGCAGCATAAGTCTTTAGGGACTCGAAACCTCTTGAACAGCGAACAGCTCTCGCCCTATCATGACAGTCAGTTTTAGCTTTCTCTACTGAGGTGCTTAGCCCAGCTGAACCGGGGCACAATTGCAGTAGTTCTCCCAGCGCTACCTTAGCCGATATAGCGGAACGTAAGGTACCCAAACATGGGAGCCGGGCAAACCCAACTATTGACCAAAGACATGATTTGGAGCTGATGCATATAATGCTATAAGTTCGGAGTGCCGCACTTGTGAAAGTGTTCGGACTTCTCACACCGTATTATGGGGTGCTTGAGCCCCTGGCGTATTAGCTGTACCAAAGTGTACGGGTGCTAAATGTCATGAATGAACATATATACATAAAAAGGAGTGAATAGAGAATGCAATAGTAGACTGAGGCTAAGCATTGTTTATTCGAAAAAGGTGTGTTAAAAGCAAGACGATACAAATAGTGCGATAAGCAAGAGATGGGACTATTTGACATGTCCCCTCTAGGGGCGAGCTGCGGAATGGTATGTAAAACAGGTATTTTGCTCGTTATAGAGACCACCTGGGAATTCCACAGTGCGACGTAGCTTTCTGCCTTCCTGGTTGTTGTATCGTATGTTAGGCAAATGTATTGCCGAGCAGGTCTTCCGGAGAGTAAAGTCCTGAAAGTAAGAAAAAAATGATAAAATCGGCAGCCCCTAGTGCGGTTGAGCCGCGTTTTGGGGCGTGCCGTGGTCGTGCCCCTCCCCCTGTGCCCATGGTATTTTCATAGCGTAATTATGTATGCGTAGCACGGATTTCACCGTTTCGCGATGGCTGGGGTTAGGGCCGCATTGCTACGCTTTCTCAGAACGTGCCAGGCGGTCTTGTTGTAGGTTACTCCGAGCGCGCTTGACGGTGTCCAGAAGTTTTGTCGCCGGACTGGAGAATTTCCTTGAGAGGCTGCTTTGCACTTCCGCTGCGAGGGCCTCGGTGTGCTCCTCCGTTCGGAGAGAGAGTTCGGTGTTTCCATTGACCGTAATGACTCCCCGAGGTCCTGGCATCTTGAGCTTGAGGTATGCATAGTGAGGCACCTCATTGAACTTTGCAAATGCGGTTCGCCCGAGCAGTGCGCGATAGCCACTGCGGAACGGGACTATATCGAAGATTAACTCCTCGCTTCGGAAATTATCCGGGGATCCAAAGACCACTTCAAGTCTGACCGAGCCTGTGCAATGAGCCTCTACACCTGGTATGACGCCCTTAAAGGTTGTTTTTGTGGGTTTAATCCTTGAGGGATCTATGCCCATTTTGCGCACTGTGTCCTGATAAAGCAGGTTTAGGCTACTGCCGCCGTCCATAAGGACTCGAGTGAGGTGAAATCCATCGATGATTGGGTCTAAAACCAATGCGGCAAATCCGCCGTGGCGGATACTAGTGGGGTGGTCCCTGCGATCGAAAGTGATCGGGCAGGAGGACCATGGGTTGAACTTTGGGGCGACTGGCTGCAACGCGTATACGTCTCTTAGCGCACGCTTCCGCTCCCTCTTGGGGATATGGGTTGCGTATATCATGTTCACCGTCCGCACTTGTGGGGGGAAACCCTTCTGTCCTCTCTTGTTCGGCGGCCGGGGCTCCTCTTCGTCGTCGCTATGTAGCCCCTTGTCTTTTTTTTTCGGCATTTAACTTGCCGGCCTACTTGAACACCCAACAATCCCTATTGGTGTGGTTGGCTGGCTTTTCGGGGGTGCCATGTATCTGGCACGAGCGATCGAGTATACGGTCCAAACTGGACGGGCCCGGAGTGCTTCTTTTGAATGGCTTTTTCAGCTGACCGGGCTTAGAGCCTCTGAATCCGGCATTAACTTCCGTATCCTCAGTATTGTCGCTGTTAATGCGGCTCTTGTGCTTGTTGCGACGTGACCTGCCATTGTTGTCCTTGGTATCCGAATTACCAGGGCTCTTTGACATGTTATTGCTGCGAGCTAGCCAACTGTCTTCTCCCGCACAAAAGCGGGTCATGAGTGTCGTGAGGGCTGCCATGGATTTCGGCTTTTCCTGTCCAAGGTGCTGGGTGAGGGAGTCCTGGATTAGGGGGTGTCCGGATAGCCGGACTATAACCTTTGGCCGGACTCCTGAACTATGAAGATACAAGATTGAAGACTTCGTCCCGTGTCCGGATAGGACTTTCCTTGGCGTGGAAGGCAAGCTTGGCGATACGGATATGTAGATCTCCTCCCATTGTAACTGACTCTGTGTAACCCTAGCCCTCTCTGGTGTCTATATAAACCGGAGGGTTTTAGTCTGTAGGACGAACAACAATCATACCATAGGTTACCTTCTAGGGTTTAGCCTCTCTGGTCTCGTGGTAGATCTACTCTTGTACTACCCATATCATCAATATTAATCAAGAAGGAGTAGGGTTTTACCTCCATCGAGAGGGCCCGAACCTGGGTAAAAACATCGTGTCCCTTGTCTCATGTTATCATCCGCCTAGACGCACAGTTCGGGACCCCCTACCCGAGATTCGCCGGTTTTGACACCGACATTGGTGCTTTCATTGAGAGTTCCACTGTGCCGTCGCCATCAGGAAGGATGCCTCATCCCGTCTTTAAAGACGGCACTATTGCTAAAGGAGCTTTGGCTATCGGCCAAACTCTCCGGCTAGGCGGTTTTCTCATGACCGTCTGTTCGGCCGCCGCGCCGACGATGACTTCTCGGGTCATCGAAAGCCATCTTCACTTCAACTTGGAACTCGCCGAGCAGTTAGATCTGATGGAGCTCTCTTCCCTAAACGAGCTCTTGGATCGCTTCGCCGCCCTAGGAGTCGCTACAGACTACGATCAGATTGGGCCTAAACCCGATCTGAGAGAGATTAACTCTCCCCAGGTCACCCATCATGTTGCAGTGGTGGAGGAGCAATGCGGCGACCCTTCGTCTATCTTAAGGACTAGTTATGTCCGGATTCCCGATCCCTCCAAGACGAATACCCGCGGAGGGGAGGACGTCACTCAAGCCCTGAACCTAAAGTCAGGCAGCGGGCTAGATTCATTGGACAACATCCAAGAACCCAAGCTTCCGAGTTCCGAAACTCCTTAGCCCCCGAGTCTTGGATTGGGTGAGGTTCCGGACTTAATTCCACCCACCCACCCAAACATAAGCGGTCTATCCCAAATTCGGTAAGAGCCCGCAGAAACAGTACACCATTACTGGGCCAGATTCCTCCTGGTCATGAACAGGCTAAAGGACTGCCGCGAGGATGATGCAATCTCATTCTTCTGCAATAATTGCACGGACAAGGGAATCCTCAACGTCATAAGTCGCCGTGAAATTACACCCTTCGCTGACCTGGCGTCCATAGTACGAAAGTACTGTGCGATGGAAAGCACCTGGAAAACCGAAATAAAATTTTGGGATAACACGGCTCTGAATACAACCCCAGTCTGAAATAAAAGGGTGCATTATCGCCAGGCGCCATGGTTAAATACCAAAAAGAAAAAACCCTCTATAGGGCATGGAACCGTACTAGAGGGATGGCTCAATGGACCCTGTAAAATTCACATTATAGAGGGCGCCACACCAACTCAAGACTTAGAGCATGTTGGATACTCCGGCAGGTGGCCAGAAGTGGCGAAGAGCTTCTAACTCCAGAATCCACAGAGCACCAGCCCAGGGATACTAGTACGGTATTAACAGTCTTAGAGACTTTCGCATCAAATAATATGCGGAAACGAACACTTCGCAGCCTTGCCGAAGTCTACCAAGTAGCAGCAATAAACCCATGGAGTGACACGGCTATTACCTTTAATGCCACTGATGAACCTAAATTCCGAACAGCCCGAGCACCAGCCGCATTGGTCCTCAGTCCAATAGTCGATGGCTTTCGCCTTATCAAGGTACTCATGGACGGTGGCAGCGAATTGAACCTCATTTATGAGGAAACCCTTCAAAAAATGGAAATAGACTGGAACCGCATTGAGCGAAGCAGCACAACCTTTAGAGGAATAATCCCCAGTCGGGAAGCGCGCTGTACAGGAAAAATCACACTGGATGTGGTGTTCGGCACGCCGGATAATTACAGATCCGAGGAGGTCACGGTCCAAGTGGCCCCGTTTAGTAGCAGATACCACACTCTATTAGGGCGAGAGGCATTTACAATTTTTCAAGCTATACCCCATTACGGGTACATGAAGCTCAAAATTCCCGGGCCCAACGGAATCATGACTCTTGCTAGTGACCCGGACATAGCACTCCGCGCTGAAAATAAGACAGCCGCACTGGCCCTTGAGGCACTATCCGAAGCTCTAGCGGCCGAGGAACTGACTGCGCTGCGCTCCACGGTGAACAGGGACGATGTGATACATGATAAAAGATCCAAGTCCACCTCCTTTTAACCAGCGGACGAAATAGTCAAATTCCAAGTCCATCCAATGGACCCTACTAAAACGGCCTCCATCGGGGTGCAATTAAACCCTGGTGTAGACGCCACACTACGAGAATTCCTACGCGAAAATTGGGACATTTTTGCCTCGCACCCTTCAGACATGCCAGGAATCCCACGCCTACTGGCCGAGCACAGCCTAAATATCCTAAAAGGATTCAAGCCAGTCAAGCAGGCTCTTCGGCGTTTCTCCGAACCAAAGAGACAAGCCATGGGAGAGGAGCTAGCCAAACTATTAGAGGCCGGATTCACCAGAGATATAAAACATCCGGACTGGCTAGCAAACCTGGTGATGGTACCAAAGAAGGACAAATCCTGGCACCTGTGTGTCGATTTCAAGGACCTCAACAAGGCTTGCCCAAAGGATCCCTTCCCCCTCCCCCGCATCGATCAAATTAGCGACGCTACCGCAGGACACGATTCATTGTGTTTCCTCGACGCATACTCCGGCTACCATCAAATTAAGATGGCAGAGCCAGACCAAGCCGTAACGGTATTCATCACCCCATACGGTCCATTCTGCTTCAACACAATGCCCTTCGGGCTCAAAAACGCCGGCGCAACATATCAACGCATGATTCAGACTTGTCTGGCAAACCAGATCGGCAAAACAGTGGAGGCATACGTAGATGACGTGGTCGTCAAAACCAAGCATGTCGAAACTCTAGTAGACGACTTGAGGCTCACATTCGATAACCTCCGAGCATATGACATCAAGCTTAACCCGGAAAAATGCGTTTTCGGCGTATCAGCCGGAAAGCTCTTGGGCTTCATTGTATCCGGTAGAGGAATTGAAGCAAATCCAGCCAAGATTCGAGCTTTGTCACAATTGGATATCCCAAAGGACCTCAAACAAATACAAAAATTAACTGGATGTGTGGCGGCTCTAAGCCGCTTTATTTCCCGCTTGGGAGAAAAGGCATTACCCCTCTATCGCCTCCTCCGTCGCACCGAACACTTCGAGTGGACGGATGCCGCCACGGCCGGACTCGAGGAAATAAAAGCCATATTGGCAACAAACCCGGTCCTAGCCGCGCCGAACATCGGCGAACCAATGCTATTATACATTGCGGCAACTCATCAAGTTGTAAGCGCAGTGCTCGTCATCGAACGAGAAACGGACAGACACAAATTCCCCCTTCAAAAGCCAGTTTACTATGTGTCCACTGTCCTCACTCCATGCAAGTCACGGTACCCGCATTATCAAAAGATAGCGTATGCGGTATTTATGGCATCCTGGAAGCTGCGACACTACTTTCAAGAGTGTTCGTTAACAGTAGCCTCTGAAGTACCTCTTAATGATATTATAAACAACCGCGACGCGATAGGCCGGATTGCCAAATGGGCCATTGAGCTCCTCCCGTTCGACATAACATATAAGCCACGACGAGCTATTAAGTCGCAAGTTTTGGCCGACTTCATCGCCGAATGGACTGAAGCTGAACTCCCTAAAGAGAACGGCACATATTCCAACTGGATCATGCACTTTAACGGCTCCAAAATGTTGGCTGGTCTGGACCTGGCGTCGTTCTGACGTCCCCAACAGGAGATACAGTTCAATACGTACTCCAAATAATGTATACGGACTCCAAATACGTACTCCAAATAATGTATACGTACTCCGAATATGAGGCCCTTCTACATGGTCTCCGGATGGCAGTATCCATGGGCATTCAATGCCTAGAGGTGCGCGGGGATTCAAACCTCGCGATATCCCAAATAAATGGCGATTTTGATGCCAAGGATTCGAAAATGGCAGCTTATCGCAATGCCGTCCTAAAAATGTCAGCTCGGTTCGAGGGGCTCGAATTTCACCATATAGCCCAGGAAAACAATCAGGCAGCAGACGTCCTGGCACGCATTGGCCCAAAGCGCGATGTCGTCCCTCCCAACATCTTCTTGGAAAGGCTGTTCAAGCCATCCGTAGCATGGGAAGGGGAACCCGGAAATAACAGCCCGGACCCAACCGCACTGCCCGACACCGAACACTCTGACACAATTGGAGGCTCTGCCAACGAAGTAACACCTTCAGCCCACGTAATAATGGCCTTCATCGCCCCGTGGATAGAACCATTCCTAGCCTACCTTACTAGGCAGGAACTCCCCGAGGACCGAAATGAGGCACGCTGCATAGTGCGGTGATCTAAAGCCTATAAAGTCCATGAGGGAGAGCTTTATAAGAAAAGCACTACCGGAGTCCTTCAAAGGTGCATCTCCGAAGAGGAAGGGCGGAATCTTCTGGCTGAAATTCATGCCAGACTCGGCGGGCACCATGCTGCAGCCCGGGCCCTTGTAAGCAAGGCCTTCCGTACAGGATTTTATTGGCCGACGGCCCGGGCAGATTCTCAGGACTTAGTCCAACGTGCATTGGTTGCCAGCTCTTTGTTAACCAAAAGCCATATGCCACCCACCGCCCTCCAAACTATACCCATCACGTGGCCCTTTGCGGTCTGGGGGCTTGACATGGTTGGACCCCTTAAAGGAGGAACCCACAAGCAAAAATACCTACTGGTCATGGTGGATAAGTTCACCAAATGGATAGAGGGCAAGCCTGTTAAGACGGCCGAATCCGGACCGGTGATAGACTTCATATCCAGGGTCGTACACCGTTACGGCGTCCCCCACAGCATCATCACTGATAATGGCACAAACTTTACGGCCGACGAGGTCAAACTCTGGTGCAAAAATATGGGCATCAAGCTCGACTATGCTTCAGTCTATCACCCACAAACTAACGGTCAAGTCGAGCGAGCAAATGGTCTAATCATGAGCGGCATCAAACCCAGATTAGTGCGGTCCCTCAAGGAATCTAACACGCACTGGGTAGAGGACCTCGACTCCGTACTCTGGGGGCTGCGGACCACGCCGAATCGCACCACCGAATACACACCATTATTTATGGTATACGATGCAGAGGAGGCTCTGCCCTGCGACATAATTGATGACTCACCTCGCGTGCGCATGTACGAAGAAAGAGAAGCCGAACTCGATCGGCAGGACAGTTTGGACGCCTTGGAGGAGGAGCGTGACGTGGCAAAAGCCTGTTCCGCTTTCTATCAACAGCAGGCTCGAAGATACCAAAGTAGAGAAGTACAGGACAAAACTTACAATATTGGCGAGTTAGTTCTATGCCTGCCGGACAAGAAAAAGGACAAACTCAAGCCCAAATGGGAAGGTCCCTTTATTATTGACCAAGTCCTGACTGGTGGAGCGTACCGCCTGCGAGATGCATCGGACAACCGACTCGAGCCGAACCCATGGAACGCAGCCCGTCTCCGAAGATTCTACGCCTAGCGCCGGACTCTGTGTTCGTCTCCTTCCTCTATCCATTTTTACACACTAGCTGTCTTATATTTCTCTCCTTCTCCCCTCCTTTTCTCTTATAGCCTTTAAGGGCTCATTCGTGCCTTGTTTGCACACAACTGACGCGCTATCCGCGCTAATTATACCTAGGGGCTTCTTTAACAGAAGCTTATTTATACGGGCTTCATGCCCAACACATGTGTCACACTTCCGCATGTACCTTTTATTCACCATTATATGCATCGATATGACTTAAGTTTTGGCCAAGCTGGGTTGCCTGGCTCCTATGCTTACCCCTACGTTCCCGATTGTTCGGCTAGGTGGTAAAGGGAGCACCTCTGCGATTGTTACTGTCGGGTCAGCCGGATGTGTACCTCAGACTGGGTGAAGCCGAAAGCTAGCGTTCTTAAGGGAATATTCGGTCGGTGAACTAAAGATGATTTCACACTTGTCTATTTATCCGCCCCCAGATGCTTTTCTGCTTTTTTCGCAGTCCGGACATGCACTTTAGGGCATGCCTCCCAGAAAAAGGAACCCCTAACGGAACTATTCTCCCTGGAAGATGTTTCTTACTAACCATGTAATATAACATAACTAGTTGGGCACTTGTCTGTTCAAGCACTAATGACCCCTACACCTGGTCTCCATGCATGCCCCGGTTCTTACATAACCGAGAGGCTATTCGGACACACTCCAGACTATCGGGTCCCGAGGTTGAAGCGAAAAGGTACGCCATGACAAACGATCTACAATCCAGCTAGACGACATTTTTCATGTCATCTTAAATTACATAGTCAATTTGACTCGGTAAATTCCTCTTCAATACCATCCAACAGGCTGTCTAGTTTACAGTCCTGTTGGGAATATTTGGCGGCCAACTCTACCTGGTTGTACACTAAGCTCACAGGGATCTCCTTCCCATCGGGCCCCACAGGTCCGACCTCGGCCATGTGGTTTGGGTCAGCCTTTGTGTACCGCGTCTTCACCATGGCCCACGCCTCCCTGGCGCCTTGACGGCAGGCCGATATCTTCCATAATCGGAAGCGCCGCTGTGCTCCCTTCAGCTTCTCGGCAAGCTCTCCAAGGCCTTCGGGCATGGAGATGGATGGCCACAAGGCCTGGGCGACGCCTTGCATCACCTGCCGAACTCGTTCGTGCAGTTGTGAGAGCTCGGGAAGAAGGTCACCCGTAGAACCGGGCATTTCCTCTGCAGGACGACCTGTTAGCATACCTACAGACATAACTCTGTTAGTCGACTTCCTCACTGAACTATTTTAAAAAAGTTCGTTCAAGCACTTACTAAATATGCCGCATCGAAGCCGCCGATTCTCCTTAACGGAGTCCGACAGTTGGGAATGAACATCCTTTAGTTCCACGCCCAACTGGGTGTTGGCATCTTGGACATCATTCTTCTCCTGCCTCACCTTTGTAAGCACACTCTCACCAGCCTTTAGCTGGCGTAGGAGTTGCTGCTTCTCTGGATCCAATCCGGCGCCATCTGCAATTTTATTGTCAGACTTGCATACACGCCGCACTCTACATGATACATATCAATTGAGGCATATAATACTAGAGGGGGTCTTCTTGGGCTCCCCTGCTTCGGCTAGTGCGGCCTGAAGTTGGGCTTTGCACTCTTCCAGCACCTGGGACAGTAGGGTATTCTTTCTGTAAGAACCTGCATAACAAATGATCCTTAAATCAGTTATTCTAACTGTTTCAAGTCTCGGGGGCTACTGGTATATATATAATTACCAAACTTTTCTTACCAGTATGTCCTTTACATACTGCTCCACGGCTCTGGTTAGACCATCTTGAGCAGCACGGAGATACGCGTCTCCCGAGTTAAAGGCCTCCAAAGCCTCCTAGGATAGACAAGCATCGCGAAGAACTGTTCGGCGACGCCTGTGGTTCATGGCACTCTCCACCTTGGAATTGGTGGCAAACAGCTTGTCCGCATCCTCTGTCGAAGGAGCATCTGATGTGCGCCTCGTGTTCGCCTCTGCTTCTGGACCTGGCTTTGGAGCCTGGCTAGTGGAGGCGCGATTGGCAACCTCTCCGGATATAGTCCGGCGAGCCCTCTTTTTCCTAACAAAAGAGCACGGGCGTTAGTATGCATCGTACAAATAATACCTTGGAATAAAATGGCGCGCCTTACTGCTGCACCGGTGTCTCGCTTCAGACTGCAGGTCTTTTTAGCTTGTCCATCCTCGCGGTCCCTGGTTGGCTAGTCGCTGCAGGCTCGGCATCCCGCCTCGAGATCCTCCCCTGCGAAACACCATTGGTATACGATGATCAAAAAAAAGCACGGATGAATCATTTTCGAAGTATTGGTACTTCGGTCTCAATTACTTGTGAGGCTGGGAGCAGTCTAGGATAATCGGCGGTAATAGCCACCAAGGCATTGTCAATGCTCAATTGGTAAAATACCCCATCTATCAGCTCCACAGATATGTCCGGATCCTCTTGGGAGGCCGGGTCGAGGGACCGTTCCGGATCCTCGGGTTGTGGAGGAGGGTTGTTATGTCCTTTACGGCCTGACGCAGCTCCTGCGTCAAAATCACAAGATGAGATACTTAACTATGGGAATATGGAACGTATGGGCAAAAAGAAGTGTCCGCTTACCCAGTTTGGAGGATTGTACATAGAAAATCCGCCATGTGGATTGACACGGACAAATTCCTCCTCTTCTCCCTTGTACAATGCAGACAGGATCTTTGTCAATGCGGCAACCGATTCCGGCCCCTTACGGCCGCAGCGGGTGGCATCATCCTTCCCGTTAAAATCCCACATGGGGTGGCCTCTATACTGAAGCGGCTGCACCCCCCGCATAATGCATGTGGCCATGACCTCGATCATGGTCAGTCCGGAATGAGCTAACAACCTTATCCGGCCCATCAGGTAAAGGACGTCCTTGTCATTTTCCTTCTGAGGGCTCCGTGGACGCCAGCTTAGGCGCTTCTTCAAGGTAGCATTATCGAACTGAGGGAGGCCGATCCGAATAGGGTCCAGCAAGGGGACATCTTCTATCTAAAACCATTCTGAAGGCCAGTCTTCGGACGCCTTCTTTGGGGTTCCGGATAGGTATCCGGTCCCAGCGATGCGCCATACTTCGGCTCCGCCCACTTGATATATCGACCCCTCCTGAGAACGGGGCACGAGGCAGAACAACTTCTTCCATAGCGCGATATGAGCCTCACAGCCCAAAAACAGCTCGCAAAGGGGTACGAAGCCCGCGATGTGCAATATGGAGGCTGGTGTAAGGTTGTGCAGCTGGAGGCCATAGAACTCCAGCAGCCCTCGGAGAAACGGATGAATTGGAAATCCGAGCCCTCTTATCACATAAGGGACAAGGCATACCCGCTCTCCTTTGGAGGGATTAGGGACACTCTCCGCTTGCTCTTCGCCATTATAGGTGGCAAGTCCGGCTCGAACCTGGACCATGTAGGCTGGGGGAAGGAATCCCTTGGTTTGGAGCACCACTAGCTCGCTGTGTGGGATGGAACATCTCTTCCAATCTCCCGGTTGAGGACTGGGAGGGCGAGAGGAGGAGCTGCGACGACCAGCCATGATGGAATGGATCTCTGTCGAATGCGCTCCAATGAATGCTCGCAGAGGGAAGATGGTGTGATTTGGATCTAAATCCTCGTCTCTTTAATAGGTAGCTCATTTACGCAGCTAGGGGGGTAAATTTAAAAATACCCTGGCGTTTCGCATTCATTTGACACGTGGAAGAAGGCCATTATTGGGCGTGGAAGCCAAGAAGCGCAATATTCACAAGAAGTCGAACACTATTCAACAGGTACACAGAATTTGGAGAGGAACCCGCCTTGCAATGCCGAAGACAATTTGCGCGCCGGACTCGTCGTCATTGAAGCCTGGTTCGGGGGCTACTGAGGGAGTCCTGGATTAGGGGGTGTCCGGATAGCCGGACTATAACCTTTAGCCGGACTCCTGGACTATGAAGATACAAGATTGAAGACTTCGTCCCGTGTCTGGATAGGACTTTCCTTGGCGTGGAAGGCAAGCTTAGCGATACGGATATGTAGATCTCCTCCCATTGTAACCGACTCTGTGTAACCCTAACCCTCTCCGGTGTCTATATAAACCAGAGGGCTTTAGTCCGTAGGACGAACAACAATCATACCATAGGCTAGCTTCTAGGGTTTAGCCTCTCTGATCTCGTGGTAGATCTACTCTTGTACTACCCATATCATCAATATTAATCAAGCAGGAGTAGGGTTTTACCTCCATCGAGAGGGCCCAAACCTAGGTAAAAACATCGTGTCCCTTGTCTCCTGTTACCATCCGCCTAGACGCACAGTTCGGGACCCCCTACCCGAGATCCACCGGTTTTGACACCGACACCGGGCAAGCCACTCCTCACGGATGTTATGCTTGAAAGCCGCTAGGGCCTCTACATCCGGACAGTCGACGATTTGGTTTTTCTTGGTTAGGAACCGTGTCCAGAATTATCTGGCCGATTCTTTTGGCTGTTGAATTATGTGGCTCAGGTCATCGACGTCTGGTGGTCGCACATAGGTGCCCTGGAAGTTGTCAAGGAATGCGGCTTCCAGGTCTTCCCAACAACCAATGGATTCTGCTGGCAAGCTGTTAAGCCAATGCCGGGCTGGTCCTTTAAGCTTGAGTGGGAGGTATTTGATGGCGTGTAGATCGTCACCACGGGCCATGTGGATATGAAGGAGATAGTCCTCAATCCATACCGCAGGATCTGTCGTACCATCGTACGATTCAATATTCACGGGTTTTAAACCCTCTGGGATTTGATGATCCATTACTTCATCTGTGAAGCATAGCGGGTGTGCGGCGCCTCTGTACTGGGCTATATCACGACGTAGCTCGAATGAGTTTTGTCTATTGTGTTCGGCCCGACCGGATTCACTTTTATTGTATCCGGCATGACGGCAATCGTCTCATGTCGTGGGGCGCCCACACGATCCGTAGATCGATCTTGTTTGCCTTGCTTTGTCCTCCAATATATCTCGTAGTTCTAACTCATTTCCCCGTGCCTTGGTGTTTTTTGAGTTACGCTGGGGTGCGGCTTGAGTTGTGGGCCGGGAGGCCTCTCTGTCGCGGCCGCGAGGTGGCCGGTCAGCCGCTAGAGATGTGGGTTTAGATGCTTCCTCCTCCAATCGGGGTAGCAACCTGCGCTTTGGATAGCTCTTGGAGGGGCGTACAAGTTCCTATTCCTCGGCCGCAAGGACTTCAGTCCATCTGTCAGTTAGCAAGTCTTGATCAGCTCTAAGCTGCTGCTGCTTTTTCTTAAGGCTACTCGCCGTGGCCATAATCCTGCACTTGAAGCGCTCTTGCTCGACAGGATCCTCAGGCACGACAAATTCGTCGTCGTGAGGCTTGCCTTGTCTTCGAAGGGAGGCATGTAATTATCATCCTCCTCCTCTCTATCTGCCGCTCTCTCAAGGGGGCTGGCTTCTCCATCCTCCTGCGCTGAATCTTGCTGGAGGGAGTTGTCTTCGGCACTGTCCGAGGTGTTATTATCTCATGTGCCGGTATCATCGTTTTTGCTTTGGCGGGACTTAGAGCGGCGCCGCTGACACCGACGCTTAGGTTGCTTCTTGGAGGGGTCATGTCCCTCTGTTCCATCGCCATTGCCTTCTTTGGGTGTGTCCACCATATATATGTCATATGACGAGGTGGCTTTCCAGTGCCCTATAGGCGCTGGTTCCTGTTCGTCTCCTGCATCGTCGTCCATACCGTCGATGTCTTCGGAGTCGAAGTCGAGCATGTCGGTTAAATCATCGACAGTGGCTATGAAGTGGGTGGTGGGTAGGCGTCGAATTTCTTCGTCGTCCGCATCCCAATCCTGCCGGCCATAATCCGGCCAGGACTCTCCTGATAAAGAGAGAGAGCTTAGTGAATTCAGTATGTCGCCAAAGGGCGAGTGCTAAAAGATATCCGCGGCGGTGAACTCCATGATCGGCGCCCAATCGGATTCGATTGGCAGGGGCGCGGAGGGTTCGGAGTCCGGAGAAGTGTCTGGCAATGTGGAGTCATGGACCTCGCGAAGAGTAAGGCTGGTGTACAGCTCGATCGCCGTTAAGGCCGTGGCCTCCGTGGCGGGGTCTAACCACGCGCCCTCGGATGGCGCAGTCGGCTCTGAATTGAAGGTCGGAGCGGATGCAGGTGTGGTCTCCAGGACACTGTTCGGCGGCAGAGCTAAATCATGCCCATCGCAACAGCGCGACACACTCGGCTGGGGCTTGAATCCGTCGAAGATCAAGTCTCCACGGATATCGGTCGTGTAGTTCAAACTTCCAAACCTGCCCTGATGGCCAGGGGCGTAGCTTTCAATCTGCTCCAAATGGCCAAGCGAATTGGCCCGCAGTGCAAAGCCGCCGAACACGAAGTTCTGTCCGGGGAGAAAAGTCTCACCCTGGACTGTATCGCTGTTGATGATCGGAGGAGCCATCGGGCCTATAGATGACGACACAGAGGAACTCTCAATGAAAACACCAATGTCGGTGTCAAAACTGGCGGATCTCGGGTAGGGGGTCCCGAACTGTGCGTCTAGGTGAATGGTAACAGGAGACAAGGGACACGATGTTTTTACCCAGGTTCGGGCCCTCTCGATGGAGGTAAAACCCTACTCCTTCTTGATTAATATTGATGATTGGGGTAGTACAAGAATAGATCTACCACGAGAACAGAGAGGCTAAACCCTAGAAGCTAGCCTATGGTATGATTGTTGTTGTCCTATGTACTAAACCCTCCGTTTTATATAGACACCGGAGGGGGCTAGGGTTACACAGAGTCGGTTACAATGGGAGGAGATCTACATATCCGTATTGTCAAGCTTGCCTTCCACGCCAAGGAAAGTCCCATCCAGACATAGGACGAAGTCTTCAATCTTGTATCTTCATAGTCCAGCAGTCTGGCCAAAGGTTATAGTCCGGCTATCCGGACACCCCCTAATCCAGGACTCCCTCAGATGCCTTCCGGGGCATCCCCAAGCTTAGATGCTTGAGTCTCCTTCAATATTTACTTGGAGTGCCTTGGAAATCCCGAAGCTTGAGCTCTTGCCTCTCTTCCTTCTTCTCACATTGAGACCTTCTCGATCATGGAACACTTCATCCACACAAAACTTCAACAGAAAACTCGGTAAGATCCGTTAGTATAATAAAGCAAATCACTACTCTAAGTACTGTTGCAAACCAATTCATATTTTGTTTTTGCACTGTGTCTACTGTAATATAGCTTTTCCATGGCTTAATCCACTGATATAAATTTATAGTTTCATCAAAACAAGCAAACTATGCATCAAAAACAGAATCTGTCTAAAACAGAACAGTCTGTAATAATCTGAACATTCACCATACTTTTGATACTTGAAACATTCTTCAAAAATTATGAATAATAAACTATTTGTATAGAAAGACAGTGCAAAAAGAATCAGAACCATTTGATGTTCCAGTAAAACATTAAAAATCACGCACTACAACCAAAGTTTATGTCCTACACCGCACAAACCAACAAGCATTGTAAACACCCTAAAGGCAAACCTTGGCACATTATTTTTTTCTAAACTTTATAAAGCACACAACAGAAATAAATGACTCTCTAAAACTTCCGGGTTGTCTCCCTGGCAGCGCTTTCTTTAAAGCCATTAAGCTAGGCATATAGTGCTCAAGTAGTGAATCCACCCAGATCCCAAGGTATATCAAAGCCAATTTTAATTAACAATGATTTGTAATTTATTAGTGAGCACAAAGCAACATATATCAAGCAATGACGAAGTCTAACTCTCTTCCTATGCATCGGCATGTCATAAAAGAATAATTCATGCACACAAAGTAAAGGCCAATGCATAGTATAAACGATTTCTTGCAATTTTATCGTGTTGGAAACATAGAGAGGTGGAGATATAGTTCCTCTCTCATAATAATTGCAAGTAGGAGCAGCAAGAACATGCATATTATATCTATCAAAATCATCATGTGCAACGGTAAAAGGCAACCCATCAATATAATCCTTAATAAGGGAAAACTTCTCCGATATAGTGTAGTCGGGAGAATTCAAAAAGATAATAGGACTATCATGCGTGGGTGCAATAGCAACAATTTCATGTTTAACATAAGGAACTATAGAAAGTTCATCTCCATAAGCATAATTCATATTGGAATCTTGGCCACAAGCATAGCAAGCATCATCAAAAAGGGATATTTCAAGAGAATCAACGGGATCATAGCAATCATCCTTCGGTAAGCACGGAGGGGAATTAAACAATGTATGAGTTGAAGAGTTACTCTCATTAGAAGGTGGGCACGGGTAGCTAATCCGCTCTTCCTCCTTTTGTTCTTCGCTCTCCTCATCATCTTTTTCATCCAATAAGCTCTCAGTTTCATCAATTTCTTCTTCCATAGACTCTTGCAAAATATTAGTCTCTTCTTGGACAGCAGAGTAGTCCTCAATATATGGTTCAACATAGGCATTAGAAGCATAATTATCATAGCAAAAAATTTAAGTATGGCAAAATTTTCAGATTTGTAAATAGTAGCACCATACTTTTCAATCAAAGAAGCAATTTTATAAGGACCCTTAAAAGCAACAAATTCTTCAATTTGTTGAACATCATAGTAATTATAAACACCCTTAGCATACGAAGATACAATTCCATTATCACTAAACTCACATAGACAGGGAAGGTGTTTCTTAGGGTTTTCAGAACAACAAGTAAAATCATATATTTCACATAAATTCCAAGCATAGCATTACAAATGATGAATTTGACCCAGTAAAAGTTTCCCTTTTTCAGATATACGGTGTCGCACATAACAAGCATGCTCATCTAAAGATTTTCCCTCAACCAAGCTAGTTGGGGTTTCAGCACGAGCACATAGGGATCGAAGATGATCCAAGTAATAAGCTTCAGGAGTGTGATAGATGCTGAGTGGTTCTTCAACCATTGGTTCAGTAGGTACAACTATTTTTTTTGGTATTTTGCGTTTCCTACCCATAACTAAAGATAGAAAACAACTAATAATAGCAAATAAAAATTACTTAGTGATAAAGCAAACAAGCACACACGAGAATATTCACCCCACGCTATGACTCCCTGGCAACGGCGCCAGAAAAAGGTCTTGATAACCCACAAGTATAGGGGATCAATTGTAGCCTCTTTCGATAAGTAAGAGTGTCGAACCCAACGAGGAGCTAAAGGTAGAACAAATATTCCCTCAAGTTCTATCGACCACTGATACAACTCTGTGCACGCTTGACGGTCGCTTTACCTAAAACAAGTATAAAACTAGAAGTGCTTTGTAGGTGTTTTCTGGATAGGTTTGCAAGAATATAAAGAGAACCTAAATAAAAAGTAGGGGCTGTTTAGAAAAAGACACAATAAAGTAAATATAGCGAGTGTGGAAAAGTGGTGGTAGGAGTTGCGAAATTGTCCCTAAGCAATTGACTACTTTACTAGACCGATAGCAAGTTTTATGTGGGAGAGGCCACTGCTAGCATGTCATCCCTTACTTGGAATTCTATGCACTTATGATTGGAACTATTAGCAAGCATCCTCAACTACTAACTTTCATTAAGGTAAAACCCAACCATAGCATTAAGATATATTGGTCCCCCTTCAATCCCGTATGCATCAATTTCTATGCTAGGTTGAAGCTTCTGTCACTCTTGCCCTCCAATACATAGTCCTATCAACATACAACTAACCCTATGGTGTGATCCACACGCGTGCTCATATGATGGGCACCAAAGGATAGCAACATAACCACAAGCAAATTAAATCAATCATAGCAATTCTTCAACCACCGATACGACAACAAAAATCTACTCAGACATCATAGGATGGCAACACATCATTGGATAATAATATGAAGCATAAAGCACCATGTTCAAGTAGTGGGTACAACGGGTTGTGATACGTCTCCAACGTATCTATATTTTTTGATTGCTCCATGCTATATTATCTTATGTTTTGGACATTATTGGGATTTATTATACACTTCCCTATTATTTTTGGGACTAACCTATTAATTGGAGGCCCAGCCCAGACTTGCTGTTTTTTTGCCTATATAAGAGTTTCGTAGAAAAAGAATATCAAACGGAGTCCAAACGGAATGAAACCTTCGGGAACGTGATTTTCAGAACGAACATGATCCAGGAGACTTGGACCCTACATCAAGGAAGCTACCAGGAAGCCACGAGGTAGGGGGCACGCCTACCCCCCCAGGCGCGCCCTCCACCCTCATGGGCCCCACGTTGCTCCACCGACGTACTCTTTCCTCCTATATATACATACGTACCCCCAAACTACCAGATACGGAGCCAAAAACCTAATTCCATCGCCGCAACCTTCTGTACCCACGAGATCCCATCTTGGGGCCTGTTCCGGAGCTCCGCCGGAGGGGGCATCGATCACGGAGGGCTTCTACATCAACACCATAGCCTCTCCGATGATGTGTGAGTAGTTTACCTCAGAACTTCGGGTCCATAGTTATTAGCTAGATGGCTTCTTCTCTCTTGTTGGATCTCAAAACAATGTTCTCCCCCTCTCTTGTGGAGATCTATTCGATGTAATCTTCTTTTGCGGCATGTTTGTTGAGACCGATGAATTGTGGGTTTATGATCAAGTTTATCTATGAAAAATATTTGAATCTTCTGAATTCTTTTATGTATGATTGGTTATCTTTGCAAGTCTCTTCGAATTATCAGTTTGGTTTGGCCTACTAGATTGATCTTTCTTGCAATAGGAGAAGTGCTTAGCTTTGGGTTCAATCTTGCAGTGTCCTTTCCCAGTGACAGTAGGGGCAGCAAGCCACGTATTGTATTGTTGCCATCGAGGATAACAAGATGGTGTTTATATCATATTGCATGAGTTTATCCCTCTACATCATGTCATCTTGCTTAAAGTGTTACTCTGTTCTTATGAACTTAATACTCTAGATTCATGTTGGATAGCGGTCGATGTGTGGAGTAATAGTAGTAGATGCAGGCAGGAGTCGGTCTACTTGTCTCGGACGTGATGCCTATATACATGATCATGCCTAGATATTCTCATAACTATGCTCAATTCTGTCAATTGCTCAACAGTAATTTGTTCACCCACCATAAAATATTTATGCTCATGAGAGAAGCCACTAGTGAAACCTATGGCCCCGGGTCTATTTTCCATCATATTATTCTTCCAACACTTAGTTATTTTTATTGCCTTCTATTTTTCTTTGCATCTTTATCATAAAAATACCAAAAATATTATCCTATCATACCTATCAGATCTCACTCTCGTAAGTGACCGTGTAGGGATTGACAACCCCTTATCGCGTTGGTTTCGAGGATTTTTATTTGTTTGTGTAGGTGCGAGGGACTCGCGCTTGGCCTGCTACTGGATGGATACCTTGGTTCTCAAAAACTGAGGGAAATACTTACGCTACTTTGCTGCATCACCCTTTCCTCTTCAAGGGAAAACCAACGCAGTGCTCAAGAGGTAGCAAGAAGGATTTCTGGCGCCGTTGCTGGGGAGTCTACGCAAAAGTCAACATACCAAGTACCCATCACAAACTCTTATCCCTCGCATTACATTATTTGCCATCTGCCTCTCATTTTCCTCTCCCCCACTTCACCTTTGCCGTTTTTATTCGCCCTCCTTCCATTCGATCTTGTGTTACCATGTACCTTTGCCGTTTTTATTCGCCCCACTTCACGCTTGCTAAAAGTTTATGGATCCTCATCCACTTGCTAATCTCTTTAAGAGATCCAATTATGATGAAACTATTGCTAGTGAGTTGAGTGCACTAGATTATCTTTATGAGGTTTTGCTTGAAATTCGTGAATCTGAAAATTGTGATGAAGTACTTTATGAAGCGATTCACGATAGATCTTTGAATAAAAAGCATGATTGTAATGATTTTACTATAAATTCTCTTGATGTCAATTGTGCTAAAAATATTGAAAACCCTAAGCTTGGGGACGCTAGTTTTGCTATGTCGACTACTTTTGATCTTGAAAATTTATTTAGGCCCCATGATGAATATGAGATTGATAGTAGTGTTTGCAATATTATTGAAAGTGGTTTTGTAAGAGTGTCAACTTTAGATCCCACATATTTGGAGAATGTTCAATCTTATGAAATTTTTGATAAAAGTGGGTTTGGAGAGGTCATGACTTTAGTTAATGATAATCCCACTATTTTGGAAGAGTGTCAACTTTGCATGCATGTGGATCGTGTTGAGAATATGTTTTGTGATAACTATATTGTTGAATTTGCTTATGATCCTACATGTAGTTATTATGAGAGAGGAAAATATGGTCATAGAAATTTTCATGCCACTAAGTTACCTATCGTTATGTTGAGATTGCTATTGTTTCTTTCCGCTTCCTTTCATATGCTACTTTTTGCTTGCCTTGATAATTTTTTTTCTACAAGATGTCTATGCATAGGAAGTATTTTAGACTTAGATGTGTTTGTCACGTATTTTATGATGCTCCTTTTGTTCTTCAATTCTTGTCTTTCATGTGAGCATCATTGAAATCTCTATGCCTAGCTAGGGGCGTTAAACGATAGCGCTTGTTGGAAGGCAACCCAATTTTATTTCTATTTTTTTTATTTTTGCTTCTGTTTAGGAATAAATCTAAAATCTAGCCTCTGGTTAGACATGTTTTTATGTTTCAATTAATGTTTGTGCCAAGTTAAACCTATAGGATCTTCTTGGATGATAGTTTTTTGATCTTGCTGTAATTTCCAGAAACTTTCTGTTCACGAAGATAATTGTTAAAAATCACCAGAACATGATAAAATATTGATTCCAATTTCTGTTGATCAATAAACAAATTTTCTAGGTCGTCCTATTTTGGCTGATATTTTGGATTTCGAGAAGTTTGCGTTAGTTACAGATTACTACAGACTGTTCTGTTTTTGATAGATTATGTTTTTCGTGTGTTGTTTGCTTATTTTGATGAATCTTTGGCTAGTAAAATAGTTTATAAACCATAGAGAAGTTGGAATACAGTAGGTTTAACACCAATATAAATAAAGAATGAGTTAATTGCAGTACCTTGAAGTGGTCTTTTATTTTCTTTCGCTAATGGAGCTCACGAGATTTTCTGCTGAGTTTTGTGTTGTGAAGTTTTCAAGTTTTGGGTGAAAGATTTGATGGATTATGGAACAAGGAGTGGCAAGATCCTAATCTTGGGGATGCCCATGTTACCCCCAAGATAATCTAAGGACACCAAAAATCCAAAGCTTGGGGATGCCCCGGAAGGCATCCCCTCTTTCGTCTACTACCATCGGTAACTTTACTTGGAGCTATATTTTTATTCACCACATGATAAGTGTTTTGCTTGAACACACCTTTTGAGAGAGACACACATGATTCGGAATTTATTAGAATACTCTATGTGCTTCACTTATATCTTTTGAGCTATATAGTTTTGCTCTAGTACTTTACTTATATCTTTTAGCGCACGGTGGTAACTTTTGTTATATAGAAACTATTGATATCTCATTCTTCACTTAGATTATTTGGAGAGTCTTAAATAGCATGGTAATTTGCTTAAATAATCCTAATATGCTAGGTATACAAGATTAGTAAAAACTTTCTTATGAGTGTGTTGAATACTAAGAAAAGTTTGATGCTTGATAATTATTTTGAGATATAAAGATGGTGATATTAGAGTCATGCTAGTTGAGTAGTTGTGAATTTGAGAGATACTTGTGTCAAAGTTTGTGATTCCCGTAGCATGCACGTACGGTGAACCGTTATGTGATGAAGTCGGAGCATAATTTATTTATTGATTGTCTTCCTTATGAGTGGCGGTCGGGGACGAGCGATGGTCTTTTCCTACCAATATATCCCCCTAGGAGCATGCGCGTAATACTTTGCTTTGATAACTTGTAGATTTTTGCAATAACTATATGACTTCTTTATGACTAATGTTGAGTCCATGGATTATACGCACTTTTTTCCCTTCCACCATTGCTAGCCTCTCTAATACCACGCACATTTCGCTGGTACCATACACCCACCATATACCTTCCTAAAAACAGCCACCATACCTACCTATCATGGCCTTGCCATAGCCATTCCGAGATATATTGCCATGCAACTTACCACCGTTTCGTTTATTATGACCCGCTCCATCATTGCCATATTGCTTTGCATGATCATGTAGTTGACATTGTATTTGTGGCAAAGCCACCGTTCATAATTCTTTCATACATGTCACTCTTGATTCATTGCATATCCTGGTACACCGCTGGAGGCATTCACATAGAGTCATATTTTGTTCTAAGTATTGAGTTGTAATTCATGAGTTGTAAGTAAATAAAAGTGTGATGATCATCATTTTTTAGAGCATTGTCCCAAGTGAGGAAAGGATGACGGAGACTATGATTCCCACATAAGTCGGAATGAGACTCCGGACTAAAAAAAGAGGCCATAAAAAAGAGAAAAAAAGGGGCCCAAAAAATGAGAGAAAAAGAGAGAAGGGGCAATGTTACTATCCTTTTACCACACTTGTGCTTCAAAGTAGCACCATGATCTTCATGATAGAGAGTCTCTCATTTTGTCACTTTCATATACTAGTGGGAATTTTTCATTATATAACTTGGCTTGTATATTCCAATGATGGGCTGCCTCAAAATGGCCTAGGTCTTCGTGAGCAAGCGAGTTGGATGCACACCCACTTAGTTTATTTTGTTGAGCTTTCATATACTTATAGCTCGATTGCATCCGTTGCATGGAAATCCCTACTCACTCACATTGATATCTATTAATGGGCATCTCCATAGCCCGTTGATACGCCTAGTTGATGTGAGGCTATCTTCTCCTTTTTTTGTCTTCTCCACAACCACCATTCTATTCCACATATAGTGCTATGTCCATGGCTCAGGCTCATGTATTGCGTGTAGATTGAAAAAGTTTGAGAACGCCAAAAGTATGAAACAATTTCTTGGCTTGTCATCGGGGTTGTGCATGATTTAAATACTTTGTGTGGTGAAGATAGAGCATAGCCAGATTATATGATTTTGTAGGGATAACTTTCTTTGGCCATGTTATTTTGAGAAGACATGATTGCTTAGTTCGTATGCTTGAAGTATTATTATTTTTTATGTCAATATTAAACTTTAGTCTTGAATCTTTCAGATCTGAATATTCATACTACAATTAAGATGAATTACATTGAAATTATGCCAAATAGCATTCCACATCAAAAATTCTGTTTTTATCATTTACCTACTCAAGGACGAGCAGGAATTAAGCTTGGGGATGCTTGATACATCTCCAATGTATCTATAATTTTTTATTGCTCCATGCTATATTATCTTCTGTTTTGGACATTATTGGGCTTTATTATACACTTTTATATTATTTTTGGGACTAACCTATTAACCGGAGGCCCAACCCAGAATTGCTGTTTTTTGCCTATTTCAGAGTTTCGCAGAAAAAGAATATCAAACGGAGTCCAAACGGAATGAAACCTACGGGAACATGAATTTCGGAATGAACATGATCCAGGCGACTTGGACCCTACGTTAAGGAAGCTACCAGGGAGCCACGAGGTAGGGGGACGCGCCTACCCCCCCAAGCACGCCCTCCACCCTTGTGGGCCCCCTGTTGCTCCACCGACGTACTCCTTCCTCCTATATATACCTACGTACCCCCAAACTACCAGATACGGAGCCAAAAACCTAATTCCACCGCCGCAACCTTCTGTACCCACGAGATCCCATCTTGGGGCCTGTTCCGGAGCTCCGCCGGAGGGGGCACCGACCATGGAGGGCTTCTACATCAACACCATAGCCTCTCCGATGATGTGTGAGTAGCTTACCTCAGACCTTCGGGTCCATAGTTATTAGCTAGATGGCTTCTTCTCTCTTGTTGGATCTCAATACAATGTTCTCCCCCTCTCTTGTGGAGATCTATTCGATGTAATATTCTTTTGCGGTGTGTTTGTTGAGACTGATGAATTGTGGGTTTATGATCAAGTTTATCTATGAAAAATATTTGAATCTTTTGAATTCTTTTATGTATGATTGGTTATCTTTGCAAGTCTCTTCGAACTATCAATTTGGTTTGGCCTACTAGATTGATCTTTCTTGCAATAGGAGAAGTGCTTAGCTTTGGGTTCAATCTTGCGGTGTCCTTTCCCAGTGACAGTAGGGGCAGCAAGGCACGTATTGTATTGTTGCTATCGAGGATAACAAGATGGTGTTTATATCATATTGCATGAGTTTATCCCTCTACATCACGTCATCTTGCTTAAAGCGTTACTCTGTTCTTATGAACTTAATACTCTAGATGCATGCTGGATAGCGGTCGATGTGTGGAGTAATAGTAGTAGATGCAGGCAGGAGTCGGTCTACTTGTCTTGGACGTGATGCCTATATACATGATCATGCCTAGATATTCTCATAACTATGCTCAATTCTGTCAATTGCTCAACAGTAATTTGTTCACCCACCGTAAAATATTTATGCTCATGAGAGAAGCCACTAGTGAAACCTATGGCCCCCGGGTCTATTTTCCATCATATTATTCTTCCAACACTTAGTTATTTTTATTGCCTTCTATTTTACTTTGCATCTTTATCATAAAAATACCAAAAATATTATCCTCTCATATCTATCAGATCTCACTCTCGTAAGTGACCATGTAGGGATTGACAACCCCTTATCACGTTGGTTGCGAGGATTTATTTGTTTTGTGTAGGTGCGAGGGACTCTCGCGTAGCCTCCTACTGGATTGATCCCTTGGTTCTCAAAAACTGAGGGAAATACTTACGCTACTTTGTTGCATCACCCTTTCCTCTTCAAGGGAAAACCAACGCAGTGCTCAAGAGGTAGCAGGTTGCGGGAGAGTGGACCGCTGTAGATAGAGGGGGGAAGGTGATGGAGATGTTGGTGAAGATGGCGGAGGTGTTGGTGTAGATCGCGGTGATGATGATGGCCCCCGACGGCGTTCCGGCGCCACCGGAAGAGAGGGGGAGAGAGCCCCCCTCCTTCTTCTTCTTCCTTGGCCTTCTCCCTAGATGGGAGAAGGGTTTCCCCTCTAGTCCATGGTCTCCATGGCGTGGGAGGGGCGAGTGCCCCTCCAAGATTGGATCTGTCTCTCTATCTCTCTCTGTTTCTGTGCTCTCAGATTCTGCCCTGTCACCATTTCTTTTATATCCGGAGATCCGTAACTCCGATTCGGTTGAATCTTTCGCCTAGATTTTTCTCATAAAATTAGCTTTCTTGCGGAAAAAGAAGAGCGTCAACCGCCTTACGGGGTGCCCACGAGGGTCCAGGGCGTGCCCCCTGCCTCGTGGCCCCCTCGGGCACCATCTCGCGTTGATTTTACTTCCCAAAAATCATAAATATTCGAAAATAATTCTCAGTTTGTTTTTACCCCATTTGGACTCCGTTTGATATTGGGTTTTTGCGAAACATAAAACATGCAACAAATAGGAACTCGCACTGGGCACTGGATCAACATGTTAGCACCAAAAATAATATAAAAAGTTGCCAAAAGTATACGAAAGTTGAACAATATTGGCATGGAACAATTAGATGTCGGTGTACTAGAGTAGGGGTACCCTAGTATCCCGAACTTGTGCACGGGCAGTCGCAGCGTCCCGCGGCAAGGCTTGCCGGGTGACCGCCAAGGTCCTCCGTGGATCCTTTGAAGCCATTCAAGAACAAAGTATTTGAGCCAAGGAGACAAGTCCCCAGCAAGAGGAGCTTGCCGGGAAGGCCACTCGAGGCACAAAACCCCGGCAAGAGGAGCTTGCCGGGAAGGCCAACCAGAGCATCTCAAAGAACTTGCCGCGACGCGCCACGCGTCCCGGCAGGACTCGGCGAGCGATAAGCTCCCGAACGCGGCAAGACAACGGCCGCGGCAAGGCATTTTCCGCGGCAAGCAACCACTCTGTACCTGCACTCCAGCTCACCCACCTACGTGTCGCTCCGGGACCCTTCCAGGCGTACGTGGCGGGAGGCTGTGCAGCCAGGGGTACACTGTGGCATGCAGCGCTGACAAGATCGCCATCGTGGCAAGCGGTGGCGCCCCAGACGGCCCCTTTTCTGCACCGTGTGGGCGACGTAGATAGGCATTTAATGCCTTTGTCCCCTGCCATCAGGGTTAGGTATGATTCACTGTGTAGGTAGCTTTACCTACCGCACCACCTTTCCATTTTTGCCCTTGCCTATGTTGCCACCTGTTGGAGACCCCTTAAGCATATAAAAGGAGGCCCATGCACAACGTAGAAGGGGATCGCCCCCAGAGGAGGATCGGTGCCTGGAGAGCGATCTCTCAGAGGACAAATAGAAGAACGCTCGGTCTCGTTAGCTGCTTGAGTGTACTATAGCACTCAGCGCTCCCGAGCAAGAACTCAATACAATCCACAAAGCAGCAGTAGGAGTGTTATCTCTCCGGAGAGCTCCGAAGCTGGGTAAAAAACCCCCGCGTGCCTCGCCTCGATCCGCTCTTTGCGCGACCTCCTCCCCCCGCCGAACCGAGAAGGGGCTCCGTCCCCATAGGTGCACGAGGAGCCAGATTCCCCCGGCATTAGATACGACAGAGACGTATCATGCATCACCATGATCTTGCGTGTGCGTAGGATTTTTTTTGAAATTACTACGTTTCCCAACAGTGTCATCCGAGCCAGGTTTATGCGTAGATGTTATATGCACGAGTAGAACACAAGTTAGTTGTGGGTGATACAAGTCATACTGCTTACCAGCATGCCATACTTTGGTTCTGCGGTATTGTTGGATGAAGCGGCCCGGACCGACATTACGCGTACGCTTACGCGAGACTGGTTCTACCAACGTGCTTTGCACACAGGTGGCTGGCGGGTGTCAGTTTCTCCAACTTTAGTTGAACCGAGTGTGACTACGCCCGGTCCTTGTTGAAGGTTAAAACATCACTAACTTGACAAACTATCGTTGTGGTTTTGATGCGTAGGTAAGAACAGTTCTTGCTCAGCCCGTAGCAGCCACGTAAAACTTGCAACAACAAAGTAGAGGACGTGTCTAACTTGTTTTTGCAGGGCATGTTGTGATGTGATATGTTCAAGGCATGATGCTATATTTTATTGTATGAGATGATCATGTTTTGTAACGGAGTTATGGGCAACTAGCAGGAGCCATATGGTTGTCGCTTTATTGTATGAAATGCAATCGCCATGTAATTGCTTTACTTTATCACTAAGCGATAACGATAGTCATAGAAGCCATAGTTGGCGAGACGACAACGATGGTTTGGTGGGATCAAGATGTCGCGCCGGTGACGATGGTGATCATGACGGTGCTTTGGAGATGGAGATCAAAGGCACAAGATGATGATGGCCATATCATATCACTTATATTGATTACATGTGATGTTTATCCGTTATGCATCTTATTCTGCTTCGATTGACGGTAGCATTATAAGATGATCTCTCACTAAAAATTTCAAGGTACAAGTGTTCTCCTTGAGTATGCACCATTGCAAAAGTTCGTCGTGCTCAGACACCACGTGATGATCGAGTGTGATAAGCTCAACGTTCTTATACAACGGGTGCAAGCCAGTTTTGCACACGCAAAATACTCAGGTTAAACTTGACGAGCCTAGCATATACAGATATGGCCTCGGAACACTGCGACCGAAAGGTCAAGCGTGAATCATATAGTAGATACGATCAACATAGTGATGTTCACCATTGAAAACTACTCCGTTTCACGTGATGATCGGTTATGGTTTAGTTGTTTTGGATCACGTGATCACTTAGATGATTAGAGGGATGTCTATCTAAGTGGGAGCTCTTAAGTAATATGATTACTTAAACTTAAATTTATCATAAACTTAGTACATGATAGTATTTTGCTTGTCTATGTTGTTGTAGATAGATGGCCTGTGTTGTTGTTCCATTGAATTTTAATGTGTTCCTTGAGAAAGCAAAGTTGAAAGATGATGGTAGCAATTACACGGACTGGGTCCGTAACTTGAGGATTATCCTCATTGCTACATAGAAGAATTACATTCTGGAAGCACCGCTGGGTGCCAGGCCTGCTGTAGATGCTGCTGATGACGTTAAGAACATCTGGCAGAGCAAAGCTGACGACTACTCAATAGTTCAGCGTGCCATGCTTTACGGCTTACAACCGAGACTTCAACGATGTTTTGAACGTCATGGAGCATATGAGATGTTCCAGGTGTTGAACTTAATATTTCAAGCAAATGCCCGGATTGAGAGATATGAAGTCTCCAATAAGTTCTACAGCTGCAAGATGGAGGAGAATAGTTCTGTCAGTGAATATATACACAGAATGTCTGGGTACTGCAATCATTTGATTCAACTGGGAGTTAATATTCCAGATGATAGTGTCATTGACAGAATTCTTCAATCACTTCCACCAAGCTACAAGAGCTTCGTGATGAACTATAATATGCAAGGGATGGATAAGACAATTCCTGAGCTGTTCGCATTGCTAAAGGCTGCAGAGGTAGAAATTAAGAAGGAGCATCAAGTTTTGATGGTCAACAAGGCCACCAGTTTCAAGAAAAAAGGGTAAAGGGAAGAAGAAGGGGAACTTGAAAAAGGACGGCAAACAAGTTGCTTCTCAGGAGAAGAAACCCAGGTCTGGATCTTAGCCTGAGACTGAGTGCTTCTACTACAAACAGACTAGTCACTGGAAGCGGACCGCCCCAAGTATTTGGCGGATAACAAGGACAGCAAGATGAACAAAGGTATATGTGATATACATGTTATTGATGTGTACCTTACTAGAGCTCGCAGTAGCACCTGGGAATTTCATATTGGTTCTGTTGCTAATATTTGCAACTCGAAACAGAGACTACGGATTGAGCGAAGATTAGCTAAGGACGAGGTAACGATGCGTGTGGGAAATGGTTCCAAAGTCGATGTGATCGCCGTCGGCACGCTACCTCTACATCTACCTTCGGGATTAATTTTGGACCTGGATAATTGTTATTTGGTGCCAACGAGTGATACGTCTCCAACGTATCTATAATTTTTGATTGCTCCATGCTATATTATCTACTGTTTTGGACATTATTGGGCTTTATTATCCACTTTTATATTATTTTTGGGACAAACCTATTAACCGGAGGCCAAGCCCAGAATTGTTGTTTTTTGCCTATTTCAGAGTTTTGCAGAAAAGGAATATCAAACGGAGTCCAAACGGAATGAAACCTTCGGGAACGTGATTTTTAGGAAGATTATGATCCAAGAGACTTGGACCCTACGTCAAGAAACAAAAGAGGAGGCCACGAGGCAGGGGGGCGCGCCCACCCCCCAGGGCGCGTCCTCCACCCTCGTGGGCCCCCTGTTGCTCCACCGACGTACTCCTTCCTCCTATATATACCTACGTACCCCCAAACGATCAGATACGGAGCCAAAAACCTAATTCCACCGCCGCAACCTTCTGTACCCACGAGATCCCATCTTGGGGCCTATTCCGAAGCTCCGCCGGAGGGGGCATCCATCACGGAGGGCTTCTACATCAACACCATAGCCTCTCCGATGAAGTGTGAGTCGTTTACCTCACACCCTCGGGTCCATAGTTAGTAGCTAGATGGCTTCTTCTCTCTTTTTTGATCTCAATACAATGTTCTCCCCCTCTCTCGTGGAGATCTATTCGATGTAATCTTCTTTTGCGGTGTGTTTGTTGAGACCGATGAATTGTGGATTTTTTATCAAGATTATCTATGAACAATATTTGAATCTTCTCTGAATTCTTTTATGTATGATTGGTTATCTTTGCAAGTCTCTTCGAATTATCAGTTTGGTTTGGCCTACTAGATTGATCTTTCTTGCAATAGGAGAAGTGCTTAGCTTTGGGTTCAATCTTGCGGTGTCCTTTCCCAGTGACAGTAGGGGCAGCAAGGCATGTATTGTATTGTTGCCATCGAGGATAACAAGATGGGGTTTTTATCATATTGGATGAATTTATCCCTCTACATCATGTCATCTTGCTTAAGGTGTTACTCTGTTTTCATGAACTTAATACTCTAGATGCATGCTGGATAGCGGTCGATGAGTGGAGTAATACTAGTAGATGCAGGCAGGAGTCGGTCTACTTGTCTCGGACGTGATGCCTATATACATGATCATACCAAGATATTCTCATAACTATGCTCAATTCTGTCAATTGCTCAACAGTATTTCGTTCACCCACTGTAAAATACTTATGCTCATGAGAGAAGCCACTAGTGAAACCTATGGCCCCCGGGGTCTATCTTCATCATATTAATCTTCCAACACTTAGTTATTTCCTTTTCTTTTTTACTTTGCTTTTATTTTACTTTGCATCTTTATCACAAAAATACCAAAAATATTATCCTATCATATCTCTCAGATCTCACTCTCGTAAGTGATCGTGAAGGGATTGACAATCCCTTATCACGTTGGTTGGGAGGAGTTACTTGTTTTGTGTAGGTACGAGGGACTCGCGCGTAGCCTCCTACTGGATTGATACCTTGGTTCTCAAAAACTGAGGGAAATACTTACGCTACTTTGCTGCATCACCCTTTCTCTTCAAGGAAAAGCCAACGCAGTGCTCAAGAGGTAGCAAGAAGATTTCTGGCGCCGTTGCCGGGGAGGTCTACGCAAAAGTCAACATACCAAGTACCCATCACAAACCCTTATCTCCCGCATTACATTATTTGCCATTTGCCTCTCGTTTTCCTCTCCCCCACTTCACCCTTGTCGTTTTATTCGCCCTCTCTTTTTCGTTCGCCGTCTTCCCGTATGTATCTTTGTTTGTGTTTCCTTGTGCCTCCTATATGCTTGCATCTTCGCTTGCTGAAAATCTATTGATATGGATCCACTTAAAGTGTTCTACTTGGATCATCTTCGATCCTTATGCGCTCGTGCTGAAACCCCAACTAGCCTAGTTGATGGGAAATCTTTAGATGAGCATGCTCATTTTGTGCGTCATCGTTTGTCTGAAAAAGGGAAGCTCTTATGGTATCATATAAATAGTTTTCTATGCTATGCTTGGAATCTTTGTGAAATGTGTAATTTTACTTGTTGCTCTAAGAACCCTAAAAAACACCTTCCCTACCTATGTGAGTTCAATGATAATGAAATCTTATCTTCTTATGCAAAGGGTGTTTATAGCTACTATGATATCGAACAAAAGAATTTGTCGGTTTTAAGGGTGCTCATGAAGTTGCTTCTTTGATTGAAAAGTATGATTTTACTCTCAACAAATCTGAAAATTCCGTCATACTTAAATATTGGAATGAAAACTTGGCTCATAATGTCTATGTCCAAGAATTTATTGAAAGAATGACCATTGCTTTGGAAGAAAATAATGATATGCATGAATCTATAGATAATGATGATTCCGATGATTTGGTTGAAATATACCTTGATGAACATGATGCTTGCTATTCTTGTGGCCATGATGCCAATATTTATGAAGACAAATTTGCTATAGTTCCTTATGTTAAAAATGAGATTGTTGCTATTGCACCCATGCTTGATAGTTCCCTCGATGAAAAGCATGATTTTAATGATTTTACTATAAATTCTCTTGATGTCAATTGTGCTAATAATATGCAAAACCCTAAGCTTGGGGATGCTAGTTTTGCAATGTCTACTACTTGTTGCAATGATCATGATCGGGGTGATTCTTCTTATGATCTTGAAAATTTATTTAATCCCCATGATGAATATGAGATTGATAATATTGTTTGCAATAATATTGAAAGTGGGTTTGGAAGAGTGTCAACTTTAGATCCCACATATTTGGAGAATATTCAATCTTATAATTTTTTTGATAAAAGTGGGCTTGGAGAAATCATGACTTTAGTTAATGATAATCCCACTATTTTGAAAGAGTGTCAACTTCGCATGCATGTGGATCGTGTTGTAAATATGTTATCTGATAGCTATATGATCCTACATGTAATTATTATGAGAGAGGAAAATATGGTTATAGAAATTTTCATGTTACTAAATTACCTCTCGTTTTGTTGAGATTGCTATTGTTCCTTTCCGCTTCCTTGCATATGCTAGTTTTTGTTTGCTACGATAATTTGTTTGCCTATAATATGCCTATGCATAGGAAGTATGTTAGACTTAAGTGTGTTTGTCACATCTTTTATGATGCTCTCTTTGTTCCTCAATTCTTGTCTTTCTTGTGAGCATCATTAAAATTATCAATGCCTAGCTAAAAGGCTTTAAAGAAAAGCGCTTGTTGGGAGACAACCCAATATTTTTCCTTGCTGTTATTCAATAAATATTTGTTTTAGCCTCTGGTTTGATGTGTTTTTATGTTTCAATTAGTGTTTGTGCTAAGTTAAACCTATAGGATCTTCTTGGATGATAGTTATTTGATCTTGGTGTAATTTCCAGAAACTTTATGTTCACGAAAACAATTGTTCAAAATCACAAGAATGTGATAAAATAATGATTCCAATTGATGCTAATCAATAAACAAATTGCCTAGGTCTTGCTATTTTGGATGACTTTTTGGAGTTCCAGAAGTTTGCGTTAGTTACATATTACTACAGACTGTTATGTTTTTGATAGATTCTGTTTTTCGTGTGTTGTTTGCTTATTTTGATGAATCTATGGCTAGTAAAATATTTTATAAACCATGGAGAAGTTGGAATAAAGTAGGTTTAACACCAATATAAATAAAGAATGATTTCATTACAGAACCTTTAAGTGGTCTTTTGTTTTCTTTCGCTAACGGAGCTCACGAGATTTCTGTTGAGTTTTGTGTTGTGAAGTTTTCAAGTTTTGGGTGAATTTTTTTGATGGATTATGGAACAAGGAGTGGCAAGAGCCTAAGCTTGGGGATGCTGATGGAACCCCCAAGATAATCTAAGGACACCATAAAGCCAAAGCTTGGGGATGCCCCGGAAGGCATCCCCTCTTTCGTCTACTTCCATCGGTAACTTTACTTGGAGCTACATTTTTATTCACCACATGATATGTGTTTTGCTTGGAGCATCTTGTACGATTTGAGTCTTTGTATTTTAGTTTACCACAATCATCCTTGCTGTACACACCTTTTGAGAGAGCCATACATGATTTGGAATTTGTTAGAATACTCTATGTGCTTCGCTTATATCCTTTGAGTTATATAGTTTTGCTCTAGTACTTCACTTATATCTTTTAGAGCACGGTGGTGGATTTGTTTTATAGAAACTATTGAGCTCCCATGCTTCACTTATATTATTTTGAGAGTCTTAAATAACATGGTAATTTGCAACAATCCTAATATGCTTAGTATTCAAGATTAGTAAAAACTTTCTTTTGAGTGTGTTGAATACTATGAGAAGTTTGATGCTTGATAATTGTTTTGAGATACAAAGATGGTGATATTAGAGTCATGCTAGTTGAGTAGTTGTGAATTTGAGAAATACTTGTGTTAAAGTTTGTGATTCACGTAGCATGCACGTATGGTGAACCGTTGTGTGATGAAGTCGGAGCATGATTTATATATTGATTGTCTTCCTTATGAGTGGCGGTCGGGGACGAGCGATGGTATTTTCCTACCAATCTATCCCCCTAGGAGCATGCGCGTAATACTTTGCCTTGATAACTTGTAGATTTTTGCAATAAGTATATGAGTTCTTTATGACTAATGTTGAGTCCATGGATTATACGCACTTTTCTTCCTTCCACCATTGCTAGCCTCTCTAATACCGCGCACTTTTCGCCGGTATCGTACACCCACCATATACCTTCTCAAAACAGCCACCGTACCTACCTATCATGGCATTTCCATAGCCATTCCGAGATATATTGCCATGCAACTTTCCACCGTTCCGTTTATGACATGCTCCATCATTGTCATATTGCTTAGCATGATCATGTAGTTGACATCGTATTTGTGGCAAAGCCACCATTCATAATTCTTTCATATATGTCACTCTTGATTTATTGCATATCCCGGTACACCGCCGTAGGCATTCATATAGAGTCATATTTTGTTCTAAGTATCGAGTTGTAATTGTTGAGCTGTAAGAAATTAAAAGTGTGATGATCTTCATTTTTAGAGCATTGTCCCAAGTGAGGAAAAGGATGATGGAGACTATGATTCCCCCACAAGTCGGGATGATACTCCGGACGAAAAAAAAGGAGGCCACCAAAAATGGAGAAAAGGCCAAAATTAAAAAAATGAGAGAAAAAGAGAGAAGGGACAATGTTACTATCCTTTTACCACACTTGTGCTTCAAAGTAGCACCATGATCTTCATGATAGAGAGTCTCTCATTTTGTCACTTTCATATACTAGTGGGAATTTTTCATTATAGAACTTGGCTTGTATATTCCAATGATGGGCTTCCTCAAAATGCCCTAGGACTTCGTGAGCAAGCGAGTTGGATGCACACCCACTTAGTTTCTTTTGTTGAGCTTTCATATGCTTATAGCTCTAGTGCATCCGTTGCATGGCAATCCCTACTCACTCACATTGATATTTATTGATGGGCATCTCCACAGCCCGTTGATATGCCTAGTTGATGTCAGACTATCTTCTCCCTTTTTGTCTTCTCCACAACCACCATTCTAATCCACATATAGTGCTATATCCATGGCTCACGCTCATGTATTGCGTGAAGATTGAAAAAGTTTGAGAATGTCAAAACTATGAAACAATTGCTTGGCTTGTCATCGGGGTTGTGCATGATTTAAATACTTTGTGTGGTGAAGATAGAGCATAGCCAGATTATATGATTTTGTAGGGATAACTTTCTTTGGCCATGTTATTTTGAGAAGACATGATTGATTAGTTAGTATGCTTGAAGTATTATTATTTTTTATGTCAATATTAAACTTTAGTCTTGAATCTTTCAGATCTGAATATTCATACGACAATTAAGAAGAATTACATTGAAATTATGCCAAATAGCATTCCACATCAAAAATTCTGTTTTTATCATTTACCTACTCGAGGACGAGCAGGAATTAAGCTTGGGGATGCTTGATACGTCTCCAACGTATCTATAATTTTTTATTGCTCCATGCTATATTATCTTCTGTTTTGGACATTATTGGGCTTTAATATACACTTTTATATTATTTTTGGGACTAACCTATTAACCGGAGGCCCAGCCCAGAATTGCTGTTTTTTTGCCTATTTCAGAGTTTCGCAGAAAAGAAATATCAAACGGAGTCCAAACGGAATGAAACCTTCGGGAACGTGATTTTTAGGAAGATTATGATCCAGGAGACTTGGACCCTACGTCAAGAAACAAAAGAGGAGGCCACGAGGTAGGGGGCGCGCCCACCCCTCCAGGGAGCGCCCTCCACCCTTGTGGGCCCCCTGTTGCTCCACCGACGTACTCCTTCCTCCTATATATACCTACGCACCCCCAAACGATCAGATACGGAGCCAAAAACCTAATTCCACCGTCGCTACCATCTGTACCCACGAGATCCCATCTTGGGGCCTGTTCCGGAGCTCCGCCGGAGGGGGCATCCATCACGGAGGGCTTCTACATCAACACCATAGCCTCTCCGATGAAGTGTGAGTAGTTTACCTCAGACCTTCGGGTCCATAGTTATTAGCTAGATGGCTTCTTCTCTCTTTTTGGATCTCAATACAATGTTCTCCCCCTCTCTCGTGGAGATCTATTCGATGTAATCTTCTTTTTGCGATGTGTTTGTTGAGACCGATGAATTGTGGGTTTATGATCAAGATTATCTATGAACAATATTTGAATCTTCTCTGAATTCTTTTATGTATGATTGGTTATCTTTGCAAGTCTCTTCGAATTATCAGTTTGGTTTGGCCTACTAGATTGATCTTTCTTGCAATAGAAGAAGTGCTTCGCTTTGGGTTCAATCTTGCGGTGTCCTTTCCCAGTGACAGTAGGGGCAGCAAGGCACGTATTGTATTGTTGCCATTGAGGATAACAAGATAGGGTTTTTATCATGTTGCATGAACTTATCCCTCTACATCATGTCATCTTCCTTAAGGCGTTACTCTGTTTTCATGAACTTAATACTCTAGATGCATGCTGGATAGCGGTCGATGAGTGGAGCAATAGTAGTAGATGCAGGCAGGAGTCGGTCTACTTGTCTCGGACGTGAAGCCTATATACATGATCATACCTAGATATTCTCATAACTATGCTCAATTCTGTCAAATGCTCAACAATAATTCGTTCACCCACCGTAAAATACTTATGCTCATGAGAGAAGCCACTAGTGAAACCTATGGCCCCCGGGTCTATCTTCATCATATTAATCTTCCAATACTTAGTTATTTCCTTTGCTTTTATTTTACTTTGCATCTTTATCACAAAAATACCAAAAGTATTATCCTATCATATCTATCAGATCTCACTCTCGTAAGTGACCATGAAGGGATTGACAACCCCTTATCGCGTTGGTTGCGAGGAGTTATTTGTTTTGTGTAGGTACGAGGGACTCGCGTATAGCCTCCTATTGGATTGATACCTTGGTTCTCAAAAACTGAGGGAAATACTTACGCTACTTTGCTGCATCACCCTTTCCTCTTCAAGGAAAAGCCAACGCAGTGCTCAAGAGGTAGCATTAAGCATGAACATTATATCTGGATCTTGTTTGTTGCGAGACGGTTATTCATTTAAATCCGAGAATAATGGTTGTTCTATTTATATGAGTAATATCTTTTATGGTCATGCACCCTTGAAGAGTGGTCTATTTGTGTTGAGTCTCGATTGTAGTAATACACATATTCATAATGTTGAAGCCAAAAGATGCAGAGTTGATAGTGATAGTGCAACTTATTTGTGGCACAGCCGTTTAGGTCATATTAGTGTAAAGAGGATGAAGAAACTCCATACTGATGGACTTCTAGAATCACTTGATTATGAATCACTTGGTACTTGCGAACCATGCCTCATGGGCAAGATGACTAAAACACCATTCTCTGGAACAATGGAGCGAGCAACAGATTTATTGGAAATCATACATACTGATGTATGTGGTCCAATGAATATTGAGGCTCGCGGCGGGTATCGTTATTTTCTCACCTTCACAGATGATTTGAGCAGATATGGGTATATCTACTTACTGAAACATAAGTCTGAAACATTTTGAAAGTTCAAAGAATTTCAAAGTGAAGTGGAAAATCATCGTAACAAGAAAATAAAATTTCTACAATCTGATCGTGGAGGAGAATATTTGAGTTACGAGTTTGGTCTACATTTGAAACAATGCGGAATAGTTTCGCAACTCATGCCACCTGGAACACCACAGCGTAATGGTGTATCCAAATGTCGTAATCGTACTTTACTAGATATGGTGCGATCTATGATGACTCTTACTGATTTACCGCTATCATTTTGGGATTATGCTTTAGAGACGGCTGCATTCACGTTAAATAGGTCACCATCAAAATCCGTTGAGACGACGCCTTATGAACTGTGGTTTGGCAAGAAACCAAAGTTGTCGTTTCTTAAAGTTTGGGGCTGCGATGCTTATGTGAAAAAGCTTCAACCTGATAAGCTCAAACCCAAATCGGAGAAATGTGTCTTCATAGGATACCCAAAGGAAACTATTGGGTACACCTTCTATCACAGATCCGAAGGCAAGACATTTGTTGCTAAGAATGGATCCTTTCTAGAGAAGGAGATTCTCTCGAAAGAAGTGAGTGGGAGGAAAGTAGAACTTGATGAGGTAACTGTACTTGCTCCCTTATTGGAAAGTAGTTCATCACAGAAACCGGTTTCTGTGACACCTACACCAATTAGTGAGGAAGTTAATGATGATGATCATGAAACTTCAGATGAAGTTACTACCGAACTTCGTAGGTCAACCAGAGTAAGATCCGCACCAGAGTGGTATGGTAATCCTATTCTGGAAATCATGTTACTTGACCATGATGAACCTACGAACTATGAAGAAGCGATGGTGAGCCCAAATTCTGCAAAATGGCTTGAGGCCATGAAATTTGAGATGGGATCCATGTATGAGAACAAAGTGTGGACTTTGGTTGACTTGCCCGATGATCGGCAAGCCATCGAGAATAAATGGATCTTCAAGAAGAAGACTGACGCTGATGGTAATATTACTGTCTACAAAGCTTGACTTGTTGGGGAAGGTTTTCGACAAGTTCAAGGGGTTGACTACGATGATACTTTCTCACCCGTAGCGATGCTTAAGTCTGTCCGAATCATGTTAACAATTGCCGCATTTTATGATTATGAAATTAGGCAAATGGATGTCAAAACTGCATTCCTGAATGGATTTCTGGAAGAAGAGTTGTATATGATGCAACCAGAAGGTTTTGTCAATCCAAAGGGTGCTAACAAAGTGTGCAAGCTCCAGCGATCCATTTATGGACTGGTAGAAGCCTCTCGGAGTTGGAATAAACGTTTTGATAGTGTGATCAAAACATATGGTTTTATACAGACTTTTGGAGAGGCCTGTATTTACAAGAAAGCCTCTGTAGCATTTCTAATATTATATATGGATGACATATTGTTGATTGGAAATGATATACAATTTCTGGATAGCATAAAAGGATACTTGAATAAGAGTTTTTCAATGAAAGACCTCGGAGAAGCTTCTTATATATTGGGCATCAAGATCTATAGATATAGATCAAGACGCTTAATTGGACTTTCACAAAGCACATACCTTGATAAAGTTTTGAAGAAGTTCAAAATGGATCAAGCAAAGAAAGGGTTCTTGCATGTGTTACAAGGTGTGAAGTTGAGTAAGACCCAATGCCCGACCACTACAGAAGATAGAGAGAAAATGAAAAGTATTCCCTATGCATCAGCCATAGGCTCTATCATGTATGCAATGCTGTGTACCAGACCTGATGTGTGCCTTGCTATTAGTTTAGCAGGGAGGTAACAAAGTAATCCAGGAGTGGATCACTGGATAGCGGTCAAGAACATCCTGAAATACCTGAAAAGGACTAAGGATATGTTTCTCGTTTATGGAGGTGACAAAGAGCTCGTCGTAAATGGTTACGTCGATGCAAGCTTTGACACTGATTCGGACGATTCTAAATCGCAAATCAAGTACGTGTTTATATTGGACGGTGGAGCTGTTAGTTGGAGCAGTTCTAAACAAAGCATCGTGGCGGGATCTACATGTGAAGCGGAGTACATAGCTGCTTCGGAACTATCGAGTAGTCATCAGCTTTGCTCTGCCAGACGTTCTTAACGTCGTCAGTTGCATCAGCAGCAGGCCTGACACCCAGCGGTGCTTCCAGGACGTAATTCTTCTATGCAGCAATGAGGATAATCCTCAAGTTACAGACCTAGTCCATGTAATTGCTACCATCATCTTTCAACTTTGCTTTCTCAAGGAACGCATTAAAATTCAACGGAGCAACAACACGGGCCATCTATCTACAATCAAACATAGACAAGCAAGATACTATCAGGTACTAAGTTCATGATAAATTTAAGTTCAATTAATCATATTACCTAAGAACTCCCACTTAGAAAGACATCCCTCTAATCCTCTAAGTGATCACGTGATTCAAATCAACTAAACCATAACCGACCATCACGTGAAATGGAGTAGTTTTCAATGGTGAACATCACTATGTTGATCATATCTACTATATGATTCACGCTCGACCTTTCGGTCTCAGTGTTCCGAGGCCATATCTTCATATGCTAGGCTTGTCAAGTTTAACCCGAGTATTCTGCGTGTGCAAAACTAGCTTGCACCCGTTGTAGATGGACGTAGAGCTTATCACACCCGATCATCATGTGGTGTCTGGGCATGATGAACTTTGGCAACGGTGCATACTCAGGGAGAACACTTTTATCTTGAAATTTAGTGAGAGATCATCTTATAATGCTACCGTCAAACAAAGCAAGATAAGATGCATAAAAGATAAACATCACATGCAATCAATATAAGTGATATGATATGGCCATCACCATATTGTGCTTGTGATCTCCATCTCCGAAGTACCATCATGATCACCATCATCACCGGCGCGACACATTGATCTCCATCGTAGCATTGTTGTCGTCTCGCCAATCTTATGCTTCTATGACTATCGCTACCTCTTAGTAACAAAGTAAAGCATTATAGGGTGATTGCATTGCATACAATAAAGCGACAACCATATGGCTCCTGCCAGTTGCCGATAACTCGGTTACAAAACATGATCATCAAATACAATAAAATTTAGCATCATGTCTTGACCGTATCACATCACAACATGCCCTGCAAAAACAAGTTAGACGTCCTCTACTTTGTTGTTGCAAGTTTTATGTGGCTGCTACGGGCTTAGCAAGAACCGTTCTTACCTACGCATCAAAACCACAACGATAGTTTGCCAAGTTGGTGCTGTTTTAACCTTCGCAAGGACCGGGCGTAGCCACACTCGGTTCAACTAAAGTTGGAGAAACTGACACCCGCCAGCCACCTATGTGCAAAGCACGTCGGTAGAACCAGTCTCGCGTAAGCGTACACGTAATGTCGGTCCGGGCCGCTTCATCCAACAATACTGCCGAACCACAACACGTAATGACATGCTGGTAAGCAGTATGACTTATATCGCCCACAACTCACTTGTGTTCTACTCGTGCATATAACATCAACGCATAAAACCTCGCTCGGATGCGACTGTTGGGGAACGTAGTAATTTCAAAAAAATTCCTACACACACGCAAGATCATGGTGATGCATAGAACCGGGAGAGTGTTGTCCACGTACCCTCATAGACCGAAAGCGGAAGCATTAGCACAATGCGGTTGATGTAGTCGTACGTCTTCATGATCCGACCGATCAAGTACCGAACGCACGGCACCTCCGAGTTCAGTACACGTTCAGCCCGATGACGTCCCTCGAACTCGGATCCAGCCGAGTGTTGAGGGATAGTTTCGTCAGCACGACGGCATGGTGACAATGATGATGTTCTACCGACGCAGGGCTTCGCCTAAGCACCGCTACAGTATTGTCGAGGTGGACTATGGTGGAGGGGGCACCGCACACGGCTAAGAGATCAATGATCAATTGTTGTGTCTCTAGGGGGCCCCTTTCCTCCTATATAAAGGAGCAAGGGGGTGTGGCCGGCCAACGGGTGAGGCACGCCAGGAGGAGTCCTACTCCACCGGGAGTAAGACTCCCCCCTTTCCTAGCTGGAATAGGATTCGGGAGGGGAAAAGAGGAGAGAGAGAGAGAAGGAAGGGGGGCGCCGCTCCCCTCTCCTTGTCCTATTCGAACTAGGGGGGAGGGGCGCGCGGCGCAGCCCTAGCCGCCTCTCCTCTCTTCCACCAAGGCTCACTAAGGCCCATTATGTCCCCGTGGGGGTTCCGGTAACCCCTCCGGTACTCCGGTAAAATCACAATTTCACCCGGATCACTTTCGATATCCAAACATAGGCTTCCAATATATCAATCTTCATGTCTCGACCATTTCGAGACTCCTCGTCATGTCCGTGATCACATCCGGGACTCCGAACAACCTTCGGTACATCAAAACATATAAACTCATAATATAACTGTCATCGTAACGTTAAGCGTGCGGACCCTACGAGTTCGAGAACTATGTAGACATGACTGAGACACGTCTCCGGTCAATAACCAATAGCGGAACCTGGATGCTTATATTGACTCCCACATATTCTACGCAGATCTTTATCGGTCAGACCGCATGACAACATACGTTGTTCCCTTTGTCATCGGTATGTTACTTGCCCGAGATTCGATCGTCGGTATCTCAATACCTAGGTCAATCTCGTTGCCAGCAAGTCTCTTTACTCGGTCTGTAATACATCATCTCGCAACTAACTCATTAGTTGCAATGCTTTCAAGGCTTAAGTGATGTGCATTACCAAGAGGGCCCAGAGATACCTCTCCGACAATCGGAGTGACAAATCCTAATCTCGAAATACGCCAACCCAACAAGTACCTTCGGAGACACCTGTAGAGCACCTTTATAATCACGCAGTTACGTTGTGACGTTTGGTAACACACAAAGTGTTCCTCCGGTAAACGGGAGTTGCATAATCTCATAGTCATAGGAACATGTATAAGTCATGAAGAAAGCAATAGCAACATACTAAACGATCGTGTGCTAAGCTAACGGAATGGTTCATGTCAATCACATCATTCTCCTAATGATGTGATCTCGTTAATCAAATGATAACTCATGTCAATGGCAAGGAAACATAACCATCTTTGATCAACGAGCTAGTCAAGTAGAGGCATCCTAGTGAAACTCTGTTTGTCTATGTATTCACACATGTATTATTTTTCCGGTTAATACAATTCTAGCATGAATAATAAACATTTATCATGATATAAGGAAATAAATAATAACTTTATTATTTCCTCTAGGGCAGATTTCCTTCAATATTGCCGTGCAACTTTCCACT
Source organism: Aegilops umbellulata (assembly GCA_032464435.1). NCBI lineage: Eukaryota > Viridiplantae > Streptophyta > Magnoliopsida > Poales > Poaceae > Aegilops > Aegilops umbellulata. The sequence goes on from CP136055.1 coordinate 534,603,748, forward strand.
GTTTCATTTATTATGACACGCTTCATCATTGTTATATTGCTTTACATGATCATGTAGTTGACATCGTATTTGTGGCAAAGCCACCATGCATAATTTCATACCTGTCACTCTTGATTCATTACTCATCCCGGTACACCGCCGGAGGCATTCACATACACTACAGGAATCAGCTATTTTGCCGTCTGCCACGGCGGACGGCAAAGGCATGAACGGCGGACGGCAAAAGGCTCCGGCAAAGTAGGCTATGGTAAACAGCTACTTTGCCGTCTGCTTCCTGGCGGCTGATGGCAAAGGCCCTTTGCCGTCTGCGGCGGACGGCAAAGAGAGCGGACGGCAATAATTGCGCTGTCAGTCCGTTAAGTGGCTAACGGCATGTCTTTGCCGTCCGCCGCTGACGGAAAAATTTCTAGTGTCTTTGCCGTCCGCCGTATGATGTCATCTACACGTCACTACATGGCAGGTTCTTTGCCGTCTGCCACTGATGGCAAAGTCTTTGTCGTCTGCCACTGTAGGGAAACTGGCCAAATGGGTCAGCTCCCAGGAAGCACAGCTGGATGCCACGTGTCTTCTTTGCCGTCCGCGGCAGACGGCAAAGAGCCTGCATATTGGCTCTTTTATCTGTTTTTTATTAAATCCAACAATTTTCATCACAAATATATATGACATATATAGATATATTTCAAAAGGCCATTACAGAGAAAACATATAAGATATCCAACACATAACTTCATCATCACAAATATATATTACATGCATAGTTCCATCATACATAACAAGTTCAACATAGAGGCATCCAACCATATATATTATAATAGTTTCATCCAACGACACATGCATAGTTCAACGATACAAAAGAAACAGAGAAAGGGATAAGGAGAACTCCATCTATGCAAGCTTTCGTCAAGTGAATGAAATCTGCAAAATGAAAAATAAGAAAGTTAGAACAAGAAGAGTAGAACAAGAAGAAGAGTAGAATAAGAAGAAGACTAGAACAAGAAGAGTAGAACAAGAAGAAGAATAGAACAAGAAGATTATGTCATTTATGAGCTAACTTACATGAAATGGGTCGTTTTTTAGCTAACTTACGTGAAATGGATCGTTTTTTAGCTAACTTAGGTGAAATGGATCGTTTTTGAGGTAACTAAGGTGAAATGGATCGTTTTTTAGCTAACTTAGGTGAAATGGATCGTTTTTGAGGTAACTAAGGTGAAATGGATCGTTTTTAGCCAACTTAGGTGAAATGGATCGTTTTTTAGCTAACTTAGGTGAAATGGATCATTTATGAGCTAACTTAGTTGAAATGGATCGTTTTTGAGCTAACTTAGGTGAAATGGATCATTTATGAGCTAATTTAGTTGAAATGGATCTTTTTGAGCTAACTTAGGTGAAATGGATCATTTAAGAGCTAATTTAGGTGAAATGGATCGTTTTTTAGCTAACTTGGTGAAATGGATTGATTATGAGCTAAATTAGTTGAAATGGATCGTTTGTGAGATAACCTAGGTAAGATGGGTCATTTTGGAGTTAACCTAGGTGAAATGGGTCATTTTAAAGCTAACGTAGGTAAAATGGATCATTTAGGAGCTAATCTAGGTAAAATGGGTCATTTTTGAGCTAACTTGGATGAACTGGATCATTTATAAGCTAACCTAGGTAAAATGGGTCATTTTAGAGCTAACTTAGGTAAAATGGATCGTCTATGAGGTAACTAAGCTAATTATGCAATTTTTGACATAAGTAAGCTAAGTACATATCGTTTTAGAGCTAACTTAGGTAAAATGGATGGTTTTGGAGGTCAGTAAGCTTATTAAGTCATTTTGGAGGAGAAGAAGCTAAGTCTAGGTCATTATGGTAAGCAATGGAGGAAATAAAGCTAAGTCTAGGTCTTTATGCATGTGTTAAGAAAAACACTAGATAAACTTACCAAGATCCAGGAGGTGTAGGAGCGGGGTGGCTCGTGTCGGTAGCTGGAGAAGGATCGTGCGATGCTTGTCTGGAGTTACGCTGCACCAAAGATCATTTCCAATGTCTTGTTAGCATGATGACACTCAAATGTTAAGACTAGCAAGTAATGTCCATTCAAATAAAACTCACCGTGGTCCCAGGAGCAATCACTGGCATCGGCGGAGCGGTCTGACCTGCCTTCTCGCACACAGACTGCACATTTGGTTTTGACGACTCAGTCATACTAGTTAGTAATGAGACAAACACTACATGAATGTTTTGGCTAATCTGCAGAAGAAACTTACCACAAGGAGCTCGTACATGGTCCTTGCCTGCATGTCATTCCATTCCCTCTCCTCCTCCATCATCTTTGCCGTCCTCTCCTCCAACTCCCGCTGCCTCTCCGCCGCCTCCGCCAGAAGTTTCTCCGTTGTATCTCTCTCACTCCGTAGAGCAGCCTGCAACACCACTCACATGACCATTTGTAATCACTGATGGAAGCGCACACAATGTAATGGAGAAAGATAACTGAGTACGTATCACTAACCTTGATGGCGAGTTGCACTGGCCGTTCACGAGGCCTTATCTCAGGAGCGGAGCTCGACTGGCGCGCCTTGATCTCCGGGAGAGTGCTAGGACAACGGATAAGTCCATCTCCAATGTCTATGGAGCCATGGGACCTCCCGCCACCAGATATCATCACCAGCTCTGGATCAATGGGACCCTAGCTCGGGTTAAAGTCCTCCCCTTTCCTCGCCTTCCCCTCATCTCTATATCTCACGAGCTTGTTGTGGGAGGAGATGTTGGTGAAGTTGTTTGCATCATCGAGGTTAGACTGAGAGAAAGCCTTGACTTTCTTGAGAGAGGCAGTGTGGGCCATGGCATACAGGTCGTACACCTCTGGCACCTTATCCGCCTTATTGTAGCGTGCCTGAAAGAGAGAAACAATGAAAATTACTAATTAAAGGGCTCAAGCTAGCATGATGAATGAATTGCATGAATCATGAAGCAAACCACATACCCAGTTGCGCCCAAACTGATATAAGTTGGAGCTGCCTTGATGGTGTGTGGCACACCTTCCATTTGGGCACGTTTGTCCTTGGCCTCTTTGTGGAGGGCTAGCCATTGTTGTGAGCACCACTCATCGACCAACACCTCCCAACAATCCATCCGATCCGCACACCATCTCGGAGGCGCCTAAGTTAGCAAATAGAAACTTGAGCGCTACGGCTAAGAATTACTAAATGAAGGAACTTAAGTAGAGAAGGCCTTAAGAATTACCTTCATGTACTGCTCCTTACTCAGGAACTTATCGCGGGACGCCGGCTTGGTCTTCTTGATACCACGCAAGGCGTAGTAGTCTCGAACAGCCTGCACCCGAGCCTTGTGCCGTAAGTTCTGGAGTAGGCGCTTGCAGACTTTCTCGATAACATGTGTTGTGTCCTCCTCGTATCCCTCCTCACACCTGTAGAATGTCTGCAATCAAATGAGACAATATTGATTAGTACAATTAATAACTAGCTTGTTGAAGATTTTTAAATGTGTAAAGGAGAAATTATCCAGAACTTTCTGATCACCATGTCTGCCCTCGTGTGGCACACGACACCGTCGATAATCTCATCCGGCGGGGCCGGGGCAGCCACGTAGTGCTCCCAGCTCAATCCAAGCTCTGGAAGCCGACCCTCACCAGGCAACGTGACAAACCCCGGGAAGTTTTGCCGGCAAAGAACTCCAAGGACGGAGTTGGGCCGGCGGACACTATGATGGTGGTCCCAACCCCTGCAGCATGACAAGGCCAACGCATTAGTTATTTGAAGAAACGTGAATGCAGAAGGTACAAAAATATTAAATGCACTTACGTACCTCTCCCCATCAGGGAAAATCAACCACCTCTGCTCGCGGGTCACCGGCACGGACGGGAGCCGTGTAGCACCACGCTGGTAGACGTTGCCCCCCTCGTCATCAGTCGGCTCCCCGCCATCATCAGCATGGCCACTCGGCTCACCGCCATGATCAGGCTGACCCGACCAGGTACCCCATCCAGACGTGTGCTCCTCCGGGGTCTCGTGGGCCCAAGTCTCGTGGGCCGAAGGCCCGTCGACCCGAGGCTCGTGGGCCGAAGACTCGTGGACCGGAGGCTCGTGGACCGGAGTCCGTGCAGCCTCCTCTTCAGACGAGTCCACCCTAGCAGTCACGTGCTCGGGTGAAACAGCTGGGGGCGGTGGCGAGGAAGGCGCTGTCAGAGTCACCCTACCTCCTCCTCTCCCACGACCGCATGCTCCACCTCCTTTCTTCTTCTTACCTCGTCCCCTGCTGGGCACCGCGGTCGACGAAGAAGGGCCCGGCGGTGTCGCCATACTGTCCAGCAATGCTCGGCGGAGAGGTGCGTGTGGAATGGAAGACCTCACACCACGCGCCGACGAAGAAGGGGCCTCGGCGCGTTCCCGACCAGCGCCCACCATCTTTCAACACCTGCCATGACAAAGAATAAACGAAATTAGTACAACATAAAAAAGTACCGGCATGAATAATAATATGCATATCACTTAAGTGTATCATCATCAAGTACAACATAAAAAAATTGAATACCTGACACTACTAATAATCTCGATCAGTATCATCAATAAATGCATAATCATCGTCATCACTATAATCAATGATGGGCTCATAGGGTTCATTGGCATCAACATGTGCAAGGCCACCTTGACGTAATCGGTCAAGCATTGACAGGTCATCCGCAGCAGTAACCTCTTCTTGTTCCAGCTCTTCTTGTTCCTCCTCTGGGGTGATGTCTGATTCATTGTCGCTGTCTACTTCAATGTTTTGGGGTGAAGTATAGCGGTTCTTGAAACGCTTTTTGGAAAGACGTGTCTCTTGTAAGAATTCTCCTTCATATGTGTCTGGGTTAATGTGAGGTTCATAATCCTCTTCCTTTGGGGGAGAAAGTCTAGCACGTGGCGGCACTTCATAAACGACATCCCAACCTTTTAGATTTGGATTAGTTTGGCAGGCCCACGGTAGATAGAATACTTGGGTCGCCTATTGAGCCATAATATAGACATCAGGAACATCTAAATGAGTGCTTTGGTTGATTTCAACTAGCCCTATATGTTCATGAGTCCTTCTAGTCTCTTTCGGCTGAAACCAGTAACATTTGAAGACTACGACATTCGGTGGGTTTTCACCATAGAACAGAAGTTCATAAATTGCTTCAACTCTCCCATAATACTCGGTACCTCCTTCGCCGATAGCAGACACACAACAATTTCTAAACTTTCGGTCGGCCATAGATAGCTCTTTGCCATAGGTACGAAAGCGATACCCGTTGATGTCGTACTTGTCAAATGAACGGACCTTATAGTCAAAACCATTAGCGACTTGTCTCATTTCGGCGTCCATAGACTCTGAATTAGCCTACAAGTTTAACATATGAAAGGATTGTTGCATTATGCACAAATTAGCGAATGAAATGAAATTGTCTAATAGAAATTACCGTTTGTTTGAACCAAGAGATGAAACCGGGATAGCCACCTCCTTGCTTTGCGAGAAGCTCATACTCTTCGACGGAATCCTTTTGGATCTCCGCTCCATACGAGAATATGGCGACGTATCGACTGTATGATATATCCAGGAATAATAGTAGTTCAAAGGAAATAGAAGTTGCGAAACAATGTACCGAGAACTTACTTGATGTACGGCCGCACTTCTATCAGGTTGTTGAAGATATACAACGAAATGGTCCGCCATTCTTCGTTGTCCAAAGATACTGGATGTGAAACACTAGCTGGTGCGAGATTCCCTTTGAATAGGCTGAGGTTGGATCCACCCTTTTTAGGCTCGTCAGCATTGTACCGAGGCTTCGGATTATGCAAATGATGATTTTTGGCTTCGTAGTGCGCTGTTACGAAGTTTGCCGCCTCCTCTGTGATGAATGCCTCAGCCATCGATGCTTCAATTCTACGTTTATTTTTACATTTTTCTTGAAGCGTCTTCTGCATCCTCTCAGTTGGGTAGCACCAACGATTTTGCACGGGCCCCCCAATCTTGCCTCGGTCGGGAGATGCAAAATCAAATGTTGCATTGGATTAAAGAAGCCCGGTGGAAAGATCTTCTCTAACTTGCAGATCAACTCTTCCATTTCTTCTAGCACGCCAGGCGATAGTTCTTTCGCACAAAGAACACGGAAGAAATAGCTGAGTTCTGCCAGTACTAGCCATTCATCCTCAGGGATGAAGCCACGCAACATCACCGGCATTACCCGCTCAATCCATATGTGCCAATCATGACTCTTGAGACCAAATATCTTCAGTTTATCAAGATTCGCTCCCCTCTTTAGATTCGCTGCATACCCATCGGGGAACATCAACTGCTGTTGCACCCACAAGAGAACTTCCCTCATAGCTGGCCTTCCAAGATTGAACCATGCCTTTGGCTTCGTCCAGTTCTGCTTTCCTTTCGGTTCTTTCATGTTTTGTAACGGCCTATCACATAGCGCCTCCAGATCGACTCTAGCCTTAGTATTATCCTTTGACTTCCCATCTATGCCAAACAATGTACCAAAAAGTGCCTCGGCGATATTCTTCTCAGTGTGCATCACGTCGATGTTGTGTGGGCAAAGGAGGTCTTTGAAGTAAGGCAGATCCCATAAGCATGTTTTGTGAGTCCACGCGTGCTTAGTATTATACCCCTTGAAGTACCCTGGACGTTGTGGATCTGGCTCGAGAGCGTTTAACTGATCCAGGGTCTGTTGGCCTGTCAATGCAGGTGGTGCAGAGTTTTTGACAACTCTACACCTGATGAAGTTCTTCTTGTCTTTCCTGAACTTATGGCGAGGATCCAGGAACTGTCTATGCATGTCGAAGCAAGAAAACTTGCGCCCGGCCTAAAGCCAACGAAACTCAAGAGCTCCCTTGCATGTGGGGCACGGGAACCTTCCATGCACACACCAGCCAACGAATAGCGCATACGCCGGCAAGTCATGCGTCGCGTACATGTACCAGACACGCATTATGAAGTTCCGTTTGCTAAAGGCGTCGTATGTCTTGAACCCATTATGTCAGGCTTCTTGCAATTCGTCCTTAAGCGGCTGCATGTACACATTCATATTTTCGCCCGGATAGTTGGGTCCTGGAATTATCAACGTCAGGAAAATGTTCTTTCTTTGCATAATCTGTCCGGGGGGGGGGAGATTGAGTGGAAAGACAAATACGGGCCAACAACTGTATTGGGCTGCCGTCATACCAAACACACTGAACCCATCCGTGCTGACGCCGACTCGAGGATGCCTCGGATCTGCCGCTTTGTCAGCATGTAATTCATCAAACTTTTTCCACGCAACACCATCCATGTGTGTACCATCATCAGATTCCCATCTGCATCTAGTTCGGTTCTTTTGCCTGTTTTGTGCCATGTCATCTGTCTGGCCGTCTCTTCGACCATGAAAATATGTTGAAGTCTTGGTGCGATTGGCATATACCGAAGAACACTAACGGGGATTTTGGTCTGTGTCTTCTCACCCATACCGTTGTCTACCACAATATACCTGGAAGACTTGCAAATGGGACAATAGTTCAAGTCCGCATAGTCAAGCCTAAATAAGGCACATCCTTTCTCACAGGCATGTATCTTCTCATAGGCCATCTTCAGTGCACGGAGGATTTTGTCCGACTGGTACAGGTTTGCAGGCATTACATGGCCTTTGGGTAGAAAGCGTCCAAATACTGTCCTAATTGCGTCATAGCATTCTCTGCGCAAGTTGAACTAAGCCTTCAGAGCCATTACTTGTGAGATGGCATCCAACTGACAAAGCTCAGTGTGCTCGTGGAGCGGACGTTTCGAAGACTCCAACATTTCATTGAAGGCCTTTGCAGATTCCTCCATCTCCTCGTCCGAATCCCGAGCATCATCATATCCTAGCACCATGTTTTCCATCCCGGTACCATGCTCGTCGGTGCGCCGACGATCCACCTCTGCTCGTTCACGTTGGGCAGACTCACCATGAAATGTCCACACCGTATAATCGGGCGTAAAACCACTCTTCTGCAGGTGTTTGCCCATTTCAGCCTCTGTCTTCTTTTCCCAATTGCCGCACCGGAAACGGGGGCACCAGGTTTTCTTTTGGCCATTTGCAAATGCGGCTTGCACAAACCCCTTAGTTTTTGTGAACTATTCAGCGCTCCATTTGTTCTGACCAGTGTGACCGGTATACATCCATGCACGGTCACTCATCTTGACTTTCAGAGCTACTGGGCACACAACAATTATATATGTAATTCACCATGTATATATTCATCAGTTGATCTACTTTGTCAATTTTATTACGTCCATGCAACCTACACTCTAATAGGTAATGATAGGTCCTAATCCCACCCGTGTATGTGTAGACTGGGTTCATTTTCCCATGCTATGCTCCGGATCCGACGCAAAATTTCGGCAGCACCTCCCCGCTGTTCTCCTGATACACGTCTCTGCAATAAACAGAGAGGATGTGTACCCGGAGAACAACAGGGGAGGCACTGACGAAATATATGCGTCAGATCCGGAGCAAAGCATATGGGAAAACGAACCCAATCTACACATACTCGGGCTGTCCATGGATAGAGTTGGACAATTCGAAAGAATCAAGGTTATAAATATGCAAATGCATGCATATTTATAACTATGACGCTTTCGAACGGGAGACACATATTGGTTACGCATACTGATGATTCAAGACACATATATAGCTAGCTATCAAGTTTCATCGGAATAGATCAAATAATTAATGGGGAAGGAGGACTTGTCATTTGTGCTCACCCACAAACGAAGGGGCAGAGCTCGTCAAATGCACGGCGAGGTCGTCGAACACCAAACCTCGCGGTGATGAAACAACTGCACATTTAAAGTTACACGATCAACACAATTATATATGATGTTTTTCATAACAAAATCGAAAAATATATGACCTAACTAATAATTCACAAATATATGACCCCGTCGCCCTCTGGAAGGCCAAAGAACACCTTTTCGGGAGGTGTCGATGGTCGGGGTGTCCTGTCGGTGTCGGGGTGCCGTGTCGGGGTCGGGGTCGGGTTCTCGGGGTCGGGGTGTCGGGTCGGGGTCGGGGTGCCGTGTCGGTGTCGGGGCATTGTTCCGGGTCGGGGTGTGGTGTCGGGGTCAGGGTGTCGGGTCAGGCTCGGGGTCGGGGTGTCGGGTCAGGCTCGGGGTCGGGGTGTCGGGTAAGGCTCGGGGGGTCGGGGTGTCGGGGTCGGGGTCGGGGTGTCGGGGTCGGGGTCGGGGTGTCGGGGTCGGGGTCTCAGGGTCGGGGTGTCGTGTCGGGGTGCCGGGTCGGGGTCTTTTTTCCTTTTCTTCTTCTTCCTCTTCTTCCTTTTCTTCCTTTTCTTCCTTTTTTCCTTCTTCTTCTTCTTCTTCTTCTTCTTCTTCTTCTTCTTCTTCTTCTTCTTCTTCTTCTTCTTCTTCTTCTTCTTCTTCTTCTTCTTCTTCTTCTTCTTCTTCTTCTTCTTCTTCTTCTTCTTCTTCTTCTTCTTCTTCTTCTTCTTCTTCTTCTTCTTCTTCTTCTTCTTCTTCTTCTTCTTCTTCTTCTTCTTCTTCTTCTTCTTCTTCTTCTTCTTCTTCTTCTTCTTCTTCTTCTTCTTCTTCTTCTTCTTCTTCTTCTTCTTCTTCTTCTTCTTCTTCTTCTTCTTCTTCTTCTTCTTCTTCTTCTTCTTCTTCTTCTTCTTCTTCTTCTTCTTCTTCTTCTTCTTCTTCTTCTTCTTCTTCTTCTTCTTCTTCTTCTTCTTCTTCTTCTTCTTCTTCTTCTTCTTCTTCTTCTTCTTCTTCTTCTTCTTCTTCTTCTTCTTCTTCTTCTTCTTCTTCCTCCTCCTCCTTTCCGTTTTCCTCTTATTCTTCTCCTCCTCTCCTGTTTTTTTCTTCTTCTTCTTCCTCTTCTTCTTTTTTCTTCTCCTCCTCCTCTTCTTCTTCTTCCTTTCCTTTTTCCTCTTCTTCTTCTTCTCCTCCTCTCCTGTTTTTTTTCTTCTTCTTCCTCTTCTTCTTTTTTCTTCTCCTCCTCCTCTTCTTCTTCTTCCTTTCCTTTTTCCTCTTCTTCTTCTTCTCCTCTCCTGTTTTTTTCTTCTTCTTCTTTTTCTTTCCTAAAACTGAACTAAACCTAAAACTAAACCTAAAACTAAACCTAAACCTAAAACTAAACCTAAAACTAAAACTAAATCTAAACTAAACATAAACCTAAAACTAAAAAAACAGAAAAAAGGAGAGGTAGAGCTCACCTGGGCCGGTGCAGGAGGTGGCCGGTGGAGGAGGGGGCGGGGCGGCCTGGAGCGGCGGCGCCGGTCCCAGGGCGGTGGGGCACGGGGGGGCCGGGGCGCCGGGGCGCGGCGGGGACGACGGGGCGGGCGGCCGGTGGAGCGACGGCGCCCGGGGCGGTGGGGCGCGGGGGGGCCGGGTCGCCGGGGGGGCTGGGCGTGGCAGCGCCGAGACGGGGCGGGGGGCCGGGGCGCGGCCGGGGCGACGGGGCGGGCGGCCGGTGGAGCGACGGTGCCCGGGGCAGTGGGGCGCGGGGGGGGGGGGGGGGGCGCCGGGGGGCCTGGGCGCGGCGGCGCCGAGACGGGGCGGGGGGCCGGGGCGATGGGGCGGTAGGGCAACGAGGCGGGGGGACAGTGGGGCGGCGGGGCGGTGGTGCGACCGGGCGGCGGCGAGTGGTGTGGGGGCGGCGGCGCACGTGTGTGGGAGGGAAACCGAGAGATAGAGGGGGGGGGGTGGGGCGCGCCGGCCGTTAGATATGTTCCGTTAATCTTTGCCGTCCGCCACCTTTGTCGTCCGCTATTGTGCGCTTTGCCGTCCGCTAGCGGACGGCTAAGAGGGGGGCCGTTAAGTATTTTTAACCTGCTCCTCAGTGGGGCCCCCCTCCCTCTTTGCCGTCTGCTAGCGGACGGCAAAGATTCTTTGTCGTCAGCTAGCAGACGGCAAAGAACAGGCTCATGGCAAAGGCTTTCTTTGCCATCAGCCTGTTCTTTGCCGTCCGCTTTCAGGTAGCTGATGGCAAAGAGCTTCTTTACCGTCCGCTAGCAGACGGCAAAGAGCTGACAGATGGCAAAGTAGCTGATTCCAGTAGTGATAGAGTCATATTTTGTTCTAGTATCGAGTTGTAATCATTGAGTTGTAAATAAATAGAAGTGTGATGATCATCATTAATAGAGCATTGTCCCAAATAAAAAAATAAAAAAAAGAGAAAGGCCAAAAAAAAGAAAGGCCCAAAAAAAGAGAAGAAATAAAAGGGACAATGCGACTATCCTTTTTTTCCATACCTGTGGTTCAAAGTAGCACCATGATCTTTATGATAGAGAGTCTCTTATTTTGTCACTTTCATATACTAGTGGGATTTTCATTATAGAACTTGGCTTGTATATTCCACTAATGGGTTTCCTCAAAGGCCCTAGGTATTCATGAGCAAGCATGTAGGATGCACACCCACTTAGTTTCTTTTGTTAAGCTTTCATACGTTTATAGATCTAGTGCATCCGTTGCATGGCAATCCCTACTCCTTGCATTGACATCAATTGATGGGCATCTCCCTAGCCCGTTGATTAGCCGCGTCAATGTGAGACTTTCTCTTTTTTTGTCTTCTCCACACAACCCACATCATTATATTCTATTCCACCCATAGTGCTATGTCCATGGCTCACTCTCATGAATTGCGTGAAAGTTGATTTCTTTTGAGATTACTAAAGTATGAAACAATTGCTTGGCTTGTTATCGGGGTTGTGCATGATGAGAGCATTTTGTGTGTGACGAAAATGAAGCATAGCCAAACTATATGATTTTGTAGGGATAAGCTTTCTTTGGCCATGTTATTTTCAGAAGACATAATTGCTTAGTTAGTATGCTTGAAGTATTATTTTTTTATGTAAATATTAAACCTTTATCTTGAATCTTTTGGATCTGAACATTCATGCCATAATAAAGAGAATTATTTTGAAAATTATGTTAGGTGGCATTCCACATCAAAAATTCTGTTTTTATCATTTACCTACTTGAGGACGAGCAGGAATTAAGCTTATGGATGTTTGATACGTCTCCAACGTATCTATAATTTTTGATTGTTCCATGCTATCATGTTATCTGTTTTGGATGTTTAATGGGCTTTATTATGCACTTTTATATTATTTTTGGGACTAACTTATAAACCGAAGGCCTAGTGCAAATTGCTGTTTTTTTGCCTATTTCAGTGTTCCGCAGAAAAGGAATATCAAACGGAATCCAAACAGAATGAAACCTTCGCGAGGATCATTTTTGGAACAAACGCAATCCAGGAGACTTGGAGTGGACGTCAAGGAAGCAACGAGGCGGCCACGAGGTAGGAGGGCGCGCACCCATCCTCGTGGGCCCCTCATGGCTCCACCGACCTACTTCTTTCACCTATAAATACTCATATACACTGAAAACATCCAGGAGCACCAAGAAACCCTATTTCCACCACCACAACCTTTTGTACCCGTGAGATCCCATCTTGGGGCCTTTTCCGACACTCCGCTGGAGAGGGAATTGCTCACGGAGGGCTTCTACATCAACACCATGGCCTCTCCGATGATGCGTGAGTAGTTTACCACAGACCTCCGGGTCCATAGTTATTAGCTAGATGGCTTCTTCTCTCTCTTTGGATCTCAATACAAAGTTATCCTCGATCTTCTTCGAGATCTATTCGATGTAATTCTTTTTGCGGTGTGTTTGTTGAGATCCGATGAATTGTGGGTTTCTGATCAAGATTATCTATGAACAATATTTGATTCTTCTCTGAATTCTTATATGCTTGATTTAATATCTTTGCAAGTCTCTTCGAATTATCAGTTTGGTTTGGCCTACTAGATTGATCTTTCTTGCAATGGGAGAAGTGCTTAGCTTTGGGTTCAATATTGCGGTGTCCTTTCCCAGTGACAGCAGGGGCAGCAAGGCACGTATTGTATTGTTGCCATCGAGTATAAAAAGATGGGGTTTATATCATATTGCTTGAGTTTATCCCTATACATCATGTCATCTTGCCTAATGCATTACTCAATTCTTATGAACTTAATACTCTAGATGCATGTTGGATAGCGGTCGATGTGTGGAGTAATAGTAGTAGATGCAGAATCGTTTCGCTCTACTTGTCACGGACGTGATGCCTATATACATGATCATGCCTAGATATTCGCATAACTATGCGCTTTTCTATCAATTGCTCGACAGTAATTTGTTCACCCACCATAGATTATGCTATCTTGAGAGAAGCCACTAGTGAAACCTATGGACCCCGGGTCTATTTTCCATCATATTAATCTCCCACCAACGTGCTATTTTTGTCGCCATTTATTTTACAATCTTTACTTTCCAATCTATACAACAAAAATATCAAAAATATTTATGTTATTATCTTTATCAGATCTCACTTTTGCAAGTGGCCGTGAAGGGATTCACAACCCCTTTATCGCGTTGGTTGCAAGGTTCTTGATTGTTTGTGTAGGTACGAGGGATTTGCGTGTAGTCTCCTACTGGATTGATACCTTTGTTCTAAAAAACTGAGGGAAACACTTACACAACTTTGTTGCATCACCCTTTCCTCTTGAAGGAAAAACTAACGCATGCTTAAGAGGTAGCATCCAGCTGCAAGCCCATGATTGAAGCATGTCAAATATCAATTTGTGTAGTAGATCTTGTTTAATGCGTTATCGACAATTTTTACACTACGAGTAATGAAATAAAAATGTTCTCAAATTTTACCATTTCCGCTCTCAGTAACCCTCTGTAAAGGGAAATGAAAAAGAAAGGCACGCCGAGCTCTAGGTTGTTGAGTCGTCGTTAGCGACACATGTGGAGATAGTTAGGGCCGCAGAGATTGAAAGTGAGGGCCTGGTTGTCAATAGTTTGAGACTGCTGATGTGTTGTCTTCTCTTCATGTGATAATGTACGAGTTAACAACATATCCAAGTTAAGGGATTAGAGAGACACTTTGAGGTGTGCTGAAGGTGACGTGTGAAGACCCAAATAGGGCTCTACCGCTCTTCCATGTGGTAGACATTCTCCCCGTCCCGTTCCATGGAATTATTTTTTATTTTTAACCTGTCTATTTTTTTGGGAGGAAAAAGCCTGGTTCTTCGGTAATTGGTCACTTATTAACTGGACCACGTGGTTGAGCCACATTTCAGATAAGAGATGAATTGAACCACATGGTTGAGCCACAGTTCATATAAGAGTTGACATCTTCAGGCAAAAGATGACCTAGACAAGTTATCATACATAACTCTAGTCTAAAGCTCTATTCCAAATAATCGGTCTTTCTTTTTATACTTAGCACGATGGCGTGACTTCTAGCCTTTTTAATAGACTACTGGTAGTATTTTACTGATTGTTAAACCACATGGGTAGGAGCTGTTTGGTTGCTGTTGGGGATATTACTACTGGGTGTAAACCGGCCAGGAGAGGCCGGATTATCCCAGTAACGAGTTATTCGTATTTGAAGCCCATGAAGACAAGGAGTGTGGCGCTTTACAAAGGCCCAGGGCCCAAAGGAGGATTATGGTCTGTAGACATAAATCGCCATATCATATGTAACTTGTGTTGTAAGATAAGAAAGTTAGAAACCGAGCCGGACATGTTTATGAGCCGGCCTCGGGATTCTCTAAACCGACGGGTGTCAACCCATGTATATAAGTGGGCGACCCGACGGCGATTTAGAAAAAACGACAACTCGAGAGCCAGGCATAGCGGATTCGCTCCCTGGTCGTCGAAACCCTAGCAATTCCACAACAACTGGATTAGGCCTTTACCTTCACCGCAAGGAGCCGAACCAGTATAAACTCTCTATGTCCTTTGTCCGCTTTAACCCCTTTAAGCTAACCCGTCGCGATGGCTCCACGACTAAATCCATTCACTAGGACATCTGCCGTGATAAAACCACGAAAGTTGGCGCCCACCGTGGGGCTATCACACGATGGTTTCGAGTTCTTAGAGGGCAGCTTCGAAGGGCTCAAGGGATACACTTTGGGTCGAATGACTACGAGTCGTCGCGGCAAGCTCTACATCAACGACGCATGCTGGGGCCCCGAGGCCGGCTCAATTGAGTACGGGTACCGGGTCCCCTTCGGTGACATTCATGTTTTCATTGGCAAGATCGGCGAACCGAGCCCCGGACATCTGCACCGACATAGTCGAAACGGCTCAGTGTGCGAGACCCGCCCGGATTCAGCCTGCCATGAAGCGTGCCTTCGTGGGAGTCATCCACGGAGCAGAATCTGAGGATAGATCGGCATCTGATGGTGAGACCGTCATTTACTCTGATTACGAGTCATCTACCGGAGAGACCGAGTCATTGTACCAGTTGCAAGATGGCTCCGATGGCGATAGTATTCCGGACCCCTTCGATCCGCCAAGCCGGGTTGCGATCTTCATGGCCGGTACACAACCAGCGCACCACTCTTCGACTACAGCAGCAATGGTTTCCGGATCAATAGCAGCGACTGCAGCCGGGGCAGGAGGCCCTATGCGACCGCCGGCTTAGGTTTTATCTGACTTATTTGACGCTTTGGCAACGCTGATGGCGGAAGTTAACCCGGCGAATCAAGAGGAGCATAACGCGGAAATTGCAAAGGTGAAGGATCAGATAACTCAAGCGAAGGCAGACTTGGCGGCTGAGGATACCCGGATGGCTGCAGAACGAGCCGAGTCGGATGCACAGGTTTACCGGCTTATGTTAGATCAGAGCGCGTCAAATGATGTCATGAGGAGAAGATACTGATCTCACCTACCTCCGGTTTATGAGGCAAGGAATCTCTTCAACACACCAGGAGCAGGAACCATTAATCAGCCAGTGGTAAACCGGGCGGAAGCACCTGGAAAAGGGGCGCCAATTCAGCCACGCCCGATGGATCCGCCTCGTCAAAACAATGTCGTGTCACAGCACGTCCCAACACCACCGGGTCATTACTCTAACCCGTTGGATAACATTGTTGCCGCCGCTTCACGATTGGCAGCTCTCCCGATCGAAGGTGAGTCCCCAGTAGCGGTTGAGACACGACGGGCTAGAGAGCTCCTTCAGACAGCCTTGACTCAACAACAAGCTTATTCCTACAGCCGCGAGAGGATTCATTCCACTCCCCGCCCAAGCCAGAGTTACAACGGGCATATGGATGAACCGGCCGTGTCAAGCAGTGCGCGAAATCATAATCCGCCTCGTGGCCATAACCCGGCGGCTGGCGGTGGCGATGCTCAGGATGTGGTGGATCGTGCTAGGGCACGTCGAGAGGCCGAGTTAGCAGCGCAACACGAAGCCTGCAACTTGCTCCGGTTCGTCCAACAACTTCGCTGGAACTAGGGGTTACCTCCAGATCTTTGGGGGTGCGGTGTTAAGTCCCGGCACTGCACAATGTACGGCTGCCCAAGGATTTAAAGGGTCCACGTAAGGTGCCGAATAACACCGCCGATTTATCCCCTGAGTCATGGGTTGAAAGCTATGAGATGGCAATGGAGATCCTGGATGTGGACGATGCGGCCTGTGCTAAATACTTCACCATGATGTTGGAGGGAACATCTCGCACATGGTTAAAAAACCTACCAGCTAACTCCATTGGGTCATGGGCCGAGTTAAGGGCCCGGTTTATCCAAAATTTCAAGGATACGTGCAAGCAGCCCATGTCAATTGTGGACTTAGCTGCCTGTGTCCAGGAGGAAGGAGAGTCAACAACCCATTGGGTATGCCGGGTTTCAGAAATATTGCATTCATCTGACCGCATCAACGCTGATACAACAGTTTTAAAGTTGGAAGGCAACTGCTGGTTTGCACATCTGAAGTTGAAGTTGGGACGGCTCAAACGTCACTGCAATGACATGGGGACACTTATGGCAGCTCTGGTGAAATATGCCGACTCTGATAGTACCAAGGACCCCGAGTCTGACGATGACAAGACAGGGAAGGGAAAGAAGAGCGGCAGCACCAAGGGGCAGCAGCACAACCCGACGGGTCACGGAAACGGCGGTAAACGTAAAGCGGATAACAGTTTAGATTTTGCCGCTAATACCAACACGCAAGATAATGGCAGCGTCGTAAGGGTAAGCCGCCCCCGCATGGTGGAGGATCAGATCCCAATCCTGAGCGCCTGTCTCACCTGTTAAACCAGCCTTGCCCAAAGCACGGGTTGCAAGATAAACCGGCCACACACCTCTGGAAGGATTGTTATATTATGCGGGAGTTCAAAACTTTAGATTTTTTTTGGTATGATCATGGACCGAGCAGCGGTTCAGGCCCCGGATCTCATGGTCCAGGTTACGATGGAGGCAATTACGGTTCAAGATTTCACGGTAATCAGAGCGGGCATGGCAATCAAGGCAATCAGTGCAACCAAGGTGGTTATAATCATCACGAGAGTCAGCAGCAACAGCAGTAGTCGGCTTACCAGAGCAACCCGAAGCAGTTGAATAGTGGGCAGTACCATGTCTTCACCACGAGCCTGTGCAAGCGCGATCAGAAGCTTCATAAAAGGGCAGTGAACTCTGTTGAACCGGCGGTACCCCGTTACTTGCGCTGGTCTGAGCAACCCATTGTGTAGAGTCGAGAGGATCATCCACCTCGGGTTGATAATCCGGGTCATCTAGCATTGGTGGTGGCACCTCAGGTTGGAGGATATAAGTTCACCAAGGTACTCAAGGATGGAGGGAGTAGTATCAATATCCTTTATTATGAAACCTTCCATCGCATGGGGTTAACAGATAAAAATCTTAAACCGTCAAACACCGTTTATCATGGTGTGGTGCCTGGTAAATCAGCGTATCCAGTTGGTAAGATAGCTTTTGAGGTGGCTTTTGGAGATGAGCATGACTCGAGATCAGAAACACTGACTTTCAAAGTGGTGAAGATCAAGAGCCCATATCATGCCCTGTTTGGACGACCGGCTTATGCCAAGTTCATGGCAAGGCTCTGTTATGTTTATCTGCAGCTCAAGATGTCAGGCCATAAGGGGACCATCACAGTACATGGGAGCTGGAAGATCGCTTTAGAATGTGAAGAGGGTGATGCGGCATATGCTAAGTCGGTTTATGCAACAGAGGAGTTGAAGTTCTACAAAGACAATGTTGATCCAGCGGATATGACTTCTTTGAAGAAACCAACTACAGAGCATGATCCGGCCTTGAAGTTTAAATCGGCTGATGAGACTAAGCTGGTTGATTTTGTTCGTGGCGATTCATCCCAGCAGTTTAGCATCAGCGCTAACTTGGATCCGAAATAGGAAAGCGCGCTCATCGAGTTCATCCATGAGAACCGGGACATCTTTGCATGGAAACCCTCCGACATGCCAGGTGTACCGAGGGAACTCGCTGAGCACACTCTTAATGTTGATCCCAAGTTTAAACCGGTCAAGCAATTTCTCCTACGCTTCAATGAAGAAAGGTGCAAGGCTATTGGTGAAGAGGTAGCCAGACTCTTAGCGGCTGGGTTTATCGTCGAAGTATTTCATCCTGAGTGGTTGGCTAATCCGGTGTTGGTACTTGCAAAGAACGGCACTTGGCGTATGTGTGTGGACTACACAGATTTGAACAAGGCTTGTCTAGCAGATCCTTTTGCTCTCCCTCGTATTGATCAGATCATTGATGCTACGGCGGGTTGTGAGCGTTTGAGCTTTCGGGATGCACACTCTGGTTACCAACAGATAAAAATGGCAGTTAAGGACCAGGAGAAGACAACTTTTATAACTGCCTTTGGAGCCTTATGCTATGTGTCTATGCATTTTGGGCTCAAGAGTGCCCATGCGACTTATCAGTGTTGTGTGCAGAATTGTCTTCATAATCAGATCGGCCGCAATGTTCATGCTTATGTAGATGATATTGTGGTGAAATCCAGAAAGGAGGAGACATTGATAGATGACTTGAAAGAGTACTTTGATAGCCTCCGGGTTTATAAAATGATGCTTAATCCAGCCAAGTGTGTCTTTGGTGTAGTGATACGTCTCCAACGTATCTATAACTTTTGATTGCTTCATGCTATATTATATTCTATTTTGGATGATTAATGGGCTTGGTTATACACTTTTATATTATTTTTGGGACTAACCAATTAACCGAAGGCCCAGCCCAAATTGCTGTTTTTGCCTATTTCAGAGTTTCGCAGAAAAAGAATATCAAACGGAGTCCAAACGGAATGAAACCTTCGGGAACGTGGTTTTCGGAACAAACGTGATCAGAAGGACTTGGAGTCTATGTCAAGAAAGCAACCAGGAGAGCACGAGGCAGGGGGCGCCTACCCCCTAGGCGCGCCCTCCACCCTCGTGGGGCCCACGTTGCTCCACCGACGTACTTCTTCCTCCTATATATACCTACGTACACCCAAACTATCAGATACGGAGCCAAAAACCTATTTCCACCACCGCAACCTTCTATACCCGTGAGATCCTATCTTGGGGCCTTTTCCGGTGCTCCGCCGGAGGGGGCAATGATCACGGAGGGCTTCTACATCAACACCATAGCCTCTCCGATGATGTGTGAGTAGTTTACCTCATACCTTAGGGTCCATAGTTATTAGCTAGATGGCTTCTTCTCTCTCTTTGGATCTCAATACAAAGTTCACTACGGTTCTCGTGGAGATCTACTCGATGTAATCTTCTTTTGCGGTGTGTATGTTGAGACCTATGAATTGTGGGTTTATGATCAAGTTTATCTATGAACAATATTTGAATCTTCTCTGAATTCTTTTATGTATGATTGGTTATCTTTGCAAGTCTCTTCGAATTATCAGTTTGATTTGGCCTACTAGATTGATCTTTCTTGCAATGGGAGAAGTGCTGAGCTTTGGGTTCAACCTTGCGGTGTCCTTTCGTAGTGACAGCAGGGGCAACAAGGCACATATTGTATTGTTCCCATCGAGGATCACAAGATGGGGTTTATATCATATTGTATGAGTTTATCCCTCTAAATCATGTCATCTTACTTAAAGCATTACTCTGTTCTTTTGAACTTAATACTCTAGATGCATGCTGGATAGCGGTCGATGTGTGGAGTAATAGTAGTAGATGCAGGCAGGAGTCGGTCTACTTGTCACGGTCGTGATGCCTATATACATGATCATACCTAGATATTCTCATAACTATCCTTAATTCTATCAATAGCTCAATAGTAATTTGTTCACCCACCGTAATACTTATGCTCTTGAGAGAAGCTACTAGTGAAACCTATGGCCCCTGGGTCTATTTTCCATCATATTAATCTCCCGTCCACAAGCTATTTCTGGCGCCGTTTATTTTTCTTTATTTACTTTTTACCCTTTATTATAAAAATACCAAAAATATTATCTTATCATATCTATCAGATCTCACTCTCGTAAGTGACCGTTGAGGGACTGACAACCCCTTTTTCGCGTTGGTTGCGAGGTTCTTATTTGTTTGTGTAGGTGCGAGGGACTTGAGGGTGGCCTCCTACTGGATTGATACCTTGGTTCTCAAAACTGAGGGAAATACTTATGCTACTTTGCTGCATCACCCTTTCCTCTTCAAGGAAAAAACCAACGCAGTGTTCAAGAGGTAGCAAGAACGATTTCTGGCGCCGTTGCCGGGGAGTCTATGCAAAAGTCAACATACCAAGTACCCTTCACAAACTCTTATCTCCCGCATTACATTATTTTCCATTTGCCTCTCGTTTTCCTCTCCCCCACTTCACCCTTGTCGTTTTATTCGCCCTCTCTTTTTTCCCTTTGCCTCTTTACCGATCGCTTTGTCGTCATGGCTAGTCCTTTATCTACTCCTTTATCTCCCAAGAACGAAGTTCTAAATTTTAAACAAAGGGAGGGATAAAATTTCAAATATGCTTGGTATAGAATCTGCAATGCTCAAAATAGATCTACCCGAAAGCAATCTACTACCATTCTTCTTCGCATTTTTTATGTAGGCGTTGCTCCTTGGTATAGATTTATTCTTGATACCATTACCAGAGGGAATTTCTTGGGTAGCCATACTTTTGATTCTTATAATGCTATGATAGATTTGTTTGGCTCACCACCTCTTTTGTGTTAATGGAACTATGTTAACTTTGGAGCATGTAATGCCAAGACTTGAAATTATTGAAAATAAAGTTGCTACCATAGAGTTAATTTAAAATTTGGATAAAAAGATCCACAACCAAATTACCCAATATGGATCTAAGGTAGGAGTCACTTTGAAAAATATTAAGGAAAGGAACCCATAGTTAATGAAAGAATAAATCAGGATTCCACTAGGATCGATAAACTTGAGAGTATCATTACCAACTTGGGGACCGCCTTTTCTTCCGTAAAGAATTCTCCGAGTCCTCCTACTAAAATTTCCAAGCTTATGTATGTTCCTAAAAATAAGGGTGAACCCTCTAGTAAAGAAAATGCGTATCCCAAATCAATAAGTGTTCACCCCAATCTCTTTGTTATCATGAAGGAACCATTTGCTGCTAATAATTTTTTCGATTTTGTGCCTAGAAGTTTGATAATTAATAGAAAGAAAGAAACTCCTAAGGGTGATAGGTGTCTTATTGAAGAATTGCCTACCAAAGATGGCAATACCTATATCTATCCTTGCTTTTTATGCCTAGCTAGGGGCATTAAACGATAGCACTTGTTGGGAGGCAACCCAATTTTATTTTTAGTTTTTTGCTTTTTGGTTCTGTTTAGTAATAAATAATCCATCTAGCTTCTGTTTAGATGTGTTTTTATGTTTTAATTAGTGTTGGTGCCAAGTTAAACCTATAGGATCTTCTTGGATGATAGTTATTTGATCTTGCTGAAAATTCCAGAAACTTTCTGTTCACGAAAACAATTGTTAAAAATCACCAGAACGTGCTAAATTATTGATTCCAATTGAAGAAGATCAATAAACAAATTTTCTAGGTCGTCTTATTTTGGTATATTTTTTGGAGTTCCAGAAGTTTGCGTTAGTTACAGATTACTACAGACTGTTCTGTTTTTGACAGATTCTGTTTTTCGTGTGTTGTTTGCTTATTTTGATGAATCTATGGCTAATAAAATAGTTTAGAAACCATAGAGAAGTTGTAATATAGTAGGTTTAACATCCATATAAATAAAGAATGAGTTCATTACAGTACCTTGAAGTGGTGTTTTGTTTTCTTTCGTTAACGGAGCTCACGAGATTTTCTGTTAAATTTTGTGTTATGAAGTTTTCAAGTTTTGCGTAAAAGATTTGATGGATTATGGAACAAGTAGTGGCAAGAGCCTAAGCTTGGGGATGCCCATGGCACCCCAATATAATCTAAGGACACCAAAAAGCCAAAGCTTGGGGATGCCCCGGAAGGCATCCCTTCTTTCGTCTACTTCCATCGGTAAATTTACTTGGAGCTATATTTTTATTCACCACATGCTATGTGTTTTGCTTGGAGCGTCTTGTATGATTTGAGTCTTTGCTTTTCAGTTTACCACAATCATCCTTGCAGTACACACCTTTTGAGATAGACACACATGATTCAGAATTTGTTAGAATACTCTACGTGCTTCACTTATATCTTTTGAGCTATATAGTTTTGCTCTAGTGCTTCACTTATATCTTTTAGAGCACAGTGGTGGCTATTTTTTATATAAAATATTGTTCTCTCATGATTCACTTATATTATTTTGAGAGTCCTACAAAACAGCATGGTAATTTGCTTTAATTATGATAGGCATCCAAGATTGATATAGAAAAAAATATAAATATAAATTTTCTTATGCGTGTGTTGAATACTATGAGAAGTTTGATGCTTGATAATTGTTTTGAGATATGAAGATGGTGATATTAGAGTCATGCAAGTTGAGTAGTTGTGAATTTGAGAGATACTTGTGTTAAAGCTTGTGCTTCCCGTAGCATGCACGTATGGTGAACCGTTATGTGATGAAGTCAGAGCATGATTTATTTATTGATTGTCTTCCTTATGAGTGGCGGTCGGGGACGAGCGATGGTCTTTTCCTACTAATCTATCCCCCTAGGAGCATGCGCGTAATACTTTGTTTCAATAACTAATAGATTTTTGCAACAAGTATATTAGTTTTTTTTTGACTAATGTTGAGTCCATGGATTATACGCACTCTCATCCTTCCACCATTGCTAGCCTCTCTAATACCGCACACTTTTTGCCGATATAATACACCCACCATATACCTTCCTCAAAACAGCCACCATACCTACCTATCATGGCATTTCCATAGCCATTCCAAGATATATTGCCATGCAACTAGCCACCGTTCCGTTTGCTATGACACGCTCCATCGTTGTCATATTGCTTTGCAAATTCATGTAGTTGACATCCTATTTGTGGCAAAGCCACCATTCATAATTCTTTCATACATGTCACTCTTGATTCATTGCATATACCGGTACTTCGCCGGAGGCATTCACATAGAGTCATATTGTTCTAAGTATTGAGTTGTAATTCTGGAGTTGTAAGTAAATAAAAGTGTGATGATCATCATTATTAGAGCATTGTCCCAAGTGAGGAAAGGATGATGGAGACTATAATTCTGGATGTCGGGATGAGACTCCGGACGAAAAAAAGAGGCCATAAAAAAGAGAAAATGCCCAAATAAAAAAAAGGAGACAAGGGACAATGCTACTATCCTTTTACCACACTTGTGCTTCAAAGTAGCACCATAATCCTCATGACAGAGAGTCTCTTATGTTATCACTTTCATATACTAGTGGGAATTTTTCATTATAGAACTTGGCTTGTATATTCCAATGACGGGCTTCCTCAAAATGCCCTAGGTCTTCGTGAGCAAGCGAGTTGGATGCACACCCACTTAGTTCCTTTTGTTGAGCTTTCATATACTTACAGCTCTAGTGCATCTGTTGCATGGCAATCCCTACTCACTCACATTGATATCTATTAATGGGCATCTCCATAGTCCATTGATATGCCAGGTTGATGTGAGACTATGTTCTCCCTCTTTGTCTTCTCCACAACCACCATTCTATTCCACATATAGTGCTATGTGCACGGCTCACGCTCATGTATTGCGTGAAAATTGAAAAAGTTTGAGAACACCAAAAGTATGAAACAATTGCTTGGCTTGTCATCGGGGTTGTGCATGATTTAAATACTTTGTGTGGTGAAGATAGAGCATAGCCAGACTATATGATTTTGTAGGGATAACTTTCTTTGGCCATGTTATTTTGAGAAGACATAATTGCTTAGTTAGTATGCTTGAAGTATTATTATTTTTATGTCAATATTAAACTTTTGTCTTGAATCTTTCGGATCTGAATATTCATACCAAAATTAAGAGAATTACATTGAAAATTATGCTAAGTAGCATTCTACATCAAAAATTCTGTTTTTATCATTTACCTACTCGAGGACGAGCAGGAATTAAGCTTGGGGATGCTTGATATGTCTCCAACGTATCTATAATTTTTGATTGCTTCATGCTATGTTATATTCTATTTTGGATGATTAATGGGCTTTGTTATACACTTTTATATTATTTTTGGGACTAACCTATTAGCCGAAGGCCCAGCCAAAATTGCTGTTTTTTTGCCTATTTCAGAGTTTCACAGAAAAAGAATGTCAAACGGAGTCCAAACGGAATGAAACCTTCGGGAACGTGATTTTCGGAACAAATGTGATCCAGAGGACTTGGAGTCTACGTCGAGAAAGCAACCAGGAGAACACGAGGCAGGGGGCGCGCCTACCCCCCTGGGCGCACCCTCCACCCTCGTGGGGCCCACGTTGCTCCACCGACGTACTTCTTCCTCCTATATATACCTACGTACCCCAAACTATCAAATACAGAGCCAAAAACCTATTTCCACCGCCGCAACCTTCTGTACCCGTGAGATCCCATCTTGGGGCCTTTTCCGGTGCTCCGCCGGAGGGGGCATTGATCATGGAGGGCTTCTACATCAACACCATAGCCTCTCCGATGATGTGTGAGTAGTTTACCTCAGAGCTTCGGGTCGATAGTTATTAGATAGATGGCTTCTTCTCTCTCTTTGGAACTCAATACAAAGTTCTCAACGGTTCTCGTGGAGATCTATTCGATGTAATCTTCTTTTGCGGTGTGTTTGTTGAGACCGATGAATTGTGGGTTTATGATCAAGTTTATCTATGAACAATATTTGAATCTTCTGTGAATTCTTTTATGTATGATTGGTTATCTTTGCAAGTCTCTTCGAATTATCAATTTGGTTTGGCCTACTAGATTGATCTTTCCTGCGATGGGAGAAGTACTTAGCTTTCCGTTCAATATTGCGGTGTCCTTTCCCAGTGACAACAGGGGCAACAAGGCACATATTGTATTGTTGCCATCGAGGATAACAAGATGGGGTTTATATCATATAGCATGAGTTTATCCCTCTACATCATGGCATCTTACTTAAAGCATTACTCTGTTCTTTTGAACTTAATACTCTAGATGCATGCTGGATAGCGGTCGATGTGTGGAGTGATACCTGACTCCTTACCTTCGTCTTTAATAGGTGCATCTACTTTTACTTCTATGGGAGGATGATATTTAAACCACTTCTCCTTGGGGAGATCAACATAAGTAGCAAAAGATTCACAAAAAGAATGCTACTATCTCAGAGTCAAGTCCATATTTAGTGCTAAACTTACGGAAAACATCGGTATCCATAAAAGATTTAACACAATCAAACTTAGGTGTCATACCTGACTCCTTACCTTCTCAAGATCTCAATCTTCAGAGTTTCGTTTAATTCTATCCAATAAATTCCATTTGAATTCAATAGTCTTCATCATAAAAGAGCCAGCACAAGAAGTATTGAGCATGGTGTGATTGTTATCAGAAAGCCGAGCATAAAAACTTTGAATAATTATTTCTCTTGAGAGCTCATGATTGGGGCATCAATATAACATTGATTTAAGCCTCCCCCAAGCTTTAGCGATGCTTTCTCCTTTGCGAGGCCAAAAATTATATATATATATATATATATATATATATATATATATATAAAATTGTGATCACGATGAACAAGATGCATAGGATAAAACTTCTGATGAAATTCCAATTTCAATCGTTTATATTTCCATGATCCCATATCATCACATAGCCTATACCATGTCGATGCATCTCCCTTCAAAGATAAAGGGAAGACCTTCTTCTTAATAACATCATCGGGTATACCTGCAATCTTAAATAATCCACAAACTTCATCCACATAGATTAGGTGCTCATCAGGATGCTTTGTTCCATCTTCTGCAAAAGGATTAGCTAGCAGTTTTTCTAACATACCCGAAGAAACTTCAAAGGGAACATTTTCATTTTCAGTAGGTTCAGTAGGTTGAGTAGCAACTCTTTGCTCTACTGGTCGGGGTGAAGATACCCCGAACAAGCCCCTCAGAGGATTACTTTCCATAGTAACAATTGACAGAAAATTTCAGCACACTATATAAATTTTTTTCCTTACCAAATTCCACCTACCAAAGGCGCTTCACTCCCCGTCAATGGCGCGAGAAAAGAGTCTTGATGACCCACAAGTATAGGGGATCTATCGTAGTCCTTTTGATAAGTAAGAGTGTCAAACCCAACGAGGAGCAGAAGGAAATGATAAGCGGTTTTCAACAAGGTATTTTTTGCAAACACTGAAATAATAGGTAACAGATAGTTTTGTGATAAGATAAATTGTAATGAGCAACAAGTAACAAAAGTAAATAAAGTGCAGCAATGTGGCCCAATCCTTCTTGTAGCAAGGGACAAGCCTGGACAAACTCTTATATAGAGAAAAGCGCTCCCGAGGACACATGGGAATATCGTCAAGCTAGTTTTCATCACGTTCATATGATTCGGGTTCGGTACTTTGATAATTTGATATGTGGGTGGACCGGTGCTTAGGTGTTGTTCTTACTTGAACAAGCATCCCACTTATGATTAACCTCTATTGCAAGCATCCGCAACTACAACAAAAGTATTAAGGTAAACATAACCATAGCATGAAACATATGGATCCAAAGCAACCCCTTACGAAGCAACGCATAAACTAGGGTTTAAGCTTCTGTCACTCTAGCAACCCATCATATACTTATTACTTCCCAATGCCCTCCTATTGGCCCAAATAATGGTGAAGTGTTATGTAGTCGACGTTCACATAACACCACTAGAGGATAGACAACATACATCTCATCAAAATATCGAACGAATACCAAATTCACATGACTACTAATAGCAAGACTTCTCCCATGTCCTCAGGAACAAACGTAACTACTCACAAAGCATATTCATGTTCATAATCAGAGGGGTATTACTATGCATAAAGGATCTGAACATATGATCTTCCACCAAATAAACCAACTAGCATCAACTACAAGGAGTAATTAACACTACTAGCAACCTACTAGTACCAATCCCGGACTTGGAGACAAGAATTGGATACAAGAGATGAACTAGGGTTTTGAGAGGAGATGGTGCTAGTGAAGATGTTGATGGATATTTCCCTCTCCACGTTGAGAGGAGCATTGGTGATGACGATGGCGATGATTTCCCCCTCCCGGAGGGAGTGTCCCCGGCAGAACAGCTCTGCCGGAGCCCTAGATTGGTTCCGCCTAGGTTCCGCCTCGTGGCGGCGGAGTCTTGTCTCGAAAGGTTGCTTCTGATTTTTCTTCGGATGAAGGACTTCATATAGAAGAAGAGGGGCATCGGAGGGCCACCAGGGGACCCACGAGGCAGGGGGCACGCCCAGGGGGGTAGGGCGCGCCCCCACCCTCGTGGGCAGGGTGTGTCCCCCATCTAGAACTTCTTGCGCTCAATTTTTTTTATATTCTGAAAATAACTTCCGTGGAGTTTCACGACTTTTGGAGTTGTGCAGAATAGGTCTATAACATTTGCTCATTTTCCAGCCCAGAATTCCAGCTGCCGGCATTCTGCCTCCTTATGTAAACCTAGTAAAATAAGAGAGAATAGGCAAAAGTACTGTGACATAATGTGTAATAACAGCCCATAATGCAATAAATATCGATATAAAAGCATGATGCAAAATGGACGTATCAACTCCCCAAGCTTAGGCCTCGCTTGTCCTCAAGAGGAAGACGATAACGATAAATATGTCCACATGTTTAGAGGTAGAGGTGTCGATAAAATAAAATACGGACATGAGGGCATCATGATTATTCTCATAACAACAACATATATGGATATTGTCATATGATTTCTTATGGTCAAGTAATAATGTATTCACAAAGCAAAGTATGAATCAAAAACTTTATTGAGAACTAACAAACTATAGTCTCAGTCATTGAAGCAATTGCAATTTATCATAACAGCAGAAAGAGTCTATGTCAGAGCTTTCTAGCAAGTCCACATACTCAACTATCATTTAGTCTTTCATAATTGCTAACACTCACGCAATACTTGTGGTTAAAGAGTTTTAATCTGACACAGAGAAAGATAGGGGCTTATAGTTTCGCCTCCCAACCTTTTACCTCAAGGGTAATGTCAATAATAATAACTCATGCTCCCCTATATCCAATTAGACATATCTATCACGATCTTTCCAACACACTTTGCTTGCCAAAGGATAAAATATAAAAAGGAAAGGTGAAGATCACCATGATTCTTGCATAAGGTAGAAGATAATAATAAAAGATAGGCCCTTCACAGAGGGAAGCAGAGGTTGCCATGCGCTTTCGGGGTTGGATGCACAAAATCTTAATGCGAAAGAACGTCACTTTATATTGCCACTTGTGATATGAACCTTTATTATGTAGTCCGTCGCTTTTATTTCTTCCACATCACAAGATCGTATAAAGCTTATTTCCTCCACACCAATCAATCGTACATATTTAGAGAGAAATTTTTATTGCTTGCACTGATGACAACTTACTTGAAGGATCTTACTCAATCCATAGGTAGATATGGTGGACTCTCATGGCAAAACTGGTTTAAGGGTATTTGGAAGCACAAGTAGTATCTCTACTTGGTGCTAAGAATTTGGCTAGCATGAGGGGGAAAGGCAAGCTCAACATGTTGGATGATCCATGAAAATATACTTTATCTCAGATATAAGAAAACATATCCCATTACGTTGTCTTCCTTGTCCAACATCAACTCTTTAGCATGTCATATTTTAATGAGTGCTCCCAATCATAAAAGATGTCCAAGATAGTATATTTATATGTGAAGCCTCTCTTTCTTTATTACTTCCTATTAATTGCAACGATGACCAAAGCTATGCTTGTCAACTCTCAACAATTTTTAATCATCATACTCTTCCTATATGGAGTCGTTACTTTCAATAAGATCAATATGGTCTCTTTGTTTCTTTTTATTCTTTTCTATTTTCTTTTATTCACTCAAGATCATGGCAAAATAATCAAGCCCTTGACTCAACACTAATCTTTATTATATATATAGCTCACGGACTCGATTACATAGAGGGATCCTAAAGCAAAACTGAAAACTAGATCATGCCAAAAACTTTATTCTACTAGATCAGGATACTACTAATAGGATCAAACTAAGAAAAACGGTAAACATAGGAGTGTGATGGTGATACGATACCGGGGCACCTCCCCCAAGCTTGGCAGTTGCCAAGGGGAGTGCCCATACCCATGCGATTATGTCTCCTTTGCTGGTGAAGAAGGTGGTGGTGTTGGTGATGATGCGGGCTTGTCGTCCATCTTCCAAGGCATAGGCTCACCATCATAGAAGGACGATCGAGTCCCCAGGATCCTCAAATCTGCAGCCAAACTCATCCTTTTGAATCTATATTCATACTCACAATTTTGGTTTTGCAGGTCATAGATTTGGGCTTGAAGGTGCTCGATCTTCTCGTGAAGCTTGAAGATGGTCTCCCCAATGTTGTTGGCATCTAGCTTTTGGTTGTTGGTGAACTCCGCGATCATCATGTGGTTGGAGTTGAGTCCACGTTCCACCATCCCATGGCACTTGAAAACTTGTTGCTCCATTGCTTCGAGCCTCGTCTCCATGCTTCTGGTCCCCTTCGGTCCCTCAACATCGCGGATGTGCGGCAACCTATCACGCATCTCAGTGGTTTGAGGGTGTCGCAGCACCTCCGCGAGGTAAGGGTTGATGACCTTCTCGAAGAACTTGTCCTTGGGGGCACTTGGAGACGTCATGATAATCTAGATCTGTCAGAAAAACAGCTCGAAACAAAAACAGAGGATAATTGTGTGATACAAGAGTCAAAACCTTCGGGAGATTATATAATGAACTTTTACCGACCAAAATACGTATCGTGCAAGAAAACGGAGTCCGGATAGCACACGAGGTGCCCACGAGGTAGGGGGCATGCCCAGTAGGGTAGGGCGCGCCCTCCACTCTCGTGGAGGCCTTGTGTCCTTCCCAGACTGCTTCTTATTTTTCTATTTTTCTAAATATTCCAAAACAGAGAAATATTGCCTTTGGAACTGTTTCGGAGTCGGTTTACTTACCGTTCCACATACCTATTCCTTTTCGGAGTCTGAAACGTTCCGGAAAGTGTCCCTTATATATTCCTCCGGGGTTATGGTTTCAATAATATTGGTTTCAACATTTATAGGATTACCTGAGATATAATGTTTAATTCTTTGACTGTTCACCACCTTCGGATTTTTGCTTTCGAAGTTGTTGATTTTTATGGCACCGGAACAATAGACCTCCTCTATAACGTAGGGACCTTGCCATTTAGAGAGAAGTTTTCCTGCAAAAAAATCTTAAACGAGAGTTGTACAGTAATACATAATCACCTACATTAAACTCATACTTTTGTATCCTTTTATCATGCCATCTTTTAACTTTTTCTTTAAACAACTTGGCATTTTCGTAGGCTTGGGTTCTCCATTCATCAAGTGAGATAATATCAAATAACCTCTTCTCACCGGCAAGTTTCAAATCATAGTTGAGCTCTTTAATAGCCCAATAAGCCTTATGTTCTAGTTCAAGAGGTAAGTGACATGCTTTTCCATAAACCATTTTATACGGAGACATACCGATAGGATTTTTATATGCAGTTCTATATGCCCATAAAGCATCATCAAGTTTCTTGGACCAATTCTTTCTAGACCTATTGACAGTCTTTTGCAAAATTAATTTGAGTGCTCTATTACTCAATTCTACTTGACCACTAGACTGAGGGTGATAAGAAGATGCAATTCTATGATTAACATCATACTTAGCAAGCATTTTACGGAAAGCACCATGAATAAAATGTGAACCACCATGAGTCGTTAAATATCTAAGGACTCCAAATGTAACATCCCAAATTTTCAATTTGGAATGTTATACATTAGATCATCATTGCATATAATATTTTTGTTTGCTTTTGGTCTGATCCTAGAAATTCTACGCAACTCAAGGACCCTCGGAGAGAGTTGGGGATTTCGTTATTTTCATATTTGAGTTTTCTCAAATTTTGAGAATAGGATCATTTGGTTTTGATTATTTTATCTTCAATTATTTCAATTATAAAAATATGAGAGAGGGAATAAAATGACTTTCCCAAAATAAAGAAATATTGAAGATTTAATAATAAAATCAAATAAGATTTTATTTCGGAGTTTTTCGCTATTTTATTTGAATTTAGGAAAAATGTGTGTTTTTCAAAATTGCATTTAGGCCCCAAATAAATGTTCATCTTGTCGGGTTTGATTTTAGAAGTCGGGGAAAATTTATTCAGGGATTTTTGGAGTTCGTTAAGTTTTTATTTTCTTTGTTTTTCTGCAAGAAATATTTTTTTAAAAAAAAAACCCCGCGCGCCCGACTGGGCCGAAGCCCAGCCGAGCCAGGCCGGCCCGCCCGCGCCACCGCCTCCGCAAGCCAGATCGGGACCGGAGTCCCGCCGCCGCCGCCGAGTCCGGGGAGGACACGCCTCTCGAAGCCGCCCCCTTCCCCAAGTTGGCTGCCCCCCCTTTATAAACCCCGCTGGAGCCCCCAGAGCCCCAAGTCGCCACCGCCGCAGTCGCCCGCCCCGCCGCCTGCCGTCGCCCGCAGCCGCCCGCGCCGCCGCTTGCCGCCGCCCGGAGCCGTCGCTGCCTCCCGCCGCAGCCCCGCCACCGCGCCGGAGCCCCGCCTGAGCCGAGCCGAGGTAGCCTCCACGTCGCCCCGGTTTTCTAACGAAAACCGTTCGGTTTTTTTAGAAAACCCTAGTTTTCGTTTTTTAAATAGATCGGGTTTTTTTCGGTTTATTTATTTAGCGAGCGTTCGCTTGTTCGTTCGTTTTAACGAACGCATTCTTCGTTTAGATCCAGATAACGAACGTCTGTTCGTTAATCTGTTCGTTGCTTTTCTTTTTCTCGGATTTATTCTGCGATTTTTCTGATCGTGATTTCTGATCCGATCTTAGTTTCTGTTTATCTTTTGGCTCGTTTATCAGAATCAGGCGATTCAAGTGCCTAGAGTTTCGTCTCGAAACCGTCTTTCCGTTTATCCAACTCAAACAAGTTTTTTCTATTGTAAAATTTGACATAGTTCCAGATTAGTAAACACAGCTTCTTTCTTTCGCCGTTTGAGTTTCGTTGCTCCGTTTGATTTGATTCTTTTTGCAAACCGGAGTTCTTAAGTTGAACTTTCTGGTCAACTAATCTTATTTGAGTTTTGCTTGTGCATCATTTCTTGTTACTTATGTATGTTATTGTTTGCTTACGATAGAATTCCCGGAGTGCGAAGCGTGTTACTAGGAGTCTCTAGGATTCGTGGATCGTCAGCAAGGCAAGTGACACATTGATCATACTCTTTTCATACCTAGTTTTTATGCATTATTTCCCAATCCTCAACATTGCATGATTAGGATGTCATTAACTTGTGGGTTGGGAGGTAGTTGATGAGGTAGAAACTATTGCCCTGTTATATTCAAACCCATGGGAGTTACTTCTACGCTTGCTTATATTACTATGCCATGCTATGCTCGAAGACATGGTCTGGGTTTGAGTGAAATCCATGACAGATGTGAGTTGTTAATTAATGGTTCAACTTAAGGTGGCAACTTAATCTAACAACTGGGTGGACTAAGGCACCTGGGGAACCCGGTGTTGCCTGTATTTTTTTGGAAATCCCGGGGTTCCGTGTGATTTTCCTATGGACCGGCACCCAGGCTCAAAGGGAACTGAGATGATTCATGCAAGAAACTTCCGTGTGCACCCACAAGCTATTATGGGCTCTAGCATAGTTGAGTAGGTTACGTGAAGCTCTTGAAGAGGCAGATCAGCAGGTAGTGGGATGTAGGTTTGGTATGGTCTGTCCGGAGTAGAGAGTTAATGTTTCTGAAAGACTGTGTCTCGGTCATCCGTTTCTCAAACATCATGTAGTGCGAGAAATCCAACGGAAGCGATCGAGTCTTGTGGGGAAAAGTGCGCAAACCTCTGCAGAGTGTACAAACTAATCATGGTTACTCATGTCCCCGGTTATGGACAATTCTTGAGTATCTAGTACTTAGGTTATCACATGTATCTCATCATGTTGAATTAATATTGTTGGGTTGTTAATCACTTTAATTGGGATTGAGTTGGAGGAACCTTCTCAATGTTGTTTCAACCACCATGATAGTTAAATAAAAATCTATTCCTTTGTTGTAGGAAAAAATTGGCTTTTCGCAAAACTATAACCATAGAGCTTCTCCACCAGCCAAATATGCATGTAGTGATAGCATTATTCTGTCATTGCTCTACTGTGTTATATTGCCAGCATATTCCATGTGCTGACCCGTTTCGGGCTACAACGTATTATGTTGCATACTTTTCAGACAAGGAGTAAGGTTCATTAGGTCGTTGCCATGCAGCTCAACTATGCCATTGGAGTTGATGGACTCACTTTATCTTCCAAGCCTTCCGCTGTTATCGTGTTAGATGGCCTTAAGCCATATTATTGTAATAAGTTCTCTCTCTTGAGACATTCGATGTAATAAGTGTGTGATTGCTACTCTGTTATAAATCCTTCTTGTACTGTGTGTGTCAGCATTACCGATCCAGGGATGACACTGAAGCACAGAGACTTGACCATCTGAGGTCGGGTCGCTACAAGATGGTATCAGAGCACACGCTGATTGTAGGACACGACCACTAAGATAAACCATAGGTCACTCTTCTCTACTCATTTTTGACTCCTCTCCATTTTCTACTCTTTAGGATGGCGGAGGTGAAGAACAAGTTTGCACAGTCGGATGAAGACACAACTTTTGGACGCCACTTGAAGGAAGTCACTAGGTACATGAACATTGGAATACCAAGCTTCACCGGGACGTACAACGCCACTTTACCTAAAGAGGAGTGCTGGATGGTTCAAGTACAAGTCCTAGGAAGGACGTTCTCGCCAACTTCTAAACCCATAGAGTTTTCTTTCAAAGCACCCACCTGGAGTCTAGGCAAGAGCATGGCAGACCACATTACCATGTGACGCATTGGAGAAGTTTACAACAGGGAGCTTAAGGACACTATCTACCAAATATGTGGGCGCCGAGACGAGCAATGGGAAGTAATCAGCACCAGGAAGGATAGATCCATTGCAGCTTTCATCCAGGACTTAAACCAACACATTCGACGACAGGAGAACCCGATGTGCGCGGACATGATGGACTTGAAGAAGGCGAAGACTAGGATCATCGAACTGGAGGAAGAACTCAAGTTTACACGCGATGGATATGAGGAGGAAATCAAGACACTACTTGAGAAGAATGACGACCTAGTCAAGAAGATCGGAGCATTCATGGGAGGACCACCACCGGGAGAAGAAGACGATGATCCCACTTGCCGGGAAAACTACATCATCATCAACGACAC
Source organism: Aegilops umbellulata (assembly GCA_032464435.1). NCBI lineage: Eukaryota > Viridiplantae > Streptophyta > Magnoliopsida > Poales > Poaceae > Aegilops > Aegilops umbellulata. Next base: position 534,638,374 of record CP136055.1, read on the forward strand.
CGACTCCGACCCTAGTAATGATGACTTTGAAGACGAAGCTGGAGTTGACATCATGGAGTCTTCCACCGATCAAAATTTCTAGATGACCACCAACTATTAGTAGTATTCCCCCATCTATTTAGTGGTAGTTGAGCACTTGTGCGATAGTTCTAGATCGTTTGTATGCCCTTTCTTGATTGATTGAGTATAATGACTGTGTTTGTCTCATGTGCATATGGGTAGTGTTTTCCCATTAGACCTGTTTTATATTCTAATCTCTTCCATCTAAACCCATCAGATGCCTCCGAGACGCGACACCGGTTTTTCTATCCCACCGGAGCTCACCCAGTTGATCCAGCAGCAGAATGCGTTAATGCAATTGCTAGTTTAGAACCAGGGCAACAACAACAACAACAACAACAACAACAACCCACCGCCAGTAGAAAACCTAGCATGTTTTCTAAGGTTACAGCCGCCGGTGTTTTCCAGTAGCACCGAGCCCATAGTTGCTAATGATTGGCTACGCCGTATTGGAAGGGAGTTGACCACCGCAGGTTGCACAGATGCTGAGAGAGTGCGCTTTGCCGCACATCAATTGGATGGACCAGCAGCCTCATGGTGGGAGAATTACAAAGCCACTTTTCCTATAGCCAATGTCACTTGGGACCAGTTTCAGTAAGCTTTCAGCACAACCCATGTCTCCACTGGAGCTATGCAAATGAAGAAGCGGGAGTTCCGCAACTTACGCCAAGGGAACCGTACTGTGGCTCAGTACGTGGATGAGTTTAGCAAGTTATCTCGCTATGCCCCTGACGATGTGGCTACAGATGCCGCGAAGCAGGAGAAGTTTATGGAAGGGCTGAATGATGAGATGAGTATGCAGTTGATGGTAGCAACTTTCAACAACTACCAGGAGTTGGTAGATAAGGCTCTTATGATTGAAGGGAAGTAGCAGTAGATTGAGAGCCATAAGAGGAAGTATGGACAAGAGAGGTATAACTCAGGAGCTCAGCAGAAGCCTCGCCTAACCCCGAACTCAGGAGGACTTGTTCATAACCATGGAGGTCATAACCACACCGGAGGAGGATTGCATAACCACAATGGTTCTAAGAATGGGAATGGGAACGGAGCTAACAACAATCAGAACCGCCCCAATCCAGCTACACCCGCCAAAAGAGACCTAAGTCACGTTACATGCTTTAAGTGCGGGGAGACTGGACACTATGCCACGGAGTGCCCTGAAGAGAAGAATGGAAACGGAAATGGGAGCGCTGGGAAGAAGCCCAATCCATTCAACAAAGGACAAGTGAACCACGTTAACGTGGAGGAGGTTGAGGAGCAGCCAGACGCGGTGATAGATAAGTTTTTGGTTAAGTCATTTACCGCTCTTGTTCTATTTGATACTGGTGCATCACATTCATACATATCAAGGGGATTCGTGGATAAGTTTAAACTACCAACCCAAACCCTTAGGACCCCTCTCTTAGTGAGTTCACCTGGAGCAGAGTATATGGCTAGTCGATGGTGCGACCAGATACCCCTAACCATTGGCACCCATGTTTTTTCGTCCGACCTAATTATCTTGGAGTCACAAGGATTGGATGTGATATTGGGTATGGACTGGATGTCAAAGTATGGAGGAACTATTGACTGTGCTAGTAAGTCGATTTATCTTGCCACCCCGGAGGGAAGAAGGATTAAGTATGTGTCTAGGCATGTGCCTAGGAGGAGCCAAGTGAATGCCCTTACGGGAGTTGTTCAGGAGGAAGTGCCTGTAGTGAACGATTACCCGGATGTTTTTGCAGAGGACTTACCAGGCATGCCACCAGATAGAGACATTGAGTTTTTGATAGAGTTGTTGCCAGGTACATGACCAATATCCAAGAGACCCTATCGGATGCCCGCGAATGATCTGGAGGAAATTAAGAAACAGATCAAGGAGTTATTGGAGAAAGGATACATCCAAAGAAGTTCATCACCTTGGGGAGCCCCAGTACTTTTGGTTGATAAGAAGGATAAATCCCTGAGGATGGTTGTTGATTATCGAGATTTGAATGAAGTGACGATTAAGAACAAGTACCCACTGCCGATGATCAACGATCTATTTGATCAGTTGCAAGGAGCTAAAGTGTTTTTGAATATGATTTGCGATCAGGGTATCATCAGTTGAAGATATGAGAGAAGGATATACCAATGACGACGTTCACAACGCGATATGGATTATACGAGTATACGGTCATGTCGTTTGGACTGACTAACGCCCCTGCATATTTCATGAGCATGATGAACAAGGCGTTCATGGAGTATTTGGACAAGTTTGTTGTGGTGTTTATTGATGATATTATGGTATACTCGAAGAATGAAGAGGAGCACAAGGAGCATTTGCGTTTAGTTCTCGAGAAACTCAGGGAACACTATTTGTATGCTAAGTTTAGAAAATGCGATTTTTGGTTGAAGGAAGTCGTATTCCTTGGACATGTTATATCAGGAGAAGGTATAGCAGTAGACCCCAGCAAGGTCCAGTCAGTCACTGAATGGTTGGCCCCCACCTTAGTTAGCGAAACCACAGTTTTCTTGGACTCATGGGATACTACCGGAGATTCATTGAGAATTTTTCAAAGATTGCAAAGCCAATGACTGAACTGTTGAAGAAGGATACTAAGTTTAAATGGACGGAAGATTGCAAGGCAAGCTTCCAGGAGTTGAAGAAACGTTTGACTACAGCGCCAGTGCTAACACTGCCAGATATACATAAGGAGTTCCAAGTGTATTGCGACGCCTCTCGCTTAGGACTTGGATGTGTGCTTATGCAGGACAGAAGAGTTGTTTCGTATGCCTCACGACAACTAAAACCTCATGAGTTGAACTATGCCATGCATGATTTGGAGTTAGCAGCCGTAGTGCATGCATTGAAGACCTGGAGACATTACCTTATTGGAAACCGTTGTGATGTGTACATGGACCATAAGAGTTTGAAGTACATTTTTACCCAGAAGGAGCTGAACCTTTGACAGAGAAGATGGTTGGAACTTATAAAGGATTATGACATGAAGCTACACTACCATCCAGGAAAGGCCAATGTCGTAGCAGACGCCTTGAGCCGGAAGAGTTATGCTAATATCCTTGAAAGTAAAGGATTGCCGAAGGAGTTAGCAGAGGATATCATGGAACTTCGATTAGAGATGGTTCCTAGAGGATTCGTTGCAACAATGGAGGTTCAGTTGACATTGCTGGACTAGATTCGGGAAGCTCAGAAGGATGACAAAGAGATCGCCGAGATAAAGGAGAAGATGGGCAAAGGAAAGGCCAAAGGTTTTGGTGAGGATGAGCATGATACCTTATGGTTTGAGGACCGAGTTTATGTGCCCAATTACCAGGAGATCAGGAAGTTAATACTTCAAGAGGCCCATGACTCACCATACTCGATACACCCCGGAACCACCAAGATGTATTTGGATTTGAAGGAACATTTCTGGTGGACCGGTATGAAGAAGGATATTGCCGAGTATGTAGCCGTCTATGATGTATGTCAGAGAGTAAAGGCAGAGCATCAGAAGCCAGCAGGACTGTTACAACCTATGCCGATACCCGAATGGAAGTGGGATAAACTTGGCATGGACTTTATCACCGGATTACCCAGGACCAAAGCAGGATATGATTCCATATGGGTAGTAGTTGATCGCTTGACCAAAGTAGCTCACTTCATCCCAGTAAAAACCACCTATACAAGTGCAAAGTTGTCCAAGATATATATTTCCAGGATCGTATGTCGGCATGGAGTTCCGAGGACCATCGTATCAGATCGAGGAACACAGTTTACCTCAAAGTTTTGGCATCAGTTACACCAGACTTTGGGAACGAGATTGGAGTTTAGTACAGCATTCCACCCGTAGACAGATGGACAAACTGAGAGAGTCAACCAAATTTTGGAGGACATGTTGAGAGCCTGTGCGCTAGATTATGGATCTAGTTGGGATGACAATTTGCCGTACGCAGAGTTATCGTACAACAATAGCTACCAAGCCAGTTTGAAGATGGCACCGTTTGAAGCCCTATATGGACGAAGGTGCAGAACACCGTTGATGTGGGATGAGGTAGGACACCGACAGTTGTTTGGACCAGACTTGATCAAAGAGTCTGAGGAGAAGGTTAAACTGATTCGTGACAGACTGAAGATTGCTCAGTCCAGGCAGAAGAGTTATGCAGACTCAAAACGCAAGGAGGTAAGCTATGAAATTGGAGACCGAGCATACATGCGAGTATCACCCTTGCGAGGAGTGAAACGTTTTGGAGTTAAGGGAAAGTTAGCCCCAAGATTTGTAGGACCGTATCGTATTTTGGAACGGATGGGAGAAGTTGCCTACAAGTTGGAGTTACCTGAGGGATTGTCAGGAGTTCATGACGTGTTTCACATTTCACAGCTGAAGAAGTGTCATGCTGAGATGGCCGATATACCGTTAAGAGATACAGTACCCCTGGAGGCGATTCAGTTGGACAGTGATTTGACTTATGAGGAGAAACTAGTTAAGATTCTTGAGTTTGCCAGCAGAGTCACCCGCAGTAAGGTTATCAAGTTTTGCAAAGTTCAGTGGAGCCACCATACCGAGGATAAAGCCACATGGGAACGAGAGGATGATCTCCGCAAAGACCACCCACTCCTATTTTCTAGCCAACCCGAATCTCGAGGGCGAGATTCATCTTAAGCGGGGTAGGTTTGTAAGATCCCAAATATTCAATTTGGAATGTTATACATTAGATCATCATTGCATATCATATTTTTGTTTGCTTTTGGTCTGATCCTAGAAATTCTATGCAACTCAAGGACCCTCGGAGAGAGTTGGGGATTTCGTTATTTTCATATTTGAGTTTTCTCAAATTTTGAGAATAGGATCGTTTGGTTTTGATTATTTTATCTTCAATTATTTCAATTATAAAAAAATATGACAGAGGGAATAAAATGACTTTCCCAAAATAAATAAATATTGAAGATTTAATAATAAAATCAAATAAGATTTTATTTCGGAGTTTTTCGCTATTTTATTTGAATTTAGGAAAAATGTGCATTTTTCAAAATTGCATTTAGGGCCCAAATAAATGTTCATCTTGTCCGGCTTGATTTTAGAAGTCGGGTAAAATTTATTTCGGGATTTTTGGAGTTAATTTAGTTTTTCTTTTGTTTGTTTTTCTACGCGAAATATTAAAAAAAAAACGCGCGCCCGACAGGGCCGAAGCCCAGCCGAGCCAGGCCGGCCCGCCCACACCACCGCCTCCGCAAGCCGGATCGGGACCGGAGTCCTGCCGCTGCCGCCGAGTCCTGGGAGGACACGCCTCCCGAGGCCGCCCCATTCCGCAAGTTGCCCCCCCCCAGTTATAAACCCCGCCGGAGCCCCCCTAGAGTCCCAAGTCGCCGCCGCCTGCCGTCGCCCGCGCCGCTGCTTGCCGCCACCCGCGCCGTTGCCCGGAGCCGCCGCCGCTTCCCGCCGCAGCCCCGCCACCCCACACCGCCCCGCCGCCGCGCCGGAGTCCCGCCAGAGCCCCGCCGGAGCCCTGTCGGAGCCGAGCCGAGGTAGCCGCCCCGGTTTTCTAACGAAAACCATTTGGTTTTTTAGAAAACCCTAGTTTTCGTTTTTTAAATAGATCGGGTTTTTTCCGGTTTATTTATTTAGCGAGCGTTCGCTCGTTCGTTCGTTTTAACGAACGCATTCTTCGTTTAGATGCAGATAACGAACGTCTGTTCGTTAATCCGTTCGTCACTTTTCTTTTTCTTGGATTTATTCCGCGATTTTTCTGATCGCGATTTCTGATCCGATCTTAGTTTTTGTTTATCTTTTCGCTCGTTTATCGGAATCAGGCGATTCAAGCGCCTGGAGTTTCGTCTCGAAACCCTCTTTCCGATTATCCAACTCAAACAAGTTTTTTCTACTGTAAAATTTGACGTAGTTCCAGATTAGTAAATGAAGCTTCTTTCTTTCGCCGTTTGAGTTTCGTTGCTCTTTTGATTTGATTCTTTTTGCAAACCGGAGTTCTTAAGTTGAACTTTCTGGTCAACTTCTCTTATTTGAGTTTTGCTTGTGCATCATTGCTTGTTACTTATGTATGCTATTATTTGCTTGCGATAGAATTCCCGGAGTGTGAAGTGTGTTACTACGAGTCTCTAGGATTCGCAGATCGTCAGCAAGGCAAGTAACACATTGATCATACTCTTTTCATACCCATTTTTTATGCATTAGTCCCAATCCTCAACATTGCATGATTAGGATGTCATTAGCTTGAGGGTTGGGAGGTAGTTGATGAGGTAGAACCTATTGCCCTGTTATATTCAAACCCATGGGAGTTACTTCTACGCTTGCTTATATTACTATGCCATGCTATGCTCGTAGACGTGGTCTGGGTTTGAGTGAAATCCATGACAGATGTGAGTTGTTAATTAATGGTTCAACTTAAGGTGGCAACCTAATCAAACAACTGGGTGGATTGAGGCACCTGGGGAACCCAGTGTTTCCTGTATTTTTTTTGGAAATCCCGGGGTTCCGTGTGATTTTACTATGGACCGGCACCTAGGCTCAAAGAGAACTGAGATGATTCATGCTAGAAACTTCCGTGTGCAGCCACAAGCTATTATGGGCTCTAGCATAGTTGAGTAGGTTACGTGAAGCTATTGAAGATGCAGATCAGCAGGTAGTGGGATGTAGGTTTGGTATGGTCTGTCCGGAGTAGAGAGTTAATGTTTCTGAAAGACTGTGTCTCGGTCATCCGTTTCTCAAACATCATGTAGTGCGAGAAATCCAACGGAGGCGATCGAGTCTTGTGGGGAAAAGTGCGCAAACCTCTGCAGAGTGTACAAACTAATCATGGTTAGCGGTGTCCCCGGTTATGGACAATTCTTGAGTATCTAGTACTTGGGTTATCACATGCATCTCATCATGTTTAATTAATATTGTTGGGTTTTTAATCACTTTAATTGGGATTGAGTCGGAGGAACCTTCTCAATGTTGTTTCAACCACCATGATAGTTAAATAAAAATCTATTCCTTTGTTGTGGGAAAAAATTGGCTTTTCGCAAAACTGTAACCATAGAGCTTTTCCACCAGCCAAATATGCATGTAGTGATAGAATTATTCTCTCATTGCTCTACTATGTTATATTGCCAGCATATTCCATGTGCTGACCCGTTTCGGGCTGCAACATATTATGTTGAAGACTTGTCAGACGAGGAGTAAGGTTCGTTAGGTTGTTGCCGTGCAGCTCAGCTATGCCGTTGGAGTTGATGAACTCACTTTATCTTCCAAGCCTTCCGTTGTTATCGTATTAGATGGCCTTAAGCCATATTATTGTAATAAGTTCTCTCTCTTGAGATATTCGATGTAATAAGTGAAGTGTGTGATTGCTACTCTGTTATAAATCCTTCATGTACTGTGCGCGTCAGCATTACTGATCCAGGGATGACACTGAAACACAGAGACTTGACCATCTGAGGTCGGGTCGCTACACCAAACCTCGGAAAAATAACTTCCTTAAGCATCTTAATAGAAGTTTTATGATCAGCACTACTAGTTGGAATAGCTTCTACCCACTTAGTAATGTAATCAACAACAACTAAAATATGTGTATAACCATTAGAGGCAGGAAAAGGTCCCATATAATCAAAGCCCCAAACATCAAATGGTTCAATAACAAGTGAATAATTCATAGGCATTTCATGACGTATACTAATATTACCAATTCTTTGACATTCATCACAAGAAAGGACAAACTTACGGGCATCCTTGAAGAGAGTAGGCCAATAAAAACCAGGTTGCAATACCTTATGTGCAGTTCTATCTCCAGCGTGGTGTCCTCCATAAGCTTCGGAGTGACACTTGCGTTGGATCTGTTCCTATTCATGCTAGGTACACAACGTCTAATAACACCATCTACTCCTTCTTTATATAGATGTGGGTCATCCCAAAAGTAATGTCTCAAATCATAGAAAAACTTTTTCTTTTGTTGGTATGTAAAACTAGGTGGGATAAATTTGGCAACAATGTAATTAGCATAATCAGCATACCATGGAGCAGTGTGAGAAGCACTTATGACATTTAATTGCTCATCAGGAAAGCTATCATCAATAGGTAGTGGGTCATTAAGAACATTTTCTAACCTAGACAAGTTGTCTGCAACGGGGTTCTCAGCTCCCTTTCTATCAATAATATACAAGTCAAATTCTTGTAGCAAGAGAACCCATATAATAAGTCTAGGTTTAGCATCTTTCTTTTCCATAAGATATTTAACAGCAGCATGATCAGTGTGAATATTTACTTTAGAATCAACAATATAAGGCCTGAACTTATCACAAGCAAATACAACTGCTAATAATTCTTTTTCAGTAGTAGCATAATTTCTTTGAGCATTGTCTAGAGTTTTACTAGCTTATTGAATAACGTTTAATTTCTTATCAACTCTTTGCCCTAGAATAGCACCTACATCATAATCACTAGCATCACACATAATTTCAAAGGGTAAATTCCAATCAGGTGGCTGAACAATAGGTGCAGAGATCAATGCTTTCTTAAGTATTTCAAATGCTTCTACACAATCATCATAAAAAACAAATGGTATATCTTTTTGTAATAAATTAGTCAGAGGCCAAGAGATTTTTGAGAATTCCTTAATGAACCTCCTATAAAAACCGGCATGACCAAGGAAACTTTTTATACCTTTGATGTCCTTGGGACATGGCCTCTTTTCAATAGCATCAACCTTGGCTTTATCAACCTCAATACCTCCTTCAGAAACTTTATGCCCCAAGACAATGCCTTCATTAACCATAAAGTGGCACTTTTCCCAGTTCAAGACAAGATTAGTTTCTTCACATCTCTGCAAAACTCGATCTAGGTTGCTCAAGCAATTATCAAAAGAGGGTCCATAGACGGAAAAGTCGTCCACGAAAACCTCACAAATCTTTTCACAAAAGTCAGAGAATATAGCCATCATGCATCTTTGAAAGGTAGCAGGTGCATTACATAAACCAAAAGGCATATATCTATAAGCAAAAGTACCAAAAGGGCAAGTAAAAGTAGTCTTTGATTGATCATTGGCTGACACAGGTATTTGAGAGAAACCAGAATAACCATCTAGAAAGCAAAAATGTGTATGTTTGGATAATCTTTCTAGCATTTGATCGATAAAAGATAAGGGGTAATGATCTTTTATTAGTAGCCTTATTTAGTTTGCGGAAATCAATTACCATCCTATAACCTATAATAATTCTTTGCGGAATCAATTCATCTTTATCATTAGGAACGACAGTAATACCTCCCTTCTTAGGGACACAATGGACAGGACTTACCTACTAACTATCAGCAACGGGATAAATTATACCTGCCTCAAGGAGCTTTAGTATTTCCTTTCTTACCACTTCTTTCATTTTAGGATTCAGCCGTCGTTGATGATCACGAACTGGTTTGGCATCTTCTTCCAAATTTATTTTATGTTGACATAGAGTGGGACTAATGCCTTTAAGATCATCAAGAGTATATCCAATAGCAGCACGGTGCTTCTTCAGAGCTTTCAATAATCTCTCTTCTTCATGCTCTGAAAGGTTAGCACTAATAATAATAGGATATATCTTTTTCTCATCAAGATAAGCATATTTAAGAGTATCAGTCAACAGCTTAAGCTCAAATACAGGATCACCCTTGGGTGGAGGAGGAACCACTAGGATTTCAACAGGCAAATATTGTTCTAAAGGATCACTAGGAGGTACGGCAATAGAAGCAAGAACAATAATTTCATCCTTACTAGGTAATTCCTCTTCACGGTGTTGTCTACTAAATTTAGAGAAATTAAACTCATGAGACATCTCACCCAAACCAATAGTAACAACATCCTTTTCGTAGTCTATCTTAGCATTAGCAGTGTTCAAGAAGGGTCTACCAAATATAATGGGACAAAAGCTATCTTGTGGGGAACCAAGAACAAGAAAATCAGCAGGATATTTAGTTTTCCCACACAAGACTTCAACATCTCTAACAATTCCAATGGGTGATATGGTATCTCCATTAGCAAGTTTAATGGTAACATCAATATCTTCTATCTCAGCAGGTGCAATATCATGCATAATTTCTTTGTATAAGTCATGAGGTATAGCACTAGCACTAGCACCCATATCACACAAGCCATGATAACAATGATCTCCTATTTTAACAGAAATAACAAGCATGCCTACCACAGGTCTATGTTTATATTTAGCACAAGGTTTAGCAATTCTAGCAGTTTCCTCACAGAAATAAATAACACGCCCATCAATATTATCAGACAAGAGATCTTTAATAATAGCAATATTAGGTTCAACTTTGATTTGCTCAATAGGTGTATAAGTCCTAATATTGCTTTTACAAACCAAAGTTGAAGCTTTAGCATGATCCTTTATTCTAACAGGGAAAGGTGGTTTCTCAACATAAGAAGTAGGGACAATAGGATCATTATAAGTGACAGTCTTTTCTTCAACTTTAATAGGTGCAGCTGCTTTTACTTCTATGGGAGGATGATATTTAAACCACTTCTCCTTGGGGAGATCAACATAAGTAGCGAAAGATTCACACAAAGAAGCTACTATCTCAGAGTCAAGTCCATATTTAGTGCTAAACTTACGGAAAACATCGGTATCCATAAAAGATTTAACACAATCAAACTTAGGTGTCATACCCGACTCCTTACCTTCGTCGAGATTTCAATCTTCAGAGTTGTGTTTAATTCTATCCAATAAACTCCATTTGAATTCAATAGTCTTCATCATAAAAGAGCCAGCACAAGAAGTATTGAGCATGGTGTGATTGTTATCAGAAAGCCGAGCATAAAAACTTTGAATAATTATTTCTCTTGAGAGCTCATGATTGGGGCATCAATATAACATTGATTTAAGCCTCCCCCAAGCTTTAGAGATGCTTTCTCCTTTGCGAGGCCAAAAATTATATATATATATATATATATATATATATGTATATAATTGCGATCACGATGAACAAGATGCATAGGATAAAACTTCTGATGAAATTCCAATTTCAATCGTTTATATTTCCATGATCCCTATGAACAAGATGCCTATACTATGTCAATGCATCTCCCTTCAAAGATAAAGGGAAGACCTTCTTATTAATAACATCATAGGGTATACCTGCAAGCTTAAATAATCCACATACTTCATCCACATAGATTAGGTGCTCATCGGGATGCTTTGTTCCATCTCCTACAAAAGGATTAGCTAGCAGTTTTTCTAACATACCGAAGGAACTTCAAAGGGAACATTTTCATTTTCAGTAGGTTCAGTAGGTTGAGGAGCAACTATTTGCTCTACTAGTCGGGGTGAAGATACCCTGAACAAGCCCCTCGGAAGATTTCTTTCCATAGTAACAAGTGACAGAAAATTTCAGCACACTATATAAATTTTTTTTCTTACCAAATTCCACCTACCAAAGGCGCTTCACTCCCCGGCAATGGCGCCAGAAAAGAGTCTTGATGACCCACAAGTATAGGGGATCTATCGTAGTCCTTTCTATAAGTAAGAGTGTCGAACCCAACGAGGAGCAGAAGGAAATGATAAGCGGTTTTCAGCAAGGTGTTTTCTGCAAGCACTGAAATAATAGGTAATAGTAGTTTTGTGATAAGATAAATTGTAACGAGCAACAAGTAAAAAAAGTAAATAAAGTGTAGCAATGTGGCCCAATCCTTTTTGTAGCAAGGGACAATCCTGGAGAAACTCTTATATAGAGAAAAGCGCTCCCGAGGACACATGGGAATATCGTCAAGCTAGTTTTCATCACGTTCATATGATTCGCGTTCGGTACTTTGATAATTTGATATGTGGGTGGACCGGTGCTTAGGTGCTGTTCTTAATTGAACAAGCATCCCACTTATGATTAACCTCTATTGCAAGCATCCGCAACTACAACAAAAGTATTAAGGTAAACCTAACCATAGCATTAAACATATGGATCCAAATCAGCCCCTTACGAAGCAACGCATAAACTACGGTTTAAGCTTCTCTCACTCTAGCAACCCATCATCTACTTATTACTTCCCAATGCCCTCCTCTAGGCCCAAATAATGGTGAAGTGTTATGTAGTCGACGTTCACATAACACCACTAGAGGATAGATAACATACATCTCTTCAAAATATCGAACAAATACCAAATTCACATGACTACTAATAGCAAGACTTCTCCCATGTCCTCAGGAACAAACGTAACTACTCACAAAGCATATTCATGTTCATAATCAGAGGGGTATTAATATGCATAAAGGATCTGAACATATGATCTTCCACCAAATAAACCAACTAGCATCAACTACAAGGAGTAATTAACACTACTAGCAACCTACTAGTACCAATCCCGGACTTGGAGACAAGAATTGGATACAAGAGATGAACTAGGGTTTTGAGAGGAGATGGTGCTGGTGAAGATGTTGATGGAGATTTCCCTCTCCCGATGAGAGGAGCGTTGGTGATGACGATGGCGATGATTTCCCTCTCCCGAAGGGAAGTGTCCCCGGCGGAACAGCTTTGCCGGAGCCCTAGATTGGTTCCGCCTAGGTTCCACCTCGTGGCGGCGGAGTCTCATCCCGAAAGGTTGCTTCTGATTTTTCTTCGGACGAAGGACTTCATATAGCAGAAGATGGGCATCGGAGGGCCACCAGGGGACCCACGAGGCAGGGGCGCGCCCAGGGGGTAGGGCGCGCCCCCACCCTCGTGGGCAGGGTGTGGCCCCCCTCTGGAACTTCCTGCGCTCAATATTTTTTATATATTATGAAAATAACTTCCGTGGAGTTTCAAGACTTTTGGAGTTGTGTAGAACAGGTCTCTAATATTTGCTCCTTTTCCAGCCCAGAATTCCAGCTGCTGGCATTCTCCCTCCTTAAGTAAACCTTGTAAAATAAGAGATAATATGCATAAGTATTGTTACATAACATGTAATAAGATCCCATAATGCAATAAATATCGATATAAAAGCATGATGCAAAATGGACGTATCACAGAGTTACAAGCGCCAGAAGAGAAGCCGGATCATACTTATTGGACTATTCATTTCGATGGGTCCACGCAATTGGAGGGCACGGGGGTTGGAGTCGTCTTAACTTCCCCACGAGGTGATAAGTTTTGTTATGTTCTCCATTTAAAGTTCCCTTGCACTAACAATGTAGCTGAATATGAGGCTTTACTACATGGTCTTCGAATGGCTAAGGAGATGAACTTAAGACGGGTTAAGTGCTTCGGTGACTCGGACCTGGTGGCTCAACAAGTGTCGGGTACTTGGGATTCCAAATGGCGGCATATCGACGAGAGGTGGATATTGTTGCAGGTCACTTCAAAGGTTATCAAGTTGATCATGTGGACCGGAGGAAGAACGAAGCAGCAGACGCTTTAAGCCGTTTGGGCTCTCAGCATAAACCGGTTCCACCCTACATCTTTCTGGATGTGTTTCATATTCCGTCCGTCCATCTCCCCATAGAGGAGGATCTAGTTGTTCCTAATTCGGAGGCTCAGTTGGTGGCAGCTCTCCATGTTATCCTGGATTGGACGGTCCCATATTTGGCGTATATGAACCGGGGCGAGTTACCGGAGGATGAAACTTCGGCCAGACAGATAATCCGGCAGTCCAAGTCCATGACTATTGTCAATGGAGAATTACATCATTACAGTGTGACAGGGGCGTTTCAGTGTTGTGTATCTCCTGAAGAAGGCCATGAAATTTTGCGTGAGATCCACGAAGGAGATTGTGGTCACCACGCCGGTTCAAAGTCTCTCGTAGCCAAGGCTTTTCGTAACGGTTTCTATTGACTAACGGCTCATGCTGATGCTGAGGACTTGGTCAAAAGGTGCGACTTGGGGGCTGGATATGGTTGGTCCCTTTAAGAGATCAAAAGATAAGAAGACCCACCTTCTGGTGGCAGTTGATAAGTTCACTAAGTGGATGGAGGCAGAGCCAGTTAGAAAGTGCGATGCAGCTACGGCAATTCAATTCATCAAGAAGGTGGTTTTTTGGTTTGGCTTTCCACACAGCATTATCACTGATAATGGCACTAATTTGTCCAAAGGTGCTATGAAAGAGTTCTATCAACGTGAGCACATCCGGCTTGACGTATCGTCAGTGGATCACCCCCAGTCTAATGGTCAAGCGGACAGAGCCAATCAAGAGATCTTGAGAGGCATCAAACCCCGGCTCATGGTTCCTTTGCAACGCACGCCGGGTTGTTGTGTGGAGGAGTTACCTTCTGTGTTATGGAGCATCAACACTACACCCAACAGATCTACGGGTTACACGCCTTTTTTCATGATTTACGGAGCAGAGGCGGTCCTCCCTAGTGACATCCGTCATGACTCGCCTCGTGTGGCGGCTTATGTCGAAGCTGACAATGAGAAGACACGACAGGAAGCGCTTGACTTGTTAGATGAGGAGCGTGACATTGCATCAGCTCGTTCGGCGATTTACCAGCAAGATCTGCGTCGCTATCACAACCACCGGGTTAGAACCAGAACTTTTCAAGAAGGCGATCTGGTGCTCCGACTCATCCAGGATCAGACTGATATGCACAAGTTATCCCCGCCTTGGGAAGGACCCTTTGTGGTCAGCAAGAATCTGCATAACAGGTCATACTACCTTGTAGATGTTCGAGAGCACAAAGACTCGCGTAAATCGGAGGAGGAGACCCACCGGCCGTGGAATATCGCTCATCTTCGGCCTTACTATACTTGAGCCACAGGCTCTGCTTACGTACATAGTTATGACAATGTATATATTCTGATCAATATAATAATCCAGAGCCTCAGCTAAAGCGGGGTATCTGTTGTTTTTCTTACATCATGAGTGGTTACATGGGGGCTTCTGTTTATAAAGCAGAGTCCGGTTTACCCCTTGATTCAGGTTATAAATCCATATATAAAGATCACTTGGGGGCTTGGTCGTATTCGAACCATAGCTACACCTCTTGATCGGCACAAGGCCACCAGGAAAATCACTTGGGGGCTTGGTCGTATTCAAACCATAGCTACACATCTTGATCGGCTCAAAGTCAAAAGAAAATTACTTAGGGACCAAAGAGAGTGTTGCAAAAGCGCAACTCAAACATAGGCACCCACTGAGCACAGCTCAAAATATTGCTTGGGGATTCTTTGCTTCGCAATGAACAAAGAATCTACACTTGTAATAGGCTATCAAGCCACGGCTTGGAAGCCAGGTGTATTCACCTAAAACCCCGAGTTATCCTGCCTTCTTAAGTAAGCCACTCCGTCCAGGTAAACCTGGTATGACCCGCCGAACTTTTGACAAGTCAATCTCATAGACCCTGAACTTGTCAAAGTTAAAACGACGTTTGGTTAAAGATTGAGGTCCATCTTAAAAGGCTTGGTAAAATGGTTAAACTCAGTGGCCTGGTAGCCCATGAAAAGCCTCGATTTGGGGCCTGGCAGCCCGTGGAAAGCCTCGCATGTTCCTTTTATGCTTTTATTTGCCAAGTTCTTTTTCCTTGGATGAGATTTATAATATTTTCTGATAAACCACTAGTAGAAAACAGGGCTTTGGTCACAGGGCAATATTCACATTAGTCCCGGTTCATTGCGAACCGGGACTAATGTGAGCATTGGTCCCGGTTCGTGCGGCTAAAGGCATTAATCCCGGTTCAAATGAGCCCTTTAGTCCCGGTTTCAGACATGAACCGGGACTAAAGGGTGTGATGCCCTTTAGTCCCGGTTTGTGTCTCAAACCGGGACTAAAGATTAGACCTTTAGTCCTGGTTTGAGACCTTCAGTCTCGGTTTGAGACACAAACCGGGACTAAAGGGTGTGATGCCCTTTAGTCCCGGTTTGTGTCTCAAACCGGGACTAAAGGTCCCATTTTCAAACTCTACCCCCCCGTGGATCACCTTTTTTTTGAAAAAATCAAAAGAAAATGATAAAAACTTCAAAAAATAAAATCCTTCGAGAGCTAGTTATATTACTACATCTACTAGTTAGGAAAATTTAAAAACTTAAATTTGGACATGTTTTGCAAAAAATGTAAAACAGCTATAACTTTTGCATACGATGTCGGAAAAACGTATAATATATCAAAAAGTTCAGAACGAAAATCTGCTTCCGATTTTGACAGCCTACGACCTGTTTGCAAATTTTTAGAATCCTCAAATTCCAAAAGGAAAAAAGTATGCTCAAATTTCAGTTTTTTTGTATTTTCGTTAAATCTGGTCAAACTACTTATTCAAGAAGTATTAGTGTTACTAAATAATTATTCAAGAATATTAGTGTTACCAAATAATTATTTCAGTTTTTTTGAATTTTTGTCAAATCTGGTCAAATTGTGGTCTAACAATAGTCAAACTATGGTCAAACTACTTATTCAAGAAATATTAGTGTTACTAAATAATTATTTCAGTTTTTTTGAATTTTGGTCAATTCTGGTCAAACTGTGGTCAAAATATGGTCAAACTATTTATTCGAGAAATATTAGTGTTACTAAATAATTATTGTTTTGTACAATAATAGTTTCAAACTCAAACAGTGAAATGTGTGACTTCATGCTTAAGCTAAACTCCTGAGGGTTAATAGGATTGACATCTTACTATTGTGTGGAAAACAACAAGTGCAGACTTGGAAACGAAGGAGAATAGAACCCGAAAGTTAAGCATGCTCGGGCTGGACTAGTGAGAGGGATGGGTGACCGGTCGGGAAGTTAGATGATTTGGAACGATGAGGGGTGATTAGAGATTAGAGGTTAAATTGAGCAGTGATGATGGGTCGGTGATTTGAGATTAAATTATAAAATAATTCTGAAATTTGAAAATCGAGAAAAAAATTCAAAATTTTACCTTTAGTCTCGGTTGATGTTACCAACCGAGACTAAAGGTGGAGCTGGTGGAGCTCTAGCCAGCGTCCACGTGGAGGGCCTTTAGTCCCGGTCCGTGTAAAAACCGGGACTAAAGGGGGGCCTTTAGTAACGACCCTTTAGTCCTGGTTCAAAAACCGGGACTAAAGGCCCTTATGAACCGGGACTAATGACCCTTTTTCTACTAGTGAACTGGTGTTTGTTGACCCGGCTCGGCTTTCAAACTACAAGTTGTCAGTACATGATAAGTTATAATCCGGAGCTTATTAGCCCGGTCTGGTTTCGACTCTAAGTCGTGAGTGTTATGTATGGATAATCCGGTGTTTATCACAACCCGATACGGTTTTATCATAAACCGGCACAATATGGAAGGGGTTATCAGTACTCGTGATTAGGGTCATCACCCTTACTATAAAAATTGGTCAACCAATGATGTGATTCAATGACACAGGTATCATTTATTCTCATATTTGATTTTCTTTTTAGAGCCTTGGTTATAAACCCTGGTTATATATCTAGGCATCATGGCCCGTCCGGCGGTAAACCGTCAGGACACTTTCAAATGTCATGTACGCAGGAACAGTTGGAGTAAAGTGCTATGGATTATGAGCATAATAAGCAAGGCGGATTAACAGTGTCAGGCAAAACAAATATGCGTGATGGCATAGCAGACTAAGAGTTTGAACTAGCCTATTACAAGGCGCTTTAATGGCCAAAAGAATAATTGTTTTTCAGCAAGTGTTGCAGCACACAGAAGGCTAAACCGGTCTCCGGATCATGACTCGTGACCAGGCTGACTTAACGGCTACGGATCATCTTGCGCCGATTCATCTTCCTCATCTTAACCCAACAGCTGGAAGTCAATGTTCGCCCAATCGATCCTAGTTAGGGCTTGGAACACAGCTTCATCGCTTATAAGTGTGGACGGTTCAACGTTAGGGGCATAGGTGTGCTTACGGATTGGCGGGATGAGATTTTGAGCCTCAGGAGTTGGTGCAGCAACCCGTTTGTTGTTGACGTCATAACTCGCCTGATAGTGTGAAAGGTCAGCCTCTTCAGCTAATTGGCAAGCCAGTGGACACATCTCTCTGGTTATAACCCGGAGGGCATCATTGTCAAATTCTGATCCGTCCTTCCTTAAGCTCGGATAGCCTTTACCCACATCCACCGGATCAAGATCAGGCACCCATGCTTTAGCCCGGGTTAGCGCGGTCAGAGCACCCGCCCTTGCAGCCGATCTTTTTAATTCTTGAACCCGAGTAGGCAGCATTGACAACCTTTCTAAAGTTTCTTTGATTAAGGTTGGGGGTGGCTTGTTATGAAGCAGTGCATATGACCCGTTGCGCGCCGGTATATAACTTCTCTATAAGAGTATAGGCATCCTTGAGCTTCTTCTGTATGTCAGAGCCCAGATGACTAATGCGAATTCATGCATCATTGCGAACATTAGTAAACTGGCAACGTATGGGACGATATGTTGAAAACTTAAGGCAAGGATATTTACCAAACACAGCAGCAGTCATGGTGTGTATTTGCCGCTTCACACCAGTCAACTCGTCTACCACCAGTTTAAGAGCTGCTTCTGGGTCCTCGGCTCTTTTTTGCAATGCGGATTTTTCTATGTCCCAATCCGCCCGCTCCTTGTTGAAACCCTCCTTCGGCTTTTCCATGGCGGCTAAGGCACTGGTCAGCTCATCTTTGGCTTTGGAGGCTTCGGCTTGCTGGGACTTGATGTTTTCTTGTAGATCAGCAGTTTGGGCTTCCTTTTTGCTCAGTTCAGCCTATAAGAGAAAAGCATATTATGAGTTGATGGCACATATTTGAAGTACCAAGCACATAACAAGTTATACACTTGATACTTGGGGGTTAATGCCTATTTGCTCATTATCACAAATTTTTACAAAGTCCCAAGCATAATACAAGTATTATTCTTGGCACTTGGGGGCTAATGTATGTTTGCTCAAAGTAGCATTATGGGTATTCTTCTAAAGACCCGGTTTAGCTTGAAAAGATAAACCAGCCCTTGGGGTGACACATACGAAAGTGACAAAGTTATGATTCTAAAGTCCCGGTTCATCTTCGTCAGTTAAACCGGCCCTTGGGGACTACACCGGCGAAAGTTACAATATTACAAATCTAAAGTACCGATTCATCTTACAAAGATAAACCGGCCCTTGGAGGCTAAGCATGCAAAGTTGAGGTATTATAAAGTTCCGGTTTAGATTGACATCATAAACCGGCCCTTGGGGGCTACTGGAGTTGATATTTGAAATTGGACATAAGAGAGAAACAGTTATGTAGTTACCTCATATCGCTCCTTCATCAGATTCACTAAGCCGGCTTCATAGTCGCGTCTTGTGTATAGACGGTTCAAGAAGCCAGAATGAATATCTTGGGCATTGAGATGAGCATAGCTTGATAAATCGACATTCCACTTGCCTTCGCCCATAGCAGAAAGCTCGTCCTTGGCATTATGCTTCGATAAGGCAACATGATTGCCAGGGGCGGTGTGACCGAAGCCAATAATCATAATGCCATCCTCCTTGTCATCAGCAGCCTTCGATGGAGTTGACGATTTATCAGCAGCCTTAGCTGGGCTGGACGGATTGTCATTAGTTCGGATCGGGCTTGTTGGTTCATCAGCATGGCCCGTTGTGTCAACTTCTACTTGTTCAGCAAAGAAGTCATGATCTTGTGGCGGCGGATCATCAAGCATGGCATCAACATTTGTTCCTTCTGGGTCTGGAGTTTTTTCCGGTTCAATAACTACATTATCGTCCGCCGGTTTATTTAACCGGGCCTTCTTGCCGGGTCTAGGCTAGGCGCTGCAAACAAACATGAAGATCAATAAATTGGACCGATATAATATAGTAAGGATAAAATCAAAACCTAACTCACCCAGGATTTGTCTTGAGGGGTGGAAGTTGTGTGGTCGTTGACTCGCCAGAAGATGAATTAGGTGTGCCCTAATAATTTGAATCAGACGGATTAAGAGGCTATGAGAAACAACCCGCCTTGGGGCAAGAAGTATCAGGAATATAAGAGACCTCTGATCGATGTTTCCGGACTAGAGTGTTCAGTAAACCGGCGGAGGTAACTACCTGGCCGCTGTGCCAGGTTGTGCGGCGGGCTTCGTGTTGTTGTTTCTTCAAAAGAAAGTTTGGGTCCAAGTGATATAGGGGGTGAGAAAATTTTATTTTCCAGTTTGCTTGACGGATTTTCTGTGTTGGCAGAGGATCTGAACTGGAGGAAAAGATAATTACCTCTGCATCCTCAGCTTGGCTGCCTTCAGCATCGTCCTGATAATAGTCATTGTCAATGAGGTGTATGAAAAAAGAACCAAGGGATTCAAGTTCTACCTCTAAGTCCGGATTATCCAAGTCAGCATCAGCATTGGCTTCAGAAGACTCAGTGGTCTTCTTCTTGGCAGGATTTTTCGTAACCTTGGTCTTAGGGCGAGGTGTCTTGGCCGGTTTATCTTGTGGCTTCTTTTTCCAGAACAGATCATCGCCCTGTCAAATATGGACAAAATTTTGAGAGAGTATTTAAAAGGATTAAGTTAAAACAAAAAATTTATATGATTCTTACAGCTGGCGGTTTGTTGGAAGTGCAGAATGGACTAAAGCCGGTCCTGCTACAGACAGCCTCCGGTTCATTGAGTATTTTCTTGACAGCCTCAGTAACTTCGGCATCTGTTAGCTGAATATCAATATGTCGTTGAGGATCTTTCAAACTCCCTGTATACTCACACATTAAACCGCGACGCCGGCTTAAGGGAAGAATGCTCCAGGATATCCAGCAGCGAACAAAGGCGACGCTTGTTAAACCATTCGCCATAAAGGCTCGGAGCTTAGAGAGCTGTGGGCCGTAGTTGGACCATTCCTTTGTAGTCAACCTCTGAGGAAATGGATGTGTGTTGCTAAGCCGGTGAGGACGGTAACCCGGCAGTGGATTTTCATCAGTTGGGGACGTGTCTTGGCAATAAAACCAAGTCTGATTCCAATCTTTGGGTGACTATGGAGCTTGGCATGAGGGAAGCTAACGTCTTTTCTCTTTTGAATCGCCATTCTACCAAGTTCAGTGTTGGGTCCGTCTGTGAACTCTGTTCGACGGTTCAAATAGAAGAAATTCGTAAACAGTTCAACTGTGGGTTCCTCTTGGAGATAAGCCTCGCAAAATACTTGGAAATTGCAAACGTTGGACACATAGTTTGGTCCAACGTCCTGAGGATGGAGTTGGAAGCTAGCAAGTATGTCTCAGAAAAACTTTGATCCGGGAGGGCTAAAACCTCGACCTAGGTGGTCAGCAAACATGACTACTTCTCCATCTTTGGGCTCAGGAGGATTTTCTGGACCGGGGACCCTTCATTGGATAACTTCTTTCTTTGCTAAGGTGCCAGTTGCGTCGCAGCCCTCTAGTTGCTCTTCCATAACCTGGGAAGGGACCCAGTTACAGGCATAAAATTGTTTGTCCATTGCAATGAAAAGATGGAAAACGATAAATGTCGGTTTACGATTTATGACAGACAAGTGTAAAGCAACGCAAGATCAGAAGCAGAAACAGAGGCATATACACATTGTTAAACCGGAGTTTTGACATTATTAAACCGGAGTCCGACATTGAAAGAGTTACAAAGATAAATGAATCAGCGGTTTAAGAGGTTACTAATGGTACCTGCCGGATTATCCTTTTCTAAAATGTTAAACCGCCTACTTTGATATGGAGGGTACAGATCTAAAATTCCTAAGTGAGGGAAAAACAAGTTTCACAGATTGATACGATAAATTCAGATCTGCGGTGCGACAGAAACTAGAATATATTCAGACCTAAATTTCAGGTGCCTAAACAGTTCATCAGGTTCAGATGAGTTCTTCCATATGAAGGGGATGCTCTATTGAGGAAAAATAAACTATAATTACAATGGCAAAGGAAAATATCAGATCTAACTTGCCATTTACGCTACTAAGAAGAACAGGGAAGAACAGCTCTGGAACTTCAATGAATACAAACCCTAATGACAAGATCTGGGGTGGAAGGAAAGAAGGCTTACCAGTGTCACAGGAACAGCGGAGAGGGGCCGTGGCTTTCTGGTTCGATCAAGGCGATGCAGCGGTCGTTGTTGGGGCAGAAGCGAAGGTCGACGACGGCAGCAGAGCTCGAACGTTCGGGCGACGCGAGGAAGAGGACGATGTGAAGGGGCACGAAGGGGAAAAGTGAAAATGACTGTTGGCCTTATTTATAAGGTGAATGGATAAGTGACAGGCGCGAGAATCGAGGAGCCCAAAGGCTGGATATGTGACAGAGTTGTCGCCTCAATTGTCGGAGGCTCATTAATGAAGGTGAGATATATGCAATGTTTAATAACAGGTTACGTCATGGCGGTTTATCATGATTCTGGAAGATGACGTCATGGCGGTTTACGAGATTTATCCGAAGGTGCTGAAGGAGGAATTTTTCTCAAGTGTTGAAGACTGACATGAACCAGTTTAAATCAATCTGGGGCCTAATATTGGGGTTATTACTATTGGGTGTAAACTGGCCAGGAGAGGCCGGATTATCCCAGTAACGAGTTATTCGTATTTGAAGCACATGAAGACAAGGAGTGTGTCACTTTACAAAGGCCCAGGGCCAAAAGGCGGATTATGGTCTGTAGACATAAACCGCCATATCATATGTAACTTGTGTTGTAAGATAAGAAAGGTAGAAACCGAGCCGGACACGTTTATGAGCCGGCCTCGGGATTCTGTAAACCGACGGGCGACCCATGTATATAAGGGGATGACCCGGCAGCGGTTTAGAAAAAAACGACAACACGAGAGCTAGGCATAGCGGATTCGCTCCCTGGTCATCGAAACCCTAGCAATTCCACAACAACTGGATTAGGCCTTTACCTTCACCGCAAGGGGCCGAACCAGTATAAACTCTTCGCGTCATTTGTCCGCTTTAACCCCTTTAAGCTAACCCGTCGCGATGGCTCCACGACTAAGTCCTTTCACTAGGTCATCTGTCGTGACAAAACCACGACAGTTGCCGTCCTAGCCAACGTGCCTGAAAAAATTGAGCGCCTGGCTCGCACCTGGGATACTAAGTACAGTTTTGTGCCTGGTCAGCCAAACCCTGTTTGGTTCGTGTCCAGGCCTGGTGGTGGGTTAGACAAGTCACATCATCATACTAGTTGTATTTAGTTCTGCCATGCATGATTAGTAGTCTCAGGCACCTAGGCTAATGGCGCTCACATATTCCCAAGACAGGCTAACGATGCCTTTGGATTCCTAGGCTAGGCTAGCTTCAAGTTCAGGCACGAACCAAACAGAGTACAGGCAGATCTTAGGGAAGTGCCAGTCCAAATTTTCTTCACGACACGAACCAAACAGCCCCTTTATCTATTTTCACCTTCTCAGCCGCTCCAACTTTTGAACAAACCATGTATATGTCTAATTACAAAAAAAACTACGGCACACCATTGTATTTTTTTCTTCCAATGGACCGGTGTAAATTCAAGGAGGGTAAAAGGATGCGGCAGGCTGGCAACACATGTTGGTTGTTTCTTAAATTCGTTAGTCCCGGCAGTCTGGCCCTGTGGCCTAGATGATGGCACAATATACCACATTTGATCTGAAAACCTATATGTTGTACGTGGCATCGTTTTCTACATCTCGCATGTAAGCAATGTCAATGGCCCGAGTGTCGTTGTTGGCATCGTCAATAATGCCAGCCAACTTTGCTGTGTGGCCCAACTGTGGTAGCAGGGAACACTTTGTTTTCAGTAACAGCAATTGTGGAAATGAAATCTTCAGGCCGCAATAGGGTCCATGCTGACTATACCAGGAGTCACCAAGCTGAAGTATGTTCATGATGATGGCATTCTCGTCATTTCTGTCGACTGTTCACCAGCATTTGGAAAACACTCTCATCTTCACACTGATGGATATGTAGTGTCTTGTAAGTTGTAATACAGACGATTGTTTTGCTTCTAGTTTTCTACAAAAAAAATTCGAAGCGGAGGCAAAAAATTTAGCTCATCCATTAAATAAGAGGAGAAAAGAGATTTACAAGTAACCCACGGTCACAGCATGGCGATTACTCGCGTACAACAACAAGCCCTAGTTTCTTAGCACACGCGGTAACCCAAAGATTGGCCTCAACAACTATGCTATTAAGGATGATTGGCGGCAGGGCACTCTTGTGTCGGAAAACTCGGGCGTTTCTCTCGTTCCAAATAGACAAAGAGACAAGCATGGTGAGGGAGGCCATAGCTCGCCTGTTGGGGTTACGCATGTCAGTTCTCTGATCCCACCATCTCACGAGTGAGTCCTCAAGCTGCCAGTTGGAGGTGTCAATGTGTGCGAGCCCAAACTTCTCAATGATCAAGCGCCATAGTCTAATGGAGAAGCGGCATTGGACGAAGAGGTGGATGCCCGTTTCTTGCTGTCTCTTGCAAAGAGGGCAGAGACCACAATTATCCCATCCACGCCGCTCCAGCTGGTTGGTGGTCCATATCCGACCATGCAAAGCAAGCCACGCGACGAATTTGACCTTTGGAGGAGCCCACGCTTTCCAAACATGAAGTCCATGGGAGAGAGCGTTAAGCCAAGAAATTGAGCCCTGTATGCAGTTGCCGCCGTGTATATTCCGTCCACTGCATGCTTGTAAACGATGTCATCCTCGGCACGGTCATCAATTTGAAAGACATTCACAAGCATCCATAAGGAGAAAAGCTCCTGAATGTGGCCTTCGGAGACGATGGTTTGGGGTTTGATCTTTACCATCCAGGCATTCCCACGAAGGGCCTCGCGTACTTTCCAATTCTTTCTTGTGGAGGCCTCATGGATCAGAGGAGCGACATCCTTGGTCTTGCGGCCAAACAACCATGGGGAGTCCCAGAAAGTCATTTTAGCCCCATTCCTAATGGTGATGGTGGTAGAAGCATAGAAGAAGTCTAGATCTTCGACGGTACACGGGTTTCCCAACCCAACCCAAAGTTTGTTGGGTTCCTTCCATTCATACTATGGCCATCGTAGGCGCAAAGCTCTAGTGAATTTGTCGATGTTGAGGACCCCAAGGCCTCCAAAAGCCTTAGGCCGGCAAACCACATCCCAATTGACCTTACATTTTGCACCGGTCATCTTGTTAGAACCTGACCAAAGAAAGGCCCTCTCAATCTTGTTGAGATTATGTAGGGTACCCTGTGGCACAATGAGAGGCGTGATGGAGAAAACTGCTTGGGAGGTGATGACTGATCTGACAAGGGCCGTGCGCCCAATAGTAGTGATGTTTAGGCCATCCCACGTCACCAATTTACTGGCCGCCTTATCTTCTAAGTATTGAGAGTCCATCTTCCTTAGCTGCCAAACTGAGAGCGGGAGGCCCAAATATTTTATTGGGCATGAGGCACGGAACGCTGGAATGCTTTGCAAGATGCCCTCATAGGGAGTTGGTTGCACCTAATGGGCACAACCGGGCTCTTAAGGAAGTTGGTGCATAGCCCTGTCACTTCTCCAACTCCCTTTAGGATGGCCGAAAGGTTGTCGATATCCCTCTTAATCGGAGCCATGAAGATGGCTGCATCATCCGCGTACAGGGAGGTTCGTATCATGGCACCGCACCCTCGGATCTTGTGGATGATACCTTTGCTAGTTGCGAGGTCAAGGATTTGGTGCAGGGGTCAATGTCAAGGACGAACAACAACGGGGATATGGGATCCCCTTGCCGAAACCCACGGCCATGCTTGATGGGCGGGCCTGGGAGACCGTTGAGCAATATGCGTGAGGAA
Source organism: Aegilops umbellulata (assembly GCA_032464435.1). Classification (NCBI taxonomy): domain Eukaryota; kingdom Viridiplantae; phylum Streptophyta; class Magnoliopsida; order Poales; family Poaceae; genus Aegilops; species Aegilops umbellulata. Next base: position 534,663,980 of record CP136055.1, read on the forward strand.
GACATTGGGAGCAAAGCGGCAATCCAATTCCGAAATTTGCAAGGAAACCCCTTGCGTTGCAACAACTCAAGGATGTATTCCCACTTGACCGATTCGAAAGCTATTTTGATGTCGAGCTTGAAGAGGAGGGCGGGCGTCTTGCATTTGTGCAGCCGACGTGCAAAGTTGTGGACGTACATGAAATTGTCATGAATACTCCTCTTCTTAATGAATGCACATTGGACGTTCGAGACAAGGGCATCCATGTGGGGGGCAAGCCTCAGAGATAATATCTTGGCAATAATTTTGGCGATGGCGTGCATGAGGCTAACTGGCCTATAATCTGAAATGCCTTCCGCCCCATCCTTCTTGCGAAAGAGCACCACGTTGGTGGAGTTTAGCCATTGCAAGTGGGCAGTGTGGAGGGAGTCGAAGCATTGAATCACCTTCATGACATCATGCTTGATGGCTGGCCAACACCGCTTGAAGAAGGTGCCCGTGAGGCCATCTGGACCGGGGGCCTTGTCCCCAGGCATTTCTTTGATAGCCGCCCACACCTCGTCCTCGGAGATTGGGTCACCCAGATGGAGCAAGTCATGAGTTTGGATGTCAAGCTCATCCCAGTTAAAGTCGACATTGCTCGTGTTTCCTTTCCCCATGACCCCTTGGAAGTGATCATGGATTATCCCCTCTTTTTGTCCATGGTCGATCACCCAGCCGTGATCATGCTTGATCCTATGTATGTGCTTTTTCCTTCGTCTAGCGTTAATGCAACGGTGGAAGAATTTTGTGTTGGCGTCACCCTCCCTGAGATTTGCAATTCTAGCGCATTGTCGTTTCCTTGCCCTCTGGAGAACCGCAAGGCTGATCTGTAACGCCCTCGATGCGGCTATATCTCCCACGTGTCGAAACATGACTTAGAGGCATAACCGCATTGAAAGCAATGTCGCAAGTGAGGTAATCTTCACACAACCCATGTAATACATAAGGAGATACATAGTTGGCATATAGTCGCCACTTCACACAATACATAAATAAACATTCATCATTCAGATTACACTCAAGGTCCGACTATGGAACCAAAATGAAAGAAGACTACCCCAAATGCTACACAGATCCCCGATCGTCCCAACTGGGCTCCACTACTGATCATCAGGAAAAGACACATAGTAACGGCCACGTTCCTCGTCGAACTCCCACTTGAGCTCGGTTGAGTCATCTGCACTGGCATCGTCGGCACCTGCAACTGTTTTGGTAGAATCTGTGAGTCACGGGGACTCAGCAATCTCACACCCGCGAGATCAAGACTATTTAAGCTTAAAGGTAGGATAGGGTTGTGAGGTGGAGCTGCGGCAAGCGACTAGCATATATGGTGGCTACAACGCAAAAGAGAGCGAGAAGAGAAGCAAAGCACGGTCGTGAAGATAGAAGTGATCAATAAGTGATCCTAGAACAACCTACGTCAGACATAACTCCAACACCGTGTTCACTTCCCGGACTCTGCCGAGAAGAGACCATCACGGTTACACACGCGGTTGATGTGTTTTAATTGAGATCAACTTCGGGTTTTCTACAACCGGACATTAACAAATTCCCATCTGCCTCATAACCGCGGGCACGGCTTTCTAAAGATAATACCCTGCAGGGGTGTCCCAACTTAGCCCATTATAAGCTCTCACGGTCAACGAAGGATATTCCTTCTACCGGGAAGACCCGATCAGTCTCGGAATCCCGGACTACAAGACATTTCGGCAGTAATAAAACAAGACCAGCAAAGCCGCCCGATTGTGCCGACAAATCCTGATAGGAGCTGCACATATCTCGGTCTCAGGGCACATCCGGATAAGTCAAGCTACGAGTAAAACCAGGCCTCGAGTTTCCCCGCGGTGGCCTCGCAGGTTGCTCGGTTCGGGCCAACACTCGAAGGAGCACTGGCCCGGGGGGGGGGGGGGGGGGTTAAAATAAAGATGACCCTCGGGCTCGCGAAAACCCGGGGGAAAAAGGCCTAGGTGGCAAATGGTAAAACCAATGTTGGGCCTTGCTGGAGGAGTCTTATTCAAAGCGAACTGTCAAGGGGGTCCCATAAATCACCCAACCGTGTAAGGAACGCAAAATCAAAGAACATAACACCCGTATGACGGAAACTAGGGTGGTAAGAGTGGAACAAAACACCAGGCATAAGGCCGAGCCTTCCACCCTTTACCAAGTATATAGATGCATTAATTAAGATAAGAGATATTGTGATATCCCAACAAGTAAACATGTTCCAACAAGGAACAACATCTCCATGTTCCAACAAGGAACAAACTTCATCTTCACCTGCAACTAACAACCCTATAAGAGGGGCTGAGCAAAGCGGTAACATAGCCAAACAACGGTTTGCTAGGAAAGGATGGTTAGAGGTTTGACATGGTAATATGGGTGGCATGATATAGCAAGTGGTAGGTATCGCAGCATAAGCATAGCAAAAGAGCGAGCATCTAGCAAGCAAAGATAGAAGTGATTTCGAGGGTATGGTCATCTTGCCTGCAAGGTTCTCAGAGTTGTCGAAAGCTTGATCCTCGTAAGCGTTCTCAACAGGTTCCTCGTTCACGTACTCGTCTCCCGGCTTTACCCAAAACAAGAACACAAGCAAAGGAACAACTATCAACCACGATGCAATGCGCAATCAACATGATGCAAAACATGGCATGATATGCGGGATGTGATATGCAATGCATATGCATGCTCCGGAAGGACAAGGATGAACAAGGCATAATCTTGGCAAACCAAGTATGCCACTGAAAAGGTGAGATGATTTCGGTTGAAATTGATATAAAGATCACCGGAATCGGATGCACGGTTTGAAAATGACAAGCAAAACAAGAATGACAAGATTCTGCCATTAACAGCACGATGCTATTTAGCAAGCAACAAGAAAATAAGCTACTGCACCCAAACGTACCAACAAAGCATATGTCAGTAATCTACTCAAGATGCTTGACAAAATATGAACACTGAGCTACGGCTAAATCACACCACAACAGGTTCAAACAAGCATGGCAAAAGTGCAAAAGATAACAGGTTCACAGACTTTGTGAAAATAACAACTTGCCAGAAATTAACATCAGGGTGGCATGTTTAGAGCAAGCAAACAACCTGCTACAGGAACACAATATAGCAAAACAAGGCATGGCATGAATCTACTCAAAACATAGAACAAAAGTCCCTTACTGACCATGATCCAAAAAGGACAAGAAAATATAATAGCACCCATGTCAAATAAGCAAGTTTCGTTATATGTCAATAACAGATAACAGGTAGGCATGTTCGTGAGCTCGATGCACTCACTACAGAGCATTGCATGATAAACTAAGCATACAAACAGCAAGAAGTCATGGCATAGAAGCTAATCATGGCAAGAACAACATCATAGCATGCAAGGATCAACTACAAAAGCTTGGCAAAATCGAATAACATGTACACAATCTGCCAGTAACATTTTATAGCAAAAGTGGAGCTCGATTGAGTCAAGCTATGGCACTCCATAATTACAAACAAAGGCATGGATGGATAAAGAAAAGCCATATGTTCAAAACACCCTTACTGATGATGCTCAAAAGAGGCATAGATCTCTCTGAAACAACATGAACACATGGCATAAAAATAACAGCAGAACATGACTTGGAGAAAATACTAAGTCTCTGAAATCAGCAACATTATGTACCCTAGTTTGCATGCTTGTGCTAGTAACCACAAAGATCACACAAATACATGTCATACACCTCTGTAAAGATGGAATGGCATATTACAAAACACATGTAGGACTCAACTCCATAGGGTGCACACATCAATCATGGCAAAAATGACAAAAGTGCAACTACTGAAACAGATCTGAAACTAACATCACATAGCCCTCTTCCAACAGTATTTCGGGCATCAATATGAGCTCAAAATAAAATGATGCAATGGGTTGAAATGATGCACTCATCGAGGCGAACAATTTGATATGCTAAACGCCCAAAACGGAGCCACGGGTGCAAAGTTATGACACGATGAACAAGCAACAAAATATGTGCAGAAAAAGACTTTGACGGAAATCGACCTAGGGTTCGTCCGGCACGCGAACCGAGGCGGTCGGAGCTCCGGCGTGGATCTGGCCGGCGAGGTCGCCGAAGCAGCTGGGGAGGCCGGACCGGATCCGCGCGAGGCGGCGGCGAGCGCGGCCGGAGGCGGCGCTCAGGAGACGCGGGAGGCGGCGACGGTCGCGGGCGACGGCGGCGAAGGTGGCCGGCGGAGTGGGGCGCGGGCAACGGGGCGGCGCGGAGGAGGCGACCGGGTGCGGCGGCGCGGCTTCGGGCTCTAGGGGCCCTGCCTGGGCCCCGGCGGGCCGGCGCGCGGGGCGGCGAAGTGGGCGCCGCGGGGCTGACGTGGCGGCCCCCGGTTGGCCGCGGGCGGCGGTGGAACTTTGTCCGGCTCGGGCCGGACGTGTCCGGCGGCGGGGAGGGAGCGGGGCTAGGGTTTAGGGGTGGAATTGATCCGCAAATTTCGGGAGGAGGGTGTATTTATAGGTAGGAGGGGCTAGGAGGCTCCAAATTGAGCACGGTTTTCGCCCACACGATCGTGATCGAACGGCGATGGACATGGGAGTGTCTTAGATGGGTTATTGGGCAGATTTGAAGGGGTTTTGGACTGCAACACACACGAGGTATTCATGGTTACCCGGTTAACCATTGGAGTATCGAACGACCTCCGAATGACCCGAAACTTGACAGGCGGTCTACCGGTGCTATACCAAGGCCGCTTGACAAACCTCGGTCCATTCCGAGAAAGTTTAATACCCGCTCACTAAAAAAGGTAAAAGGGGACGCAGGAGAACATAGGAGCGCCGGATTGCAAAACGGACAACTGGGAAAATGCTCGGATTCATGAGACGAACACGTATGCAAATGCGATGCACATGATGACATGATATGAAATGCATGACATGAACAAAATGCAAAATGAAGGAAACCCCAACCACGGAGGGAATATCATATCACATTGCCGAAAATGGCAAGAGTTGGAGTTACAAATATGGCAAGTTACATCCGGGGTGTTACAACACTCCACCACTAAGAGAGGATCTCGTCCCGAGATCTAGGACTGAAAGAACTCCGGATATTCGGAACGGAGGTGGTCCTCGCGCTCCCAGGTGGCTTCTCGGTCTGAATGGTGAGACCACTTCACTTTCAGGAATTTGATGGACTTGTTGCGAGTCTTGCGCTCAGTTTCTTCAAGAATAGCAACGGGATGCTCATGATAAGACAAATCTTCTTGAAGATCAATCTCTTCGAAGTTGATGGTGCGCTCAGGCGTCTTGAAGCACTTGCGAAGCTGTGACACGTGGAACACATCGTGCACATTTGCAAAGTTGGGGGGAAGCTCAAGTTGATAGGCGAGATCGCCTCGTTTGCCGATGATCTTGAAAGGACCCACGTATCTAGGGGCAAGTTTCCCTTTGATACCGAAGCGACGGGTGCCTTTCATTGGAGAGACGCGGAGGTAGGCATGGTCTCCGATCTGGAAAGCCAAATCACGGTGTTTGCTATCGTAATAGCTCTTCTGGCGCGATTGCGCGGCTTTGAGATTATCACGAATGACTTTACACATATCTTCAGCCTCTGTGATCAAGTCGTTGCCAAGAAGTTGGCGTTCGCCCGTCTCAGACCAATTGAGAGGAGTACGACACTTTCTGCCATAGAGAATCTCGAATGGGCTTTGCCCGAGCTGGCTTGAAAGCTGTTGTTGTGAAAGAACTCAGCATAAGGAAGACAATCCTCCCACTTCATGCCGAAAGAGATGACACAAGCCCTGAGCATATCTTCAAGAATTTGGTTGACATGCTCGACTTGTCCACTAGTTTGAGGATGGAAAGCTGTGCTGAAGCGAATGTTTGTGCCCATGGCCTTCTGAAAAGAATCCCAAAACTTGGAGGTAAAGATGCTGCCACGGTCTAAAGAGATCAATTGTGGAATGCCGTGCAAGGAGACAATTCTGGAGGTGTAGAGCTCTGCCAGCTGCGCTGCTGTGATAGACTCTTTGATAGGAAGAAAATGAGCCACTTTAGTGAGCTTGTCGATGACGACGAAGATAGCATCATTTCCATGCTTGGACTTTGGAAAACCAGTCACGAAGTCCATTTCGATATGATCAAACTTCCATTCTGGAATAGCAAGAGGTTGGAGGAGACCAGCTGGTCGTTGGTGTTCTGCTTTCACCCTTCGACGGACATCACATTCATTCACGAGTTGAGCAATTTCTCGCTTCATTCGAGTCCACCCATACGACTGCTTGAGGTCATGGTACATCTTCAAACTTCCAGGATGAATTGACAGAAGAGAATTGTGCGCCTCGTTCATAATGACTTTACGAAGATCACCCTTTGGAACCACAATCCGGTCCTCGAAGAAAAGAGTATCTTTGTCATCAACGCGATAGCACTTGTATTTGGAAATGCCCTTGTCAATACCACGTTTCACCTTCTTCACCATGGTATCCATCAGTTGTGCCTCACGAATCTGATCTTCCAAAGTAGGAGAGACTATGAGGTTGGCAAGAAAACCTTGAGGAACAACTTGGAGATTCAACTTGCGGAAAGCTTCACAGAGATCCGGTTGAAAGGGCTTGAGGATTATGCTGTTGCAATAAGCCTTCCTGCTCAAAGCGTCTGCAGTCACATTAGCCTTGCCTGGAGTATATTCAATACTCGGATTATACTCTTGAATCATTTCGACCCATCGAGTTTGCCTGAGGATGAGGTTGGGCTGAGTGAAGATGTACTTGAGACTCTTGTGATCGGTGAATATGTCCACTTTCCTTCCCAACAAGAGATGTCTCCATGTTATCAATGCATGGACAACTGCCGCCAACTCAAGATCGTGAGTGGGGTAGTTCTTTTCGTTGGGCTTCAACTGACGAGAGGTATAGGCCACAACCTTCTTCTCTTGCATTAAAACAGCACCGAGACCTTGAAGAGAAGCATCACAGAAAACTTCATAAGGCTTGGATTCATCAGGAGGAGTCAAAACTGGAGCAGTGACAAGTTTCTCTTTGATAGCGTTGAAAGCAACGTCACACTCAGGAGACCAGACATACTTCACATGCTTCTGGAGGAGGTTGGAAAGAGGCTTTGCAATCTTTGAGAAATTCTCAACGAATCTTCGACAATAGCTTGCAAGTCCAAGAAAACTGCGAAGCTGCTTGACATTCTGAGGAGGTTCCCAATTCAAAACTGCAGACACTCTCTCAGGATTAATAGCAATGCCCTTGGCAGAGATGATATGCCCAAGGTAAAGAACTTCATCAAGCCAGAATTCACACTTGGAGAACTTCGCATAGAATTTATACTCTCTGAGCTTGTCGAGCACCAATCGCAAATGCTTGGCATGATCCTTCTTATTCTTGGAGAAGACCAATATATCATCGAGATAGACCAAGACGAATTCATAGGTGTAGGGGCTGAAGATGAAGTTCATCATTCGAGAGAAAGTTGGAGGAGCATTGACAAGGCCGAAAGACATGACAGTATATTCATAAGAACCAAAGCTTGTTCTGAATGCTGTCTTGGGAATATCTTCTTCACGAATGCGAATCTGATGATAACCCATACCAAGGTCAAGCTTGGAGAACACCTTAGCACCTTTAAGTTGCTCGAATAACTCAATGATGTTGGGCAGTGGGTACTTGTTCTTGATTGTCTTCTTGTTCAATGGACGGTAATCGACGCAAAGTCGGTCCGTGCCATCCTTCTTCTGGACAAAAAGAACACCACAACCCCAAGGAGAAGAACTCGGTCTGATCAGACCCAGACGCTCTTGTTCATCGAGTTGTTTCTTCAATTCCTTCAACTCTTTTGGCCCAAGCTTGTATGGACGCTTGCAAACGGGTTCTGTGCCAGGCTCAAGATCAATAACGAATTCGACTGGCCAGTGAGGAGGCATACCCGGAAGCTCTTCTGGAAAGATATCTTGGTACTCACAAACGACTGGAATCTGAGAGATAGCATCCAATTCGCCCTTCTCATTGAGAGAAAACAACCGAATGGTATCATCACGAGCGGCATAGATGATCACATTGTCAGAAGAGTGAGTCAATTGAATTTCCCTGGCAGCACAATCAAGCTGAGCCTTGTGCTTATAGAGCCAGTCCATCCCGAGAATTAGATCAATATCAGAGTCACCAAGAACAATTGGTTTAGACAAGAATTTATAGTCTCCCATCTTGATGGAAACATCCGAAACCACCAAACTAGAGCTCAAGCGTTTACCAGGAGAAATGACAGCCATGGGTCTATCCAAATTAGAAGACGTGAAATCATGCTTGGCAAAAAACGGTCTTGACATGAAACAATGCGAAGCACCAGTATCAAATAAGACTTTAGCAGGAATATCATTAACTCATAGATTACCCATGATCACTTCAGAAGAATCCTCTGCTTGAGCTGCGCTCATCATGTTCACCTTGGCATGCTTAGGATTATGCTTGACCACTGCATTGCTGGAAGATTTCACAGGAGGAGGAGGCGGAAGGCGCCTTTGGTTGAAGCACTTGTTCGCATAGTGACCCTTTTGCTGACATTTGTTGCAAGTCACCTCTGAGAGCGGACGATGATAAGGAGCATTTGGCCTTTGAGCTTGGTTCTGAGACTTGTTCTGATAGCCAGGGTTGGGTGGGTGGGAAGATCCACGACCACCTGAGTTCTTCTCCTGATAAGGCTGATGGAACGGAGGAGGAGGAGGCAACCAGAACTTCTGTTGCTTAGCTGCCACCAATGAGGAAGAAGAGGACTGAACTGCGTCTCTGACTCTCTTCTTAGATGCCTCACACTTGAGCTGGGCAGCTTCTTGTTTCAGTGCCATGTTGTAGAATTCATCATACTTTAATGGCTCAAAAAGCATGAGAGCTAGTTGCAGATCTTCTCTGAGGCCAGACCTGAATTGGTAGATCATGCTCTTCTCATCAGGGATGTCTTGCTTAGCAAAACGAGAGAGCTTCTGTAACTGAGTGTTGTATTGATACACCGACATGTTGCCTTGCTTGAGATTGCGAAACTCCTCACGCTTACTCTCAACAACACTTTCTAGAATGTGATGAGCTTTGAAGTCACGGCGAAAATCATCCCAGGTAATCACATGACCTCCTATGGAATGTTTGTATTGTTGGAACCACTCAGCAACTTGATCCTTGAGTTGAAAAGAGGCAAACTTGACAAAGTCCTCAGGTCTGACATTGCTACATTTGAAGTGCTTGTTGATGTCCACGAGCTAATCATCGGCGTCTGTGGCCTCGACACAGTAGCTGAAAGTCTTTGGCTGATTTGCAAGGAACTGATTGAGGGTAGCAAAATGCGGCTGATTGTTGCCTTGGCCTTGATTTCCCCGATTACCTTGCCCTTGGTTGCGATCTTGCAAGAGCTGAATCAGAATCTGAGCGTTGGCATTGGTGGCTGTCATCAAGGCTTGCCATGCCTCCGGAGGCGGAGGTGGTGGCGGAGGGTTAGCCTGACTCCCTGCACTGTGTTCCGGATTCTGACGCGTTGGCGGAGCCATCCTGAAGAGGGTGACATCCATTAGCATCTTGAAAGACATATACTCAAGCTGAATCAAAGGATCGAAATTGCAACATATAGTCTTCACAATAAATATTCGAACAAGAATGAACGAATGAATTCGAAAGTAAAGCATCACACTTCCATAAGCTGAGAAACCATTTAGATAAATGTATGGAATAAAATCAACAAGGTACGGATGTGAACAAATACTTGGTAAGGATTACCCAATCACGAACCAAATATATGCGGGAAGAAATACTAGAGCTACATGAATTCCCACTTATAAACTCCCGAAACTTTCTGGTTATGCAATCAGGTGTTGGGGATACAGGGGACACAAAATATATCACCCAAACTAACAATACCTAGATCCAGTTGTATCCATCCTTCAACACATAACCAAGAAACCTTCGGAAATCGTCTACCTCAACCTTCGAAAAGCATCCGTTATACGAGTTATGGCAATACTCCCGCACTCGCCTCAGTACTGGGCTATCAGGGTTATCTCACCAACAACTGTACAAAAGAGATTTTCGATGTCGGCGTACTAAACTCAGGTATTCCAGAACTGCAACGATAAAATTATGACGACAACACCTCGGAGCTCAACTCCCCGGGACACCTCCACTAAACCCCTGCTGACAGGAGGCACCAAGACAATGTTGTCATCATAAAACCATCGGAACGATTCTAAGATACCCGCGTGATCCTAAAAAAAATTTAGTGAAATTTGAGAAGAGAAGAGTCAAAACTCTACGTCAGGATGCCTTACCAGAGCGATGAGGAGACTGGGAAGTAAAAAGAATTCCTAAACTCTCCGATATATAATTCCTAAGTGACTCAAAACATTTTTCTAGACACAACTCGGCCACTAAAAACGATCAATCAGTGGGGCTCCTAAGGTCGGGGAAGACTCTGATTACCAACTTGTAACGCCCTCGATGCGGCTATATCTCCCACGTGTCGAAGCACGACTTAGAGGCATAACCGCATTGAAAGCAATGTCGCAAGTGAGGTAATCTTCACACAACCCATGTAATACATAAGGGAAAGAGATACATAGTTGGCTTACGGTCGCCACTTCACACAATACATAAATAAACATTCATCATTCAGATTACACTCAAGGTCCGACTACGGAACCAAAATGAAAGAAGACTACCCCAAATGCTACACAGATCCCCGATCGTCCCAACTGGGTTCCACTACTGATCATCAGGAAAAGACACATAGTAACGGCCACGTTCCTCGTCGAACTCCCACTTGAGCTCGGTTGAGTCATCTGCACTGGCATCGTCGGCACCTGCAACTGTTTTGGTAGAATCTGTGAGTCACGGGGACTCAGCAATCTCACACCCGCGAGATCAAGACTATTTAAGCTTAAAGGTAGGATAGGGTTCTGAGGTGGAGCTGCGGCAAGCGACTAGCATATATGGTGGCTACAACGCAAAAGAGAGTGAGAAGAGAAGCAAAGCACGGTCGTGAAGCTAGAAGTGATCAATAAGTGATCCTAGAACAACCTACATCAGACATAACTCCAACACCGTGTTCACTTCCCAGACTCCGCCGAGAAGAGACCATCACGGTTACACACGCGGTTGATGTGTTTTAATTGAGATCAACTTCGGGTTTTCTACAACCGGACATTAACAAATTCCCATCTGCCTCATAACCGCGGGCACGGCTTTCGAAAGATAATACCCTGCAGGGGTGTCCCAACTTAGCCCATTATAAGCTCTCACGGTCAACAAAGGATATTCCTTCTACCGGGAAGACCCGATCAGTCTCGGAATCCCGGACTACAAGACATTTCGTTAGTAATAAAACAAGACCAGCAAAGCCGCCCGATTGTGCCGACAAATCCTGATAGGAGCTGCACATATCTCGGTCTCAGGGCACATCCGGATAAGTCAAGCTACGAGTAAAACCAGGCCTCGAGTTTCCCCGCGGTGGCCCCGCAGGTTGCTCGGTTCGGGCCAACACTCGAAGGAGCACTGGCCCAGGGGGGGTTAAAATACAGATGACCCTCGGGCTCGCAAAAACCCGGGGGAAAAAGGCTTAGGTGGCAAATGGTAAAACCAATGTTGGGCCTTGCTGGAGGAGTCTTATTCAAAGCGAACTGTCAAGGGGGTCCCATAAATCACCCAACCGTGTAAGGAACGCAAAATCAAAGAACATAACACTGGTATGACGGAAACTAGGGTGGCAAGAGTGGAACAAAACACCAGGCATAAGGCCGAGCCTTCCACCCTTTACCAAGTATATAGATGCATTAATTAAGATAAGAGATATTGTGATATCCCAACAAGCAAACATGTTCCAACAAGGAACAACATCTCCATGTTCCAACAAGGAACAAACTTCATCTTCACCTGCAACTAACAACGCTATAAGAGGGGCTGAGCAAAGCGGTAACATAGCCAAACAACGGTTTGCTAGGAAAGGATGGTTAGAGGTTTGACATGGCAATATGGGTGGCATGATATAGCAAGTGGTAGGTATCGCAGCATAAGCATAGCAAAAGAGCGAGCATCCAGCAAGCAAAGATAGAAGTGATTTCGAGGGTATGGTCATCTTGCCTGCAAGGTTCTCAGAGTTGTCGAAAGCTTGATCCTCGGAAGCGTTCTCAACAGGTTCGTCGTTCATGTACTCGTCTCCCATCTCTACCCAAAACAAGAACACAAGCAAAGGAACAACTATCAACCACGATGCAATGCGCAATCAACGTGATGCAAAACATGGCATGATATGCGGGATGTGATATGCAATGCATATGCATTTTCCGGAAGGACAAGGATGAACAAGGCATAATCTTGGCAAACCAAGTATGCCACTGAAAAGGTGAGATGATTTTGGTTGAAATCGATATAAAGATCACCGGAATCGGATGGACGGTTTGCAAATGACAAGCAAAACAAGAATGACAAGATTCTGCCATTAACAGCACGATGCTACATAGCAAGCAACAAGAAAATAAGCTACTTCACACAAACGTACCAACAAAGTATATGTCAGTAATCTACTCAAGATGCTTGACAAAAGATGAACACTGAGATATGGCTAAATCACAACGCAACAGGTTCAAACAAGCATGGCAAAAGTGCAAAAGATAACAGGTTCACAGACTTAGTGAAAATAACAACTTGCCAGAAATTAACATCAGGATGGCATGTTTAGAGCAAGCCAACGACCTGCTACAGGAACACAATATAGCAAAACAAGGCACGGGATGAATCTACTCAAAACATAGAACAAAAGTCCCTTAGTTACCATGAGCCAAAAAGGATCAGAAAATATAGTAGCACCCATGTCAAATAAGCAAGTTTCGTTACAGTTTTCAGACTTAGCAGAAAACTGGACATGTCAAAAACAGATAACAAGTAGGCATGTTTGTGAGCTCGATGCACTCACTACAGAGCATTGCATGATAAACGAAGCATACAACCATCAAGAAGTCATGGCATAGAAGCTAATCATGGCAAGAACAACATCATAGCATGCAAGGATCAACTACAACAAGCTTGGCAAAATCGAATAACATGTACACAATCTGCCAGTAACATTTTATAGCAAAAGTGGAGCTCAATTGACTCAAGCTATGGCACTCCATAATTATAAACAAAGTCATGGATGGATAAATCAAATCCATATGTTCAAAACATCCTTACTAATCATGCTCAAAAGAGGCATAGATCTCTCTGAAACAACATGAACTCATGGCATAAAAATAACAGCAGAACATGACAGAGAAAATACTAAGTCTCTGAAATCAGCAACATTATGTACCCTAGTTTGCATGCTTGTGCTAGTAACCACAAAGATCACAAAAATACATGGCATACACCCCTGTAAAGATGGCATGGCATATTACAAAACACATGTAGGACTCAACTTCATAGGGTGCACACATCAATCATGGCAAAAATGACAAAAGTGCATCACATAGCCCTCTTCCAACGGCATTTCGGGCATCAAGATGAGCTCAAATGAAAATGATGCAATGAGTTGAAATGATGTACTCATCGAGACGAACAATTTGATATGTTAAACGCCCAAAACGGAGCCATGGCTGCAAACTTATGACACGATGAACAAGCAACAAAATATGTTCAGAAAAAGACAGACGGAAATCGACCTAGGGTTCGTCCGGCACGCGAACCGAGGAGGTCGGAGCTCCGGCGTGGATCTGGCCGGCGAGGTCGCCAGAGCAGCTGGGGAGGCCGGATCCGGTCGGGCCGGACCGGATCCGCGCGAGGCGGCGGCGAGCGCGGCCGGAGGCGGCGCTCGGGAGGCGCAGGAGGCGGCGGCGGTCGCGGGCGACGGCGGCGAAGGTGGCCGGCGAGGCGGTGGCCGGCGGAGCGGCGCGCGGGCGACGGGGCGGCGCGGAGGAGGCGACCGGGCGCGGCTTCGGGCTCGGGGGGCCCCGCCTGGGCCCCGGCGGGCCGGCGCGCGAGGCGGCGGAGTGGGCGCCGCGGGGCTGACGTGGCAGCCCCCGGTTGGCCGCGGGCGGCGGCGGAACTTTGTCCGGCTCGGGCCGGACGTGTCCGGCGGCGGAGAGGGAGCGGGGCTAGGGTTTAGGGGTGGAATTGATCCGCAAATTTCGGGAGGAGGGTGTATTTATAGGTAGGAGGGCTAGGAGGCTCCAAATTGAGCACGGTTTTCGCCCACACGATCGTGATCGAACGGCGATGGACATGGGAGTGTCTTAGATGGGTTATTGGGATGATTTGAAGGGGTTTTGGGCTGCAACACACACGAGGCCTTCACGGTTTCCCGGTTAACCGTTGGAGTATCGAACGACCTCCGAATGACCCGAAACTTGACAAGCGGTCTACCAGTGTTATACCAAGGCCGCTTGACAAACCTTGGTCCATTCCGAGAAAGTTTAATACCCGCTCACGGAAAAAGGTAAAAGGGGACGCCGGGGAACATAGGAGCGCCGAATTGCAAAACGGACAACGGGGAAAATGCTCGGATTCATGAGACGAACACGTATGCAAATGCGATGCACATGATGACATGATATGAATTGCATGACATGAACAAAATGCAAAATGAAGGAAAACCCAACCACGGAGGGAATATCATATCACATTGCCGAAAATGGCAAGAGTTGGAGTTACAAATATGGCAAGTTACATCCGGAGTGTTACATGATCACCCTCTGCTTAAGTCGGGTGCGTAGGTCAATCTCCCCCGCCGACAGAAGGCGGTCTTCTTGCGCAATGTCCAGTCGCAGAATGATCATAAGGGCTGCATCGAGCTTCACCTTGACTTTGGAAAGGATTCTTTTACTCCACTCAGAGAGACGAAGAGCGGTTTTCTTGAGCTTATGAGTGGGCCACATGCTCATTCCAGGCATTTTGGATGACTTCTTGAAACCCGGGCAAAGATACCCAGAAGTTCTCAAATTTGAAGGTACGCGGACGCCTTGGCCCCTTATCATGGGAGAGCAAGAGAGGGCAGTGTTCAGAGAGGGATGACGACAGGGCATGGAGGACATGGGTGTTGTGAGTGGTGTCCCACTCGGCGTTGCAGAAGAATGAATCAAGCTTGCATAAGGTAGGGTTGGCCCGCTCGTTGCTCCAAGTGAAGCGTCTATTCTGCAGATGAATTTTCTTGAGCTCACATGATTGAAGTGTAGCACGAAAGCGGTTGATTCTGCTTGTATTGACATTCCTTTTATTTTTATCCCTGGCCCGGTATATTTGGTTGAAATCTCCGGCGGCCAGCCAAGAAACGTCCGGCAAAGGCTTGTGAGAGAGAAGCTCCGCAAAGAAGACATCTTTGCACGCCGAGTCAGTCCGTCTGTACACGGAAGTGAGCTTAAAAGAGGTGTCAGAAGCACGGACACGAAACATTGCCGAGAGACAGTACGTCGAGGCCACGATATCGGAGGCGTCCAACAGGTTTTCATCCCATAACATGAGGATGCCTCCCCTAGTTCCATTCGCCGGGCGCTGAGCGAAGCCACGCAGTCTATTTCCGCCAATGGACATAGCGATGTACTTGTCAATGGCACACATTTTCGTCTCCTGGAGACAAACCAGCTGGCAAGAGGAGCCTGCCCGTGAAGCCGTCTAGACCGGGGGCCTTGTCCCCCTTCCTTCTTGGGCAAGAGCACCACGTTGGCGGAGTTTAGCCATTGCAAGTGGGCAGTGTGGAGGGAGTTGAAGCATTGAATCACCTTCATGACATCATGCTTGATGGTTGGCCAACACCGCTTGAAGAAGGTGCCGTGAAGCCGTCTGGACCGGGGGCCTTGTCCCCAGGCATTTCTTAGATAGCCGCCCACACCTCGTCCACGGAGATTGGGTCACCCAGATGGAGCAAGTCATGAGTTTGGATGTCAAGCTCATCCCAGTTAAAGTCGACATTGCTCGTGTTTCCTTTCCCCATGACCCCTTGGAAGTGATCATGGATTATCCCCTCTTTTTGTCCATGGTCGGTCACCCAGCCGTGATCATGCTTGATCCTATGTATGTGGTTTTTCCTTCGTCTAGCGTTAATGCGGCGGGAAGGCACAGCAAGCTGACAAAGAAGGACTACAGATACCCTGATACAAGGCCAAAGGCCAGAGCTGCAAAGGACCAAACTACACACATGGCCACAGCCATGGCACAAGAACTGAAACACACACATACGACTAAGATGAACTAACATGGAAAACTAGGAGGACCCTTAGGCTGACGCAAACTTAACAGGGCATCAGGCGCTCAACTCCAATGATGCTTCCACGTCCTCAACACCCGCCGTGTCAAGGACCCCAGCCCCTCCATGGCTTATCAGGGCGTCCTCCACGGCTGCGACAGCAACCTTGTCGAGCTCGAAGAACTCCCTCATGGCCATGATCACTTCGGGAGACAGCACCTCTTTGAATTTCTCCGCAAAGGCGTCCAGGGTTGCAGTGGTGACGTCTTCACCATCCCTAGTGATGCCCAGGCTACGGCAAACTAGCCGCTCTGCCATCTTTGTTGCCGGGGCAGCTGGCGCGCGCACAGCAGGCCGCCTGACCCTCTGAAGAGAGAGCCCTCCCCCAGCCATGTTGATCTTCACTCCGGCCAACGTCTTCCGACGGGCCGCCGGCTTCTTTGGTGGAGATGTAGCGGGCAGGGCCGAAGGAGCGGCTAGCAGCGCTGGAGTAGGCTGTAGGAGTGCAGCAGGGCGCACGCAGAAGAGAGGTTCAGGGAAAGCCATCTCCAGGCCCGGCACCAGGAGCTCTGCAAGGCCCGCCGGCAAGCCGTCGTCGTCGGCATGCAGAAGAGCACGGGTGGAGGTAGGCGTGCGCTGCAGAGGGCCGTAGGAGGGCAGTGGTGGTGTAGATATATGATGGTTTTCAGTAATGAAAATCAGGGGCCAGCCCTTGCTCGAAAAGAAAAGACTACAACAACCGTGGCCTGAGGAGTGCTCTACGCCGTGCTTGCGCTTCCGGCGGTACCATCTGAGCCGTGGCTCTGACAAGGTCCACCGCCAGGTGGTGCTCGATGTCGCGCACTGAGATCATGCTGGCGGTGCCGCCTGGGATGTTGTGCGCTGGGCATGGGAGGCTTCTTGTGAGTATTGAGCGTCAGCACGACCTCGCGGCAATAGTGGTCTGGGACTATCGTGCGCCATCGTGGAGCTATATCCTATACAATGCAACACCTAGAAGAAAATCTGGTGAAGAAGAATGAGACGGAAGCAACGAAGAAGTAGTTGCATGACGTGAGGGAGATGCGTATGTACACCAGGCGATCCTGAATAAAAATACCGTTTCCGGCTAAGCCATTCAACCCGTTCAGGCTCAGAAGGGAAAATCAACATGGCAATGGCATGCCACGTGTACCTGACAGCCGGAGACCCACATGATAGATCCCTAATTAAAGTAAAAACTGACAAGCCTTTCGCTAAATGGAGGTAAAAACATGCAAATCTCTCACTAAATGGGATAATACCAGATGAAAAATTGTTAAATAACACAAAAATGTCAAAGTAAAAGGTAAACATTGGAATTCACTCTAAGCCGTCCTATCTCGATGACCCGTGTTAGCTGCTCTGTTAATTCAGCGATGGAGCCTCGTCATATAGTCCGTCAAAGCATCTGCGGTTCAGTTTGAAAGGTACACCAACATATACTCTCCTACTGCTAGAACTTCTTATGGATTACGACATAGCAGGCTAATTAATGTAGCACGTAAGATAACAGATGAATTTACTAGTAATTAGATGATTCTTCGAAAATTTTAGAATTTATTGCTACTAATTGCCATCCTTCTGTTCATAATTAAATTTATTAGTTGGATGTCCAATATATCTTCCGATCAATATTTACAAGATAAGTATTAGATTATGCACATGTAGATAATTGTCATGGAAGGTTATCTATGATGGTTAGCTAAAAAAGAGGTCTATTTTCAATGCGTTCTGGGGTGCGGAATTTTCAGTTTTCGGCTCAACCCCCCCCCCCCTATGGTGAGATCTCTGTCATCAGTGTTATATGTACCATGAAGCTTTCACGGATTTAATTTTCAGGTTCGATCACCCTTTATTCCATGGTACCTATTTAAACAATTTAACAAATTGTTTATTTGGTTTTTGTTCTGTATGGAGAAGATTTCATCTATCGATTATAATAGCAACCCTTCTCGCCTTGCCGGCCTGAAGACGCAGTTGGTCGTATGACTTGGGCAAGAGGTCTCGCATCGCATGCCGCGGCGACACCATGGTGCCGTCGTATGAGCAGCAAAACATCGCTGTCGATTGAAATCCAGTAGCCTGAGATTCAGGAACAAAGTCAATGTCGCTGGAGGGCTTCAATGGCGCGTGATGCGCGCCACTTGGGGAGGTGGATAATTGCGGGTCAGTTTCCATGCCGACCTGTGATGTTTCGCGTCCATATAGTCTCCTTGGTACGGGTGTTCCATCCCCTCCCCTTTCGCGGCTTCATCTCCTCCCAGGTCATTCTCCATCGAATTTGGAGTACATCTTTTATTGATTTATGTATATGGGTTCACTAGTTAGCGAAGGAGAGAAGCTTATTGGAGTTCTTATTTTGAGATGGTTCAATGAAACATTATCATTATTTGTTACGTACAAAGAATTTGCATGTCGGCAGATTGGTTTTGAATCTAAATAATTTCCCTAACACTAATGTGGTGCCACTACACTGTTCAAATGTCCTTGAATATTTTTACCATTCGCTCTTAGGGCACAACACAAAACACTTTTTTAGTACTAACAAAGCAGTTGGTTTAATAAAATTTTACTTTCATACTCGGTGCCTCTGCATATACATTTATGAAAACGACTATCATTTTATTGCCAAAATAGATGGGCGCGGCAACGCGCGCTAGTAGAATCTAGTTATTATTACTAAACAGTAAAACGAAGCTAGTTAAGACCTCAAACAGCGATTTAAACTCATCAACCGTCCGATTGGTCTAACTAACGGAGCAGATGTCATTGTCATCCCGCAGCGCCCTCTCGGGCCTCTTTACCGCGTTACAACGTCAAACGTCAAATGGGTCGCTGCTCCGACGAATGACCTCGACGATTTGTGGTGAACCGGGCTAGCTACTTACAAGAACTCTCTCTTCGAAAAACGAAATACGTACACGAAGCAACCGTAAGAAAAAGGGTTGTGTACAGGAAGCCGGCACATCGATGGATGAAACCTCTTCTCTCCCTCACCGAGGCGAGTTTCAGCGATCTGCTCCTCCTCCCTTAGCGATCCTCTCCCCCAACTCTTTTGAGTCACCGCCTCTTGTCGTCGCCTCGCTACCTCCGTCCTCTCACTGCCGAGGTGCCGATCGCGAGCGATGTCGTTTCTGTCCGTTAACATACGTGCCACTGCCAGTGCCGCCTACATCAGCATACAAGTAAGATGCAGGCCAGCAGTATGGAGCCGCATGGTCCTTAACTTCTAGCCAATAAGGGATAAACAATGCCAATGGCTCGACCGTCATCCTTGGCAATTTCCAATCCTCTCTGCCGGCGTCCTTGTGACACATTGTTTTCTTGAAGGGCCGTTGGCCGAACTTTATTAGAAGGGAAGCAGTGGAAATACAAAGGGTTACAGTCTAGGAGAACTAGACCTGCAACCGGACGGTACAGCCCAGCGGCAAAAACAGAAAACTACAGAAATACAAGAAACCAAGACATGCCTACAAGATCAGGCATTTAGGTCGCTGATGCAGCCCGCTGCCCTCCACATGCCGATATCTTCTAGGAACAGATCCCGGACCCTATCAGTAGAGCTGTTTACATTATCAAAGATTCTCGAGTTCCTTTCCTTCCAGATCCTCCAGTGTAATAGAATGACAATAGTGTCAAAGTTCTTCCTCATTGGCTTCGGAATTCCCTTTCTCGCCTTCAGCCACCACTCTTCTGTAGTACTGAAGCTGTCCTCCGATATTATGAAATCAGTACCTGTCCGTGCCCTAAACCGCAGCCAAACCATTCTGGTAAATTCACATTGCACAAATAGATGCGTACATGTTTCGGGTGCAGAAGAGCACAAAGGACAGATGCCATTGGATGGCCAGTTCCTTCGTTCCAAATTATCTGCCGTCAAACACCTTCTGTGTACAGCAAGCCACATGAAAAATTTGCACCGCGGCGGCGCTTTGGATCTCCAGATCAGCTTGTGACAAGCGAACCTTAAGTTCCCGATGAAGAACAATTGATAGACACTCTTGACCGAGAACTGGTGATCATGAGTGAGCTTCCAGATCGGCCGGTCCCTAGTACCTGAAACCAAAGACGTGGCCTGAACAATGTCCCAGATCTTCAGATATTGGGCCAAAGCTATAAGTGTTAAGCCACCTGAGATGTCACGGACCCAGGCCTGGCCTAGCAGGGCATCTTTAACCGATCTATCCCTTTTCCTAACAAAGGAAAATAGCTCCGGCCCCAATTTAGCAATAGACTGACCATCCGGGAGCCAGTTGTCAGTCCAAAACCTTGCTCGCTCTCCATCGCCCAGGCTGATGCGACACGCCGCGCTGAACATGGCCAGCACGTCCTTCTCATTAGCGTCGGGCAACAGCTGCCAAGGTCTCTCCTCAGTATCCCATCTTAACCATGGCCATTTGCAGCGAAGGGCCATGCCGCACCACTTGAGGTTAATTATGCCGAGGCCTCCTATCTCCAAGGGTAAACAGAATCTCGACCAAGGTGGCAAACAATGCCCTCCACTGATCTCCTCTTCCCCCTTCCATACAAACCCTCGACAACGTCTATTAATGATCTTTAAAGCCCAAGCCGGCATGGGAAGAACCGCCATCAGATGAATGGGCAAAGCCATAAGAACCGAGCGAGTGAGAGTTAGACGACCCGCAGCAGGCAGCATCTTCGGCTTCCAACCTTTCAACTTTCCCGAGAATTTATCAATGAGAGGAAGAAGATCCTGGCGACGAAGACGGTAGATGGAAAGAGGCAAGCCCAAGTATTGAATAGGGAAGTTCAGCCTCCTACACTGAAAGTGCTCCTCCACTGCTGCCGCAGCCACCTCGTCACAACGAATGGTGGTGACAGTACTCTTGTGCATGTTAATCCTCAGACCCGAGGCTTCCCCAAGGAGATGCAAAATACTGGAGATGGTCTGGAGATCAGAATGCACCGGCTTGAAGAATAAAATGGCATCATCCGCAAAGATGGAGGCTCTAGGCATCTTAGAGTTGCAGCCGATATCAGAGAGTAAATTATTTTGTGCCGCCCACTGCAACATGCTGTGCAAAGTATCCATAGCAAGGATAAACAGAGTAGGAGATAGAGAATCCTCTTGTCTCACTCCTTGACCCAGGGCAAAAGGTTGGCCTACTTCTCCATTTATGAGGACCGAGGAAGATGCAGTTGACAGCAGACCGCAAATCCAGGAGCACCAACGTTTGCCAAACCCTCGCTTCACCAGCACCTGAAGAAGGAATTCCCATGACAAGGTGTCGAAAGCCTTTGGAAATGTCGATCTTCATTAATACTGCCGGTTTGCACTTCTGATGTAGCCATCTACCTGTGTTGTGCACAAATTTAAAGTTCTCATGCATATTACGCTTACACACAAAAGCGGACTGTGCTTGTGATATAAGAGATGGCAGAACCGGTGCAACACGAGCGGCCAGCACTTTGGCAAAGATCTTCGCCACCCCATGAATTAGATTGATAGGTCTTAAATCACTGACCTCTAGAGACTCCGATTTCTTAGGCAGCAGCGTGATAATGGAGGAGTTAAGCTCACCAAAGGAGTAAAAGCGGCCATCAAACAGGGCCTTGAAAACTGCCATGAAGTCTTGTGCTATAATCTCCCAGCACACCTTGAAGAACAGCCCTAAGAACCCATCAGGCCCCGGCGCCCTATCAGAGGGCATGTCCATGATCACCCTCTTAACCTCTTCCTCGGTAAAAGGCGCTTCCAGACTCCTAGCCATAGCATGTGAAAGCTGTCCTAAGTTGAGATCATCAAGACGGATCGTGTGGCCTCTGTGAACTGGGGTGCCCATTAGTTTACTGAAGAATTGCCTAGCCATGTCCAACTTCTCCTCATTAATTGTAACCGTCTGTGCACCAGCCTTGAGGCATGGTATCAGGTGCTTTCTGCACCTCCCATTAGCTTTCATGTGGAAGTACTTGGAATTTGCGTCCCCTTCCTTGAGGTCCCGCACCCTCGCACGTTGCCTTAACCGCACCCTCTCAAGAGAAACAAAAGCCAAACATTTTCCTTTTAGGAATGCCTTCAAATTACGCTCCTCGGCAGACAGTGACCTGTTTTCTTGCACCCCATCAAGTCTCAAAATGACTTCACTAGCAATCTGAAACTGGAGATTCAGCCTGCTCATACTCCTTTGACCCCAACTCCTCAAAGCTTTAGCCGCACGCTAAAGTTTGGTCCTCAAGATCTTCATAGGGTCGCAACCAGAGACCTCTTGCCCTCATGCTTCCTTAACTACCTCCAGAAACCCCAGAAGCTTGCACCAGAAATTCTCAAACCGAAAACGGCCAGAGCACGGCCTAGCTGACAAACAAGTGAGAAGCAGGGGTGAGTGGTCCGAAATATTAGAGCTGAGCGGATGAAGATCACTGATGGGGTATATATCCTCCTAGGTATTGTTGAAGAGCACTCGGTCCAACCTAGCCATCACCGATTGCTCTTGTTGATTGCACCAAGTATACTTCCTTCCCATTGTTGGCATATCATGTAATCCCAGCCTATTAATAGCATGTCAAAATTTCGACATGAGTCTCTGTTACCTCTCCCAGAGCTACGCTCCAACTCCGAGCAAGTCAAGTTAAAATCCCCATTTAAAATCCAAGGCATGTGTACTTGTTCACCAAACTGCACCAATTGCTCCAGAAATCTCAATTTGTCATCGTCTCCTTGAGGTCCGTAAACCGATGACACCATCCATTCCTTACCATCTTCCAGAGATAACGCATGAGCTGAGATCATAAACTCCTCCTTCTGAATGTTGGAGATACGCAACCTGTCCGACTTCCAGGCTAATAGAATTCCTCCTCTTGTGTCGGCAGCTGGCAAAAAAATCAAATGCATCAAAGGTCGGGCCCAATGTTTCACATACCACCGTGGCATCCACCAGTACCAATTTAGATTCTTGAAAACAAACTAAAGATACGTTGTAGGATTGTACGAAAAGTCTGATAGAACACCTCCTCGCAGGGTTATTAAGCCCCCTAACATTCCAAACTAACACACCCAGAGACGATTCCGTATCATACATAGATGACCACAGAAACCCCACACACACACCTAGGCGCCACAAGGCTCCACAGCTTCAGGAAGGGAGAAGGCGCTGTAGTCAGGCTGCATTGGTTCATCAAAGTCAACTTCATCCGGGGCCAAAAGAGCTATCACCGCCTTGACATGGTGCGGCGCCAAAGGCTTGTCAAAAAGCTTGATATACTCTTCCAGGGCTTCATCATAAACCTTTTCTTCGGCCTGAATCACCCCCATCTGTTGGAGCAGAACAGTCTGAGCGCGCCTCACTGACCCCAGATTAGCCCCTCCTGCAGCCTTGCACAACCGAGAACTTCTCCATGGGGTGAAATTTGGAGGAATTGTCTTCTTTCTACGCGTTGGGGCAGAAGACACCGGTCTTGGTCCCAGAATGGATGGGGCAGGAATGAGCGCGAGACTTTGCCTAATCGTCTCCCCGGCGGACAGAGGGCCGACCATCACACGAGGCAGTAGCTGGTGTTCCTCCAGTGGCACGGCGATCGGAGTGTGTGTGGGACTCTGACTAGCCTCACGCGGATGCTGAATTTGAATAGAAAGAACATTGGTTCTCGCCATAATTGGATCCATGTCCTCTTCCTCATTGAGACCCCCCACATCTTCTGACACAACTAGCTCCTCCGGAGCAGACTCTCGCTGATCCTCCAGATGATCCATCTCTGGTGTAGGATTGATGACCATAGCAGAGTGTGAAGGGAGCTCCAACAAACCCTGAACATGCCCTCCACTTGCTTCAGGGACTACCCCTCCCTTCCCCGGCGTGCCAACACCACCGAACGGAGGGCTGAAGGACAGCCTTCGCGGTGCTGCCGTGACTCGGAGGGCAGCTCTATCTAAATTTGGAGTGGAGACCAGAGCTCCCGAGCCCGCCGCCGTGGGTGTAGTCGAGTGCTACAGAATTGGTGTAGAGACGGCCGTCCTCAAGCCAACCACCATCGCAGCTGAGCGAAGAGTCTCCCCACTGGCCCTGCCTCTGGTCTTGACGCCCGAGACTTCCCCGGGTGAGTGTTGGGAACCAGAACTCTGAGGATGGCAAGACAGCGCCCGGCCGCCCGCCGGCGGAATCACACCATTGACGCGGCGACCACCGCCCCAGTCACCCGCCATGCCGTACCCACCCGGACCAGCAAAGGAATGGGCTCCAGAGTTGGGCCCTCCATGGCCGGTGCCATCTATTCTGCCCCTGAAGCAGCTCCTGGAGTAATCATGCCTCCTTGTGAGATCTTCGTCGTCCTCTTGCTCGAAATCGGGCCCAGGCCCGGCCCATAGGCCGGGCAAACGGGGCGCCCGCCCTGGGCCCCCGGGAATCAGGGGCCCCGGCCCAGGTGTAGTTTTCTGTTTACTCTTAGACCCAGAAAATAAATACAGTGGTAAAAAAAAGGGCCCAAAGTGCAGCCAGTAAGGAAAGCCCACCAAGCCGGAGGAAGTCACACGGATAGAAATTAATCGATGGTTGTTGGATAGGGATCTCTCTCCACAGCGGCGTCTCCTCCTCTTCCCAAATTTCCGATCTCAGACTCCAAGAACAGCGCCGCCTCTCCCATGTCTTTGTGATTTTGAGGTCGCGACCAACCATTAACGGAGGAAAATGGCGCAATTTCGGTCCCCGATTAGCTCTTCTTCATCCGTTCATTCTGCTCCATCCCCATATGATTGGGAGATTGTACGGGTTCTTCTTTCTAGTAATCCTGTTCCTTAGTTCTATGATTCAATGTTAAATAATCTCAATCCATGGTGAGAATTTTCATAGCACTATTTTCTATGTTTTAAACTTTAGACATACTTATCTTTTGGAGGTAATATGTCTCTTATATTTGGGGTACATTTTTCAGATATTGCAGGCTGAAGTTTTCATGGATTCGCACGTTTCTTATATTCGATCCAACAATCCACATTAAGGTGCTTTCGTTCCTTGACCATATATATCTTGAACAAAATTTTCTAGATTATGTAAATTGATTTTTTTTATAATTTTTGTAGTTCTGTTGTAGAATGTCTTCTAGTATTTTGCAAGTAGTGAATTGTGATTAGAGCAAAGAAAATAATGGGATTACATTTGTTGGTAGAGTATCTTTTTAAAGGAATTCCCAATGGGAGTAATTAACATTTCAAAACCTGTAGTTACTCTTGGGATTTATGATATTGGTTTTGTTTCATTTGAACAATGAAATAATAATTAAGGTGAAGCCAAGATCATCGACATGTAAAGTGTTGCATCGTGCCGATTGGTTATTTTACTTACGTAATACTACTATAAATGAAGTGGAGTATTCATTTTTGTATGAGGGCCCTAAGTTTTACTTTCGCCCCAGGGCCCCCAACATGTATGGACCGGCCCTGATCGGGCCTGTACTGGAGATAGGGGACACTACGGTCCACCACATCCAAGACATGGATGGTGAGGGGATGAATCAGCGTTGGCCTCTCCGTTGGCGGTGCTGGATGCGGCGGTGATATTTGGAACTCCTCGTCGAACGAGTCTGGCTGGCCAACCGGTTCCAGGATCTCCATGTCATAGATCTTGGGGATGCCGGAGGGGTTCCTCATCCAGGCGGTGACCTCGAGTTGCCAACGATCGTCCGGCGGCAGGATCTCCACCAGTTGGCCATTCAGATTGTTGATCAGCTGGCCAATCGCCCCACACTCCCAGGCGCTAGCCAGCATCCCCTCAATCCCCAGCTTGCAGAAGAAATCCAGCTTTCCACTGGAGGCCTGGGCACACCTATGCCACCTCTGGAACAAGATAGGAGCACGCGCGCAGCGTAGCTTGCCGAAGAACGAGAAGACGTTGTCACAGTCCGCATTGGAGGCGAAGGTGATGAAGAAGTCCGCCGGGCGTGTGACCTCGACCCGAACATGCCTCCTTTCGACGTCGTAGGTGTGTGACACATTGTTTTCAGTTGCAGCAATTGGGGTCTGTGTCTCGTCAGTTGCAACCTATTGATTAGACAATGTACAGTTTTCGTCGCTTTGGTTTGCTCCAACGTCTCAAATACTACAACAGTAGAGTTGTTTCTTTGGGAGTTCAGTTCACTTCCTATGGCAAGAACCAAAACAACACCAATTTCTTCTTAGATTATATAGATGGAGCAAGTGTAAGAAGAAATTGAATTTCAATTCATGTGTAGAGTGTGTTAGCTCCTTCACTCGCTTCTACTTGTCAGTTCATCTTACTGTCATGAGTAACTAGTGTGGAGTCTCGATCATACTAAATATGTGCACTGATAAATCAGCCACAGACACATGCTTGAAGCATGCCAACAGAACGACGCCCCGGATAGGAAGATCGAGGCGTGAAAACCTAGCGGAATCCCATTCTCCAACACTGGGTAAGAGTAACGTGGATTCATGTATACGTGGAGGGAGGGAGCAAGAGTACAATATAACACTAGTGCAGAACAGGACTATAGCACCGGTTCGTAAGGACCTTTAGTGCCGGTTCTGTAACCGGCACTAATGTGTGGGCACTAAAGCCCCCCCTCCTTTAGTACCGGTTCAGCATGAACCGGTGCTAAAAGGCAACCACGTGGCACGAGCCAGCTCCGGGGGCAGGGAGCCCTTTAGTACCGGTTGGTGACACCAACCGGTATTAAAAGGTTGGGGTTTTGGATTTATGATTTATTTTTTATTTAATTTTGTGTTTTCCATTTAATACTTTTTCGTTTGCTGGTATTTTACGATACTACACATTGTACACGTTATGCATATATATAAATAGAATTTCTAGTAGAACCGATCATATATATATCATTAAATGTCTCACAAACCACCATATTAATTCACACATACACACATGTATATATATACAATTAGCTAGCTATATACAATTTCTCCTACATGTTGCCTTCGGAGCCAGTGGCATTAGCCTAATTGGTGCCTTCGGAGCACGATGACAATTGGAAGTGGTTCATGAAGGCGGTAGCGGGTAATGGTATTCTCCGTTCGGATCTATGACCTGGTCGAGCAAAAATCCCGCTATTTCCTCTTGAAGTGCTTGTACGCGCTCCGTTGGTAGGAACTTCTCCCGCACCTCTGTGAACTGTTAAGAAGGAGATCAATATGCATGTGTATTAGTTGTGTGACTAGATATCGATAATGGTGTAAAAATTGTGAATAGTGTCCTGACAAACGTACCCATTCCTGTCTTTGAGATCTGCTCCTTTCGGACGCCATAATGCGAATGTTCTCGCAAACGCAGTATGCACACAGATTAGTCCCCTGCGCCTGCTCAAGGGCCTTTACGAGAATGGAATTTGATCAGATAATAATTAATCAAGCATGATAATTAAAGAGATGGCAGCTAGCTAGCTAGCTAGCACTACTTAATTACTTACCTTGGGTCGAAACCATTTCAGCTTTCGTTTCCATTGGCCTGGAGTGATGCTGATGAACCTTGCCCAAACCCTGCCCGCCGACAAAGAAAATGAATAAAGGGGTTATTAAATAGTTTATATCAGGAAATGACGAACTAAATAGGCCGAGATATATAGTTAATAATGATTGAAATTACCTGTTGACTATCCCAAACAAGATGTTGTAGTCAGTTTTTTTTAGTAGTGAGTCTAGTATTTCAACTATTCCTTCATCAAATTTATGATACACAAGATCCAGTGAAATCTGCATGCACACACGTTTGAATGTTTAAATTAAGCGGGCATATGTAAGCGATAACATGTAGCTAGCTAGTAGGCAAAAACAGAATTTGTACTACAAGACAATGTGACTCATTGGAAGTTGTAAGAAAGTAGTATATCTTCATTGGTATTGAGACGCTTGAAGAACTCTAACATGCTGTCCTCTACACTTTTTCATAATATGCATCTAATTTCCATGTGTATTCATTAACGGTATTTGGGTCAATGAAACCAATGCCTTAGCGTCCACTTTTTTTCATTTCATACATCTTCATCCTGCATAATACCACAGAAAAGAATATAGCAAGGATAATTACAGGTAATGATTGATCAAAATGATCACTACAGCTAGCTTGAGACTTAAATTACAAAAAGAAATCACTTACAGACAATAGCAACTGACGATAGATTTGTCGAGTGCGTCTTGATTATATAACTGAAACAGTTCAGAATACTCAACGGACACAGCTTTCTCATGGTAGTAATGATCCTTCTTGACATTCACCATGAGGGACTCTCGATTGGAAATCTTGGTAATGTTCATGTACCATTGATGCAATTCATACATTCTCGTTGGGAGCTTCTTGATCTCGTCTGGCTGGACCAAAGGTTGGCCCCGGACATATTTCCGTTTTATTTCCTCCTCTCTAAGCGCAGACATGGGCTCGATCTCGAGGAGTTGTCCAACAGTGATCTTGAGGATTTCAGCCTGCCTTATATGCTCCTCGGTTATTACCACATCGCCCAGCTGGGGAACGTTAACGGTTTGCCCATAATAATATTGGGTGTGTGTACTCTTATGTGTTGTTGGCACAACAAGCGGGGGGATTGATTGCGCCACCTGTTCTCCCAGCTGGGGAACGGTTTTACCGCATTTTTTGCCAGCTGATTTGCTCGAGCTCGAGCTCGCCTCTTTCTGTAGACATGCTCGATTTAACTTCCTGAGGTGGCGCTCATAGTCTGTGTCAATAGGCTTGGGAGCTAGTGGTGCAGCCATACGAATGAAGTGGTCAATCTTTTCCTCACGCACTTTCTCCCTTGGCGGCGGTGGCGGTTTCGGTGCAAAATGGGCTTCCACCTCGGCCTTCGATATGGCTGCGTTTTCCTCCTCGGACTTGTCATAAGGCCTCTGCGGAAGAGGCGCGAGGCTACTTGGACCATATTGAAATCGCTTGCCTCCTCCTGTACCTCCCGTACTACCTCGACTTGTACCGCTACGCATCATAGCTGCGGCGGCTCTCTTCCGTGATTGCTGAGGCGGCGGAGACGGCTGACTTGGCTGAGTTGGACGAGGAGGAGTGGCCTGAAGCTATGCCGGACTTGGAGGAGGAGTGGCCTGAAGTTGTGCCGGACTTGGAGGAGGAGTGGACGTCTGACGCTGTGTCGGACTTGGAGGAGGAGTGGCCTGACACTTTGCCGTACTTGGAGGAGGAGGAGTGGCCTCACGCGTTGGTGGACTTGGAGGAGCGGGAGTCTGCTGACTCGGTGGCGAACTTCGACGAGGAGTCGGGTGACGCCGTGTCGATGGCCTTTGAAAGACGATGCAATCCTTTCTCCATAGGATGATACGATGTATGGCCTCTCCCAATGTGTGATCGTCGTCACCTCCAGGAATGTCAAGCTATAGCCCCGAATATGGGTCCACCACCTCATCAACCAAGACACGAGCATAGCCCGCTGGAATCAGGTTGCAATGGAAGGTTGCCTCGGGGGGATTCGTAAAAGCAATGGCGTCCGCCATCTTCATGGATATGTTCTTCATTTTGAAGTGTAGCTCGCAATTAGTGTTCTCCATGATGTCATCCACGGGGTATCTATCCAGCATTGCGTCGCCCGGGGCGGAACCCACGCTGCTTCTCGGCATGGATGGGGCGGTGGTATCCAATGCTGGATCATCCGCTAGCAGCTGCAGCTGCTGAGACCCCCTTTGCTGGCTAAGTGAGTCGATCTGCTCCTGCTGCCGCTGGAATTTGACTGCCAAGTCCGCGTGCGCTGATTCTAGGCCTTGAAGGCGTTCATAGTCCAGCTTCCTCTGCTCCTCCTCCATCTTCCTCTTCTTCTCCTCCTCAATCTTCTTTCTCGCACGGGTTCTGTAGTCAGCGTTCCAGTCCGAAAACCCCTCATACCATGGAATAACGCCCTTGCCTCGTGTTCTTCCCGGGTGTTCAAGATTTCCCAGGGCACGCGTAAGCTCGTCGTTCTCTCTGTTGGGCTGGAACACCCCCGATCGAGCCTCTTCTATTGCAACAAGTAGCTTATCGTCAGCTCCGTTCAGACATGCCTTCATCGAAACTTTGCCTGTCTTCGGGTCCAACTCCCCCCATGCGCATAGAACCAAGTCCTTCACCTGGGGGCCAGCTCCTAGTAATCGGAGTGACACCTGCATCCTCCATCTCTTTCTCAGACTTATCCCACTTAGGCATTGCCACCGCGTAGCCACCTGGCCCCAGCTTATGGAATTTATCATTTTTTCGGCATTCTTCTTGTTTATTCTCGACCGTTCCTTAGCTAATTCCGAATCCTTGAATTTCACGCAATCGTCCCAATGAGCACTTTGCTTCTCTAGTGTTCCCTCTAATACTGGAGTCTTCCTTCCTCCCTTGACGTACTTGTCCCATACACGATTCTTGTGGTTGTTGAATGCAATCGCCATCTTCCTAAGAGCAGCGTCCTTGACTTTCTCCACATCTGCATATGTGAAATGATCTGGTAGGGTGAAATGTTCCATGAGAGTTTCCCAAAGCAGACCTTTTTGTCTGTCGTCGACAAAAGTAACATCTGGACATGGCTTTGTTGGCTCTCTTCATGCTTGAAGGGAGATCGGGAGTTGGTCCTTCATAAGAACTTCGCACTGACGAACGAACTTGTCCGCAATCTTCTTAGGCGCTAATGGTTCGCCATTAGGTTTGATGGCCTTGATATTGTAATTTACGCCCTCCTTCAACTTTTTGTTCGGGCCTCGTTTCTTGTTGCCCGAAGATTTGCTCGATCCGGATGGCTGAAAGAAGAAAGATCGATTCGTTAATATATCTTCAAGTCATTTAAAACATGTGATGATCACCAGATGCCTGCTTATATAAATATATATACCTCGCCGGCCTTTGTTGTTTCAAGATCAACATTTTCTTCGTCATCATCATAATCATAGTTCATGACTTCATCAATTCGGTCGTCGCGATCGAATATCATATCACCCTCCCCGGTGTTGTTTAGAAATTCGGAGCCGTCATAATCTTCTTCATTCTGATCATCATCTAGCCCGCGAGGATGGCGTATGATATCGAACAGGGTCTCTTCTCCCTCTCTGCCGGTATTGTCCGCCATAGATTTTATTTAACTAATCCAAAAGAAATATAAATCAATTTAGTATTAAAATTACATCGTCTCGAATAATAGATATAATCTCGAATACATAGTCTCGAATAATAGATATAATCTCGAATACATCGTCTCGAATAATATATAATCTCGAATACATCGTCTCGAATATTATATATCGAATACATCACTGGCTAGGTAGCTAATAAAGATCGAATACGGCAGAAGAATCTAGGCCACTCGCGGTTCCTGCGGTGCAGGCGGTGGACAATCAAAGAGAAGGAACCCTCGCAGGATCATAGCTCAAGTGAGATCCCTGAAGAACCTGCCAGGTATTGGAGAACCTGCCGCCCTCTAACGCAACCATGTAGCGATGGACGTGCTCGTCCTCCTCCCTGACACGACGACGTACCATCTCCGGCGGGGCCGGCTCCCTCCGCACCGAAAGTGGCCCACGCGAACGCCACCAAAGGAGATCAGGGTCGACGACGGGACCCGGGGCCGGGTTCCTCATCAAGCGGCGCGCCCCTGCAGGCAGCACCTCCCAGTGCCAGCCCGGCGGAGCCCAGTCCCGGACATGGGTCAGCCGAACGTCGTCGCGGAAGGGTCGACGGCGAGGATGCGGGCCTGGCATCGTCGAGAACAAATACTATATGCCCGTAAAAAGTAACATTTTTTTAATGATTGGATTTTGATAACTAAATTTTCTAACATTTCTATATAACTAACATTTCTATAACATTTCTAACAATGCTATATAACTAACATTTCTATAACATTTCTAATATTTCTATAACTAAAAAACAGAAAAAAAAATTATAACATTTCTATATAACTAATATTTGTATAACATTTCTAATATTTCTATAACTAAAAAAAAGAAAAATGTATAACCTTTTTATAACTATTTATATAAGTAAAAAACAGAAAAATTTCTAACATTTCTATAAATATTTCTATAACTAAAAAACAGAAGAAAAAATATACAACTAAAAAATAGAAAAACAAAGTGTATGTATGTGTGTGTGCTCACCGGCGAGGCGAGAGGCGACGGGGGGCGGCGGCGGGGACGGCGACGGGCGGCGACGACAGGGACGGCGACGACGGGGACGGGGACGGGGCGGCAACGACGGGGACTGGGACGGGGCGGCGACGACGGGGACGGGGACGTGGCAGCCGGGGACGACGGACGACGGGCCGGGACGGGGCGGCTGTGACGACGGGGACGGGGACGGCCGGGGCTGCTACGACGGGGACAGGGACGGGGACGGGGCGGCGACGGGGGCGGCGACGAGGGATATGGAGACGGGGGCGGCGGGCGACGGGGCAGAGGAGAAGAAGCAGATGAGAAACTGAATTTTTTGAAGTGTTTTCTTATATAGGATGGGCCTTTAGTACTGATTGGAGTCACCAACCGGTACTAAAGGTCAATTTTGACCATCCCAAGCGGCGGGAAGCGACCCCCTTTAGTACCGGGTGGTGGCCACAACCGGTACTAAAGGCCGCCCCTTTAGTACCGGTTGGTGCCACGACCCGGTACTAAAGGGGGTGCGTTGGCGCAGGTGCGGTGCGACAAGTTTAGTCCCACCTCGCTAGCCGAGGGGTGTCCGCACTGGTTTATAAGCCCCCGTGCGGTAGCTCTCTCGAGCTCCTCTCCAAAGGAGGCCTACTAGGCCCACATGTTCTGTCCTGCCCTGTGGGCCTACTGGGCTTTGCGGGCCTGCATCCTGGCCCAACAACACGTTGGGTTTCTAGTCATATGCAGGCCGCTCTGCCCCAGTAGGCGGGCTTTTTATTTTCTTATTTTTTTTGCTTTATTCATTTTTGTTTTATTTATTTTTGAGTTGTTTTTTTTCTGTATTTAGAGTTTCTTTGTGAATATTTTTGATTTAGGTACAAAAAATTACAAATTTTCTGTTAGTGCCCGTGGTTTTCAAATTTGAATAGTTTAAATTTTGAATTATTTGAAATTTGTGTGAATCACTAGTTTGTGAATAACTTAACTTTCAAAATCAGTAAAGGCATGAAAAAATTTGTTTCCACATAAAATTTCTTCGCGTTTCAAATGCCAAAACACATAACTACCCTAACTATTACAGAGATTCCATCCTGGGTGTGAAACACAGAAGAAAGTGATGATAGTGAAGCTGATCACATCCCAGATCTTTGGGTGTGAAACTTTTTCTTCGCTGTGTCCCTTTGCGCCGTAACCATGGAAAATCTTCATCATTTAACGGGATGTTCCGGTCAATATTCACCGTGAATGGAGCAATTTCATCAAACTTTTCATAATCTTCTGACATGTCTGTCTTGTCATGCACTCCCACGATGTTTCTCTTCCCAGAAAGAACTATGTGCCGCTTTGGCTCATCGTACGATGCATTCACTTCCTTATCTTTTCTTTTTCTTGGCTTGGTAGACATGTCCTTCACATAGAAAACCTGTGCCACATCATTGGCTAGGACGAATGGTTCGTTTGCATACGCAAGATTGTTGAGATCCACTGTTGTCATTCCGTACTGTGGGTCTTCCGTTACCCCGCCTCGTATCATATTGACCCATTTGCATCGAAACAAAGGGACCTTCAAAACACGTCGACAGTCAAGTTCCCATATGTCCTTTATATAACCATAATATATTTCCTTTCCCGTCTTGGTTTCTGCATCAAAGCGGACACCACTGTTTTGGCTGGTGCTCTTCTTATCTTGGGAGATCGTGTAAAATGTGTTACCATTTATCTCGTACCTTTGAAAGTCATTATATTCGAAGATGGTAACTGGGACAGCAAGTACATGTCATCTTCAATAGAGGCGTCATGCATGGTACGTGTCTGCAACAAGCTGGCTAAACTCCTGGTTTGTTCACGTGTAATCCAGTCATCTAACCGCTCCGGGTGTTTGGAGCGTAGCAAATTCTTGTGCTCATCCATATACGGAGCCACCAAGGCGGAATTCTGTAGAACTGTGTAGTGTGCTTCAGTGAGAGATATGTCCATCCATACATATTATTTGTTCCCCTCCTAGCGTGCCTTTTCCATCCAGTCTGCCCTTATGCTACGATTCAGAAACACCAATCGGTTTAAGGTCAGGATTAAAGTCAATACAAAACTCAATGACCTCCTCATTTACATGGCCCTTGGAGATGCTTCCTTCTGGCCTAGCACGGTTATGAACATATTTCTTTAAGACTCCCATGAACCTCTCAAAGGGGAACATATTGTGTAGAAATACAGGACCCAAAACGTTAATCTCTTCGCATAGGTGAACTAGGACGTGTGTCATGATGTTGAAGAAGGATGGTGGGAACACCAACTCGAAACTGACAAGACATTACACCAAATCATTCTCTAACCTTGGTATGATTTCTGGATCGATTACCTTCTGAGAGATTGCAATGAGAAACGCACATAGCTTCACAATGGCTAATCGAACGTTTTCCGGTAGAAGCCCCCTCAATGCAACCGGAAGCAGTTGCGTCATAATCACATGGCAGTCATGAGACTTCAGGTTCTGGAACTTTTTCTCTACCATGTTTATTATTCCCTTTATATTCGACGAGAAGCCAGACAGTACCTTAATACTCAGCAGGCATTCAAAGAACATTTCCTTCTCTTCTTTGGTAAGAGCGTAGCTTGCATAACCCTGATGTATGCCGTCTTTTCCGTGCATACATTGCTGGTCCTCCCGTGCCTCAGGTGTATCTTTTGTCTTCCCATACACGCCCAAGAAGCCAAGCAGGGTCACACAAAGATTCTTCGTCACGTGCATCACGTTAATTGCGGAGCGGACCTCTAGGTCTTTCCAATAGGGCTAGATTTCTTCTTCCACATGGGTGCGCGTCCGTCAGCGTCATTCGGAACAGGTTGTCCACCAGGACCCTTTCCAAAGACCACCTTCAAATCCTTGACCATATCATGTACATCAGCACCAGTACGGTGGCGAGGCTTCGTCCGGTGATCCGCCTCGCCTTTGAAATGCTTGCCTTTCTTTCTTATGGGATGCCTGCTCGGAAGAAATCGACTATGTCCCAGGTACACATTCTTCTTACAATTAGCCAAATATATACTGTCGGTATCGTCCAAATAGTGCGTGCATGCGCGGTATCCCTTGTTTGTCTGTCCTGAAAGGTTACTTAGAGCAGACCAATCATTGATGGTCACGAACAGCAACGCCTTTAGGTCAAATTCTTCCCCCATGTACTCATCCCATGCACGTACACCTGTTCCATTCCACAGTTGTAAGAGTTCTTCAACTAATGGCCTTAGGTACACATCAATGTTGTTGTCGGGTTGCTTAGGGCCTTGGATGAGCACTGGCATCATAATGAACTTCCGCTTCATGCACAACCAAGGAGGAAGGTTATACAAACATAGAGTCACAGGCCAGGTGCTATGGTTGCTGCTCTGCTCCCCAAAAGGATTAATGCCATCTGCGCTTAGACCAAACCATACGTTCCTCGCGTCATCTGCAAACTCCTTCCCATACTTTCTTTCGATTTTTCTCCACTGCGACCCGTCAGCGGGTACTCTCAACTTTCCGTCTTTCTTACGGTCTTCTCTATGCCATCGCATCGCCTTGGCATGCTCTTTGTTTTGGAACAAACGTTTCAACCATGGTATTATAGGAGCATACCACATCACCTTGGAAGGAGTCTTCTTCCTGGGGCGCTCGCCCTCGACATCACCAGGGTCATCACGGCTGATCTTATAGCACAATGCACCGCATACCGGGAAAGCGTTCAAATCCTCGTACTCACTGCGGTAGAGGATGCAATCATTAGAGCATGCATGTATCTTTTGCACCTCTAACCCTAGAGGGCAGACAGCCTTCTTTGCTTCGTACGTACTTTCGGGCAATTCGTTGTCCTTTGGAAGCATATTATTTATCATTATCAGCAACTTTCCAAATCCCTTGTCGGATACACCATTCTCTGCCTTCCATTGCAGCAATTTCAGTGTGGTGCTCAGCTTTTTCTTGTCACCTACGCAATTCGGGTACAACAATTTTTTGTGATCCTCTAACATGCGCTGCAACTTCTTCTTCTCCAAATCACTTGCACAGTTTCTCTTTGCATCGGAAATGGCCCGACATAGATCATCAACGGGCTCATCTGATGCCTCTTCTTCAGCTTCTTCCCGCATTGCCGACTCAGCTTCTTCCCGCATTACCGGCTCAGCTTCTTCCCCCATTGTTGTATCATCGTATTCTGGGAACCCATGGCTAGGATAGCTGTCGTCGTCCTCTTCTTCTTCATTGTCTTCCATCATAACCCTTCTTTCTTCGTGATTGGTCCAAACATTATAGTGGGGCATGAAACCGGACTCAAACAGGTGGACGTGAATGATTCTTGACGTAGAGTAATTGTGACCATTCTTACAGCCAGCACATGGACAAGGCATAAAACCATCCGCCTGCTTGTTTGCCTCAGGCGCAAGCAGAAAAGTATGCACGCCATTAATGAACTCGGGAGAGCATCGTTCATCGTACATCCATTGTCGGCTCATCTTCAATACATAGCACCTAAAACACCAAATTAATACAATACATAAAGTTCATACATAAAATTCATACAACACTCAAATGCAACAAACAAATAACTCTCTAGTTAAAGCATTTAAATGCAACAACAAATGCGATCAAGATCGCAACTAAGGTAACAATTGATTCAACAGCATAATGATACCAAGCCTCACTATCAATGGCATATTTTCTAATCTTTCTAATCTTCAAGCGCATTTTCCCCATCTTGATCTTGTGATCATCGACGACATCGGCAACATGCAACTCCAATTCCATCTTCTCCCGCTCAACTCTTTTCAATTTTTCTTTCAAATACTCGTTCTCTCTTTCAACTAAATTTAACCTCTCGACAATAGGGTCGGTTGGAATTTCCGGTTCACATACCTCCTAGATAAAAATGTCTATCTCAACTTGATGTGCATAATTTGTCATAAACACGAAATGCAACAAATAGTTTTAAAAGAGAATATACCACATCCGAATCATAAGAAGGACGAGGGCCGACGGGGATGGATATCAAAACCATGGCACTATGTATAACAAACAACGTATGGGTAAGATAATTATACGAGTAACTATATATCCAAATCACACAAACATCAATTTTTTATATAAAATCTCATGAACAAGAGGCTCACCACAAGGTGGTGCCGGTGATAGGATGGTGCGGGCGATCGACGGTGGTTACGACGGAGATTTAGAAGGCACTAAGTAAACCACACCTACATATGCAAACTAAGTGTTATTTTGACCTCAATTTTCATATAAATCAAATACTACCACATATAATTCCTCCCAAATTATTAAAACCCACAATTAATCACTATATAAACCAATGCAAGAGCTAATCTAGCAATGAGAGATGAAAGGACAAAGTTGCTAACCTTTGTGATCATTTGAATGGATGGGGGCCTGCAAATCTTGACAAATTTGGGGCAAATTTTGTAATAAACTCGAGAGGAAGAAGGAAAGAACAGAGGAAAGGGAGAGGGGAAAGGGGGAAGAACAGAATGCTGGTGGACGAAGGGTTTATATAGGACGACCTTTAGTACCGGTTCGTGCCACGAACCGGTACTAAAGGTGTTGGAGGGGCCCCACTCTGACAACATCCTGCCACCACTTTCATTAGTACCGGTTCGTGGCACGAACCAGTGCTAAAGAGCTCCAACCGCCTAGCCGTTGAAACCGGCACTAATGGACACATTAGTGCCGGTTCTGTTACAAACCGGGACTAATGTGTCTCCCATTTGACCCTTTTTCTACTAGTGTAATTAGAAGCTAACTTCCATAATTCCATTCATGTATACAATGTGCCAGCTCCTGCACCATTTTCTACTTATTATGGGTTCATCCTACTTTAGTGATTAAATACTGTTCACTACAGATCGTCATACTGAATATGTGCATTCCTCAGTCAGCTACACCACCATGTCTGATGGATGAGAGGCATTCATCAGCGGGGAAGACCACAGACGTCATACTCACAGCAACACATACCTGCAGTTACACCGGGAGTCCTTACAAAACATGGACAAATAAGGCGTCTCGATCATACTAAATATGTGCATTGGTTGTCCAGCTGCACCTCAATGACTGAAGCATGTCAAATATCAATTTTCGTAGTAGATCATGTTTAATGCGTTATCGACAAATTTTACACTCCGAGTAACGAAATAAAAGATGTTCTCAAATTTTACCATTTCCACACTTCGGATACGCCACAAGAGAAAAGAACTCCTTTGTGTTAGGCCGCATAGTAATACTCTTGCAAAGAAAGGGAAATGAAAACGAAAGGCACACCAAGCTTTAGGTTCTTGACTCACCTTTACCGACACACGTAGAGATGATTAGGGCTGCGAAGATTGAAAGCGAGGGCCTGGTCGCCCAATGGTATGGACCGCTGCCACGCCCGTTTCTGGTCACCGTGGCCCACCAAAAAACTCTCTCCCGTCTCTCCAACGCTTTCCGTCCAACACCAGTGCCGCTTGCCGCGCCGTATTCATACCGGCCCGGATCATGCAGTGGCCGACATTGATGCCGAGCGACATGACCGGACATGAGGGGGGCGCTAATGGGCATCGTACTACTTATAATGAATGCAGTTTGGTTTTGAGAAATAAGTCTATTACTAATGAGATTTTTTTTACCGTTCCATTCACTACGCCTGGTGTGCTGCCGCAACTCCCTGGCATTTTTTTATTGTTTCTTTTGTACGGTATGGATGAGTGTGCAGTTCCTAAGTACTACTAATCTTACTAACACATCATCAGCCATCCAGGCACAAACCAAACGCCACGTACTCAGGCATGCCTAGCCAGGCAAAAATCTCATCATTCTCAGGCTACTCGCAGGCAATGCTTTTCTCCAGGCATGAACCCAGGGTTCCATCCAAACTACCCCTACATCCAACAACTAGCTTTGGCTAGCCAGCCTTGATATGTCACTCCATGCGTAGGCCAAGAGCACCGGCCAGCTGCGCATCAGACCGGGAGAGACTTGTATGAGATCTCACATTTAAATGAGGTTGTGAGATCAACCTCAAAAATTTATATTTAGACATTTAAAAAAATCTGAAATTATTTGACAAGATCCATGTGGGGTATGCTAAAACACCGGAAAAAATCGGCTCAAAACTGGATGTACATTTAGAGATTCAGAAAATACAAATTTAATGTGAATAGTTTTAGCTTTGGGTGAATAGTACTTTAACACTATTCACATCAAATTTTATCTTTTTGTCTCTATTAATGCAAGTCGAATTAGGAGCTGAAACTTTTTGAGGTTGTACATCAAACATTGATGCGTGTGGACAAAAAAGTTGAAAATGTTTGGACATGTATATATTTTAAAAAAATCGATCTCATTAATCTCACCTAATGTGAGATCTCACACAAGTCATCTCCCCAAATTTATTTGATGTACCGTAAAAGAACTCTTGCTAATAGGAGAAAACCTATTAGTCATGGCCTTAGTGAAATTTTTGATAGCACAATTACTCAAGCGCCCGGAACACGTGACTGAACTCCATGCATTGCTCGTGAACGCTATAAAGGCCTCTCCAACGCTGCGCTGAAACCT
The DNA here is from genome assembly GCA_032464435.1 of Aegilops umbellulata. Lineage (NCBI taxonomy): Eukaryota > Viridiplantae > Streptophyta > Magnoliopsida > Poales > Poaceae > Aegilops > Aegilops umbellulata. Next base: position 534,703,805 of record CP136055.1, read on the forward strand.
CTATCCTATCCTATTTCAAAAGCGTACAACACATCAGTGAGGTAGCGCCATCCAGTGCAACACCATGGCGAAGTTAGCTCGTTTCTCCTCCTTCACCTCCTCGTCGCCAGCGTGCTGCCCGTCCTACCAGTGCGGCGAGGCGGAGAACATCCAGTATCCTTTCTGGAGAAAGGATCGACACGGGCGACCCTTGGCACTGCGGTTATCCGATCCTCCACCTCAAATGCTGCAGCCACCAGACTGGGGCGGGGAGTGAGTGCGGGGGCTGCGAGAGCGGCGGGGGTTTGAGCGGCCACAGGCGGGAGGCGGGAAAGAAATCTTGGAGGTTCACATGCGTGGCGAATGCCAGTGCTGCTGCATGGGTTGTCGTACCCACTAAAGCAGAGCATCCTCGCCTTCCTGACAACAAGGATGTGCAGGCTCACCATCCTGGCTCTATCTGATTAAAACCATGTAGTATTTGTCTTGGTTTGCTCCAACATCTCAAATACAACACTAGAGCTTTTTTCCAGGAGTTCAATCTGATTCCTATGGCAAGAACCAAAACAACTTCCTTCTCGGATTATATAGAGGGTAAGCGTGAAACGGAAGTTGTTAGACTTCCATTCATGTGTTCAATGTGTGTCAGCCCATTCACACACTTCTACTATTGGTTCATCCCACTGTCATTGGCTAACTGACGTTCAGTCTTGATCATGCTAAATATGTTCATTGTTTATCCAGCTGCACCCCCATGATTGAAGCATGTCAAATATCAATTTGCGTAATAGATCATGCTTAATGAGTTAACGATAAATTTTACACTTTGAGTAACGAAATTAAAGGTGTTTTCAAATTTTACCATTTCCGCTCTTCGGATACGCTTCAAGGAAAAAGAACTTTATGGTATTAGGCCGTATAGTAACCCTCTTATAAAGAATGGGAAATGAAAAAGAAAGGCACGCCGAGCTCTAGGTTCTTGACTCACCGTTATCTACATATGTGGAGATGGTTAGGACTGCAAAGATTGAAAGCAAGGGCCTAGTCGGTAATAGTTTGAGACTGCTGATGTGTTGTCTTCTCTTCGTGTGATAGCAGGGGGACACTTAGTTTCAGTTACAGCAACAGTGGAAATGAAATCTTCAGGGTGCGACAGGGTCGATGCTGACTATACCAGCAGTCAGCAAGCTGAAGTCTGTCGATGATGATGGCATTCTCTTTATTTCTGTGGGCTGTTCACCGGCGTTTGGAAAACGCTCCTATCTTCACACTGATGGATATGTAGTGTCTTGTAAGTTGTAATACGGACGATTTTTTTTGCTTCTAGTTTTCTGTAATGATACATGATGGTTTCGAGTAATGAAAATCAGGGGCCAGCCCTTGCTCGAAAAGAGAAGGCTACAACAACCGTGGCCTGACGAGTGCTCGTGGCTCGCTGCCTAGCTACGTCGTGCTTGCGCTTCCGGAGGCACCATCTCAGTCGCTGCTCTTACCATAGTCGTTGCTCCTGGGCTACCTCTGTGGTGTTGAAGCAGTCGCCCTGGCCGTGACCTGCATCTCCGGCATGTTGGTCTCTTGTTTGGCCCGGCCGTCAGGTCAAGGTGACACCGTGAATCTGGCCAGCATGCCGTTGGGCGGTCTTTGGCCAGGCGATGGTCACCTCAAGAGGTTTGGACCGGTATGATCTGTGTCTGGCGAGGATGACACGGAGTTAGTGGCCGCGAGTCTGCTGTCGTCTCATATAGATCAGCCTACGCTGCCATTTGTGAGGATGGTGTATGGCCTTCGGAGTGTCCCGAACTAGGGATTTCATGGTGCCGCTGTCCTTCGTCTCCGTCAAAGACTTCTTCGAGTGTTGGCGAGTGGCTCTTGTTGAGTCTCGTCAGCCTAATCGTCCGGGCATGGTCATCACTCGCCGTAAGGACCGTGTACACATGCAACTATTGGGATCGAGGCAAGTGGAGGAGACAACATAAAATGATTTCCATTGGGTGGTACTTCTTGATAGAGTTTACCTTGTTGTCTAGGTATTCGTCATGTTTATTTCGTCGCATTAGTTTCATTCATGCATGTAGTTAAGTTGAAGACTTCTGGCTGCGGCAGTTTGTGGACGTAAAAATGTGGGTATGTGTAAACATGCAAGCTAGATAGTGGTCTTTTAGTTGAGTGAGTCTTAGAACAAATTGATGCATGTGTGGGCGTCCGTGAGGTTACTAGCATGCACATATTGCATGGATAAGATTAGTTAGAGCGGCTTGGTTGTGGACCTGGTAATCAGCAGCGTTGTTATCTCCAGCAGCTAGGAGATCAGCCAAAACCGAGTGGCCAGAGAGATGGTTATCAACTGCTGTTTCTACCGGCTAGTGGAGCTAGTCGCGGTTCAGCCGATATGTGTGGCCTGACCGTGGGGTTGCATGCAAAAGTGAGTGCGTGTGTGCGTGGCTTAGTGGGTGCGTGGTGTTGTGTTTAGTCCGGCTATTTAAGCCATCATGTAATTGCATTGCAAGTGTGAGAATACAAGAGAAAAGGGCACAAGTTGTGTGCGGTGCCAAGCCTCTGTGTGTGTTCTTCTACCTTTGTGTGTGAGAGAGTCTCCTTCTTCCTCGGGTTGTGCCAACATTTGGTATTGAGAGCCATGGTGATTGAAGGTTCGTGCACTCCGTCGCCCGGTCGCCGCCGTGTCTCGGCCTCACCGGTGGTGCGCCGAGGCCGGAGCCCGACGCGGCGTGGCTGCCGCGAGGTGGTGGTGCAGCAGGAGGCCGTCCACCAGGCCAGCAGCACCGTCGTCTACCCGCCACTGATGGCGACGAATTACTTCGAGTGGTCGCTGATCATGAAGGTGAACATGGAGGCCCAACGCTTGTGGGATGCCATCGAGGGAGGCAGGACATTCAGCCAGGACAGGGCGGCACTTGCGGCAATCCTGCGAGCTGTGCCGGAGGAGATGCACTCCACGCTTGTCGTGAAGGCGACGGCAAAGGAGGCATGGGATGCCATCAAGATCATGCGGGTCGGTGATGCCCGCGTCCGTGAGGCCAAGGCGCAGACTCTCCTCAAGGAGTTTGATGCCGACCGCGTGAGGAGCGGCGAGACCCTCGATGAGCTCGCCATGCGCATGAATGGGATCGCCAACAAGCTGCGCACGCTCGGCGAGAACCTTGACGAGGTGAAGGTCGTGAAGAAGCTTCTCCGCATCGTGTCGTCCAAGTATACCCAGGTAGCCATTGCCATTGAACAGCTTCTTGATCAAAACCATGTCCATGGAAGAGCTTATGGGAAGGCTCAAAACGGCGGAGGACCGGAGCGACTTGGACGAGGGCGCCAGCAACTACGACCAGGGTGGTGGGAGTCGCCTGCTCCTCACGGAGGAGGAGTGGCTTGCTCGCCACCGCAGCGGCGCCGGCAAGAAGAAGGGCAACTTTGACATACGCAAGGTGCGTTGCTACAACTGTCAAGAGTACGGGCATTACTCCAAGGACTGCACCGAGCCAAGGAAGCAGCGGGCGCTACTTGCTGCCGCGACGGCCGACGATGAGCCGGGGCTGCTTTGAAGATCGACATGAAGGTGTTAGAATAAACGACAACAAGGTTAAGGGGGTGATTGATAAAGTTTACCTTGTTGTCTAGGTATTCATCATGTTTATTTCGTCGCATTAGTTTCGTTCATGCATGTAGTTAAGTTGAAGACTTCTGGCTGCGGCAGTTTGTGCACGTAGAAATGTGGGTATGTGTAAACATGCAAGCTAGATAGTGGTCTTTTAGTTGAGGGAGTCTTAGAACAAATGGATGCATGTGTGGGCGTCCGTGAGGTTACTAGCATGCACGTATTGCATGGATAAGATTAGTTAGAGCGGCTTAGTTGTGGACCTGGTAATCAGCAGCGTTGATATCTCCAGCAGCGAGGAGTTCGGCCAAAACTGGGTGGCCAGAGAGATGGTTATCTAGCTGCCGTTTCTACCGGCTAGTGGAGCTAGTCGCGGTTCAGCCGATATGTGTAGCCTGACCGTGGGGTTGCATGCAAAAGTGAGTGCGTGTGTGCGTGGCTTAGTGGGTGCGTGGTGTTGTGTTTAGTCCGGCTATTTAAGCCATCATGTAATTGCATTGCAAGTGTGAGAATACAAGAGAAAAGGGGACAAATTGTGTGCGGTGCCAAGCCTCTGTGTGTGTTCTTCTACCTTTGTGTGTGAGAGAGTATCCTTCTTCCTCGGGCTGTGCCAACACTTCTCGAGTACCCGAGTACCCAATCTAGAGCTCCGGGGTGAAAACTCTGGTCTGACCTAGTTGGTTATACCTGGCAGTGGCGGCGTTTTTTACGTCCTTACCCTGATGACGGCATTGTTCGGAGTTTGCTCACATTTGCTCTTCAGGGTGAAAACCCATGAGCCGACCCTTGGTGGTTGGATTTGGCGACGGCGGCGCTTCTGCGTCGTTCCCTTGTTGGAGGCGTCACTTTTGGAGAACCCTTCTCGGAGTCTTTATGATGTCAAGAGATGACTGGGGCCGATGGTCACCGTTGTACATAGTCAATCGTTGTTTTCATTGTTTCGTTTTTTTTTCTTTTCTTCGTCCGCCTAGGCATAGCTTTGGTTTTTGCATGACTTCGCCTTTGCCGGTGTGATCATTTGTGTGTGTGTTGTGCTGGCTGTGTGCATCTTAGTTATGCAAAGGCCGGGTGTACTCATAATGATTATATCCCTCGATGCTATTGTATAAGTCAATAAAAAACATCCTTTTTCGAAAAAATCTGAGTCGCTGCTCTGACAACGTCCACCGCCAGGTGGTGCTCGATGTCGCGTACTGAGATCATGCTGATGGTGCCACCTGGGATGTTGTGCGCTGGGCATGGGAGGCTTCTTGTGAGTATTCAGTGTGTTCGGCATACGCTTCACGCTTTGTTGGCCGTCAGCACGACCTCGCAGCAATAATGGTCAAGGACTCTCGTGCGCCATCGTGGAGCTATGTCCTATACAATGCAACACCTACAAAAAAATCTGGTGAAGAAGAATGAGATGGGGGAGTAGACGTGAGGGAGGTGCGTATGTACACCCGGCAATCATGAATAAAAGACCGTTTCCGGCTAAGCCATTCTACCCGTTCAGGCTCAGAGAGCAAAGGCCAGAAGGAAAAATCGACATGGTAATGACATGGCAGGTTTACCTGACAGCCGGAGACCCACATGATAGATCCCTAATTACTAAACAGTAAGACTCAGGTACCTATGCCCTCGCACAGCCATTTGAGATATTTGACCGTCCGATGGAACTCATCAACGTACCAGATCAAAATAGGCGACTCCCAAGCGCGTCCGCAACTCTTCTTAATCGGGCTGCTGCTCCGCAGGCTGAGCTACGAATTATCTCCTTCGTCGGGCTGATTGGGAGAGGTCAAAGGCCTACGTCGGCCCACCGAGGCATACTTCCAGCTCGTTCTGTGCGTTCTCCATCTCTCCCACTCCGAGCCGGCGGCGCGCGCCATGGAAAAAATCCTTACTGCGTTCGCAGGCGGCGGGGATGTACGAGAGGCGAGAGCAAGGCAGCGAGCCTCGCTGCCTACGGCGTGTGCCTTGCTCTTCGGTGCCGTGACGTCCATGCCTTCCCCAACCTATTTTCTCCCTCAACCCTCAGGACATGGCGATGACGCTGCCGGGACAGAGTTAGGATGCGTTTGGTTGAAGGTATCATATGAATGGGTTGGGACCGTTCAATTTTTTTGGGATTGAACCATTCAATTCATGTGTTTGGCTGAATATAAGAGATGAGCTAATTATTTAAGACGGGACCACCAGTCATGCTCACATAGTCATGCATGCAAAGGGTGGCCATTTGATTCGACCGATTTGGTTGGGTGGAACGGTTCAGCATCTTCAAGGCATATTTTCTTTTTTTGACTCAAACCATTCATGTGCTTTATAACCAAACATGTCTATTTTCTGAACGATTCCAACCCATTCATGACCACCCTTGCAACCAAACGCACCCTTAGTGCACAACAAATTACTACGACCCGTGGTTGTGCAGTTGTGCTGCATCCACCTTGCCGCCGGAAAGTGACCCAATGGGCGGTGCTGCCCTTCGATGGAGGTGGTGGGGACATGGTCGATGAGGGGATATCCCCATATCCATCTATAACTACGCCATGTCCAGTCTATGGATCACCGCCTCACCACCGCGGCACGTCCTTCGCCTCACCGCGCTAAGTAACCTTGAGGTCCTCTTCCCCTTCGTGCTCGAGATCTGCTGCTGATGAGCTATCTCATACAATCAGTAGTTCAGTACAACACCTTCCTAGGTCTCCTCTCCTATCTTGAACACCACGCCTTTGTTAATCTCCACCTAAATCAACCTTTTTTGTGTATCAGGCTTCATGGTACCTGTGAATCCACTGAAAGTCTGGCACCAATCATTGGACGAGGTGGAGACGAGGAAGTGCTGTTGGGCCATGCTTTGGAGAGGTTAAAATTATTCAGTTAGTTTGTCCCCCTTTTGTCAAATTATTAGCTCTATTTTGCCACTTTAGTTTGGAAAATTTTGTTCGGCACAATGTCTTTAGGTTGCAAGATAAAGAAGTGGTAGAAAACATTTAGTTTCCAAAATCGGAGTAATAGATGGACACAATTGATTAAACAATTTAGCAGGAATGACGGTGGAGAGATTTTGTTCAGAGAAGATCATTTTAGGCTACTGTTACTTTCAGGAAAGAGAGGGTACATAGTTGTTATTACAGATAACATATGATAGCTGAATTTGTTCACAGCAGAGCGTTTTAAGCTACTGCTGTTTTGTAGGCTGATTGCTACTATTTGAAAAAATAGTTGGAGTGGAATAAGACATTAAATAGCACATGGAAATACCTACCCCTACGTAACGAAATATAAGAGTGTTTAGATCACTAAAGTACAAACTACAAGGGGGGCTCACTAGGTACTGAATACATGATGCTCTTCCATAATTGGTGCCAGCTGTATAATTAATAAGTAAAATGGAAGTAGGTTTTGATCTATTTTTGTATCTTGAATTCTTGCTGTTGTGGGTTCCTGAAATCCAGTAATTAGATGCACCTCTCAGTATACAATTTACGTATACCATAAGAAAGTATGTGGTACAAATTTCTCAGATATTTCTAACTACACAAATATTTTAATATATTTCTCTTTCCTACATTAGATGCCATCAAGATTAGCGGGCGCAACAACGCGCGCCTGCATGATCTAGTTAAGGTAAAAACTGACAAGCCTTGCGCTAAATGGAGGTAAAAACATGCAAAACTCTCACTAAATGGGATAATACCAGATGAAATTTTGTTAAATGACACAAAAGTATCAATGTAAAAGGTAAACATTGGAATTCACTCATAAGCCGTCCTATCTCGATGACCTATGCCACCCACGGGTGATTCTCGATCACATGAAGTGTACAAAAAATTGGATAGTAGAATAGAGAGATGGATGTGTTGCTTTCTTAAAATGATAAAGCGTGTATTTTTCCTCTTGTAAAGCGAGAGAAATGCACAACTAAGTCTTAACTCATTGTCACGACAGTGGAAAGTTGGCTAGGGTGGTGGAGATCGAAAGCGAGGGCAGCGTTTTCAATAGTTGGAGACTATTCACGCATTGTCTTTTCTTCGTGTGATACTGTACGAGAAGATACCTAGTGCAAGGAGGCTATGGGTATATCCTGACAAGCAGACCTATTGACAACTACACCAAAGTGATGAGATTAGAGTGATGCTTTGAGATGTGTGTTGAAGGTGGCGTGTCGAGATCCTAGTAAGGCTATCCCAGGTGGTAGACATGTGGCCGGGCCAGTCCCAAGGATTTAATTTCATATTTATCAAAAACCTAGGCGAGTTCTCGGCTTTAACACACCACCATGATAAAATTCATTCGCACTCATACACTGGGAAAGCCGGAACCTCCTGTCGCACCACCGGAAATACAAAGTCGCACCAGCCTACGATGGACCACCATTACAAGTCAGCCAACCCTTGCTTGCTTGCTGCAGCACAATAGCACAGGCGAGCGAAGAAGCATGTGATACATTTGGCAGAAATCAATGTCAACCAAAGTGCTCGTCTGCGCCGCCATAAGATTTGTGTAAAACCACGCATGGAAAACTTGTTTCGCATCGTGGGACTAATTTGGCACCACGTCAATCTTGACAAACTTTATGTTGTTGTTCCTCAATCTAGTGGATGCCCTTGTGCGATAAAATTGAGAGTGGCTTTGTCCCCATTATTCTCCAATTGATTTTTCTTCATCTTGGTTGTTTTCAACTTAATATTTTGCATGCCATATTGCTTTGTAATGTTCTTGTTTTTTCTTCTTCAGAAAAACAAGAACCTTTTCAGTTTTTAGATTGTAATGGTCGGAGCAGACTTGTACTAGCTTCCCCGCAGAATAAGGTTTGTTACGAGGTTTTTTCCTATGCCTTGCTTCATGTCTCAGAAGAATACGATGGCTTGGTTTGTGTTGATCTCCTTTACAGGAAAATTACCTTTCATATGAGAAGGAGGTTGCTGCATCACTGAAGGATAGCTATGACTACAAGGAGGCTACATAGATCCGTCGTTTTATGTGGTACAGGAATCCTTGTCTCTTTTGCAATCCAAAACAAATAAATTGCGTGTTTTGTTCAAAATAAATAATGGTCACATATCATTGTTCGCCTTGTGGAACAATACGAGGTTGTTTGTTCTAGAACATGTACCAAGCTTCACACAATTTGCGAGGAGAGTAGGCATGGGAAAATCAAGTTGCACTTAGCTTGAGCTCCCGACAATGGTTCAACCCGCACTCATGGCGTTCCTCATCACAACCTTATTACGACAGTCATGCCGGCGACATCGGAGACAATCCCGAACCCCGGCTGCTTATCGTACAGCTGCATGCACGTTGTTGCTATTCATTACACCTTCTGGGTTGACGGCGGCGACAACACATCCTATACCCAATCCTACTGCTCGAGTGCAACATTGGCACACCAGTGGTGCAGCTGCCCTTCGATGACCACGGGATTACACAAACCACCTCGAGCAACACAAACGACGACCAGCCCTTCAGTTTCATCTCAATAAAAATATTTCCGGCACATTCTCTTCGACCCCAAAACTTTAGTTGGCCAAACTATCCGCTTCGTCTTGTGGAAAAATCTAGCATGGGCTCGATCATGTGAAAATTTGAGACGGTGGCAAAAGAGATGGCTGAAATGCGGGCCAAAATAAAAGAAATTATGTGGGTATTGCAACATATGTGTGGAATGATGTACTATTCGCTTTGGTTTGCTCCAACATCTCAAGACAAGCTAGAGTTTTTCTCGGGGGTTTCATTTGCTACCGGTTGCATGAACCCAAAAAATTTCCATCTTAGATTATATAGAGGGAGCAAACTTAAGCCGAAAGAAGTTAAAATTTCATTCTTATGTACAATATGTGTTAGCATAAACACACACTTCTACTTGTTGGCTTCATCCTACTATCATGATTTAACTGACGTTAAATCTTGATCATACTAAATGTGTGTATTGGTTAATGGTGTTACTCAGCTACACACCCATGGTCAAAGCATGTCATACATTAGGATGTGGAATAGAACATGTTTATTGTGTTATCAACAATACATAGCAAATATCCAAAAATAATAATAATTCTACCTTTTTTGTGTATAAGTTAGGAGAAAAAACTTCATTATATCAGCCGCCTAGTCTCCCTCTTGTAAAGCGGGGGGAAATGGAAAACAAAGGAACGACATGCTCTCAATTCTGAGGCATCTCCAAGGCTCTCTCTCAAACTAACATTCTCAAATGTCCGCAAACACATGTGGGCGTGTCTGCAAATAGTCGGGCAGACGCCAGCCATCCAAGGCTATCCCCAGAAATCTTATATTTTTCTGCCTCTCCTCCTCTTTTTTCACAAAGTACAATGCCTCGATGTTTAACATTCAATAGGAATTTACGATACATATAGTAATTTCAAACAAAAGCAACAAAAGAAAAAGCACGAGATGTTCAACAAGTTCCATAATCGGCATCCATCAAAGAAGCAATTGTAAATGAATTGTTGACCATCTTTTTCCGCATAGCATGCAAAGATGCCACTACGTCTTTGGTGAACTTACTTCGTCACATCAAGATTCAAATTGACGGCCTTCATGTACAAGACCTTGGACTCCTCGCACATTTTATTGACTGGAAGCTTCTTCTCCACAATGCTAACCTTCTTTTCTTGTATTAGCATGAACTCCCTAAACCACTCCGCCTCGTCTTCCTCTTTGAGCTCATTGCTTTTGGCACGTGCCCCCTCCTTCGCCACGATGTCCTACCACTTCTTGGTCATCGTAGCCGCCGCCCTATGGCGCTTCTCCTTCTCGGTCTCCCCCCCCCTCGCCCTTGCACATGGGTGGCCTGTTGAATCCCTCTTCCAACTCTACTGCTTTTCACCAACTTCATCCACTTTGGTGTTGACAGTCTTGAGTGAATTGTCCAAGTCACTCCATCTGTTTTGGCCATCAACTTGGTCCAATAATGATTCATCGTGAATGTCTTGCCCTTTTTCTTGTTGTAAACACTGCCATGAGGTTGGGCTAGTGAAGCAAAATGTTTTTGATCAACACATCGCAACAAAGAGCAAGACAATCAAATGATCAACACATAGAGCAACATGAAACCAAACTTACGAGCTCGCCGAGTCCCAGGCCACTTGGTGCCCAGTTTTGCATTTGTGCATACACACCAAAAAGCTTATTGGCGGACTCTTGAATGGTCTAACGTCAATGGTTTAGCGAGATCTCACTCCGATCACCAATCTTTTCCTTGACATAGGGCCGGTAGGGCTTGTTCTCATGGACCCTCCTTCAAAATGTTTCCACTTTGCTCTGCACCAGCAAGCAGATCAATACTTGTGCCCAACCACACGGCAAGCACAACAATTCGTCCCCTTTTGTTGGGATAGGTGCCTTCTCTCCTTTTCTTGACTTCCATATCGGGAGTAGGCGGCGGCGGGGCACCAATGAGTAATGATCTTCATCAGATCTTTCTTCTCCCCCATTGTTGATGATATTGATCATCAGCTCTTCGCAAGGGTGGGGGTGTCAGTGGAATAGTGACCCGACGGCCGCGGATGAGGGCATTTCCAATGGTGTCGGGACCGGACGAGTTGCGGTGACTCATTGAAGTTGTAGTCACTGTCGTGGTTCTAAGTCTGACAGTGAGAATGGGGGGTAAGTATGGAGAGGCAAGATCCTAGCTATGGAGTAGTTGTATGCGCAAGGAGTTTTACGAGTTCGGGCCCTTCTCTGAGGAAGTAACAGCCCTACGTCTCGGAGCCCGGAGGCAGTCGACTGGATTATGTATGTGTGTGTTACAAAGTTCCGAACCCTTGTCCTAGTGGAGGGGGGTGGCTTATATAGAGTTCGCCAGGACCCCAGCCAGCCCACGTTACAAGGAGTTTAATGTACATAAAGAGAGGGGGTTACTGGTAACGCCTGTAATAAAGGACCATGAAGGCCATAAAAGCTACTTATGAGATGACCGTTTGTAGGCAGTGCCTTTAGGTCTCCTTGCAGTCGAGTGGCTGTCTTCATGGTCGACTGCTTGTGCTTCTAGTCGAGTACGCTCGTGTCCGTCGACTGGGCTGACCAGGTCGACTGAAATGTTGATACTTCTTAGAATGTCTTTCATTGTAGGAGTCATGTCCTTGATTGGGTACCTCAGGTATGATAAGTTACCCTACCCTAGGTACGTATCCTCGTCATTAGCCCCTGAATGGGTCAGGGGTTAAGTGAGAATGGGGTCGAGCCTATGCTTCCGACTCAACCTCCATGCTTCGGTTGCATCTGTCTTGGATAAATGGAAGTTACGGTGGGAACCCATTCTTCAGTTGCCTTGATCCATTCAGATGTCCGTCGAGTGGTTTCATATTACCGTCGGGTGTGTTTACGTGACGAGTCTCTAGGGAGACTTAAGGAAACAGATCTTTTCGTCTGACAACCCGTCCTGTCGATCGTGGATCTTGCGGGATTTGAAAATTGGGGAGCGCACCGGACGGAGAAAATCGCGCGAATCGGCTGGATAAGGCAAGGGCGCCTCGATCTCCGCGCCACCTTTTTCGCCACGTATTGCGCGCGCCTGTTGCGGGATCTGACTGGGGGGCGCAGGCCCACTGATCAGCCACTCGGGTGTGGCCTTATATAAGGCAATGATTCTGATTTTTTTACTGTGCGCCCTTGTTCTTCTTCTCCCTTCCTCCGTAAGCTTCCGCCTCGCTCTCCGCCGCAATCTCGACACCGCCGCTCGGCCAAGACCTCGTTCGAGACGATGGGGACGGACAAGACGGCGGCGGCGGAACGCGCGAAGAAGGCCGCGGCAAAGGGCAAGGGGAAGAAATCTGGCCGAGGCGGGTCGTCCTCGCGGGCCGCTCTGCCATCCGGCTGGTTGCAGGGGGATTGGATGCCCTCCATCCTTACTCAAGCGGATATCGACGACATGGTGGAGGGGGGACTCATTCCCCACAAGGCTGCTCGCCTTCCTGGGAAGGAGACGGAGCCGAAACCTCGCGAGGGTGAGCGCGTCCTGATAGCCACCCATGTCGACCGGGGGTTTTCCCTGCCCCCGAGTCCTTTTTTTAGGGCCTTTCTGAACTTCTTCGGAGCGCAGCTCCACCATTTCACGCCCAACTCCATAGTCTATCTTGCTGCGTTCGTGTCTCTGTGCGAGTGTTTCTTAGGCTGTCGACCTCACTGGGGCCTCTTCAAGCATATCTTCACTTGCCGATCCCAGTCGGTTAAAAGGCTTAACCCGGACGGGGAAAGGACGCAGGTGATCCAGATGTGCGGGAGCCTCGGGATCCAGACGAGGGGTAAGAGTTGTTTTCCTCCCATGACACTTCCCGATTCCGTGCGCGGGTGGCAGTCGACTTGGTTCTACTGCAAGGACCAGCCGACCCCTGGCCACTCGACCGGCCTTCCTCCTTTTACCTTGGACCGAGTGCAGAAACCCGCTTCTTTGAAAGTGGTTCCAGAGGAGAAGGCTCAGGTGAAGGTATTAGTCAGTCGAGTGGTTGAGTTGGTTCGGGAAGGCGTGACCGGCATGGACTTGCTCGAAGTCTTCCTCCAGCGACGAATCCAACCTCTCCAGGGTCGGGATCACTCGATGTGGTTGTATTCCAGGCCCGACGACTCCACTCGGATCCACCCGGAGGCGGTCGAGGCTTCTGTACTGGAGAGCTGGCTGACCAGCATGACCGGGAACAAGGACAACCCCAGGGGTTCTAGGAGGATTGCTCCGCTTGATGGGATGATGGAGACAGACAAGGTACGTTTTACTTCTTCCGACTGAAATTTTCACTCCGTCTAGTAACTGGCTTGCGATAAGTCGACTGATCCTTGCTCTGCCCGTTGTCTTGCAGGAGATCAACGACATGTATTCGATGCCGAATGGGAACCAGGAGCAAGTATCTGAAGGAGGAGGGAGTGGAGGCGAAGGAAGTGAGAATGAAGTTGAAGTCGAGGAGTGGGAATCCGATGATGACGTAGAGGAGGAGGCCAGCGACGACTCGGGTGATGAAGATGAAGAGGTGGAGGTCGACCCTCCTCGACGCGAGAGACGCTCCAAGAACGCTCAGGATCCCGCCGTGGGGCGCAGTCAGTCGAGTGCTCCGGTGGGCCAGTCATCCAAGCGCCCTCGGACGGCGTCGCCGACCCCAACTGAGAAGGCGCCCAAGCATCCCAGAGCCATCCCGACCAAGCCGCCCAAGGCCTTGCCCAAGATCAGGGTCGCCATCCCTGTCATCTCCGGGTAAGTGACTGTTTTTATCTTTCTTGAGTCAACTAGAACGGATTCTTAGTCGATTCACTTTCAAATTATTTGCTTGGAATCGTGCAGCGCCGCTACTTCCGAGACTTCCACCCAGAATGTCGATGAGACGATGGAGGACGCCGTCACTTCCAACTTAGGTATAATCTTTGACATGATCCGACTGTTTAACTGCTGAGTCGATTGGATATTCATTTCTGAACTTTTGTAGCTCCGACCAACATTATTGACCTTCCGGATGATGAGGAGGAGGCGGAAGTGCCGCTCAGGCCTTTTGGGAGGAGAGGCCGGAGGGCTCTGGTCGACAAGGCTCCTCAGACCGCGTCGACTGCTGAGGCGGTGGTCCAAGGGGGTGACAACATCGCCCGGACTACTGTGACTTTTGCTGAGCCACTGACGACTGCCCGGCCTTCGTCGTCGACTGCTCTCCCACTGGTCGACCCGCCCTCGTTCTTCGCCGCCTACCAGACCCCGAAGGATCAAGCGAGTGCTACTAAGGAGGCTATACGTCAGGCGGGGCTCGTGATGGAGCAGACCAAAGCGGCTCGGGATGCCAGTCAAGCGGCCTATGACATCAGCTCGGCGCTGCAGCAGAACGTCCAGGTTAGTTGGTCTTCACTTGCGTTGTACACCCACTGGGTGCTGTTGATCTGAAATTTTTCACTGGTGGGGGCACGCTGAGTGCACCCACTGGGTGTAGTCCCCAAGGCCGCGGTCGACTGCTGGCAGTCGGCTGCGGTCTTTATGCTTTCAAACTTCCTCACTCGACTGATCGGATTGGGTCGAGTGGAAATCAAGGAAAACCGGTGGGGGCACGCTGAGTGCACCCACTGGGTGTAGTCCCCGAGGCTACTGTTGAATGTTTTGATTCGGCTGTAGTCTTAGAAGTGTCGTGCTCTTTCTTTCAGTCACTCGGGAGTAACTTGTCTTTGATACCCTTTGTCGATTGACTCTTTGCAGAAGTCTTGTGAGCTTGTTGCTCAGCTCGCTGATCTGAAGAATAAGCAGATCCAGCTTAATCTTGATTTGCAGTTTGCTCAGGAAAACGTGCAGAAGGCGAAGGATGAAGCAAAAGGTATGGCTGGTGAGGACTCGACGTCTATCTCTGTTCCTCTGCCCGTTCTGAACTCTGTGTCTGTTGTTGCTTTGCAGATGAACTGGAGAAGGCCCTGAAGAAGAAAGACCTTGACCTTGCGGAGGCACAAAAGGCGGCTGCGGAGAAGTTGAAGCTCGCTGAAGAGAAACTTGCTTCAGTCGGTCAACTTGAGAGCGAGAATGCTAGGCTGAAGTCTGCTCTTGACGAGGCCAATAGGGAAGCGAGTCGACCGAAGACTGACAAGAGTACTCTGAATGACAAGATCGGCCAGCTGGCGGGGAAGCACAAGGACTTGGGGGATTATCTTGGGGGTCTTGCCAAGAAGCTATACCTCATGCTTGAAGGTAACCCCCTTTGTGCGATTAATCTTGTTGTTGTCGACTCACCATTTGGTTACAGTTTTGCTCTGTCGAAACTTCTTTCAGAATTCTGCCGGAACTTTGAGGAAGAGACCAGTCGAGTGGAGACCCGCCTGGACCCTATCAACTCTCCTGTGAAGGACGAAGTGGCCATGAATGTCTTCCGGTTGGAATCCCGTGTCGCTGGTGTGGTGGACTACCTGGCTCGACTGAAAGCTGCAGTGTCACGGATCGACTCTGCACTCTGGCCCAAGGAGACGCTTCAGAACGACCTTGAATCCTTGGTCACTCGACTAAGTGAGGTTCCAGGTCGAGTGCAAGAATGGAAGAAGTCTTATGCTAGGTGCGGTGCTGATGTGGCTCTGTCACTGGTTCGTGTCCACTGCAAGGAGGCGCGAGAGGAGAAGCTGGCCGCTCTCCAGGTTGCCAATACCAGGAAGCATAACTTTCAGGATTTCATGGAGACCTTCATCGCTGCTGCCACTCGGATCTCTGATGGGATCGACTTGGACGAATTTGTTGCACCATCCAGTCCTCCACCGGAGGAGTAAAAAACTGTTGTTCCTTGCCTTAAATTTGCCTCGGAATGCCGAGTGGTTTATGTAACCGATAAACTCCGTCGAGCTTATAGCTCGAGTACTTTTATTTGCGATCTAGGATCTTTTGATTTTATCCAAACTTGGCTCGACGTTGAATGTCTTCGTGACTTGATCTGCCGATCTACTATTCGTTGTTCCCTCAGAGGCTGCCTGGTTTGCACGATGCTTATCGCCGCGATGGTGTCTGTCAACATGGCTTAGGCGAGCACTGGGCTGCAGCTAAGTCCCCGAGTGGGAGGTTTGCTCTCCACTCGGTAGGATTCCAATTACTTAGGCGAGTACTTGGACTGCAGCTAAGCCCCCGAGTGGGAGGTTTGCTCTCCACTCGGTAGGATTTCAATTATTTAGGCGAGTGCTTGGACTGCAGCTAAGCCCCCGAGTGGGAGGTTTGCTCTCCACTCGGTAGGATTTCGATTACTTAGGCGAGTACTTGGACTGCAGCTAAGCCCCCGAGTGGGAGGTTTGCTCTCCACTCGGTAGGATTTCGATTACTTAGGCGAGTACTTGGACTGCAGCTAAGCCTCCGAGTGGGAGGTTTGCTCTCCACTCGGTAGGATTTCGATTACTTAGGCGAGTACTTGGACTGCAGCTAAGCCCCCGAGTGGGAGGTTTGCTCTCCACTCGGTAGGATTTCGATTACTTAGGTGAGTACTTGGACTGCAGCTAAGCCTCCGAGTGGGAGGTTTGCTCTCCACTCGGTAGGATTTCAATTACTTAGGCGAGTGCTTGGACTGCAGCTAAGCCCCCGAGTGGGAGGTTTGCTCTCCACTCGGTAGGATTTCAATTACTTAGGCGAGTGCTTGGACTGCAGCTAAGCCCCCGAGTGGGAGGTTTGCTCTCCACTCGGTAGGATTTCAATTACTTAGGCGAGTCCTTGGACTGCAGCTAAGCCCCCGAGTGGGAGGTTTGCTCTCCACTCGGTAGGATTTCAATTACTTAGGCGAGTACTTGGACTGCAGCTAAGCCCCCGAGTGGGAGGCTGGCTCTCCACTCGGTAGGATTTTAATTTCTTAGGCGAAACGGATTCGCAGCTAAGCCCCCGAGTGGGAGACTTGCTCTCCACTCGGTAGGGTTTTCTGAAAACTTAGGCGAAGCGGATTCGCAGCTAAGTCACCCACTGGGGGAAATTTGGACAAACAGAAAAAGAAATTCTTGCTTGAAACAAAAGAACTACAGAGGTACTTTTATTACATCTCAGTCGAGTGAGTTTTTAAGTGTAAAAAGGACGGAGCAG